>CM035121.1:70354017-71704017 GCA_020205555.1 Panax stipuleanatus | reverse complement strand
TCATACCTTTATACTTATTCTATAGAAACCATTCTATTTCGGTCCTTAGGGTCCTTAAGGAAAATAACTTAGGACCAGACAGTTAACAAACTGTTCTTGGCAGCTCTGCAACACGGCGCGGCCGCGCGGCAATTAAGCTTGGGAGTGGCGCGGCCGCGCGACTCCCTGCCAGAACCAGAACTTTGATTTCATAAACTTAGTTTGGTCCTAACATATCATGCATTCTAATATATATTATACACACACATTAAGTAGGCATGCTCGTGCTTATACTACACATGTATACTTAATCACATAGTCTATGCTTTTGAAATTCATTTTCTCGAATATGCGTGCATAGGTGAAATCCATGTTTCATCACATGATGCTTATGTCAACATGTCTATAGGCATAATGAATCCTAATATACATGCTCGTATGATCATAATGTAACTCACTCCGTGTTTGATGCTATCATCTTACACATTCTAAACATTTCATAAAAATCGCTTTAAGTCAGCAACGATAACTAAGTATATGCAAGTACCTTGTAGTCATGATTCTCATGTATTAGAACACATATATAAGTCATCTATACATGCTCAATGATCAGAACGTGGACATCCTATATATATGTCCAAAAACTCTAAGTTTGTCTTTTGAAATCATTTTAAATTTAAACAATGTGTTCTAGTGTATGCTCAATACCTTCGACTCACATATCATGCATATCTAAACCATATAATCATGCTTAAAAAGTCAGAATATAAACATGACTTATATACGCCAAAATTCATTTATAAAACCTTAAGTTTTCATTAAAAACTCCACTACAACAAGGTATAATTGTTTACTATTAGCCCAGGTAATTAATCAACAACTACCTTCATACCCATTGATACACATAACCAAGACACTTACACATGTCTCAAAAGTCCGGCTCAAAGAACACAAAATTCGTCAAGTCTCATTTTCAAAACATTACGTTTTCTTTTAGGAAATTATGTTAAACCAACTAATACAACTCACTATGTGCATGACAATCTTAGTACACATGTCAGACCCCTTTATGCAATTATTAGAGTCTAACTAGTATACTTAACCAACTAGAAAACACAAAATCACCAAGAGTTTCTGCAGAGGGCGCGACCGCGCCCCATTTGTACTAGGGAGACGCGCGGCCGCGCGTCCCCGTTTCCAGACCAGAAACTTTTCTGCTAAAACAGAGCTTCAGCTAATCCTTTTCTTACTTCATGTAACAAGCTTGAAAGCCATCATATTGTATCTATAACATATATTTAGACTCTACTCAACATATTAACATCATCTTACATAACAATTCTCCACTAATTCATGAAATCTCTTATGAATTTATAAACTCAAAACTAAGAATTTAAAGTAAGAGTTATACCTCTTGGAGCTTTGAATTACTATGCTAGCTTCTTTCTCAGATTTCTATAGCATCACAAACTCTCATCACCATATTCTCTATATCAACTTAGCAATAAATTCAAGTAACTAGAATTGTGAAGGGAAGGGTCTCTATTTATAGAAAAACTCTTACCCAATTCATAGCTTTGCCCAACAATTTAAACCAAAGGAAAGAAGGAGAAGATGATGGGCAAAAAGGAGTTGGTGAAGCATACTATTTGAGCCACTCCCCCCACCATTATTGAAATCATTGCCTAGCCATCATCAACCTCTTGCTAGCCTTTTTTAATTTTCAGCAATGTGAACTATGATAGGCCAAAGGCTATTCACGTGTATGAAGAAAGAATGACACTCAATTTGGGACACTCTCTCTTAAAACTCAGTATTTAGTAAGATGGGTGTAAGCATACTAAGTTTTATTTCTTTTTGGACTATACAAGTCACACTTTAATACTTAATGTTGCTACATCAATATTAGTTATGGTCACATATACACCACTCTTCATAAATGTACACCAATATATAAACAAGTATACTTATAATTTAAATATACATCAATATGTATTATAATGTAACTCATGTACATTGTTTTAACTCAATTATTATTTTAATTGGACTAGATATAAAATAGTTGAGTATTCTCATACCATAATTTTCCATAAAATTATTATCATAAACATACTCAAATATTATAATGATAATTAATATCAACCATACATTTTCTTCTAATACTTCCAATTAAATCCCCTTGATTTAACTTCATTATTTATGCCACACAAGGCATAATTATGTGAACTTAGTACTTAATAGTCCACAAGTTTATAATAATATAATCTCCTAAGATAATATTATACTCAATGTTACATCTTATAATATGTTCATAAAGTAATATCATTACATTACTAATTTACATGTTCTCTATTATAATCAATCTATTACCCTCCTATGGGTAATACCCAATGGTCAAAGAGGAGTTGGTGGCTAACTCCACCAACTACTACTATTCATGGTCCTTCCTCATCATTACACCTTATAACATGCTCATGGTGTAATTACATTTCTTATTATATGCTTTCTTAGCAACAATGTAGTAATTGAATTAACAAACTCTACACACCAATGTATTGCATCTATTCATTATCAAGCTATTATTCTCCTATGGTTATTACCCAAAGGGCAAAAGGGAAGTTGGTGGCTAACTCCCACCAACTACCACTATTCATGTACCCTAACCACTTAATTGACCATTATTGCTCTCACATGGACTAACTTGCAAGCTTATATCTAATAACTTAATGTTATTACCATATGGTATGATAGGGTCACACATACACCCAATCATATAATCCATGTACATTTGACAATACCGAATATATTTTAATTGAGTAGTGTCACACCCCATTATTGTAACTTTATTATTACACTTAATCATATAATTTCCTATATTATATAGTTTTCTTGAAGTGTCACACTTCATTCCATATTATATAGATGTATCTACTATATAACTTATAATTACACATCATTGCACATAGGAATTTATTCACATAATAATAAACATTAATTCCATAAATTATTCATTCATTAATTTATTTAATGAATGTTTATTCCACCACTTTGCCACACTAGGCATATCTCACAAGCTTACCTTAAGCTTATTATCACTCCCATCACACTTTAATATTCTTTTAATATAAGGTTTGTGTGACACATGCACTTTAATGCTAAATTATTTAGCTACCTTGAACAATTATATGTATAACCTTTACACTAGAATAATTAATATTTACTCTATTAATTATTATAAAATCTACGATAAAATAATAACTTAAGTTATTTAATATATTGAAATAACTTAGTTTTCTTTCATTAATAAACTTTCTTGAAAATACATTAGGAATTATGTATTTTGCCATAACATAAAATATTATGTTTTCTCCAAATAAAGATATTCATTGTTAGAAAATAATTTACTTATTGTCTCAAGATATTATTCTTAATATAATATCTACTAAAATAATTACATGTATGACACATGTACATACATTATATATAGAAAATAGGTAATAAGTTTATTTTCTATTATAATAAATCGTTTCTATCAATTTAATTACATATAGCAAATACGTTTTAATATATTTACCATATTAATTAATCACACTTATTACATCATACCAAAAACATATAGGGTAATATTATTATTCAAAAATAATATTTCCTCCTTTATTAAAATAATTCAATATTAGAATTTATTTTAATATCCTTTATTAGAAAAATCATATCTCTTTCTTTTCTATAAATTGTTCCCAAAACAATTTCTTCAAATATTCATTTAATCATATAATGATTTCCATCTCCCTTTAATAACATATATATATATTTAACGTTATTCCCACATTAGACTTTCTCACATATTACCACTCTGAGTAATATATATAAAAAGTATCAACTATAATTACATATTCAACACACATATTAATTCACTCCTTTACTTAAGTAAATTAAACATTGTACTATATCATCATAGTTAATTAAGATTCAATACTGACATTATATTATTCCATAATATAACTCCCAACTTAAATTAACTAACATTTATTCTTATTAGTTAATTCCTTAACTAACTCATGCTTCACTATCCAAACCTATTTACGGATAGCTTAAGTGCTATTAATAACCTATATTATAAACATACTAGTTATTAATACACATACTCAAGAATATGGTGATTATACATTAAGGATATTTAATGTCACCAACTTAGTATGATAAAATAATTCTATAAATTATTTAATATCGATAGGAATTTATCCACTTCCTTTACCTCAATTGAATCGTCTCTAAAATAAATAACAAATATATATTCATAATATATTCATTAATCACAAAAACACATATTACATAGTCCATATTACCCTATGTAATATAATACCACATACCTCATATCACATATATATATTTTTATTCGAACCCATCTCACAGTTTAAGAATTTTATTTATTAAATCCTTATTTAATAATTTCTGAAAATTCGGGTTCTTACAGTTAGTCTGTGTAGAAACAAAACACAGAAAACCTAGAGATAGAGAGAAAAGAAGGAAGAAGAAGAGAGAAGAAGAGGAGGAAAGGAGGAAGGCTTTGAGAGAAAGTCCTTGTTCAACCTTATCATGATCTTCTTCTTACTCACTAAGCCAAGGTATAATCTCTAATCTTGTAGTTTAGAGATTTTATATTGATGTTCTTCATGATTGAGTCCTCTGTAAATTGAGTTATCATGAAAAGTTAGTGTAAACATGAAATTTTATATATGAATTGTGTCAAATATGCTTATAATTGGTTTATATGCTAACTAGGATGTTTAATCCATGTGTATATGATGAATATGAGGGATTCGTGTTTATCAAGAAGTTATAGTGAATATATTTTGAAACTATATGATTTTCTTTAAAATCAAAAATTTAAGTTTTATGGTGGATTGTTATACAAATTGATTGAGGATTTTGTTAATTTGTCAAGGAACGTGTTCAAGTACGTTTTGAACTGTGTATTTTGTTTTAAAAATAAAATTACAGTGTTCAATTTCTTCAAGACCACGTATCAATGATTTTTCTTCAAAAATTATGAAATTTGTTGTTTTAAATTGTGTGTTTTGATGATTTCATGTGTTAAGACATGTTAGGAGTTAGAATTTATGTTTTCTATAAAGTGATTATGAATTGTATTGTCTGAAAGTGAAATTTGGTGTGGAGAAATAAGCCAAATTGGCCTTTTTTCCACAATTTGCGAGCAAAACTTAGACTGCTGGAGGGGGCCCGCCACGGCGGGCCTTACTAAGTCTAGAACCCCCGCCCCGTCAGGGGGTATGCAGAAAAGAAACCTTTGTTTTTTTTGTGTATTTTGAAAAGCTAAGTTTTTATGATAATTGATGACATGTTAGCATACCTTAAAATGTTAAATGATAGTAATGAGTTATATTAATAATATAATGTGTAATTATAATTTGAATAATTATAATTATAGTAAAGGTATAATTTAAATTATAATTGTTAAATTATAATAATATAGTTTGATTAATCAAAGTAAATGTTTAACGTGAAGCATAATTTGTTTAATTATAACTTAATATGATATGTGATTATAATTTGGAATAATTATAATTAAGGTAAAAGTGTAATTTAAATTGTAATCTATTTAATTATAATTTAATGAGTGCATGAATTGAAATTGATTATTTATAATTTAAGTAATTGTTTAATTTAAATTATAATTGGTTTAATTATAATTTGAATAAAGTGGATGTTTAAATTATAATTCGTTTAATTATAATTTAATATGAGTATATAATTATTAGTTGATTAATTATGTGAGACGTTATATGATTACGTAATGTGATTATGTGATATGATTAATTATTAACTTAGTAGTTAAAGAGGAATGAGTTAACCTAAAGTGGTTAACTAACTATGATGATTAGCTATGTGGTAATTAACTTATATCGTTAATTATACATATAATTTGACAGTGTGTCAAATGAATGGGAAAGAATTAGGAAGTATAAAGTAAAAATTACTTAGACGTTTGCTAAGCGTTGATAGGTGACTAATAATTGATGCGTATGGTAATACGTTATGTAGGATTCACGAAATGCAGATTATATTAAGGTTTTTTCGGTAATTGGTAATCTACGAGCCAGACAAGTCTTTCGGTTCCAATTTTCTACGTGAACTTGATGAACTGTTTTAAATTATATTGCAAAGAGCATGATGTGTTATATATGTTGTAAGCATGAATGTTAAAGTCAATTTATGACTACATTAATTGATTAAAGAATGTTGATTGAATAAGGAACTCAATCTTTATATTTGTTGTGTGAATTAAAGCATGTATGTCATGTTACTTTAATTATTATGAGATGTATGTTGAGCATGTTATTATGTGCTATGTGATGAATGAAAACTGTTAGAACTTGCTGAGCGGTCGAGCTCACTCTTGCAAATAACGGTTTTTGCAGGTCAAGGATGCAAGGTAATGATACGTGCTAGTTAAAACTTTAATTGAGATCAATAGCGATGCAAGAAATTATTCATTCTAGATGAGTAATGTAATTGTTTTAAATGTAACATGATTGTTAAATTGTAAGTTGAGCTATCCGATGTATATGGATATTGCTTTATGATGTAAGACTTGTATAGTCATTCTGTTGTAACGATTCATGATATAGATTTGAATCAAAGAGATGTAATGTAAAGGTTGTGATTCAGGGCAATAAAGAAGGATTTTGTAAAATTTTTAAATATTCTGCATTTTTAGTGATTTTAATATCGAATAATGATGTAAAGATAGATTAAAGTTGTATTGTTAATTATCGAGAAGGAGAATATTATTGCATAAATTTTGGGGTCGTTACAGATTAGGTCTCCCGATGTTGTCGTCGGGGATGGATTTGGTCTCCCGGTGTTGTCGCCGGGGTTGAATTTGATCTGGACTTCCAGGGTTATCTCTATAATATCTGAGATTTTGTATGTAATTTAATAATTATCAATAAATGAATTTATGTGAAACTCTTGTGTGATTTCTTTTATTAGATGTATATGTGTTATACATGTATGTGTATTTTAAGTTATGTGATGTGAGGGATTTAAATAGTTAGGCTGGATTAATTTAACTATTTAAATTGGTTAAGTATGGAATTAACCATATTAATTTTGTGAGATGGCTTTAAATCACGAGTTGAAGTTCGGAGCGGAATTTAGAGACGCGATCTGCGTATTTGAGTCCGGAACGTTGAAATTAGTTAAGATAGACTGTAACCACGAAAATGTGTCACGATTAACTTTTTGGTCAAAGTTAACCGGTTGACTTTTTCGGGTAAAAGTCAACCACGAATTTTGGAGATGAATTTGACGAAACGGATAGTTCCATGACGTCCGGGACGTCGACTTTAGTAGGAATCGATATAATTATCGCAACGTTCAGCTACGGAGGGCAAAATGGTTAAAATGATTATTTAATTGATTAAATAATTATAATAATGTTGTTATTTATACAAAGTCAGTTGTTAGGAGTCTTGGTGACAGCCAAATTGGGACAAGGAGGGAGAGTATATACGTATATAGCAATATTGTGAAAGGAGGGGGTTATATTTGCTTTCTTTTATTCCTAGACCTTTTCATTCCATAACCTCCTTCTCTAATTATTTGAATTGATGATTATAACTGGTATGTGCATATGGAGGGGCTGCAAAATCAGTCTCTCTATCACCTATTATATATATACACTCCTCCCCCAAAGTGCATTTTCCTTACACTTTGCAAAGTTCCACCCAAGAGAGCAAATAAATATTGAGAGTGAGTGTTTGAGAGTGTTAGAAGAGTTCTGGAGATTTGGAGAGGCTAAGCAAGCAAGGAGTGAGTCTCCAACATAATTAAACAAGAAGAATTCGCAGAAAAAGGTAAGCCATGAACCATTTTTATGTTCTTGAAGATAAATGGTGAAACATGCATGAACTAGCATTGTAGATGTTTTATTTTGGAATTATAATGCCATGCTAGTGCTTGTTTCTGATATGTGGTTGTAGAGGATTAAAATTTTGGTATTCATCATGTTTCAAATTTGTAGATAATCATAAAATTCAAGTATGCATGCTAACTATTTGATAAAATGCCACTAAGATGCTAATTTGTGCAAATCATGGTAATTTAGTGAGTTTGTTTATTGTGTTATGTTCAAGCATGTTAGTATAGATGATCTGGACAATATGAGCCTTTGGATTGCATGCTAGAATTTAAATCATGATTTTCTCAAAGTTGGTTCAAACTAGTGTTGCATGAATTTTCGGATTTTTCGGTCGCTTGAAATCATGTCTTCAGTAATCCTTTTGTTGCATCTAATAAGTTTATAAAATAGTATGTAGTATCATGTACCATCTGTCCAAATTTCATAGTAATCGGAGTTATATTGAGTGAGATATGAAATTCGTAAGCATGCATGTTCCTAATAAAGTCTGTAGAAAATCTGGAAATTCCGGAAATTTTTTAAGTGTTAGAACCTGTTCTGGCACGCTTTTCAAGTCAGCCGGTTCGTGGTCTTAACTTGCTGTTTTCTGGAATGTGATATTTTTGTAAAATACTATGCTATAAGGAGTGTATTGTGTCAACTGGTCAGAGTCATATTATGTATGGATTGTTCGTAATGAAATATCAAAGTAGGCTGCTCGAACTGTCGAAAATTTTCTGGGCATGAAGAGCTGCGCAGCTCATAAGGCCTAAGCCTGCGCAGCTGCGCCGGGCTGGGTCGGGTCGGGCCGGATCTGATCCGGGTCGAGTCCGGTCGGGCAGGGAAAAATTTTAGAAACTTTATTTTCCCAGATTTTAATATTGAACCACTTGACCCATGTGATGCAACAGGATATGTAATGGAATTATTTTTGGATACGAGTTAGCTTAATAAATCTTATTAAATAATAGGAAACCATTATCCTTCAAACTAGTTTATGTATGATTAGTGGTTTAACGTGACATACATGTTATATGAGTATATTGGCTTGTGGATAGCATACGTGGTTAGTTAATAATAGGTTTAAATTAAAAGGAAATCCTTTACTTTTAAATTAGAGTTCGAGAACCTAATTTCTTAACGTAACACACATAAATAGGTGACGTGAAGAGCTAGTAGATAGCGTTAATTGTAGTAGGCTTATCAGGCAAGTTTCCTTACTCAGATTTGATTGTGCAAGTTTCTTAACCTTATTTTTGTTGAGAAATTATTCAACCCTTAATCATTTGATTGTAGCGAGGGTAAGCTTCGGACTTGTGATTGTTTACCTATTCACACAAGTTCCTTTATCATAAAGTTCTATAACTTCAATTATCTTGCAAGTTTTATTGTTGACTACTCAGTTATTACTTTAACTGCTATGCTTTAAAGTTCTGTTTATTTGAAGAACTGTTTATAAGTATGCTTTCTAGCCTTTTTGCTTCGGCTAGTTATTATTGATGAAAAATTATATAATTCAAATCCTTTGAAGCTATTTAATGTTTACCAATCCAAATTATTTTGGTGCGGTCTCGTATTGACTACTAAGATGAACAACCCGAATAAACAGGCTAACAGATGTCGGGCATATAGTCCCATTTATGCTTATACAATTTAAACTTTATACTTGTGCACAACGTAGGGTATAATAGGCTGATCACCTGGAGTACTTGCAGAGACCGTTTACAATCTATTTGATTGTTAAACCGTCTGATGGTTTTCGATGAAACAAAGTAACGGTCAGGGTATTTAACACCCCTTAGTATGCTATTAAGAATTCTAAACTCTTATATTTGATATTCTTGTTTAACACTTGATAATTCTTTCAACTATTGAGATATTGCCATACAGATGTTTTTACTCCTGATGTATATTTTCAAACTTCTTTATATACTTGCTGGGCAATTTGTGCTCATTCTTGCTTAAACCTTTCAGTTAAGGATGAAAAGGCTGAGGGCTCGGACAAAGACAAGGGGAAGTCTAAGATGAAATGTTGAGAGTTATTTATGTAATAAGTTTATATTTCCGCATATGATGTAATGTAGCGATAAACGCTAAATTTAAGTTTCAGTTTATTTAAGGTTGTAAAGACTTGGGATTTTGCTTGAATAAGTATATAATAGTTATTATTATTATTATTTTCGGAGTTTATGTAGTTAGATGATGATGTATATTGTACCGTGAGCACCATGTCATGTAATCGATGTTACACGGATTTGGGGGCGTCACAGGTTGGTATCATAGCTTTAGGTTATAAACCTTAGGTGGGGAACCTTAGACTATAACCTTAGGAGGAGTTAATGGAGATGTTAAGGAGATGAACTCACGTAGAGTTCTAAGTGGAGTGTAAAATTAATTTTTTTCTATAAACAAAATCAATATCGATTTTAAAATACTAATCGAGTTGTTTGTCTTGATTGTAGGATGTTAGGTGAAGAGGAGGTTAGAGATATTCACGTCGTGAGTGAGCAGTTGGTGACAGCTATACCTGAGCCTATAGCTGAGGCAGCAGCTGAGTCAGACCCAGATGAGTATCCTGAAGAGGAAGAGGAGCCCGAGGAGGACTCCGAGGAAGCACCTGAGGATACTATATTGGATGAGTTGATGGATAGGATTACTGAATTGGACGGAAAGGTCCATGAGTTGGAGGAGCTGTATCAGGGGGAGCAAGAAGCTGCAGCATTGCTTGAGGCATTGGTGCATCACCTGATAATTAGGAATGGGGATCTGGCTGACAAGCTGCGAGTAGCAGGTCAGAAGGCGGATAGGCTGAAGGATGAGAAAGAAGCTATCAGGACCCACTTGGGATATACCATTAATGGGTTAGAGTCGAGGATACAGAGTCTCCAAGCTAACAAGAAGATCATTACCACATTCTGGGGAGATGAGAGGAGAGGCCGTGTTCGGGCCGAAAAGCTAACTGGCGAGTTAGAAGGAGAAGTGAGAGATAAGAAGGTTAGGATAGACAAGATGAAGTACGCGTTCAAGTCAGCACAGGGAAGGTTTCAGCATAAGGTGCATCATTTTCCACGTGAGGAGCACCGGTCTAGACATGTTATAAGTCGAGGGCTGGTGCTGGAAATAGCGGATGAAGAGCATGAAGACGCCATTAGGCGGGGTCTTTGGTTTTTGGTTTTACTAAAAATGTTGGGTTAAAGTGATGTAAATGGCTTAATGCAATAAGACGATGAAATACTTTGGGTATTATGTTTATAAATAAATATGCTTTTATTTAAATATGTGATGTGATGATTAAGTTTTATATGAATTGTTTATGCTGTAGAATAAGTTATGAGATGATAACACTAAGTTTATTTAAACAGAAAGATGGCTAGAGGAAGTCGTCGTCAACAAGTACCAGAAGGGTCAGGCGGTAATGCTGGGGGTCCACCGAACCCCATGAAATAGTTTGTAGACATGTTAGTTGGGGCATTACGGAATCAAACCCCGAATACCAATAACCCTCCAGCGGCCCAAGTGGCAAACTTTAAAGACTTCAAAAGTGCTGGACCCCCTCAGTTCAAAGGAACCACCGAACCTATTGAAGCTTAAACTTGGGTCAAGGAAATCAAAAAGGCGTTCGCTATTGCCCGAGTAGGAGATGATCAGAAAATAATCTTCGCCACTTACATGCTGAAGGGTGAAGCCAATTTCTAGTGGGAGGCAAACCAGACCAGGGCGGGAGAAGGTGTGATACCTTGGGAAAGGTTTACGAAGGTCTTCTTCGAAAACTATTTCCCTGTGAGTATGCAGAGTCATATGGAGATGCGATGAGTTGAAGCAAGAAGACATGGCGGTACCTTAGTACGCCGCAAAGTTTAACGAGCTGGCGAGGTTCGCACCTCATCAGGTCGACACGGAGGAGAGGAAAATGAGGAGGTTTGAGCAGGGTCTCAAACCATGGTTATACATCAGACTTTCGGTGTTACAGACGAATAGCTTCGCGACTCTCCTGGAGAAAGCTATAATCGCTGAGGGCGGAAGTGAAGCCCTGATGAAATTTAACAAGGAGAAAAAGAAAAAGAATGAAGGAGGGAATCGTGGGGAAGGTAGCAGCAGCAGTGGTGCGAAAAAAGGAAGTGGAACAACAACAACAACAACAACAACAATAATTTCAACTTGGGAAACTCTAGGGGAAAACCAGGAGAAGCAAAGAAGAGGACTGAGGCATGCAAGGAGTGTGGAAGGAATCACTCAGGGGCATGTCTAAAAGGGAAGAATGTTTGTTTCAACTGCGGCAGGAGGGGCACATCTCTCCCAACTGCTCTGCACCAAAGAGAAATGGATGCTTCAACTGTGGAGCATTGGATCATCAGGCGAGGAATTGCCCAAAGACGAATTCAACAGGAGGAAATGGAAGGGGACCAAGCGGTGGAAATCTCACAATTACTGGACCACCAACTCAAAATCGACCAACAGCAAGAACTTTCAACATGACAGTTCAGGATGCGGTCGCATCGAAGGATGTGGTTCAGGTATCATTCCGATCAATGATATATCTGCTTACGTATTATTTGATTCGGGTGCTACTTGTTCCTTCGTATCGCATGAATTCTCCCAACGATTAAACTTACCTCAGGAAGAATTAGAATATCCTATCAACATAGAAGTACCTAATAAGGAAGTCATTCCCGTTAGCCATGTCTATAGGAATTGTGTTGTAGATATCAGGGGGTATAAGTTGCCTGTGAATTTAATTCCGATTCAATTAGGGGAATTTGATGTAATTCTAGGAATGGATTGGTTATTTAACCATGGAGCGATGATAGATTGCCAGAAGAAGTATATAAACCTTAAAACTCCAGATCAGTCTAAGGTAGTGTACTATGGTACTAATCGCCGAGACACTCGAGCTGTCTGACGATGATGCAAACTAGGAAATTACTAAGGAAAGGATGTGTAGGATTTCTGGACCATATCGTCGATTCATAGAGAGTAGGGATAGAGATGGGACAGATACCAGTAGTGAATGAATTTCCATATGTATTTTCAGAGAAATTGCCAAGTCTTCCTCCAGATAGGGAGGACGAATTCGTTATAGATTTAGTACCAGGAACGGCACCAATTTTGAAATCCCCATACAGAATGGCACCGACAGAGATGAAGGAGCTGATGGTACAGTTGCAGGAATTATTGGATAGAAAGTATATTCAACAGAGTGTGTCTCCTTGGGGAGCACCAGTTTTATTTAAGAAAAAGAAGGACGGATCGATGAAACTTTGCATCGACTATCGAGAGTTGAACAAAGTGACGATCAAGAACAAGTATCTGTTACCTATGATAGATGATCTATTCGATCAATTGAAGGGAGCGAAATATTTTTCCAAGATCGAGTTGAGGATGGGATATCACCAGTTGAGGGTGAGGAAGGAAGATGTTCTTAAGACAACATCCAGGACTCGTTACGGTCACTACGAGTTCTTGGTGATGTCATTTGGATTAACGAACGCACCAGCGGCATTTATGGATATGATGAATCGGGTATTCAAGAAATACTTAGATAAATTTATGGTCGTGTTCATAGATGATATCCTGATCTATTATAAGACTCAGAAGGATCATGCTGAACACTTAAGGTTGGTATTGGAGGCATTGAGGAAGGATAAGTTATACGCAAAATTTTTTAAGTGCGAGTTTTGGTTGGAGAAAGTTCAATTTTTGGGTCAAGTGATCGACAAGGACGGAATCTCCGTGGATCAGCAAAGGTGGAAGCGGTACAAAATTGGGAACAACCAAAGACGCCGACTGAAGTAAGAAGTTTCTTAGGACTGGCAGGCTATTATCATTCAAGATTTTTCGAAGATAGCAGGAACGTTGACGAATTTAATAAAGAAGTCGATAAAATTTGTCTGGATTGATAAATATGAAGAAAGTTTTCGGGAACTTAAGAAAAGACTGAGTGAAGCATCGATGTTGTCTCTACAAGACGATACTGGTGATTTCGTAATTTTCAGTGATGCATCGCACAAAGGACTTGGTTGTGTGCTTATGCAACATGGTGAAGTTATTGTGTACGCATCGCGTTAGTTGAAGGATTACGAAAAGGGATATCCTACCCATGACCTAGAATTCGCAGCGGTAGTATTTTCCCTGAAGATTTGGAGGCACTATTTATATGGTGTAAAGTGTGAAATAGACACGGACCATAAAAGTCTGAAGTATATCTTCACGCAGAAGGAGTTGAATATGAGACAGAGAAGATGGTTGGAACTATTAAAGGATTACGATTGCGACATCTTATATCATCCGGGGAAAGCTAATGTGGTAGCAGATGCGCTAAGCAGAAAGGGCAATGGTAGGTTGGCAATGCTAACAGCTCAAGAGGAGTTAATTAGGGAGATGGCGAGATTGGAACTCGAGATAAAAAGTTCGAGGGAGCCAGACAGAAAATTATTCGCAATGGAGGCTCATCCGACTCTATTGGACAAAATCAAGGAAGCACAAAGCAGCGATGAAGAATGTGAGAAGGTGAGGAAAAGAATTTTTGATGGAGAAGAGCTTAAGTTCAGTGTGGATGGGGATGAGTTATTAAGGTTTGAGAAGAGAATTTGGGTTCCAGCAGTAGCGGAGCTAAAAGAAGAAATTTTACAGGAAGCTCATAATTCAAGTTACTCAATCCACCCGGGAAGCACAAAGATGTATCAGGATCTTCGCCAACATTATTGGTGGTCCAATATGAAAAGAAAAGTCGCAGAGTGCGTCAGTAAGTGTTTAACATGTCAGCGAGTCAAGGCAGAACATCAGAAACCGAGTGGGTTACTTCAACCTCTAGAAATTTTAGAATGGAAATGGGAGCATATCACGATGGACTTCGTGGTAGGACTTCCAAATACACCAAAGGGTTACGATGCATTTTGGGTGATCGTTGATCGATTGACCAAGTCAGCGCATTTCTTGCCAATCAAGATCAGATATACCTTGGATCAGTTGGCAAAGCTTTATATCAAGCAGATCATTTCCAGGCACGGTGTACCTGTATCAATTGTGTCAGATCGAGATCTGCGGTTCACAGCTAATTTCTGGAAAAGCTTTCAAGAACGCATGGGAACGCAACTGAGGTTGAGCACCGCATATCATCCTCAAACAGACGGGCAGAGCGAAAGAACTATCCAAACGTTAGAGGACATGCTGAGAGCATGTGTTATGGATTTCAAAGGAAGCTGGGATGACCACCTACTGTTGGTGGAATTTGCATACAACAACAGTTACCACGCGAGCATCGGGATGCCACCTTATGAAGCTTTATATGGAAGGAAATGTAGAACTCCAGTGTGCTGGGATGAAGTAGGAGAACGTAAATTGCTAGGGCCAGAATTGGTGCAGCAAACTGCGGATGTGATCAAAACAATACGAGCGAGATTAGTGACAGCTCAAGATCGACAGAAGAAATATGCTGATCAACATCGAGACTTCGACGCTGGCACTTATGTGTTTTTGAAAGTGTCACCTAGGAAAGGGAAAATAAGATTTGGGAAGAAAGGAAAACTTAGTCCTAGATTCATAGAGTATGAACCAGTGTTATAACCCTATAAATAGGATTACAAGCATGTCATAGAGTATGAACCCATTCAGTTCGAAAAGGACTTAACCTATGAAGAGGTTCTAGTATAGATAATTGATAGAAAAGAACAAGTGTTAAGAAATAAGATAATACCTTCTGTTAAGGTAGTATAGAGGAACCACACCGCAGAAGAGGCTACGTGGGAACTCGAGGAGAAAATGATGAAAAATAACCCTAGTCTTTTTGTTTGATGTGTAATGATTTCGAGGACGGAATCCTTTTAAGGGAGGGTGAATGTAATATCCGAGATTTTGTATGTAATTTAATCATTATCAATAAATGAATTTATGTGAAACTCTTGTGTGATTTTTTTTATTAGATGTATATGTGTCATACATGTATGTGTATTTTAAGTTTTGTGATGTGAGGGATTTAAATAGTTGGGTTGGATTAATTTAACTATTTAAATTGGTTAAGAATGGAATTAACCCTATTAGTTTTGTGAGATGGCTTTAAATCATGAGTTGAAGTTTGGAGCATAATTTAGAGACGCGATCTGCGTATTTGAGTCTGGAACGTTGAAATTAGTCAAGATAGACTGTAACCACGAAAATTTGTCACGGTTGACTTTTTGGTCAAAGTTAACCGGTTGACTTTTTTTGGGTAAAAAGTCAACCACAAATTTTGTATATTAATTTGATGAAACGGATAGTTCCATGACGTCCGGGACGTCGACTTTAGTAGGAATCGATATAAGTATCGCAACGTTCGGCTACGGAGGGCAAAATGGTTAAAATGATTATTTAATTGATTAAATGATTATAATAATGTTGTTATTTATACAAAGTTAGTTGTTGGGAGTCTTGGTGACAGCCAAATTGGGACAAGGAGGGAGAGTATATACGTATATAGCAATATTTTGAAAGGAGGGGGTTATATTTGCTTTCTTTTATTCCTAGAACTTTTCATTCCATAACCTCCTTCTCTAATTATTTGAATTGATGATTCTAACTGGTATGTGCATATGGAGGGGCTGCAAAATCAGTCTCTCTATCACCTATTATATATATACACTCCTCCCCCAAAGTGCATTTTCCTTACACTTTGCAAAGTTCCACCCAAGAGAGCAAATAAATATTGAGAGTGAGTGTTTGAGAGTGTTAGAAGAGTTCTGGAGATTTGGAGAGGCTAAGCAAGCAAGGAGTGAGTCTCCAACAGAATTAAACAAGAAGAATTCGCAGAAAAAGGTAAGCCATGAACCATTTTTATGTTCTTGAAGAGAAATAGTGAAAAATGCCTGAACTAGCATGGTAGATGTTTTATTTTGGAATTGTAATGTCATGCTAGTGCTTGTTTCTGATATGTGGTTTGTAGAGAATGAAAATTCTGGTATTCATTATGTTTCAAATTCGTAGAGAATCGTAGAATTCATGTATGCATGCTAACTATTTGATAAAATGCCACTAAGATGCTAATTTGTCCAAATCATGGTAATTTAGTGAGTTTGTTTTTTGTGTTATGTTCAAGCATGTTAGTATAGATGATCTGGACAATATGAGCCTTTGGATTGCATGCTAGAATCGAAATCATGATTTTCTCAAAGTTTGTTCAAACTAGTGTTGCATGACTTTTTGGATTTTTCGGTCGCTTGAAATCATGTCTTCAGTAATCCGTTTGTTGCATCTAATAATTTTATAAAATAGTATGTAGTATCATGTACCATCTATCCAAATTTCATAGTAATCGAAGTTATATTGAGTGAGATATGAAATTCGTAAGCATGCATGTTCATAATAAAGTTTGTAGAAAATCTAGAAATTCCATAAATTTTTTTAGTGTTAGAACCTGTTCTGGCACGCTTTTCAAGGCAGCCGGTTCGTGGTCTTAACTTGCTATTTTCTAGAATGTGATATTTTTGTAAAACACTATGCTATATGGAGTGTATTGTGTCAAATGGTCAGAGTCATATCATGTATGGATTGTTCGTAATGAAATTTCAAAGTAGGCTGCTCGAAGTGCCAAAAATTTTCTAGGCATGAAGAGCTGCGCAGCTCATAAGGCCTAAGCCTGCGCAGCTGCGCCGGGCTGGGTCTGGTCGTGCCGGGAAAAATTTCAGAAACTTTATTTTTCCCAGATTTTAATATTGAACCCCTTGACCCATGTGATGCAACAGGATATGTAATGGAATTGTTTTTGGATACGAGTTAGCTTAATAAATCTTATTAAATAATAGGAAACCATTATACTTCAAACTAGTTTGTGTATGATTGGTGGTTTAACGTGACATACATGTTATATGAGTGGATTAGCTTGTGGATAGCATACGTGGTTAGTTAATAATCGGTTTAAATTAAAAGGAAATACTTTACTTTCAAATTAGAGTTCGAGAACCTAATTTCTTAATGTGACACACATGAATAGGTGACGTGAAGAGCTAGTTGATAGCGTTAGTTGTAGCAGGCTTATCAGGCAAGTTTTCTTACCCAGATTTGATTGTACAAGTTTCTTAACCTTATTTTCGTTGAGAAATTATTCAACCCTTAATCATTTGATTGTAGCGAGGGTAAGCTTCGGACTTATGATTGTTTACCTATTCGCACAAGTTCCTTTATCATAAAGTTCTATAACTTCAATTTTCTTGCAAGTTTTATTGTTGACTACTCAGTTATTACTTTAACTGCTATGCTTTAAAGTTCTGTTTATTTGAAGAACTGTTTCTAAGTATGTTTCTAGCCTTTTTGTTTTGGCTAGTTATTATTGATGAAAAATGATATTATTCAAATCCTTTGAAGCTATTTAATGTTTACCAATCCAAATTATTTTGGTGCGGTCTCGCATTGACTACTAAGATGAACAACCCGAATAAACGGACAAACAGATGTCGGGCATATAGTCCCATTTATGCTTATGAAATTTAAACTTTATACTTGTGCACAATGTAAGGTAAAATAGGCTGATCACCTGGAGTACTTGTAGAGACTGTTTACAATCTATTTGATTGTTAAACCGTTTGATGGTTTTCGATGAAACAAAGTAACGTTCAGGGTATTTAACACCCCTTAGGATGCTATTGAGAATTCTAAACTCTTATCTTTGATATTCTTGTTTAACACATGATAAGTCTTTCAACTGTTGAGATATTGCCATACAGATGTTTTCACTCCTAATTTATGTTTTCAAACTTCTTTATATACTTGCTGTGCAATTTGTGCTCATTCTTGCTTAAACTTTTCAGTTAAGGATGAAAAGGCTGAGGGCTCGGGCAAAGACAAAGGAAAGTCTAAGATGAAATGTTGAGAGTTATTTATGTAATAAGTTTATATTTCCACATATGATGTAATGTAGCGATAAACGAGAAATTTAAGTTTCAGTTTATTTAAGGTTGTAAAGACTTGGGATTTTTCTTGAATAAGTAGGTAATAGTTATTATTATTATTATTTCCGGAGTTTATGTAGTTAGATGATGATGTATGTTGTACCGTGAGCACCATGTCCTGTAATCGATGTTACACGAATTTGGGGGCGTCACAATCTCTGGAAGGTAAAAGACGGTTTTACCCTCCTGTAGGGTTAGTAATAGGAATGCAAAATTTTGAGTGTCTACAGATGCCCCTCTTTATCATGTTTATGCAATGCAATAGAATGAACACGATAAAGACTGCTAGTCACTGGAAATATAATGCATACAAATGTAATGCAATGCATAATATTCTATATCATGCATGCTATATGCTCTTGTGGGGTTAGTTGCCATGGTGTTCCATCACTGACCGCTCCCGCCATTTCTGCTGGGGATGTAGTTGTTCATGGTGGTTTTCACTGAACTCTCTTGATGCCTACTCGAACGGTAGTTTGCAAAGCTTTCATCACCAGACCTTTCCTGATGCTACATTGGGTTGAAGCTAATGGTTTACCACGTCCGTCGGTGCTACCAAGACTGATTCTATGACATGTTGTAAAGATGTTTTCAAGATCTCTGTGGGGAAGATTCCTCCTTGGCTAATGCGATTGAACATTTCTTACATCGACGTTGGGGTTGTCATCAACATTCTCTGTCTTCAGATAAGCTTTCTGACTTTTCCTACTCTGGGGATGTTCCTCTTTTGACGAGTGACCGCATTGGGGATTCCTGAGGCCTATCTTGATGATAGCTTACACTAGTTTACATCATCAGTTTTTTTGATGCTACGTTGGGGTTGTCGCCAATGGTTTGGATTGCTGTTCGGTTGGTGCCGACGTTTCTGTCGGGGATAGAATTCTCACTATCTACTCGAACAATGGTTGACAACGATTTGACCATCATCAAACCTCCTCAATGCCTACCCGAATGGTAGTTTATAATGGACAACTGAACTAATTTGATGCCTACTCGAACGGTAATTTGCAGAGTTTGACCATCACCGAACCTCCTCGGTGCCTACTCGAATGATAGTATACAACGGTCGGTTGAACTGACTTGAAGCCTCTGCTGGGGATTTGTATAACAGATTCCGTCATCGATTCTCCCTGCAAAGGATAGTTTTCCACGATTTTCATCATCAGATTTTTGCCGATGCTACGCTGGAGTTGTCTCCAATGATTTGCAATGTCATATAATCTGACCATTGTTGAAGTAGTTCTCAGCGAATTTCATCACCGAATCTTTTTCGATGCTACGTTGGAGTTGTCTCCAACGGTTTGCACAATATCAGATACCCTGATCTTCGTTGAAGCAGTTCTCAATGGCTTTCATCACCGGCTCTCTCCCGATGCTACGCTGGAGTTGTCGCAAATGGTTTGTAATGTCAAACCTACCTGATCTCAATATTGGGGGAATCTTTCTGGTAAGTCATACCCTCGGACAAATCTGGATACTTTGACGCATTCAAACATACTGTTCACAACGCCAGACCTTCCCGATGCGTTGACAGAGGCAGGTTTCAGCAATTTTCATCATCGACATTTTGAATACCATATCAGGGTTCATACTAATGACTTACATGAAAAATTTCTTTCATCAGGAGTTTGACACTCTGGTTAGGGTTTCGAGCCTGTTCTGCTCAATCGCGTAGCACTTTTTTCCCTGATTTGACTTTTCAGCTTACGGGAACTTCGCTTTAACCTCAGTTGAACCGAACTGGAGGGGGTGGGACCCACCCTAGGGTGCCTCAAGTCTACCTATGGCTGCCGCAGGTAGAGTTGCGGCTCCCTGCGGGTATAATTTGGTCCCCCCGTGGCTTTTGTAAGTCATTTTGAAGTTGAACTATATAGAAAATCCAAAAATTCCTTTTCAGATCTACTAAGTTCGGGCTGCTTTTTTCAAAATTCATCACTGTACAATCGTTCTGCACAACTCTGGTAACGTTTACATCCTTTTTTTCATGTTTTGACCGTTAGAACGTTAGATTTCATATAGAATGCTTCTAAACACAATATAGTGAATATGCATACTTATATGACTTGATAAAAATTTTTAGACTTAGTAAATGTGTATGTTTTACCATGCTGAACGTTTTGATGTGAAAAAAAAATTTTTTTCTGAGACAGTCATTTGGCGCCCTTTTTGGCCACTTTACTCATCCTTTTTTAGGACAAATGAGCCTAGATTTTCAACTAAAAATACACATGGTAATTTAGCTGTCATGGGGAGTTTGATTTTGATGTTTTTTCATATATATGAAATGTTCATGATTTTGGGTAGGTATGCTACTGAATGGCCACCTTGTCATGCCTATATGCATGTGGATAGTCCATTTTACAAAGGAGACTCAGGCGATTTTTTTTCAAAAGCCTAAGCATTTAATGAACATGCAATTTTAACTCTACTAGTGATATATGTTAAACAAATGCATGCTTTAGGACTTAGAATATGCATAAAATAATGATTTAATTTTAATAGGAAGTAAGTTTAAGGCTTACCTCACCCTTTCTGAGGTGATATGGAGATTTTGTTCAGGTTATGGACTCAAATAGACCAGGCAGTTCTAGCAGGGTCTCTACAGGTGTGAGGAGGAGGAGTGCTTCTGATATCCCTTAGCGTCGTAAAGCCCGGCAGCCTTGCCGATTAGCTGAGTCAGTGATTTGTCCGATCCAGGCTGAGAGGCCGGTTGATGTCGATGACGAGAAGGATGTCCCCTTTGTGGATTCTACTTTAGCTCCTACTCCGCGTAGGGAGCTTCCAGCCATCGTTGTGCCGATTCCGGAGCTTTTGGACGATTTGAGACGCCATCCTTCGATTTATCTTCACGCCAATGAGGTGACTGAAGTTTCTATTCTGGACTTTTCTTTTTTTTGCCATTTCAGGACAAAGGTTTAATCTGAAATTGCAATGTGATGCAGGTTCCCGGCTTTACTTAGCCCAGGGGGAACTGGTTTAGAGTCAATTCTTTGTATCATACTCTACATTTAGAGTATAATGCCATCGTCAAAACTTATTTCGAGGACTTTTTATCTATTCCTCCCCGTCGTTGCCCTTGGGGTTATTTGCTGGTTTTATCTGAGAGCTGGTTACACCAGACCCAGTCTCTCCATTTGTTGGACTGCGAGATTATGATGACACTGATGAATTGGCGGTTCATCACAGGGTTAGAGTTTATAGATGAGCCAGTGCCTTTGGTGGCTGACATTTCACCTGCTGCCGTTCAATCCCTTGTGGGAGTTCCTACGAAGGCCATCAAGGGTCGAACTGTCCGTTCAGGACCCTTGAGTGTGGATTCCCAGAGTGGGGCTTTGACTGAGCCTCTGCCTGATGATTAGAGGGTTAGAGATCGCATTTTTCGTCAACTATTCTTGGTGATAATCAGGGGTTGTTTCATAGCAGAAAACTCCTCGACGGTCTCTTTTTCTCTGGCGAGCGCTACTCGAGATGTGGAGAGCATCAAGGATTTTGACTGGGGCACCTACACCTTCGCCTATTTTCTTCGTGGGTTGCGCCTACGCGTTGAGGGCGTGACGTAGGCTTGGCTGGGTTTTTATCCCTTTCTGTTGTTGAATAATTTCTCTTTCACCTTTTAATCTCCTTCATTTGTGTTTATCAATCTTTATCACTGAGGACATTTGATTTTTGCACTTCCAGTTTTAGGCATATGAGAGGCTTTCTTGCCTGCTCCCAGCTACTACTTTAGGTCTAGAGACCTATCCTCGAGGACGACGATGACATTATTCCACCTTTACAGAGGTCCCTGTAGCATAGGGGTTCACCCATTCACGTTTACAGTTAGAGCTACTGACAGCCGACTCCATCACGTGGGTTCCTTACACCCCGGATTATCTGACAGTTGGATTCCTGACCGAATTAGAGTTTATATTGTCCACTCGTCAGATCCCATTTTTGACCGATGGAGACTAGGAGCTCTATTTGGGAGAACGAGCTATCAAGAGCGTCACATGAGAGATCCACATTCCATTCCTTCCTCCTGCTAGGCATTATTGGCCCTTATCTCAGCCAGTCACAAATATTCCTTTGGTGGGCTTAGATGGCTTCACCCTATCAGAGGGTCCTCACAGTTAGGAGGCTTTTTATCATTAGTGCATTCCTCACACTATTGCGGCTCAAACTCTTGCCACTCAATTCATGGAAGACATGGTGTTTGGATCTATTATGATGACAGACTGGATAGCTTGCCTTCGAGAGCCTACTCATTTAGAGCAGATTTCAAGTTTGACCCAGTGGTTGGAGCGGGCAAAGTTTTTTATCAGGCACCTTGGCAGGGACCCTTCAGAGGCAGATTCGTTTGATCCTTCCAGCTTTGGAGCTAGCCATTCAGGAGGTCCATATTCTAGCAGTTATGCAGGTGCAGATCCTCCCCTCTATCAACCAGACATGCCTTCTGGCAGAGATTCAGTGACTCAAGAATAGTTACAGCAGGTTGATCATCTTAATACAGATATCATAGACTTCTTTTGATAAATTTCTCGTTATATCTTTTAATAGGCCTCTGTTAGATAATGGGCGGCTGTGTCCCATTTCTCATTATCTCTTTTGATAGGCCTCTGTTAGTCATTGGGCAGTTGTGCCCCATTTCCCTATACTTTTTATTTTGCATTTTATTAGCAGACAGAGATGATGCTTTTAATAGACAGTGTATTTAGAAATGCATGATATTTCCTATCTATTGCATCCTATTGTCATTTATCATTATCATCTATCCTGATGCATGTATTATGTCATGGATATGTATTCAGATAGGTGAGTTTAGCATTGACCCCTCGATGGTCTCATGATACGGTTCTACAGATGTCTTCATCTACCGTTAGCCGTATTGAGCACATGCCACCTTCATTGATAGCATCTTCTTTGAGATCCTGGTATGACAATTTGCCTCCCATAGATAGGGCGATAGTTGATCAGATGTTGGGGCTTTCTATGGCCATCTTGGCTTTTCAGGGCCCACTAGGCTTTGTGGACAATATGTTATCTTGCTTGATACCTAAGTGACAAGTTTTCAGGTTCTGCATCCATGAGCTGACTCCTACGTTGGAGGAGTATGAGCGTATCACCGATTTATCATTGGATCGACCTTGTGCTAGGATGGCCCTTAGTGATATGAGATGATAGTTCATGACTGTGACTGGTTTGAGGCGCAAAGTCGTCATAAATGAGATTACTTCGGGGCATGTGGTGTCCCTAGACTTCCTGATTGATCTATTTGGCCGACTGGATAGTTATGCACGATGCGCAGGAGATTTTATTATCACTACAGGGGATTGGCAGATTACATGTGTAGATATTTTGTTAATGTGCGTCACAGCCTACCTGTATATGTCGATGTATATGGATCACTTGGATATTGGCCTGATCATAGTGGTTCGCGCTCTTAGACAGGGTTGTACCAACATACCTATAATATTGGCAAAGGCCTTGAGGTCGACTACATTCTACCATACCCATCATGTGGGAGGGGTAGTGCCATTTTATTGTATATGTGGTTTACGGCACACTTGAGACCCTTGGCACTTTTAGACATCATGGGTATTGTTTTACTCATGAGATAGCCATATCCTACTCCTTTCAGCCGGTGGAGTGTACAGATACAACATAATGGTTGGCCTTCCTGATGGCGATCGAGCATCCATTTGCGATCTTTCCCTATTCAGAGCTGAGCTCCCTTTATAGCTTCAATACTCATGCAGTTGGCATGGATTATCTAACCTTGGTGGGTTTAAGAAGGGTGACCACATATCATCCACTGGCTATCATGAGACAATTTGATCATTTTCAGGATATTCACCACTTTGAGGGGGCTTTAGATTAACGACAATCAGCTTTTTCTTTGTCATTAGCTGACTTGACCAGGATTTATGATTGTTGGACTCGTCGTGAGAGGGATGATTTTTTAACTAGTCATCCGGGTCATTCTCTAGAGTATTCTGCATTGTTGGAGGCAAATATTGCATCAGCTGTGGTTATTTACTCAGAGCCGAGTACTGATTCTTATGAGGAGGAGCCTATGGAGGACTCTGATTCTCATACCGAGGATGATTTATTTGCTAGTTTGATAGCAGCTTTGGTCAGTGACACCCCTAGCACTCCTACTGCGGCGGATCCATCTCTTATAAATTCATTAGCTCGGATGACCTTTGAGAGGGATCAGGCGAGAGCACTGATGTTGACAGCTATTTTTTCCATGCGAGATATAAGATAGGTTATGTGCCCATTCAAATAATGTTGTAACCCCATGGTGGCCCACGCTAACGCACAACAGGTCTTTTCAATCAAAGTGTACTTCTACTCACCGTTACTGAATCTTTTGCTGAGGTAATAGATAGCTCTCTCCTTGCTTCTATCATCCTTCTATCCCAACATACAACCTATTGCATTGGCAATGACGGATAGGTACATAAACAGGGGAACCTCATCCCTTGGGGGTACCAAGATAGGTGCTTCGATCAACTGCTTCTTGATGGAAAAAAGGCTTTTTGACAATCTTCATTCCACTTCATGGAGGAATTCTTCTTTAGCAACTTAAAGATGGGTTCGCAGGTTGCCGTGAGTTAAGATATGAACCTTCTTATGAAATTGATTCTCCCTAGGAATACCCGTATTTCCTTTTCTGTTCGGGACACGGGCATCTCGGTGATTGCTTTAATTTTGGATGGATCAAGTGCCTCTGTTGCTCACTAGAAATCCCAACAACTTACCTGATTTGACACCAAAAGCACATTTTATCGGATTCAGCTTTAGGTTATACCTGCGCAACATGTTGAAAAGCTTTTTGAGATGGGTATTATGGGCATCCTCCTTCCGGGATTCGATGATGATGTCATCCACATAGACCTCTTTTTCTGTGTGCATCATGTCATAAAAAAGGGCCATCATGGCTCGCTGATATGTGGCACCGGCATTGATAAGGCTGAAAGAGAAACGTCTATAACAAAAGGTTCCCCATGGAGTGATGAAGGCTATTTTCTCCCTGTCCTCTTCAGTAACCATGATTTGATGGTATCCGACAAAACAGTCAACAAACAAATGCATGCCATATTGTGTCATGTTGTCTATCAGTATGTGGATAAAAGGTACTGGGAGGTTATCTTTGAGACAAGCCTTGTTCAAATCCCGGTAATCCATGTATACTCGTACCTTCCATCCGGGCTTAGGCACAGGAACTATGTTGGATAACCACTCAGAGTAAGTTGACACCATGATGATGCCGACTTTGAATTGCTTGACAATTTCTTCTTTGACTTTCAGACTCCACTTAGGTTTCAATCGCCTGAGCTTCTGCTTGACTGAATTGAATCCATCTTTAATGGGTAGCCGATGAATGACAATGTCAGTAGACAAACCAATCATGTCTTCATGTGACCACGCAAACACATCCTGGAACTTTTTTAAGAGTTCAATCAGGTCTGCTCTTTGATTTGGAGTAAGGTTCATGCCTATCTGGATTTCTTTAGGTTTTTTGAGGTTTCGATATTGACAGTGATGGTTTGGTCGAGGTTTGGGTTTGTCTTTGACCCATTCTTTGATCTCCTCGAGCACCTCATAGTTATCTATCTCCTCTTGATCAATCTCTATAAAGTCGAAGTCCAGTTCTACATCAAAGTTGTAGTCACTATGAAAAATTGGCATCTCATCAGCAGGGCCAAACAAATTCAACTCTGGAGTCCAAAAAACAAAATGCTTTCACTTTAATATATGAAACTGTTTGATCATACAAAGCATTTAGCAAAAATCATGACAAAAGTAACTGCTATCGCTGTGCAACAAAATTAAGCGGTAAATAAAACCATGCTTTAAAGCAAATGGACTTTCTGCCCTTTTACCCTTTTTGACTGATGCATGGAGTGCTACTCCAATTGTATAGAGTCAAATCCTCATGAACAGGGAGGATAAAGGAGTTGCTGTCGTTTGTCTCTTTTTTGATGATGACTAAGACAACATTCATATCAGGGCCAGTGCTTTTCTTTGACCTACTCTACTTATCCCTGTTAATGCGAGGGATTAGGACTTGATCTTCTGAATAGTCATCTGGGATATTGTCGTTCACACCCTCAGTGTTCACCAGAAAATACATTTTTGCAAACGGGTCTCACATTCCCTGCAGGAACTTTGCCTTCGTATTTTATTTTCCCTATCAGGCTTCGGGACTTCTGTTCCACTTTTTGGCTTGACCTCAGGAATCAGCATACCTAACACAGCAGCAGGGATCATCGTCATCGGTTTCACAAATCCTACATCAGTGAGGTTTGGTAACAGCATGGTGGAGGCAGGAACCGGTGGGTGCTTGTGCGGATTCTGGTAGTTTGATCCAAAGGAATAGCCTAATCCAGCCTTCCCTGTCTGACTAGGGATTTACACCGGACTTCTTATTCCTTACTGACTTTTCCCTAACACTTTTCTAGGGTTGAAACCCAAGCATACCATTTCCTGACCAACCGTCATTACTTCGGTGGAGACTTTCGGTTTTAAGGCTGGTGCCACAATAGGTAGGTATTGAGTGTTTTTCACTTCCAGAGCTTGAAAACTGACAAGATCAACCCTTTCATCGAGACTGATTATCGGCATATCGCTTTGTATGTAGACAGGATATTCTGGCTTGGCATTTACAGTTATTAGATTTCCATCAATGATGTATTTGAGTGGTTGATGAAGGGTGGACGGAACTTCTCCCGCCATATATATCCACGGTCTTCCCAACAACAAATTATATCATGTGGTAATGTTTAGTACCTGGAAGGATATGTAAAAAGTATGGGGACCAATCTCTAATGGATGCTCGATTTCTCCCACATCCTTTTGGCAAGATCCATCAAAAGCCCGAATGACTACATGACTAGTCTAGATTCCGTTCGAATTAATCTTCATTCTTTCCAATGTGTCGTAGGGGTAGATGTTCAGGGACGACCCTCCATCTATCAGCACACCTCCTACCACATATCCTGAGGACATCATTGCTTTATGCAATGAATTGCATTGACCAGTCCCCTCCACTGGTATATCATCGCCAGTGAAAGATGTCACATTACTACTAAAAACGTGCTCTATCACGTGATGAAATTTCTCAGTATCTACCGTCTTTGGCAGATGTGCTTCTTCTAGTACTTTCACTAGAATCTTGCGATGATCCTTCGAAGATAAGACCAAATCCAAAATGGATATCTGTCGGGGTGCCTCTTTTAAGCTTTGCACCACTTTGACCTCATTATGCCCCATCTTGATGAGGAACTCTTTAATTTTCTCCTCAGACACTCTTCTCTTGGCTTTAATGACTGAGTTGATTACTCGTTGAGGCAGGTACAACGGGTTTTCCTTTGGTATAATAGCATTGAGGATTGATGTTGATCCTTCATCTTTCCCATAGTTCCATGGGACTTTCTTCAAGCTTACTACAGGATATTGCTGTCTGAATGGCAATATTAGAGGCTCGGGCGCAAGCAATTTCACAGTATTCTTTCCTTATTGGGCCCCTTTTCCCTGAAGTATCAGGGGCATGATGGTCAGATCCTTCTCATAGGAAATGACATCCAATACTTCTTTCAGATTCTATGCCATGGGAAGAAAGATTGCTTCCTCACCAGGATAGCCATAATCTTGGTTTGCCTTCAGCAGCTCACCGCTTTTAATTAGATTTTGAATCAAGTGATGAAGTCCCCAACAATCCTCTGTATCATGACCATGTATGTTGGAATGATATTGGCAGATCTTATCATGTTTGAACTTCCTAGATCGAGGGTCCACTGGGGGTAACAATTCTGTGACTTTCCCCTCGTTGATCAACATTTGGAGATTTTTTTTATAGGTTGATTCAAATGAGTGAAATTCCTTTTGAAGGCGAACTATCTGTTAGCTTGGAACTTCTCTTCCTTAGCAACCTTGTTGGCCCAAGGTTCATGCTCATGGAATCGATAATGATCCCTCCTGGCAATGGGACAAATTTCAAGCAATGAAAGATTAGTTTCTTGTTGATTGGTTTGATTTATCAATTGCCTCGTTATTTGATGTTGATAAACTACCAATTCTGCCAATTGCCCAACCTGTTCCTTAATAGATTTGATTTCTTGTTTTATTATGAACTGCCTTTCTGAATATTTCAAATTGTCCGCCCTATCTTTGTTTGCTTGGGATGACTCTCCGACATATTGAAGGTATTTGGATCCTTCTCCGTTTCCCAATCTGATCATATTGACGCTCTCCTCATTGTGTTGAGGTAGAGAATTGTCTTGAACATGTGGTTGTTCTTGTGTTGTCACCACGATCTCCCCATTATCTATTAGGTCTTGGATTTTATGTTTGAGAGACCAACAATCCTGGGTATCGTGGCCCGGTGCTCCAGAATGATAAGTACATTTCTTACTCAAGTCAAAATTTTACCCTCTTGAATTGGCCTGCGGAAGGAGCTGGACAATCTTCGTTTATGTTGTCAGAAGCTTTAGTACATTTTCTAGTGAGTCCCCCAAGGGTGTGAACGTTTTTCGACCTTTAACTTCTCTAGTTTTTTGAAAGGGAGGATTCGAAGATTGTGTAAGAGCTTGAAAAGGGGAATAATTTCTCTTTTTCATGGGCAAGCTTGGATTGCCTCTCTGATTTTGTCCTTGAAGTATCAAGGACACATCTTCCTCCTTCTTTTTGTGGACTTTCCGAGGATTACTTCCATAGCTTCCAGCTTGAATATGCTTGGCCACTTATGGTTTATTATCTGTTTTATTTATGTCTATTGCCATGATAGGTTGCTATTTTAGTACTTTGCTTATGTTTTTATCAGGATTGTAGTGCAGTCGTTTTGAACTACGGTATTATGTTTTGGGTTTATTATGATGGATGCCATGAACAGTTTTTGGTTATTTATTTACGCTTTGATTATTATTAGCATGTTTGTGGTTTATAGCCATCTTTTTGGGGCTTGTACAGATTTAGATGCTTGTGCCATGTGAATGGCCTTATTCGCCTATTTTGAGCTGTTTTTATGCAAGGGTGTTATATTTTTCACTTATTTTTGATCGTGGCTAATGACAGGTGCCATGTAATTATGTCTAGTTCTTAGAGTCGTGTCAAGCATGTATGAGTCAGGAGTTGTTCAATCGATAAGTTGAGACTGTTATTGATCCATCCTTTTTAGCAAGCACCGACAAACTGTGTTAACTAGTTATTTTTCGAATTTAGTTCGCCTGTTTATAGCTTTGGGAGTATGTTCACTCTTATAAACTTTCATTGTTACAAGGTAATAAAAGACTTCGACGCATATACAGTTTTGGATCTTGGATTCTTGCATGTTGACAAATAAAAAAAAAATTAAAAGAAAAGTTGATTTAATATCGAAAGTCTTGCGGTGGGTCGAGATGGAGCGTGAAACGCACTCGCCCATAAACGCAGAACCGATGTTGAGATGGAGCATAAAATGCACTCGCCAAATAATCCTCGAATTTCGTAAAGTCTAATTTGGCTTATGTTGATTACGTGGCCTTTGCTGCTCGAGGTATTAGATTCATAAGGGTGTTCCACACCTAGTGCCCTAAAGTCATCTGACTTGGGTGTCGCTGATCAGAAGCTCATTAATGGGTAGCTCTGAACAGCCTAAGGTAATTAAGGACTGTCCGAGTCAGATTTTACTGTCTTCATGCTAAAGTCTGTTGATCCGTTTCTGCACTTGCGTCTTATAACGCTTGTTGAATGTTTAAGTTACGTAGTGTGCATATTGGTATTAACAATCGACTGTGCGAACTTATTTGAGCAATGATTAGTTAGGATGGTTGGTCTCCACACACACACATATAATGGATCGAATACAGTCTTATGCTTGAAACTGAATGAACTCTTACTAATATCTGTGTTTGCTCTGTTCTTTGGGAGTAGCTATGATCGAGCTTAGAAGCCATGATACTAGTATACAATGATATTTTTATTTCGCGTGTGTTTTTCTATTGTAAGTTTGTGTTAGATAGTTTGCTCGAGGGCAAGCAAAGACTTAAGTTTGGGGGTATTTGATGAGTGGGATTTATACCCGCAAATCGGATACTTTATGGCTTAAATAGTTGCCTGATCTTCGTAGTTTTTATATAGTCTTTGCTTGTCCTCGAGCAAACTATCTAACACAAACTCACAATAGAAAAACACACGCGAAATAAAAATATCACTGTATACTAGTATCATGGCTTCTAAGCTTGATTATAGCTACTCCCAAACAACAGGCAAACACAGATATTAGTAAGAGTTCATTCAGTTCAAGCATAAGACTGTATTCGATCCATTCTATGTGTGTGTGTGGAGACCAACCATCCTAACTAATCATTGCTCAAATAAGTTCGCACAGTCGATTGTTAATACCTATATGCACACTACGTAACTTAAACATTCAACAAGCATTAAGAATAAGACGTAAGTACAAAAACGGATCAAAAGACTTTAGCATGAAGACAGTAAAATCTGACATGGACAGCCCTTAATTACTTTAGGCTGTTCAGAGCTACCCATTAATGAGCTTTTGATCAGCAACTCCCAAGTCAGATGACTTTAGGGCAGTAAGTGTGGAACACCCCTATGAATCTAATAACTCCAGCAGCAAAGGCCACGTAATTAACATAAGCCAAATTATACTTTACGAAATTCGAGGATTATTTGGCGAGTGCATTTTATGCTCCATCTCAACATCGGTCCTGCGTTTATGGGCGAGTGCGTTTCACGCTCCATCTCGACCCACCGCAAGACTTTCGATATTCAATCATCTTTTCTTTTAATTTTTTTTTATTTGTCAACATGCCAGAATCCAAGATCCAAAACTGTATATGCGTCGAAGTCTTTTATTACCTTGTAACAATGAAAGTTTATAAGAGTGAACATACTCTTAAAGCTATAAACAGGCGAACTAAATTCAAAAAATAACTAGTTAACATAGTTGGTCGGTGCTTGCTAAAAAGGACGGATCAATAACAGTCTCAACTTATCGATTGAACAACTCCTGACTCATACATGCTTGACACAACTCTAAGAACTAGACATAATTACATGGCGCTTGTCATTAGCCACGATAAAAAATAAGTGAAAAATATAACACCCTTGCATAAAAACAGCTCAAAATAGGGGAACAAGGCCATTCACATGGCACAAGCATCTAAATCTGTACAAGCCCCAAAAAGATGGCTATAAACCACAAACATGCTAATAATAATCAAACCGTTAATAAATAACCAAAAACTGTTCATGGCATCCATCATAATAAACCCAAAACATAATACTGCAGTTCAAAACGACTGCACTACAATCCTGATAAAAACATAAGCAAAGTACTAAAATAGCAACCTATCATGGCAATAGACAGAAATAAAATAGATAATAAACCATAACGCCCCCAAACTTAAGGTGAGCAATGCCCTCATTGCTAAACATATATCAATCTAAACAAGAGGGCTTCCCTGAAGTCTGGTCACTCGGCAGCAGCATCGTCCTCGTCAGCTTCGGCGGGCGGTGATGGTGGAGGGTATGGTGGGAAGAAAGGAGGCTCTGGGAACTGGAATGGCGTGAACTCAGAATCCTCGTCCACTATACACGGTGTATATGCTCTACATCGTGTTGACCAACTCAGCCTGATACTGCATCGCTATGTCTTACCTCAAGGCCACCGCTGCTATGTGCCTTTGTTGCCTCTGAGCATTGGCGCCCTGGTTCTGATGTAGTAGGGTGAGGGATGCCATAATTTTTGCCAGTAGTCCCTGTGAAGCTGGGCCTGCGTCTGGTGGCTGCGAAGGCTCTGCTGTAGGAGGTGGCTCAGTAGGTGGCCCAAATCCTTCGCCTCTAACATGAGAAATAGCCCCGTCCCACACATCGAAGCGTGAGATGGTCTGATGGTCAATAACTGACATGGGCGGCAAAGCTATCTCTTCTGGCCCCCAATGGATACCTGCCCTCTTGCACAGCCGGGTGATCAAGGATGGATGTGGAAGCCCCGCAGAGATGTTACTCTTGATCGCCTTCAAGATGGACTCATGGATGAGAACTCCGATGTCCACGTTCAGACCCGTGATAATGGCAAATAATAGGATCGCTCTATCCTTAGTCACGTTGCTCAGGTGACGAGTCGGGATCATGTTGGCACAAATAAAGCTGAACCATGCCTTCCCGTAGCGAATGAGTGCAGCATGCGGGAAACTGGTCCTCTCACCCGTGAAGTCATTTGTTTTCCATGTAGTCCCAGGCTTGCAGAGCCTCCTAACAATATCCTCGAGGTCATAGCTGCGGAGTCTTGGCTCCATATAGTCCTTTCCCTCAAAACCAGGCGTCGCGAATAATACATTGATGACTTGGCTTCTAAACGCCACTGACCGCCCCCCTAACTTGAACAACAGCAGGACCTTCAGGACTGGCATTTGCATAGAACTCTCTGACCACAGAAATAATGGCCGATTCGGGTGGTTTTGTGAAGTGCACCTACTGGCGACCCGCAATCATGGCTAACAACTCGCCATCCTTTGTTTTGTCAGGCCTCAAACCCCTTTCGGGAATCAAATTCCGTGCGGCAAAGGAGCTTTTATAACGTTTCCATGCCTCTTCGTTAACAAATTTAGTGTTGTCCCATGCCGTTGGTTCTGCGGACGAGGAACCGCCGACGCTCAGTCGTTGCCTCTTTGATGCCATGTCAAAATTTTCAGTTGGCGTGAACAAAAACAGTACCTAAGCAATGCCACTCTCTGTAGAAGCAACCCTTAAAGAAATAGGCAGTAAATCCCCTATGAAACCCACTAATTTTAAGCCAAAATAGTCAAATTTCTCTCTTAGGCAAATTATCAAACTCCTTGTGTGCGTTCTGAAAATCCAAATTGGACAGCCCTTGCTTGACAGTGCTCTGTCCCGATTTCCGTCAGTGGAAATCACCCCAATCAATACAATAAAACCAACCCAAATATCGAAATCAAACGGTAAATGAATGACTAAAATCCCCCAAATACCTTAAGTGGGAAACCCTAGATTGACTCTGATCTCCTCTTGCTGCGTGCAATGGCTTGGGGTCTTGTGGGAAGAATGTATGGATTTCTCTCTTGTGAGTAGAATTGATCAAAGGCTCGGGGTGGAGAAATGAGGCACGTTTTGGTTTTGGGTCAGTTGGGTTCTCTTTGTGCTGCCGAACTGTCGAGAGAAATGGGAGGTAATGGGCAACTGTTGGCTTCAGTTATGCTTTTAAAAACCAAAACTCGCTACCGGCGCTGCGACGCGAGCATTACTTCGTTGATTGGGGCCGCGGCGTGACTTGGCAGTAGCTTGGTCTCACCTTGGCGCTGCGGCGCTAGTCCCCCTTTGTTCCTGGGTGCTGCGGCGCGAGGTAGGAAATTTGAATTAATAGCATGGCGCTGCGGCACGAAGTTCAGTGTATATGCTGGCGCTGCGGCGCCAGCCTTGTATCTGAGTTTTTTTTCTGCACAAAAACCATGTATTAGACAACATATATTACACAGATATCATGCTAAGTAAATAACATGCTATATACTAAATTCTAACTAAAATATACACTAGTAACATACTAAATAACATGCTGCCTGCATCCTATAATCACAAAAACATACGCATTGGCAACGATGTTTACATGGTAAAAAGAAAAGACACAATATAAACTAGACATAAGTAAAGAAAAACAGAGAAAATTGATACTAAGATGGGGTTGCCTCCCCACCAAGCGCTTGTTTTAAAGTCGTCGGCTTGACTATACCGATGCCGCTCAATCCAACTCATAAGCAAAAATGACCATTTCATGCCGCCTATTTGTCAATTCCTTTAAATTTGTGGCGGACATGGATGATTGATCATCCTCATTTTCTTCACCCATCGGCACGAAGAATCTTTCACCACTGGAATTATCCAATAATTTGCCTTTTTCATTAAGTTGAAAGCATTCTTTGTGCGCTAATGGGCCTTCTAAGGTTTCCACAATCGTGAGGGTGGTCTCCGGTTGTTGATTAGTCTTGACAATACAACCACTCTTGATCCTCTTTTCTCTAACTTCAGACTCCACCGGTTGGACACTTTGCACCTTGACATCTCCCTCAACAACTTTTTGAGACTTATCGCCTTCTCCTTGCTTATCCACGGTCCAATGCTCTACTGCTTCATCGTTGAGATCGCTTATGACCGGTAGATTTCCCTGCGGTAGATTTATGATGGCATTGATGAGTTGTCCAAATTGATTTTTGAGGCTTTGCAATGCGGCGTCTTGGCTTGCCATTCGAACCTCATTTCTTTCTATAAAGTTGGTGAGGAGCTCTTCAAGCCTTTTCTCTTCTTCTGTTAAGTCTGCCGAAAAGCTCTCATTGGGTTGTAATGTCACCTTATACTGCGGAGGAGATGGACATTCAAATTGATTCGGATAGGAGTAATTCGGATCATGATATTGCTCTTGACTGTAGTCCCAAAAGTTTGGATAACCTTGACAATTTGGATAATAGTAAATCGGTTCGATGTCAGCTCGTTCCTGATAGTAGGCAGTCTGACTGGACTGACACTCAAGATTATCAGAAAACCTCAAGACATTTACAATTTGAACTCGCAATTGCTCGAGTCCTTCTTATGAGCTTGGTTGTGTCGTCCTCTCATAAGGCCATTGATAACATTGTTCGTCCATAACCTGTAAACTTAAAAATAAAAGGGAAGATCAAACAAATAAAAAAATATATATACACGTTCAAATTAAGACTAAATTGATTTAAATCAATATTGGACAATATTAGAATAATAGTTCCCCGGCAACGGAGCCAAAAACTTGTTGGTCGGAAAACCGATCACTAAACACGCGCAAGTATACGCGGTCTAACAAGTAATACAGTGATAAGGAAAGTGTCGTACCCACGAGGAACTATCACTAATATTTACCAAATACCACCTTTGTATCGCTTAAGTCTTATTCGAATAGTAAACTAATAGGAGTGTGGTTAAACTAGTTATAACTAATTATTAAAGCAAGTAAACGGATAACGAATGGTAATCGAAGGAATTACAAGCTAAGGTTACAACTTCACCCCACACAGGCATTCCGTCGAACACCTGGCGTGCTATGCTTCATCAAACTTCCTACCCTTCTCTCTTTGGTCTTAATGGTCACGACAGTTTGTCGACCGAGAACACACAGGTTCTCATACACCTCTGTCGAGGTATGCACAACATATCCTCTCCAAATCCACCCGATAGGGAATAGAACAGAAAAGAACGTCCAAACTAGGTGATAATCCTACACATGTCTCTGTGAAGTAACCTAACAAGGATTTAAGCATAAGTTCTCAATTAGGTCACACATGGCACACAGATATATGTCTATTCTATGCACAACTTATGCAGTCGAAACTCATAATCACATGCCAATATATTTAGGTGTAAATCTATAATCCTTCTTTCAATATCATATAGATTACCAAAATCATCACTAATGTCTTAGCGAGAATCATTAAGCATGAATATATTAAACCAAACCGTATGGTGCCAACCAAAGAGATAAGACAGTCAATTTAATTAACAAAGGGTTCCATTATAACCTTTAGAGGCAATACTTAGTTCATAGCTATTGAACAAAATATAAGTAGCAATAAAGATAACATTTATGGATTACAAAATTAGAGGAAATAAATGGATAAGAATAAACTCTGTAAAGGCTCGTCAGTCTCCAAGCATTCCGCTCCTTTCAAGCTCTCCAATCCGTGTAGCTCACTGCTCTTGTTGCTCCAAGGAAATCCCAGACTTTATCCTAATCTACCTAATCTATATTTACAAACATTACCTAATAACTAGAGTGAGAAAGTACAAAAGAGATATAATCTATCCTAAGCTAAGCTAACCGATTGTATCCCAGTCTTCTTTCTCTCCTCCCTCTTCTCGCTCCTGCTCCTCTTTTCTGGCAAAGGCTCCCTTGATATATATATCTATTTTTTTTATTTTGCTAGGTTAAAAGCAAGCCTTTTCTTCCTGGGCACCGGAGGTTGCGCTGCGGCCCGGGCAATAGGTTTATAAGTGGCGCTGCGGCGCCACATTAAAATCAAAAGACTGGAGGTCGCACTGCAGCGCTAGTCCTAAAGGAAATGTGGCACTGCAGCTCCAGGATGACATCAGCAAGGACCAGGGGCGGTACCGCGGCGTGAGATTAAGACTAGACATTGGCGCTACGGCGCCAGTGTATGTAAATTATCTGTTTTGTCCCCTAAAAGCTAGAAAAGTCCTGTAAAGCCTGCAATACATCGGTTAAGCATAATAATACTATAAACATATAAAACTATATAAAAACTATGAAGATCAGGCAACTATTTAAGCCATAAATTATCCGATTTGCGGGTATAAATCCCACTCATCAGCCACTGCCTCCAAAGCGATAAGGTCTTTGATCTTTCCAGACTTTAGACCCATTTTGGCCATTTCTCCATGTTTAATCATTTCTGAGAATGGCTTTCCTATACCTTCTATGACCATCTCATAATATGGAGCTTCCTATATGTCTATGAAAGTCATTACTATCTCAGTCTCTATCATGGGTGGGGTGACTTGTGCAGCCATCCGTCTCCATCTTTGGGCATACTCACGAAAAGACTCATTACTTTGATTTTTGAGCTTGGTCACTTAATATCGATCTGGACTCATCTGAGACTGGAAGCTATATTAATTTAAAAATGCATAGGCTAGCTCCTCCCAACTATGGATCTTGGAATTGTTGAGTCGGGCATACCAAGCTCGGGCTTCCCCAGTCAGACTTTTTTGGAATAACTGCATTCTGAGTTTTTCATCCTCAACATAGGATCTGAGTTCTCCAATGAACACTTTTAAATGAGTGGAAAGATCTCCTCATTCGTCATACTTTTCTAAATCTGGCACTTAAAATTTGTCTGGATACCGAGCCCCAAGAAATATACACAAATCTGAATAGTTTACACTCCCAAATGCCCACGTTCCTTTGATGGACCAGATTGTTTCTTCCATTTGCTAGACCTTTTTCCTAATATCACTAGTTTCATGATCATTTCTGAGATTGGTGATTTTAGGGTTTTTTTTGGTCAGATCCTTGTTTTGAGGCTGCAGTATCTGAGTATCTTTCGTCCTGTCGGTATCCTGACTGCCACCTTATGTGGATGATTTTGTTTGAACGTGTATTTGTTTACCCTGAAGACTTTTTCTTTGTTCCTTTAGGAAAATATCAAATTCAGCTATCTGGTTTTTCAATCCTTCGAACTCTTTACGAGAGACAGGGGTGGATTCAGGTTGGCCACTTGAAGCCATACCTGGAGATGGGCGTAGTACCTTCTAAGACTTTGATCTGGTAACGGGACCAATTTTTTCCTACAATAAAAGTAGGTATGTTAATTTTGATGTATATATTAACAAGATGAATGCTATGCAATGTGTTATGATTTTTTGAAGTTTTTTAATCTTTTCCTGTAAAACAAAGGTGAGTTGTTTTGATGACAGGATAGAATGACAGTATTTGACAGGAAATGAAAGGTATATATACATTTATTTGATAATTACATGGAATTTGAAATTTACATTGAATTGAAAGGGGAAGGCATGAAGAGACTACCCTTCGGGTTAGGTTTATCAGAGGCTAACCTATCTTAGGCTACTTTCGCAGTTTTTCGGCATGAAGGTTCCCAGATCATCGCAATTTACTAGAGGGGAAATTAATTCATTCTTTCAATTGGAGCGGATCTGAGTGGTGCTTTTCCTGAGCCTCGCAGGATTAGTCTCCTTTTAGTCTAGTAATCAAAGGCTGACAGGTTCGCCTCCTGGTGAAGGAATCACACAACATACATTCACATACAATGTATCTCACCATATAAAATGATGACATTATGAGAATCACTAATATTTAAAGCAGTAAAACATTTATTTACATCCATTCAATATAAACACAGCATCCACACACATGTAGATAAAAAGGGAATTCTTGAAAAGATTAAAATGCGACTTAAGCCCTCTACGGTCCCCAGCAGAGTCGCCACATGTCGACGTCGAAAAAAATCTTTGGCGATCCCCCTTTCCCTAATGTGTTTCTACCCTTGTTTGTTTTCATTTGTTTGATCTGAAGGGTGAATTTTTAAGAAAAGGCCGACATACAATGTCAACGATTTAAAAAGTTTGATTTTACAGAGTCGCCAGTTGGTATATTTGAAATAGTTGTACCAACTCAACCGAGTTTTATTTAAAAAGTTTGCAAGTCGGCCCAATTACAGGACTTTATTAACTTAGCCATGGAAATCGAGATTCATAGAGTTCGGGGGCTTAATTAAGCGGGGGGGAAGGTGTTAGGCCCCACCCCCCCCCCCCCCGACTTCCATGAAACACGGTTACCGCATCTTTTCAATTTCCCTAATCTATTTGCAGTGTGTGTGTGTGTGCTTGCAGTAATTGGGCCTAAGTGTTTTATTTGGAAGTAGTGTCATGCTTTATTGGACCTATATACGAAGGGTTTGATTTAAAGAAAAGTCTATTTTTAGACAAGATATGAAAGTGATGTTTTGGAAGATGGTTTTCAAACCCTTTAGCTCACATAAGAATTGAAGCCTTTTGATACTTTCATTTTATTCTGCCTTCGGCTAATTTTGATTTTATTATCGGAATGCTAAGCATCCACTACCAAATAATATATATACAAGTGTCGGGCTCCTTATGGGCATAAGAGCCATCGAAGTGACCCGAGCACTACAAACCACAATTTACTATATTGAGACCTTCAATCCGGATTACCGTTTTAAGGTCCCTTTTGATTTACATTTACAAAATGACAGGAATGCTATATTTAAAGTGCAAAGTTGTCCATCGTGGGAACCAGAACTAGATCCATGTGATTAATCATAGATCCCGTGATTCCTAGGCTCACAGAATATTATCAAAAAGCTTGTACGGTAGAGATATTGACATGAAAGGCAAATTAAAATTTAGACGTCGCAAGACAAAGTATTCATCAATTAAATCCTTGCATGAGCATAGCCAAAGCTTTCCGTTCCCTCTAGATACGGATCTAGGGTCGCGTAGTCGCTTTAATATTTACAAAACTAGAAAGAAAGCTAGATTTAAATAAATCTTAGCCACTCTAGCTCAACGGTTCCAGTTTGACAGCTTTTGAACTGTTTGAAAGTTAGACATGGCTAGATTTAGATTAATCTAGTCCATAAACTTCACATTAGAACATATTCATATCAAATGAACAGTTAAAACAAATATTTAATCACACTGAATAAATAATATATATATATATATATATACTTATATATATATTGAAGCTGAAAAGGCCACGGATTAGCAATCTAGGCCAAACGAGTAAGTATATATATATATATATATATATATATTAAAGCGAGAAAAAGCCACGGATTGACAATCTAGGCTAACGAAGTTAGTATAAATATATATATATAGTTATATATATTGAAAATAGAAAAAGCCACAGATTTTAATCCAGGCATGACTAAATTAAATGTAAATATATATATAGTTATATATATATTAAAGCTGAAAAGGCCACATATTAGCAATCCATGCCAAACAAGTTAGTATAAATATATATATATATTAAAGCGATAAATGCCACAGATTTGAAATCCAGGTTGTGAAAGCAAATAACATTTATATATATACTTATATATACGTAAAAGTAAGCCTAAAAGGCAATATATTTGAAATCTAGGCTAAACCAGAAGCTATAAATATATATATACGCTCATATATATATGATAAAGCAGTAAAAAGCTTAGCATTACAAGAAATCTTATAGTGTGTAGCGCTAAAGGCTTTAAACCACTTGGAGGGCTTCAAAACTCCGTTTCCACTGGTTAAAAATTGATATGCTAGTATATATACGTATACAAACGTTTTGGAAGAATAAAATTGAAGTTTGGAGCACTATAGGTAGGGTTAAGAGCTGAAATGGGTGGAATTTCCTCGCGTTTTTCCTGTTTTTCTCTTTCTTTTCGACTGGTGGGGGTCTCTATTTATAGACCAAAATAGCCGCGGGTCTACTTGCGACAGCCGCGGGTTTATCTGTGGCTCCACGAGTGGGCCCCGATCCCGTGAGTCCAGTTGTGTCTAAGTACGTGCACTCCGACCAGCGCGCTGTCTGCTTCAAACCTTCATAAATTTCAATCCGGGAGTCCGATTGAGGTGTGCTATACCTTTTTGAAAATCCCTTTCCGAGATCTACACAATGACATGAGATTTGACCTTTTTCGAATTCGGGAAGATGGATCCATGACCAGATCTTCAAGTCTTCGCAGTCCGTCCGTTGAGCTGTTGTGACGCCCCCAAATCCGGGTACCTTCAAACCCAAGACATGGTGCTACACGGTGCTGCAATATACTCATACATTCAATTGAGGACATCAATAACAATGCATAAGTTTACTAATTATTACATTCTATTAATCCCTTCCCAAGTATTCGTAACCAATACATTGTTATGTGTCATAATATTAGTTAATACAATACTAATACTAATGCTATTACAAAGTTCACTACTTGTCCAGCTTACACTTGCCTTTATCTTTTATCGGATCCTTCAATTCGTTCGTTCTTAGCTGAAATCATTTAATTTTAAGCAAGAATGAGCATAAACAGCTCAGCAAGTTAAACCGTATATCTTGAAACCACAAAATCAAGAATCATATATCTTGGTCTTCAATAACTGTACAATAGTTATGAAGTACTTAAGAATAATCAAATTATCATTTTGATTCTTTTAAAACCATTCCCAAGGACTTTATAGCCTCTTCGAAATCCATCTTGGTCAACGATCACGAACCATTATTTAGTTCTCATTCATGAAAGGAACAACCCAGCACGAAGACCGTAGGTTCGATATAGCTTATGAGCACATCTAGGTGATTAGCATGTAGTACTCTATGTTGATCAACATTCATTCATTAAACATATTTACGTTTAATCATTGGCAAACTCGGGTGCCTGTCAAATTAATGACGTAAAAACATTTGTCTTTCATTCTCAGGTTCCCATGAGAATCCTTACCAATCACTTGGCATAGGATAACTTCAATATATATTCTGGAATGATTTGTGAAAAAACCCACCAAAATATATTTACTTCTCAGTCTAGCCGAATCAAATGGTATCGACTATGCAATAACAATTCATACATAAGCAGTTATGCACAATGACCACTTGTCCAACCATAACGTATAGACAATGGTTTAGCAAAACTCGCATTCATAATAAAGTATGAACGAAGTTAGGAAATTTGCAGAACACAATGTTAATGCAAGAGTTAGAAAACTTGCCTTTGCGTCTCTTAATCTTTATACGTAGTCTACTTGGTCTTTACAACGTCTACAAAGCATAATACAGAGTATACCAATGAGAAAACATATTTGATATACAATGTGTTTTCCTAACTCATCCTTCTTGTATAACTAAATAGAATTGTTAAACTAATAACATTCGTTTAAGTTTTTTAACGTTATTATGGCTTATTAACATTCCTATGTTATATATCGAACTCTCATTGATCATCACTAATCATGATGATAATGAGACTTCACTTGTTCCTTAACTTAATCTTGGTTTATGGTTTAATTATATTTAGTTAACGTTTAATGATCATAAACCCTTGGTTAAACATGTTGTTTAAAGGTTTACATTCATGTTCATTCATTACTTACTAACACTTTACTACTTATGGAAAGAGTTGAGTAAACATTTCATTTGGTCAACAATTTTTTTATTGGACGGCGCGGTCCGCGCTCTATTTCCCTTACAAACAGCACGGTCAGTGCTACCTATGCAGGGAACCTGATCCGGAACGGCTGCGGCCAGCGCTGTTTAAGGCGCGGCCCGCGCTGCAGAAAAATTTCCAAAGTCTTGAAAATTCTGAAATTCTCGAGCTCGTAACGTGATAATTATAACTTAGAATTGGCTCGTTCCAAAGCCCATAGTTCACAAATGATATGCTCTATCATCCTATCAAGTCGGAATACATTTTCGAATTCAGTCGGCGAGAAATTCACCGATTAGTCCATTTTTACGTTTTCGTTAAACGTTCGTGAACGTTCGACGCTCAATTCTTCGTTTTAAGTCGGAATTGGTTCGTTCTTGTTCTCGTAAATCGTATTTACCTAATTACACGTGTTGCAATCGAAAACCATCATTTTCGACGCACACGACGACTTTTAACTTCTAATCTAAGAAATTTACGTTTTCGACGATTATCGTTTAATCGCGTAACTTTGGCTGAATTTTCGTTCTTCATTATTATTAGTTCAAATCAATTGGAATCAATCCAATGGTTGATTATTACTAATTCTAATCATTCAAAACATTTAAGTTTTGATGGTTTAACATTCTCATTAGTCCATTTCTTATGAATTCATTAAGTTCTTCATTAGTCTTTCATCAATTCTTAGTATCTCATCATGCATGACTTGTTAAGGTTCTTAGGTGCTCATTAAGCCATCCTTATAACTTCTTAGGGTTCAAACTTCCTCTAACACTTCTCTATCAATCTAACTATTGAAATAAAAGAAAGTTTTACATATTATTCCTTATGGTTATACCTTTAAGGTTTTTGGTGCTTGAGTATTGGAGACTCAAAAGCTTTCTTTCTTCTTGGTTGATGGATTGTCTAGACAAGTATCAAGCTAGCTCCTCTTCTCTCTCTCTCTAGATGTTGGTAAAAATTCTCAAACAACAAAATGGCTAGCATTTGCTCTCTATTTATAGAATTGGCAAGAGTTGGGGTAGTTTGGTCATTAGGCCAAACCTCCTCAACTCCACCTCCTCTCCATGTCTTACCTATGTCCCTCCCATGTGCTAGCATGTGCTAGCATATGGCCCCCCTTGTGCTCCCACATGCTCCATGTGGCCTTGGGTTGCCCCATGGATTTAACCCACCCGTTTTTCCAACGGTTTGACCCATGTGTTAAATTATTAACTTTAATTCAAATTAACTCCAATTCAATGTATTTCAACGTATTTACTTCGTATAAAATTCATATACTCTCCATATTATTCTCGTATAATACCTTGAATTATACGCAAATTCTTTTTGTATAATAATCATTTATTATTATACGTAAACCATTAATCATTGATTTTACTTTCCCAAACGCTTAGGATTTTAAGTCCATACTCGAAAACTTCGAGTGCCTATAATTGAATTATTATTACATAATCCACCTCACCTTGAAATCCTATCATTATGCGTTTCTCGGAATTTCAAAATAAATTCCCAAGCAGAAACAGATGAATAGTGATTTCTGTACTTTTCCTCCCGAGAAAACTTCTCGGCTAACTTGACTTTTCATAGTATATTACCGTCAAATCTTTTGACAAAATGTCATTCTGACATTCCGAACTCTCAAAATGGCCTAAGGTCTCAAACCCTAACCCTTAGGGTCAAACCCTAACCCTTAGGGTTGAATAGTGCCTATTTTGTCTTTTCCCAAAATATTTTTTATTCTCGAAAATCTTTTATTTTTGTCTTATAAATTCATATAAATTATTCCTAGCACGTAGCCAGAATCCTACTCATCTCTGCATTCTCTAGGTCATAAAATGACCTACAATTAGCTTACTCAGTTTAATAAAAAAATAAGCAAATTTTATTCAATAATTCAAATAAGAATTCATTTACATAAACGCTCGATTTTCTCGGGCGTTACAGCTGTATTGTGCTATTTTCACTCAGGATTGATGTTATGGTTCTGCATGACCTTCATGGCAGTGATTTGGCTTGATTTTGACTTAATTTGATGTTAAATTGGTAAAATGACCATTTTTCCCTTCTAAGGTTATCTCCAAGATTGACAGGGTTTTCGACTGTTTCTCGGGGTTGTCTTCGAGGTTTGATCCCAACTGACTCTGTTCTTCCTCAGGGTCATCTCTGAGGTTAACTTGATATCCCAGGGTTGTCTCTAGGGATGATTTGATGCTTCAGAGCTGTCTCCAAAGGTTGGCTTAGTCTCCCGGTGTTGTCGCTAGTGGATGGACTTGGTCTCCTTGTGTTGTCACCGGGGATGGAATTAGTCTCCCGGTGTTGTCACCGGGGTGGATTTGGTCTCCCGGTGTTGTGACCGGGGATAGATTTGGTCTCCTGATGTTGTTGTTGGGGATGGATTTGGTCTCCCAGTGTTGTCGCCAGGGACGAAATTGGTCTCCCGGTGTTGTTGCTGGGGTTGGATTTGATCTGGACATCTAGAGTTTTCTCTAGAAGGTAAAAGACGGTTTTTCCCTCCTGCAGGGTTAGTAACAAGAATGCAAAATTTCAAGTGTCTACAATTAGTATGATATGTAGATTTTTGTTTAATTATTTTCTTTTTACAAAAGTAAGTTTGGCAGGACTTGCCTACACTTTACTTGTCCTAAAGTAGTATGGACCATAACTCTATTATTAATATTTTTTTGTTAAAACGTGTACAAGTTGGTTTAATTTTCTCCGTGGGACCAAAAATTCTACTACCAATATTTTTATATAGCTCATTTGGTTATTTTGTCAAAGTGTGTGCGCTAATTGTTTCCTCAATTTTCAGTATAAATAAGTTGCTTGGTTGAGCAACTAAACACTCACCATCACTACACTAAAAATATAAAATTCTTTTACCACCATATTGTGAGTATTTCTTTTGAGTGTAAGGTTACTCCAAGTGTTGATAAGGAATGCAAGCATTGTTCAAGTTGATCAATTTCATAGAAAGCAGAATCTAGTCACATGCTAAGGTAAAGGGATATCACTTTCTTGCATACTCCTAAATCTGAACTTAATATGGTAAGTATTTCTTCTATAATTCTTGAAATGAATAGAAACACCTTGGAGGTTTACGCTTCATCTAGTATCATTTCATTTACCTTAATTTTAATTTATTGAGTATTAATCATTATCTTTGAAATATAAATCTTGAATATCATTCTTGAATTTGAATCCACGTTTTGGTCATCATGTTGACAATTTGGACATTCTTAAAATTTGGATAAATTAAATTATAAATCTTTAATGTTTATTATTGATCTTTTTATTCTTATTATTTTTATTCATCCTTTATATCATTGTCATCATCCTCAGACTTAAATTTGTGTTGAAAAGTTATCTTTGGCCTATAGTGCAAATGTAGACACTCGAAATTTTCTTTCCCTGTTACTAATGCTATAGGAGGGCAAGAATGCCATCAGATTCAACCCCGATCTCAATATCGAGCCATCAGATCAACTCCGATCTCAATATCGGGCCATCAGTTCAACCCCGATCTCAAATTGGGCCTTCAGATCAACTCTGATCTCAATATCTGGCCATCAGATCAACTCCGATCTCAATATCGGGCCATCAGATCAACTCCGATCTCAATATCGGGCCATCAGATTCAACCCTGATCTCAATATCGGGCCATCAGATCAACCCCGATCTCAATATCGAGCCATCAGTTCTGCCCCGATCTCAAATCGGGCCGTCAGATCAACCTCGATCTCAATATCAGACCATCAGTTAAACCCTAATCTCAAATCGAGCAGGTCAAATCAACCCCAATCTCAATATCGGGCCATCATATTGACCCTGATCTGAATATTGGGCATTCTAATCTGCCCCGATCTCAACCCGGGGGTACAGGTCAGCCCGGTGTCAACCCGGGAGGTACAGGTCAGCTCCAGTCTCAACCGGGAGGTATAGGTCAGCTCCAATCTCAACCCAGGAGGTACAGGTCAGCTCCGGTCTCAACCCGGGAGGTACAGATCAGCCCTGATCTCAACCTGGGAAGTGCATGTCAACCCCGGTCTCAACCCGGGAAGGAAAGTCAACTTCAGGAACAAACCTGAAGCATCACAACATCTCCAGAGGAAAACCTGGAGTGACCAAGTCAGCCTCAGGGACAACACTGAGGACAAACAGACTCGAATGTGATCCAAGTCTTGGAAACAGCCCCAGGAAGTGTGACGCCCCCAAATTCGGACTGCCACAATCTCGAATTCGGTTCGTCACGTTCTAATTTCTAAGACAATAATAATATTTTGCACCACAAAAATACACATACAAAATAGATTACATTTATTTAATATAACCATTCATGTCCCAAGGTTTCGTAACTTAAACATCTCTTACATCTTAAACATAACTTAAGCTTACATAGTCTTAACTAATACATAATAGAATAGAATCTTATTACAATCAACATAAAAGTTCTACATAAATAACAAGCTACTCTGTAGCCTTGCCCTTGCCCTTATCAGTGCCTGAGGGTCCACCTTGCTCTGTCTTAACTGAAATATTTTTAGGAAAAAGCAAGAATGAGCAACAAGTTTGCTCAGCAAGTAATATAGCAATAAGGGGATAATATAGTTTTCAATTCCCGAGGGTATGACAATAACTAATAGTTCAAGGGTAGTAAGAAGTATCAATAGTTTTCCAACAATAGTCGTGAAGGACAGAAAGATATGAATAAGATTCAAGGTTTAACCTTTTCACAGTTCAAGAATAATGAATACTGAGCAGTCACTAAGGACTATGAACTTCTACTAGAATTAATAGTAATATGTTGATAATCCAATAAAACAAGTACAACAGGTGATCAGCCTAAAATACCCTACGTTATGCATATCATTTAATCATACTCAAGTGCGCACGTCGGTCTCCCGATAATATATAGTTTTTCCTTCAAAGAAGGTTGTTCATCTTAGTCAATACAAGATTTCGCACCAATCAATTGGTTTGGATCGCTTTCAAATTATGATTTAGGTCTATCCGAATCAAATGGCATAGACCGCTCTTTTAATGTATATAAGAACAAGTATAAGTTCAATACTCAAAATCAAAGTTCGAAGAATTTAAACAACTCTATCTTAACTATGAAACATTATGTCATAAGACAAGAATCATACTTTTAATTGTTTACTTGTACAACCAATAACAGTACAAGCTTAAGAAATGCTCAATAAAGAGTAGGGTTGGAAAAATTGCCTTAAGCGTAGTTTATCAACCTTTAGCTTATCGATACTGTTTGACCCCTATTATAACATATTTACGTATATAGGATATTCATTAGCTACATACATTCGATACACAAACTCGATATATAAGTTAAATATACATATACGATTCTAACTTAGTCGTATAACCCTATACGTATGTCATTACGTACTTATACACATGTAGCATGAAATTAGTTTATAAGACAATATGAAATCAAGTAACATAGTTACACGTATAAATATATCCATTAGTTACATAGTTTAAAACGAACGTTATCTTATATAATCAACACATACGTTGAGTCTTATCCTTGCTACACAATCATACCACGTATAGCATCACATTAAATCATAACACTTAATCGATATCGTTTTTAGAATCCTTTCACAAGTTTAACGCCTTCATATTATATCACCACTATACATGAATACAATAAGCATCAATAAGTCTCTGTTTAATAGCTTAGAGTAGCATTATAAGCAAACTGAAAATATCATAAAGCAAGCAAAATGTCCAGACCAACCTACCATGCAGCGCAGCTGCGCTGAGGTTAGGCTTGGGACTGGCGCAGCTGCGCTGTCCCCTGACCATAACAGACTTGTGTTTTTGTTTCTTTGATTTTGTTCCACTTTTTAGCATACCAAAGTGCTAACACATAACAATCATACATCTTAAGAGGTCTTGAACTTTCCTAGGGTCATTTCAAGTCCATGCTTACATATTATACCACTAGGTGGAATTTCCATAGAATTAAGGTCCAAGTACTATCACAAAATCACAAGGCTACTATGTTCGCCACATATACACATAAGGTGGTCGCACAATCTGTAATATACATGCTTACACATGTTCATATCATTTACGCATTGCTAGCATCATTCGTTGCTTTAAAACATGTCTAAATCATGCTTGACTAACTTTTATAGTGTTTAGCAAGGTGTGTGCACATATAAGCCATCTAAGTGATGTTAAGAGTACTAGCATGCGTGTCCAAAAATATCAGAACATAGATACACCACATTCATGCAACTTAGTTTGCAAAAAGTCCAAGTTTTGCTTTCGAAATCATTTTCAACTTAAACCATGTGTCCTAGTGTATACTCAACACCTTAGACTCACATTTCATGCATATCTAGAGCATACAAACATGCTTACGAAGTCAGAACATAAACATCAATATTATATGTCAAAGTCCATTTTAAAAACTATAACTTTCTTTAGTAAACATATACTAACAAAGTCAAGAATGATCATGCTATGTCAAGGTACATACTTACACATGTTAAACCTGTTTTCATGCATGACCAAGTAATATCAACATGTTAGGACTTGTCAAATTATAACAGAAGTTAAAATTCAAAACTGATGCCTGGCGCAGCTGCGCCATTTTGAACTGCACGGGGAGCGTAGCTGCGCCGTACACTGGACAGTTCAGAATGGCCTTCTGCTTGGCAAAAACCAAACCCAAACATGAAATTCTTCACGTAACATACTCATTTCTAATCACATTATGCTCCTAACATGCATACTAACTTAGATAACAACTAACAATCATTTCTCAATCCAATTAACAAGAGTTCGTGCATAATCAAGAATTTAGAATTTTCAAGAATGAAGAACATTGAGAGATATACCTTTGCTAAATGGTTTGCTGCTATTTGGACTTCCTTCAATCTCAGACTTCTCACCACTGATATATACTCACTCTCAATTCACTCTATAGCACTTAGCAATAATCTCAACAATTAAAATGAAGAAGGAGGGAGCTTCATTTATAGAGAAATGAATACACAGACAATGCTATTGCCTTCCAATTCAAACTAATGGGAAGAAGAAGAATTCATTGGCTAAAGGAGAGTAGTTGGTTTAGTTGTTGAAGATCACTGTTAGAGCCACTCCCCTTTCATGATTGGCTAGAATGTTGAGAATTGATTTATGCAAGTAATAGGCTTAGGCTTTGAGTTATTCACGTGAGGAGAGAATGAGCCATTCATTTTGGGACAAATAAAATCTCAGCAACATGAAGCAATGTATCAAAAATGAAATAACCCAATACATACACATATTATATACACTTAGGCTAAATACACCTATATGTATACTTAGGTTATTATATTTAATTTGAGTGTCCACATGAACTTTTAATGAAGAAATAACATTACAATGTAGTAAGTTGGGGTACATATATTCACATCAATATATAATCCATGCATATTTATAATACCGAATATAATCTAATTGGGTATTCTCTTTCCATATTACCATAAACTATATTATTTTAATTATATTAATTTATTGACATAATCATTAAATAACAATTGTCTATTTAGTTTATTATAATATCCATAAGGAACACATTTAATGTAGCCACACATCACATATTATCACATATACATTATTTACTTAACTCACACATACATGTTGTCACATAAACATTATTATGTAACTTACACAATTCATTAAATCTTAATACATAATTTCTATATATTATATAGTCTCATTAAAGTGTCACCCTACACTTTATATAATATAGATGTAACTATTATATATTATATGTTTAATCATCACACATCCTTGCACATAGAAATTAATCGAATAAGCATTGATCTATTATATAAATTGATTATTTATTCATTAATCTACTATCATTCATTAATTAACAATAAAACATTAATTATTCATTTACTCAATAATATTCTATTACTCATAATAACAATTAATTAATAATATATTATTAATTAATTATTCACTTATTAATTCCTTCATCCTTTAAATAAATTAAATCATCATCGTTTCCATTCTCGTGCCACACAAGGCATTCTACGAGTTCATCGTAATTTCCACATTTTCTCAATTATTATAAATTCAATCTGAATTAATTGAATTACTCATTTTATAACACATAAACATTTATATTCAAATAAATATTCATTTTCTTATTAATATAAAAATTAATATTTATTCATGAAAATCACAGTTTTTACAAGAAGTCAACCGAAGGCCATGCCGACACTAAGGGCAACCCCAGGAGGGGCAAAACAGTCATTTTATCAACCCTAAGCCAATTCGGTCAAACTCAAGTAGAATTGATGCCACCAAGGTCAGAACGAACCATAACGATGATCCTGAGTGCAAACAGCACAAGACAGCTCAACAGACAAACTGGGGGGAATCGTAGACCTGGTTATGAACCCGTCTTCTTGAACCCAAAAAATGTTTTATCCCATGTCATTGTGACATTCTCGGCGAGGGCTTTCGAAAAGGTACAACACGCCTCAAACGGACGCTCCGATCAAAAGTTAGAAAGTTTCGACCTCGCATTGCTCGGAGTGCACGTACTTCGAGACAACTCAATCGAACATGTGGGGCCCACCAGGGGAGCCGTACCTCTTCTTTCGACAGCAGCAGGTAGAGTAGAGGCTCCCTGACCTATAAATAAGAGGCCACACCCTCTTATTTTTATAATTCCAAACGCAGCGAACCTCTGCCCGTTTGATTTTTTGACTTTTTCACTTCTTCCAAACCCAAATTTTTTCACTCTAACACGTAGATATACCCACATACTACCACATATCAGAAAATAACGAGTACATTTGGATGTTTAGAGCCCCTATGATTTAGCAAAAAGCCCGTGTAGCAGTCCGTTATAAGTATTTTGTACGATCAGAAAGTTATTCTTATTTCTTTGCACTATTTTGCACTTGCATATCAAGTTTCGTTTTCGAAGAATGCCCGAAAATCAGTTCTGTGGCCATTTTCGTCAACTTTTAGTACATTTTTGTACATAAACTCAATTTCTGGAATTTTTACAACTCGGATTGACGATCCGTCACTTCCAGCAACTTTGGCATACTTGCATCTTCGTTGCTAGATACTTCGCCTGACTGGGTTATCTTTTCAGTCTGGGTTTGGCTTTTTTTGTGTTTATTTAACTGTATATATACTAACTTTTCAATTCTATCAAATTTGAGGTAATTTACTACTTTTATATATATTTATGCATATATAAGCAGCCTTCACCACCACTGGGTTCTCTTCCCTGTCTTGGTTGACTACGTTTCTGTCTCTATATATATATTTATATTTTAGTTTGGCCTGGATCATTCTGTGGCCTTTATACTGCTTTTTCCACCCTTCACCATTACTGGGTTATCTTCCCAGTCCCTGGTTGACTACTTTGTTGTACATTTACATTTCAGTTAGGCCTGGATTATTCTGTGGCCTTTTTACTGCTTTTATATATAAATATGCATATATAAGCAACCTTCACCACCACTTGGTTCTCTTCCCAGTCTTGGTTGACTATTTTTCTGTCAATATATATATTTCAATTCCAGTCCGGGCACCGGCGTGAAAACCCATCGTCCTTTTTACTATTTTTATGTATATATTTACATTATGTCAAGCCTGGATCACCCCGTGGCTCTTTACAGTTATATATATATATATATATATATATATATATATATATATATATATATATTTCAATTCCAGTCCGGGCACCGGTGTGAACCCATCGCCCTTTACAGCTTATATATATAACTGTATATATATTGTTTTACTCACTTTATTAAACTGCTGCTTTAAATATTCATTTGATATGAATCGACTTTAACAAATGCAGCATTTTTCAGTTACAAAAGCAACCTCGCGTCCCTTAGATCGCTATCTAGTGGGAACGAGATGCTTCGGCCAGGTGCGAACCAGGATTTACTGAATGAATCCTCGGTTCTGGCGGCATTTGGGATATATATCTATTTTTGTACAAATTTAAACTGTGCAGGTTTATTGGCTACTCATAGGTGAGTCTAGGAATCGTGGGATTTATGATCAAACTGATTAGAATCTAATTCCCACGATGGACAAACTCCACTTTATGAATGTACCCTGCCAGGTTTTTCTGTAGAAATGTACATACAAAAGGCCTTAAAACTGTTATTCGGATTTAAGGTCTCAACATAGTAAAAATATGGTTTGTCATGTTAGAGTCCCTCCGATGGTTATCATGCCCATGAGGAGACCGACACTTGTATATTTGTTATGGTCGAGGATGCTTCGCAGCCCGACAATCAACATTCAAATTGAGCCTTAAGGCTAAAAAGATAAAATTGAAAGTATTGATATACTTCAATTCCTAGGTTAGCGTAAGGGTTTGAAAACCAGCTTTCAAAATATCATTTTAAATAAACTTAACGAAAAGATAAGCTTTTGCAAATCAAATCAAAAACTTTTACAAATCAAATCAAAGACTTTTGCAAATCAAACCCTTCGTATATAGGCTCAACGATGCACTTCCTTGCTTTCAATCAATCAAAACATAGGCCCAATTTTCAAACAGCATTCACATACACATTTCAGTTTTTAAAGGGAAATATTAAAAAAGATGTGGTACCGTGTTTTACACTGGAGTTGTGGGGTGCCTAACACCTTCCCCACACATAACCAAGCCCCCCGAGCTCAAAATTTTGTTTTCAAAGATCAAGTTTCGCCAGTGTCCAGCAATTAGGCCTCTTTCAAAAAAAACTCGGTTGAGTTGGTACAACTATTTCAAATTTACCAACTGGCGACTCTGTAAATTGTTCAAATCGTCGACATGATACATGTTGGCCTTTTCCTAAAAAACCCTTCAAAACCATTTTTGCAAATAAAAATAGTGAGGGTAGAGATAACTTAGGAAGAAATGAAAGATCCGTGTTGTGACCCGACCCGCAGATTTTTTTCCTGACGACGACAGGTAGCGACTCTGCTAGGGAAAGTAGAGGGCTTAGGCCGCTTTCACATCTTTTTAAAACATTTCCCTTCCAAAACTATAAATGTGTGAATTCTGCGTCTCTACATTGAATGAATGCGTGAATGATGCGTCTCTACATTAAATGAATGCGTGAATGCTGCGTCTTTACATTGAATGAATGTGAATGAATGCTTTCCTGATTTTTAGTGCTTCGAAAAATCACTTTCACAATTTTATTGTTGAATAACTTCAACACGTTAACTTAACAACATTTATATATATCTTCCTCCATTCATTTCTTCAACAACTTTTAGGTTTTATTACATAACATTCAATTAAACACAATCATATATCAAATATTATCTATTTTTTAACTCGTTCATTCCTTTCTAAGGATCATTACCGAATACTCTACTCGTCGAATTAATATACTATATAATTCACCATCTATAATTGTTCGGGTTATCACATTCACCCCTTCTAAGAATTTCATCCTCAAAATTTTAATATTTTAATTCACTGGATTAAAGCGTTCTACCACTACTTCTTTCTAAAGAATATCCTTCTCGCTACATTCATCTTTAGAATAATAAGAATCTTCTACAATTGCTCAATAATTGGAAAGCGATATAAATAACTCAAGAATTTAAAAGATTCCAAATTATACTAAGTAGTCACAAGACCTTGAACTTATTTTTAGGTTTAATAGTGCTTCACCCCCGGTACTTCACACTATAAACCGCATCGGTACTCTAGGTGGCCAGCCTATCATACCCCTACGTCGAGCCCAAACGTAGTACATCATAACGACTATATGCGTTACACTCGGAACTATTGCCTCCGATAACATGTCCCCTTTTATAGGGTTGTTCACCTCAGCTTCTTAACATCTGAATCCGCACCCAAACAATTTGGTTTGGCATAGTTTAACCAAGAACGCTCGAATTTCATAAACATCTTTCAATATTTGTCTAGCTATATCAAGTAGCATAGACTTCTAGCAACAGTTCGGACAGAAATTGAAATATATATATATATACATATATATTTTTACCTAACAAAATAATTATTTATTAATTTATTTAAAAATGTTTTATATATATATAGTTTAATGAACTAAAAATAATAAGTAAATCTTTTCATAATACCCTGATACCGTACCGTAGTAATGGTACGTTGAGGATTTCGTCATTACATGACGTCGTCATACTACATCATACCATAACGGGCTGACGATCATACGATCACATCCAATACTAGGTTTAACTGCATTGATAACTTCCTCGATTATAATTTCTATATCATATCAAATGATGTATAGAACGTATAAAATACATTTTGAAAATAAAAAAATCATTTTTGTCTAGCTGAAGCAATTAGCATAGACATGTGAATAATAACACTATTTCAAAATTTCATTAGTTCCATCATTTGATCCAATATTTTTTAAGAAAATAGAAGTGCAACATCAACACGAAGTCAATAAATTTTGAAAATCTAGCAAAGCTAGGAGATTTAGAATATAAAAATGTCCTCCATTAATTTACATCTTTACTCCATCATTACTTAAACATTATATCAATCTTAAACAACAGCAATGCTTTCTATACTATAACCTTTCTATACCCAGTATAGTTCATCGAACTTACCACACTTTAGAAGTTCAGTAACTTTCCACAATAATACAAGTTTAAGAACTTGTCCTGGCAATACGTAGTCAAAGAACTTATCAGAGACTGTCCATATGCTTAGGGGTTAAAAAACATACATACGATTATGAGTCACGAACTTACCATAAGTATGAGTTTTAAGAACTCATCTAGCCTTAAGATCATCTACTATAATCTTAATATCCTCTAATCTAGTCTCTATTGTTTCTAAATATCGAATATAAATATGAGAAAAGAATCACCTTCTCGTCATATATATATCGATAGCGCGACACCAACCTTCCACCGATTATCAATATGATAAGCCAAGTGTAAGTACAAAACCCTGCCTATACAAGATTTGTACAACTCAGCCACCATATGAGTCCTCAGTTGAAATCCCACTTAACTCTATCTTACTTATAACTTATCGCTCTATACTCGATACAGACTTCTGTATCTCATCATTTATAACTCCTTGTGAGTTTATCTCGTACTATATTATAGTACTATCTCGTTATAACATCAAACTATAACTATTCAATCATTACAGACCATCTGTCTTTTATAACTTTAAAAGATCACGCCGTGATCTTATTTTATAATCATCTTCTTATGGTTCTTTTCTTATCCCATTATCGTTTTGTTTTAAAAACTTCTTATCTTACCTTTCATCATATCACACTATGATTTTATTTATGCTTTTAATCTTATAGACTCTGTCTATTCATCGTTATTCGTTATCTTTATTATTGGAGTTAGGCAACTCCTGATTCTTATCTACATATCTCTTCAAGATTCTTCTTTGAATCTTCTTGTTTATTTAACAACTCTTCTTTTAAAAATTTCTAATTTCATTCATGTAAGTCAATATTTTATTCGAATTTTATTCCTCGCCATTCTAATCTTCTTCTTATAGCATCGCTAGGACTTAACACATCCTACACTTCTACGTATGTGAAAAGAATCACCTTTTCGTTATACGTAACTTAAACTTAACTTCTTATTCTTTTAACCTAAGGTCATAGCCTAAGGTACTCTTACCTAAGGTGTATAACCTAACAGCTTTGATACCAACTGTAACGACCCCAAAATCATACAATATAATTCTCATTCTCGATCGTTAATAATACAACTTCGATCTAACTTTACATCATTATTAGATATTAAAATCACAAAAAATACGGAATATTTAAAACTTTTATACAATCTTTCTTTCTTGCCCTGAATCGCAATATTTACATTACAAATATTTGATTCAATTCTATTACATGAATCGCTTCCTCTAAGTTACTATACAAAGTATTACATCACAAGCAATATCCACTATACATCGGATAGCTCAACTTTACAACTTTAACAAGTATAATACATCCAAAACAAACACATTACTCATCTAGAATACATAATTTCTTGCATCGCTATTGATCTTAACATTCAATTAGCGTGCATCATTACCTTGCATCCTTGACCTGCAAAAGTGGTTATTTGCAAGAGTGAGCTCGACAGCTCAGCAAGACCTAACCGTTTTCATGCATCACATAGCACATAATAACATGCTCAACATACATCTTATAATCATCAAAGTAACATTGCATACATACTTTAATTCACATAACAAATATAAAGATTGAGTTCGTTACTCAATCAACATTCTTAAATCAATCAATGTAGTCAGAAATTGACTTTAACATTTCATGCTTGCAACATATATAACATATCATACTCTTGGAAAAATAATTTAAAATAGTTCATCATCAAGTTCACGTAGAAAATAGGAACTGAAAGACTTGTCTCGATCGTTGTTTACCAATAACTGTTTAACAGCTTACAGCTATCTGCACTTCACGTGCCCTACACAATTATATAATCATGCATATCAACTATTAGTCACATAGCAATGCATAGTAGTTCTAATGTAATTTTACTCTACATCTCATAATCCTTCCTGTTAATTAGTACACAATATTCAATTAGATTGTGATAACTTTCGACTTATATCTCACTATATTTCTTATTAGTCATACTCGAAGTTCATTCAAGTGTTTAAGTCTTGCTAAGACTCCTTATTGGTGTTATATTAACCCCCATCCATATCTTATAGTGTTCATTTCTGTGACGCCCCCCCCCCCCCCCCCCGAGAATAGGTCCAGTCAACCATTTTGAGTCGCCAAATACATGGTACAGAATTCAAATACAAACTTTATATCACACGGTCGTGCAAAATACGACCACACAACTGTGAGTGTCAATACAAATATGTAGAAAATATTAACATTCAAACTAAGTCCTCATTACAATTATTCTCACACTATTTATTAGAAATAGTGAGGACTACTACTGCTCTAACTCGGACCATCACTCTGTCCCCCGACTAGTTCCTGCGACATTCTCATTTTCTGAAGAGGACAATAGATGAAAAGGGTGAGCTCAACTAGCCCAGTAAAAAATATTATGACTAAGATAATGGAAAATAACTTATCTTTAGTCTTCAACAATTCAGATAAAATATTATTGACAACAAGTTTTATATCAATATTCGCAGCGGAAATAACAATTCATTAGAAGAGTTATGTAGAAAATGAAGTCTACTATCTTCTATGATTTAAAAGTCCATCATCAATATTTTATCCCTGTAACATTAATCAATATACATCTTAATCAAATATTCATCTTTGCACTACGGGCCAAAGATATTCATTTGTATCACCAGTGGTCATGTTCATCTCAACACCTGTCCATCTTTGCACTACGGCCAAAGATATTCATCAGGTAATCATTCATCTTTGCCCTACAGGACAAAGATATTCAGTTATATCACCTTTTAGGACTGTGGATGATGAAAAATAATATAAATAACGAATCCAGTGAAATAAAGGACAAGATTAAGGATTCGTATTTTAGTTTATTCAAGTTCAAGAATATTCCATAATAATACTTTGTGGAGCAAAATTCAAGAATAAAGCTCAAAACTTAGATCCAATCAAAGATAGTAACCATAACAGACAATTTGGACAAATAAAAAAAATTTAGTTTTTCCGTGAATAGTGTCGTATACTTGAATAGTAACCTCGACGGAAAAAGTAAGAATTTCATAATAAAATCCATGCCAATATTTTGGTATAATGATATTAAAAAGAATAACATTATTTACGAAAGAAAATAACATCTCTTACCTCAAAAGAATAGTACTTCTGACTGGAATATCGAATATAAGGCTGAAGAAAACTTGCACTGAATAGCAACACTCAAAGTATCTAAATACTCACAAAAATACGCTCGATATTATAGAGAGAGAAAACTTCTGATTCTAGTGTGATTTTCAATTCTAACCTAAGCACCTTATTTATAGGAAAAACTTAGGATGCCAAAGTAGACTTTTTAATAAAATAATATTTTATTTTTTAAAAATTCCAGCCGCCTCAAAAGCCATCAGCCACCAGTGGGGCCCACCTCCCATTAAAAAAATATTTATTTTCTGAAACATCAATAATTCATAATAAATAGCCCTTTTGTACAGAAAAATATAAATTCTATGTCCTTTCCATAGGAAATTTAATTCTCTAGAACTTTTTAGAAGGAAGTTTTTCCAAATTCTAAACATAAATTATCCGAATTTCATAAACGGATTATTTTCCACACCAAAATACTGATAAAAACACATCAGCACTAATTCCTTCTTTTATATTAATAAAATAAATATTTTTTTAATATATAAATCAATAATTAATTATTCACAAATAATATTACAGAATTACAATATTGACAACCATGTCGTTCCCAGGAAAGATGGGGCCTTCCGATAAGGACTTCTCCTTACTAGCGCGCAATTAAATAACCCCTCCTAGACAGAACTTCCTTAGACATTGTCAATAATGCTATCTAATAATATTATTCAAATAATATGAATTATTGAGTTGATAATGTGAAATACTGTGCAGTGACAGTTATTGAATCAATAATACAAAATATCAACGATGGCAATTATTGAATCAATCATATAAAATAGTAACGTAGCAATTATTGATATAAAATATCAACTTAGCAATTATTGAATCAATAAAATATTATACAATTATTGAATCAATAATATAAAATATTGAACAGTAATTACTGTAACAATAATTGAGTAGTAACTTCTTACGTAAGAATCAAAAATTCAAAATACTGTGCAATACCGTGTGCTACTGTGCAACACCGCGTATTACTGTATTTTAACCACCGGGTATTTCAACAGTAGTACCGGTAACAACTACGCCGTTATTTTATAAAAAGGTTATTTCTGTCGCTTTCTATATCCGACAGTTATTCTGTTATGGGGCCCACAAATAGCTGCGCCGTCGTACGAATATTCTCCGACAACAAGAATATTCCCCGACAACAATGAATATTTTATAACCACTTGCTTATTTTGAAATATTTGAACATTTCACCCATAATGTTTTCACATTTATCAAATCAACACCTTACCATTTTGTAATAATATATAAAGAAAATTAAATCTTTATTTATAAAATTCGGGGTCTTACAATTTCAATTGAATTGAAACACTTTTTACGTACATTAATACTTGTCACGGCGTTTCGACGTTCATTCGTCACACGCCCGATTCGTCTCTCTTGTGTATGCTTAGTGTGCTTATATAACTTATCTAATACATCATTTATTAATGTTAAGCATCATTATAATTTACTAATATTCATGTTTTATAACTTAGAACAACATCTATTATCGTCGACAGCACTATACTTGCGTATGTGCATGTCCGACGCCCTACGATTGCATCCGAATACACATCAATCACAAAGATGACCATTTTGACCCTTGCTAATGACCTCAAATCGAAAAAGTTAAAGAACAAAAGTTGTAGGTCAACTCGTGCTAGTTCCGGATCATTTGAATCTCCTCAATCCAAGTTCGTATAAAAAAGTTATGGCCGTTTTACTACAAGTGGTCAAAGCAGTTTTGTATTACACTACTTAAACAACTTCGGAAAGCTTGTAGCCCCGCTGGGGCGAGGGTTCATATGCCAAATGCCCCGCTGGGGTGGGGCCCACTGCTGGTGGGTTCCCGGCTTCCGAATTGTGCGGAGAAAAAAGCCAATTTGGCTTATTTCTTCGCACCAAAGTCCGATTTTAAGTAACACAATGTACATGAAACTTTATACCAACAAAATCTTATACTTCTAACATGATTTTAACATACAATACCACCACAACACATAATCAAAACACTAATTTTTTTAATTTTGAAGAAAACACCATTGTTAAGCGTTCTTAACAAAAATTAACACTGTGAGTTCATTTTTAACCCAAATCACATGATTCAAATTATGTTTTGTTCGTTTCTTAACCTATTATTATAATCTATGATCAATTTACATTATAATTAACTATCAAACATTAATTTTGATTTCAAAGGACCAATTATTTTCAAAACGTGTTCACTTTAACTCGTGATAAACATGATTTCTTCATATTCATCATGTTTACATGAATTATATCACTGAAATTATTATACTAATCACATATAAGCATGTTATAACATAATTTGCCTATAAAATTCATGCTTTATCAATTTCATACTAAGTTCATATATATACCAAGAACTACAAATATGAAGAACACAAAACAAAATTTCTATAGTACAAGGATTTTGATTATACCCTTAAGCTTAGTGAGGAAGAAGATGAATATGGTGCTTCGATTAACAAATTCCTCCTTCTTATTTTTCCTTCTTCTTATCTCTTCTCTATTTTCTTTCTCTACTCTTTGTTTTTTGTTTTGTTCTAAGTTCTAACACTGACTAACTTGTTTTATTTTAACTAACGTATATTGTAATATACATATATCTATATACATATAATACAATCATAAATATAAACATAATAACCCTTATTAATTATAATAATTATAATTAATATATAAGTTACAAATTTGAATTTTAAAAGCCCTAAGGCTTGTTTGGCAAAATAAGTTATTTTAAAAACAGGTGTTAATAGTTAAGGCCCTATTTGGCAAAACGGATTTAAAACAAAGGTAAGGGCCTTGTTTGGGAAAACGATTTTAAAAACTCTTTTAACTCTTTTAATAAATCCTTTAACACATATTCTTAATGTTATCCTTTAATTAATTAAATTTTAACATTAATTTAATTAATTAAAAGTTTAACATCAATTAATCACATCAAATTGTCACATTATAATTACTCGCTAATTATAACTTCATGTAACAATTACCACATCACTACATCTAATTTAATTATCTCAATTAAATTAGAACTATAACATAAAATTATTACATATTAATTAAATTAAATATTAAATAATCATTTAATTAATATAATACCTTTATTTACATTACTCCATATTAATCACATAATTATTTATTTAACTCAATAAATAATTTAATTAAAATATTTATTTTAACTCAATAAATATTAAAATTAATATTTAAAACCCTCTTCACATCAATTCACATATTTCACAATATATGACACGTATGCACATACTCAAACTCAAAACATCAGATAATAAGAATTTTATTTATTAAATTCTCATTTAAAAATTCTTAAAAATCCGGGATGTCGCACTCTCCAGTACTCCATTTTGGTGAGGAGTTCTTGGAACTGAAAATTCATGGCTAATTCATTTTTTATCACAAAATGTTTTGAAGTCCTTTTGAAATTCAGTACCACTATCACTTCTAATTCTAATGAGTTTAAAACTATATCTTGTTTCAAGATTTCTTATTAATTTTTCAAACTCTTTAAATGTGACGCCCCCAAATTCCAGGACCGCCACTTGGTCTCTCGAATTCGGTTCATCACGTGCTCATGGTAATACATCACAATAATAATAACTAAATCACACACATCACAGCGGAAAATCTATTCTAGAATAATTTACAATGATTTATTATAATTATTCCCCCAAGTCTCGTAACATACAGTACTTAATAGATTACATAATAATATCAATTAACGACTTATTACATAACCTAACTTAAGCTTAAACATAATCAAAACCAGTCTTACTACATCATATTAATACAACAATAAAATATTTAAAAACATAAAAGAGACAAGCTAGTTGGTAGCCTTGCCCTTGCCCTTATCAACGCCCGAAGGTTCGCCCTACTCTGCCTTAACTGAAATGTTTTAGGGAAAGCAAGAATGAGCACAAATTGCCCAGCAAGTAATATACAATAAGGGTAAGTGATATAATCCTTAATTTTCGAAAGGGTATAACAAAGTTTGATAGTTCAAGGATAACAAGAATATCAGTAGTTTTTAATAATTGTCGCTAAGGACAGAATAATATCAATGTGATTCAATAACAAATCAATTCAAGATTTCAAGATAACAGAATACTGAGCAGTCGCTAAGGACTATGAACTTCTACTAGAATTAACAGTAATAAACTGAAAATCCAACAAAAATAGGTACAACAGGTGATCAGCCTAAAGCACCATCGTTATGCATAACAATCAATCATACTCAAGTGTGCACGTCGATTCTCCGACAATTATATATTCCCTTCAAAGAAGGTTGTTCTTCTCAGTCAAATACAAGATCCCGCACCAATCAATTAGTTTGGGTCGCTTTTCAATAATATAAGTCTAGCCGAATCAAATGGCATAGACACTTTCACAATATTCAAGAACAATACTAAGTTCAACATGAATAATAGCTTTAATGAAATAAGAGTTCAAGTATGCTAATTCAATTCAAACGATTAAGTAGGAAACTAGTTCGCAATATACAAAGATAGAATACTTGTATCCAAAGAGATAAGGTTTAGATACTCGCTTACGATATCCGTTGAATAAAATAATGCAAGGGTTTAGGATACTTGCCTTATGCGTAGTTTACTCACGTAAAGCTAGCCAACACTTTCGGATTCCTATCGTAATATAATTACGTATATATATGATATTCATTAGTCATACAATTTAACTTCACATTATATCTTCGAATATACGATCAACACACAAGCTAAGTTTTACCCTAGCTACACAATTATTTAGTATCTAATTTCTATTCTTAACTTTCTCTTTTCTCAAGTTGATCATATTCATACATCGTTACTATCATGTGAGACTACCACAATTAGCAAACATATTCGCATATTATTAATAACACATAAGACTACAATCAATACTAAATATATTTCATTTTAGCAAGTTATGGCATTCTCATAAGTTAACCGTCAAAATCGGGTTCAAGTGACATCATATAATATCACGTAGCATGTATACATGTTTAAAGCATACTTTTATGTTTGTATACAACCTTTCCTCGTTCCAAACATACATGAAATAGATTATAAGTCAACACTTTCAATAATTTAAAGCCATTCATGGTAATGATGTTACAACATCTAGCATGCTCTCCTTGTAAGCACTTAAGGTATTTATATTAAGCATACTTATGAGTATTCGCATTCCATACATGTGACTATCATAGTTATTAGTTGAAAACATGCTTCGTTTATGCTAAACTTGAATCACGACAACTAATCATGGTATATATACATGCATGATACGCGAGTGAGTCTAAGAATACTATCACATGTGTCCATAAATATTTGAATATGAAACTTACAATAACATGTTAAGATTTACGTTTTAAACTTATACTTTCACTTAGTAAAGTTCGCAAACGAAGTCCACATGCTCATGTCATGCTATAAAACATATATAAACAAGTCAACATGCCTTTCGTGCATTCTTAACCATATCAACATGCGTGTATGGTCAGAATATCAACATGGATATAATTTATCAAAGTTTGTTTTCAAATTCTACGCTTTTGTTAGAAATGTGCACTAGTTAGGTTCACATGTTCATAATGTATCACGGAACCCATATACATAAGTTAGCATGCATTCCATATGTTTCTAAGTCATACTAACATGTCTCAAAAGTCAGAATACTATTATGGTATTTATATATCCAAGTTCCCCTTTTCATAACTTCAAGTTTTCTTTGAAATATTCAACTAAACAACGAGCATGGATTGCTATAACCTAGTAACCTTATTCCATATGTTAATGTGAGTTATAAGCATACCCTACTAGTACAACATGTTTAATACATCAGAAGATATAAAAGAAATCATGAACAATTTCTGCAGTGGCGCGCGGCCGCGCCCAAATTGTACTAGGGAGACTCGTGGCCGCGCGGCTCCCGTTCCAGACCAGAAACTTCTCTGCATTTGCAGAGTTCCAACCAATCTTCACATTTCCACATGAAACATGCTTGCTAACTATTACATTGCACATATAACACATCTATATACTGTCCTAGCATGTTAATCATCATTTCATATAACCAATTTTAACTAAACTTGCTGATATTTATGAATTAAATTTTAAATGGGTTTAGATATTATACCTCTTAAGCTTCAAATTGCACAAGACTTGCTTCCTAATCTCAGAATTCTCCCTAAGCAATATCCTTACTCTCTCTAGAACACTTAGTAATTAGTCTAGCAAAATGAATTGAGAAGGGGAGTGCTCAATTTATAGGGAAGTGAATAACCATTCCAAGCCATTGTCCATGAAATCAAACCATTTGAGAAGGAGAAGAGATGATGGGCAACAAGCATTAGGTGAAATAGTTTCCAACCACCCCCATCACCCACATCCTTCTTCATCATGAGCATCATTGGCTAGCTAGGAAGTTGATATGAGGGAGTAGCTTAGGCCTTTGGCCTTTCACGTGAATGAGAAATATGGAAGGAATGGACACTCAAAATGGGACAAGAACTCAGCATTTGCAAATACTACACTTATATTCACACACCATATACTTATGTTATCATATATATATATATATATATATATATACTATATATTTATATAACAATTAGAATTACAATGTAATCCCAATAATCATTTTATTCACATAATGTAGTAAGTATAATCCACACACATCTGATCCATGTACATTTTTATCTTACCTATATAATTTATTCGGATATAATCACATCACATTATCTCATGTATTATTAAATTAGCTACCACATACTCATGATGTCTCACTTTAATGTATATTCACATTGTTATATAGGCATTTCATGTAACTCTCATAATTTAATAACTTTACTATATAGTTTATGTACATAACATAATCACATTATGCTTCATATAATATATGGTTTTTATGTATAGTATAATCACATTGCACTATAGTTTATATATACATGCATGGTCACACTTACGTGTCTCACTACACTATATAATATAGTTGTATTCCATATACTTTATATGTAAGAACCCGGATTTTCAGAAATTATTAAATAAGGATTTAATAAATAAAATTCTTAAACCGTGAGATGGGTTCGAATAAAAAGATATATATGTGATATGAGGTATGTGGTATATGGTATTATATTACATAGGGTAATATGGACTATGTAATATGTGTTTTTGTGATTAATGAATATATTATTAATATATATTTGTTATTTATTTTAGAGACGATTCAATTGAGGTAAAAGAAGTGGATAAATTCCTATCGATATTAAATAATTTATAGAATTATTTTATCATAGTAAGTTGGTGACATTAAATATCCTTAATGTATAATCACCATATTCTTGTGTATGTGTACTAATAACTCGTATGTTTATAATATAGGTTATTAATAGCACTTAAGCTATCCGTGAATAGGTTTGGATAGTGAAGCATGAGTTAGTTAAGGAATTAACTAATAGGAATAAATATTGGTTAATTTAAGTTGAGAGTTATATTATGGAATAATATAATGTGAATATTGAACCTTAATTAACTAAGGTAATATGGTACAAGGTTTAATTTACTTAAGTAAATGAGTGAATTAATAAGTGTGTTGAATATGTAACTATAGTTGATACTTTTATATATATTACTTAGAATGGTAATATGTGTGAAAGTCTAATGTATAAATAACGTTAATAAATATATATACGTTATTAAAGAGAAATGGAAATCATTATATCTTTAAATAAATATTTGAAGAAATTGTTTTGGGAATAATTTATAGAAAAGAAAGAGAAATAATTATTATAAAGAATATTAAAATAAATTCTAATATTGAATTATTTTAATAAAGGAGGAAATATTATTTTTGAATAATAATATTACCCTATATGTTTTTGGTATGATGTAATAAGTGTGATTAATTAATATGGTAAATACATTAAAACATATTTGCTATATACAAATAAATTGATGGAAATAAATTATTATAATAAAAAATAAACTTATTACCTATTTTCTATATATAATGTATGTACATGTGCCATACATGTAATTATTTTAGTAGATATTATACTAAGAATAATATCTTGAGACAATAAGTAAATTATTTTCTAACAATGAATATCTTTATTTGGAGAAAATATAATATTTTATGTTATGGCAAAATACATAATTCCTAATGTATTTTCAAGAAAGTTTATTAATGAAAGAAAACTAAGTTAATTCAATATATTAAATAACTTAAGTTATTATTTTATCGTAGATTTTATAATAATTAATAGAGTAAATATTAATTATTCTAGTGTAAAGGTTATACATATAATTGTTCAAGGTAGCTAAATAATTTAGCATTAAAGTGCATGTGTCACACAAACCTTATATTAAAAGAATATTAAAGTGTGATGGGAGTGATAATAAGCTTAAGGTAAGCTTGTGAGATATGCCTAGTGTGGCAAAGTGGTGGAATAAATATTCATTAAATAAATTAATGAATGAATAATTAATGGAATTAATTATAATTATTATGTGAATAAATTCCTATGTGCAATGATGTGTAATTATAAGTTATATAGTAGCTACATCTATATAATATGGAATGAAGTGTGACACTTCAAGGTAACTATATAATAAGAAATGTAATTACATCATGAGCATGTTATAAGGTGAGGAATGACTATGAATAGTAGTAGTTGGTGGAGTTAGCCACCAACTCTTCTTTGACCATTGGGTATTACCCATAGGAGGGTAATAGATTGATTATAATAGAGAACATGTAAATTAGTAATGTAATAGTATTACATTATAAATATATTATAAGATGTGACATTGAGTATAATATTATTTTAGGAGATTATATTATTATAAACTTGTGGACTATTAAGTACTAAGTTCACATAATTATGCCTTGTGTGACATAAATAATGAAGTTAAATCAAGGGGATTTAATTGGAAGTATTAGAAGAAAATGAATGGTTGATATTAATTATTATTATAATATTTGAGTATATTTATGATAATAATTTTATGGAAAATGGTGGGATGATAGTACCCAACCATATTATATTTAGTCCAATTAGAATATTAGCTTAACCTATGTACATGAGGTACATGATTATATGTAGTAGTGTATATTTAAAATATGAGTATACAATAAAATAATATATCATAGATATATTATAAATAATTATTGAATTAATAAAATTTAATAATAAAGAAAATAATGTGATGTGATAATACCCGATAGAATTATATCCGGTAAGATGAGATATATTTCGATGATATATGATACATTGTAATTAGAGATTTTATTTACAATTCATTCATAACCTAAGCTATATGTATGAATGTGTATATATGTATATATTATAACCTATGTGTTTATAAAATGAAAGGTGATATAGCCTTGGTAAGTGGTGGACTATATAACATTAGTATGAGGTAATTGTAAGCAAGTTGCTGAGATTTAGTAGCATTGTCCCATATTAAATGCCCACTTGCTCTTCCTTTTCTCATTCACGTGAAATACTCAAGGCTATTCTACTCCCTACCATCTCAAAATCAGCAATCTAGCTAGCAATGATCAATGGGGAGTGGGGATCATGATGGGTTCTACCAACCATTCAACCACTCCACCTTAACCAACATACAAACCTTCAATCTCTTGGTTTGATTCAATGAAGGAATTCATTGACTGGTTCATAATTTTCCTATATATTTAGCTCTTCTCCTTCATGTTTTCATTTGCTGAGAATTGTTTAAGTTGGAATTGAGAGCATATAGAGAGTGGATACTTGTATACATATCAGAAGAGGAAGTGAGAATTAATAATTTCATTGCAGAGGTATAATCTCCTCCATGTCTCTTGTTCTTTATTTTGTTTCTAAGAATTCTTAATTCTTGAAATTTAGTATGGAATTTATGATTTTGTGTGCAAGTATTGATTGTTAGTTGTTATATAGACCTAGTAGCATCTTAAAATACAGTGTGGCATGTTTAGAATCAAGTTCGTGAAAGAATTTTTGAGGTTGGGCTAAGAAACTGCCGAAGCAATAAAGCTTCTGGTTTGGAAACGGGGACGCGCGGCCGCGCGTCTCCCTAGTACAAATGGGGCGCGGCCGCTCCCTCTGCAGAAACTCTTGGTGATTTTGTGTTTTCTGGTTGGTTAAGCATACTAGTTAGACTCTAATAATTTCATAAAGGGGTCTAACATGCGTACTAAGATTTTCATGCACGTAGTAAGTTGTATTAGTTGGTTTAACATGATTTCCTAAAAGAAAACTTAAAGTTTTGAAAATGAGACTTGACGAATTTTGTGTTCTTTGAGTCGGACTTTTGAGACATGTGTAAGTGTCTTGGTTATGTGCATCAATGGGTATGAAGGTAGTTGTTGATTAATTACCTTGGCTAATAGTAAACAATTATACCTTGTTGTAGTAGAGTTTTTAATGAAAACTTAAGGTTTTATAAACAAATTGTGGAGTATATAAGTCATGTTTATATTCTGACTTTTTAAGCATGATTATATGGTTTAGATATGCATGATATGTGAGTCGAAGGTATTGAGAATACACTAGAACACATTGTTTAAATTAAAAATGATTTCAAAAGACAAACTTAGAGTTTTTGGACATATATATAGGATGTCCACGTTCTGATCATTTGAGCATGTAAAAGTGGCTTATGTATGTGTTCTAATACGTGAGAGTCATGACTACGAGGTACTTTGCATATACTTAGTTACCTTTGTTGACTTAAAGTGATTTTTATGAAAAGTTTAGAATGTGTAAGATGATAGCATCAAACACGGAGTGAGTTATATTATGATCATACGAGCATGCATATTAGGATTCATTATGCCTATAGACATGTTGACATAAGCATCATGTGATGAAACATGGATTTCACCTATGCACGCATATTCGAGAAAATGAATTTCAAAAGTATAGACTATGTGATTAAGTATACATGTGTAGTATAAGCACGAGCATGCCTACTTAATGTGTGTGTATAATATATATCAGAATGCATGATATGTTATGACCAAACTAAGTTTATGAAATCTAAGTTCTGGTTCTGGCAGGGAGTCGCGCGGCCGCGCCACTCCCAAGCTAAATTGCCACGCGGCCGCGCCGTGTTGCAGAGCTGCCAAGAACAGTTTGTTAACTGTCTGGTCCTAAGTTATTTTCCTTAAGGACCCTAAGGACCGAAATAGAATGGTTTCTATAGAATAAGTATGAATGTATGATGTTGTAACATCGTGGTTATCCTAAGATAGAGTGAAACGAAACCAAGATTAGAAAACGATATACGAATTGTTATTCTATTAAGAGCATATAAAATGTATGACTGATGGATGTAAATCCATGATTATATAACTGTGTAGGAATACAAGAAGTGCAGATAGCTTTAAGCAGTTAAGTTGTAGTTGTTAAACTACGAATCAGGCAAGTCTTTCAGTTCCTATTTGATATATGAATTCAATAACTGTTAGTTGAATTATATTATGCTGTGATAATGTGAACTTATATATAAATTGTATATGAGATATAAATGAGATTGAAAGTTGATCTTTGATGATATACTTGTTATGTGAAAAGTAACATGCGTAGTAAATATAAATTGTTTATAAATGCATGAACTGAGTATAATGTTGTATGCTATGTGATGCATGAAAACTGTTAGAATTGCTGAGCTGTCGAGCTCACTCTTGCAAATAACCACTTTTGCAGGTTAAGGACTTACGATAAAGACTTCGTGCTTCTTGATTGATAAAGATAGATAGTATCGAATTGAAGAAGTACTATTTAGATTATTGCTTGAACCCTGTTTAGATTCTAGAAGTATTACTTGATAGTTGTTTACACTGTTTAATACAGGTTGTGTTGTAAAGATGTATTAGTTAATACATAGAGGATATCAAGTCGAGTTGTAAACGTTATACGATAACTCAAATATAATGAATTATATTTTATAATTGATTCAAGGGTTGTAATTGATTCAAGTTATGAAATCAATAAAAGATTTTATTCAAGGAGGATTGAAAAAGTTTAAATTATTCCGCATTTTTGTAACATCGAACATGATGTAAAGATGAGATCTTGGATATAAATATAATTTATATTCTAAATTGTAATAAGTAAAGATGTATTCTTTTAGTAATGAATAAAAGATATAATAGTTTGGCGTTAGTAGTATCGTGACTGCACCGAATCCGAGGTTTCGAAGGAACGTGGATTTGGGGGCGTCACATTATATATTCAAGTATTGCACGTTTGCACATATCAATTAATATAATCTTATTATATTAATAACTTACTTATTTGTTTTATTATTCATAATGTCAAATAAATAAATTATTTATCTCATCGATTAATTAACAATAATATTAATTAATCTATTCCTCGTTGATTATTAATTTCCATAATAATCGATTAACACTTATATGATTAATTATCACATTAACAACTATAAATCTCAGCACAGTTATAAACAAGTGGTTTATTATTATTATATTTCTTGCAATAATAATAATAATCACATAGTATTAATCAATCACATTTAATATTCCATAATAATTAATTATTCTAAGATGACAATTAATTAATATTCTACAATTAATATAGATTAATTGTTTGCTTAAATTAATATAATCATTCTTATATTACGTCACTGTGCCACACAAGGCTATCAATGAGTTTATCGCAAATTTCATCAATTTCTCAATTATTATAACTATTCAATTTAATAGAATTGAATTAATCCTTCTCATAACACAAAATCATTTATATTAAATAAATTCTCAGTTTCATTAATATTTTCATTTAATAATAGATGGAAATTCTCGGGTATTACATTAAATGCATCATCTTTTGTTCTTAAAAACATTACCCATATATATCTTGAAAAATCATCAACTATCACAAATGCATAAAATTTACCATTAATACTAGCATGTCTTTCTTGTCCAAACAAATCAAGATGAAGTAATTGTAAGGGAGAAGAAGTTGATACCATGTTCTTTGCGGGGAATGATGTTCTTACTTGTTTCCCGAGTTGACAAGGAACACAAACTCCCTTCTTTTCATAATTTATTTTTGGCAATCCTTTGACAAGGTTCTTTGAGGATAGTTTCTTGATTAAATCCATATGAACATGTCCCATCCTATTATGCCATAAGTTAGCCTCATCTTGCATAGTGACAAGACATAGTTCTTCATTATGTTGCTCAAAATCAAGAGTATATATATTTCCTTCCCTTTGTGCAACTAGAGTAGAATTGTTAGAACCATGAGAAATTGTGCATTTTTCTTTTTTCAAAAGTTACTTGATGACCACTATCCATTAATTGACTAACACTTATAAGATTAAATTCAAGTCCACTAACAAGATGCACATTATCAATATTGACCTTACCATTACCAATTTTACCTTTCCCGATAATGTCGCAAGTTCGATTATCTCCAAAAGTAACCGTTCCATTTTTCTTCTTGATTTTTAACTCTACGAATTTTGATTTGTCACCAGTCATGTGATGAGAGCATCCACTATCAAGAATCCATTTTTGAGATGGAACCCTTGCCTTGAAACATACCTGTCAAGAAAAGATAATTCATCCTTTTGGTACCCACATCTTTTTGGGTCCTTTAATGTTAGTTGCAAGTAAATCACTCTTTTTAACCCATACCTTTTTAATCTTATTTTTCTTAAAACAATTTATGTCCAAGTGACCTTTAATACCACAATTTCTACATTTTGTGAAAGGAAAGCAATAGTTTAATCTTAAACGTGATTTTGATTTTAGATTGTTCACACTTCCTTTTTTATGCATCGGGTTGTAACTGATTCCTTGTCTTTCAAAACTAGGTCTTTGTTTACCCAAAATGACATTTAGGTTTTCTTCTCCTTGAACGAACTTAGCAAGAGATGATTTTAATGAATCTATTTCCTTTTGATGTCCGTTAGTAGGAATGGTTTTACAAAGAGATTCATCACTAAATGCATCAATACATACATCTCTCATTTTAAGTTAATTAGTCAATTTTTGTACTTCATTATTCAAATAGTTTACTCTATTGAAAAGTATTTTGTTATAATTATCAAGGTAATCATTCTTTGCAATCAAAATCTTTTCTTCTTTACAAGATGATTCTTTTTTGATTTATTTCTTTTCATCTATTAAACAATCAACTTCACTCATTAATGAATTAACTAATCCTTTTAAACATGCATTCTTTTCTTTTAATTTTTCATTTTTTTGTTTCAAAGAATTAAACTCATAAATAGATACCTCATTTGATTCACCTTCTATTCCCATGAAGCAGACTTGAGCAAGTTCGTCCTAGGCATCAACCTCAACTTCGAACTCCTCTTCAATCACTCCAAGTGACAAGGGCTTTGTTTCTCTTATTATCCTTGAAGCTAGTTTTTCCTTTGTTCTTTAGTTGAAAGCAGTCCATTTTGAAGTGATCAGGACGTCCACATTCGAAGCATGTTTCTTCGATCTGCTTTCCCTTGAACTTGTTTGAGTTGAACGTATTCCTCCTCTTGTTCTTCCTTTGAAGTAGTCTTTGAGTCTTCTTGACATCATAACAATTTCTTCATCTAAGTCATCATCAAGTTCTTCTTCATTTCCTGCATTAGCAGCTAAAACTTTTCTTAGAGGGGTTTCCTCCTCATCATAATATCTCTTTAATTGATGTTCATATTCCTCAAGTTCACCAAAAAGAGTTAAAGTATCCATAGTGGAAAAAGTAGCAGAATCTTGAAGAGTGGTAATTTTAGAAGCAAACTTTTTGGGCATAGCCTGAAGTAACTTACGGTTAATCTCACTTTGTGGAATGAATTTGTCAAGTAGCTTTAAAGAGTTTAAGAGAACTAGGAACCTCGCTTGAGCTATCTTTATAGTTTTGTCTTTCTTAAGTTTGAACATTTCATTGTCTTGCATGAGCATGCTTAGTTTGACGTCTCGAACCTTGGATGTACCTTCATGTCTCACTATTAGAGTGTCCCACATTTCCTTAGCCGTGTTGCAAGAGGAAACTTTGTCGATCTCAGATTGTACCATGCCGCTAAGTAATGTGTTCATTGCCCTTGAATCGTAGGAAGCCATGTAAGTTTCAGTTGAGTCCATTTCTAGCAAGGTCTTTGGAGTACCGTCGCCTTTCCTTGGAGTAACTGTTCCATTCTCCACGACCCACCATTCCCAAGGATCCCTTTTAAGATAGATCTTCATTCAAAATTTCCAGAAGTTATAGTTTTCTATTCCATGTAGTAGAGGAGGTCTATTGGTTGATTGACCTTCTTGATTGTTGTTCCCGAATTGTGCCATGTTAGAATCTTTCCCTACAAGACACCTTTAAAACCAAGATAAGTAGAGCCAAGCTCTGATACCAAATGAAATTCAGATAAGGCACACTTAGAAAGAGGGGTTGAATAAGTGTAGGAACAAACTATGACCAATTTTTAAACTTAAGGAATGACTACTGAATTCAGCTTACTATATTAACTAATGCAGCTTGCTGGATAAATATAGCCTACTGAATTAAATCTTTAATCTTGTTGTTTAATGAAAATAACTAACTAAATTTATAGCTTTGTAAAAACACTTAGTGTTAACAATTTATCTTAATGTAGAAATACTTAATGTTTTATTTATCAAAACAATTAAATATCTTTTTGTGAGCAAATAAGATAAAGCAAGAAATAATATGAACACCAAGATTTTTTACGTGGTTCAGCTATTACCCTCTATAAAAATAGCCTAGTCCACGTCCAATACCAACTAGTAATGGAGAACCAATTTATTTCTTTAAATTGACTCCTTTTACAATACAGTTCAAAAACTTGAATTACAAAATTCACTTGAGCACTTTTGCTCCTTGTGCACTAATGCACTCCTTAAGCACCTATGCTTCCTTGAACCTGTTTGTAAACAATTATTAATCCACCCGGATTAAATTTCTTTAGACAACACTTAGTATAAATAAAAAAGAATTACAATTATAGAGGTCTAATAATCAAAGCAAATAATCAATTTAACAATGCAAGACTCAACTAATGTATGCAATGATCAAATAGTTAAAAGATATCACCAGTTAAAGCTCACAAAAATTAGTCGGAATAATATGATAATTAATTGCCCAGCAGCCTTGTAATAATTGCACCAACAATGATATAATAACTTTTTAGTTTATAATAGCGCAATAATAATTCGTGTGTTGTCTATAATACTGATATCTCAGTTGATTTTTATATCCAGAATATATTACCGTTGCTAACATATTTTTCCTTAAGATAAGTAACGTTAAAATAATTTTATCCGTTAGACAAAATTCAAAGATATCCCACCGTGTATTTCTCAAGATAAGCCCTCTAACTGTTAGACTCCTTCAAGCGTAATACAATTAAGTGTTTTGAATTGATAAAAGTTCCGTATCAATAGCCTCGAACACTTAATGTCAGTTCCGTAAAAAATTCTTCAAGTAAACACACCACACTTGTTTCAGAATGAACCACTTAGGAGTGTTAGTTTCGTAAATATCAGCAAGTATATCCCAAAACAACTTCCTAGCATAATTATGATAAATAGAGTTCCGAGATATAAACATTTAAACAACTAATTTATAGTAATCATTATCCTGCTGTTACAAAACACTTTCCAAGATATCATTATCACATTAAATCACTTCACACGTGTAGCAAATTAATTTAGGATTCTTTCAAATATCTTAGTACATATATCTCTGAATCCACATTATTTTGCTAACCAACATATTTTGCAAAACACTAAACATTAGCATGCATAAAATAAAATGCCTATCATATAAAATGCACATAAAAATGTCCTAGAGCCTTGTATTAAAAAATTAAATATTTTCCATAACCTTACATAACATCTTAGGACACAAAGTCTTCAAAGCCTTTGATCTAATCATCAATGATCCTTTTATCAATTTCCTAAAATTTCACAGTAAATGATTTAGTACCAAAAATCAAATCATCATCAAAATATTAAGGTTATAATATGAACAAGTCAACACATGATCATCAACAAGGACCTTCAAAGAGCTGATATCCTTAATTTGAAACCTTCATCAAATTAGAAGAAGAAAACAATCAAAGCCAATTGCGCCTACAAGTTAAAATATAGATTGGGGCAAACCAAATGTCAAAAATCCACTATCGGTTCACCATGTGGGTCATGAGGAAATAAACTCTTGCGATCTCGGCATCTTATTAGCCCATCGGTCGAACATACAACAAAGCAACTACCCTATATGACAAGCATAACTGGGGCAAGTTCAGAATCAACGACAACCCGATGTTGGGGCCCTTACAACAAGATTGGTGAAATTTCGAAAATCGCGACAACTCAACACTGGGACATTTATCAACCATCCAATGAAAATGCACCAGTCGGCACCATCAGCATGGTCTGTCATCATCAAAGCTTCCATTATTGGCGATCCGATATGATCAATCGGTCTTTTCCAATCATAATTTTCTTAGAATACTATGATCCATTAATAAGGTACGACTCTTTCATCTCTTTATGTGCTTTTAATTTCCAGTTACATGAATTGACAATGGTATACATGTTAAGTACAGATAAATCTTGCGTTAGAATCTTAGAAAAAAAGAAAAGATTTTTGCTTAACTTGTTATGAATAGGATTAATTCCGATAAGCGTCCGTGGAGCAAGAATCACGACAACGATTAGAGAATTAAGATAATTCAACCTTTTGATTAGGCACGACATCCTAGTTGAAAGCATTTTTTGGAATAAACTTGACCTCATATGCATGTCTGCACTTTGTGATCGCCCTAACTCTTAGTTACGGGGCACGAAACTATGGCGATAGGGATGACAGTTAGTAGTCAATCTAATGTCTCGGATCGTGTCCTAGGTTACTCGAGTTATTAAGCCTGAGGGGTGTCTTTACACCTGATGCCCTAAAGCCATCTGATTTCGGAGTCACCAGCCTAATGCTCGTTACATGGGTAACTCAGTGCCTAAGAAAACGAGCATCACAAGAAAAAAGAAAAAACATGAGCAGATCCGAATCCTGGCCTAGGTTACTCGAGTAATTAAGCCTGAGGGGTGTCTCTAAACCTGGTGCCCTAAAGCCATCTGGTTTAGGAGTCACCGGCCAAACACTCGCTACACGGGTAATTTAGAGCCTAAAAAAATGAATCTTGTACAAGCTCAGGAGAGGATCAAATAGAGTAGACCGCCTGACTTGTCTCGACGTGTGGCCTTTGTTACTCTAGCCAATAAACCCGAAGGGGTTTCTTGACACCTAATGCCCTAAAGCCGTCTGGTTTAGGAGTCATTGGTGCAAAACTAGTTACATGGGTAACCAAGAATAGCCTAAGAAAACGAAACAAAGTTAGGCGAGGAAAGCAGGAAAAATTTTTGCAAGATAAAAATGAGATCATCTAAAGTCATAAAAGAGAAACCCCTGCTAAGGGTTGTGTCACTCATTGTGCACATGTCATATGATGTTAATTTTGTGAAGGGCGGTGTTTAGAGCAAAGATGAGGTGTCTCTTTTGACGCCTCCAAATCTATACACACGTGGTATTCGATCTGGAGTTCACAATTATCCAAATACTATAGATATTCAATAAGATATAATTCCTATCTATCCAAGGTTTACAGTATCACATAATAGATAACAATTCTTATTTAGAACTGTTGTTGTGTTTGGATACCTTCACTAGGATAAATAGACTATATCCTATGAATATCCCTTTCATATCGGTAGTTCATATCCATCCGAAATTTAGAGTAGTAGCAATTACATGAACAGTCCATATTGCTAATACCCTCCCTCAGATATATAATCAATAAGGATACTGTAACGTTTAACTCGTATTACAAATCATTTAAGTATGAATCAATACACGGTTGCAGAAATAAAAGATGATAATATATATATATATATATATATATATATATATTATACTAAGTTTAGTTACATGGTTCTCAAACTTGAGTTCTTATTACTACAAAAAGTCTCAGAAGATTTGCAGCAATTAAAGACAGTAAGTAAAACTATTCTACGCAGGGTCTTTTTCCACTATGTTTGTCAGAAGTGCTGAGATTACCATCTAAAATTGCAAAGGAAATAATTTTCAAAAATGAGCTATGACATGCTAAGCATGTTTATATAACAAAAGTTTTGATTTCGAATAAACAAGAGTTCAATAATTTTTACTGAGGGTTGACGACCATTTCTGAAATTTTTATTTCACTCAACCATTTCTGTCAGTCACATAAACTTAGAAATCTGCGTATTTGGAACTAAGATAGGGGATCAGCCTATTAAGTATCCTAGGAGTATGCATATCATCATACTTCTATTGTCTATTATAGACACACATATAGAAAACACCAATTTAGGATAAATTCAACTCAGTATAGCAGTAACTTTTTTAAGTCATGCTGAAACAATAGCAGTAACTTTTTTAGTGATAATAATCAGGTTTGGTAGAAGATATCGAAAGGTATTCAAGTAATGTCATAAGATTAAGTATAAAACTTGGGTAACATAGTAAGTTTACGTGTACAATGAAAAGATAAAGTTCGAACACTTGCCTGTATGAAGAACGTTTATCTAAAGTTACTTGAAGTGTTTAAGATACCTAAAAATATGTTAAACATAATTATAATTGTCATTAGTATTGATAACAGTATTTAATTAATCAAACTAGACACGTTCGGTTTGTGTTCAATACGATTTCGGTGCTCTAAAACCTCACCGGATATTTAATAAGTTAAAAACTTAGTAAAACTTTATTTATAAATTTTATTATAATTTTAGATAATTTATTTATCATTATAATAATTTTTGGAAGCTTATAATAATTTTTAAATATTTATTTATCCATTGAAATAATTTTTAAATTATTAATTTTATACTTAAATAATTTATCAATTACTTAGTATATTTATTAAAACATTAGTTTTATTTTTAAATATTTTATAATCATTTATTATGATATTTAGAAAATTTAAATCATTTTTAAATAATTACTTATTATTTATAAATGATTTAACTAATTACTTTATTAATTAACTTAATTATTAATGTATAAAAATAATTATGAATTTTTTGTCAAAATATTAAAAGTTAATTATTATAACTTAAAATAATTTTTAAAACTAAAATTATAATTATTTATTAATTATTTCTATTTATTTTAATTTTATTTATTTATTTTTCATTTATGTTCGTCGGTAAAGGTCTTCAGCGACGAAAAGCTTCGCTGAAGGTGTTCTTCAGCTCTGAAGAATGGCCATGGTCAAGGCCGAGTGGCTACTTTAACCAGGCTTGTTCTTGCAGCTCGTTTTGATTTGATGTTGTTAAGTGCTTTGGTGTTATAGTGTTTATGTAGTACTATAACTAGGTTTCAATTTCGGACTCTAAACAACATCTAACAGCAAGTTATTAAGGTTCAAAGTACCTGTCAGAGCCGTTTTGGGTTTTCTGGATAACCCAGAAAGTCGGTCAACGTCGGTCAACGACCTTGTGAGGCTTACCGGTTTGATTCTATGTATTAGATCTTTGTTTTAATGATTATAGTGTTTAGTATATATGTCATACTTGAACGAGATAGCACTAGTCAGGACCAAGTAACCTCTTAAGGCATAGATCTAGGTCGGTCAAAGTCTTGTCAGAGACTGTTCTTCATGTTCTTCAATTTCTGGGTTTTCCAGAAAATGAATCCGTGAACGGTCAACGGGTTTTGACCATAATTTCCGGTCATCCTATGAACTTATAAGGTGTTAGACTGCTCTAATGGTCTACTACACATATCAGAGTACAAAAACAAAGCACTTTCATAATCTAACAACCATCTGAGATGAAGATCTGAGTCGGTCAAATGGCTGTCAGAAATTTCTGGGAATTTTATGGGTTTCCCAGATTTCAGAATTTCGTGATTGCTCAATGACCTTTGACCACTTATATCTTTCATTATGTTAATCACATGGACTTGATTCCTCTTTTAGATTACTAAGCTCATACAATACTACAACTAACATATCATTAACAAACCTAAATATTAACACACAAAGATCTACAGGCTCTGACATATGGCTGTCAGGCCTGTTTTCAAAGATTTTTCAGAATGCTTAAAACACCTATTTGATGCAACTAGATGTTATGAAAACGTGATCTAACAACCCAGAATACTAACTAGTATGTTATTACATATAACTAAACAACAAAATTAACATAACATCAAAGATTAATCGTAAAATTAGGGTTTATACCTCTCTTGCTCAAATTTTGCTATCTAAGATTCGATTCTGATGTTGTTATTGCTAGAGCTTTTAATGGAAGATAGTATAACTATAGTAATGATGAAATTGTGTGTTTAAACTCTGGTCTTGGGCTGCTATTTATAGGATTTCAAAGTTAGGGCTTTTAGGTCATTTTCACCCCTTTGCCTCCAAAAATATCAATCCTCTGAACTTGTGCAGCTATGACAAGGTGCTTGGGGATCAGATTGATGACAAATCTAGAAGTAGAAGGTGACACTAGCTTGTGAGCAACTTGACGGTTTAATTAGTTGCTAATTTTGCCATAATCTTTACTAATTATGAATTAAAGTTTTGATTTTTGTGTTTAGAATAACTTAATAAAGTTATTAACACTTAATTTAAGTTTAGTTAACATAATTAGGGTTTAATATAACCAAATTAAGGTTTAAATTCCTTAAATAGGGTTTTTAGGGTTTGTAATTAGGGTTAGGGTTTTCTAAATTAGGTTTAAGATTTCGTAATTTAATATTAGGGTTTCTAATTTAGGTTTTAACACCTAATCCTTTTCAAAGCATAACAAAGCATTTCGCCAATATAAGCATGACAAAGCATTTTATCAATGTAAGCTCGACGAAGTAGCTTGATAAAATAATATACCCAAAAGTTCAAAAAAGAAATAAAAAGTTTAAGCACGAGGTGTCAAGCACGACATTTTTCAGAGAAAAATATTTTTGACCTAAGTCTTTAATAACGTATATAATAACATTATACAGAACCAAAACGAAGAGATTTTATTGATAGTTGAGAATTTTACATAACCGAGTCTTATTAAGGTTTCAGGATCCCACATTCACCCCTCTAATAAGAATTTCATCCTCAAAATTACAGTACAAGTTAAGTAAATAAGTGGAGATAGTTCTCCCGCATTTTATTTTTGAGCTCCCATGTAGCCTCTTCAACGTTATGTTTTCTCCAGATCACCTTAACCGATGTTATCACTTTATTTCTTAGGATTTGCTCTTTCTCGTCGATGATCTGAACAGGTTCTTCTATATAAGATAGGTCTTTTTTGATTAGGATAGGTTCGTAACTTATAACATGTTTGTAGTCGGGTTTATATGGTTGTAATACGGACACATGAAACACATTATGGATATGGTTCAAGTTAGGAGGTAAAGCTATTTCATAAGCCACCTCTCCTATCCTTCGCAAAATTTTGAAATGTCCAATGAATCTTGGACTTAATTTTCCCTTCTTGCCAAAACATATCTTGCCTTTCCAAGGGTATACTTTCAAGAATACATGGCTTCCAATATTAATGTTCCGCTCCTGTCGATGTGGATCAGCATACTTTCGTTGTCGATCTTGAGACGCTTGCAATCTTCCTCGTATAAGTTAAATCATTTCTGTAGTTTGTTGAATTATCTCGGGTCCTATCATTTGTCTTTCCCCGACCTCGTCCCAATACTAAGGTATTCAAAACTTTCTACCATATAGAGCTTCATAGGGTGGCATACCTATGCTAGCACGATAACTGTTGTTGTAGGAAAATTCTACTAAAGGTAATTGATCTTCTCAATTCCCTTTGAAGTCCATGACACAGGTGCTTAACATGTCCTATAAAGTTTGAATGGTCCTCTCACTCTGCCCATCTGTCTGCGGGTGATATGTTGTACTTAATCTCAACTGAGTTCCTAGGTGTTTTTGAAGACTTGCCCAAAAGTTTGAAGTAAATCTTGGATCTCTATCAGATACTATAGAAACAGGAACTCCATGCCTAGAAATAATTTCATTTATGTATAGCTTGGCAATTGGATCTAAGGTACGAGTAACCTTGATAGGTAGGAAATGAGCTGATTTGGTAAGTCTATCTACTATTACCCAAATGGCATTGTGGCCTTTTTGTGTAGCAGGAAGGCCTACCACGAAATCCATGGTTATATGTTCCCACTTCCACTCCGGAATTGGTAAGGGATGTAATAATCCACTTGGCTTTTGATGTTAAGCCTTAACCCTTTGACACATGAGACATTTACTGGCCCATTCTGCTATTTCCCTTTCCATATTAGACCACCAAAAATGTTGACACAAGTCCCTATACATTTTTGTACCACCTGGGTGAATGGTAAATTTAGAATTATGAGCTTCATTTAAGATTTCATCTTTTATTGATTGGTCAGACGGAACCCATACTCTATTCTCATATCTTAGTACCCCATCCTTATCCACTCGAAATTTGACATTCTTTTTATGAGTTATATCGGATTTACATTTTTGACACATCTCAGCTTTCTCCTATATTTCTTTAATTCTCTCCAATAGGGTCAGAACACCCTCTAGAACAAATAGTTTTTGGGTAGAGGTAGTTGGACAATTTGAGTTTATCAAAGTCTTTTATCAGTACCTCGTTGTTTGTTATTATGCTTAATTTCTCTTGGCCCTTTCTACTTAACGCATCTACAACCACATTGGCTTTTTCGGGATGATATAAGATTTCACAGTCAAAATCCTTTATCAGTTCTAACCATCTCCTATGCCTCATATTCAATTCTTTTTGTGTGAAAATATATTTGAGACTTTTGTGATCCGTATATATTTCGCACTTCTCCCCATACAAGTAATGCCTCCAAAATTTTAGAGCAAATACTACTGCAGCTAAGTCTAGATCATGAGTAGGATACCTCTTTTCATAATCCTTGAGTTGTCGTGATGCATAAGCTATCACTTTCCCATGTTGCATCAACACACAACCTAATCCCTTGTGTTACGCATCACTATAGACCACAAGGCCTCCTGTATTATCTGGTAAAGATAGCACTAGAGCCATGCTCAGCCGTTTCTTCAACTTTTGGAAGCTTTCTTCACATTTATCTATCTAGACATATTTTACCATCTTTCGAGTTAAATTGGTTAGCGGGGTTGCTATTTTTGAAAAATCCGGTATAAAACGCCGATAATAACCCGCTAAACCTAGAAAACTTCTTACTTCTGCTGGAGTTGTTGGTTTTTCCCAATTTACCACCGTTTCTATCTTTACTGGATACTGCAATCCCACTTTTGTCAATCACAAGACCTAGGAATTGCACTATTTCTAACCAGAATTCACACTTGGAAAATTTTGCGTAAAGTTGTTCCTTGCGTAATAACTCCAATACGTTTCTCAAATGTTCAGCATGCTCCTCCCGTGTTTTCGAATATATCAAAATATCAGCGATAAACACCACAACAAACTTGTCTAAGCATGATTTAAACACTCGATTCATCAGGTCTATAAATGCTGCTGGTGCATTAGTTAATCCAAAAGACATTACAAGAAACTCATAATTTCCATAGCGTGTCCTAAACGCTGTCTTCGACACATCTTGCATTCTTACCTTTAATTGATGATAACCTGACCGTAAGTCAATCTTTGAAAAGTATTCAGCTCATTTTAATTGGTCAAATAAATCATCAATTCTAGGTAAAGGATATTTATTCTTCATGGTTTGTTTATTAAGTTTCCTATAGTCGATATATAATCTCATTGTTCCATCCTTCTTCTTTACAAACAATACTGGTGCCCCCCCATGGTGAAATACTAGGTTGTATGTATTTCTTGTCTAAGAGTTCTTGTAATTGTACTAGCAACTCTTTCAGTTCTACCAGTGCCATTCTGTATGGTGCTTTAGAAACTGGTGCCGTACCAGGTGCAAGGTCGATAACAAACTCAATCTCCCTATCAGGAGGAAGACCTGGTAAGTCATCTGGAAACACATCTGGAAATTCCCTAACCACAGGTATTTGATCTAGTTTAACTCTTTCATTTCGAGTATCTACTATATAGGCCAAATATCCTGTACAACCATTTCTAAGTAATCTTTATGCCTGAGTTATTGTCAAACATTGAGTCTGCTTAGGTGAACAACTCTCGTTGAACACTACTTTGGACTTTAACGTAGTCACCAGGTTTATCCATTTTTGTTCGCAATTAATCTTTGCATTATGATTAACCAGCCAATCCATCCCTAGGATTACATCAAATTCACCTAACTCTATAGGAATAAGATTTACCATGAAGTTGTGTCCTTTAATGCATACACTACAATTCTATAAAATAGCCTCAACAGGTATTTTCTCATTATTCGATATTTCAACACAGAATGGTTTGTCTAAGTTTTCACATGGCACATTCAAATTTTTCGAAAATCTTTTAGACAGAAAAGAAAAAGTAGCTCTAGAGTCGAATAACACATGCATTTAAAGTGTTGATAAGGATGATACATGTTACCACATCCTGTGAAGCAACAGCATCCTTCACCGACATATTAAATGTTCTTGCAGTTGGACGACCTGGACCTCCTGCTACTGTTACTGGTGGTTTGTTGTTTGGTACCTGATTTCCCCCTCCTCCTCCTTGATTTTTGTTCTTAGGACAGTTTCTACTTATATGCCCCGATTTTCCACAGATGAAGCATTTGTTTTGATTAGGAGTAGGACACTGAGGAGAATAGTGTCCCTCTTGCCCACAATTAAAACATTTATTCCTTAAACACACTCCTTTATTATTTTTTCCACATTTCACACAAGCGTCGGCTTTATTATTCATACTGGTGATAGAGGTATTATTGTTGTTAAATCTTGACACCTTTTTCCCATAATTATTTGGAACAGTGGTCTCCCACCTTCTTTTATTGTTAGACCCTCCAAAACTGGGTTCTCCCTTAGATTTTACCCTTTCACCATGACTAGTTTTATCTTTATGATATTTAATAAGGTTTTCATTCTCGGTTTCAATAATAATAGCTTTTTCAAGAATCTCAGGGAAAGTCCTAAGCTTAAACACTGACAGCTTACTACGAACATGGGGTTTTAAACCCTCCTCGTACCTTTGGGTTTTCTTAGCTTCTGTATCTACTTGGTACGAAGCGAATTGCGCTAATTCATTAATGTAAGGACTGAGAATTTCACATGGATTATATGTGTAATTTTTACGAATAAATTTTTTTTTAGAAAGTACTTGAACCATATAAGTGTATATGTGAATTAAGGTAGATAGTTAATTTATTAACAAAGAAGTATACTTAATTATTTTCAAGAAAGAGTAATATAAGTTATGTTAGAAATTAACAGAGCTTGAATGTTAGCCTTGATTATTAAATTAAAAGGATTTACAATCTTTAAGTAATTAATTATTGATATGAACATGTGAGTGATCATAACTCATTAAGCCATTAGGGCTATTAAGTTAATGCACTAGGGGAATATGTTCTGACATATTTGAATTATGTATGTGATTGAATAAATATGTATTATGTAATGTGTATACAATTATTTTGTATGTAAAGAGAATTAAGAATAAAGTTATGTAACTTAATACATATATTAGGTATGGTAATCAAAAACCTAATGGGTTATAATATAAGAGAATGATAGTATTTAAAAATATATACTAACCCTAAGAGATTTATTTTATACATCTCAATTAATTAATTTTATAACCTAAGTAAAGCAAGTCTAATTGGGTTATGAAATTAAAGATATATGAGTAAGGAATTAACTTACAAATGTGTGTAAGGAAACCCTAACTAAATGATTAGGGTAAGATAAAAATTAAAAGTATTGAACTAAGTTGATTTTATAGCCCAAAGAATTAATTTGTAGCCCAATTATTTATTTGAGCATGAGACTTGTAGCTAATTTGATTTAAGAACAATTAAATCATTAAGCTAGCCCAATATTATATATAAAGGGCAAGTATACTAGTGGTCCAATTAATTAAAGATGGAGGCCCAAGTGTATTTTAATTAGTAGCCAAAAGAATTAAAAGGTGCAAGCCCAAAAATGAATTAATTACAAGCCCAAGCTAAAGCAAGGAAGGGTATTATAGTTATTAGTGGAAGCCTTTAATAAAATCAATTTGGCTGTATAAGGAGGCCATGTGGCCGGACATGGTATGGAGAAAAGAGGGGAGGAGAATGTAATGAATGCTTTTACTTTAGTTAGTAAGTTATTTGCTAGGTGTCACTTACTTTATGCAGACACCACTTTGTTATTACTTGCAAGCATCAACTTCCATTATAATAAGGAGAGAGAGAGAGTGTGTAGATGGAAGATTTAATTAGATATGCAAGATATGATAGATAGATATTATGTATCTAACTATTTTTAATTGCTAGCAAAACAAAACCTTACTTCTCATCTCATTTTACTTCATTTTCTTTAGTTAACAATGAAATAGCAAGAGAGAAAAAGAGAGCAAGGGGGGAGTTCGGCCACTATAGTGTAGGAGAGAGGGAGGGTTTTCAAAGCTTCATAGTTCCTTAACTAAAATTAGGGAGAAGGAGAGGAAGGAAAACAAGCTAAGGTATAAGAAATCCCTAGTTTTATAGTATAATTTCTTTTTGGTTTTATTTGAGTTTTGATTTTTGTAAAACTATGATCTTGAGTTTTAAAACGTTAGATCTTTGTGTTTATTAGTGTTTCAAGTTTAGATCCAACCCTTTTATGGATCAAAAATTGAATATAAACTAAGAAATAGGAGTTAGGTTTTTTAAAAGATAGAAAATCAAATTTTCTCTTAGCCTTGGTTGTGTTTAATCTTGTGTTTGTTGATTATTTGGGAAATTAGATCATGGATCATGTTAGATCCATGAGTATATGAGGTTCAAGTAGGTATTATGATGAGCTATGTTGGTATTATGTGAGAATATGGAAGTTTTCTTAAAAATCACCAAAGATTGAAAAATCATTTTTTGGGAAATTGAAGTATGAAATGGAAACGACCATATCTGTCATTCTACTTTGAATTTTTGAGTGTGGTCAATTTTTAGAATTAGATATCTGAGTCTTCTAATAGATCCAAGTGGAATCACTAATCAATATGTTGTAGAATTCCGTATGGACTGATTTTAGTAAAGGAAGCAAAAATCTGAAAATGACAAAAAGTAGGCTATATGGAAATTCCAAGGGCAATTTCATCCACTTAATTAATGTAATAAATTTCAATCTTTTGGGACATAAAAATATATGAGATAAAGTAGCTTGTGTCCAAAAATGAGCTCATTCCGACTCAAATTGACCAAGTTATGACTATTTTAATATTTGGGTTTTTCTGACGAAAACGGCTATAATCGAAGTTCTATAACTCCGATGACCACAAAATTTAAACTGAAAGCTCACGTTAACACGTGTAAGATCCCGCAAAGAACTAGGAATTTCTGGAGTTAAGCATGATAGGGCTAATTTCTAAAGGTTTTAACAAGAAACGGCTGTTTGAAAAATACTTGAGGGAGTTGAAAAATTCTAGAAAAATTCTTTTTGTATATGGAATATATATATATATATATATATATGATTGGCCAAAAGATAGAAAAATAATAAGTTGATTTCGTATTTTCGTGAATAGTGTATTTCAGCTTCCTAAAATGACTAATCCAGGGTGCCGAAATAGAAACTGAAATGTCTGCAAGAGAAGTCAGTTTTGTTTAAGCTTGCTGAAATGGAAATTGAATTCATAGATAGTTTATCAAGTTATATTAAGAACTTATAAATGAACGAGTAAGTGTTAAGTCTAAGGTAGTATAGTTGTACTCTTTAATGATTTATTATGTGATTACATGTTAGATAAGTTGCTATGTGTAAGATATGTGATGCTAATTAAGAGATCGATCTTATTAATGATAGGTCTTATAAAAGAAGTTAACTTAAATTACGTAGCAGTAGTCAACGAATCAGGCAAGTTTCCTAACTCAACTTGAGTTTTTATTTTTCAAGCATTGTGAATAATTATTGTTAGTTATTCACATCTATAATGATTATTATTGTTCGCACGTAGTGCGATTGATTCTTGTTCTATTATTTGAACTTTTATAAGTCATGTCTCAGCTAATTTTTTTGGCGAGACTAATATTTGTTAAAGCATGAAACGTTCTATTTATTATTAACTCATTTATTATCGGAAGATCTATGACATTATTTTCGGCTAGATCAATATTCATATTATATGTTAAAATCAAAGTATTTCTTTAAAAGCAATCCAAACCCTATTGTTGTGGTACGGACTCATGATATAAGACTGAGATGAACAAACTTTATTGTCGTAAATCGACTTTTGCACTATTATATAGTATTATACATAATATAAGGTACATAGGAGTTGGCCGCTCCAGGTACTTGCAGAGGAGTATAGTTTAGTTTTTATAACTAACTTATATTCTTGAGGTAATTTAGTTTTAATAACTAATAATTTCTTTATTAGTTCATGATCCTTTTGTGATCACTCAGCATGAAATCTGGAAATATCTTACTTTATTGAATATTGTTGCAGTATTGTTAATTCTTCTTATTCACTTGAATATTATTGAATCTTTGAAAGAATTTTACTCTTTCATCCTTGATATGTTATTCAGTATGAAATTTGAGAAAGTTTTATTATTGAGATTGAATTACTATTCAGCTACTTCGAAATCCTTTGATTATTGTTGAAGTTCTATAGAAGTTAGACTCTTCTATTTATGATATATATATCATTTATTGTATACTTTAACTTGCTGAGCAAACTCGTTGCTCACCTTTGCTTAAATAAAACATTTCAGCTAAGGCCGAAGTAGCGAAAGGTTCTAACATGGACAAAGGCAAAGGCAAGGCTCAGGAGTAGTTATTGTCAACTTTTAATGGTTATGCTATATTATGTAAATTAATTATGTAAACCTTTTGGATACATAAGGGTATGTAATTTATGTCAAAGTTAGTTAACCTGGGATATTGTTATAAGTTGTATTAAGTAATGTTATGAATGATGTTTTTCATTAATGAATGGGTAGTTAGATGTGATATGTATGATGGATCATGAGCACCAAACCAGAGGTTAGGGAACCCAAATTTGGGGGCATCACAAATTGATATCAAAGCTGTAGGTTATAAACCTTAGGTGGGGGAAAAGCCCGGGAATATAACCATAAGAAGGATAGAGAAAACTCATTTCGAGTTCTAAGTGATGGATTGGGTAAATTCATCAATAGTAAGATATGTGGACACTTAGTGTTTATGGATTGTGTTTGATAGTGATGTACTAATGAAGTTATTTAAAACTGGTGACAGGATGTCAGGAGATGATGAGATGGTTACGAAAATGTTGGCAGCTACACCAATGCCACTAGCCGAGGTGCCAGCTCAGAGTGAGTCAGTTGAGGAAGTTTTAAGAGATAAACCTGCGATAAATCTAGCAAGCGATCATGACAAGCACCCTGAGATGGAGCTAGATGAAGAGGAAGAGGTAGATTCAAAAGAAACTATGGTGGAGCCAAAAATAAAACTCAAAGATGGAGAAAAAGGTAGAGTAGTAATTGAAAAAGGTCAAGCATCTGCGGAAGTTCAAGATTTAAGGACTAAAGTGTTTTTCCTAGAGGAATTATGGAAGACGGAAAGGGCATTGCGCGAGATGACAGAAGAACGAAGTAATTTGAAGGCACAAGTCGATAGAAGGAGGGTTGAGTGCAGTGTATCATCTCAAAATGTAAGTAAGAAAAAGAAGGGTAATAAATGGAAAAGGAAGAACGACAGTGATAACAACTCATGGAATTCGCATTCAAAGAAGAAAAAAGCATGTGGCAAGTGTGAAAAGAACCATTCGGGGGAATGTATGAGGGGTAATAATGTGTGTTACAATTATGGTCAGAAAGGACATATATCACCAAATTATCCTAAACCAAAGAAAGGAGGATATTTTTCATGTGGTGGAATGGGTCGTAGGGTTAAGAATTGTCCTAAGACGAAGGCAGGTGAAGGAAGTGGACGGAAGAAAGATCAAGTGTGAGGAGTAGAATCTTTTGCAGTAAGATAATATGTTAAGGAATATAGTATCTTATATGATGAGTAGGTATATGTAAAGATATATATATATATATATATATATATATATTTATATGAGTATAATATTCGCTTTATATGAATATCAAGATAACTCTTGTATGCTTCAACTTTTTGTATAAAGTGGTAGTAATGAATCCCGACTTTTGTCACAAAGGGATAGTAAATTATTGTAGCAGTATGTGCTATGTACTGAAAAGTACTATGTACTATTTGCATGACTTTGTATATAAATGTAATTATATGATTATATGTTTGAATAAGTAAATAAATTTTGAGAATTAAAATATTAAGATGTTTATCTGATGAATTCGTAGATTCAACAAGCTGAATTCGTAAATCCAGCAAGCTGAATTGGTCTAAGTTCAAAATTTTGTATTAAATTATTATTTTACTACCAATAAGATGTGGCATAAAGACAAAGTATTAATGTAAGCATTTATTTCATCAAATAATGTCGCCAAGACGACAAAGCCGTAACCAAAGGGAGGAACGGTCCGTGAATAATGAAGGAGATCAAGCAGATCCAATGCAGAACTTTGTAGACATGTTAGCTCAAGCTATGCAAACTAGAGCCCCAGCAGCAAGAAATCGACCAGTTAATCGATTGGCCAACTTTAAAGACTTTAAGGATGTAAGACAACCAGAATTCAAGGGAACCATTGACCCTATAAAAGCCCAAACATGGGTAAAGGAGATGGAGAAAGCTTTTGTTATTGCTAGAGTAGCGGAGGAGCAAAAGACAGATTTTGCTACCTATTTGATGAAGGGTGAGGCGAATTACTAGTGGGAGACAAACAAGGCTACAGCCGAGACGACAGTAGTAACCTGGACAAATTTAAGGAATTATTTTTCAAAAATTATTTCTCATAAAGTATGCAAACAAGATTGGAGGTAAACTTCTTAAAGTTGAAGCAGGAGAGTATGTCGGTTGTAGAATATGCCGCCAAATTCAACGAACTAGCGATATTTGCTCCGCATCAGGTGAACACTGAGGTACGAAAGCCGCGAAGGTTTGAGAATGGACTGAAGCCAGGGATATATAATAAGGTAGCTGTGTTGCAGATTAAGACATTTTCGGCCCTGTTGGAAAAAGCAATCCTCATCGAAGGAGGAAGTGAAGCTGTGTCAAGGTATCATCAAGAGAAGAAGAAAAAGACAAATGAAGGATGAAGTAGTGGAGGAAGTAACACCAATAAGCGTAAGTGGAAGGATAATACCCAATCTAGGGACAAGTCAGGAGATAGTAGGAAGAGAGGTGAGCCGTGTGCGAATTGCTGTAAAAATCATCAAGGAGTATGTTTGAGGGGAAAAGGAGTGTGTTTCAACTATGGACAAGAGGGACACATCTCTCCAAATTGTCCAAGTCCAAAGAAGATACCAGGTTGCTTTTCGTGTGGATCGCTAGATCATCAAATTCGTAACTGTCCAAAGAGGAATGCAGAGAAGGGAAGCAACAATAGAGGAAACAATAGTGGAAAACTGGCGATCAAAGGACCTGCTCAGTCGGGAAGATCGAAGGCGCGCACCTTTATTATGACGGTTCAAGATGCAGCGGCTGCAAAGAAAGTGATGGCAGGTAAAGATTTAACCTAATAATATAACCGTATGCGATTTAATTGATAGATATCACTGCGAGGTACTATTACATTAAGGGTCTGATTCACAGGTTGATATATGAGTTATAGATTTGAATCGCGTATATAAATTTGAAGGAATTGATGATACAACTTTAAAAAGTTATTAGAACACAAGTAAATCTATATGGCCTATGGTAACCCTTAGAGGTTTCATAGTAGAGTGAGAGAAAGCACAAGTTGCTTAATATATTAAAGGAATACCATTGTGAATATGATGTTGATACCTAAATACAACAGGTAAATATGAGCTATGCCAAGTCAAATGAGAGTTGAAGTAAGCTACGATTTTTTTGCCCTATATTGGGATAGGAAATAATAAATGATATAATAAATACGAGCAGAGTAATTCAATAAAATTGATTGATTAATAAACGAGTGTCTAAAGAAAGACATAATTTGAGTGTAAGGATATAGTGATTCTGGGGACGAAATCCTTATAAGAAGGGGAGAATGTATGGACCGAGAATTTCACATGAATTACATGTGTAATTTTTACGAATAATTTTATTTAGAAAGTACTTGAACCATATAAGTGTATATTTGAATTAAGGTAGATAGTTAATTTATTAACTAAGAAGTATACTTAAAACATTTTCAAGAAAGAGTAATATAAGTTATGTTAGAAATTAACATAGCTTGAATGTTAGCCTTGATTATTAAATTAAAAGGATTTACAATTTTTAAGTAATTAATTATTGATATGAATATGTGAGTGATCATAACTTATTAAGTCATTAGGGCTATTAAGTTAATGCACTAGGGAAATATGTTATGACATATGTGAATTATTTATGTAATTGAATAAATATGTATTATGCAATGTGTATACAATTATTTTTTATATAAAGAGAATTAAGAATAAAGTTATGTAACCTAATACATATATTAGGTATGGTAATTAAAAACCTAATGGGTTATAATATAAGAGAATGATAGTATTTACAAATATATACTACCCCTAAGAGATTTATTTTATACACCTCAATTAATTAATTTTTTAACCTAAGTAAAGCAAGTCCAATTGGTTTATGAAATTAAAGATATATGAGTAAGGAATTAACTTACAAATGTGTGTAAGGAAATCCTAACTAAATGATTAGGGTAAGATAAAAATTAAAAGTATTGAATTAAGTTGATTTTATAGCCCAAAGAATTAATTTGTATCCCAATTATTTATTTGAGCATGAGACTTGTGGCTAATTCGATTTAAGAATAATTAAATCATTAAGCTAGCCCAATATTATATATAAAGGGCAAGTATAATAGTGGTCCAATTAATTAAAGATGGAGACCCAAGTGTATTTTAATTAGTAGCCAAAAGAATTAAAAGGTGCAAGCCCAAAAATAAATTAATTACAAGCCCAAGCTAAAGCCAAAGCAAGGAAGGGTATTATATTCATTAGTGGACGCCTTTAATAAAATCAATTTGGTGGTATAAGGAGGCCATGTGGCCAGACTTGGTTTGGAGAAAAAAGGGGAGGAGAATGTAATGAATGCTTTTACTTTAGTTGGTAAGTTATTTGCTAGGTGTCACTTACTTTATGCAGACACCACTATGTTCTTACTTGCAAGCATCAACTTCCATTATAATAATGAGAAAGAGAGTGTGGATGGAAGATTTAATTTGATATGCAAGATATGATAGATAGATATTATGTATCTAACTATTTTTAATTGCTAGCAAACAAAACCTTACTTCTCATCTCATTTTATTTCTTTTTCTTTAGTTAACAAAGCAATAGCAAGAGAGAAAAAGAGAGCAAGGGGGGAGTTCGGCCACTATATTATAGGAGTGAGGGACAATTTTCAAAGCTTCATAGTTCCTTAACTAAAATTAGGGAGAAGGAGAGGAAGGAAAACAAGCTAAGGTATAGGAAATCCCTACTTATATAGTATAATTTTTTTTGTTTGACTTGAGTTTTGATTTTTGTAAAACTATGATCTTGAGATTTAAAACGTTAGATCTTTGTGTATATTAGTGTTTCAATTTTAGATCCAACCCTTTTATGGATCAAAAGTTGAATATAAACTAAGAAATAGAAGTTAGGTTTTTCAAAAGATAGAAAATCAAATTTTTTTTCTTAGCCTTGGTTGTGTTTAATCTTATGTTTGTTGATTATTTGGTGAATTAGATCATGGATCATGTTAGATCCATGAGTATATAAGGTTCAAGTAGGTATTATGATGAGCTATGTTGGTATTATGTGAGAATATGGATGTTTTCTTAAAAATCACCAAAGATTGAAAAATTAGTTTTTGGGAAAACGAAGTATGAAATAAAAACGATCATATTTCTCATTCTACTTTCAATTTTTGAGTGTGGTCAATTTCTGGAATTAGATATCTGAGTCTTCTAATAGATCTAAGTGGAATCACTAAAAAATATGTTGTAGATTTTTGTATGGACTGATTTTAGTAAAGGAAGCAAAAATCTAAAAATGACAAAAAGTAGGCTGTCCAGAAATTCCAAGGGCTGTTTCATCCACTTAATTAATGTAATAAATTTCAATCTTTTGGGACATAAAAATATATGAGATAAAGTATCTTGTGTCCAAAAATGAGCTCATTCCGACTCAAATTGATCCAAGTTATGACTATTTTAATATTTGGGTTTTTCTGACGAAAACGGCTATAACCGAAGTTCTATAACTCCGATGACCACAAAATTTAAACTATAAGCTCACGTTAACATGTGTAAGATCCCGTCAGGAGCTAGGAATTTCTGGAGTTAAGCATAATAGGGCTAATTTCTTAAGGTTTTAACAAGAAACGGATTTTTGAAAAATACTTGAGGGAGTTGAAAAATTCCAGAAAAATTCTTCTTGTATATGGAATATATATATATATATATATATATATATATTCATATATGATTGGCCAAAAGATAGAAAAATAATAAGCTGATTTTGTATTTTAGTGAATAGTGTATTTCAGCTTCCTGAAATGACTAATTCAGGGTGCTGAAATAAAAATTGAAATGCCAGAAAGAGAAGTCAGTTTTGTTTTAGCTTGTTGAAATGGAAACTGAATTCATAGATAGTTTATTAAGTTATATTAAGAACTTATAAATAAACGAGTAAGTGTTAAGTCCAAGGTAGTATAGTTGTACTCTTTAATGATTGATTATGTGATTACATGTTAGATAAATTGCTATGAGTAAGATATGTGATGCCAATTAAGAGATCGATCTTATTAATGATAGGTCTTACAAACGAAGTTAACTTAAATTGCGTAGCAGTAGTCAATGAATCAGGCATGTTTCCTAACTTAACTTGAGTTATTATTTTTCAAGCATGGTAGTGAATAATTATTGTTAGTTATTCACATCTAATTATTGTTCGCACGTATTGCAATTGATTCTTGTTCTATTATTTAAACTTTTTATAAGTCATGTCTCAGCTAATTTTTTTGGCGAGACTAATATTTATTAGAGCATGAAACGTTCTATTTATTATGAACTGATTTATTATTGAAAGATCTATGCCACTATTTTCGGCTAGATCAATATTGATATTATATGTTGAAATCATAGTATTTTTTTGAAAGCAATCCAAACCCTATTGTTGTTGTACAGACTCATAATGTAAGACTGAGATTAACAAACTTTATTGTCGTAAATCGATCTTTGCGATATTATTGAGGTATTATGCATAATATAAGGTACAAAGGAGTTGGCCGCTCCAGATACTTGCAGAGGAGTATAGTTTAGTTTTTATAACTAACTTATATTCTTGAGGTAATTTTGTTTTAATAACTAATAATTCCTCTATTAGTTCATGATCCTTTTATGATCCCTTAGCATGAAATCTGGGAATATCGCACTTTATTGAATATTATTACAGTATTGTTAATTCTTCTTGTTCACTTGAATATTATTAAATCTTCGAAAGAATTTTACTCTTTCATCCTTGATATGTTATTCAGCATGAAATTTGAGAAAGTTTTATTATTGAGATTGAATTATTATTCAGCTACTTCGAAATCCTTTGATTATTATTGAAGTTCTATAGAAGCTAGACTCTTCTATTCATGATATATATCATTTATTGTATACTTTAACTTGCTGAGCAAACTCGTTGCTCACCCTTGCTTAAATAAAATATTTCATCTAAGGCCGAAGTAGCAGAAAGTTCTAACAGGGACAAAGGTATAGCCAAGGCTCAGGAGTAGTTATTGTCAACTTTTAATGGTTATGTTATATTATATAAATTAATTATGTAAACTTTTTGGATATATAAGGGTATGTAAGTTATGTCAAGGTTAGTTAACCTGTGATATTGTTATAAGTTGTATTCAGTAATGTTATGAATGATGTTTTTCATTAATGAATGGGTAGTTAGATGTGATATGTATGATGGATCGTGACCACCAAACCCGAGGTTAGGGAACCCAGATTTGGGGGCGTCACAATTAAACTTAGCTGTATACTGGGCTACAGTAAGTTCTCCTTGTTTTAATTCTAAAAACTTCACCTCCATACGGTCTTTTAACGATTGGGGAAAATAATTCTCGAAGAATAGTTCTTTAAATTTTTCCCATGAGACAACTTCTGTTCCTGTACGATTTTTGGTAAATTCCCACCAATAATTTGCTTCCCCTTTTAAGAAAAAGGTTGCAAACACTGTTTTCTGGTCTTCCCTAACATTGGTTACTAGGAAAAACTTTTCTATTTCGGTGATCCAGACTTGGGCTTCAATAGGTTCTCTAATACCCTTAAACTCAGGTGGTCCCACTAATTTAAAGTCTTTAAATAGTGTATTTTGGTTGGTAGGTCTATTTTGTACAGCCCCTAATAACAGGTCTAATAAATTCTTGGTAGAGTCTTCATCATATTCTGACTGTGCTCTCCTTTTATTCTATGGCATGATTCTAAAAAATAAAGCCAAGTATAAATACAGGTACAATTATTCACATAGTAAGAACTTGGTATTTCAAACAGAACTTATATATTTCATATAAACGCGAAAATACATATTCGACTAGTGGTTTATTACTACCACTAGCTTAACACAACCAAAATTTTCTCTGTACTATAAACTGAGCATCTAGATTAATATATTAAAACCTAAAAATTCCTGGTGTCCTCATATGCATCCTGGACCATGTGGCATACCACTGATCGATCTATGAGATAAGGAATTTTTCTATCTTCCACTGGGTACTTAATGACTCGATTATGCAGGCTATCGAACAAACCACGAGTTCCTCAGACAAACTTGGTTAGCCTAGTATGTGCCTCATGCCTACCCCTCTGAGCATTATGCAGAAGCATCCTCAGCCGGGTGGTGTCAGCCTTCTCATGTTCCAGTCTGCCTTCAGCCATATATGTCCTGAACTCGGCATTCCCAGTATTAATGTCTGCCTGCTGAATCACTACAGCGAGTGCCTCTTCATGTTCTTCAATCCTCACTAGCTGACCAGCAACAGGATCTTCACCTTCTTCAGCCTCTAACAACTCTTGATCGTGCAGTATTTCCTCTTCTTCAGGATCACTGCCTTGCACTGTCATAACCTGAGGTGGATTTATGACTATTGGCATATCCTCTGCATCAGCCGTTTCTACAAAAGAAATTTCTTTCGTTATTTGTATATAAGAAATTCTATATCTAAGACAAATCTATTAATGTTATTTTATGTGTAGTTAAATATTTTTACGGACTCAATGACTATATCCTAAGATATTCTACTTCATTCTTAAAGCTATAGCTTAATGCTTTGATACCAACTAGTGACGCCCCAAAATCTATACACCCGTGGTATCCGATCTGGAGTTCACGATTATCCAAATACTATAGATATTCAATAAGATATAATTCTTATCTATCCAAGGTTCACAGTATCCAATAACAGATATAAAATTCTTGTTTAGAACTATTGTTGTGTTTGGATACCCTCACTAGGATAAATAGACTATATCCTATGAATATCCCTTTCATATCGGTAGTTCATATCCATCCGAAATTCAGAGTACTAGCAATAACATGAACAGTCCATATTGCTAATACCCTCACTCAGGTATATAATCACTAAGGATACTGTAATGTTTAACTCGTATTACAAATCATCTAAGTATGAATCAATACACGGTTGCAGAAATAAAAGATGATAATATATATATTTTATACTAAGTTCAGTTACATGGTTCCCAAACTTGAGTTTTTATTATAAAAAAAAGTCTTAGAAGACTTGCAGCAATTAAAGACAGTAAATAAAGCTATTCTACGCCGGGTCTCTTTTCACTATGTTTGTCAAAAGTGCTGAGATTACCATCTAAAACTCCAAAGGAAATAATTTGCAAGAATGAGCTATGACAGGCTCAGCAAGTTTATATAACAAAATGTTTAATTTCGAATAAACAAAAGTTCAACAATTTTTACTGAGGGTTGACGACCGTTTCTGGAATTTTTATTTCACTCAACCATTTTTGTCAGTCACACAGACTTAGAAATCTGCGTATTTGGAACTAAGATAGGGGATCAGCCTATTCAGTAGCCTAGGAGTATGAATATCATCCTATACTTCTATTGTCTATTATAGACACATATATAGAAAACACCAATTTAGGATAAATTCAACTTAGTATAGGATGCCTTACCTAAACAATTTGGCCTAGACTAACAGTTTATGCTGGATAAATAACAATTCAATTTTATACGAATAAATAATTCATTTCTTAAGTCATGCTGAAAAAATAGCAGTAACTTTTTCAGTGATAATAATCAGGTTTGGTAGAAGATATCGAAAGGTACTCAAGTAATGTCATAAGATTAAGTATAAAACTTGCGTAACATAGTAAGTTTACGTGTACAATGAAAATATAAAGTTCGAACACTTGCCTATGCGAAGAACGTTTATCTAAAGTTACTTGAAGTGTTTAGTATCTAAAAATATGTTAAACATATTTATAATTGTCATTAGTATTGATAGTAGTATTTAATTAATCAAACTAGACACGTTCGGTTTGTGTTCGGTACGATTTCGGTGCTCTAAAACCTCACCGGATATTTAATAAGTTAAAAACTTAGTAAAACTTTATTTATAATCTTTATTATAATTTTAGATAATTTATTTATCATTATAATAATTTTCGGAAGCTTATAATAATTTTCAAATATTTATTTATCCATTGAAATGATTTTTAGATAATTAATTTTATACTTAAATAATTTATCAATTACTTAATATGTTTATTAAAAACTTAGTTTTATTTTTAAATAATTTATAATCATTTATTATAATTTTTAGAATATTTAAATCATTTTTAAATAATTACTTATTGTTTATAAATGATTTAACTAATTACTTTATTAATTAACTTAATTATTAATATATAAAATAATTATGAATTTTATGTCAAAATATTAAAAAGTTATATTATAACTTAAAATAATTTTTAAAACTGAACTTATAATTATTTACTAATTACTTCAATTTATTTTATTTATTTTTCATTTCTGTCCGTCGCTAAAGGTCTTAAGCGACGAAAAGCGTCGCTGAAGGTGTTCTTCAGCTCTGAAGAACAGCCCTGGTCAAGGCCGAGTGCCTACTTTGACTAGGCTTGTTCTTGCAGCTCGCTTTGATTTGATGTTGTTAAGTGCTTTGGTGTTATAGTGTTTATGTAGTACTATAACTAGGTATCAATTTTGGACTCTAAACAACATCTAGCAGCAAGTTATTAAGGTTCAAAGTACATGTCAGAGCTGTTCTAGGTTTTTTGGGTAACCAAGAAAGTCGGTCAACGTCGGTCAACGACCTTGTGAGGCTTACCAGTTTGATTCTATGTATTAGATCTTTGTTTTAATGATTGTAGTGTGTAGTATATATGTCATACTTGAACGAGATAGCACTAGTCAGGACCAAGTAACCTCTTAAGGCATAGATCTAGGTCGGTCAAAGTCTTGTTATAGACTGTTCTTCGTGTTCTTCGTTTTCTAGGTTTTTCAGAAAATGAATCCGTGAATGGTCAACGGGTTTTGACCAAAAATTCCGATCATCCGATGAACTTCTAAGGTGTTAAACTGCTCTAATGGTCTACTACACATATCAGAGTACAAAAAAAAGCACTTTCATAATCTAACAACCATCTGAGACGAAGATCTGAGCCGGTCAAACTGCTGTCAGAAATTTTTGGAAATTTTTTGGGTTTCCCAAATTTCAGATTTTCGTGATCGGTCAAAAACCTTTGACCACTTATATCTTTCATTATGTTAATTCCATGGACTTGATTCCTCTTTTAGATTACTAAGCTCATGTAATACTACAACTAACATATCATTAACAATCCTAAATATTAACACACGAAGATCTACAGTCTCTGAAATATGGCTGTCAGGCCTATTTTTAACGATTTTTCAGAATGCTTAAAACACCTATTTGATGCATCTAGATGTTATGAAAACGTGATCTAACAACCCAAAATGCTAACTAGTATGTTATTACATATAACTAAACTACAAAATAGCAAAATTAACATAACATCAAAGATTAATCGTAAAATTAGGGTTTATACCTCTCTTGCTCAAATTTTGCTATCTAAGCTTCGATTCTAATGTTGTTTTTGCTAGAGCTCTTTATGGAAGATAGTATAAGTATAATAATGAAGAAATTGTGTGTTTAAACTCTGATCTAGGGCTGCTATTTATAGGATTTCAAAGTTAAGGCTATTAGGTAATATCAATCCTCTGAACTTGTGCAGCTATGACAAGGTGCTTGAGGATCATATTGATGACAAATCTCGAAGTAGAGGTGGCACTAGCTTGTGAGCAACTTGAAGGTTTAATTAGTAGCTAATTTTGCCCTAATCTTTACTAATTATGAATTAGGATTTTGATCTTTGTGTTTAGAATAATTTAATAAAGTTAATAACACTTAATTTAAGTTTAGTTAACATAATTAGGGTTTAATATAACCTAATTAAGGTTTAAATTCCTTAATTAGGGTTTTTTAGGGTTTGCAATTAGGATTATGGTTTTTTAAATTAGGTTTAAGGTTTCCTAATTTAATATTAGGGTTTCTAATTTAGGTTTTAACACCTAATCCTTTTCAAAGCATGAGAAAACATTTCGCCAATATAAGCACGACAAAGCATTTTATCAATGTAAGCACGACAAAGCAGCTTGATAAAATAATATACCCAAAAATCCAAAGAAGAAATAAAAATTTTAAGCACGAGGTGTCAAGCACGACGTTTTTCGGAGAAAAATATTTTTGACCTAAGTCTTTAATAACGTATATAATAACACTATACAGAACCAGAACGGAGAGATTTTATTGATAGTTGAGAATTTTACATAGCCGAGTCTTATTAGGGTTTTGGGATCTCACATCTTTGATAAAGGGAGATAAGTCTTTTGAATCTGATCCTACCCATGAAAAATGACCATGGTTGCTTAAAAATTTTCTTGCGATTTCATAACTTATAAAATGAAAATTTTGATTTCCTTAGGAAAAAAAATCATTTTCATAATCAATTTTAAGATCTTTAGCGATAAGATAAAAGCTTTGTGAATACAAGCATTCAATTTCATAAACATTAACTTCAAATGCCTCATTCATAAGATCATACTAATTCTGACAGCCCGAGCCATCAAGCTTTTTGCGCATTTTGTTATTTTTCCAATATGCAGGATATTGATCACTCTAGATGTGGTCAACAAATCGAGTTTCTTCTATGAACCCCAGTAACAACATGCGAAAGGGCTGGGGCATTTCGGCATTCAATAAAATGGAAGGAGTCTACTGCGGGACCAAGATCCTCATCAAAAGAAAAGGGAAAACCCCTAAAAGATTTTGCAACGACATAAGTTTGCCCTGACAAAAGAAAGGAAAAATTCTCAAGAAAGTTCTTAACTCAAAAACAGACACCCGACGACAAAAGGTCTAGCAAATGAAGTTTACATCATTAAACATGTCAATCTGCGCCAAGTCTTCATAAGTCAAGGCCTCTGCACTAAATTTCAAATATGGGCAGTGAAAGAACGGGCCACATCCTTTAGGGCGTCATCAACACCCTGGTCACCCACTAAGCCAGTATGTAATCTAGTAGGTTTGCAAGTAAAGAGCTCGCCCTATTCAAAATCAATGATCAAACCATTGGGGTCAATCCAACTTAGCATCGGGGAAGGATCCGATGATGTAAGTCGTTGAACACTACTTCGGTGAAAATATCGAGATATCTTCTAATAAAGACAATAGTGTCTGAACTGCCAGAAGGACCAGCATCAGGTTCAGATTCAAAAAGAAAAAAAAATAGCAGCCTCTGCGAGATCCCCACCAAAGATAACATATAAAAGGGGAACATCTGAATCTACTCTGCAAATGACAAAAGGAGCCATACGGGAGTTGGAGTTGATAAGCCAATCAAAATCCATGCCTGAAAAGAAACTACAAATCGCCTCAGAAAGGGTGAAGTATGGTTCTACATAAATTCGATTAAGCATATGCATCAACCTAGGATAAGTTAAGATCATCATATCATGTCTGGTCTGCACATGTGTAACAAGTGCTATATCAGCGCACATCTCAAATAAAAAGTTAAGTATGCATACCTAGTAGAGTAAAATATGCATACGCATTAAATACCCAGACTCGAGGAAAAATTCTGCTGTTGAAAACTTCCGTTCGAGTAGGCATCGAGACAGTTCGGTGAGATAAAGTTTTGTAAACTACCATTCGAGTAGTCATCTAGATAGTCCGATGATCAACAGTTGTCAACTACCAGCATGGTAGGTACCGTTGTCAACTACCAGCAGGGTAGGCACCGTTGTCAACTACCATCAGGGTAGGCACCGTTGTCAACTACTAGAAGGATAAGCATCGTTGTCAACTACTAGTAGGGTAGGCATCGTTGTAAACTACCAATATAAACATCGGGAAGATCCGATGATTTCAGAACATTATCCCTAACAGAAATGTAGAAAACATTTAATTTTATCTTCATCAAACAAGCATCGACAACAAAGATAGAAATCAAACCGATGGAGTCAACACCAGCATAAACATCAACAGCACTGATGAAAGTCAACCGCTGAGATCTGCCTCAACACATGCATCATCCATGACCGGTAAGGGTAAGCGATTTGCGATGCGATATTCGACATGATATGCGATTTGCGATGCGAAGATAACTCCTAGAAAGACAGTTGTAGCAACGTCAAGCCTGGAACCAACCTAGAAGGGCACAAAGAGTCATTTTACTAACTTGACATCAAATCAAGTCAAAATCTAGCCAAATCAATGCAATAAGGGTCAGAAAAAACCATAACATCAATCCCGAGTGAAAACATCACAAGACAGCTCGACGGACGGATTGCAAAGATTCAAAGATCTGGTCATTGACCCACCTTCCATTATTTGGAAAACTTAAAATCCTATGTCATTATGTAGCTCTCGGAAAGGGCTTTCCGGAAAGTTATAGCACGCCTCAAACGGACTCCCGGATCAAAAGTTATGAAGGTTCGAAGCAGACATTGTGTTGCTTAGAGTGCACGTACTTTGAGATGACAGGACCAACGGGAGTGGGGCCCACTCGGGCAGCTGCACCTCTACCCACGACTGCTGCGGATAGACCCGATACCATTTTGGTCTATAAATAAAACCCCCCACCCTTGCAAAGAAAAAAATTAAAAAATACAGAGAAACTCCGCCCATTTCGACCTTTAGCCCTACTTCTAATATTCCAAAATTCAATTTTATTCCTCCAATAAGTTTGCATACGTATATTCTACAACATATCAAATTTTAACCGGTGAAAACGGAGATTTAAAGCCCTCCGAGTGGCAAAAAGCCCGTAGAGCTGCCTATTGTAAGTTTTTTTTTTTACGATCAGAAGTTGTTTATTACTTTATCATACATATGTGAACATGCATATGAAATTTTAGCTTCTGGTTTCGCCCGGATCTCAAATTTGTGGCCTTTCTAGCTTACTATTTAGTCTATATAAGTATATATATAAGTTTTTCTTTGTTTGCACAACCTGGATTGCAAATCCATGGCTTTTTATAGATTTCCTATATATATAACTATATATATATATATATATATATTTACACAATTTTGTTTGTCCTAGATTGCTAATTCGTTGCCTTTTCAGCTTTATTATATATATAACTAACTATATATATACTAACACTCAATTCAGTCAAGCCTGGATTGCTAATCCGTGGCTTTTTATCGCTTTTATATATATAACTATATATATATTAACTTGTTTGGCCTAGATTTTAAATTCGAGACCTTTACAGCTTTAATATATATATGCTAACTGTATATATTAACATTTCATTCAGTCGAGCCTGGATTAAAAATTCGTAACTCTTTACAGCTTTTATACAGCTTTTATACATATATATATACATATATATATATATATATATATATATATATTTACATATCTTTGTAGGGCCTGGATTGGAAATCCGTGGCCCTTTACCACTTATATATATATATATATTTACATTTATCAGTCGGGTCTGGATTGGAAATCAGTGACCTTTTACAGCTTTTATATATATATATATATATAAATATATATATTCTCTATTCAATGGGTTTCATGAAAGTAGTATGAATACAAACCAATCATGTATGATGATAAAGCATATACTTTGAAGACGATCATATTTATTTATTAATAAAAATATTTATTTATTAAAGGCATTTAATTATCTACATGATGCTGTTTTTATAATATATAAATAACTCATACTTTTAAGCAATGCTTTTAGAATCATGATGTTGATCGTGCTAATGAGATCTAACTTATTAGAAAGCTTAAAACTAAAATAGTTCCCAATCGTTGGATTACTAAAAAGGGGATTAGTATATCCAGATAGATTGGTACATATGTTGCTTGCTCATTGGATGAGGATGATTGATCTCATGATCATTTGTGTGGAGACACTAAAGCAAGTATGTTGGTGCTTATTGGAGAATAAGTTCACTGAACGTGACTCGCTATGGAATACCTAATGGAGTTTTACTTACCTGTCAATAGGAATCCCTAATGTGATAGTAGTACAAGTGATCCTTGGACTTGAGATCATCATAGCATCTTGTATGTAATGAATTATACTTCGACTTATTCCTTCAAAACCCTTAGGGTATATCATAGGGTATGCTTGGATATAATGAGTTATATATAGAGATAATGAATGATCAATACGAATCTACCACTTCTAGTAAAAGAAGAGATATGTCTTATGTGATTCATTAAATGACAACCCAGTAGTCCTTGGCCAAGGCAGAATAAAATTAGAAAGGAGTTTCTAATTTGCATTATTTGGAGTTGTGCATTTTCCAATCGAAATACATATGATTAAATAAAATAAGACTTGACAGTAATTCCATGTCTTATATTTAATTGGGACATTGTATGGTGGAAGGATTGAATCGTACGGTAACTATTTACTCACAGGTAATGTTGAAATCTATATTATCTGGAAAGTTATTGATCGCTAGGGAGGCTTATCACTATTGTAGAATAAATATTATTTATTTAAATAGATTATTAGTTTAATTTATTTATTTAAATAAGATTAGAATTGTTCTAATTGATTTATTCACAACCGGTTTAATATGGAAGACCTAAAGGGTCACACCATTAAAGGAAGAATAATTATTTAAGAAGGCAATGGCATAATCGTAATAATGCATTAAGTGTAATTAATTTAATCTATGATGATAGAATAAATTAAATATCTTAATTTTTATTATTTAATATTTTGAAAATATTAAATATAAATTAATAAGAGGAGTCTTATTAATATTATTACAATTATTATTATTTTAATTTCTAAAGAAGTTTAGGAATTAATTTAATATTAACAATCTCATTTATTCCTAATAAAATTAGGAGGCAAATTAATTAAAAATTAATTATTTCCAATGTGGTGAGAAGCCTAAATTAATTAAAGGAGTTTAATTAATTAAATGAAACCCTGTGTCTAATAGGATTAGAAGGGTTGAGCAATATCTATATAAGAGAAGTCTTATAATAGATATCAGTTGATGAAATTCCAATTATTGGAGAGTATTCCTTTTTTTTATAGTGGATAGAAACCTAGGGTTTAGCCAATCACCTTCCTTATTCATAATTCATGTTCCTTGGTGGATCACCTATAGAGGCCAAACACTTGGGTGACTAACGTTGATCAAACGAAGGAATATAACCCAAAAATTCAAGGAGTTGAACTCGTACCTGTGGAAGCTTCATTCTGCAAAGGTATGATTCCATAACTACTTATTTATCGTTTTAAATTAATAATATGCATAAAGGATGATCTGGATAAAGGTTTTGTAGAAATTTTTTAAACTCTGATATATCATGCTTCTGCTAATTTTTATAATTTGATTGCGTCACGATTTCGTACAAACCCAACAATTCGATATTTGTTTTAATAATTCTTTTGATATGAATTTGTTTTAATGTAAATGTTGTGGATTAGATTCATCTGAATCTAGCCATTTCTAACTTTCAAACGGTTCAAAATCGGTCAAACCTAAACCGGGGAGCTAGAATGGCTAAGATTTATTTAAATCTAGTTTTTTTCTAGTTTTGTAAACCTTAAAGAGACTACGCAACCCTAGATCAATATATAGTGGGAAAGAAAAGCTTTGGCTAAGCGCATGCAAGGATTTAACTGATGAATCCTTTGTCTTGCGACGTCTAGATTTAAATATACATTCTATGCGAATATTTTGGTTGTGCAGGTTTCTTGATCTTTTTCTGTGAGCCTAGGAATCATGGGATTAATGATCAAACACACGGATCTAAATTCGATTCTCATGATGGACAACTTCAAATTGTAAATATATCTTGCCAGTTTTTCTGTAAATGTAAACTAAATGGACCTTAAAATGGTTATCCGGATTTAAGGTCTCCACATAGTACATTATGGTTTGTCGTGTTAGGGTCACTTTGATGGCTATCATGCCCATAAGAAGACCGACCCTTGTATATACATTCTATGGTCGAGGATGCTTCGTATCCCGATAATAAAAAAAATCAAATAAGTCGAAGGTAGAATAAAATGTAAGTATCAAAAGGCTTTAATTCCTATGCGAGCGAAAGAGTTTGAAAATCATCTTTCAAAACATCATTTTCATATCTTTGTCTAAAATGGACTTTTCAAACAAATCAAACTATTCGTATACAAGTCCAACGAAGCATGACACTACTTTCAAATCAAAACACGTAGGCTCAATTACTTTTAGCGCACACACACACATTGCAAATAAAAAGGGAAAAATTGAAAAGATGCGGTAACCGTGTTTCACGGAAGTTAGGGGGTGCCTAACACCTTCCCCCTGCTTAATCAAGCCCCCGAACATTATGAATCTCGGTTTCAAAGGCCAAGTTTTGACAGCATCCAATAATTGGGCCTACTTGCAAAAATCAAACAAAACTCGGTTGAGTTGGTACAACCATTTCAGAATATACCAACTGGCGACTCTTTAAACCTTTCAAAATCGTCGACATGATACATGTTGGCATTTTCTAAAAAATTTCACCCTTCATAAAATAGATAAGACAAACAAGGGTAGAAAAGAAAATAAAACAAATTAGGAAAAGGAAGATATGTCCAAAAGATTTTTTCTCCAACGTCGACAACACTGTTGTTCAATACCATATTATTATGTCGAACCCTTGAATTGATATTAAACCCTTATTGATTCGACTAGTCCATAGTTGATGAGCATTCTAAAATATTAGAATTGTTAATGAAGATAATCCAAACCAAACTTTCTTTAGTGTGGACTCTTATGTCAAACTGAGATGAACAACCCTAATAGAGGGGATTATTTACGCGTTGGCGTTAAGATGTTTGTGCACATAAATGGTACGAAGGGCTGATCCCCCTTAGTACGAGAAAGAAACTTCATATAGTCTAACGACTGTTAAAGGTTTTAAGTAGTAATACTTAATAACCTAAAACATAGTTTATGGTCTTGCGACCCTCAGACGTACTTTTGATCTTGTTTTCTAATCTTGATTCAAGAGTCGAGCTTTCTATTATTCAGAACTCATTGATTACTCTCATGTTATTATTATTGTTATTATTATAATTATGGGCAATTGTTTGCTCACTCTTGTATAATAACATTGCAGCTAAGGTTGAAAGAATTGACGAGCCATCCACTAGTAAGGGCAAAGGCAAGGAAAACAATTGATGAAGATTTATTTAAATATTTGAAAGATATTTATGTATAAAACTTATTTAATTTTGTTATGTTTTCGCATTAATGTATTTAAGGTTAGATTACTTGAGATTGATTTGTTTAAGATGTTGTAACCCTTTCATGGGAGGATTTCTATTTTAGTTATTAGTTTCATTCATATCCTTATTTATGGGTAGTTAGATATGCTTTAATTGGAAAATAAAAAACAAATTCTGTGGAAATGAAGTACCCGGATTTGGGGGTGTCACAAGTTGGTATCAAAGCTTTAGGTTATGAACCATAGGTGGGGAAACCTTAAGTAGTAGCCTTATAAGAGATTGAAAACATAGTGGTGATAAACTCTTATCGAGTTCTAAGGAATGAATTAAGGAAATTCATCAAAGATAATAAAAGACTTTATGTGTTTATGTGTTATCAACTTATGTGCTCGCGAGTATTGAATATCATCACTTAGTAATTAAAACTTAAAATTTTGATTGTCAGGATGTCTGATGTTGGAGGATCTAGTCAGTCTACGAAGGTCGAGCCTTGAGTAGCTAGAGAGGATGAGCCTCGAGACATTCATACCGTCTGGGAGCAATTAGTATAGAGAGAGCCATCTCAGTTGATCGCAGTTGTGGGTTAAGAGCATGCGCCAGAGTTTGATCTAGAGGAGGACTCTAAGGAGATAGAGGTAGAGGCTAAGGATGAGGATGAGGATCTTGATGAGTTTCCACCGAACTCTATCAGTGCTGAGATGTATGACGAGCTATATGACCTTAACATAGAGTTACAATGTAGAGTTGAAGAGTTGGAGGAGCTGGCAGATATACGCCAGGCCGCTATACAACAGAAGGATGACAAGATTGACAATCTTGATGAACGTCTTGGAGACGTGGAATGGAAGCTAATTCAGGCTGAAAGTCAAAAAGAAGAGTTATCGACTGAGGTAGAAAAACTGAAGACTGACTTGAGAGAGGAGTCAGCGAAGCGTGTTCGAGCAGAAGACGCTTGGATGAAGGGTTCACGACGTGCAGTTCTCGCTAAAGACGGTGAACGGGCAAAAAAGGCTAAGATTGAGGATACAGACTACACTTTCAAACAACGATTGATAGGGCCCAGGATCGAGTTCTCTATTATCCAATTCAGTTTGAGGACTTACCATAGTACATGTTAGATCGTAGGACGATGTTCCGTCTCATGGAGGAAGAACACAGAGAAGCTGTTCGACGTCTTAGTAGGCCATAATAGAAAGAATAATAAGTTATATGAATATCTATGGTAGTAAATAAATGTAAATTCCAGTGTGGATATAAACAATGGAATATGATGATTTAATCTTGAAAATTCTTTTATCTCGGGATAGATGATGTAAATAGCAGTGATGCTATCTTTTCTATGCTTAAGATTTTGAATGAATAAAATATCAAAGTTTATTTGAAGATGTTATGTGTTAAGTGATAATCTTAAAATGTTTAAGTTAAGTGTTAAATACTTAAGAAATTGAGTAATGATCTAATAAACGTATATCTTAAACAAAAGATGCCGCCAAGAAGACGCCAAACACGTCAGCAACCTCAGGAAGGATCTACTAATAACAACAACAATGATGCCAATGCTAATCTTATGTTACAGTTGGTAAACCTGTTAACTGGAGCACTTGCGAATTAGCCGCAATCTCAAGCTACTTCGTTTAAGGATTTCTAAGAGGTAGGACCGCCAGAGTTTAGAGAATATGTGAATCCTGTCGAAGCTCAGACCTGGATTATGGAGATGGAGAAAGTCTTTAACGTTGCTAGGGTTAATGACAATTAGAAAACTGCCTTCACAACGTTTATACTGAAGTCAAAGGCCAACTATTGGCGGAAGGCGAACAAGGTTCGAGGAGGACATGATGTAATTACGTGGGATAGGTTTAAGGTGATGTTCATTGAGATGTATTTCCCTACTAGTTCTAGGAACCAGATGGAGGTCCAATTCTTGAAGCTAAAGAAAAATAACATGTTTGTGCCAGAATATACCGCAAAATTCAACGAGTTGGCACGGTTTGAAACTTATCAGGTGAATACGGATGAGAGGAAGGCTAGAAGGTTTGAGGAGGGATTGAAGCCCTGGTTGTATAGCAAGGTTTCAATGTTCCAGCTGAACACCTTTGCAGAAGTTTTGGAGAAGGCAATCATTGCAGAAGGAGGGAGCGATGCTTTGACAAAGTACAACCAGGAATAGAAGAAGAAGAAAGTGAAAATCAGAACAACAAGGCTAGTGGTAGCAATGGTGGTGGTAGCAGTCAGAAGAGGAGGTGGAATGATAGTATGTCTACTGGGAATCAATAAGGAAGTCAGAAGAAGAGAGTGGACGCTTGTGCTATCTATAAAAAGAATCATGTGGGTGTATGCATGAAGGGGAAGAGGGTTTACTACAATCGTAGCCAAGAGGGTCACATAGCAGCAAATTGCCCTAATCCTAAGAAGGGCGCATACTTCACTTGCGGGTCAAGGGATCATCTGGCTAGGGATTGTCCCAAGAAGGCAGCAGGAGGAGTAGGAGCAAGTGGAAGTAAGGGAAACAATGGTGGTAGCACTCTGACTATCACTGGATCAACACCGTCAAACCGACTTACTGGCAGAACTTTCAATATGAACGTGCAAGATGCTGTCTAGTCGAGAGATGTGGTGTCAGGTATCATTTTGATCAATGATATAAATGCTTATGTATTATTTGATTCAGGTGCTACTTGTTTATTTATATCTGATGATTTTGCTAAGAATTTAGAATTGCCTAAGGTGGAATTAGATTACCCTTTGAACATAGAAATTGTGAATAAGGAAGTAATTCCCGTTAGGTTTGTACACAAGAACTGTAGGGTGGATATTAAGGGAAACATGATGATTGTAGATTTAATTCCTATTAAACTTGGGGAATTTGACGTTATTTTGGGAATGGACTGGCTATTCAATTATGGGGTGATAATTGATTGTTAAAAGAAATGCATTAACCTTATGACCCCGTCAAAGGTAGTATTTTATGGCAGCAAGTCGTATAGATAAGCTAGTTATCTAACGATGTTATAGGCCAGGAAGTTGTTGAGACAAGGTTGTATAGGGTATTTAGCCTACATTCGATACTCGAAAGGAGAGTGCAAAACTGGAGGAGATACTTGTCGTTAGAGACTTTATAGACATATTCTTAGATAATTTTCCAAGACTTCCGCCAGATAGGGAAGTGGAATTCGTGATCAATTTAGCGCCAGGAACAGTCCCTATATCGAAGGCCCGTACCGTATAGCTCCGGTGGAGATAAAGGAATTGATGGTGCAACTGCAAGAACTTTTGGACAATAAGTGTATCCAACCGAACATTTTGCCATGGGGAGCGCTAGTATTATTCGTTAAGAAGAAGGACAGATCGATGCGACTTTGCATTGATTACAGAGAGTTAAACAAGGTCACGATTACGAATAAGTATCCATTACCAAGGATCGATGATTTGTTTGATCAGCTGAAGGGAGCTATGTATTTCTCGAAGATAGATTTGAGAAGTGGATATCATCAATTGAAGGTGAGGAAGGAAGATGTACCAAAAATAGTGTTCAGGTCTCGTTATGGTCATTACGAGTTTCTGGTGATGTTATTTGGTCTAACGAATGCTCCTGCAACATTTATGGCCCTAATGAACAGGGTGTTTAAGCCATTTTTAGATAAATTTATGGTGGTGCTCATCGATGATATTCTGGTGTATTCCAAAACCAAGGAGGAGCATGTAGAACATCTGAAGTTAACATTAGAGGCGTTAAGAAGAGAGAAGTTGTACGCTAAGTTTTCAAAATGTGAATTCTGGATAGAGCTTGTGAAATTTCTTGGATATGTGATTGATAAGGATGGAATTTCGGTATATCCATCAAACGTTGAAGCTGTGATGAATTGGGATCATCCGAAGACACCGTCAAAAGTAAGGAGTTTCCTAGGATTGAAAGGTTATTATAGAAGATTCATTCAAGACTTTTCCAAAATTGCAACTCCGTTGACAAATTTGACATGGAAAACAGTGAAGTTCGTTTAGACGGAAAAGTGTGAGAAAAATTTCCAAGAGTTGAAGAAGAGTTTGAGTACGGCACCTGTGTTGTCTCTTCCGAATAGCACATGAAATTTTGTGGTGTATAGTGATGCATCGCATAAAGGACTAGGTTGTGTGCTTATACAAAACGACAAGGTCATTGTATTTGTGTCACGTCAATTAAAGGACTATGAGAAGGCTTATCCAACCCATGATTTGGAGTTGGTGGCGGTAGTGTTTGCTTTGAAGATATAGAGGCACTATCTCTACGGGGAGAAGTGTGAGATGTATATAGATCATAAGAGTCTGAAATATATTTTCACACAGAAGGATTTGAACATGCTGTCGACATCGGGAAAAAATCCGCGGGTCGGGTCACAACCTGGATCTTTCTCTCTTCCTAAGTTCTCTCTACCCTTACTCTTTTTATTGCGAAAAATTATTTTGAAGGGTTTTTTTGGAAAAGGCCAACATGTATCATGTCGATGATTTGAACGTTTTACAGAGTCGCCAGTTGGTAGATTTGAAATGGTTATACCAACTAAACTGAGTTTTGTTTGGAAAGAGGCCCAATTGCTGGACACTGTCAAAACTTGATCTTTGAAAATAAAGTTTTGAGTTCGGGGGCTTGGTTAAGTGTGGGGAAGGTGTTAGGAACCCCACAACTCCCATATAAACATGGTACCACATTTTTTCAATATTTCCCTTTTAAATCTGAAATGTGTGTGTGAATGCTATTTGAAATTGGGCCTACGTTTGATTGGAAAACAAGTCTATGCATCGTTGGACCTATATATGAGGGTTTGATTTGATTTGCAAAAAGTCTTTGATTTGATTTGCAAAAGTGTTTGATTTGATTTGCAAAAGCTTTTTTTTCGAAAAGATTATTAAAATGATGTTTTGAAAGAAGGTTTTCAAACCCTTACGCTAACATAGGAATTGAAGCATATCGATACTTCAGTTTTATCTTTTTAGCCTTAACGCTCAATTTGAATGGTGATTATCGGGTTGCGAAGCATTCTCAACCACAATATATATACAAGTGTCGGTCTCCTCATGGGCATGATAGCTATCGGAGGGACTCTGACACGACAAACCATATTTTTACTATGTTGAGACCTTAAATCCGGATAACCATTTTAAGGTCTTTTTGTATGTACATTATTATAGAAAAACTGGCAGGGTACATTTGTAAAGTGGAGTTTGTCCATCGTATGAATCAGATTCTGATCAGTTTGATCATGAATCCCACGATTCATAGGCTCACATGTAAGTAGCCAATAAATCTGCACAACTCAAATTTGTACAGAAACAGATATATATCCAAATATTGTCAGAACCAAGGATTCATTCAGTAAATCCTGGTTTGCACATGGCCGAAGCGTGTTGTTCCCACTAGATAGCGATCTAAGGGTCATGAGGTAGCTTTTATAACTGAAACTAGAAAAATGCTAGATTTAAATAAATCTCAACCATTCTAGCTTCCCGGTTCTGTCTGTACCTATTTTGAACCGTTTGAAAGCTAGAGTTGGCGAGATTTAAATAAATCTAGTTCACCCGCAGATATGCCAATGCCGATTTATATCAAATGAATATTTAAAGCAATAATTTAATAAAATCGAGTAAAGCAATATATATACAATTATATATACGAAAGCTGTAAAGGGCGATGGGTTTTAACACCGGTGCCCGGACTTGAATTGAAATATGAATATATATTTATAAAAGCTGTATAAAAGCCACGGAATGATCCAGGCTGGACATAATTGAAATATATATAAAAAACATTAAAAGGGGCAAAGGTTTTTCACTCCTGTGCCCGGACTGAAATATAAATAAATACAGAAACGTAGTCAACCAAGACTAGGAAGATAACCTAGGATGGTGAATGATGCAAAATAATAAAAAGGCCACAGAATGATCCAGACCGAATTGGAATGTAAATAGACAGAAAAGTAGTCAAAACAAGACTGAGAAGATAACCTAGTGTGGTGAAGGCTGCTTATATATGCATAAATATATATAAAGCAATAAAAAGGCCAAAGAATGATCCAGGTCGAACTGAAATATAAATATATATATAGAGAGACAGAAAAGTATTCAACTAAGATTGAGAAGATAACCCAGTGTGGTGAATGTTGCTTATATATGCATAAATATATATAAAAGCAGTAAACTACATCGGATTTGACATCCGGGCTTGACAGAATTGAAATGTTAGTACATATACAGTTAAATATATACAAAAAAGTCAAACCCGGACTTGGAAGATAACCCAGTCCGGCGAAGTTGCTCAAAACGCAAATATTAGTATTTAAAAGCCGCTGGAAGCGACAGATCGTCAATCCGAGTTGTAGAAATCCCAGAAAATGCATTTATGTACAAAAATGTACCAAAAGTTGACAAAAATGACCACAGAACTGAGTTCCGGGCATATTTAGAAAACGAACTTGATATGCAAGTGTATAAAAGTGCGAAGAAGTACTATTGACTTACTGATCGTAAAAATACTCATAATGGACTGCTATACTGGCTTTTTGCCAAATCGTAGGCTTTAAACGTCCGAATCTATTGTTATTTTCTGATATATGGTAGTATGTGGGTATATCTACGTGTTAGAGTTAAAAAATTTGGGTTTGAAAGAAAAAGGTTTGGTCGAGAAATGAAACGGGCAGGGCTATAGAACGATTTCTAACTTAAAAATGAGCTGGGGGTGCTCTCCTATATATAGACCAGGTGGAACCAGCTATATCTGTGACTGCATCCACTCTACCTGCGGCTCCACGTGGCAGGTAGAGGTGGTGGGCCTCATCGTCTCAAAGTACGTGCACTCGAGCAATGCAAGGTCAAATTTGAAACTTCCTAACTTTTGATCGAAACATTCGTTTGAGTTGTGCTATATCTTTCTGGAAAGCCCTCGCCTAGAGTGTCACAATAACATAGGACTTAACCCTTTTCAAGTCCAAAAAGATAGGTTCATAACTGGGTCTTCGTTTCCCCGCAGTTTAACTGTCGAGCTGTCTTGCGCTTTTTTCACTCGGGATCACCGTTATGGTTCTTTCTAACCTTGGTGGCATCAATTCGACTTGAGTTTGACCTAATCGGCTTCAAGTTGGAAAAATGACCATTTTGCCTCTCCTGGGGTTGCCTTTAGTGCTGACATGGTCTTCGGCTGATTTCCCAGGGTTATTTCTGAGGTTTGGATCCCTGCCAATTCTGTTTGTCCTCTAGGTCATCTCCGAGGTTGACTTGGCCTTTCAGGTTATCTCTGTGGATGATGTGATGCTTCGGGATTGTCTTTAAAGGTTGAATTGGCTTCCTAGGGTTATCTCTGGGGCTGCACAGGATCTCCCGGTTGTGACCAGGGATTAACTATACCTTTCGAGTTACGACTAGGGCTGAATTGATATCCCAGTATTAAGACCGGAGTTGATCTGATGGCCCAGTATTGAAACTGGGGTTAAACTAATGGCCCGGTATTGAGATCGGGGTTGAACTGATGGTCCGGTATTGAGATTGAGGTTGAACTGATGGCCCGTTATTGAGACCGGGGTTGAATTGATGGCTCGATATTGAGACCGGGGTTGAACTGATGGCCCGCTATTGAGACTGGGATTGAACTGATGGTCCGGTATTGAGTACGGGGTTGAACTGATGGCCTGGTATTGAGACCGAGGTTAAACAGATAGGCCCGGTATTGAGACCGGGGTTGAACTGATGGCCCGGTATTGAGACCGGGGTTGAACTGATTTCCCAGTATTGAGACCGGGGTTGAACTGATGGCTTAGTATTGAGACCGGGGTTGAACTGATGGCTAGGTATTGAGACCGGGGATTTATTCTTCCCAGTATTGGTGGCCGGGGTTTAGTTGACATCCCGATATTGGTGATCGGGGCTGTGGTTGTCCCGGTATTGGTGACCGGGGTTGAGTTGACATCCCGATATTTGTGATCGGGGCTGTAGTTGTCCTGGTATTGGTGACCGGGGTTGAGTTGATATCCCAATATTGGTGACAGGGGTTGAGTTGATGATTTTTCCTTCTACAGGGTTAGTACCAGGAATGCAAAAATTTTGAGTGTCTACAGATGCCCCTCTTTATCATGTTGATGCAATGCAATGAAATGACCATGATAAATATTTACTAGACACTTGAAATATGACTTGATATTAATGATGCAAATCGCAATGCCATGAATGTTAAAATGTTTTCGCCAATCGCACTTTTCAAATCGCATATCGCATTGCATATCACATCACAAATTGCTTACCCTGACCGGTCATGAATGATGCCTGTGTTGGGGCTGATCTCAACGGTTGACTTTCATCAGTGCTGCTAATGTCTATGCTGGTGTTGACTCCAAAGGTTTGATTTCTATTGGTGTTGCCGATGCTTGGTTTGATGAAGATAAACTGAACTATTTTCTACATTTCTGCTGGGGATGACGTCCTTTATGAAACCTTTGTTGTTATCCTAGTTTTAAGACCAATGGTTTCCCCAATCTGTCGATACTATCAGGGGGCATATTTTCTCTTGGCTGGTGTCGTTGTACATTCCTGAAGGTTCCTCCGCTGGGGATATATCTCTTTTGCCAAGTTACCTCAGTGGGTGGTCCCGATGCCTATCCTGATGATAACTTACACCGATAGTTTACAACAATGCCTACCTTGATGGTAGGGACAATGGTTGATTATTGGACTATTCTGACGCTTACTCGATCAGTAGCAAACTTTTTTATCGAGTTTGTGTATTTAATGTGTATGCATTTTTAATTATACTGGGTATGTATGCCTAATTTTTTAATGGAGATGTGCGCTTTTGTAGCGCTTATTGCACATGTGCAGACCAGACATGATATGATGATCTTAATTTGTCCTAGGTTGATGCATATGCTTAATTGACTTGATGTATAACCATACGTCACCCTTTCTGAGGCGATTTGGATTTTCTTTTCAGGCATGGATTTTGATAGGCCTAGCAGACTTGGATGTTCCCCTTTCATATGTCATCTTTGGTGGGGATCTCGCAGAGGCGGCTATTTTTCCTGGATCGGGATCTGGTGCTAGTTCGTCTGGTGGTCCAAACACTGATGGCTTTATTAGGAGATATCCCGATATCGTCACTGAAGTAGTGTTCGATGATTTACATAACCAAATCTTTCCCCGATGCTATACTAGATTGATGCCAACGGTTTGATCATTTAGTGTGAAAAGGGGCAAGCTCTTTACTTGCGACCCTGCTGGGTTAAATGCTGGCTTAGTTAATGACTCGGGTGTTCCTGACGTCTTGGAGGATGTAGCCCGTTCTTTCATTGCCCAGATTTAAATTTTGGTGTAGAGGCCTCGACTTGTGAGGACTTGGCGCATGTTGACATGTTTAATGATGTAGATTTCATTTGCCAGTCTTTTTGTCATCGGGCAACTTTTTTCCCCGAGCTAAGGACTCTCTTGAGAATTTTTCCCTTTTTGTGGAGGGACAACTTATGTCACCTTGATTTCTTTCAGGAATTCTCCCTTTTCTTTTGATGAGGAACTTGGTCCCGCTGCAGATCATTTTCATTTCTTGGAATCGGTAATGCCTCATCCCTTTCGTAGGTTATTACCTGGGTTCACAGAAGAAACTCATTTTGTTAGCCACATCCAGAGTGAGCAATATCCTGCACATTAGACAAATAACAAAATGTGCCAAAATTTGGATGGCTCAAGTCATCAGGATTAGTATGATCTTGTGAATGAGGCATTTGAAGTTTAGAGTTTATGAAAATGAATGCTTGTATTCAATGTGCTTTTATCTTATCGCTAAAGATCTTGAAAGGGAGTACGAAAATGAATTTTTTCCTAAGGAAATTAAAATTTTCATTTGACAAGTTATGAAATCGCAAGAAAACTTTTAAGAGTCCATGGTCATTTTTCATGGGTATGATCAAATTCAAAAGACTCATCTCCCTTCATCAGAGACACCTCATCTTCTCTCTAGACACTGCACTTCACAGAATTAACAACATATGACATGTGCACTATGTGACGCAACCCTTAGCAGGGGTTTCTCTTCTATGACTTTAGATGATCTCAATTTTTTTATCTTGCAAAAATTTTCTTTCCTCCCTTAACTGTCTCATTTTCTTAGGCTATTTAGGGTTACACATTTAACAAGTTTTGGACCAATGACTCCTAAACCAAATGGTTTTAGGGCACTAGGTGTTAAGACACCCTTTTAGGTTTAATGGCTCAAGTAACAAAGGCCACACTTCGAGACAAGTCAAGCGGTCTACTCTTTTTTATCCTCACCCGAGCTTGAACAAGATTCATTTTCTTAGGCTCTAAATTCCCCGTGTAGCGCCGATGACTCCTAAACCAGACGTTTGGTTTAGGAGTCATCGGTCATTAATTACTCGAAGTTGGTGCTTAAGTAGGGCACCAGGTGTAGAGACACCCCTCGGGCTTAATTACTCGAGTAACCTAGGCCACGATTCGGATCTGCTCAGGTTTTGCCTTCTTCTTCTTCTAATGCTCGTTTTCTTAGGCACTGAATTGCCCATGTAACGAGCGTTGGGCCGGTGGCTCCCAAACAAGATGGCTCTAGGGAACCAGGTGTAAAGACACCCCTCAGGCTTAATAACTCGAGTAACCCAGGCCACGATTCCAGACATTAGGCTGGCTACTAATCATCATCCTTGTCGTCATAGTTTCATACCCCACAGCTAAAAGTTAGAGCAATCGCAAAGTGCAGACATGCATATGAGGTCAAGTTTGTTCCAAAAAATGCTTTAAACTATGATGTCGTGCCTAATCAAAAGGTTGAATTATCTTAATTCTCTAATCGTTCCCGGGATTCTTGCTCCACGGATGCTTATCGGAATTAATCAAATTCATAACAAGTTAAGCAAAAATTAACTTCCTTTTGAAACCCATTTCTAAGATTCTAGCGCAAGATTTATTTGTACTTAACATGTATACCATTGCCCATTCATGTAAATGGAAATTAAAAGCACATAAAGAGATGACAGAGTCGTACCTTATCAGTGGATCGCAGTATTTTAAGAAAATTTGAAAATGACTGATTGATCATACCTGAATCTCCAATAACGGAAGCTTTGATGATAAAAGACTATGCTGATGGTATCGACTGGTGCATTTTCATTGGATGGTTGATAAATACCCCATTGTTTAGTTGTCGTGATTTTTGAAATTTCCCCAGTCTTGTTGTAAGGGTCCCAACATTGGGTTGTCGCCGATTCTGAAATTGCCCCAGTCTTGCTTGTCACCAGGGGTGGTTACTTTGTTATATATTTGACAGATGGGCGAATAAGACGCCGAGATCGTAAGAGTCTTTTACATCATAACCCACATGGTGAACAGGTAGTAGATAAGGGCTTTGATGTTTGGATACCCCAATCATTGATTCTGACTTGTGGGCGCAATTGACTTTGATTGTTGATATCGAGAGGCCTGCGGATTGCCACTGAATTGGACTCAAGGACTTGTGATGGTTGGTGATGTAATGGCTTTAATCAGATTTGGTTTGATCTGTGAGGTTTAATCCATGGCCTTTTGCTCAGGGAACAGGTTGTTGGGTATGAGGTAGACTTTTTCATGATGGTCGCCCCTATTCTTCTATAGGTCAAAAGAGATCAAGTCTTCTCGCACTTCAGGAGTGATAAGTTGCTGAAGGTTTGCATCCTATGATGAATGCCATTTCATCTGTGTAATTGGTCATCTTGATGTATCGCTAATTTTTTTTTACACTTGCTCCAGATTTGATGGAACAACATTAAGGTATCGTTGGGTCCTCTCAACATGGGTCATCGATCTTGAGTGTCTTTCTTAAATGTAGGCTTTTCAGGTTTGGCCTTCATGAGTCGACTCCTACACTAGAGGAGTATGAGCGCCTTACAAGTTTGGCACTGGATCTTCCTTGGGCCAGGTCAGCAATCAGTGACTTGAGGCGACCGTTCATAGGTATGACAGGCCTGAGGCACGGGGTCGTTGATGAGGAGTTTACTATAGGACATATAGTGTAGATGTAGTTTTTTTGATTGATCGCTTTGGTAGGTTGGACAGCTATTAGCGATTCTCTAGGGATTTTATTATTCTGGCATATGCGTGGAAGTTTGCACTAGTGAATGTTTTGTTGATGAGCATCACTGCTGATCTGTATGTGCCTCTGTATATGGACCACTTAGATACTGGCTTGATGGTAGTGGTTCATGCCCTCAGACAGGGTTGTACGATTTTGCAGATGATATTAGCCGAGACTTTGTCGTCGGCTGCTTTCTGTAGTACCCATCCATGGGGATTTTTAGAGGTAGCGTCGTTCTGCTGTATGTATGAGTCATGAAGCATTTGATTCGATCCGCACCTTCAGACACCATAGGTACTGCTTTACCCATGATAGAGCTATATCTTACTCCTTCCAGCCAGCGGAGTGTTCAGATGTAGCGATATGGTCGGCCTTTTTGTTGGAGATCGAGCATCCCTTTTTGATCTTTCAAGCTTAGGGCTTAGCTCCCCCTATAGCTTCATCACTCGTGCAGTTGGCATAGATTATTTGCCCTTAGCGGGTTTGAGAGGGGTGACCACATATCATCCGATAGTAGTCATGGGCCAGCTTAATCATTTTCAGAGCTTTCACCACTTTGAGGGGCTACGGATCAGCGGATATCATCTTCATCTTTATCATTAGGTGACCTTAGCAGGACTTATGAGTGTTGAACTCGTAAGGAGAGGTCTAATTCTACTAGATATCCAAATTGTTCTCTAGAATATTCGGTATGGTGGGAGTACGATATTACATTAGTTACGGCTGTCCAGTCAGCTCCAAGTATTGATTCAGATGAGGAGGAGCCTATGGAGGATCTTGATTCTCCCATCGAGGATGATTAATTTGTTGGTTTGACAGCATCTTTAGTCAGTAATCCTTCAAGTATCACCACCGGGATAAATCCAACTATTGCTAATTCACTAGCTCGGATAACTTTTGAGAGAAATCAGGCTAGAGTATTGATGTTGACAGCCCATTCCAGCAGAGACACAACTTTTGCCACTAGATACGAGGCTTGAGCTACTAGGGACATAGCATTTGTTGAGAGAGACGAGGCTCGATCTACCTGAGATGCAGCTCTCGAGGAGATAGATAAGGCTGGATTTACCCGTGATAAAGCTTTTGAGGAGTTTGAGGAGGCATTAGTTACCCGGGATGCCTCTTATGTTGAGAGGGACAAGGCCATAGCTACCCCGGGATATGTATACTACGGACATCACTGCACTTAAATCGCAGTCACACAGCATGGTTGCAGACATGAGTGCTTTTATAGATGGCCATAGTAGCACTATGCCGATAGTTGTGGATGTTCTTGCTCGTATGGAGATCGAGGGTCAGAAGCTTGCAGCCACCCCTCCATCTTCTAAGAGAGATGTCATGTTGGCACTACTATCCCTCTTGTCCACGGGTTCATAAACTGTCTATATTTTTCCATTTCTTTCATGACTTGTTGTTGTTGATGTATCATGAGCTTCTCCTTGATGGATCGATATTGAGATGTCGAAAAGTACCTCATTAGGGCCTGTTGTCCAAGGAAGCTTGATAGTATTCGGGTTTTATCGGGTTTCAGTGTCTTCAGACTGGTTTTTATTGGCTTTTATTTTTCTTTGAAATTCATACCGCACCATGAATGGCTGCCTACGTACTCCCGGGTTGAGGGAGATCAGGTCAGTCGTAGTTCATTTTTTGTGTGAGACGTTTGAGAAGTGTCTTTTTTTTTTGGTTTGATGGGATTTTGAATTTTTTTTTTGGTTTGACCGCAATAGAAATGGCTGCTTACGTACTCCCGGGTAGAGGGAAATTAGGTCATTCGTAGTTCCGGCTTTTGTATGAGATGTTTGTGATTTTTTTATTTTTTTGATTCTTTGATTTTTTGATTTTTTTTATTTTTATACGCATGGAAAATAAAAGGCATAACGCTAATAAAGTGATAACGTCCCAGCGTCTCTTGGAACTCGCAACTTTCCTCTGGATCTATGTCTTTTTGGCTAGCTGAGGCTTGATAGTCCAGTTTTTAGTGGTTATGTTGCCTTCGAGGCTTGTGATAGAGGTTACCTCCTGGTCATGAATATCTTCCATAATGACCATAACATGATCGCCTCCTGAATTAATATATCCCTTAAATAGGCTCAAACTGGACTTGTCGCAGAAAGGGATGAACTCTAGATTCCTCGATGGGTTAGCTTCCTCGAGAACTTCACCACCCTTTTCTTAATCTGTTGCTTCACCTTTCTCATAGGCTTGAGTGGATTTGAGTATGAAGTCACTCTCGCACTGTTGTTGTATTTCTCGCAAGGAACTTTCCTTTTTGGCTTTTTCCACCCGGAGACGGATCAGTATTTCCTCTTCATCCTCCAAGAGGGTAAAATCAGGAATATGGTTGCTGACTTTTGGGAACAAGATATTAGATGATGGTGCATGAATTTCTTTGGGGAATTCTCTTTTATCTTTTATCACTCCCGACATTAGGATCAGTCCACCTTGTGTTCTGCCAAGATTGGTGCTCATAGCCATCACCTCCTTTGAACTGTCTGTTTTGAGTGGACATCTTAAGCCGTTTATTTCCCTTTCGCCTTTTCTGGTAATGGGGACTTCTATCTTCAGTTCTCCATTTTCAATGAGATCTTGGATTTTGTGTTTTAGAGACCAGCATTCCTCAGTTACATGTCCAGGTGAGTTAGAATGGTAGAAACATATCTTTGAGGCATCATAACTTTTCATCTCAGGTTTTACAGGAGGTAGCAACTCAATAATCTTTTTCTGCGCAACCAACAGTGCTAACACATTTTCCAATGAGTCCCCCAAAGGTGTACCCTTCTTCGCCAACTCTCCTTGACTCTCGGTGCGGTAGGATTTCGAGGGTTTGCCAGTGTTTGAAATGTTGCTTGATATTTCCTATTTGGTAATTTGCATTCCTCCGGACGATTTTTCCTTTGGCGAGATCTTCTAGTAATTTTATCATTCCCCCTTTCTCGTATACTCAGCATGCTTTGATCTTCTTCATTTAGCCGGCTGATCTTGGAGGGAGATATGCTTACATTCCTAATAACCTCCTCTTTCTCTTGGATTTCTGATAGTTGAGTGAAAAACTTTCTCGTATCCTGATGTTGGCGCACTATCAGATTACCCAGCAGAGTTACTTGATGTTGGATCGTATCCAATTTTTGCATCACTGTCATACTCTCCTCTGCATTTTCCAGGTCTAGGACATTCATTTTTTTCCTTTTAGTGTATTCCTCCATCCTTTGTATGTATTTACGATTTGGATGCATTTCATTGCTTCCTGACCCGATCATGTTTACTCCCTCCGTATCATGCGGCATCAGAAGGTTGGTGTTGACATTTGGATGGTCAGGTTATTGGACCACAATATCGCCGTTTTCGATCAAGTTTTGAATTTTATGCTTCAAGGACCAACAATCTTGTGTATCGTGTCTTGGAGATCCTGAATGGTAAGCACATCTTTGGCTAGGATTGTATCTTTTTCTTTTTGGATCCAGAGGTGGAGCCAGTTTGGTAATATTCTTGTAATCTATTAACATCACCAACATGTTTTCAAGGGAATCAACTAGTGGAGTGAACACCCGATTTTTCGTTCTTTCGAATTTTCTCTTTCTGTCCTGGCATTGGTTGAATATGGCATGTTGTTGAAATGACATATTATCTTCCTTCTTCCAAATGAGGGGACTACGATTGGGTCTCCTAGACTGCCCCTGTACAATGAGGGATACATCTTCATCGCCTTTCCTAGGTATCCTCATGGGATCACTCGCATAGTTGCTAGACTGAATATGCTCGGCGACTACTTTCAAAGCTGCGAGATCTTTAATCTTTCCTGCTTTCAGGCCCATCTCTGTCATTTCGTCGTGTTTGATCATCTCTGAGAATGGCTTTCCTATTCCAGCTAGGATTCTCTCATAGTAAGGTGCTTCTTGTATGTCTATGAAAGTCATTACCATTTCAGTTTCAGTCATAGGTGGGCTGACCTGCGCTGCCAGACGTCTCCATCTTTGGGCATACTCACTGAAAGACTCGTTGTTTTGTTTTTTAACCTTGGTTACTTGATACCGATCCGAAGCCATCTGAGACTGGAAGCTGCATTGAGTTAGTAAGGCATGAGCTAGCTCTTCCCAACTATGGATTTTTGCATTATCAAGTCGGGAAATACCATGTCCTTGCCTCTCTAGTGAGACTCTTTTGGAAAAGTTTCATTCTGAGGCTTTCAATTTCAGCATAAGACCCTAGCTTGCCAATGTACACTTTCAAGTGCGTATAGGGATCTCCTGCCCCATTATACTTTTCAAACTCTGGGACTTAGAATTTGTCAGGATATCTAGCCCCTGGCAATATTCAGAGATCTGAATAGGTGACACTTCCAAGGTTTCCATTTCCTTTAATTGAACGGATGGTTTCTTCCATTTGTCGGACTTTCCTTTGGATAATGTCAGTTTCCCAATCTTCCCTAAAATTTTTGATTTCAGGGGTTTTGTTGGTTCTTTGACTAGATCGAGGTTCAGGGATCTGCATTCCCCCCTTTGTGTCAGCACTTTGATTGCCACCTTGTGAGGAGGACTCTGTTTGTTTGAGAGTTGTCTGGCCCTGAGTGTTTTTACTTTGTTCCTTTAGGAGGATAACCAACTCTGCTATTTGATTTTTAAGACCCTCAAGCTCTTTTCGAGATACAGAACCTAATTTATGCTGGCCATTTTCAGCCATGTTAGTAAATAGACTTTGTGTCTTTTTAGATTGTGATCTAGTAATCAGACCACTCTTACCTATAAGATGAGTAAGTAGTTTAGTCTTTGATAGACACTAACCATATACATGTTATGCAATATGTCATGTTTAGGGGTTTTTAAATCTTATCCTACAAAACAGAGGTCAGTTGTTTTGATAACAGGATAGCATGACAGGTTTTACAAGACATGGAATTATGATATTTACATTGGAATTGAAAACTTAACAATGAATTAAAAGAGCAAGGCATAAAGAAGCTTCCCATCAAATTTGGTCAATCAGAGGCTGACCTATCTTAGGCTACTCTCGCGGCTTTTTGGCATGAAGGCCCCCAGATCATCGCAATATACTAGAGGGGAAATTAATCCAATCTTTCAACTGGATCGAATCTGGGTGGTGCATTTTCATGAGCCCCTAGAGGCTTAGCCGTCCCCAGAGTCATTAATTATCACCGACAGGTTTTGCCTCCCGAAAGAGGAATCACATAACATACATTCACATACATCGCGTCTCACCGTTATGCATATGATGATATTTGTGCGAAGCACTAATATGGGTGTGAAGCACTAAAAACAGAAAAGCATTCATTCACATTCATTCAATGTAAATACGCGGCATTCACGCATTAATTCAATGTAAAGACGCAGCATTCACACATATGTAGTTTTGAAAAGAAGATTTTTTGAAAAGATTTGAAAAAGGCCTAAGCCCTCTACTGTCCCCAGTGGAGTCGCCACCTGTCGACGTTGGGAAAAAATCGGCGGGTCGAGTCACAACTCGGATCTTTCTCTCTTCCTAAGTTCTCTCTTCCATTACTCTTTTTATTGCGAAAAAAAGGTTTTGAAGGGTTTTTTAGGAAAAGGCCAACATGTATCATGTCGACGATTTGAATGTTTACAGAGTCGCAAGTTGGTAGATTTGAAATGGCTGAACCAACTCAACCTAGTTTTGTTTAAAAAGAGGCCCAACTGTTGGACACTATCGAAACTTGATCTTTGATAACAAATTTTTGAGTTCGGGGGCTTGGTTAAGTGTGGGGAAGGTGTTAGGAACCCCACAACTCCCATGTAAACACGGTACCACATCTTTTCAATATTTCCCTTTTAAATCTGAAATGTGTGTGTGAATGCTGTTTGAAATTGGGCCTATGTTTGATTGGAAAGCATGTCTATGCATCGTTGAACTTATATACGAAGGATTTGATTTGACTTCCAAAAATTTTTTTGATTTGATTTGCAAAAGTGTTTGATTTGATTTGCAAAAGCTTCTTTTTTGAAAAGATTATTAAAATGATGTTTTGAAAGAAGGTTTTCAAACTCTTACGCTAACATAGGAATTGAAGCATATAGATACTTCAGTTTTATCTTTTTAGCCTTAAGGCTCAATTTGAATGGTGATTGTCGGGCTGCGAAGCATCCTCGACCACAACATATATACAAGTGTCAGTCTCCTCATGGGCATAATAGCCATCGGAGGGACTCTGACACGACAAACCATATTTTCACTTTGTTGATACCTTAAATCCGAATAACTGTTTAAAGGTCTTTTTGTATGTACATTTTTACAGAAAAACTGGCAGGGTACATTTGTAAAGTAGAGTTTGTCCATCATGGGAATCAGATTCTGATCAGTTGATCATGAATCCCACGATTCCTAGGCTCACATATGAGCAGCCAATAAACCTGTACAGCTCAAATTTGTACAGAAACAGATATATATCCAAATATCGCCAGAACCAAGGATTCATTCAGTAAATCATGGTTCGCACATGGCCAAAGTGTCTCGTTCCCACTAGATATCGATCTTAGGGCCGCGAGGTAGCTTTTATAACTGAAAAAAGAAAAATGCTAGATTTAAATAAATATCAACCATTCTAGCATCCCGGTTATGTCTGTACCTTTTTGAACCGTTTGAAAGCTAGAGTTGGCGAGATTTAAATAAATCTAGTTCGCCCGCAGATATGTCAGTGCCGATTTATATCAAATGAATATTTAAAGCAACAATTTAATAAAAGCAAGTAAAGCAATATATATACAATTATATATACGAAAGTTGTAAAGGGTGATGGGTTTTCACACCGGTGTTCGGACTGGAATTGATATATGTATATATATATATATATATATATATATTTATAAAAGCTATATAAAAGCCACAGAATGATCAAGGCTGGACAGAATTGAAATATATATAAAAAACTATAAAAAGGGCGATGTGTTTTCACTCCTGTGCCCGGACTAAAATATAAATAAAAAAAATATAGTCAACCAAGACTGGGAAGATAACCCAGTATGGTGAATGATGCAAAATAGTAAAAAGGCCACAGAATGATCCAGGCAGAACTGGAATGTAAATAGACAGAAAAAGTAGTCAAACCAAGACTGATAAGAGAACCTAATGTGATGAAGGCTGCTTATATATGCATATTTATATATAAAAGTAGTAAAAAGGCCACAGAATGATCCAAGCCGAACTGGAATATAAATAGACAGAAAAGTAGTCAACCAAGACTAGGAAGATAACCTAGTGTGGTGGAATGTTGCTTATATCTGCATAAATATATATAAAAGAAATAAAAAGACCACAGAATGATCCACGCCAAACTGAAATATAAATATATATATATATATATATAGACAGAAAAGTAGTCAACCAAGACTGGGAAGATAACCCAGTGTGGTGAATGTTGCTTATATATGCATAAATATATCTAAAAGCTGTAAACTACCGCGGATTGGACATCTGGGCTTGACAGAATTGAAAAGTTAGTACGTATACAGTTAAATATATACAAAAATAAATCCAAACCCAGACTGGGAAGATAACCCAGTTCGTCGAAGTTGCTCAAAACGCAGATATTAGTATTTAAAAGCTGCTGGAAGCGACAGATCGTCAATCCGAGTTGTAAAAATGCGTTTATGTAAAAAAATGTACCGAAAGTTGACAAAAACGGCCACAGAACTGAGTTTCGGGCATATTTATAAAACGAAACTTGATATGCAATTGTATAAAAGTGCGAAGAAGTAGTATTGACTTGCTGATCGTAAAAATACTCACAATGAACTGCTACACGAGCTTTTTGCCAAATCGTAGGCTTTAAACGTCCGAATCTACAGGTTATTTTCTGATATGTGGTAGTATGTGGGTATATCTACGTTTTAGAGTGAAAAATTTTGGGTTTGGAAGACAAAAGTTTGGTCTAGAAACGAAACGGGCAAGGCTCCAGAACAATTTCCAACTTAAAAATGAGCTGGAGGTGCACTCCAATATATAGACCAGGTGGCAGCAGCTCTAACTGTGTCTACCTCCACTCTACCTGAGGATCCACATGGCAGCTAGAGGTGGTGGGCCCTATTTCCTGGAAGTACGTGCACTCGAGCAATAAAAGGTCAGATTCGAAACTTCCTAACTTTTGATCGGAGCGTCCGTTTGAGGCGTGCTATATCTTTCCAAAAAGCCCACGCCGAGAGTGTCGCAATGACATAGGACCCTTTTCATGTCCAAAAAGATTGGTTCATAATCGGGTCTTCGTTTCCCCGCAGTTTATTTTGTCGAGCTGTCTTGCGCTGTTTTGACTCGGGATCACCGTTATGGCTCTTTCTAACCTTGGTGGCATCAATTTAGCTTGAGTTTAATCAAATCGGCTTCAAGTTGGCAAAATGACCATTTTTCCCCTCTCGGGGTTGCCTTTAGTGCTGACATGGTCTTCGGCTGATTTCCAAGGATTATTTTATGAGGTTTGGATCGCAGCCGATTCTGTTTGTCCTCAAGGTCATCTCCGAGGTTGACCTGGCCTCCGGGGTTATCTCTGTGGATGATGTGATGCTTCGAGTTTGTCTTTGAAGGTTGAATTGGCTTCCTAGGGCTATCTCTAGGGTTGAACGGGATCTCCCGGTTGTGACCGATGCTTAGATGTACCTTCCGGGTTACGACCAGGGCTGAATTAATATCCCGGTATTAAGACCAAGGTTGATCTTATGGCTCGATATTGAGACTGGGGTTGAACTGATGGCCCGGTATTGAGACTGGGGTTGAACTGATGGTCCGATATTGAGATCGGGGTTAAACTGATGGCTCAGTATTGAGATCGGGGTTGAATTGATGGCCCGATATTGAGATCGGGGTTGAACTGATGGTCTGATATTAAGATCGGGGTTGAACTGATGGCCCAGTATTGAGACCGGGGTTTAAATGATTGCCCGGTATTGAGACCGGAGTTGAACTGATGGCCCGATATTGAGACCGGGGTTGAACCGATTGCCTGATATTGAGACTGGGGATTTGGTTGTCCCGGTATTGGAGACCGGGGTTGAGTTGACTTCCTGATATTGGTGATCGGGGCTGTGGTTGTCCAGGTTTTGGTGACCGAGGTTGAGTTGACATCCCGATATTGGTGATCGGGGCTGTGATTGTCCCGGTATTAGTGACCGGGGTTGTGTTGATACTCCGATATTGGTGACCAGGGTTGAGTTGACAATTTTGCCCTCCTGCAGGGTTAGTACCATGAATGACAAAATTTCGAGTGTCTACACATGCGTCATAGGAGATGGTTGGAATTGATAAAGGACTATGACTGCAAAATTTTATACCATCCGGGTAAAGCGAATGTTGTTGTCGATGCCTTTAACAGAAAGGGTCGGGAGAAACTGTCTATATTAACCACTCAGGAGGAGCTAATCTCAGCAATGGCAAAACTGGAATTGAAGGTGAAGTATTCAAAGGAGTCTGATGAAAAACTGTTCCAAGTGGGAACCGGCTCAACTTTGGTGAAGGAGGTTAAGGAAGCACAACTTCAGGATGAGGGATGTGAGAAAATCAGGAAAAGAATATCTGAAGGTGATGAAGTGAAATTCAAAGTTGATACTGGAATATTGAGATTCGAGGGAAGAATTTGGGTTTTGCCAGTACCAGAGGTTAAGGAGGAAATTTTGAGTGAGGCTCATAGTTCAATGTATTCAATTCACCAGGGGAGTACAAAGATGTACCAAGATCTCCGACAGCATTTATGGTGGCCGAATATGAAAAGGGACATTGTCGATTGTGTGGCCAAGTGTTTGACATGTCAGAAAGTTAAAGCACAACATCAGTGATCGAGCAAATTATTACAGTCGCTGGAAATACCGGAATGGAAATAGGAGCATATTATAATAGATTTCGTAGTAGGTCTTCCAACGACTCAGAAAGGTTTAGACAAAGTTTGGGTTATAGTAGACCGACTAATGAAATCAGCATATTTCTTACCGATCAAGATCAAATTTAACTTAGATTAGTTAGCAAAATTATACGTTAAAGAAATTGCATCATGACACGGTGTTCCAATGTCTATAGTATTTGATCAAAATCCTCATTTCACATCAAACTTCTAGAAACGACTACAGGAATGCATGGGAACGCAGTTAAGAATGAGTACGGCATATCATCCTCGGACCGATGAGCAGAGTGAAAGGAAGATCCATACATTGGAGGATATGTCAAGAGCTTGTATCATGGATTTCAAGAGAAATTGGGATGATCATCTACCGTTGGTGGAACTCGCTTATAATAATAGTTACCACGAAAGTATTGGCATGTCGCCTTACGAAGAGTTATACGGTAGAAAATGCCGAACTCCATTATGCTGGGATGAAGTTGGCAAACGTTAATTGCTAAGACCAGAATTGGTACAACAGACCGCCGAGATCGTCAAGGTGATCAGGATAAGATTGATAGCCGCTCAGGACAGGTAGAAGAAATATGTTGATCAACACCGACAGAATCGAGAATTCGAATGTGGTAGTTTTGTCTTCTTGAAAGTGTCTCCCTAGAAGGGAAAGATTCGATTTGGTAAGAAACGGAGATTGAGCCTGAGGTTCGTCTAACCTTTTAAAGTGTTGCGGAGAGTTGGTGAAGTCGCGTATGAGGTAGCCTTACCTCTAGCATTAGAACATATCCATAATATTTTTCATGTTTCGGTGTTACGACCGTATAAGCCCGATTACAAGCATGTTATAGAATATGAACCCCTACAATTTGAAAAAGATTTATCTTACGAAGAATTTCCTGTTTAGATAGTCGACAGGAAAGAACAAGTGCTCAGAAATAAAGTAATACCTTCTGTTAAGAAAATTTGGAGGAACTACAATGCCGAAGAAGCTATGTGGGAACTCGAAGATATCAAATGATGAAAAATTACCCTCATTTATTTGCTTAATTTGTGTGTAGCGATTCTGGGGACAGAATCTTTGTAAGAATGGGAGAATGTAATGGGACGAATTAATTGATTCGTGATTTTGGGGACAGAATCTTTTGAAGATGGAAGGATTTAACGAACGAGATTTTTTTGTATTTGAATTTAAATATTTATTGAATTATGTAACGGGACGAATTAATCGAGTCGTGATTCTGGGAACAAAATCCTTTTAAGGAGGGAAGGATGTAACGAACGTGATATTTTTTGTATTTGAATTTAAATATTTATTGAATTAAATAAATATTTTCGTTGATTTATTTATTGAGTTAAATAAATATTTGATTGAATTATTGTAGATTAATTTAATTAAATGAAATATATTGATTAAATTAATGTTGGATAATTTATGGTTCAAAGTTCTAATTAAATGAGTTGTTACATAATTATAATGTTGTTCTAAATAAATTATTAATTAATTAAGAAATTTACTAATTTGTTTATAATTAATAAATAAGAATTTTAATTACGTGGTAATTTGATTTAATGAGTTATATTGGCTTTAATTATTGAATTAAAATATTAAAATTTGATTAATTAAAGTGTGACATTTTGTACCATATAATAAGAAGAAAATAAAAATAAACTAAAAGGAGCTTTAAAGAGTTAGCCAAACAAGGCTTTGAGAACATGGGATAAGTTGAGCCATGACGCACTTAACTGATACCCACGTTATATCAGTTATACGCATTATATCAATTTTATTTCACATATTATATCATTTGCATAGTCTGAGAAAAATAGAGCATAGAGAAGAGAGAGAGCTTGAGAGAAACTACAAAGTTGAATGTTTTGTGATTTCAGAAGCTATGTTGGAGAATCAAATAGAAGTTCTTTATCATCTAGCAAGATTCGAACAAGGAATTAAAGGTATAAAATATTGTTTAAGTTTCTTAATTTGTGTTCTTGAGTTCTTCATTAAATTGGAGTTTTGGTTGAAGAATTGATTAGATAGTTGTTATACGTGTTAATATGTATTTATAATCTGTTATAAGTTGTCTAGAAATGATTTTCTGAATTCAAAATCCATGAAATATGTTTTCAAATGATGAAATTGGGTTTTGGTGATATATATGATATGCATGGTTTTGGGTGTCAAAATTAGTGTTCAATTCATGTTGTAATCTGCAAATTGGTTGTAGATTGTGTTAATACGTTAAGAAACGAAAACAATGCATGTTTAATGGACTAATTCAGTTGAAAAATGAGTCTGTGGTGATTATTCTTGCTAATCATGTCAAAAATTTAATTTTAAGCAAGAACATAAAATTTAAGGGCCTAAATTTGGTTGTTGTTGTTGTTTTGTTGTTATAATCAGTATATGCATGCTTAGTGTTGTTTTTGAAAAGTGTGTACAATCTGGGTATGTTAAATTTGTTGTTTGAAGGTAAAATTTGTGGGTTTTGGGGAGAAGAACTATGCAGAAAAGCTGCTGTAGTTCCTTTCTACGCACCGCCGCAACTGCGCCGGTGCCAAGGGAAGGAACAGCGCAGTTGCGCCAGATTAAGGCTAAGGATCGTGCAGCTGCGCCGTCCCCTGACAGAGTTTGTTTTGGTTTTTTTTTTATATTCACTCCATAGCATGCTAATGTAACCTAGTCTAATGAGCATGATAATGTGTTAGACATATAACAAGATGCTAAAATAGATTGTGAACATGTATGTGATAGTTTTAAAGTAAGGATTACCAAAGTGTGTAAGGACTTCAATTTGGTGGTTGTGAAGTTTTGTGTTGTTATTTAGGTGCAACCCTTATGTTTTAAATTCAGATTCATGTGGTTAGTATAATCAGATTTAAAGATAACGATTTTGGTCTTAATGGCAATGAATAAAATAAACAAATGACATTAGTATTAATGTGTCCCATAGATAGTGACTTTAAATGATAAATATAGGATTTTGAGGAAACATGAATAGTAAATGTATAATCTACGCACGAGGTAAATTTTTTATCCCTAACTTGTTATTGTTACACAAGTTTCAAAACTCTCTATTTCTTATATTGAGCAAGTTCTTTATCCTATCGTGATTTCGTTTACGTATGTTTCTTATCGTTATTGAACAAGTTCCTTTGGAAGTAATACCTTGGATATATAATGTTTTATTCAATTGTATAATGTTGTGACTCTATCCTTGATTTAAACACTGTTGTTCAATACCATATTATTATGTTGTACCCTTGAATGGCTAGTGAACCCTTATTCATTCGACTAGTCCATAGTTGATGAGCGTTCTAAAATTCTAGAACTGTTAGTGAAGCTAATCCAAACCAAACTTCCTTTGGTACGGACTCTTATGTCAAACTGAGATGAACAACACTAACATATGGGATTATTTACGCGTTAGCGTTAAAATGTTTGTGCACATACATGGTACGAAGGGCTGATCCCCCTTAGTACGAGAAAAAAGGTTCATATAGTCTAACGACTGTTAAAGATTTAAGTAGTAATACTTAATAACCTAGAACATACTCATGGTCTTGCGACCCTTAGACGTACTTTAGATCTTGTTTTCTAATTTTTATTTAAGAGCCGAGCTTTCTATTATTCAGAACTCATTGATTACTCTCATGTTATTATTATTGTTATTGTTATACTTGTGGGCAATTATTTGCTCACTCTTACATAATAACATTGCAGCTAAGGTTGAAAGAATTGACGAGCCATCCACTAGTAAGGGCAAAGGCAATGCAAGCAAGTGATGAAGACTTATTTAATTATTTGAAAGATGTTTATGTATAAAACTTGTTTAATTTTGTTATGTTTTCGTATTGATGTATTTAAGGAATCACCTGGGATTAATTTGTTTAAGATGTTGTAACCCTTTCATGGGAGGATTTCTATTTTAGTTATGAGTTTCATTCATATCCTTATTTATAGGTAGTTAGATATGCTTTAATTGGACAGTGAACACCAAATCCTGTGGAAATGAAGTACCCGGATTTGGCGGTGCCACATGCACAAAAAAGCGGTAATGTTCAATTCCTTATAAATATAACGTGTAATAAAACAACATCTTAAATATTTAATAATCGCCTTGTGTGTGCACAACAAACTCATATTAAATATTTAATACTCTATTGTTTTACCATGATAGAAGGTGACGTTCGATATTTCAAATATCTTTGAACGTTACAACTTAATATAAAATTCTTTGAGGGGTTTGTTATTAATTGCCTCATCTTGTTTAGCGCGTATGCACACACACACACACACACACACACACACACACACATATATATATATATATATATATATATATATATATAATACGCGTTATATTAATTGACATGCGAAGCATGTTGCAAAATATATAATATATATAGTATAAGCATACATATAGAATACAATATTCTACCCGGATTGATTATGCACTTTTATTCTAGTTTGGTTCACTACAACCACCATGTGAACTAGAAGGTCAAACCTAAGGGTGTAGAAATTAAATTTAAATATAACTATTACATTTAAATCTGAGTTCCATTACAAACGGGTCTTCATGAGCTCATTACTCCTTGGTCTCCAATTCTTCAAGTAATTATAACTAATCCTGTTACATTAACTATTTACAATAAATAAAAAACTTGATCAGCAATCAAGGGAAAGTATATATGAGGGAGATAGGATTTACAACAAGAAAATTAGAGAAAACGAGGTATATAGATCCCATTTGATAAAACCCATATATTCAAGCATTCAACTAAAATAAAATCCAATCTCATTGGTCAATAGTCTATAATCAACCCCATTTATTATCATACATATTACCATATGCATCAATAAATAAAATATTTAATATATACATTGATATTGATTTAATGGGCAATTCTAGTTAGTTTCGAAATCCAATTTCAACTCTAATTAGTTATCATGGAATTCAATTCCAACTCTAATTAGCTAGCATCAAATCCAATTCTAATTAAAATAAACATCTTTATTTTAATCTAATTCCAAATCTAATAAACTCCTTTATTAATCTGGAATTACATAAAAACATATAATTTTAATTTTAATTAAAATAAATCTTTTATCTTAATTAGAAATCAAAAAAATTATTTTTTTCCCGGTGACAAGCGCTGCAGCGCCGCTAATGTACTAGCAAGGGGCGCTATGATTCCGGGTCGCCTGTTTCCAGAACCCGAACCTGCATTGCGGTGCCCCCTAGTTATCGGGTATCCGAATCCGGCGCTACAGCTAAGCCTTGCACAGGCAATGCGGCGCCGTTTGGCAGAATCTGTTTTCCTGTTTCGCAATTTGTGCAGTTTTTCTCCAAAAAAACATGATTCCTAGCTAACTATTATGCCCAATTAAATTGTTCAAAACACATATCAATAGACATATCAAATCTAAACAATTAATAACTCGCATAAAGGTTTGTCTCTGATGTCACTGTTAGGTTTATAAGATCAGAGTAGTATGCAACAATTACAAACATAGAAAAAAATGTTTTAAAATTTTACAAACCATGAACCCGTATCATCCTTTATGCGCAATTGTTAATTTAAACGAAAGAGATGAAGAAAGAATCATACCCTTGAAGATTCGAGCTTCCTCAGGTACGAGTTCAACTATAATCCTTTCCTTGTTCAACTTGAATCTACCGAGTGTGATTCATTCCTTTGATCAACGTTAGCCACCCAAGTGCTTGACCTCTAGAGGTGATCCGCCATAGATGAACAAGTATTAAGAAGGTGGGTTATTGGCAAAACCCTAGTTTTCTCTCTCTAGAAAAGGTGTGCTTTCCCAACTATTGAAAATTGCATTAACCCTTAATCAAAATAAGACTCCTTTTATTTATAGTTGTGGGCAACCCTCCTAAATATTTTAGGATTACGGTGTGATATTAATTAATTAAAATATTTTAATTAATTAGGCTTCCTAATCTTATTAGGAGCAATTAATTAAACTCCTTTAATTAATTTACCTCCTAATCTTATTAGGAATATGGGAGAGTACTTTTATTAATTAATTTCCAAACTCCTTTAGGAATTAAACTAATAATAAAAGTAATAATAATAAGACTCCTCTTATTAATTTATATTTAATATTTCTAAAATATTAAATAATAAATATTAAGCTATTTAATTTATTCTATCACCATAGATTAAATTAAATACACTTAACTTATTATTACAATTATGTCATTTGCCTCTTAAATAAATATTCACCCTTTTATGGTGTGACCCTTTAGGTTCTCCATATTAAATCGGTTGTGAATAAACTAATTAGAACAATTCTAATTTTTTTAAATAAATAAATTAACTATTAAGTTATTTGAATAAATAATATTTATTCTACAATAAGGGTAAGCCCCCTATCGACGTCAGAAAAAAATCTCGTCTCTTTGGACAAATCTTTCTCTCTTCCTAAATTTTGTTAGTTTTCTACCCTTATTTATTTTATCTGTTTTATGAAGGGTGATTATTTTTTAGGAAAAGGCCAACATGTATCATGTCGACGATTTGAAAGGTTTACGGAGTCGCCAGTTGGTAGTTTTGAAATGATTATATCAACTCAACCAAGTTTTGTTTGTAAGTAGGCCCTATTACTAGACATTGTCAAAACTTGGCCTTGAAACCGAGATTCTTAAAGTTTGGGGGCTTGGTTAAGCGGGGGGAAGGTGTTAGGCACCCTCCGACTCCCATGAAACACGGTACCGCATCTTTTCAGTATTTTCCTTTTAAATTTTAATGTATGTATGTATGCTGGAAGTAATTGAGCCTACGATTGTTTGATTTGAAAGTAGTGCCATGCTTCGTTGGACCTATATACGAAGGGTTTGATTTGTTTGAAAAGTCCTTTTTTTGTTTTAGACAAGATATAAAAATGATATTTTGAAAGGTTGGTTTTCAAACCCTTATGCTCACATAGGAATTGAAGCATATCGATACTTTCATTTTATTCTGTTTGGCCTTTGGCTTGATTTGAATGTTTATTGTCGGGATGCAAAGCATACTCGAACACAAAATATATACAAATGCCGATTTCTCATGGGTATGACAGCCATCGGAATGACTCTAGCACTACAAACCATATTTCAATATGTTTAGAACCTTAAATCCGAATAACCATTTTAAGGTCCCTCGGCTGTACATTTTACAGAAAAACGGGCAGGATACATTTGTAATGTGGAGTTGTCCATCGTGGGAATCAGATTCTAAAAAGTTTGATCATGAATCCAACAATTCTTAGGCTCACAGAAAAGTGGCTGAGAAAACCTATACAGTACAGATATTCACAAAAGATGCAATTTGTATACTAGACGTCGCAAAACAAAGGATTCATCAGTCAATTCCTTGCATGCGCATAGCCAAAGCTAGCTCCCACTATATATAGATCTAAGGTCACAAGGTTGCTTTAAGTATTTAACAAAACTAGAAAGAAAGCTAGACTTAAATAAATCTTAGTCATTCTGGCTTTCCGGTTCCGGTTGGACCTATTTTGAACCGTTTAAAAGGTAGAAAAGGCTAGATTTAAATATATCTAATTTGTCGGATTTACGTTAAAACAAATTTATATTAAATGAATAATTAAAGCAGATATTTAATCGCAATGAATAAAGAAATATATATATATATATATATATATATATATATATATAATTATATATATACAAAAGCTGTAAAGGGCCACGGATTTCCAATCCAGGCCCGACTAAAATGTAAATACATACATATATATATATATATATATATATATATATATATATATTTATAAAAACTGTAAAAAAGCCACGAATTAATCCAGGCTCGACAGAATGTTAATATATATATATATATATAAGCGGTAAAAAGGCCATGGATTTTCAATCCAAGCCGAACTGAAACGTAAATGTTAATATATACAGTTAGTGTATATATATATTAAAACGGAAAAGGTCACGATTATGCAATCCAGGCCAAATAAAGTCAGAGAAATTATATATATATATATATATATATATAAGTAGTAAAAGGGCCACGAATTTGCAATCTAAGCCCAACTGAATTAAAAGTTAGTATATACATTGTCACTTATATATATAATAAAGCTGAAAAGGCCACCAATCAGCTATCCAGGCCGAACAAGTTAGTACATATATATATATATATATATATATATATATAAACATAAAAGCGAGTAAAAGCCATATATCGATGATCCAGGCAGTGCAAACGAAGCGAAACATATATATATATATATATATATATATATATATATATACTTATATATACTAAAACTTTAGCTAAAACGGCCACAGAACTAAGTTCCGGGAAAAACCAAAAAATGAAACTTGATATGCACGTTACATATACGTAATGAAGTAGGAAATGAGTTCTGATCGTAAAAAAACTTACATGGAATGCTACACGGGCTTTTTGTCACTTGGCAGGCTTCAAATGGATGTTTCCACCTATTAATTTTTGATATGTCGTAGAATATACGTATACAAACGTATTGGAAGAATAAAATCTAAGTTTGGAGTACTAGAAGTGGGGTTAAGGGACGAAATGGGCGGAGTTTTAGAGCCATTTCTTTCTTTTTTTTTGCCAAGGGTGGGGGGTTATATTTAAAGACCAGATGGTTGCAGGTGCACTCGCGACACCCACGACTCTAGCTGTGGCTCCCCAAGTGGGGCCCACTATCGTGGGTCCTATTATCTCAAAGTACGTGCACGCCGAGCAAAGCGATGTCAGGTTTGAACCTTCATAACTTTTAATCCGGGCGTCCATTTGAGGCGTACTATACCTTTCTGGAAAGCCCTTTCCTAAAGCTACACAACTACATGGGATTTAACCATTTTTGAATTCAAGAAGATGGGTTTATGATCAGATCTTCATTTTTTCGCGATTCGTCCGTTAAGCTGTCTTGTGCTGTTTTCACTCGGGATCGATGTTATAGCTCTTTCTGACCTTCTTTGCATCAATTTGGCTTGCTTTTAACTTATTTGGCTTTAAGTTGGTAAAATAACCATTTTTCCTTTCTAAGGGTTACCTCCAGGATTGACATGGTTTTTGACTATTTCTCGGGATCGTCTCCGAGGTTTTAATCCCAGCCGACTCTGTCCTTCCTCCGGGTTATCTTCGAGGTTGAGTTGGTCTCTCATGGCTATCTATGGGGATGATTTGATGCTTCGTGGCTGTCTCTGAAGGTTGATTGTACCTCCCGAGGTTGTTGCTAGTGCTTGACGTCGCTACAACTATCTTTCTCGGGGTTATCTCCGGGATTCAACTGCTGTCGACCTTTGTCTGTCTTCAGGGTTATCTCTGAAGTTGGCTTAATGATTTTTTGGGGCTATCTCCGGGGTTTTGGTTTGATGTCGTAATCCTCTGGGGTTGTTTTCCAAAGTGAAAAAAGACGCTTTTGCCCTCATGTATGGTTAGCAACAGAAAAATAAAATTTCGAGTGTCTACACCCCCTTAGCGCTCAACGACTTTCTAGATAATATAGATTTTATCATTAATCATAAAAGAGCCTTTTGAGTAAATAGTTACCGTACAATTCATTCCTTCTACCATACAATGTCTTAATTAAATATAAGATATTGATTTACTATCAAGTCTTATTTTATTTAATTATATATATTCTAATCCTAAATGCACAAACTCCGATAATGCAAATTAGAAACTACTTTCTAATTTCATTCTGCCTTGGCTAAGGACTACTTAGTTGTCATTTAACGAATCGCATTGGACATTCACTTCTTTTACTAGAAGTGGTAGATCCTTTATTGATCATTCATTATCTTCATGTATAATTATTTATACCCAAGCATACCCTTTGATATACCCTTAGGGTCTTAAGGGACATGTCAAAGTATAACTCATCATTCATAAGATACTATGATGATCTCAAGTCTAAGGATTACTTATACTACTATCACTAAAGGAATTCCTATTGATAGGCGAGTAAGACTCCATTAGTTATTCCTTAGCGAGCCATGTTCAATGTACTTATTCTCCAATAAGCACCTACACACTTGCTTTAGTGTCTCCACACAAATGATTATGAGATCGATCATTCTCTTCCAAAGTGTAAGCAACATATGTACTAATCTATCCAGATTCACTAATCCCCTATTTAGTACTCCATCGATTGAGAACTATTTTAGTTTTGAAGCTTTCTAAAAATTTAGATCTCATTAGCATGATCATCGTCATGATTCTAAAAACATTGCTTAAAACTATGAGTTTATCACATTTAATATAACAACATTATGTAGATAATATTAAAGCCTTTAAATAAATAATTCTTTTATTAATAAATGAATAAGATTGTTACAAAGTATATGCTTTATCATCAAACATGATTGTCTGGTGTGCATACTACTTTCAGATGGCAAGGTGGAGACCTATAAGGCCAGACTGGTGGAAAAAGGTTTCAAGCAAAGACAATGAGTTGACTATGATGAAACCCTCTCAAGTTGCTATGCTCAAGTCCACTCGGACTTTGCTTGAGATTGCGGCCTACTATGACTACAAGATCTGGCAAATGGACGTGAAGAAGACCTTCCTCAATGGGAAAATAGAAGAGGATGTATACATGATACAGCCAGAGGGTTTTATTTCAAAAGTTGGAACAAACCAAGTCTGTAAGACGATCCATTTAGAAAATTGAAGCGAGTTTCTCGTAGATGGAACATCCGTTTTGATGAGATAATCAAAGAGTTTGAATTTATCAAAAATGAGGATGAACCTTGTGTGTATAATAAGGTTAGTGGGAGCGTTGTGACATTCTTTATATTATAAGTTGATGATATACTACTAATAGGGAATGACATACATATGCTATAATTAGTAAAGATATGGTTGTCTAAACACTTCTCCATAAAGGACTTGGGAGAAACATCCTACTTATTGGGGATAAAGATCTATAGAGATAGATCTAAAAGGTTGCTAGGCTTGACCTAAGGAACGTACATCAAAACGATGCTAAAGAGGTTTGGCATGTCCGACACCAAGAGAGGACTCATACCGATGAGTTTTGGAGTGAATCTCTCTAAGAAAATGTCCCCAAAGACACCTGAAGAGAGAGATCGCATGAGTAAGATACCTTATGTTTTGGCGATAGGGTCTATCATGTATGGGATGATATGTACGAGACCTGATATTGCTTTTGAACTTGGAGTGACAAGCACATATCAGTCAAATCCTGGAGAAGAACACTAGAAAGTCTTAAAAAAAAATCTAAAGTACTTAAGAAGGACTAAGGATGTGTTTCTACTGTATAGTGGGTCTGATTTAAAACTAGAGGGCTATATAGACTCAAGTTTTCAGACTAACCAAGACGACAACAAATCCACCTTAGGTTATGTCTATATCCTAAATGGTGGTGCAATGAGTTAGAAGAGTTCCAAGAAGCAAACGGTTGTTGATTCATTGACAGAAGCGGAGTACATAGCTGCAAGTGAAGCTGCAAAGGAAGTTGTTTAGATAAAGAAGTTCATATTGTTGAACTTGGAGTGGTTCCTAGCATACAAGGACCAGTGCCTGTATATTGTGACAACAACGGGGCTGTTGCACAAGCTAAGGAACCAATGTCTCATCAGAAATCCAAGCATGTATTGCGGTGCTTTCATCTGATTAGGGAAATTATTGAAAGGAGAGATCTTAACCTGGCAAGAGTCGACACTCAGAGCAATATTGCATATCCATTTACTAAAGCGTTAATTCAGCAGTATTTTGATCGTCACTTAGAGAATATGGATATTAGATACCAAGGCTATTGCCTTTACTGCAAGTGGGAGATTGAAAGTATTATGTCCTCAAGCCAATTACATTTCATATAATAAGCATTTACTTTGTAATCTTATTTATTTATTAATAAGAAAGTTTATATATTAAAAAGGCATTTTTTATCCGTGTTAATTAGTTGAATTAATAACTGTGACAAACTCATACTTATTGAGTAATATTTTTAGAATCATGATGGTGATCATGCCAATGAGATCTAAATTCTATGATAGCTCAAAACTAAAATGTTCCTAATCGTTGGATCATTAATGTGGGATTACTGATTCTGGATAGATTAGTACATATTATGCTTGCTCTGTTGAAGAGGATGATTGATTTCATGATCATTTATGTGGAGACACTAAAGCAAGTATGTAGGTGCTTATTGGAGAATAAGTTCACTGAACGTGACTAATAAAAGAACCCTAATGAAGTTTTACTTGTCTGTCAATAAGAGTTCCTAAAGTGATAGTAGTACAAATGATCCTTATACTTGAGATCATCATAGTATCTTGTATATACTGTGTAGACACTCAAAATTTTGCATTCCTATTACTAACCCTGCAGGAGGGCATGTAATACCCGAGAATTTCTGAATATTTTTAAATGAATATATTAATAAAAGTCGGGTATTTATTTGAATATAAATATTTATGTGTTATGAGATGAGTTACCTCAATTACGTCAAATTAAAATTATTATAATAATTGAGAAAGAATGTGGAGTTTATGATAAGCTCGATGAATTCCTTGTGTGACACAATGATGAGAATTACGATGATTTAATTAATTAAAGAAGGAATTAATAAGTAGATGATTAATTAATAACATATTATTAATTAATTATTAGTATGAATGATAGCATATTAATGAATAAATAATTGATTGATATTAAAATGTTAACATTTGTTCAAGTAATTGTTAAGTGTAAAGATTATGTAATCGCATATTGTATAGTAACTACAACTATATTATAAAGTGTAGTGTGACACTTTAGTGAGACTATGCAATATGAAAACTATATTGTAAGAGTAATGAATTTTATGAGTTACATAAATAATGCTTATGTGACCATGAGATGTGTATAATACATTAATGTATACTTTATGAACTATATAAATGATTTATATTAATATGTATTTCAATAAGTAAAATAATTAAAATAATAAGGTTATGAGAATGTGACATTACTCAATTAAATCATAAATTGACATTATTAAAATGTACATGGATTATATATTAATGTGTGCATATGTACCCCAATTTGCTATCATGTAATATTAATATAACATTAAAACCCATGTATGCACCCAATTGATTTTCAAAACCTAAGTATACATATATGTTTATTTAACTCAAGTGTATATTATATGTATTTGGATATAACCTAGTGTAATGTTATACAACTTGCTAATGCTGAGAATAAAGGCTTGTCCCATATTGAGAGCCCCTCCCTCCTTATTCACTTGAAAGGAATATGGCCTATTCTACTTCACCATGTCAACTTCATAGCTAGCAATGATGGTGATGATAACCAAGGGAATCGGTTGAGGTGGTGGTTGGAACCCTATGCTACCAAATCTTCCTTGCCCAATGTATTCATCTTTCCTCCATTGGTTTCAATCTTTGAGTAAAGATTTGGCATGGTCCTTCATTCCTCTATAAATTGAACCCTCATCTCCTCATTTGATTTTGTTAAGCTAATTGCTAAGTTTCTATAGAAAGAGTGAGAGTAATCTGATATTAAAGAGGAAGCTCTGCCCAATTCAAAGCTCAAGAGGTATAATACTTAAACCCACTTTGAAGTTCAATCAATTGAAATTTCATAATGTAGTTGGAATTGATAGGTGATAAGGTGTTAGCTTGATTAATAAAGTGTATATGTATGCAATGAGATAGTAGGAATGCATGCTAGCTGAGCAAATTAAGTAATGGCTGAAGCTCTGCTTTAGTAGAGAACTTTCTAGTCTGGAACCGAAGTGGCGCGGCCGCGCCACTCCCTAGTATAAATAGGGCACGGCCACACCCTTTTGCATAACCAGTTGATGGTTTGTTGTGGTTTCTGAGATGATGAACATAATAATTGAACTTAAATAAGACCATACTAGTCCCTGACATGCTGGTTTACATTACCTTTCATATAGTCACCCCCATGGCTTGGTTTCCAAAGAGAACTTGAGTTTTCAAAGTCCAAACTCAATGAGCCAAGTAGGCTTTAGATTCTGAACTTAAAGACCTACTATTATAATCTGATTTCATATGTACATGAACATGAAACATAGTATATTTACCTTGCATGCTTAAATGATGTTGATAGCATGCTAATGGAAACTTAGAGTTTCATATACGAGCTTAATGAACTATATACACTTGAGTCATAAACTTGTGAGCATGCCTATGTGATCTATTTATATGTATATGAAGGCATGATATAAGACATGTGGATTTACTTGGCATGCTTGAGTAGCTTTGAGGACCTTCTAAGGAAAGACTTAGAGTTTCCAATATGGACTTGATAAACCATAGACACTTTTGAGTTAGGAACTTGTGCATGTGCATACGTATTCTTGATATGTGTATATGCAAGCATGATGTATAGTAAGTGAAGTAGTTTTGCATGCTTGGTTAACATAAGATTTTCAAGGGAAACCTTAAGAGATTGAAAACTAGTTTTGCTGATAACTACATTATAAACATTCTAAAATTTATGATCGTTGTGATAAGATATTATATGCCTCTAAGCATGATTGCCATGTATGCCTAACTAGTTGAGCATGATTTAAGACAAGTTTCAAAGAAGTAAAACATAGAACATTAAATGCATGACTAAAATAGCGTGAACATGTGTGTATGATACTTAGTAATCTCATGTCATATGTATAATGATTAAACATAAGAGACATTGTTGCTTAAAGCCTCGATTAGATAATAATGGACAACGAAATATAACATGGGATTGAACTTAGTTATCGGCTTCCTGACATGTGTTTTGCATAATCCTTAATATATGTGTAAGTCGGGATGCGCTGGAATTCTGCAGGAACAACCATGTCTTGGTCTGCACTAGGAGCAACGCGGCCACGCCACTCCTTAGTACAAACCAAGCGCGGCCGCGCCATATTGCGGAGAAATCTGACTGTTTTGTTTGCAATCTGAGATTTGATATAAGTTATATTGTTTACCTAATCTCTAATACATGTCCAGTACAGTATTTAAGTAACAATGAGCTTGTTATAAGGAAACAATATTGAATTGATAAAATGTTTATAAACTTTTAAGTGATTAGTCAAATCATGATTACGAACTATGTTATATGATTTCATAGTGTTTTATTAACGAATGTGGTGCTATGTGTACGTAAAGTACGTAATGACGTACGTATAAAGTTAAAAAACTAAAATAGAACCATATGTGTATACTTGAATTACATATCGAGCTTGTGTACCAAATGTGCCTAGATAATGAGTATCCTATATATATAAATATATGATAATATGATTCGAAAGTGTTGATTAGCTTTACGTGGATAAACTATGCTTAAGGCAAGTATCCTAAACCCTCGCATTACTTTATTCAATGGATATTGTAAGCAAGTAATTGAACTCTATTCTTATTAAACATGTATTGAGCTTATTATTGTGCAAATGAGTTATTTGAATTATGACTTATTGCTTCATAGTAGAGATAAAGTCGAACATATGCTTCGAACTTTAATATCAAGTATTGAACTTATAAATAGTGGTCTATGCCATTTGATTCGGCTAGACATATATCATAACTAGAAAGCTATCCTAACCAACTGATTGGTGCGGAGTCTTACATTAACTGAGATGAACAACCTTCTCTGAAGGGAAATTATATATTGTCAGGAGACCGACGTGCGCACTTAAGTACGATTGAACGATATGCATACCGTAGGGTACTTTAGGCTGATCACCTGTTGTACTTGTTTTTATTGGATTATCAGTATATTTCTGTTAATTCCAGTAGAAGTTCGTAGTCCTTAGTGACTGCTCAGTATTCAATTATCTTTAAATCTTAATTTGATTTAGCGTTGAATCATTTTGATATTATTCTGTCCTTAGCGACTGTATTGAGAACTGTTGATACTCTTGCTATGCTTGAACTATTATACCTTGCTATACCCTTTTTGGGATTTGAAAACTATATTACTCACCCTTGTTGTTATATTACTGGCTGAGCAAACTTGTTGTTCATTCTTGCTTTCCCTAAAAACATTTTCAGTTAAGGCAGAGCATGGTGGACCTTCGGGAGTCGATAAAGGCAATGGCAAAGCTGCCGATTAGCTAGCCGCTTTTATGTTCTAAATATCCTTGTGTTGTATTATGTCTATTAAGACTAATTCAGAACTATGTTTAAGCTTATGTGGGTTATGTATTAAGTCTTTATTTGATATTATTATGTAATCTATTAAGTACTGTAGGTTGCGAGCCTTAGGGGAGTAAATATAATAAATCATTGTATATTATTCTAGATTATCGCTGTGATTGTATGATTTTAGATATTATTGTTAGAACATGATGAACCAAATTCGAGAGACTAGTGACGGTCCAAATTTGGGGGCGTCACAGGGCAAAATCATCTTTTGCCTTTCGAAGACGACCCTAGAAGTTCAAAACAAATCACAACCCCGGCGACAACACCGGGAGATCCAACTCAACCCCTGCGACAACCCCGGGATGTCAAGCTCAACCCCGGTCACTATACCGGGATGTCAAGCAGCCCCGGCGACAACCCCAGTATATCAAGCTCAACCCCTGTCACTATACCAGGATGTCAAGCAGCCCCGGTGACAACCCCGGGATGTCATGCTTAACCCCGGGATGTCAAGCTCAACCCCGATCACAATAACGGGATGTCAAGTCAAACCCCATCAACCTCGGGATGTCAAGCTTAACCTCGGTGATAATATTGGGATGTCAAGCGGCCCCGACGATAACCCCAGGATGTCAAGATCAAACCCGGTCACTATACTGGGTTGTCAAAAGCCCCGGCGACAACCCTGGGATGTTAAGTCAAGCCCTGGTCACAACCCGTGAGGTACAGGAACCCCGACGACAACACCGGGAGATCGATTCAACCTTCGAAAATAACCCCAAAGCATCACATCATCCCCAGAGATAACCCTGAGAGACCAAGTCAACCTCAGAGACAACCCTGAGGACAAACAGAGTCGACTAGGATCCAAATCTCGGAATCAACCCTGAAAAAATAATCGAAGACCGTGCCAATACAAGAGACAACCCCTGGAGGGGAAAAATGGCCACTTTACGAACTTGAAGCCAATTCAGTTAAAATCATGCCGAATTGATGCAGTGAAGGTCAGAAAGAACCATAACATTGATCCAGAGTGAAAACAGCACAATACAACTCAACAAAAAAACTACGAAGAAACGAATATCCGGTTATAAACCCGTCTTCATGGACTCGAAAAACGTTAAGTCCTATGTCATTGTGACACTCTCGGCAATGGCATTCCGGAAAGGTATATCACGCCTCAAACGGACGCTCTGATCAAAAGTTAGGAAGTTTCGAACATGACATCACGTTGCTCGGAGTGCACGTGCTTTGAGATGATTGGACCCACTGGAGTGGGCCCTACCTGAGGAGCAGCAGGTATAGTTTTGACAGTCGTGGGTAGACCCGTTACCATCGGGTCTTTAAATATAAGACCCACTTGCCAAAAAATAATAATAGGAAAACGCTCTGAAACTCTACCCGTTTAGTTCCTTAGACCTACTTCTTGTATTCCAAACTTCAATTTTATTTTTCTAACATGTTGGTATACGTATATTTTACCACATATCAAAAATTAACCGGTAGAAACTTCCATTTGAAGCCTACTAAGTGGCAAAAAGCCCGTGCAGCAGTCCATTGTAAGTATTTTTACGATCAGAACTCATTTCCTACTTCATTACGTCTATTTGCACTTACACGTAAAGTTTCATCTCCTGGGTTTGCCCAGAACTCTGTTCAGTGGCCGTTTTTGCTTACTTTTTAGTACATTTTAATACATATATATGCTTTTTTGCATTTACACAGCCTGGATCTTTGATCCGTGGCTTTTACTCGGTTTTATATATATAAATATATATATATATATATGTACTAACTTGTTCGGCCTAAATCGTTGATTCGTGGCCTTTTTAGCTTTATTATATATATAATTGACTATATATATACTAATTTTCAATTCTGTCAAGCCCGGATTAAAAATTTGTGGCAGTTACTACTTTTGTATATATAACTATATATATATATATAAATTTTTCTGACTTCGTTTGGCCTAGATTGCTAATTAGTGGCCTTTATTGCTTTAATATATATATACTAACTGTATATATTAACATTAATATTTCAGTTTGGCCTGGATTGGAAATCTGTGGCCTTTTTACTGCTTTTATAAATATATTTGTATTTATATTCTGTCAAACCTAGATTATTCCGTGGCTCTTTTACAGTTTTTATAAATATATATATATATATATATATTTACATTATGTAAAGCCTGGATTATTCCGTGGCTCTTTTACGGCTTTCATATATAAATATATATATATATATATATTTCTTTTCGGGCTTGGGATTGGAAATCCGTCGCCCTTTACAGCTTTTATATATGTATATATATATATATTTACATTCTCTATCCAAGCCTGAGATTGGAAATCAGTCACCCTTTACAGCTTTTTTATATATATATATATATAAATATATATATATATATATATATATATATATATATATATATTCCTTATTCATTGTGATTAAATATCTCTTTCAATTATTCATTTGATATGAATTTGTTTTAATATAAATTTGGTGGTTTAGATTTCTTTAAATCTAGCCTTTTCTACCTTTTAAACGGTTCAAAATAGGTCCAACCGGAACCGAGAATCTAGAATGGCTAAGATTTATTTAAATCTAGCTTTATTTCAAGTTTTGTTAAATATGAAGGCAACTTGGCGACCTTTAGATCCCTATCTAGTACGAATGGGAAGCTTTGGCTACGCGCATGCCAAGATTTTACTGATGAATCCTTGTTTTTTGCGACGTCTAGATGCAAATATACATTTTTTGTAAATATCTGTGCTGTGCAGGTTTTCTTGGCCTCCTTCTGTGATCCTAGAAATCGTGGGACTCATGATCAAGATGATCAGAATCTGATTCCCATGATGGACAAACTCCACATTATAAATGTACCCTGTCAGTTTTTATGTAAAAAAGTACTCCCGAAAGACCTTAAAACTGTTATCTTGGGTTTAAGGTCTCGAACATAATGAAATAATGGTTTGTCGTGCTAGAGTCACTCTGATGGCTGTCATGCCCACAAGAAGACCGAAACATGTATATATTTTGTGGTCGAGGACGCTTCGCAGCCCGACAATCACTATTGAAATTAAGCCAAAGGCTGAAAGGAATAAAATGGAAATATTAACATGCTTCAATTCCTACATGAGCGTAAGGGTTTGAAAAATAACCTTTCAAAACATCATTTTCATACCTTGTCTAAAAAGGACTTTTGCAAATGAAATCAAACCCTTCCTATATAGGTTCAACGAAGCACAACAATACTTTCAAAGCAAACAAGCCTATGCCCAATTTCTTCCAGCATACACATACACATTGCAAATAAAAAGGGAAATATTGAAAAAATGCGGTACCATGATTCACGGGAGTTGGGGGGTGCCTAACACCTTCCCCCCACTTAACCAAGCCCCCGAACTTTAGAATCTTAGTTTCAAGATCAAGTTTTGACAGTGTTCAGCAATTGGGCCTACTTGCAAACAAAACTAGATTGAGTTGGTACAACCATTTCAAATCTACAAATTGGCGACTCTGTAACCGTTCAAATCGTCGACATGATATATGTTGGCCTTTTCCTAAAAAATATCACCCTTCATAAAATAGATAAGGCAATAAGGGTAGAAAATAAAAGACTTAGGAATAGAGAAAGATCGGGTTCAAAGCTGACCGGATTTGTTCCTGACATCAACAGGTTGCGTCTCCGCTCGGGACAGTAGAGGGCTTAGGCCGCGTTCAAATATTTTCAAAATTTTCCTTTCAAATCTGCGTGTGTGTGGATGCTGCATTTTACATTGAATGGATGTGAATGAATGCTTTACTACTTTATATTAGTGCTTCGCACAATGTCATCATTTCATACGGTGAGACGCGATGTATGTAAATGAATGTTGTGTGATTCCTCCACCAGAAGGGGAATTCGTCGGTGTTTGATTACTGGACTCAACGGAGACTAATCCTGCGAGGCTCAGGAAAGGCACCACTCAGATCCGCTCCAGTTGAAAGATCAGATTAATTTCCCCTCTAGTAGATTACGATGGGCTGGGGACCTTCATGCCGAAAAATTGTGAGAGTAGCCTAACATAGGTCAGCCTCTAATTAACCAAATCCAAAGGGAAACTTCTTCATGCCTTCCTCTTTCAATTCAATGTCAATTTTCCAAATTCTAATGTAAATTTCACAATGTAAATATACATTTCATTATGAATCATGTCATATTATCCTGTCATCAAAACAACTGACCTTTGTTTTACAGGATAAGATTAAAAAACCTCAAAAATAAATATATTACATAGCTTGCATTCGACAGATACCTACATCAGGAAATTAACACACCTATGTTTGTTGTAGATAAAAATTGGTCCTGTCACCAGATCAAAATCTAAGAAAGCACTAAGTCCATCTCCAGATATGGCTTCAAGTGCTCAAACTGAATCTACTCTTGTTTCTAGGGAAGAGTTTGAAGGACTGAAAAACCAAATAGCCGAATTGGCTACTTTCTTGAAAGAACAAAGCAAAGGCCTTCAAGGGAAACAAACACCCGGTCATACAGAACCATCTACACCCGGTAGCAGTCAAGAGACCAGAAAGAAAGACACCCAGATTCCTGAACCCCAGAACCAGGATATAACCAACAAAACCTCTTATACCACCAACCTCAACAAAGAGCAGGAAGTTGGGGATATTTTGAAGAAGTTCCAACAAATGGAAGAAACCATCCGGTCCATCAAAGGGACTGGGGCATTTGGGAGTGTCAATTATTCAGACTTATGTATATTCCCAGGGGCTCGTTATCCAGAGAAATTTTAAGTCCTTGATTTTGAGAAATATGATGGATTAGGAGATCCCTACACCTATTTGAAGGTATTCATTGGAGAACTCGGATCCTATGCAGAGGACAAGAAGCTCAGAATGCAATTGTTCCAGAAGAGTTTCACCGGAGAGGCTAGAGCCTGATATGCTCGTCTGGATTATTCCAAAATTCACAACTGGGAAGAGTTGGCACAAGCCTTCCTCAATCAATACAGTTTCCAGTCCCAAATGGCTCCAGACAGATATCAAATCACCAAAATCAAAAATTAAAACACCGAGTCATTAAGAGAGTATGCCTAACGATGGTGGCGGGTGGCAGCACAAGTCACCCCACCTATGACTGAGTCTGAGATAGTCATGACCTTCATCGACATTCAAGAAGCTCTGTATTACGAAGGGGCCCTAGCAAGCATAGGAAAACCATTCTCGGAGATGATCAAACACAGAGAAATGGCTGAGATGGGGCTAAAGTCTGGGAAAATAAAAGACCTTACCGCCTTGGAAGCCATGGCCGAGCATATCCAATCTGGGAGTTATGGGAATAATCCCCAGAGAGCCCACAAAAAGAAAGAAGAAGAAGTGTCCTTAGTACTAAAAGGACAGAATCAGAGGGGCGATTCGAGAAGCATGCCCATTCAAAGGAGGAACTACTCCCCTTTTCAAGCTCCAGCCTAACCTTCTAATCCTCCATTTTAAAAACTTGCGGAGGCCAGACGGCGAAGAATGTTCACCCCCTTTAGGGGATTCATGTTGGGTTTGTACGTAACGCAATCATGCAATCAAATCATATAAATAGGGCGGAAGCGTAAAAAACTAGGTTTTCAAAAATTTATACAAACCCATTACCATGATCATTCTTGTGCATCAATTATCAGTGAATGAAGAAGGAGAAAAACAGAATTATACCTTTGAAGATCCAAGCTTCCTCAGGTAAAAAGTTTACTCCTTTGATTCCTCTGTAGTGGCTCTTTCCCTTGATCAATGTCAGCCACCCAAATGTTTGGCCTCTAACGGTGATCCACCAAGGAAGATGAAGAACTCAGTAAGATGGGTTATTGGCTTAACCCTTGTTTCTATCTTTATAGAATATGTGTACTCCCAACTCTTGAAAAATTCACGTTCCTTATTTCTGATATAAGACTCTCTTATATAGATATTAGGTTAACCCTCCTAATCCAATTAGAATAGGGTTTTATTTAATTAATTAATTAAATACTTTTAATTAATTTATATCCTAATCTTTATTAGGATTGAGAGAGAGTACTGATATTATATTAATTCCTAAACTCCTTTAGAATTAAAATAATAATAATAATATTAATATTAATAAGACTCCTCTTATTAATTTATATTTAATATTTCTAAAATATTAAATAATAAACATTAAGCTTTTTAATTTATTCTATCATCATAGATTAAATTAATTATACTTAATGCATTATTACTATCATGCCATTTTCTTCTTAAATAATTATTCTTCCTTTTATGGTGTGACCCTTTAGGTTCTCCATATTAAACCGGTTGTGAATAAATCAATTAGAACAATTCTAATCTTATTTAAATAAACAAATTAAACTAATAATCTATTTAAATAAATAACATTTATTCTACAATAGGGATAAGCCTCCCTAGCGATCAACGACTTTCCAGATAATATAGATTTCAACATTAATCATAAAAGAACCTGTGAGTTAATAGTTACCGTACAATTCAATCCTTCCACCATACAATGTCCCAATTAAATATAAGACATGGATTTGCTGTCAAGTCTTAATTTATTTAATCATATGTATTTCGATTAGAAAATGCACAACTCCAAATAATGCAAATTAGAAACCCCTTTCTAATTTCATTCTACCTTGGCCAAGGATTCCTGGGTTGTCATTTAACGAATCACATAGGACATATCTCCTCTTTTACTAGAGGTGGTAGATTCTTTATTGATCATTCATTATCTCCATATGTAACTCATTATACCCAAGCATACCCTATATATGCCTTAAAAGGCCTTAAGGAATTAGTCAAAGTATAATTTGTTACATACAAGATACTATGATGATCTCAAGTCCAAGGATCACATGTACTACTATCACATTAGGAATTCCTATTGACAGGCGAGTAAAACTCCATTAGGTATTCCATAGCGAGTCACGTTCAGTGAACTTATTCTCCAATAAGCACCTACATACTTGCTTTAGTGTCTCCACACAAATGACCATGAGATCAGTCATCCTCATCCAATGAGCAAGCAACATATGTACCAATCTATCCGGATTTACTAATCCCCATTTTAGTAATCCCACAATTGGGAACTATTTTAGTTTTTAAGCTTTCTAAGAATTTAGATCTCATTATCATGATCTCATCATGATTCTAAAAGCATTGCTTAAAACTATGAGTTATTTACATATTATAAAAACAGCACCATGTAGATAATTATATGCCTTAAATGAATATTTTATTAATAAATAAATAAGATTGTTTACAAAGTATGTGCTTTATCATCATACATGATTGGCTTGTATGCACACTACTATCACTCTCCCACTTGCACTAAAGCCAATCGCCATGGTATCTCATACCCATCTTCTCTAAGTGACGATCAAACTGCTGTTGTGTTAAAGCTTTAGTAAATGGATCTGCAATGTTGTCTTGAGAGTCTACACGCTCCAAGGTGACGTCTCCTCTTTCAATGATCTCCCTGATCAAGTGAAATCGCCGCAACACGTGTTTAGATTTCTGATAAGACCTGGGTTCCTTAGCCTGTGCAACCGCTCCGGTGTTGTCACAGTATACGGGAACTGCTTCTCCAATGCTAGGAACCACACCAAGTTCAGTTATGAACTTCTTCATCCAAACAGCTTCCTTTGCAGCTTCACTTGCAGCTATATACTCTGCCTCTGTCACTGAATCAGCAACCGTTTGCTGCTTGGAACTCTTCCAACTCACTGCACCTCCGTTCAAGGTAAACACATACCCTGAAACAGATTTACTGTCATTTTGGTCTGTTTGAAAACTTGAGTCCGTGAATCCCTCGAGTTTTAATTCAGACCCACCGTAGACAAGAAAAATATCTTTAGTCGTTCTCAAGTACTTTAGGATATTTTTCACTGCCTTCCAATGCTCTTCTCCTGGATTCGACTGGTATCTGCTTGTTACACTAAGTTCGTGAGCAACATCTGGTCTAGTACATATCATACCGTACATGATAGATCCTATTGCAGAAGCATAAGGGATCTTACTCATACGGTCTCTCTCCTTATGTGTCTTTGGGGCCTGTTTCTTGGAGAGATTTATTCCATGGCTCATCGGCATGAGACCTCTTTTGGAATCTTCCATGCTAAACCTCTTTAGCATCGTATCAATGTACGTTCCTTGGGATAAGCCGAGCATCCTTTTAGATCTATCTCTATAGATCTTTATCCCCAAAATATAGGATGCTTCACCCAAGTCCTTCATGGAGAAATTTTTAGATAACCAGATTTTAATGGATTGTAACATAGGAATGTCATTCCCTATCAGTAATATATCATCAACATATAATACAAGGAATGATACTGCGCTCCCACTAACCTTCTTGTATACACATGGTTCATCCTCGTTTTTGATAAAATCAAACTCTTTGATTGTCTCATCAAAACGAATGTTCCATCTACGAGAAGCTTGCTTCAACCCATAAATGGATTATTGTAGCTTATAGACTTGATTTGTTCCAACTTTTGAAATAAATCCCTCTGGCTGTGTCATATACACATCCTCCTCAAGTTTCCCATTGAGGAAGGCCGCTTTCACGTCCATCTGCCAGATCTCATAGTCGTTGTAAGCTGCAATCGCAAGCAAAATCCGAATGGACTTGAGCATGGCTACTGGTGAGAAGGTTTCATCATAGTCAACTCCTTGTCTTTGTTTGAAACCTTTTGCAACCAGTCGGGCCTTATAGGTCTCTACCTTTCCGTCTTCTCCAGTCTTTTTCTTAAAAACCCATTTACACCCAATAGGTTTAATACCTTCAGGTGGTGAAACCAAAGACCATACTTTGTTTTCATACATGGAGTCCATTTCGAATTTCATGGCTTCAAGCCATTTCCCTGAGTCTTTATTACTCATAGCCTGTTCGTAATTCAACGGATCATCATCATTCATGATGTGTACCTCATCGTCACACTCTATAACGAATCCATACCTCTCAGGTATCTTCGGTACTCTTCCAGATTTACGAACAGGGTGTGGTACAGTAGGTTCTTCTACTTGGTTAGGTACCTGACTTTGGTCCGTGGTAACTTGTGGTTCTTGAACTTCTTCAAGATATATCTTGCTCCCACTGACCCCTTCATAGATAAACTCTTTCTCCAAGAAGGTAGCATATTTCGCAACAAACACCTTTTGATCAGTTGGATGATAGAAATAATACCCTACGGTTTCTTTAGGGTATCCCACAAATCTACACTTATCGGATTTAGTCTGTAGCTTATCATTTTCAAACTTTTTGACATAAGCTGGACAACCACAAGTCTTAACATGCTTAAGATTTGGTTTCCTCCCTTTCCACATCTCATATGGAGTCTTTGGGACGGATTTGGTAGGTACCTTGTTAAGTAGGTATGCAGCCGTTTCTAGGGCATATCCCCAGAATGAAATTGGAAGGTCGGTAAAACTCATCATGGATCGAACCATGTCCAACAGTGTTCAATTTCTCCTTTCAGATACTCCATTTAACTGTGGTGTACCTGGAGGAGTCCATTGTGAGATTATACCATTTTTTCTGAGACAATTGAGAAACACACTGCTTAAGTATTCTCCACCTCGATCTGATCGAAGTATCTTAATACTCTTGCCCGTTTGTTTCTCTACTTCACTTCTGAACTCTTTGAACTTTTCAAATGATTCTGATTTGTATTTCATTAAATACACATATCCAAATCTTGAGTGATCATCAGTGAAAGTAATAAAATAAGAATACCCACCCCGTGCACTTGTTGTCATAGGTCCACAAACGTCTATGTGAATCAATGCCAATAACTCTATAACTCTCTCTCCTTTTCCACTAAAAGGAGATTTAGTCATTTTACCCATGAGACAAGATTCACAAGTTGGATATGATTCATAATAAGATAGCTCGAGGAGCCCATCTTTATGCAACTTGGATAATCTTGTTTCATTGATATGACCGAGTCTACAGTGCCACATATAGGTATAATTAATATCATCTCTTTTCCTTTTCTTAATTTGTTCAATTTGAAATATATTTTCTTGTAAGTCAAGTGTATAAAGTCCATTTCGCAAATTTCCAATACCATATAAAACATCGTCTTTATAAATAGAACAACCATTGTTCTTTATAATAACGTCAAAACCTTCCATATCCAATACAGAAATTGAAATAATGTTTTTAATAATATTCGGAACATATTAACAATTATTAAGATAAATGGATTTGCCCGAAGGCATTGCTAAACAATAAGTTCCTACAGCTAATGCAGCAACTTTTGCTCCATTTCCCACTCGTAGGATCACCTCATCTTTGTTCAGCTTTCTACTTCTGACCAGTCCCTGCACAGTATTATATATGTGAGAACCACAGCCGGTATCCAATACCCAAGTAGAATTATGACTTTCAGAAAAATTAATTTCAATCATAAAAAAACCTTGATTGGAAGTCGAAGCATCTCCAAGCTTCTTCTCTGCTAGAAACTTCTTGTAGTTCCTCTTCCAATGTCCAGGCTCATTGCAATGAAAGCACATTTCTTTAGCTGGTTCAGGTTTCTTTTGCTCCTTTTCTTTCCCTTTTCCCTTAGCCTTCTTAGATTTCTTCTTTTCAGAAGACACCTTGGGCCTCTCCCTTTTATTGGAAGAATCCACCATCAAGACATGGTTCTTCTTGGATGAGAAGTGACCTTCTGCAGTTTTCAGCATGTTAAGCAGCTCAGGTAAGCTGACATCTAGCTTATTCATGTGAAAATTAACCACAAACTGCAAGAAGGTCTCAGGGAGTGACTGCAAGACCAAGTCTTGACTCAACTCCCCATCCATGACGAACCCAAGCTATCCAAGGCGTTCAATCAAATTGATTACCTTCAGAACATGAGTTTCGACGGCAGTGCCCTCGGTCATCCGAGATCGGAAGAGCTCCTTAGATATTTCATATCTAGCAGTCCTACTCTGTTCACCATACAACTCCTTGAGGTGAAGCAGCATAGCAGGAGCATCCATTTATTTGTGCTGACGCTGAAGCTCGTTATTCATGGATGCGAGCATGATGCATTGAGCCACAGATGCATCATCTTGCCACTTATTGAAAGTGGCAATCTCTTCCTCAGAGGCTGTTTCTGAAACAGATTCAGGGATAGTGGAATTTAGGACATAAGAAATCTTTTCAGCAGTGAGAACAATTCTCAGATTTCTTAGCCAGTCCTCATAATTCGGGCCGGTAAGCTTATTTGCATCAAGTATGCTTCGTAGTGTGATTAGTGATTTTGACATTTTTAAAATTCTGCATGTGAAAAGACAACATTTTAGCAAACATTCATTTTATTAACTTTGCATACCAAAATAAATTTAGGTCTTTATTTTAAATTGGTATCTCCCACTATTTTCATCAAACTATATTACCCTCACTCATATAGTTCGGCAACATCTAATTAAATATTTGCTAGTGAGATTAAGGATCCCATTTCAAATGTATATAACCTTGTGGATAGCACAATAAGCGATATACAAATAAATAGGTAGACAACTCTTGTCAATTACATCACCATGTAACTCCTTTTATTTTGCCTCTTAAATCATAATGGTCATGTGTGTGCACATCCGAACTAAAATGATTTAAGTTAAGTCCAGCCTAGCACTTCCATAAATTCAAAAAAGAAAAATTTTCGTCCTTGTGGATAGCACAACAAGACTAGATCGTTCAATTTTCTTGATAAGCATCAAATGTGATTAATTAACATCTTAAATATTCAATACTCGCCTTGTGGATAGCACAACAAACTCATATTAAATATTTAATACTCTATTAACTAATCATGCTAGAAGGCGACGTTCGATATTCCAAATATCATTTGAACGCTTCAGACTTAATATTATTTCTTTGAGGGGTTTGTTATTATTTGTCTCATCTTTTTAAGCGCGCATGCACATATATATATAAAATACGCGTCATTTTATTAAACATGCGAAGCATGTTTGTATAAAATATAATATATATAATATTTAGCATGCAATATAGAATACTATATTCTACCCGAGGTGATTATGGACTTTTATTCTAGTTTGGTTCACTAGAGCCACCAAGTGAACCAAAAGGTCAAACCTAGGAGTGCAAGAATTTAAATTTAAATATAACTATTACATTTAAACCCTGGCTCCATACAAATGAGTCTTCACGCGTTCCTTGCTCCTTGGTCTCCAATTTCTTCAAAATAATTCTAACTATCTCTATTACATTAACTATTTAAAATTAAATAGAAACCTTGATCAGCAGTCAAGGGGAAGTACATAGAAAGGAGATAGAATTTACATCGAGAATAAAACTAGAGAAGACGAGGTACGCAGACCCCATTTTATAAAACCCATTCATTCAAGCATTCAACCAAAATAAAATCCAATCACATTGGTCATAGTCCATAATCAATCCCTTTTATTACCATACATATCATCATACGTATCAATAAAACTTATTCATCTCATGAAAATAAATTCATTCCATATATGTATTAATATCAGTTAATGGGCAAAAGTTTGCTAAACTTTGTTTTTGGAAAAATAAACTCCTTTATTTCATTCAAAAACAATTCCAAATTAAACTATTTAATTTTAGCAATTCTGAAATCTCATTTCATATAAAATAAACATCTTTATTTTAAAACTTTATTAATTAAATAAACCATTCATTTAATTAAATAAAACAAAAAAAAATTCAGTTCCTGTCCAGTGGCGCAGCTGCGCCAAGAATGTAAAGGGAACCGGCGCAGCTGCGCAGCATAAAAACCAGGAACAGCACCCGGCGCAGCTGCACACCAATATTGCCTTGTACCGGCGCAGCTGCGCAGCTTCGCAGAATCTGAAAAAATTTTGTTGCCCAGAACTCGATCCAATCGCATATCATACATGTATGGAATCACATAGACTGATAATTAGCACAAGATTGGCTTTGATACCACTGTTGGGTTTGTACGTAACGCAATCATGCAATCAAATCACATAAATAGGGCGGAAGCGTAAAAAACTAGGTTTTCAAAAATTTATACAAACCCATTACCATGATCATTCTTGTGCATCAATTATCAGGGAATGAAGAAGGAGAAAAACAGAAATATACCTTTGAAGATCCAAGCTTCCTCAGGTAAAAAGTTCTACTCCTTTGATTCCTTTGATTCCTCTGTAGTGGCTCCTTCCCTTGATCAATGTCAGCCACCCAAATATTTGGCCTCTAACGGTGATCCACCAAGGAAGATGAAGAACTCAGTAAGATGGGTTATTGGCTTAACCCTTGTTTCTATCTCTATAGAATATGTGTACTCCCAACTCTTGAAAAATTCACGTTCCTTATTTCTGATATAAGACTCTCTTATATAGATATTAGGTTAACCCTCCTAATCCAATTAGAATAGGATTTTATTTAATTAATTAATTAAATACTTTTAATTAATTTATATCCTAATCTTTATTAGGATTGAGAGAGAGTACTGATATTATATTAATTCCTAAACTCCTTTAGAATTAAAATAATAATAATAATATTAATATTAATAAGACTCCTCTTATTAATTTATATTTAATATTTCTAAAATATTAAATAATAAACATTAAGCTTTTTAATTTATTCTATCATCATAGATTAAATTAATTATACTTAATGCATTATTACTATCATGCCATTTTCTTCTTAAATAATTATTCTTCCTTTTATGGTGTGACCCTTTAGGTTCTCCATATTAAACCGGTTGTGAATAAATCAATTAGAACAATTCTAATCTTATTTAAATAAACAAATTAAACTAATAATCTATTTAAATAAATAACATTTATTCTACAATAGGGATAAGCCTCCCTAGCGATCAACGACTTTCCAGATAATATAGATTTCAACATTAATCATAAAAGAACCTGTGAGTTAATAGTTACCGTACAATTCAATCCTTCCACCATACAATGTCTCAATTAAATATAAGACATGGATTTACTGTCAAGTCTTAATTTATTTAATCATATGTATTTCGATTAGAAAATGCACAACTCCAAATAATGCAAATTAGAAACCCCTTTCTAATTTCATTCTACCTTGGCCAAGGATTCCTGGGTTGTCATTTAACGAATCACATAGGACATATCTCCTCTTTTACTAGAGGTGGTAGATTCTTTATTGATCATTCATTATCTCCATATGTAACTCATTATACCCAAGCATACCCTATATATGCCTTAAAAGGCCTTAAGGAATTAGTCAAAGTATAATTTGTTACATACAAGATACTATGATTATCTCAAGTCCAAGGATCACATGTACTACTATCACATTAGGAATTCCTATTGACAGGCGAGTAAAACTCCATTAGGTATTCCATAGCGAGTCACGTTCAGTGAACTTATTCTCCAATAAGCACCTACATACTTGCTTTAGTGTCTCCACACAAATGACCATGAGATCAGTCATCCTCATCCAATGAGCAAGCAACATATGTACCAATCTATCCGGATTTACTAATCCCCATTTTAGTAATCCCACAATTGGGAACTATTTTAGTTTTTAAGCTTTCTAAGAATTTAGATCTCATTATCATGATCTCATCATGATTCTAAAAGCATTGCTTAAAACTATGGGTTATTTACATATTATAAAAACAGCACCATGTAGATAATTATATGCCTTAAATGAATATTTTATTAATAAATAAATAAGATTGTTTACAAAGTATGTGCTTTATCATCATATATGATTGGCTTGTATGCACACTACTATCAATTCACTCGAGAATGTGCTAAAACTGTTGACAGCACAGAAGAAGATTATTCAACTCCTTCCACTAACCAGTACTGGTCGACGGAATTTTAACCCAAGTAAAAAGTGCACATACCATTTCGGATCTTCAGGCGATGATACACAAGACCGTTTGTTTCTCAAACACAAAATCTAAAAATTGATAGACAACGGAGAGATTGAGGTGACCAAACCCGAGCAACCGCATGTGCAAGATAATCCCCTCCCTCCGCACAAAGAGGAGAGTGTCAATATGATTAGCACGAGGAGTGGAGAGGATCCAAATACCTTTGGTATGTCGGAGAGTCAACTCAATCCATCACCAATAGCCCAGAAAGTTGGGAGTTCTAAGACAGACGGTTCCTGATAGAACATAAAATCAATTCTATCAAGGAACAGACTGGATAGTTAGCGGATTTGGTCGTGTATCAACATCAGATAACCCGACAGTTGATAAATCAAGCCAGCCAACATGAAGCAAGTCCTCCTACACCAAAAATTAGCCCTATTGCTATGAGGGATCATTACCGCTTTTATGAGTATGAACCCTGGGCCGACAAGGTGGCCAAGGAAGAGAAGTTTCAAGCAGATAAGGAATTCTCCTTTTAGAGATACTTCACTAAGTTGAACAAGACGTTGAAGGAAATCCTTCAAATGCTGATCAATGAGGGGATGGTCACGCATCTGTTACCCCCAGTGAACCCTCGATCCAGAAAATTCAAGCCTGACAGAATCTGCCAGTATCATTCCAATGCACTCGGTCATGACATAGAGGATTGTTGGGGACTTCGTCACCTAAATCAAGATTATGGCTTCCCCGATGAAGAAGCACTCTTTATTCCCACGGCATGGAATGTAACGAATGAGATTTTGTATATTTAATTGTAAATATTTATTGAGTTAAATAAATATTTTAGTTGATTTATTTATTGAGTTGAATAAATAATTTATGTGATTATATTGTGAAGTATTTAATTAAGTGCAATATATTAATTAAATAAATATTTAATATTAAATTGAAGTGTAAACAATTTTGTGGTATAGTTCTAATTTAATTGAGATAATTAAATTAGATGATATTATGTAGTATTTGTTGCATGAGATTATGATTAGCGAGTAATTATAATTGTGTGATAATTTAGTATTATGTGGCAAATTTAATTAATTAATGAATGTTAGCTTGTATGTAATTAAATTAGAATGTTAGGATTTAATTAAATAAAGTGTGACATTGAAAACTATGTGTTAAATGATTTATTAAAATAAATAAAAGGGATTTTTAAAAAGTTTTACCAAACAAGGCCCTTACATCTGTTTTAATCTTGTTTTACCAAACAAAGTCCTAACTACTAAAAATCTATTTTTAAAATTAAAGAGGTTTTGGCCAAACAAAGCCTTGTGGCTTTTTGATTTTAAAAATATATAACTGACATATATTTAGTAGAATGAGTTAATAATTGTCAGTTATAATATATTGTATAATTATATGTATAATATATCAGTTATATGTTATATTGCATATTACGTTAAGTTAGAATAGATACAGAGTTCGTTAGAGAGAAAATATATATAGAGCTAGAGAGAAAAGAGAGAAGAAGAAGAAGGAGGAAGCTTGTTAATTAAATCATCACCATATTCATCTTCTTCCTCACAAATCAAAAGGGTATAATTCTAACTTTGTAAATTTTTAAAATTATGTTTTATGCTCATCATGGTTTAGTTCTCTTTAATATAGTTTCTTTGTGAAATTAATATAAACATGAATTATATATATAATTTGTATTCATAAACTGTTCATATATGATTAGTATGAAAATTTTAGGGTTTAAACATGATGAACGTGAAGAAATCATGTTCATCAAAAGGTACAGTGTACTTATTTTGAAAATTTATTCTTTAAAAGCAAAATTCATGTTTTATGGTATTAAATTGTATAAATTGATTATAGATTATGATAACATGCTTAGAAACGAATTCAATAGGCTTGAAATTATGTGAATTGATTTAGAAACAAACTCACAGTATTCAATTTCATCAAGAACACTTATCAATGACTTTTCTTCAAAAATTATGAAATTAAGAGTTTTGATTATGTGTTATGATGATTATACATGTTAAAATGTGTTAGAAGCTTAAAATTATGTTTTCCATAAAGTTTTATATGCAATATGCTAGTTAAAAACAGAATTTGGTGCGAAGCAATAAGTCAAATTGGTTTTTTCTCTACACAGTTCGCGAACCAAGAGTTGTCGCAGCAGGGTCACCTGCCCCGACGAGGGGGTGCAGAAGTGAAAATCATTTTGTTGTTTTGTGTAGTTTTTGGCTCGTATCATGAAAAGCTAACCTAATGTGATGAACTTGATGACATGTTAGGCATACATTAAGATGTTAAAGTGATTCATTAAAGTATTTCACATGATTAATTTGTAAATAGGAAATGTATAAAGTAAATTATAATTTAATTAATTATAATTCAAATAATGTGAAAGTATGACTTAATCTTATAGTTGATTATGACTTGATTAAATAAATAGTTTGATTGATTATTAAGATTGTATGGGTTGATCCTATTATATGATAATAAGTGATTTAACCTAATATTTATAGAATAATGAGTTAGCTTTGATTGGTTAACTAGTTATGTAAATTAACTATATAGTAACTAATTTATGTTACTATTGTAAATTACGTGTATGTATTATTAATTAAGGAACGTGATAGTAATTATTAGCTTGCGCTCGATGTAAGTATTCTAAACTCAAACTTTACTTTTACGTTTATGCAAGTTTTCTAATCCTTATTTTATTGAACAAGTTCATTATTGAATTGTTGTGACCTTGGCTTAATTGTTCAAGCAAGGTCGATATTGTCTTTCAAATGCTTTAAGTTATTTCTAAAGCATGATTATTAAATATGATGTCTATTATTATGACTCATAGTTATTTCTTAATTCTTTTATTATCGAATTCTAAATTATTGTAAGTTGATTCAACTACTCCTTAGTTGATGGTAGTTGAACTCTAAAATTTTCTTGAAGCTTATCCAAACCAAACTTTCTTTGGTGCGGACTTGTTATTAAATACTGAGATGAACAATCCTATTTAATAAGGGATTACCATGTAAAAATATTAAGGTGTTTGTGCACAATACATGGTACGAAGGGTTGATCCCCCTAAGTACGAGTTAAGAGTCCATGTAGTCTAATGACTGTTAAAGGTTTTAAATAGAAATATTTATAACCTAGGATATAGTTCAAGATTTTACGACCCTCAGTTGAATTCTATATTCCATGTTCAATACTTTATTATTGAGGAAAGAAATGTCATTCAAATCACTTGAAGTTATTCAGTTTATGTCATCACTATTGTTGTTATTGCAAGTGAGCTTTTGTTTGCTCACTCTTGCATTATATAACCCTTGCATCTAAAGTTGAGAAAGTTGACGAACTGTCAACTAGCAAAGGCAAGAGCAAGATGAACAAGTGAAGACTTGTTTATATATTTTGTTGGGAATTGCATATTCAAATTTGATGTTGAAAGTAAATATAAATGCTTAAGTGTAAAGTCCTTCAATGATCATATGTACAAGGATTTGGATGATAGATCAAAATTGTTAGGTTGATCTGAGCTTTAATGTTTATCATTCTGTAAATAAATGTATAGAAGAGAGATCAAAACTGTTAGGTTGATCTATTTTGAGATGTAATTGTTAGGCTTGACAGAATCATAGTCTGTCAAAAGCCAGTCTGCAGAAGCCAAGGCAGAATCGTGGAGCTTAAATGAAGATGTCCAGAATCATAGTCTGTCCTTGGAACCACACTGAGAATCGTGGAGAAGATCCGAGCACCTGTCGAGCTAAGTCAAGAATCGCAGTGTGCTCTCGGAAGCGTGGAGTCTGCAAGACAACTAAGAAGGAATTGTAGTCTATCAAAGAGCTTAAGAGAAATTGTAGTGTTCTCTACGATCAAGACTGACAAAGTGCTTAAGAGAAATCGTAGTGTTCTATACGATCAAGACTGAGTCCAGCCTGTGCAAGCCAACACACAACGATCATGGTACAATGACCACAATTGTAGTGTTCCTCCTGTCATAATCAAAGTTCGTAGTTCTTGTAATACCCGAGAATTTCTGAATATTATTAAATAAATATATTATTGGAAATGAGAATTTATTTAATATAAATGATTTTGTGTTATGAGATGAATTAATTTAATTATATTAAATTGAATAATTATAATAATTGAGAAATTGATGGAGTTTGCGATAAACTCGTTGATAGCCTTGTGTGGCATAGTGACGTAATATAAGAATGATTATATTAATTTAAGCGAACAATTAATCTATATTAATTGTTATTATAGAATATTAATTAATTATTATGGAATATTAACTATGATTGATTAATAATATGTGATTATTATTATTGCAAGAAATATAATAATAATAATAATAAAACACTTGGTTATAAATATGCTGTGATTTATATTTGTTAATGTGATAATTAATCCTATGATTATTAATTAGTTGTTATTAATAATTGATGAGGAATGGATTAATTAATATTATCAATAAGATGAATAATTTATTTAATTGACATTATAAATAATAAAACAAATAAGTAAGTTATTAATAAAATGAGGTTATATTAATTGTTACATGCAAGCATGCGAATTAAATGTATAAGGTATGGTAGCTACCTATATGTTGTATGAAGTAGTTCAATGTGGTTATACAATTATACGCAAACTATATAGTAAAGATATTGAATTGAGAAAGCTACATGATAATGCTTAGGTGACAATTGTGTATGAGTATACATTAAAATAATATGTTATGGATATATTGTAATCAATTATTGATTGTAGAATTTAATAATAAATGTGATATTATCCGATTAAATTATACCGATGTAATAAAATGTACATGGATTATATGTGTGAAAATTACACTTATTACAGTATGTGAATTACATTGTGACATTTTAATTACAACCTAAGAATGAATTATACAAATACAACCTGGATATATATATATATATATATATATATATATATATATATATATATGAAATGTGCATAGTAAAATAAGTATTGTATATATATATCAATGTTGCCAAAATGCTGAGAATTTCTTTGCCTTGTCCCATATTTGTAGTCACATTCTCCTTCACGTGCTTGACATACAGCTAAGGCCTATTCCTTATTCTTCTCCCCAAACTTAGCAACTAGCATTTCATAGCTCATGATTATGGAGGGAGTGGGATTCATGATGAATCCAACAACCGTTTACCTGCTCTTTCATAACCCTTATGCAATCCTTCAACCCGTTAGCTTGGTTTGGGAAATAATAGCATTGCCTGGACATGAATTTCTCTATATATATAAGCTCTTCCCCTTCAATTTCGTTTGCTGAGAGTTTGCTTGAGTTTGATAAATTAAGAGCATATATAATATCAGTCTAGAGTTGTAAGAATTGAATAGCTGCACGCTCAATCATTTACAAAGGTATAACTACATTCCTTGTTCTTCATTTTCGTTTTTTGTTTCTGAAGTTTCTTAAAATGTCTCATTTCTAGGTTTTGCCAATTAAGTTGTGTTTGGGTTATAGAACCCTTATATGGTTGTTATGTAAACTTACCATCATATGAATATACGATATGGCTTGCTAGCAATCAAATTCTTATAATAGTTATGTTCTTCATTTTCAGTCTCAGAGATTTCTTGAATTTTAAATGTTGTTTGGATTTCATAATTTTATGATTGGGTTACGTTAATTAGTCTTAGTAGTATGTTTAAACCTTAATGTAACTGCTTGGGACTGATTTCGTGAAGTAATTTGGCATTTGGCCTGGAAGTCTGCCGATGCAGGCTGTTCTTAAACTGAACCGGACGCGGCACAGCTGCACCGGCATTACACTGTGGCGCAACGCAGCTGCGCAGCACACTGTGTGCAGTTTTTGCTTTCTGCTTGCTTTCTGCTATGTGATAGTTTATTGCATTGATTTAAATGAACATGTTAACATGGGTAGTACAGATATATGGATGCATAAACCTAACATAAGCATGTTTAAACCAAGATGGTATACCTTTTGACAAAATAACTTATGTTCTTCAAAGTGAGCTTAGAGTTTTCAAAAAGGGGACTTGATAAATAGGCGCTATGGTTATGTTCTGACTTGTGGGACACGTTGATATGACCTAGAGACACATGAAGTGCATGTTAGCTTATCTATATTGGTTTCGTGATTTAATATGAACATGTGCACCTAACTAGTGCATTTTCCTAACGAAAGCGTAGAGTTTGAAAACAAACTTTGATAAATTATATTCATGTTGATATTCTGACCATACAAGCATGTTAATATGGTTTAAGAATGCACGAAAGGCATGTTGACTTGCTTAGATATGTTTCATAGCATGACATGAGTATTGTGAACCTTGCTAAGTAAAAGTACAAGTTTGAAACGTAAACCTTGAACATGTTTTCAAAAAGATAGTTACATCACGTGAGTATCTAGATTCTAAAGGGTTAAGATGGCATGTTCGGGTTTGATATGCCTCTAAACATGATTCGTATGTAGTAGACATAATGATAACATGAATTTAAAGCATGCTCCCAAGTATTAAACAATACCAGTTATGAATAAATAATGTGAACACTATAAGCATGTGTATTAATAGATTATGTGACCTCTATGTAAACATATAGCCAAGTTATAAAGCATGATAACCACATGGTTTTTCTATCCCTTAATACCATGTAAAATGTAAGTTAAAATTGTGATAATGAACTCAAGAATGATTATATGCTACGATGTTACTTGAACCCGATTTTGACGGTTAACTTAGGGGAATGCCATAACTTGCTAAAATAAAATATATTTAGTATTGATTGTGGTCTTATGTGATATTAATAATATGCGAGTATGTTGCTAATTGTGGTAGTCTCACATGATAGTAATGATGTATAAATATGATCAACTTGAGAAAAGAGGAAGTTAAGGATAGAAATTATATTCTATATAATTGTGTAGCTAGGTTAAAACTTAGCTTATGTGTTTAACGTATATTCGAAGATAAAATGTGAAGTTAAATTATATGACTAATGAATATCATATATATACGTAATTGTATTACGATAGGAATTCGAAAGTGTTGGCTAGCTTTACGTGAGTAAACTACGCTTAAGGCAAGTTTCCTAACTTACACTATTTTACGGTGCAAGTATCCTAACCGACGCATTTACTTTATGCAAGTATTCTATCCTTGTATATTGCGAGCTAGTTTCTTTACTTAATCGTTTGAATTGAATTAGCATACTTGAACTCTTATTTCATTAAAGCTATTATTCATGTTGAACTTGGTATTGTTCTTGAATATTGTGAAAGTGTCTATGCCATTTGATTCGGCTAGACTTATATTATTGAAAAGCGACCCAAACCAATTGATTGGTGCGGGATCTTGTATTTGACTGAGAAGAACAACCTTCTTTGAAGGGAATATATAATTGTCGGAGAACCGACGCGCGCACTTGGGTATGATTGATTGTTATGCATAACGATGGTACTTTAGGCTGATCACATGTTGTACCTATTTTTGTTGGATTTTCAGGTTATTACTGTTAATTCTAGTAGAAGTTCATGGTCCTTAGTGACTGCTCAGTATTCAGTTATTTGAAATCTTGAATTGATTTATTATTGAATCATATTGACATTATTCTGTCCTTAGCGACTATTGTTGAAAACTGTTGATATTTCTTGTTATCCTTGAAACTATCACATCTTGCTATACCCTTTTCGAGAATTGAGAATTATATTACAAACCCTTATTGTATATTACTTGCTGAGCAATTGTGCTCATTCTTGCTTTCCCTAAAACATTTCAGTTAAGGCAGAGCAGGGCGAACCTTCGAGCATTGATAAGGGCAAGGGCAAGTGTGACACCCCCAAATCCGGGTACTTCGTTTCCACATGATTTGGTGTTCACTTTCTAATATAACATACATCTACCCAATGAATAATGTAAAATAAACTATAACTTAAATTAGAATAGATAAATCTCCCTTAAAACAAGGGTTACAACCTTTTCAAGATAATCCCGGTTTACTCTAACCCTGACATGAATATAATAAAGTGCGAAAACAAAAACATAACATTCAAGTCTTATTACAATCATTCTCAATATAATAAAAAAAAAATAAGTCTTCACTTGCTTCGCTTTCCCTTGCCCTTACTCGTAGACGGAGCATCAGCGTTATCAACCTTAACTGAAATTGTTATTTAATGCAAGAGTGAGCAAACCACAGCTCACTGGAGTTTAACAATAACATAGCCATGAAAGGATATATTTAAAAGAATCTGAACAACTTAGCTTGATTCAATAATAAAGAATTGAATAATAATTCTCTATCAACATTAAAATTCGAACATAGAATTTATCTGAGGGTCATAAGACCTTTGAACTCTTATCCTAGGTTATAAATATTTCTATTTAAACCTTTAACAGTCAATAAGACTATGGACCTTAACTCGTACTTAGGGGAATCAGCCCTTCGTACCATGTATTGTGCACAAACATCTTAACGCTATGCGTAGTAACCTCCCCTAGTAAATAGGGTTGTTCAACTCAGTAATTTGAATTCAAGTCCGCACCAAAGAAAGTTTGGTGTGGATAAGCTTACAATGGTAATTTAGAATTCACGTTCATCAACTAAGGATTAGTTGAATAGACTTCCAATAATTCATAAATAAAGAATTATGAATTAACATATGCTTTAGAATCAACTTAAAGCATTTAAAATAATAACTGGATCTTACTTGAACAATAAGTTAAAATCATTTTAATTAAATAAACAATTATCTAATACAGAAATAGAAAAGGACATTCTTAACAAGAATATATAAACTCAAGAAATTATACAAGATTAGGGTTTAGAAAACTTGCATAAAATTAATGAGTTTAAGGTTTAGAAGACTTGCCTTAAGCGCAAGCTACTTAATTCAATTCACGTACTTTAATACTTCCTATACACATTAAATTATAATAATCTAAATCAGTTAACACATAACTAATTCACATAAGTGGTTAACCCTCATGGTTAAATCACTCTAATTAAATAAACAATAATAATTAACTATCACATAGTTAATCACATCACACATATACTCACATAATTAACTTAATTATGTATTTAACTAAATTATAATTAAACAATTATAATTCAAACTCTTAATCAAATTATAATTACCATTTAAATTATAAATAATTATAATTTAAAATCAATTAAACTACATTCATACATTTATAATTACACAATTTATAATTAATCATGTAATTATCAATTTAATTAATAATTACTTAAACTATACCATGCATTATAATTACATAATTTATAATTAATTATGTAATTATCAATTTAAAATCCACAATTAAACATGCATTTATTAAATTATAATTATATAAATTATAATTTAAATTAACATCTAATAAATCAACCTTTATTCATTATAATTTAATTATAATTTAAAATAAACATTTACTTTTGATTATAATTATTTAAATTATAATCATATATCACATTTAAATAATAATTCAAATCATAGTTTAAGGTTTTCAAACCTCTTTTCTTTTCTAAATATAAATTTGTCAAATTTATGTTAACAACATGTTGTAGCAACTAGATACATGCTCACTATCATAGCATAATTAAACTAGGTTCAAAATCAACACTGCACAATTAGCTAACCTTCACTGCCTAAGCACTGTGCCCGGCGTAGCTGCGCAGCCAGCTGCCCTATAACCGGCGCAGCTGCGCAGGGAAGGATTCTGGGAAAGGCAGCCGGCGTAGCTGCGCTGCTTCTGGCTGTGTTACCGGCGCAGCTGCGCAGGAACACGGACAGAGGCAGACAGTAACGGCACCCTGCTTCACTGATTAACACATACAAGCCAACAATCGGCAATTCACAGTAACTTAAACATTGTAAATCATACCTATGCAATAATACATTATATAACATGCTTCTAAAACACAAAACCATCTAAGCAATGATAATCACAAATTTTAAAATCTAATTTGGCCATTTTCATGAAAACTCATATTTTTCATAAAATAATTCACTGTAACTATTTTTCTCCATCAATTCGAACTTATATACATGCATTACATACGAAGTTGAAGATAACATCTAAAAATTACTTAATGAGCATATTAACACATACCAATTGCATGAATTTCTCAATTAACATTAACCACACTCATGAAATTCCATATGAACTCATATAAACATGAATTTTCTGTTAAAAATATATTTCTACAGTAATTTAATTTTTGAAAATCCTCTTATGTCATACAATTACCACAATCAACACATGGATACAATACATATATATAAAATTCATGATTACATAATTTCATGAAATTCACAGAAAACTAAATTTACAGAAACTCAAAACAATGAAGAACAACTGATCACAATTCTTTAAAACTATAAGATATTAATTACTTTTTTGATGATTGGAGAAGAATACAATGACTAATTCTAGCCTTCACAAGTTTCTTCTTCTTTCTCTTCTCTAACTTCTCTGCTCTTCTTTTCTCTTTTTTGTTCTTAGCTTTACAAACTAACTTCTAATCTAACGTAGTATAGAAATATTATAACTGATATAATATACGTATACTAATGATATATATGTAACTGCTAATTACTTAATATATATAATAAATACATTTATTATATAAGTTATAAAATTCAAAAACCACAATGCCTTGTTTGGCAAAACAAGGTTATTTTCAAAAATTGATTATTAATGCTAAGGCCATGTTTGGTAAACAGTTTATTTAAAAACAGATTTTTGATAGTTAGGGCCCTGTTTGGTAGAAATAGGTTTAAAACAAATACAAGGGCCTTGTTTGGTAAAAATCATTTAAAAATTATTTTCCTTTTATTTTAATAAATCATTTTGACACATACTTTAATGTCATATTTTAATCAATTAAATATTAATCATCTAATTTAATCAATTAAAATCTAACATCCATTAATCACATAAAATTTGCCACATAATTATAATTACTCGCTAATTATAATTCATGTAACACTTCATCACATAATTCATCTAATTCAATTATCTCAATTAAATTAGAACTATAATATAACATTAATATATATACATATCAATTAAATAACATTCATTAAATTAATATGTAACACTCAATTAAATTATTACCATAATTTACTTAATCTATTTATTTACTCAATAAATAATTCACATAAATATTTATTTAATTCAATAAATATTTAAAATTAAATATAAAATCTCAATCGTTACAGCAAGGCTACCAACTAGCTTGTCTCTTTTATGTTTTAAATATTTTAGTGTTGTATTAAGATGATGTAGTAAGACTGGATTTGATTATGTTTAAACTTAAGTTAGATTATGTAATAAGTCGTTAATTGATATTATTATGTAATCTATTAAGTACTGTAGGTTGCGAGACTTGGGGGAATAATTATAATAAATCATTGTAAATTATTCTAGATTAGATTTTCTGCTGTGATTGTGTGATATTTAGTTATTATTATTGTGATGTATTACCATGAGCATGTGACGAACCGAATTCGAGCGACCAAGTGGCGGTCCCGAAATTGGTGGAGTCACAGTTCTGATGAAGGAGGAAGAACAACAAATGAAGAAAGGCTTATAGCCGTTGATAAATTGATGGTCCCAATGATTCTACATTCATCCTTAGTACAAATCGAAGAAGCGTATTGAAGAAGCTAAGGAAAGGACTAAACCGCCTGCTAAAAACATCTTTTCAGGTGTTAGGTGAGCTTGCAGTCTGCTATATCAGTGGGCCAGTCGGCTGTGCAGCAGGAAAAGCAGGATGTCAACATCAACTGCACAGAACTGTCTGTAGCATTTAATGCTACAACGGACGCCTTCAATAGATAGATTTCAAAGGCTCCTTATCAAGCAAATCAGACAAGGATTCAGATTAAGCAAGCTAACAAGAAAGATCAAAAAGCTAAGAACGCTCAAGAGCACTCAACGAATATACACTACGATCCTGAAAGAGGAAAGCTTGCTTCGCTACTCAGTTCTTCAAAACTGATGCTTAATTGCAACTGAGTAGCACACCCCAGAATACAACTCTCAATCCAAGGTGTACCAAGTAAGTAGGACTTGAAGAGTTCTAAGTGAACTAAGAGAAGTGCCAAATCAGAAGGACTTGAAGAGTTCTAAGTTAACTAAGACAACTTCCAAGGCTGATGGCCTTGAAGAGTTCTAAGTGAACTAGAGAAGTTCCAGGGCTACTGGCCTTGAAGGAATCTAAGTGATTCAAGTTGTAAGAGATATTCTTAGTGGATTTCCTACTCGTGGAGTAGAAGAGTGGACTAGGAGCCTTGTGTGCTCTGAACCACTTAAAACTCTTGTGTCTCATTGTCGCTCATTAACTGCTATAACTGCCATATCTGTTATAACTGCTATAACTGCTTATCAAACCATATTGCATTATCTTAAAGGGGAACAAACATATATTCCACTGCTGTCAGTATATTCAATACTGAAAAGTATTTTAAAACAAAGAAAATTTTAAAATATCTATTCAACCCCCCTTTTAGATAACTATTGTGCCTTTGCGAACTAACATATTTGACTATGATGTGTAATAAGACTTTAACTGTTAAGATGTTTTTCGCATTTGATGTTTATTAAGGTTAGATAACTCTGGGATTTATTTGAGAAGTTGTAATCCTTTTTATAAGGAAGATTTTTATTTAATTTATAAAGGTTGTAATTTATTTTACATTCCTTATTTACAGGCAGTAGTTATGTTTTATTTAGATAGTGAGCACCAAATCCCGTAGAATTGAAGTACCCGAATTTGGGGGTGTCACAGTGTTGAAGAAGCTACGTGGGAACTCGAGGATGTAATGATGAAAACATATCCCAATTATTTGTGTAATTTCTTGTATATCGATTATGGGAACAAAATCTTTTTAAGGGGGGAAGAATGTGACGAATGAGTTTTTTTATTGTGATTCTGGGGACAGAAGCCTTTTAAGGAGGGAATATTGTAACGAATGAGATTTTGTATATTTAATTGAAAATATTTATTGAATTAAATAAATATTTTAGTTGTTTTATTTATTGAGTTGAATAAATAATTTATGTGATTATATTGTGGAGTAATTTAATTAAGTGTAATATGTTAATTAAATAAATATTTAATATAAAATTGATGTGCAAGTAATTTTTTGGTATTGTTCTAATTTAATTGAGATAATTAAATTAGATGATATTATGTGGTATTTGTTACATGAGATTATGATTAGCGAGAAATTACAATTGTGTGGCAATTTAGTATTATGTGGCAAATTTAATTAATTAATGAATGTTAGCTTGTATTTAATTAAATTAAAATGTTAAGATTTAATTAAATAAAGTGTGACATTGAAAACTATGTGTTAAATGATTTATTAAAATAAATAAAAGGTTTTTAAACAGTTTTACCAAACAAGGCCCTTACATCTATTTTAATATTGTTTTACCAAACAGGGTCTTAACTACTAAAAATATGTTTTTAAAATTAAAGAGGTTTTGGCCAAACAAAGCCTTATGGCTTTTTGATTTTGAAAATATGTAACTGACATGAATTTAGTAGAGGGAGTTAATAATTGTCAGTTATAATATATTGTATAATTATATGTATAATATATCAAATATGTGTTATATTGTATATTAAGTTAAGTTAGAATAGATACAAAGTTCGTCAGAGAGAAAATATATAGAGAGCTAGAGACAAAAGAGAGAAGAAAAATAAGGTAGAAGCTTGTTAATTAAATCATCACCATATTCATCTTCTTCCCCACAAATCAAAAGGGTATATTTCTAACTTTGTAAATTTATAAAATTATGTTTTATGCTCTTCATGGTTTAGTTCTCTATAATATAGTTGCTTTGTGAAATTGATATAAATATGAATTATATATATAATTTGTATTCATTAATTGTTCATATATGATTAGTATGAAAATTTAAGGGGTTAAATTCATGTAAACATGATGAATGTGAAGAAATCATGTTCATCAAATGTTATAGTGAACTTATTTTGAAAATTAGTTCTTTAAAAGCAAAATTCATGTTTGATGGTATTGTATAAATTGATTATAGATTATGATAACATGCTTAGAAACGAATTCAATAGACTTGGAATTATGTGAATTGATTTAGAAACAAACTCACAGTGTTCAATTTCATCAAGAACACTTATCAATGACTTTTCTTTAAAAATCTTAAAATTAAGAGTTTTGATTATGTGTTATGATAATTATACATGATAAAATGTGTTAGAAACTTTAAATTATGTTTTCTATAAAGTTTTATATGCAACATGTTAATTAAAAACAGAATTTGGTGCGAAGAAATAAGATAAATTGGCTTTTTCTCTGCACAGTTCGCGAACCAAGAGTTGCCGCAATAGGGTCACCCGCCCCGGCGAGCCCCTTATAGGCATAATACCCGCCCCGGCAGGGGTGGGGTTGCAGAAGTGAAAATCATTTTGTTGTTTTGTGTAGTTTTTGGTTCGTATCATGAAAAGCTAACATAATGTGATGAACTTGATGACATGTTAGGCATACATTAAGTTGTTAAGTGATTCATTAAAGTATTTCACATGATTAATTTGTAAATAGGAAATGTATAAAGTAAATTATAATTTAATTAATTATAATTCAATTAATGTGAAAGTATGACTTAATCTTATAGTTGATTATGACTTGATTAAACAAATAGTTTGATTGATTATTAAGATTGTATGGGTTGATCCTATTATATGATAATAAGTGATTTAACCTAATATTTATAGAATAATGAGTTAGCTTAGATTGGTTAACTAGTTATGTAAATTAACTATATAGTAACTAATTTATGTTACTATTGTAAATTACGTGTATGTAGGATTAATTAAGGAACGTGATAGTAATTATTAGCTTGCGCTCGATGTAAGTATTCTAAACTCAAACTTTACTTTTACGTTTATGCAAGTTTTCTAATCCTTATTTTATTGAACAAGTTCATTATTGAATTGTTGTGACCTTGGCTTAATTGTTCAAGCAAGGTCGATATTGTCTTTCAAATGCTTTAAGTTATTTCTAAAGCATGATTATTAAATATGATATCTATTATTATGACTCATAGTTATTTCTTAATTCTTTTATTATCGAATTCTAAATTATTGTAAGTTGATTCAACTACTCCTTAGTTGATGGTAGTTGAACTCTAAAATTTTCTTGAAGCTTATCCAAACCGAACTTTCTTTGGTGCAGACTTGTTATTAAATACTGAGATGAACAATCCTATTTAATAAGGGATTACCATGTAAAAATATTAAGATGTTTGTGCACAATACATGGTACGAAGGGTTGATCCCCCTAAGTACGAGTTAAGAGTCCATGTAGTCTAATGACTGTTAAAGGTTTTAAATAGAAATGTTTATAACCTAGGACATAGTTCAAGGTCTTACAACCCTCAGATGAATTCTATATTCCATGTTCAATCCTTTATTATTGAGGAATGAAATGTTATTCAAATCACTTGAAGTTATTCAGTTTATGTCATCATTATTGTTGTTATTCTAACTGAGCTTTTGTTTGCTTACTCTTGCATTATATAACCTTTGCAGCTATTGTTGAGAAAGTTGACGAACCGTCAACTAGCAAAGGCAAGAGCAAGATGAACAAGTGAAGACTTGTTTATATATTTGACTATGATGTGTAATAAGACTTTAATTGTGAAGATGTTTTCCGCATTTGATGTTTATTAAGGTTAAATAACTCTGTGATTTATTTGAGAAGTTGTAATCCTTTTTATAAGGAAGATTTTTATTTGATTTATAAAGGTTGTAATTTATTTTACATTCCTTATTTACGAGCAGTAGTTATGTTTTATTTAAATAGTGAGCACCAAATCCTGTGGAATTGAAGTACCCAGATTTTGGGGTGTCACATGGAATCTGAAAACCATGGTTGTTATATCCTGTGAGAAGGATATGACCATCACACCCCTGATACTGCAAGGGAAAGGGGTCCAAGAAGCACAGAATCCTGTGAAGGTAGCTGCACCTGAACCTTTAATATTACCCTTTAGACTGCAATATCCAGTGATCAGTCTGAAAAGAGTTCCATGGAACTATGGGAATGATGAAGGTTCGACCTCAAATAACATTGCCAACATATCCAAGGAAAATCCGTTGTATCTGCCTCAGTGGGTGATCAATTCAGTCATCAAAGCTAAAGGGAAAGTGGTTGAAGAGAAACTCAAAGAAATCCTTAGCAAAATGGGGCATAACGAGATCAAGGTGGTGCAGAGCCTGAAAGATGCAGCCAAACAGATATCCATCTTAGACTTGGTCTTATCCTCGGTGGATCATCTCAACATTCTGGTGAAAGTACTAGAGGAGGCACATCTACCGAAGACGGTCGATACCGAGAAATTTTGTCACGTGATATAGCACATCTTCAACAATAATGTAATATCTTTCACTGACGATGATATACCCGCAGAGGGGACGGGCCATCTCAAGTCACTGCACATAGCAGTAATGTCATCAGGGTATGTGATCGGAGGTGTGCTAATAGATGGAGGATAGTCCCCGAACATCTGTCCCTAGGATACCTTGGAAAGGATGAAAATCAACCCGAACCAGATCCGTACCAGTCATGTAGTTATCCGAGCTTTCGATGGGTCTCGCCGAGAAGATGTGGGAGAGATTAAGCTTCCACTGGAGATTGGTCCCCACACTTTCTACGTATCCTTCCCGGAACTTAACATTACCACCTAATACAATTTGTTGCTAGAAAGGCCGTGGATCCACATGGTAGAGCAGTTCCATCCACCCTCCATCAGCAGCTCAAGTACATCATCAATGGCAACCTAATCACAATAAATGTCGAACCAGAATACCCTGTCTGTAAGACCCCAACTTTTATGAATAAAGATTTAATTTTCTTTATATTATTTCGAAATAGTAAGGTGTTGTTTGATAAATATGAAAGTTATGGGTGAAATGCGCAAACATTTTTTAAAATGAGCAAGTGGTTATAAAATATTCTTGTTGTCGGGGAATATTCGTTTGGTCGTGGAATATTCTTGTTGTCGGGGAATATTCGTACGACGGCGCAGCTATTTGTGGGCCCCCACAATGGAATAACTGTCGGATATAGAAAGCGACAGAAATAATTTTTTTACAAAATAACGGCGTGGTTGTTACCATTAGTACTGTTGAAATACCCGGTGGTTAAAATACAGTGATACACGGTGTTGCATAGTAGCACACGGTATTGCACAGTATTTCGAATTATTGAGTCTTACGTGAGAAGCCATTACTCAATTATTGTTACAGTAATTACTGTTCAATATTTTATATTATTGACTCAATAATTGCTACGTTGATATTTTATATTATTGACTCAATAATTGTTACATTGATATTTTATTGACTCAATAATTGCTACGTTGCCATTTTATATGATTGATTCAATAATGGCTACAGTTGATATTTTGTAGTATTGATTCAATAATTGTCGTTGCACAGTATTTCACGTTATCAACTCAATAATTCATATTATTTGAATAATATTATTAGATAGCATTATTGACAATGTCTAAGGAAGTTCTGTCTAGGAGGGGTTATTTAATTGCGCGCCAGTAAGGAGAAGTCCTTATCGGAAGGCCCCCTCTGTCCTAGGAACGACCTGGTTGTTAATATAGTAGTTCTATAATATTATTTGTGAATAATTAATTATTGATTTATATGATAAGGAAATATTTATTTTGTGGATATTAAAGAAGGAATTGGCGCTGATGAGTTTTTATCAATATTTTGGTGTGAGAAATCATCTGTTTATGGATTTCGGAGAATTTATGTTTGGAATTTGGAAAAACTTCCTTCTGCAAAGTTGTAGAGAATTAAATTTCATATAGAAGGACATAGAATTTTATTTTTCTGATAAAGGGGCTATTTATTATGAATTATTGAAGTTTCAGAAAATAAATATTTTTTAAATAAAATGGTGGGCCCCACTTTTGTTGTTGGTTGAAAATTTTGATTTTTTTGGTAGCAGCCGGCGGCTGGAGAATTTTAAAAATAATAATGTTATTTTATTATTTTAGTCTCCTTTGGCATCCTAAGCTTTTCCTATAAATAGGGTGCTTAGGTTAGAATTGAAAATCACACCAGAATCAGAAGTTTTCTCTCTCTATAATATCGAGCGTATTTTTGTGAGTATTTCAATACTTTGAGTATTAGTATTTAGCGCAAGTTTCCTTCGGTATTATATCCGATATTCCAGTCAGAGGTACTATATTTTTGAGGTAAGAGATGTTATTTCTTTCGTAAATGATGTTATTCTTTTCAATATCATTATACAGAAATATTGTCATGGATTTTATGTTGAAATTCTTACTTTTTCAGTCGGGGTTACTATTCACGTATACGGCACTATTCACGTATACAGCACTATTCACGGAAAAATTAAATTTTCTTCTATTTGTCCAAATTGCTTGTTCAGGTTACTATCTTTGATTGTATCCAAGTTTTGAGCTCTATTCTTGAATTTTGCTCCATAATTGATTATTACGAGGTATTTTTGAATTAGATATACTAAAATACGAATCCTTAGTCTTTGTCTTTTATCTCACTGGATTCGTTTTTTTTAAAATATTTTTCATCATTCTCAGTCCTAAAAGGTGATGTAACTGAATATCTTTGGCCTGTAGAGCAAAGATGAATGATTACTTGATGAATATCTTTGGCCTGTAGAGCAAAGATGAATGATTACCTGATGAATATCTTTGGCCTGTAGTGCAAAGATGACAGGTGTTGAGATGAATATGACCACTGATGATACAAATGAATATCTTTGGCCTGTAGTGCAAAGATGAATATTGATTCGAGATGTATATTGATTGATGTTACAGGGATAAAATATTGATGATGGACTTTTAAATTATAGAAGATAGTAGACTTCATTCTCTGCTTAACTTTTCTAATGATTTGTTATTTCCGCTGCGAATATTGATCTAAAGTTGGTTGTCCATTATATTTTATCTGATTTGTTGAAGACTAACGATAATTTATTTTCCATTATCTTAGTCATAATATTCTTTACTGAGCTAGTTGAGCTCACCCTTTTCATCTGTTGTCCTCTTCAGGAAATGAGAATGTTGCGGGAACTAGTCGGGGGACAGAGTGATGGTCCGAGTTAGAGCAGTAGTAGTCCTCACTATTTCTGATAAATAGTGTGATAATAATTGTAATGAGGACTTAGTTTGAATCTTAATATTTTCTACATATTTGTATTGAGACTCACAGTTGTGTGGTCGTATTTTGCACGACCGTATGATATAAAGTTTGTATTTGAATTCTGTACCATGTATTTGGCGACTCAGAATGGGTTGGGTTGAATGGACCTATTATGGGGGCGTCACAGTTGGTATCAGAGCCATAAGTAAAGAGCCCAAAGCCTCTATCTGGTGACTTCCTGTGTATGGGGGATGCACCGAAGCCAGACTCTCCGTAGGGGACGCCGTTCTGCGGTGGCAAACTGATAGGTATCATTGTGAGGTGCTGTCCAAGGTTGGGACAAGAGTCACAGTTGGTATCAGAGCTTAGGGATATGATCTCTTGCGGAGATCGAGGAATAGAACTAGGAGGGGAGAGACGAGTAAATCCTTCGCTAGTGTGTCCTACCTAAGCTTATGTGGTATTTAATTGGTCAGTCGGAGCATAGGGTTAATATGTGATATGTTGATTTGTTTAATTAACCCTTGTTTTATGGCAGTATTTGAGAATGGCAGCTGAGAATGTTAACAACGAAGTGAATGAGACCGTGGAGACACTTTTAATCGTTAACTAGGAGAACGTGCAACAAGAAGGCAATGTTCATCATGAAAATAACGCTGGTCAGACGATAAACGATGAGATGTTTAGAAGTTTTTTGCATTTTATGCAAAATCAGATGAGGGAGACTCGTGTGCAACATACAGGTGGAGATAATAACAACACGCGAGCTGTCACTGCTAAGCAGTTCAAAGAATTGGGACCACCAGAGTTTCTGGGAAAGCTAGATCCGATCAAGGCGGAGACGTGGATTAAATAAATTACCAAGATATTTGATGTCTTGGGATGTACAGAGGAACAGAAGGTTCCATTCGCCACGTTTATGTTCCGTGGAGAGGCAGATTACTGGTGGGAATCCGTGAAGCGTACCCAGCCTGCAGCACTCCAGATGTCTTGGGAAGCGTTCCAGAAACTGTTCAATGACAAGTACTTTCCTGAAAGTATTCGTCATACGAAGGAGGTAGAGTTTATCCGACTGGAACAAAATAATATGACGGTATTCCAGTACGAGGCTAAGTTCGCGGAGCTGTCCAGGTTTGCACCTCATTTGGTGGAGAATGAGGAACGTATGACGCGGATGTTTCTAAGAGGTTTGAAACCCGAAATACGTCAATACCTCATTTCTCATAAATTTTCTTTATATTCGGATGTAGTAAACAGGGCCCAGTTATTAGAACGAGATAATAATTATGTTCAACCGAGGGACCACAACCAAGGTCGTACCGGTGGCAGCAGTCATCGGAGCAATGACAACCAGCGAGGAGGAAAGTATGACAGAAGCGGTAACCACTCCGGTGGTTATTGTGGCCATGATAGTAGAAGAAGCGAATCGGAGGGAGATTTCAAGAAGAGAAGGTACAACAATGAGAACGTGAAGACGTCGACATCAGCACCAGCATCAACTATTTCGAGGGGAGGAGAACGACCACCGGTCGTATGCTTTAAATGCGGGAAAGAGGGACATATCAGCCCAAACTGCCCACAACAAATCAAAGGATGCTATAACTGTGGAATAGAAGGACATATAGCTCGAGATTGTCCTGTTGCGAAACCAAGTTCAGCGGGGGTGGTGATTCCAAAGGCGGTTGCAGACAAGTCAAAGTCGGTGATTCCTGGAAGAGCGTTTGTCGTGACAGCCCAAAACGCGAGAAATCCACACGAGGTGATTACGGGTAAGCTGATCATAAACTCTTGCGAAGTTTATACCTTGTTAGATACCGGTGCTACCCATTCTTTTATTTCACCTGCTTGTGCTCAACGTTTGAACTTGACTTCTGATAAATTAGACTTTGACTTATCTGTTGAAACTCCGTTAGGAGAAACCTTTGTTACATCTACAGTTTACAAATCTTGCATGATTCAGATTGGTACCCTTACCTTACCTGTTGATCTTATATCTTTGAAAATACTTGCATTTGACGTGATTTTAGGAATTGACTGGTTAACCACTTACCATGCAAGAATTGATTGTTTTCGTAAGGTTGTTAGTTTTCATATTCCTAATCAACCTGTTGTACGAATTCAAACCACCAAACCACTAAAATCAGTCAATATCATTTCAAATTCCAAGGCTATTCGTTTATTGAAAAACGGATGTCAAGCTTTCTTAGCTCATGTCACTGATCTAAACCAGAATACATCAGATTTGAATAATATTTCCGTTGTTAATGAGTTTCCTGATGTATTTCCCGAAGAACTTCCCGGTATACCCCCAGAACGTGAAGTTGAATTCTTTATTGACCTCGAGCCCGGTACAAAGCCCATTTCTAAAACCCCATATCGAATGGCTCCTATTGAACTTCAGGAGTTAAAGATCCAATTACAAGATTTGTTAGATATCGGTTTTATTCGTCCTAGTACGTCTCCTTGGGGTTCTCCTATTTTATTCGTAAATAAGAAAGATGGGAGTATGCGACTTTGCATTGACTATCGGGAGTTGAACCATGTCACCATCAAGAAAAGGTATCCGTTACCTCGTATTGATGACCTGTTCGACCAGTTGCAAGGAGCGCAATTCTTTTCAAAGATCGATCTTCGTTCTGGATATCATCAGTTGAAGACTAAAACTGAGGATATTCCAAAGACTGCTTTTAGAACACGGTACGGGCATTATGAGTTCTTAGTCATGTCTTTTGGATTGACTAATGCTCCTGCTGCTTTCATCGATATGATGAACCGTGTATTTAAGGAGTATTTAGATCAATTCGTTGTTGTCTTTATTGATGACATTCTCATTTATTCTAAAAGTCGTGAAGATCATAAATACCATTTGAAGTTAGTACTTCAAAAGCTTCGTGAGAACAAGCTATACGCCAAGTTAAAGAAATGCGAGTTCTGGCTTGAGGAAGTAGCATTCCTTGGGCACGTGGTATCGAAACGTGGAGTATCTGTGGACCCGGCGAAGATTGAAGCAATACAAAGCTGGGAGCAACCTAAGTCGGTGACTGAAGTACGAAGCTTTCTGGGCTTAGCTGGTTATTATCGGAGGTTCGTAGAGGGATTTTCTCGAATCGCTACTCCATTAACTCAGTTGACTCGGAAAGATACGAAATTCGTTTGGAGAGAGGAATGCGAGAAAAGCTTCCAAGAGCTCAAGAGGAGACTTATTTCGGCACCTGTTCTGACAATACCATCTGGTTCGGATGGATTTGTTATCTACAGCGATGCTTCGGGCAAAGGGTTAGGATGTGTTCTCATGCAACATGGGAAAGTCATAGCCTATGCCTCGCGACAACTCAAAGAATATGAGAGGAATTATCCTACTCATGATCTAGAGTTGGCAGCAGTCGTTTTCGCGTTGAAGATCTAGAGACATTACTTGTACGGAGAGAAAGTGGAGATTTATACGGATCATAAGAGCCTTAAATATTTCTTCACTCAGAAGGAACTCAACATACGGCAACGACGTTGGCTTGAGCTGTTGAAAGATTACGATCATACTATCCAATACCATCCTGGAAAAGCGAACGTGGTAGCTGACGCGTTGAGTAGAAGATCATATGTGGGAACGAGTGCGATGATGTCAAGTATACGCGTAGAACCAGCTTTGATTGATAAAGTTAAAGCTGCTCAAGCTACGGATGCGGAGCTGATGAAGATGAAGAAGAAGGTGCAAGAAGGTGCAATTCCAGAAGCGAGAATCGATGAAGATGGAATACTTCGAGTCAACTCCAGACTTTGTGTTCCTAACGATTCCGACTTGAAGTATAGAATCATGATGGAGGCACACAACACACCATTTGCAATCCATCCTAGGGAGTACTAAAATGTATCGTGATCTTCGACATACATTTTGGTGGAGCAATATGAAGAGAGAGATCGCGGAGTTCATCTCGAGATGTTTAACTTGTCAACGTGTAAAGGCGGAGCATCAAGTGCCGAAGGGTCCATTGCAACCACTGGAGATTCCGAAATGGAAGTGGGAACACATTACGATGGATTTCGTTACGGGTCTTCCCAAGGTTTCTCAAGGCTTAGATGCGATTTGGGTTATTGTTGATAGATTAACCAAGTCTGCTCATTTCTTGCCGATACGAGAGACTTATTCCCTTGAACGTCTTGCTCATATGTACGTGAATGAGATTGTGAGATTGCATGGCATGCCAGTATCCATAGTTTCGGATCGTGACCCCAGATTTACTTCACAATTTTGGATCAGTTTGCAGAAAGCTATGGGCACGGATTTACGATTCAGTTCGTCTTATCATCCTCAAACAGAAGGACAATCGGAAAGGACTATCCAAACTCTTGAAGATCTATTGAGACTCTGTGTTCTAGACTTCAAAGGGAGTTGGGATAAGTACTTACCATTGGTGGAATTCTCCTACAACAACAGTTATCAGGCAAGTATAGGCGTAGCTCCATTCTAAGCGTTGTATGGGAGAAAGTGTCGCTCTCCAGTATGATGGAACGAGGTGGGTGAAACAACATTGTTGGGACCGGAGTTAGTACGTATTACTACAGAAAAGATCCAAATGATTCGACAACGTATACAAACTGCACAAGATCGACAAAAGAGTTATGCGGATCTTCATCGAAAGGACGTGGAATTTAACGTTGGGGACCATGTGTTATTACGTGTTGCTCCATAGAAAGGAGTTACAAGGTTTGGGAAGAGAGGAAAGCTCAACCCACGATTCATTGGTCCATTTGAGATTCTTGACCGAGTAGGAAATGTGGCTTATAGACTCGCTTTACCTCCAAGCATGTCTCGTGTTCATAATGTATTTCACATATCCGTGTTGCGTAAATATGTGAAGGATCCAAACCACATTATTGAGTTAGAACCAGACGAGATAGCCGAAGATTTAACGTACGAGGAGGTACCTGTCAACATCTTGGATAGGAAGGAGCATGTCCTACGCTCGAAAATTATACCTCAAGTTAAAGTTTTGTGGAGAAACTAGGCTATGGAGGAAATGACCTGGGAGTTGGAATCGGAAATGAAAGCGAGGTATCCTCACCTTTTTGACATACCAGGTACGTACGTCAATTTCGAGGACGAAATTTCATAAGGAGGGGAGATTATAAGACCCCAACTTTTATGAATAAAGATTTAATTTTCTTTATATTATTTCGAAATAGTAAGGTGTTGTTTGATAAATATGAAAGTTATGGGTGAAATGTGCAAACATTTTTTAAAATGAGCAAGTGGTTATAAAATATTCTTGTTGTCGGGGAATATTCGTACGACGGCGCAGCTATTTGTGGGCCTCCACAACGGAATAACTGTCGGATATAGAAAGCGACAGAAATAACTTTTTTACAAAATAACGGCGTGGTTGTTACCGTTAGTACTGTTGAAATACCCGGTGGTTAAAATACAGTGATACACGGTGTTGCATAGTAGCACACGGTATTGCACAGTATTTCGAATTATTGAGTCTTACGTGAAAAGCCATTACTCAATTATTGTTACAGTAATTACTGTTCAATATTTTATATTATTGACTCAATAATTGCTACGTTGATATTTTATATTATTGACTCAATAATTGTTACATTGATATTTTATTGACTCAATAATTGCTACGTTGCCATTTTATATGATTGATTCAATAATGGCTACATTTGATATTTTGTAGTATTGATTCAATAATTGCCGTTGCACAGTATTTCACGTTATCAACTCAATAATTCATATTATTTGAATAATATTATTAGATAGCATTATTGACAATGTCTAAGAAAGTTCTGTCTAGGAGGGGTTATTTAATTGCGCGCTAGTAAGGAGAAGTCCTTATCGGAAGGCCCCCTCTGTCCTGGGAACGACCTGGTTGTTAATATTGTAGTTCTATAATATTATTTGTGAATAATTAATTATTGATTTATATGATAAGGAAATATTTATTTTGTGGATATTAAAGAAGGAATTGGCGCTGATGAGTTTTTATCAATATTTTGGTGTGAGAAATCATCTCTTTATGGATTTCGGAGAATTTATGTTTGGAATTTGGAAAAACTTCCTTTTGCAAAGTTGTAGAGAATTAAATTTCCTATAAAAGGACATAGAATTTGTATTTTTCTGATAAAGGGGCTATTTATTATGAATTATTGAAGTTTCAGAATATAAATATTTTTTAAATAAAATAGGTGGGCCGCACTTTTGTTGTTGGTTGAAAAATCTGATTTTTTTGGTAGCAGCCGGCGGCTGGAGAATTTTAAAAATAATAATATTATTTTATTATTTTAGTCTCCTTTGGTATCCTAAGCTTTTCCTATAAATAGGGTGCTTATGTTAGAATTGAAAATCACACCAGAATCAGAAGTTTTCTCTCTCTATAATATCGAGCGTATTTTTGTGAGTATTTCAATACTTTGAGTATTAGTATTCAGCGCAAGTTTCCTTCGGTATTATATCCGATATTCCAGTCAGAGGTACTATATTTTTGAGGTATGAGATGTTATTTCTTTCGTAAATGATGTTATTCTTTTCAATATCATTATACAGAAATATTGTCATGGATTTTATGTTGAAATTCTTACTTTTTCCGTCGAGGGTTACTATTCACGTATACGGCACTATTCACGTATACGGCACTATTCACGAAAAAAATTAAATTTTCTTCTATTTGTCCAAATTGCTTGTTCAGGTTACTATCTTTGATTGTATCCAAGTTTTGAGCTCTATTCTTGAATTTTGCTCCATAATTGATTATTACGAGGTATTTTTGAATTAGATATACTAAAATACGAATCCTTAGTCTTTATCTTTTATCTCACTGGATTCGTTTTTTTTAAAATATTTTCCATCATTCTCAGTCCTAAAAGGTGATGTAACTAAATATCTTTGGCCTGTAGAGCAAAGATGAATGATTACTTGATGAATATCTTTGGCCTGTAGAGCAAAGATGAATGATTACCTGATGAATATCTTTGGCCTGTAGTGCAAAGATGACAGGTGTTGAGATGAATATGACCACTGATGATACAAATGAATATCTTTGGCCTGTAGTGCAAAGATGAATATTGATTCGAGATGTATATTGATTGATGTTACAGGGATAAAATATTGATGATGGACTTTTAAATCATAGAAGATAGTAGACTTCATTCTCTGCTTAACTCTTCTAATGATTTGTTATTTCCGCTGCGAATATTGATCTAAAGTTGGTTGTCCATTATATTTTATCTGATTTGTTGAAGACTAACGATAATTTATTTTCCATTATCTTAGTCATAATATTCTTTACTGAGCTAGTTGAGCTCACCCTTTTCATCTGTTGTCCTCTTCAGGAAATGAGAATGTTGCGGGAACTAGTCGGGGGACAGAGTGATGGTCCGAGTTAGAGCAGTAGTAGTCCTCACTATTTCTGATAAATAGTGTGATAATAATTGTAATGAGGACTTAGTTTGAATCTTAATATTTTCTACATATTTGTATTGAGACTCACAGTTGTGTGGTCGTATTTTGCACGACCGTATGATATAAAGTTTGTATTTGAATTCTGTACCATGTATTTGGCGACTCAGAATGGGTTGGGTTGAATGGACCTATTCTGGGGGTGTCACACTGTCTGCATACAGTGAGACATGCTGGTGATCAGTCTAGATGAAGGGATTGAACCTGCAAGTTTCCAAGCCCTGGAGGTGAGCAATACTCAGTACCTACCTGTTGGGGCACCAGCTTTGAAACAAAAAGTTTGTCTCGAAGTAATGTCGGTGGGTCAGGAGATGGTATCATTGGGTTTCCGCTCTAGAGAAGGGTTAGGAAAAAATCAGCAAGGTATCAAGAGTCCAATACAAATTTCGAGCCAATCAGAGAAAGCCAGATTAGGCTATTCATCCGGGTCAAACCATCGAAACCACACAAAGCATCCAAATGTTCCTGCTTCCACTATACTGCTGCCAAACCTCACTGATGCTGGATTTGTGAGACCAATGAGGAAGATTCCTTCTAATGTGTCAGCCATGCTATTTCCTCCAGACATACCAATGAGTGAGAGAAATGTGACGAACGAGAATTTTGTACAGATATTTGAATATTTATTGAAATAAATAAAAATTTTGATGATTTAATTATTGGGTTAAATAATTAATTCATGAATTTATGGTAGATTAATTTAATTATATGTGTTACATTGATTAAATTAATGTGTAGTAATTTAATAGTTCAAAGTATATATTTAATTGAGTTTATTTGATTAAATGAATTAATTAAATAAGCATAATGTTACTTTAATTAATTTGATAATTAATTAAAGAAGTAATGAATTGACATAATTAATAAATAAAAATATTAATTATGTGACAATGTGATTTAATGGAAAGTTATTATATTTTATTTAATTGATTTAAATAAAATTAATTGAGTAATTAATAGTGTGACAATTAACTATATAGTAAATTAGTTAATTAAAATAAATGAAAAAAGAATTAGTGTGTTAGCCAAACAAGACCCTTGTAGTGGTTAGCCCGTTATTTAATACAACGGTAGATTATATATATACATATATGTAGATTATTTGTCAGACGTTTACATTATTTTTCAAAGTTAGAAAGTAGGAGAGAATAGATAGAGTTCTGTGAAGAGGAATTGAGGGAGATAAAGAGAAAAGAAATTGAGAAATCACTGTGTTGTCTATGAATGTATTCATCTTCATCATCTTCAAAAGGGTAATTCCCTTCTTTTAGGTTTTCAAAATTTATATTTTTTTAAAGTCCTTCAATACGTATTTGAAAGTTTCTGTAAAACTTAGTTTTGAAATTAAGTCATGATATGGCTACATATATATATATATATATATATATATATATATATATATATATATATATATATATATCTCTGTGTGTGTGTGTGTGTGATTATATCGTGTTTTGTATTTGGTATGAATGATTTAAAATAATCAAAATCATGTAATTTGGCCTTAATTGGGTTTTTGAAAAGTTACAGAGTTCTTGTACGTCTTTGTAAAAATTTCTCTGTTAATGATTGTTTTGAGAAATTAAGTAAGATATGATCATATAAAGATTGATATAAGATTAGTAGTGTGTGTTGAATCATGTATACATGATTTACACTGATTAAACCATGTAATTTTGTTGATAATTGGATTGTATGAAATACAGAGTATTGAATATGGGTGAATAATCCATATGGGTGAAATAAATGTTGTAATCGTATGTTTTAATTAAAATTGACACATGATTATGATTGTATATGTTAAAACAAAGAGAATAGAATTGGAATGAACGGATTCGGTGTTATAACGAATCCGTAATGAGAAATTTCATATTTTTTTTATCAAACTTGACAAAATTATGAAGAACAGTGAAATTAAATGTTTTAAATTATGTAATTACGTGATTTAAAATGTTAGAAACATACTAAAAGTGATTTATGATGTTCCTGTGAAGTTTATACTTCATGGGTAACATTACAAATCAGTGTATTGATGTAAATTGGGAGAAAATGGCCGAGTTTTGTGTTCTTCGCAACATTCTGGAAATTCGTAGCCTCGCGGCCTCGTCGTGCCAAAGAGTTAATGCCGCGCGGCCGCGCCTGTCTGGAAAATTCGAAAAAAAAATGAAGTGTTAAATTTTGAGTAATTTGTTTTAAATCTAATAAACATGAAGACATGTTATGTATGTGATGAGATGTTAATACAAGATTAATAACTTGGGTTATGTGATTGATTAATAAGTTAATTAAATGACTTGAAACCCTTATTTGAAAAACCTAATAATGAGTTCGAAGAACACTGTCATGAATCGATAATCATATCGAACCTGTGATTAATTGATATTGTGAATATATTGATAGGTAAGAGTAATTAAAGAACGTGAATTAAAATTGTAGCTTGCACACGAGACAAGTTTCCTAACTATACTCTATAAATTGAGCAAGTTTTCTAAACTCAAATCTTTAAATTTGAGCAAGTTCTAAACCTTACTTTTATATTGAGCAAGTTATAGACTTAAATTCTATATCAAGTAGAATTCTTATTTTTGATTACTCAAGTTCAAAATTTCATATGAGATGTTATGATTCTTTTAAAAGTATCATTTCAGTATACAATACTTATTTGATTGTATACCCTTGAGAAGTTGTTATTCAAATTGAATATTATATATTGTTGAATCTTTTAAGACTAGCGGACCTTTATTGATTCGATTAGTCCATAGTCGATGAGCGTTCTAAATTCTAGAATTACTATTGAATTGTCCAAACCAAACTTTATTTGGTGCGGGCTCTGATGTCAAACTGAGATCATGAACAACCATTTTAAAGGGGAATAGATGATGCTTTAAGAGTTGAGGTAATGTGCACATTATCGGTACTGAAGGGCTGATCTTACTAAGTACGAGAAGTAAAGTCCATAGTCTTATGACTGTTAAAGGTTTAAAGGTTAATATACTTGACAACCTAGGACATAGTTTAAGGTCTTATGACCCTCAGATGTAATTTGACTCTCGATTATTATTCTTGATTCAAAAGTTGAGCTTTTTGTTATTTAGATTCTTTGATTTCACTCGCATGTAATTATTGTCATATTTTTATACTTGCGGGCATTCGTACTCACTCTTGCATAATAACATTGCAGCTAAGAATGAAAGATGTGATGAACCTTCTAGTAGCAAGGGCAAAGGAAAAGCTAACAAATGTTGAAGACTTGTGGTGTTAGTGAAATGTTAAAGTTCAAGACTTATGTATGATAATTAAGACTTATTTTTTTACGTTTCCGCAACAGAGATTTAAGGTTAAGTATAACCTAGGATTTAATATGTATTTATTATTTCAGATATTGTAATCCTATTAAAAGGAGATGATGGATTATTTATCTAATAAATGAATTTCATTATTTATGGGTAGATAGTTATATGATATTTGAACAGTGAACACCAAATCTTTTGGAAATTAAGATGCCGGATTTGGGGGTGTGACAAGTTGGTATCAGAGCCGCAGGTTAAGAACCTTAGGTGGGGGAAAACCCTAGGATAGTAGCCTTCGAGAACATAGAAATGATAACTCTTGTTGAGTTATAAGAAAGATAATAAAATTACCTTATGTGCTATGTGTTTATAATTATATACTTGCTCGAGTATCGATTAATATCACTTAATAACTAAGACTTAAAACTTATTTTGTCAGGATGTCAGATACTGAAGGAGCTAGTCAGCCCAAGGATATTGTACCCCTAGAGACTAGAGATGAGGAGCCCTGAGACATACATACTGTCTGGGAGCAGTTAGTACAGCCAGAGCCATCTTCGTTGATCACAGTCATTGGTTGGGAGCATGAGCCAGAGATTGACTCAGAGGAGGACCCTGAGGAGTTTGAGATCCCGACTGAGGCACCCGAGGAGGAGGAGGAGGAAGACCTTGAGGAGTTTTCACCGAACTCTATCAGCAATGATATGTACGATTTATTGTATGATCACAATATAGAGTTATGAGATACGATTTTGGAGTTGAGAGAGCAGTCGGTTACTCAACGGATTACCATCGAGCAGAAGGATGGCGTGGTTGAGACACTCCACACCCGTTTTGGAAGTGTGGAATGGGACTTGGCTCATGAGAAGGGCCAAAATGAGCCGAAGACAGAAGAGATAGAAAGGTTGAAGAATGAGTTAAAAGAGAAATCAGAAAGACTAGCCATAGTAGAGGAAGCTTGGGTGAGCAATGCAAGACGTGCAGATCTGGCAGAGGATGAGGCGCGTGCAAAGAAAGCTAAGGTTGTAGAGACGTGCTACACGTTTCTGAGGGCCATTGACGAGGCCCATGACCGAGTTATGAGATATCTAATTCAATTCGAGGGACTGTCTGGGTATATGTTAGATCGCAGGACTATGTCTCGTATAATAGAGGAAGAGCGTAACGAAGCTGTCGGACGTCTTAGCAGGTCGTGATAGAACAGTATGATTATGTGAATGCTTAACTGATAATTAATAATATAAATTCCGATGTTATTATAAACAAATAAATATTCTGATGATTTAAATCCTGAAGATCTTTTATCTCAGGATAGTTGATGTAAATGACAGAAATGCTATCGTACTATGTTGCAAACTTTTGATTTTAATAAAATATTAAAATTTATTTGAGATGTTATGAGTTAAAATGATTATGTTAAATATTTGAGTTAAGTCTTAAGTATTTAAGAGATTGAATAAAGATCTAATGAGTGTATATGTTAACAGAAATATACCGCCAAGAAGGGGACAAAATCGTCGGCAAGCCCAAGAAGAGTCAACGAATAACAATAACAACAATGATGCCAATGTGAACCCCATTCAGCAGTTGGTAAATCTGTTAGCTGAAGAGATGAATAATCAGCCTCAAGCTCCACCGAACACCTCATTTAAAGACTTTAAGGCAGTGGGACCGCCAAAGTTTAAAGGCTCCACAAACCCGATAGAAGCTCAGACTTGGGTTATGGAGATGGAGATAGTTTTTGAGGTCGCTCGAGTTAGGGAGGACCAGAAGACTGCCTACGCGACATTCATGTTAAAATCAGAAGCCAGCTACTGGTGGCAGGCAAATAAGGTTAGGGGAGGAGAAGGTGTAATAACCTGGGAAAGGTTTAAGGAAATGTTTTTCGAGATGTACTTCCCAACCAGCTCCCAAAATCAAATGGAGGTGCAGTTTCTGGAGTTAAAATAGGAAAATATGTCTGTGCTCGACTACGCGGCGAAGTTTAACGAATTGGCTAGGTTTTCCCAATATCAGGTGCATACTGACGAAAGAAAGGCTAGGCGATTTGAGCAGGGACTGAAACCCTGGTTTTATGTAAAGTGTCAATGTTTCAATTGAACACTTTTGCTGGAGTTCTGGAGAAGGCCATCCTCGTTGAAGGTGGAAGCGAAGCGGTGACCAAGTACAATTAGGATCAAAAGAAGAAGAAAAATAAAAGTGAAGGAAATAATAAGGCTAGTGGCAATAACATAGGAGGAACCAATAATCATATATGAAGGTGGAATGACAACCCGTCGTCCGTAAATCAGCAAGGGAGTCAGACGAAAAGGATAGAACCATGCCCAACCTACGGAAAGACTCACTTGGGAGTCTGCATGAAAGGGAAAAGAGTTTGCTACAATTGTGGTCAGGAAGGCCACATAGCACCTAACTTCCCTAACCCTAAGAAGGCCGCCTGCTACACATGTGGGTCAAAGGATCACTTGGCTAGAGACTGTCCCAAAAAGGCATCTTGAGGGCCAGGGTCAGGTGGAAACAAGGGAAATAAGAGTGGTAATCCTCTTACAATTACCGGACCTACTTCGACAAATCGACCAACTGCAAGGACATTCAATATGACCATACAGGATGCGGTGATGTCTCGTGATGTGGTGTCAGGTATCATTCCGATCAATAAAGTCAATGCTTATATTTTTTTTGATTCGGGTGCTACTTGTTCATTTATATCCGATGACTTTGCAAAGAAATTAGAATTGCATAAGGACGAATTAGAAATCCCTATGAACATAGAGATTCCGAATAGGGAAGTGATTCCTGTTAGGTATATACACAAGAACTGTAGAGTGGATATTAAGGGCAACATTATTAATGTAGATCTAATCCCTATTAAACTTAGGGAATTTGACGTTATCCTGGGAATGGATTGGTTATTCAATTATGGGGTTGTAATTGATTTCCAGAAGAAAGGTATTATCCTTATGATCCCTTCAAAGGTTGTGTTTTATAGCAAGTCGCCTAGACAAGCGAGTTGTCTGACAATGTTGAAATCCAGGAAGTTATTAAGACAAGGCTGTGTGGGATATTTAGCCTACATAGTCTATAGTCGCAAAGAGAATCCAAAGTTAGAGGAAATACTAGTCGTAAGGGACTTCGTGGATGTGTTTCTAGATGATCTGCCAGGACTTCTGCCGATAGGGAAGTAGATTTTGTGATCGATTTGGCGCCAGGAACGACTCCAATATTGAAAGCACCGTACCGGATGGCTCCGGTAGAAATGAAAGAATTGATGGTTCAGTTACAAGAGTTACTGGATAAGAAATATATTCAACCGAGCGTATCACCGTGGGGAGCGCCGGTGTTATTTGTTAAGAAGAAGGATGGGACGATGAGGCTCTACATCGATTATAGGAAGTTGAACAAGGTTACCATTAAGAATAGGTATCCGTTACCAAGAATAGACGATCTATTTGATCAATTAATGGGAGCAAGATATTTCTCAAAGACAGACCTAAGAAGTGGTTATCATCAGTTGAAGGTGAGGCCAGAAGATGTCCCGAAGACAGCGTTCAGGACACGATATGGTCACTATGAATTTTTGGTTATGTTATTTGGTCTAACAAATGCGCCTGCACCATTTATTGGCAGAATGAATGGAGTGTTCAAGCCCTTTTTGGACAAATTTGTAGTGGTGGTTATTGATGATATATTGGTGTATTCAAAAACCAAGGAAGAACATGTTGAGCATTCGAAGTTGACATTGGAGGTGTTGAGAAGAGAGAAGTTGTACGCCAAATTCTTAAAGTGTGAATTCTGGATTGAAAGGTTGCAATTTCTCGGATAAATGATTGATAAGGACGGAATTTCGGTGGATCCCTCCAAGGTCGAAGCAGTGATGAATTGGGATCAGTCGAAAACACCGTTGGAAGTAAGAAGTTTTCTTGGATTTGTAGGTTATTACAGAAGATTCATTCAGGATTTTTCCAAGATCGCCACTCCGCTAACGAATTTGACTAGGAAAGTTGTGAAATTCATTTGGACGGAGAAGTGTGAGGAAAATTTTCAAGAACTTAAGAAAAGATTGAGTACAGCACATGTGTTGTCCCTTCCGGATGACATTAGAAACTTTGTGGTATATAGTGACGCGTCGCATAAAGGGCTGGGTTGTGTGCTTATGCAAAACGGCAGAGTCATTGCGTATGCATCACGACAGTTGAAGGATTATGAGAAGGGATATCCAACCCATGATCTAGAATTGGCCTCGGTGGTATTCGCTTTAAAGATTTGGAGACACTATCTCTATGGGGAGAAGTATGAAATATATACAGACCACAAGAGTCTGAAATATATTTTCACCCATAAGGATTTGAGTATGCGTCATAGGAGATGGTTAGAACTAATTAAGGACTACGATTGTGGTATCTTACACCACCCGGGTAAAGCAAATGTTGTAGCCGACACCTTAAGCAAAAAGGGTCGGGAGAAGTTGATGATGTTGACAGCACAAGAAGAATTGATTTCAGCAATGGAAAAACTAGAACTAGAAGTAGGATATCCAATGGAGACTGATGAGAAGCTATTTCAGATGCAAGCCAGTACAACTTTATTGGATAAGGTTACGGAAGCTCAAAATCTAGATAAGGAATGTGAGGAAGTAAAGAAAAAGATATCTGAAGGAACTGAACTTAAATTTAAAATGGACAGTGAGGGTTTGTTGAGGTTTGAAAGCAGAGTTTGGGTACCGCCAGTACCAAAAATCAAGGAGGATATTTTGAGCGAGGCTCATAGTTCGAGGTATTCCATTCATCCCAGAAGTACCAAGATGTATCAGGATTTATGACAACACTTTTGGTGGCCAAATATGAAGAGGGACGTTGCCGATTGTGTTGTCAGGTGTCTGACCTGTTAAAGGGTCAAGGTAGAACATCAGAGACCAAGTGGTTTGTTACAACCTCTAGAGATCCCAGAATGGAAATGGGAATATATTATAATGAATTTTGTGGTTGGCCTTCCGACAACCCAGAAAGGCTACGACGCAGTATGGGTTATCGTTGACCGATTAACGAAATCCACAAACTTTCTTCCAATTAGAATCAGATTTAACTTAGAACAGTTGGCGAAGTTATACGTGAAAGAGATTGTTTCGAGGCACGGGATGCCGCTGTCAATTATTTCTGACCGTGATCCACATTTTACGTCGAAGTTCTGGAAATGACTACAAGAATACATGGGGACATAATTGAGAATTAGTACAGCTTATCACCCTCAGACTGACGGGCAAAGCGAAAGGACGATCCAGACATTAGAGGATATGCTGAGAGCATGCATCATGGATTTCAAAAGTAATTGGGATGATCACTTACCACTTGTAGAATTCAGTTATAACAATAGTTATCACGCTAGTATTGGTTTGTCGCCTTACGAAGCGTTGTACAGTAGAAAGTGCAGAACACCCCTGTACTGGGATGAACTTGGCGAGAGACAATTATTAGGACCAGAGTTGGTACAACAAACAGCAGACATAGTTAAAGGAATTCGGACAAGATTAGTAGCGGCTCAAGATAGGCAGAAGAAATACGCCGATCCACACCGCAAGAATGTAGAGTTTGAATCAGGTAGTTTTGTGTTTTTGAAGGTCTCTCCCTGGAAGGGAAAGATCCAATTTGGTAAAAAAGAAAAATTGAGCCCGAGGTTCATTGGACCCTTTGAGGTGCTTCGACGAATTGGAGAAGTCGCCTATGAGGTAGCTTTACCTTCGGCATTAGAGCATGTCCATAACGCCTTCCATGTGTCAGTGTTACGACCTTATAAACCTGATTACAAACATGTTATAGAATAGGAACCCTTATAATTCGAGAAGGATTTATCATACGAAGAAGTTCCAATTCAGATTGTTGACAGGAAAGAGCAAGTTCTCAGGAATAAAGTAATACTTTCTGTTAAGGTAATTTGGAGGAACCACAACGCTGAAGAAGCTACGTGGGAACTCGAGGAGAATATGATGAAGATTTATCCACACTTATTTTCTTGAATAGGTGAACGTGATTCTGGGGACAGAATCTTTGTAAGGGGGGAGAATATGATGGGACAAAATTATTAATCGAATTGTGATTCTAAGGATATAATCCTTTTAAGGGGGGAAAGATGTGACGAACGAGAATTTTGTACAGATATTTGAATATTTATTGAAATAAATAAATATTTTGATGATTTAATTATTGAGTTAAATAATTAATTCATGAATTTGTGGTAGATTTATTTAATTATATGTGTTAGATTGATTAAATTAATGTGTTATACTTTAATAGTTCAAAGTATATATTTAATTGAGTTTATTTGATTAAATGAATTAATTAAATAAGCATAATGTTACTTTAATTAATTAAAGAAGTAATGAATTGACATAATTAATAAATAAAAATATTAATTATGTGACAATGTGATTTAATGGAAAGTTATTATATTTTATTTAATTGATTTAAATAAAATTAATTGAGTAATTAATAGTGTGACAATTAACTATATAGTAAATTAGTTAATTAAAATAAATAAAAAAAGAATTAGTGTGTTAGCCAAACAAGGCCCTTGTAGTGGTTAGCCCGTTATTTAATACAACGGTAGATTATATATATACATATATGTAGATTATTTGTCAGACGTTTACAATATTTTTCAAAGTTAGAAAGTAAGAGAAAATAGATAAAGTTCTGTGAAGAGGAATTGAGAGAGATAGAGAGAAAAAAAATTGAGAAATCACTGTGTTGTCTATGAATGTATTCATCTTCATCATCTTCAAAAGGGTAATTCCCTTCTTTTAGGTTTTCAAAATTTATATTTTTTCAAAGTTCTTCAATACGTATTTGAAAGTTTCTATAAAAATTAGTTTTAAAATTAAGTCATGATATGGCTATATATATATGTGTGTGTGTGTGTGTGTGTGTGTGTGATTATATCGTGTTTTGTATTTGGTATGAATGATTTAAAATGATCAAAATCATGTAATTTGGCCTTAATTGGGTTTTTGAAAAGTTACAGAGTTCTTATACGTCTTTGTAAAAATTTCTCTGTTAATGATTGTTTTGAAAAATTAAGTAAGATATGATTATAGAAAGATTGCTATATGATTAGTAGTGTGTGTTGAATCATGTATACATGATTTACACTGACTACACCATGTAATTTTGTTGGTAATTGGGTTGTATGAAATACAGAGTATTGAATTTGGGTGAATAACCCATATGGGTGAAATAAATGCTGTAATCATATGTTTTAATTAAAATTGACACATAATTATGATTGCATATGTTAAAACAAAGAGAAAAGAATTGGAATGAACAGATTCGGTGTTATAACGAATCTGTAATGAGAAATTTCATATTTTTTTTTTATCAAACTTGACAAAATTATGAAGAACAGTGAAATTAAATGTTTTAAATTGTGTAATTACGTGATTTAAAATGTTTGAGACATGCTAAAAGTGATTTATGATGTTCCTGTGAAGTTTATACTTCATGGGTAACATTACAAATCAGTGTATTAGTGTAAATTGGGAGAAAATGGTCGAGTTCTGCGTTCTTCGCAAGATTCTGGAAATTCGTAGCCGCGTCGTGCCAAAGGGTTAATGCCGCGCGGCCGCGCCTGTCTTGAAAATTTGAAAATTTTTCTAAGTGTTTAATTTTGAGTAATGTGTTTTAAATCTAATAAACATGAAGACATGTTATGTATGTGATAAGATATTAATACAAGATTAATAACTTAGGTTATGTGATTGATTAATAAGTTAGTTAATTGACTTGAAACCATTATTTGAAAAACCTAATAATGAGTTCGAAGAACACTGTCGTGAATCAATAATCATATCGAACCTGTGATTAATTGATATTGTGAATGTATTGATAGGTAAGAGTAATTAAAGAACGTGAATTATAATTGTAGTTTGCGCACGAGACAAGTTTCCTAACTATACTCTTTCAATTGAGCAAGTTTCCTAAACTCAAATCTTTAAATTTGAGCAAGTTCTAAACCTTACTTTTATATTGAGTAAGTTATAGACTTAAATTCTATATCAAGCAGAATTCTTATTTTTGATTACTCAAGTTCAAAATTTCATATGAGATGTTATGATTCTTTTAAAAGTATCATTTCATAATACAATACTTATTCAATTGTATACCCTTGAGAAGTTGTTATTCAAATTGAATATTATATATTGTTGAATCTTTTAAGACTTGCGGACCTTTATTGATTCGATTAGTCCATATTCGATGAGCGTTCTAAATTCTAGAACTACTATTGAATTATCCAAACCAAACTTTATTTGGTGCGGACTCTGATGTCAAACTGAGATCATGAACAACCCTTTTAAAGGGGAATTGATGATGCTTTAAGCGTTGAGGTAGTATGCATAGTATCGGTACGAAGGGCTAATCTCCCTAAGTACAAGAAGTAAAGTCCATAGTCTTATGACTGTTAAAGGTTTAAATGTTAATATACTGGACAACCTAGGACATAGTTCAAGATCTTATGACCCTCATATGTAATTTGACTCTCGATTATTATTCTTGATTCAAAAGTTGAGCTTTCTGTTATTTAGATTCTTTGATTTCACTCGCATGTTATTATTGTCATATTTTTATACTTGCGGGCATTCGTGCTCACTCTTGCATAATAACATTGCAGCTAAGAATGAAAGATGTGATGAACCTTCTAGTAGCAAGGGCAAAGGAAAAGCTAACAAGTGTTGAAGACTTGTGGTGTTAGTGAAATGTTAAAGTTCAAGACTTATGTATGATAATTAAGGCTTATTTGTTTACGTTTTCGCAACAGAGATTTAAGGTTAAGTATAACTTGGGATTTAATATGTATTTATTATTTCAGATATTGTAATCCTATTAAAGGGAGATGATAGATTATTTATCTAATAAATGAATTTCATTATTTATGGATAGATAGTTATATGATATTTGAACAGTGAACACCAAATCTTGTGGAAATTAAGATGTCGGATTTTGGGGTGTAACAAGAAAAGCCCCAAAGCCTGATGGGGAGAGCAAAAAGGGGAAAGAAATGTTCCTGCACGAAGGACGAGACCCATTTGCTAACAAGTATTTTCTGATGCACTACGAGGGTATGAACGATGATATCCCAGACAGTGATGAAGAAGATCAGATTTGAATTCCTCGCATCAAGAAGGGGAAGGGTGGAAGTTCAAAGAAGAATCCCGTCTCTGATCTAAAGGATGTCTCAGTCGTCATCAGAGATGAGACAAATGAGCACAACTCCTTTATCCTCCCTATTCATGAGGACTTGACATTGGACAATTGGAGCAGCCTCCCATGTCTCATTCAAAAAGGGTAAAAGGGCAGAAAGTCCATCTGCCCTAAAACATGGTATCATTTACTGCTTATTTTTGTTGCACAGCTATAGCAGTAACTTTTGTGATGCTTTTGCTAAATGCTTTGTATGTTTAAACAATTTCATATATTAAAGTGAAATCATTTTGTTTTCAAGACTCTAGAATTGGATTTGTTTGTCATTGCTGATGAGATGCCATAATGTCATAGTGACTAAAACTTTGATGTATAACTGAGCTTCGACTTAATGGAAATTGATCAGAAGGAGATAAATGACTATGAGGTCCACGAGGAGATCAAAGAATGGGTCGAAGACAAACCCAAACTAAACCTCGATCAAACCACCACTGTCAATATCGAAACCTCAGAAAACCTCAAAGAAATCCAGATAGGCCTAGACCTCACCCATGATCAAAAAGCCGACCTGATTAAACTCTTAACTAAGTTCCAATATGTGTTTGCATGGTCACACGAAGACATGATTGGCTTGTCTACTGACATTGTCATCCATCGATTCCCCATCAAAGATGGATTCAAGCCAGTCAAGCAGAAGCTCAGACGATTGAAACCCGAATGTAGTCTGAAAGTCAAAGAAGAGGTTGTCAAATAATTCAAAGCCGGCATCATCATGGTATCAACATACTCTGAGTGGCTGTCGAACATAGTTCCCATGCCTAAGCCTTGAGGGAAAGTGCGAGTATGTGTGGATTACAGGGATTTGAACAAATCTTGTCTCAAGGATAATTTCCCAGTATCTTTCATCCACATCCTGATAGATAGTACAGCACAGTATGTCATATATTCTTTTGTGGATTGCTTTGCTGGTTACCATCAAATCATGGTCGCTAAAAAGGAAAATAGGGAGAAGACGACCTTTATCACTCCCTGGGAACCTTCTGTTATAGACGATTATCCTTCGGTCTTATCAATGCCGGTGCCACATATCAGCGAGCCATGATGGCCCTATTTCAAGATATGATGCATAAGGAGATAGAGGTTTATGTGGATGAAATCATCGTCAAATCCCGGAAGGAGGACGATAACATCAACCATCTCAGGAAGTTGTTCAACAAGTTGCGTAAGTACAACCTCAAGCTGAATCCGGCCAAGTGTGCTTTTGGTGTCAAATCGGGCAAGTTGTTGGGATTTCTGGTAAGCAATAGAGGCATTGAGCTGGATCCTGCCAAGATTAAAGCGATCACGGAGATGCCAGTACCCCGGATATAAAAGGAGATACGTGGGTTCCTGGGAAGGATCAATTTCATTAGCCGGTTCAATTCCCAGGTCACAACAACTTGTGAACCCATCTTCAAGCTACTAAGGAAGAATTCCTCCACGAAATGGAATGAGGATTGCCAAAAAGCTTTCCTTTCCATCAAAAAGCAGCTGATCAAAGCACCTGTCTTGGTACCCATGAGGGATAAAGTTCCCCTGTTCATGTACTTATCCATCAATGCCAATGCAATGGGCTGTATGCTGGGAAAAAAAATGATAGTAGTAAGGAGAAAGCTATCTACTACATCAGTAAAAGATTCAGCAGCGGCGAATAGAAATACCCCCTGATTGAGAAGACATGTTGTGCTTTAACATGGGCCGCCATGAGCCTACATCACTATCTGCATGGGCACACGACCTATCTCATATCCTGCATGGATCCACTAAAGTACGTGTTCAACAAGCTAATGTTATATTGTCGATTGTCCAAATGGCAGTTGATACTCCAACAGTTCGACATTGTCTACGTGACTGAGAAGTCCATCAAAGGTCAGGGCATTGCAGATCAATTGTCCGAAGCACCGTCAAGGGATTTTGAGCCTTTGGAAACTTATTTCCCAGACGAAGGAATCATGGCAATTCAACAAATCCATCAAGAGAGTATAGTCCAACTCTAGAAAATGTATTTCGATGGAGTAGTGAACATGGAAGGTGCCGGAGCTGGGGCAGTTATTTTCTCTGGTACAAAAGAACAATATCCTGCGGCTACCTGATGTGTGGGTTTCATACCTACGAATCGGTATTCATTATAGCTTGATTCTTGATGTTTTCAAGTAATTTTCCTATCATTCCTACTTAGTTTACACTCTTGTGTGCAGGTAATGAAATGGATGCGAAAGTAGCATAAAATGTAAATTTTCAGCATACATGCTAAGTCCACCTGCTGGGGCGGGAACTTAAAGAAAGAATTACCCACCGGGGGGGTAAGAGCACTGCCAGATAGTGTTGACCCGTTGGAGAGGTTGTTTACTAAAGAAAAGCCTCGCTGAGGCGGGGAGGCTCGACCAGCAGCTGAAGTTTTCCTACTTCAAGTTGGATTTATGCAATAAAAGGGGAAGACAAGGGCTGCGAATATAGTGATATATAAGGGAATTGAAGAAACAAATTGGGGGCTGCGTAGCCATACACAAGCCCTAGCTTTGGATATCAACTTGGAACGAGAATTGAAGCTTTCTAGGATCATAAGGAATGCGAGATTGTGGACACGAGCGGTGATATACTTCATCGTTTATTTTCTCTTTCTCTACATCTTGTATTCAGAATGGTTTTTATTAAGTGGATTATGGATTTTGATTCATCTGTGATGAACTAACTTTCTATTTAAGCCTATAACGGATCTTATTATGTAATGGATGATTAAATAGTTTTTAATTCAATTTATGAATATTATTTCTGGATTATTTGCTATGAGTTGTGCTTAATTTATATAATTGCTTGATCACCAATTATCTGTTATCCCATATAAATTCGAGAGATGATATATGGGATTCGAACTAGCTATAGTGATATATGTTTGTGATTTCTACGTAGTTAGAATTCATAATTCATGTATACGATAGAGATATCTATGCATTATATATAATTTGATAAGAACTTGATTTTAAACCCTATTCAACTGTAATTCACATAGAGATATAATGAATTATTTATTTAAGGTGTCTTGTTTAATTCTATCATCTATGGATTTGAGTGAGTATGGGTATAATGCATTGAGAGATGGTTATATCTGCTTCAGTGTTCTTGATTAATAATCTGGAGTAATTGACATAAACTAGAGAAAATGATATTATCTGAAGTGAAACAATAAGTGAAGTTGTAGGCTTAATTCTCTAAAACTTGTTAAAATTCAAAGTTAGTGTTTAAATTGGTTTAAGTAGTAATTTAGTTAGAAAATCATCTTTTAATCATTAGTTTGATAAAGCTGAAATAGTATAAAACTAGTACTTGTTTGATTAAATAGGAATTATTGTCTCTGTGGGTACAATATCTGAACTTATCAGTATATTACTTGTTGAGCACGTACACTTGCGTGTAACGCGTATAGATTTTACCCAACAAGTTTTTGGCGCCGTTGCCGGGGACAGTAATTGCGTTTATTACTTACAATATCAGTTTAATTAGATCAGTTTTAGTTAAACATATATATATTATTTTTATTCTTAATTTTTTGTTTGTTTGGTTATTTCAGGTACATTCGAGTAATGCATGCAAACTAGACCGAAGAAGCCAGATTTGTTGCCCTTCGAGGACGACATCGACAAATGATTTCAGAAGCTAACTAAGTGGATTGCAAAGACTCGAGAGGAACTTGAAACACCCAAAGCAACCATGGCTAAACAGGAAGATAAACCACTGAGGGAGTATGCTACACCAAAGATTTTAGAAATTCAATCGAGTATCTCCAGGACGGCGATCAATGCAAACAATTTCGAGATTAAGCCTGGGACTATACAGATGGTGAAGAATAATTGCCAGTTTGGGGGTCTTTCAAATGACAACCCGAATGAACACATCTTAAGTTTCATAGAAATCTGCGACACCTTCAAGTGCAACGGGATGTCAGACGATGCAAACAGATTGAGGTTATTTCCGTTCACACTCAGAGATAAGGAGAAGGGTTGGCTCCATTCTCTACCACCGGGATCAATCACGGCATGGAATGATCTGGCTCAGAAATTCCTATCTAGGTTCTTCCCGCCGGCAAAGACACATATATTGAGAACGAAGATATCTTACTTTGCACAGCTACAAGGGGAGCCACTTTATGAAGTATGAGAAAGGTACAAGGAGCTGTTGAGAAAGTGCCCACATCACGGATTCCCACAGTGGACGCAACTGAGTAACTTTTACAATGGGGGTAGGGAGTCATATACGGACTAGCATCGATGCAGCCTCAGGTGGAGCTTTTTTGGCAAAGAAATTTGAGGAGGCATGGGCATTGATTGACATAATGGCTTCAAACGGCTATCAGTGGCCGACTAAGAGATTGACTCAACCTACAGCAGTAGGTGTTCTAAAAGTAGATTTTATGATAGCCATATCTGCACAACTAGCAGCGTTATTGAAGAAGATGGATGCCATGTCAAGGGGAAACGTGCAGCAGGTAGCAATTATATGCGAACTTTGTGCAGGTGAGCATCCGACAGAACATTGTGCGATCAACCCAGCTTTGGTACAGTTTGTGGGTAGCTACAACAGGCCACCCAAGACATATCAGAATACATACAATCAGGGGGCAAGAAACCATCCAAACTTTTCTTGGAGCAACAACCAGAATCAGAACCAACAGTATACTCCATGATAAACATACCCTCTTGGTTTTCAGAATCAGGATCAACAGGCAGCTCCACGTCAAGAGAAAAATATAGATTTGGAGGAGATATTGGCAAAATATATAACAGGAAATGACGCGGCGATGAAAACTCAAGAAGCGGCGATGAAAACTCAAGCGACGACAATTAAGAATCTAGAAACTTAGATTGGACAGATTGCGAGTGCACTAAATAATCGACCCCAAGGAACCTTGCCAAGTAACACAGAAAATAATTTGAGGGGAGGACATGAGCAATGTCAAGATGTTACACTTTGGAGTGGGAAACAACTAGCCAAGCAGGAGTCAGAGATCCCGACTGTGGATAAGCAGGTTGCGACTAGTGCGGAACAGATAGTGGAAGGGAAAGTAGGAGAAAAAACTGCAGAAAAAGAACAAGTGGTTACACCGGTAGTTTACCCTCCACCTCCATTTCAACAAAGGATCCGAAAGCAGAAAATAGAGCAACAGTTCACAAAGTTTCTGGAAGTGTTCAAGAAGCTAAACATAAACATTTCTTTCGCGGAGGCATTAGAGCAGATGCCCAGTTATGCCAAGTTCATGAAGGATATTTTGTCGATGAAAAATAAATTAGAGGACTTCGAAACTGTGACACTAACAGAGGAATGTGGTGAGATTCTGCAAAAGAAGCTTCCACCTAAGTTGAAGGATCCGGGTAGTTTCACCATCCCATACAAGATAGGTAGTTTGGCTTTTAACAAGTTTCTATGTGATTTAGGTGCCAGTATAAACCTCATGCCATTGTTAGTTTATACTCAGTTAGGATTACCAATACCTAAACCGACCAACATCTCCCTACAGCTAGCATATAGATCAGTAACTTATCTACGCGGAATTGTTGAGGATGTTTTGTTAAAATTGGATAGATTCATCTTCCTAGCGGACTTCATCATTCTCGACTATGAAGAAGATAGGGATATTCCAATAATCCTTGGGAGACCATTTTTGGCTACTGGCAGGACTCTCATTGACGTTCAAAAAGGAGAGTTGACCATGAGGGTGCAAGATCAAGAGGTCACCTTCAACGTGTTAAAGACCATGAATTTCCCCAAGGAGGATGAGGAGTTTTTCCGGGTAGAGATTATTGACACAGTGGAGGGTGATGAGCAACATCGAATACTTAATACCGACCCACTAGAATCAGCATTAATGAGGTACTATGATAAAGAGGATTCTGAGATAAAAGAGTACCTGCAACTATTAGAGGCCCATCCAAGAGTAAACAGGTTCAAGTTACCATTTGAACCATTAGAAGCAGCAGGAACTTCAGCAGTAAAGATGAAACCATCTCTTGAGGAACCACCCCAACTTGAAATCAAACCCTTACCCAATCACCTCAGGTATGCGTATTTGGGCAATTCATCTACTTTACCTGTTATGAATTCATCTGCACTTAATGAACTACAGGAAAGTAAGCTGTTAAGAGTTCTGAGGGAATATAAATCTACTATTGGATGGACAATTGCCGACATCAAAGGAATCAGCCCGTCATTCTGTATGCATAAGATTCTGATGGAGGAAGGTAGCAAGAAAATAGTGAAACAAAAGAGGAGGCTCAACCCAATAATAAAAGAGGTAGTAAAAAAGGAATTCTCAAAATAGCTGGATGTTGGAATTATCTACCCAATTTCAGACAGTGCATGGGTGAGCCCGGTCCAATGTGTTCCGAAGAAAGGCGGTATGACAGTAGTCAAAAACGAGAAGAACAAACTGATACCGATAAGGACAATGACCGGCTTGAGGGTCTGCATGGACTACAAAAGGCTGAATAAGGCAACTAAAAAGGATCATTTCCCCTTGCCTTTCATTGATCAGATGTTGGACAGACTAGTTGGACACGAGTACTACTGCTTGCTGGATGGGTATTCCTAGTACAACCAGATCGTTATTGCGCCGGAAGATCAAGAGAAGACGACGTTCACGTGCCCCTATGGCACCTTTGCCTTTAGAAGAATGTCATTCGGACTGTTTAACGCACCGACAACTTTTCAGTGATGTATGATGGAAATCTTCTCGGACATGGTGGAGCGTAGTGTTAAGGTATTTATGGATGATTTCTCAGCATTTGGGGAATCATTTGATAGGTGTCTCGAGAATTTAATATTGGTATTGAAAAGATGTGTGGAGACGAACCTAGTGCTCAACTGGGAGAAATGCCACTTTATGGTCCAAGAAGGTATTATACTTGGACATAAAGTTTTTGAAAAAGGTTTTAAAGTCGGCAAGGCTAAGTTAGAAACAATTGAAAATTCGCCACCACCGACATCAGTCAAGGGGATTAGGAGTTTTCTCGGCCATGCTGGATTCTATCGCATATTTATTAAAGACTTCTCTAAAATCACGAAGCCATTATACAGTCTATTGGAAAAGGATGTCCCGTTCAACTTTGATGCAGACTATCTAGCGACGTTTGAGCAATTGAAGAAAAAGCTAACCACAACCCCAATCATTATCGCACCGGATTGGACAATGCCTTTCGAGCTCATGTGTGATGCCAGCGACTATGTCGTAGGAGCAGTTCTTGGATAACAACGGTAGAAGGTCTTTCACGCCATCTATTATGCGAGCAAGACACTGACAGATGCACAGTTAAACTACACAACTACTGATAAGGAATTACTTATAGTTGTGTACGCGTTTGACAAATTTCCCTCGTACTTGGTAAGGACAAAAGTGGTAGTTTACACAGATTACTCAGCAATCCGGTATCTAGTTAAAAAGAAGGACACAAAGCCGAGACTTATCCGCTGGGTTTTGCTCCTCCAAGAGTTTGATTTAGAAATTAAAGATCGAAAGGGGACAGAAAATCAGGTGGCCGATCATCTTTCATGACTGGAGAACCCGAATCAGGACGACACAGATAAGGTGGTGATCAACGAGTTTTTTCCCGATGAGCTGTTATTCTTAATCCACGGAGAGTTACCATGGTATGCAAATTTTGCGAACTACTTGGCTAGCAATATTCTCCCACCAGATTTGACACGCCAACAAAAGAAGAAATTCGTACATGACGTGAAATGGTATATGTTGGATGAACCTTATTTGTTCTGCCAATGCGCTGACAGAATGATCCGGCGATGTGTGCCAGAAAGCAAAGTTGAGGGCATCTTATAGGCCTGTCACGCCTCGTTATACAGTGGACACTATGGGAGTGAGAGAATAGCTGCAAAAGTCCTCCAAGCAGGTTTCTTCTGGCCTACTTTGTTTAAAGACGCACATCAGTGTGTGAAAAACTGCGATAGATGTCCGAGAGTGGGAAATATTTTGAAGTGGAATGAGATGCCACTAAACATAATCTTGGATGTCGATATTTTCGATGTATGGGGAATCGACTTCATGGGACCATTTTCGTCTTCATTCAATAATCTGTAAGTCCTATTAGCCGTGGACTACGTATCAAAATGGGTGGAGGCAGTCGTATTACCGACAAATGATGCGAAGGTGGTTTTAAAGTTCGTACAGAAGAATATCTTCACACGATTTGGCACCCCGAAGGCAATCATCAGTGATGAAGGGAGACATTTCTTCAACAAATACTTCACCGCTCTCTTTTGACAAAGTATGGGGTCAAACACCGGATTGCCACAGCCTATCACCCTCAGACGAGTGGCCAAGCCGAAGTATCCAACCGAGAGGTGAAGATAATATTAGAAAAGGTCGTCAACCCAAACAGGAAAGATTGGTCGTTGAAGCTAGACAACGCTTTGTGGGCATATCGGACCGCCTATAAGACTCCGATAGGTATGTCCCCATATTAGTTGGTTTACAGGAAGGCGTGTCACCTTCCGGTGGAACTCGAGCATAAGGTGTATTGGGCCATTAAGAAATTGAACTTTGATTTATTAGCAGCATGGGAGAAAAGAATGTTATAAATCAACGAGTTAGATGAATCCTACCTGCAAGCATACAAGAATTACAAGCTATACAATGAAAAAGTCAAGAAATGGCACGATCAGATGATAATGGACATAAAGTTTGAACCGGGTCAGTTAATATTGCTATTCAACTCTTGGTTAAAATTATTTCCCTAAAAACTTAAATCAACGTGGTCAGGCCCTTTTACAGTCAAAATAGTGTTTCCACACAGCGCCGTTGAAATTTACAGCAGGGATTCGACCGAAACATTCAAAGTGAATGGCCAACGCCTCAAGCACTATTGGGGCGGTGACATCGATCGGCAGGCGACCGCGGTCGATCTTGCCGAGCCAATCTAAAATAGGAAGTAGTCAGACTGAATGACTTAAAAATCAAGCGCTCAATGGGAGGCAATCCATCCTTTACGTTCATTTTTCTTACATTAGAATCGTTTATTATAGTCATATATAGTACGTTGTAAGTTTTCTTAATAATGCATATTCAAACAAATTATATGTGTGCTTGTTGTGATAGGACACTCACAAGATCATCCCAACCAAACATCATGAAACAAGCATCTAATCGAACAGGGGAGTATGTTTAAGCTATACTTTAGAAGGACAAGGAAACGAATTAAAGGAATCTAATCAAATTGTTAACTGAACAAACACAGGAACACCCGCTGGGGCGGGTGTATAAGGAAGCAAAGCCCCGCCGGGGAGGGTAGGATGAATCCCGGACAGTGAGTCCACCTGCTAGGGTGGGTATATGCAAGCTAAAAGCCCCGTTGGGGCGGTTGAGCGCGGAAGTCGGCAAATTTATTTTAAAACTGAAAGTTATGTTCCTTTTGGACTCCCATCATAACACAAGTTCAATCCCAACTCACCTTTAAGCACTATACACACCAACAACTATCGAATTTGCTCCTCCCAACTCAGGCGAATTCGTGGGAGCAAATCCACCACTATCAATTCTCTTTTCAATTGCAACTCAAATCCACCACGATTACTAAGCAATGGAAATCACCTTCAAGACTCCATCCCCCATTGTGATCTTCTCAAAAGAAAAATTCAACAGGAAGATCAATCATCAACCACTTCATCATCTGGAAACATCAACAATTCCTACACTCTAACATCATCAAGCATAAAGTAGGTATTTATTTCCAATTGGGTCAAAAATTTTGAAGACAAATTGGGGTGATCTGTCGGGATTTTGAAATTACTAGTAATTAGTTGGGTAATTGTGATATATATATCTTGTGCTACTTGGTTGTGTGTAACAAAAATTTAGGGAAAACACATTCATCAACCTCACTAAACATCAAGCCACCTTGACAACGCCGACCAACTGTTCGACAAAAGTCCACAACCACAGTTCTTCAGGAATTCTTCATTTTTGAGCAAGGTAACAACATGCCACCACGTCCACAAAAGAGGCAAAAGGGTGAAGGGTCCTCCTCGGCCGTTCGACATTTTGGCCGGAGGAAATTTCGGAGTGCGGCCACCGCCTAACTATTTGAGTATTTGGCGGGAAAGGCACTCATATTAGAACAAGGCCTTAAACTAGCTCCTTCAGATGGGCAGATGAAACTACAGATTATAGAACGACATTGGGATATAGCATTCACTGATCAACTAGAACAGGCCGGGGTAGCCGTAGTCAAGTAATTCTATGCCAATACTGAAGACGCACCTACATTTAAAGCATTCGTAAGAGGCAAACTGGTAGACTTCAGTGCAGAGGCCATAAATGGCTTCTACAATATCACATCACTGGAAGTGTGTCAGTACACGGAATTGCGAGATAGCGGGACTGATTATGATCAAATCCTCAAGGAAATATGCAACCCTGAGACAGCATGGGAAAAAGACAATAGAAGAGGCACGAGCGAAATCACTAAAGAAAAAATCTCATTATTGTATGTGATCGTCAAAGATCTCCACATCAATATTGGGACGATCATAAGCTTCTTCATTCGCCGGTGTTTGAGAGGTGGCCTAGCGGGAGGATTACCACACCCATCATTAATCACTGGGTTGTGCAAGAAAGCAGGGGTTATATAGGCAGAAAATGAGCCAGTTCAGCCACCATTGATGCTTCTAGTCTCCAGGCTAATGAACTAATTTGAACTATGGAAGGGGGCACCTTCACATCCTCGTGGCCTGGGTTTTATTTTTCCAGACTCAGATGAGGGGGAGGACGAGGCCAGGGATGAGGATTACGTGATGCCCGAGGATGAATTGGAAGTAGACGAACCTTCTCGCTCGACAAATTCCATGCTCAAAAACCTTCAGCGGCAAATGAATCAACAACAAAAGAGGGATGACAGACTGGCAGCAAGGCAAGGGCACATATTTGAGACTCAAAACCAATTAAATGCCACTATCACCGATGCCTTTTCCCATCTCAACACCACCGCTGATCCATTTCAGTTCCCCTGCTCCCCAACCACTCCCAGCATATCCACCTTCAGATTCTAACAAGGAGGAGGGTGGCGAATCGGATGCTTGATTTCACAGGGAAGTCTTCGATGCTTAATTTCTTTATTTATCACAATGAAGACATTATTTAGTTTAAGTTTGGGGGTTGGTTTTATTTGTTTTTTTTTCATAATCTTGTTAGAATATTTCATGATTAGTGTACGATATTTATAATTTGCATAGTAGAGTAGTTATTTATTTTAGGAGCTTTAGTTAAGTTTTTATGCTTATAGAAAAAAAAAGAAAAAAAAAGACTCGTAACTAGGATTGCATGAGTCAAGTATGTCAGTCGGTATGAAGAAACCTTAGGCAGTGATGACAGTGGACTTACATAGAACTTAAACAGTAATGAGAACTAGGACATAGATGTAAATTCCAACCTTTGCATGAATTATTACCTGTTGACACTATTGTACCGGTTAACACGTTAGGATGACAATGTGGATTAACTTGGGCCGAATAGTCACATAATTGACATCTTGATAGAAATTGGGCTTTAAATGATAAAAATTTTGTAAACTGGTAGTAATGACTAGATTAGGCAGAAACTTGAGTTTAGGGGAAAATATGGGAGCTATCTAAAAAGAAAGAAAAAATCAACAGAAAATGAAAATGAAAAGTGAAAAATATGGAAAAAGAAAGAAAAAGAAATTTGAAATAAACACCGTGACTTATTTAGTTTCGTGGCCTTTGATGCTTGAGTAAGTAAGCCCTAGAGGATGTCTTTACACCCAGCGCCCTAAAGCCATTTGGTTTGGGAGTTGTTGGCCGAAAACTCGTTACATGGGTATCACTAAAAAGCCTAAGGGAACTAAACGTTGCACAGTCATGAGTAAAGTAGAATTATGGGAAAACGAGCAAAATGCACCCATAAAGGAATAAATATAGCAAATCTCCCATATCGACTTCTGACTTGGTTAATGTTGAGTCATGTTTCTACATTACTTGTTTACGAGATTCCTTAAGTTAAAAGCTGTATATTTGTCTAAGATGCATATTATGTGATATATTTGAACTTTAGTTGAACGCATTGTTGTCAGGCACACACCCACACAGTTGTGTTAACGGGTGATGATTCATAGATGGGTTGGAACTGCGAACATGTTTTTGGTTGGATTTATTGTTATATTTATGTGATTTCTCTGAGGCAAGATTGGTTAACTTTGTATAAGCTGACAGTTGCATTCATAAGCATTATATCTATTTGCATGTGCATGGTTTTGCTTAAGGACAAGCAAAGCCTCAAGTTTATGGGTATTTGATGAGTGGGTTTCATACCTACGAATTGGTTTCATTATAGCTTGATTCTTGATGTTTTCAAGTAATTTTCCTATCATTCCTACTTGGATTATACTCTTGTGTGCAGGTAATGAAATGGATGCGAAAGTAGCATAAAAGGTAATTTTTCACCATGCATGCCAAGTCCACCTGCTGGGGCGGGGACTTAAAGAAGGAATTACCCGCCGGGCGGGTAAGAGCACTGTCGGACAGAGTGTTGACCCGTTGGAGCGGGTGTTTACTAAAGAAAAGCCCCGTTGGGGCGGGGAGGAGCGACCAGCAACTGAAGTTTTCCTACTTCAAGTAGGATTTATGCAATAAGAGGGGAAGACAAGGGCTGCGAATATACTGATATATAAGGGACTTGAAGAAACAAATTGGGGGCTACTTAGCCATACACAAGCCCGAGCTTTGGATATTAACTTGGAACGAGAATTGAAGCTTTCTAGGATCGCAAGGAACGCGAGATTATGGAGACGAGCGGTGATATACTTCGTCATTTATTTTCTCTTTCTCTACATATTTTATTCAAAATGGTTTTTATTTAGTGGATTATGGATTTTGATTCATCTATGATGAACTAACTTTCTATTTAAGCCTATAACGGATCTTATTATGTAATGGATGATTAAATAGTTTTTAATTCAGTTTATGAATATTATTTCTGGATTATTTGCTATGAGTTGTCCTTAATTTATATAATTGCTTGATCACCAATTATCTGCTATCCCATATGAATTCGAGAGATGACATATGGGATTGGAACTAGCCATAGTGACATATGTTTGTGATTTCTGCCTAGTTGGGATTTATAATTCATGTATAGGATAGAGATATCTATGCATTATATGTAATCTAATAAGAACTTGATTTTAAACCTTATTCAATTGTAATTCACATAGAGATATAGTGAATTAGTTATTTAAGATGTCTTGCTTAATTCTATCAACTGTGGATTTGAGTGAGTATGGGTATAATGCATTAAGAGATTATTATATTTGCTTTAATGTTTTTGATTAATAATCTGGAGTAATTGACTTAAACTGGAGAAAAGGATATTATCTGAAGTGAAATAATAAGTGAAGTTGTAGGCTTAATTCTCTAAAACATGTTAAAATTCAAAGTTATTGTTTAAATTGGTTTAAGTAGTAATTTAGTTTGAAAATCATCTTTTATTCATTAGTTTGATAAAGCTAAAATAGTATAAACTAGTACCTGTTTGATTAAATAGGATTTATTATCTCTGTGGGTACAGTATCTGAACTTATCAGTATATTACTTGTTGACCACATACACTTGCGTGTAGCGCGTATAGATTTTACCCAACACTACCAAGATGGAATTTGTCAAAACCAACAACACAGCTGAATATGAAGGCTGCATAATGCGGTTGAACCTAGCCCAGTCCATGGGTATCAAGCATCTACTAGTCTTTAGAGATTCTGAGTTAGTTATCAGACAAACCACTGGGGCCTATCACACCAAAGAATTGCATTTACTGCCCTATCACCAGCAGGTCAGCAACATGTCTATGGATTTTAAAGTGATAACCTCTATCCACATCCCTCGAGGAAGGAACGACTTTGCGAATGCACTGGCAACATTGGCTTCCCTGATCCACATATCGGGTAAGAGGGGAATTCCGGACATCAAATTCACAAATCAAAAGGCCCCGACATATGGGAATTACATTGGAAAAGTATCAGACGAAATACCTCCTAGAAAATAGCCTTGGTATCAAGACATCAAGGAATATCTTCGAGATAGATCTACACCACCTAGAGCAAGCCAAGCCGGAAAGAAGCGGATTCACAAGATGGCTATGAAGTTTTTTCTAAGCGGAGATGCACTTTATAAAAGGGATGCTGGAATAGGCCTTTTAAGATGCCTTGATAAAGAGAAAGCCCATAGATTGATGGATGAATTCTACGGTGGAGTCTGTGGTCCACACATGAGCGGTCATTTGATGGCCAAGAAGATAGTAAGACTAGGGCATTAATGGATATCCCTTAAAGCTGACTGTGATGACCACGTCAGGAGATGCTACCAATGCCAAGTCCATGTAAATGTTAGTCACGCTCCTCCAAATGAGCTTCACAATATGAGTTCGCCGTGACCTTTTTCTATATGGGGAATGGATGTGATTGGGCCAATAGAACCCAAAGCCAGCAACGGACATCGATTCATCTTCACTATGATTGATTATTTCACCAAGTGGGTTGAAGCTGGCTCTTTTCCCAAAGTCACCAAGGAGGTAATCATTGGTTTCATCAGAAATAATGTCGTTTGTTTATATAGACAGCCAGAGGTAATCATCTTAGACAACGCCAAGAATCTAAACAATAAGATGATGAGAGATTTATGCAGCAATTTCCATATCAAGAATCTCAATTTCGTCATTTATCGGCCCAAGATGAATGGTGTTGTCTAAGCGGCCAACAAGAATTTCAAAAAGATCATGCAGAAAATGTCCGCCAATCAAAAAGGATGGCCTGACCTGTTTCCTCTAGCATACCGAACTTCAATGCGTACCTCTACTGGGACTACCCCCTATTCATTGGTGTATGGCATGGGAGTACTACTGCCTATAGAAGTATAAATGTAGTCCTTGCGAGCCTTAATAGACGCTCAGATGGAGAAAGACTAGTGGTTGCAAGAACGGTACCACCAACTGTCCTTGATAGATGAGAAGAGGGCTACAACCATTTTCCACGGGCATTTATATCAGCAAAGGATTGCTCAATCATACAACAAAAAAGTCTGAATCTGACAATTCAAAGAAAATGACTTGGTATTGAAGAAAGTTCTGGCCAATCAAGCCAAAGGAAAGTTCGCCCCGAATTGGGAAGGTCTTTTCATTGTCAAAAAAGTGTTGACATGAGGAGTTATCATATTACAAGAGATGGATGGGAATGAATTTCCCCAGCTTATCAATTCAGACACCGTGAAAAGTTACTATATCTAAGACACATGCCAGTCATCATCCTGGTCCTGTGAATCAATCAAATCAATTCAAGTTTTCACTAGAAGATTGAACTTTGAATGACCTTCGCCCGGGAGTACGTAGGCAGCCATTCCTGGTGCGGTCAAACCAAACAAAAAGTTCAAAAACCCATCAAACCAAACTCAAAAGAGACATTTCTCAAACCTTTCACACAAAACTTGAACTACGAATGACCTGATCTCTCTCCACCCGGGAGTACGTAGGCAGCAAAATATGGTGCGGTGTGACCTTCAAAGAAAGAACAAAACCCAATAAAAACCTGTCCTAAGACACTAAAACCCGATAAAACCCAAATTCTATCAAGTCTCTCTACTCAATGGGCCCTACTGAGGTACTCTCTGACATCTCACTGTCCATCCATCAAGGAGAAGTTCATGATACATCAACAACAGCAAGTCATAAAAGAAGTGGTAATCACTCAGCAATAACAATACATATCCAATAAGGAAGTGATTCAAAATATATTTCACTGGTATATAATACTGTTCAATATATACATGGTGTCCTGTACATGACAAAAATGGCTGATCTAGTATGTGCAGGAAAAACAAAGCAAGTCTACGAACCAGTGGACAAGCAGGATAGCAGGGCCAACATGGCATCCCTCTCTGAAGATGGAGGAGCAGCTGCAAGCTCAATACCCTCAGTCTCCATGCGAGTAAGAACATCCACAGCCATCTGCACCGTGCTGCTGTGACCATCTATGAAAGTGCTCATATCTGTAACTAGGTTGTGGGTATACGATCTGAGTGCCATACTGTACGACATATATATATCTCGAGTAGCTATGGCCTCATCCCTCTCTATATAAGCGGCATCCCGGGAAACCAAAGTCTCCTCAATCTCAGTGAAAACCGCATTCGAGAAGATCGAGCCTCATCTCTCTCAACCAATGTTGCATCCCGAGTAGCTCGAGCCTCGTCTCTAGCGGTAAAGGCTGTATCTCTGCTAAAAAGGGTTGTCAACATCAATGGCCTAGCCTGATCTTTCATGAAAGTCATTCGAGCTAATGAATCAGCAATAGCTGGGTCTGTCCCAGAGGGAATGCTCGAAGGGTCACTAAGTAAAGTCGCCGTCAAACCGGTAAACAACTCATCCTCTGTGGGAGAATCAGGATCCTGCATAGGCTCTTCCTCATCTGAATCAACACTCAGAGCTGACTGGATAGCCGCAGCTAATGCAATATGGAACTCCAACCATGTTGAAAACTTTGGAGAACGATCCGGATGGCTAGTAGAGAACTCAAAACTCTCCTTGTGAGTCCAACAGTCATAAGTCCTAATTAGGTTAGCTGACGATAAAGATGAAGTTGATATCCACTGATCAATGGCTCCCTCAAAATGGTGAAGACTCTGAAACTAATCAAACTGGCCTATCAATGCTAGTGGATGGTAGGTGGCCACCCCTCTCAAACTCGCTAGGGGCAAATAATCCATGCCGACTGCATGAGTGATGAAGTTGTAAGGGGAGCTAAGCCTTGAGCATGGTAAGATCAAAAATGGATGCTCGATCTCCGACAGAAAGGCCGACCATGATGCTGCATCTGAACACTCCGCTGGCTGGAAGGAGTATGATATGGCTATCTCATGGGTTAAGCAGTACCCATGGTGTCTGAAGGTACCAATCAGACTCAAATGCGACACGAGCCATACATATAGCAGAACAAAGCTACCTCTAAAAAAACCCCTCGAGATGGGTGTTGCAAAATGTAGCCGACCTCAAGGTCTCGGCCAATATCATCGGCAGAATAGTGCAACCCTATCTGAGAGCACGGACCACGACCATCAAGCCGATATCCAAATGGTCCAAATATAGTGGCATGTATACATAAGCCATAACGCACATAAGCAAGACGTCTACACGGGTAAACTGCCAATCATCTGCGGGAATAATGAAATGTCCCGAATGTCTCTCGTAGTTGTTCAACCTACCAAAACGATCAATCAGAAAGTTAATAGATATCACATGTCCTGCAATAATCTCATCAGTAACGACTCTGCGTCTCAGACTTGACATAGTCATAAATGGTCTTTTCATGTCACTGATGGCTGTACGGGCACAAGGCAGATCAAGTGCCAAACCTATAAGGTGCTCATACTCCTCTAAGGTAGGAGTCAACTCATGAAGGCCAAAACGGAAAACCTACCGTCAGGTATCCAGCATGATAGGATGCCATCCACAAATCCATGTGGAACCTGGAAAGCTAGAAGGGCTAGAGAATGCCCTAGCATCTGGTCTACTGTCCCTCTAGCTGAGAGAGGCAGACTGTCATACCATGACCGCAACGAAGATGCCACCGAAGACGGCGGCGAATGCTCAATACGACTGACGGTGGAGGACGACATCTGTATCACCATATTATAAGACCATCTATGGGTCAAATCTAAACTCACCTGTCTAAATGCATATCTATGATATAATACATGCATAATGACAATGATAAAAGTGATGCAATAGATAGGATATATCATGCATATCTAGAATAAACTATCTACTACAACCATCATCTATGTCTGCTTATCAAATACAATATAAAAAGTACAAGGAAATCGGGCACAGCCGCCCAACTACTAATAGAGGCCTATCAAACGATATAGGGAGAAATAGGGCACAACCGCCTAATAGCTAAATAGAGGCCTATCAAAAGATATAGCGAGAAAAGTTATCCGAAGAGGTCTAGAATATCTGTCTCCAAGCTATTAACCTGCTCCAGCTCCTCCTGAGTCACAAAATCTCGGCCAGTATGAATGTCTGATCGATACAAGGGAGGATTAGCACCTGCATAACTACTGGAAAATGGACCTGCTGAGGGACCAGTTCTAGAGCTAGAATGATCAAAAGAATCTACCTCGAATGGATCCCGGCCAAGGTGCCTAATGAACAAATGAGCCCTCTCCAACTACTGGGTTAGTCTTGTAATCTAGTCCAGATGAGTCGGATCTCGGAGACAAGCTATCCAGTCTGTCATCATCAAAGACCCTGGCACCATATCTGCCATAAACTGGGTAGCATTAGTCTGAGCCCCAATAGTACGAGGACTCCACCAGCTGTGAAATGCCTCCTGGCTATAAGGACCCTCTGACAGGGTGAAGCCATCTACTCCCACCAGTGGAATGTCTGTGAGTGGTTGAGCTAATGGCCAATGATGCCAAGCAGGAGGAATAAAGGAAATGCAGATATATCCTGTGGTGCTCCGAATAGCACGCTCTCCTAAATAGAGCTCCCAACCTCCCTCTGTCAAAAATAGAACTCGATGAGTGGATAATGCAAACTCCCGGCCAGTGGAAAAGTCATCCTCAAACCCGACTGTCAAAAAGTATGAGGTATACAAGACCCACAAGATCGAATCAGCCGTCAACAACTCTAGCTGCAAGCGGGAGTGGGTGAATCCCTCAGCTACAGGGACCTCTGTCAACGTGGAGTGATGTCAGCACCATCCCCTAGGATAAGTCTCCAAGCCCGGAGTAGTGGCGGGGTGTAGGCAAGGGAGCCTCTCATATGCCCAAAATTGGCCATGCAAATAACAAACCTGTAAGGCGCTCATACTGTGTGAGAGGCTCGGCCGCGAAGGCTGTTAATGGCCAATTTTTTTTACTTTTTGATCCTGTTCTGCAGCAACTTCATGAAGGCATAAGAAGCAATATTTCACACTTAAATCACCTGTATATAGAATAACAAAAAATTAAACCTAACTACAACCCATCCTCAAAAATGTATATGCGAGAGGTATGTACTGTTCAATTCGTAACAATGCTATGCAAGCGAATATTTTATATTGGAATCCCCAAAAATTGTCATATGCTTATATGCAGTATGCAAATATGTTCAAAATATATTCAATGGGCTTCTAGCTCCAAAAATCCGTGCAACTATGCCTAAGCGCAAAAACATAGGCAATAATCTTTCAATTCCTATAGATATATACAATTGAGTATTGCACTCCCAAAATTTCCATGCTACATACCTAATGTTCAAAAATGTACGCGATGAGCATTCCAACATTACAATGTTCAAAAATAGGTAAACTTTTTCAAAATGCTTAAAATTAAACGGGGGAAGGGAAATATAGAGATAAGTCACCAGAATTAAATAGGGGAGAGAAATATTTAGAAATGCAATGCAAGAATTAAACTTGAGGAAGAGATAGAGATGATGGGGTGCCTCCCATCTAGCGCTTGTTTACAGTCCATAAGATAGACTTTGTCGAAATTGATCAAGTTGTAGAAAGGATTGAGGCGATCTCCTGTCTGTCAACCTCTCCACCATAGTAATGCTTCAGCCTTTGTCCATTGACTTTGAAGGGGTTATCTGGGTTCTTATCGAAATCTCTATTGCACCATGTGGATATACAGTCTTGATAGTGAAAGGCCCTGACCACCTTTACTTGAGCTTTCCCGGGAAAAGTCTAAGTCTTGAATTGTATAACAGCACTGCTTGCCCTGGCTCGAAAGTCCTTTCTAGAATCTTGTGATCATGCCACCTTTTCACTTTTTCCTTGTATAATTTAGAATTTTCATAGGCTTGCAACCGAAATTTGTCCAACTCATTGAGCTGGAGAAGGCGTTTCTCCCCTGCAGCCTTTAAGTTGAAATTCAGCTTATGGATTGCCCAGTATGCTTTATGCTCCAGTTCCATGGGAAGGTGACAAGCCTTTCCATACACAAGCTGAAATGGTGACATACCCAGCGGTGTTTTGTAGGCAGTCCTGTAAGCCCATACTGCATCATCCAGCTTTAGTGACCAATCTTTTCTCATGGGGATCACAACCTTTTCCAGTATTCTCTTTACCTCACGATTTGACACTTCTGCTTGACCATTGGTTTGTGGGTGATAAGCTGTAGCTATTCGATGACTTACCCCATATTTAGCCAACAAAGCTCCAAACGGACGATTGCAAAAATGGGTACCCTCATTGCTAATGATTGCCCTTGGAGTCCCGAACTTCATAAAAATTCTCTTTTGGAGAAATCTCAGAACCACCTTAGTATCATTCGTCAGTAGGGCTTCCACTTCCACCCATTTAGATACATAATTGATTGCCAGAAGGATGTACAAGTTCCCACATGATGAAACGAACGGCCCCATAAAGTCTATCCCCCAGACATCGAAGATCTCCACCTCGAGGATTGTATTTAGGGGCATTTCATTTCTCTTCGATATATTTCCTACCCTCTGACATCTATCACATCTTTGAACAAAGTTGTAAGCATCCTTAAAGATAGTAGGCCAATAAAAACCTACCTGCAAAACCTTAGCCGCTGTCCTTTCACCTCCGTAATGACCTCCATATAATGATGTGTGGCATTCCTGCAGCACACTCTCCGTCTCGCTATATGGAAGCACCTTCTAATCATCTGATCAGCACACTGCTTGAACAAGTACAGTTCATCCCAAATAAACCATTTCACATCATGTAGAAACTTCTTCTTTTGATGCATAGTCAAGTCAGAATGAATGATATTGCCTACTAGGAAGTTTGCAAAATCTACGAACCATGGCACTTCACCTTTCACCACAAACAATTGCTCATCTGGGAAGGATTCATTGATCATAACTTTGTCATTTGCATCCCTTCCCGAATTTTCCAATCGTGGCAAGTGGTCAGCCACTTGGTTCTCAGTCCCTTTTCTATCCTTGATTTCTAGATTAAATTATTGCAAAAGAAGGATCCACCAGATCAGACTGGGTTTGGCATCTTTCTTTGCTATCAAATATTGAATCGCTGCATAATTGGTGTACACAATCACTCTAGTCCCAATCAAATAAGCACGAAATTTGTCGAATGCGTACACCACAGCTAAAAGCTCTTTTTCTGTAGTAGTGTAGTTCAGCTGGGCATCAGTAAGGGTCTTGCTAGCATAGTATATAACATGAAAGACCTTGTCCCGTCGTTGGCCCAATACAGCTCCCACAACAAAATCGCTGACATCACACATCATCTCAAAAGGAAGGTCCCAATTCAGAGATGTGATCACTGGTGCCGTAGTTAACTTCTTCTTCAAGTGCTCGAATGCAGTCAGGCATTCCTCATCAAATTTAAAGAGGACATTTTTTTCTAACAAACTGAAAAGTGGCTTTGTAATCTTCGAGAAGTCCTTTATAAACCAACGGTAAAAACCAGCATGTCCTAAGAAGCTACGAACACCTTTTATAGAAATAGGCGGAGGCAAGTTCTCAATAGTTTCCAACTTAGCCCGGTCCACCTCTAATCCTTTCTTCGAAACCTTATGTCCCAAAATGATACCCTCTTGTACCATAAAATGGCACTTCTCCCAATTCAGTACAAGATTCGTCTCGACACACCGTTTTAACACCATCACCAAATTCTCCAAACATAGGTCAAAGAAGTCTCCAAAAATAGAAAAATCATCCATAAAGACTTCAACATTATGCTCAACCATATCGGAGAAAATAGCCATCATACACCTCTGAAAGGTACCCGGTACATTACACAACCCGAAAGACATCCTCCTGAACGTAAATATACCATAAGGACAAGTAAAGGTAGTCTTTTCTTGGTCTTCTGGGGCTATCATTATTTCATTGTATCCGGAGTACCCATCCAGAACGTAGTAATATTCATGACCGGCCAGTCTATCTAGCATCTGATCAATGAACGGGAGGGGAAAATGATCTTTCCTTGTAGCCTTATTAAGTCTGCTGTAGTCCATGCAGACTCTCCACCCCGTCACTGTTCTGGTAGGAATTAGTTTGTTGTGTTCATTGGATACCACAGTCATACCCCCTTTCTTCGGCACACACTGCAACGGGCTCACCCAAGATCTGTCTGATATTGGATAGATAATCTATGCATCTAACCACTTTAAAATCTCCTTCTTAACCACTTCCTTCATGATAGGATTCAATCTGCGCTGTTGCTCCACATATGGCTTACTATCATCTTCCAGCAGGATTTTATGCATACAAAATGCTGGGCTAATCCCTTTTATGTCTACTATAGTCCATCTAATGGCCAATTTAAACTCTCTTAGTACTAGTAGCAGTTGTTCTTTCTGACAAGATGTTAGTGCAGCGGAAATAATAACAGGCAACTTTGAAGATTCATTTAAAAATGCATACCTTAAATGGTCTGGAAGAGGTTTAAGTTCAAGATCTGGGGGCATCTCAAGAGAAGGCTTGAGTCGTTCTGATGTCTCCCCAGAATATTTGAGTGGCTTGATAGGAATCTTAAATTTTTGAAATTTTGGTGTTGTGTTAAACATCTGCATAAATTCAGCAATCTCAGTGTCCTCCATCATTGACTTCGCCCAATAAAGCACTCTCCAGCTGATCAATACCAATCAGCTTTTCACTTTCTTCAATCAACATTTTGTCCACCAAATCAACCCGGAAACATTCTTCCTTGTTAGTAGGAAATTTCATAGCCTTAAACACGTTGAAGGTGATTTCTTGATCATGTACTCTCATTGTCAATTCACCTTTCTGAACATCTATCAGAGTTCGTCCTGTGGCTAAGAAAGGTCTCCCCAAAATGATTGGTATATTTTTGTCTTCTTCATAATCCAAGATGATGAAGTCAGCTGGAAAGATAAATTTATCCACTTTAACCAGTACATCTTTCACAATACCCCGTGGAAATGTGATGGACCTGTCAGCAAGCTGTAGTGAAATATTTGTCAGCCTTGGAGCCGGCAATCCCTACTGATTAAAAACTGAAAGAGGCATCAATTTGATGCTTGCCCCTAAATCACACAGACATCTGCTGAAAGACATTTTTCTAATGGTACATGGTATCGTGAAACTGCTCGGGTCCTTTAGCTTCGGAGGTAGCATTTGTTGAAGTACTGCGCTACATTCTTTATTCAAGGCAACTGTCTCAAATCCTCCAGCCGTTTCTTCCTTGACAAAATTCCCTTCATGAACTTTGCGTAGCTTGGCATTTGTTCTAATGCCTCAGCGAAGGGTATATTGATATGCAGCTTTTTAAACACCTCCAGAAACTTGGCAAATTGCTTATCATCCCTTTTCTTTTGTAACCTTTGTGGATATGGAACCGAAGGGTGGACAATTTGTGGTGGGACCTTTGGTTTATCTGTGGCTACCTCTTTCTCTTCTTCAACTACATTACCCGCATCATTCTCATCAAGCAAAATAGGCTTAGAGTTTTCTGCATACTGGCGCGCCCGCGCCAGGTTTTGTTCTTCCTGGGGCGCGGCCGCGCCCGCCTTTAAGTCTAAAATCTGCTTCCCTGATCTCAGGGTGATAGCTTGGCACTGCTCTTTTCCGTCCCTTCTTGGATTTGTTTCCGTATTACTTGGCAAAGACCCTTGCGGTCTATTGTTCATTGCATTTGCCATCTGGCCCATCTGAGTTTCCAAATTCTTTATAGCCACTGCTTGACTCTGGATCATAAACTCAGTATTAGCCATATATTTGAGCATCCTCTCCTCCATTTCCAACTTCTTTTCTGTCTGAGGTGCCGTTGGTTGATGATGTTGCTGTTGTTGAAATCCAGGAGGGTAAGGTGGTTTTTGTGCATATTGTTGGTGGGATTGTTGTTGATATTATGGTTGAGAATGAAATTGTTGTTGTTGTGGTTGAGCCGAGTTGTATTGATTTTGTTGGTGTGATGTATGATATTGAGTTTGAGATGTTTGAGGTTGGGACTGTTGAGCATTCTGGCTATTACTCCAACTAAAGTTCGGATGGTTCCTATTGTTCGGATGGTAAGTATTTTGAAACTGATTCTGGGGTTTTTGGTAGTTGCTCACAAACAGTACTGATTCTGAACTAATAGCACATTGGTCTGTTTTATGTGACCCATACAAATCTCACAAACATAAGCAACTTGCTTGACTTTGTCCTCCGCCAACGAATCAATCTTCTTTTCCATGGCTGCCATTTGGGCAGACAATGATGTAATGGCGTCTACTTCTAACATCCCTACAACTTTCAGTTGTGGCATCCTGGCCGTTGGATTTTGATACTCATTTGCAGCCATGGTCTCAAAAAGCTCAAACGCTATTGGGAAATCTTTAGTCCAGATGGCTCCTCCCGATGTAGCGTTAATCATTGGCCTTGATTGCCATCCCAAACCATTATACAAAGAGTTAATCACCATCCACTCTGGCATGCCATGGTGTGGACACTTTCGTAGCATTTCCTTATAACGTTCCCAAGCTTCATATAACGCTTCCCCTGGATGCTGTGCAAAGGTACTCAGGTCTCTCCTCATTACAGCAGTCTTGGCTATAGGAAAGAACTTGGTCAAGAATTTTTGAGCACAGTCTTCTCATGTAGTTATTGACCCTGAAGGCAGTGAGTGCAACCAACTTTTTACCGTATATCTCAAGGTAAAAGCGAATATGCTAAGTTTCACTGCATCATCGGGGACGTTGTTGTATTTAAATGTGTCACATATTTCTATGAAGCTCATAATATGCTCGTAGGGATCTTCAAAAGGCAAACCCCCAAACTGGAGATTGTTTTGTATCATCTGTAATGTTCCTGGCTTTATCTCAAAAGTGTTCGCCGCAATTGCTGGCCTCACTATACTTGATTGCTGATCGGTGAGTTTGGGCATGGAATAGTCTTGCAAGGCCCTATGCTCTTCAGCCATTTGATGAAGTGGTTCAGGTTCTTCTCGAGGATTGGTGTTTCGGATATTAGCTCTCCACGCTCGACCGTTGATGTGCCCTTGGTGAGGCACTAATTCAGGATGTGAGGCTCGAGTGTGCATAAACTATCCACGAGTACCTGAACACAACTAAAAATAAAATTAGAAATCAGATAAGAAGATATTTGTTCAAGTCAATCAAATTTAACGAAAACTGATGTCAATAGAATTAAACTAAAATCGTGTCCCAGGCAACGGCGCCAAAAACTTGTTGCGCCGTTTACGTGTTAACAAAAACGGACACAAAAATATGTGCAAGTGTACACGGTCGGCAAGTAATAGCTCGGTAAGTCGAGATCGTCCCACAGAGAACGGAGTCAGGCCTAATCTATCATGCAATAATCCATTAATTATCTTTGTCTGCTTAAACGGTTGTCACGGTGTTCTTTAATTAATTATACTAAATTTAAACTAGACTTAACCAATTAATAAGCGAAGGGTTCAAATTAGAGGGATATGGATCCTAACTTCATCTAAAGCATCATCTAGGTTAACCACACCTCAAATCGTACACGGATAATCATATAGGAATGCTAGCCGGGAGCACGAATGTGAGACTTGGCTATCTTTCAATACACCAAGTCCAAATCATATAATGTCCACAATTAAGATAGAAATCACATGAACATCAGTAAAGCCTAAACCACTATATTTCTATGCGATTTACAAGATAAACCAATTTAAGCACAAGCTCCCATTAGACTACATACGGCCATACGGTATATTTCTATCCGGCTAGCGAATCACAAAACTCAGCAAATGCAAGTTTCACAAACATATGCTAACATGGAAAAATCTAAGTTTACACTTCATTTTTCAAGTCCATATAAACTATTAGAGTAGATGTTGATCAAGCATCTAGGCATACAAGCAACCATGTTAGGCAAACCATATATTATCATCCATATAAATATCAAAGGGACATAAACCCTAGATTTAACAAATAGAATCCATTAGAATCCCATAATGGAAGTTAGTTCATCACTAAACTACCCACCATTATGGGATTCAAACCAAGTATTTCAACAATCTAAATAAGAGAGAAAATAGAGAATAGAATTGCAAATCTTGATGGTTCTCTTTCAATAGAATGTCTCAAGCTTGAGTTTAGACCACCAAATAGATCTTCAATGAACCCTAGTAAGTAAAATGCTACTAGAGCAAGAAGGAAGAAGAAGAGAAGTCTCCACAACCTTCAAACTCTCTAACCCTAGAAAGTAGGAGTCATACTTCAAAAGTAAAAATGCTAAGTCTGATAATATGCTAATTGATAGAATCCAAAAATGCAATCCCCGAAGCCTTATACACGATTAAACTCAGCACAATAAAATTAAGTCAGCAACTTTGACCGGCGCGAGCGCGCGGGTTCTAACTATTCTTGTAGCGCGACCGCGCGCGTCTCCAGAGTGGCCCTCTGGTTTTGGCTCTCGGCGCGGGTGCGCGGGCTGCCTTTGCTTTCTTGGCGCGGCCGCGCCAACAGTTTTCTACTGCTGGTGCAATCTTGTTGTGGCTGGTGTCTTGTGGAATCCTTTACTCATTCTTTAGTGTTGCTTTGCTGCTTCTAGTTCCTTCACACATACTGCTTTGATGCCCTTTCCTTGTGCCAAGCCTTCATGCTTTCTCATGATCACTTCATCAACATGCCTTTTCACTTGCCTTAATGCCAGTTCATGTCATCCTCACATACCAAGCTGACATAGCACCATCCCTTCTGCCTTGTTACCAAGTCCTTGCCAAATCTTTGCTAAACCATGCCTTTATTGTGCCATTTCCTGCTTCTTTGGAGTTTCCTGCCTAAAACATACAAAACAAAGATAAACGCATTAAAAGACACTAAAGTGCTTGAGTTTAAGCCATAATCACAGTAAGTTGGCGTCCAATAAGTGGGTATAAAACCTACTTATCAAAAATCCTCAGTGATAAAGACTGACAAACATAAATGAGGAAATTAAAAAGGTACAAGAGAAATGTAGTCACCAGCAGGAATTGGTAAAAACCTAGCCAAGCCTTTGTCACGCCCTCCGAGCACATGTGCATCCCTCGAAAAAAATAGGCTAAGGTGTAGATACCCCAATCAAAATAACTGAGGCGCTCCACGAACCGAGTAGCGCTGTCCAGGGAAAAGGACACTATCAAGAAGTTGTCTGCAAGGAAACAACCCCTGATGATCACTAAAAATAATCGCCGAAGGATGCGATCTTTAACCCTCTAATCATCAGGCGGAGGCTCAGTCAAAGCCCCACTCTGGGTATCTATGCTCAAGGGACCAGAACAGATCGTCCGACCCTTGATGGCCATCGCAGGAACTCCCAAGTGGGATCGAACGACAGTGGGTGAAATGTCAGCCATAACTAGCACTGGATCACCTGTAAAATCTATCCCGGTGATGAACCTCAAGTCCATAAGCGTCATCAACACCTCGCAATCCAACAAATGAAGAGACTGGGTCTAGTGGAACCAGTGCTCAGACAAAGCCCTCAGATAACCCCAAGGGCAACGGCGGGGAGGGATAGAAAAGAACGCCTGAAACCCCCAGGTGTTGACAATGGCCCAATACTCCGTATGCAGAGTATGGTACAAGGAATGGACATTGAACCAATTCCCCCTAGGTTGTGTAAAGATGGGAACCTGCATCAAATAGCCAGTCCAGATCAAACCTGTGTCCTGAAAATGGCAAAAGAAAGAAAGAAAATCCAGAAGACAAACTTCAGTCACCTCGTTGGCGTGAAGGTATCTCAAAACATGCGCAAATATAAACAAAATAGCTGAATCTCTAAAACTACAGCTAGGTAAGCTCAAAAAATTCAAACTTTAAAGTTACAATAAATATAATGTCCGGTAATCATCTATGAGCGTCGAATGAAGTCCTACAGCAAAAACATTTTTAGGCATGCACTCAACTTTATCATATTAATTGTTTTGAGTTAGGCTACGGAATTCTTGGTTTGATTGCCATAATGTTTGTTTAAATAAATATGATCAAATAGTTAGTGTTCATCATTGTAAAACTATCATCTTTTATGACCAAAATAAAGATAAATTCTATTTAGCAGGAACCAATTACTAGCAAAACAAACTTTGCACATTGGAATCACAAAGTATATCTCATCTTTGTAAAGTTAGGGTTGGGGAACTAAAATTGAAGAGCTATATTCAAGTTACTTGTCGAATGACTGTCCCCAACACTCTAGTAGAGGCATTAACGTAGAAACAAGAAGATACGAATATGTTGACAAGCTTAATCAGAAATATTTTCCAAATTTCCCATACACTAGTATATTAACATAATAATTGCGATTCTAATGATAAGATTTCATTGAAGCCCAACAAATTGAAAAATAAGGAACAAGCCAACACATTAAATAATGAAATTTTGGGGAAAAAATCATTTCTCTTAACATTTAATGAATATAGCCGAAGAAATCTGGCAACTAGTGTTATCCAATTACTGCTTATTTTTTATACAAACATACATCGAAAAATGAACTAGTACTATTATTTATACAGAGATAAAATGTCATTATTTATAAGACAAATATACGAAGTTAAAAACACTCACTTTCCAAAATATCCTGCCTTGTATTGTATAAATCCATAAGGAACAGGGCCAAACTTCCTCGAATCATTGGAAACATCCTTGTTATCTCCGTCAATCCAAACATCCCCTTCAGGCACCTCCAAAAATTATACTACCTCCGTCCCATAATAAGTGCTTTTTTAGCTTAAACCACACATACCAATACACGAGCTAAAATGACAAAAATACCCTTAATATACTTTCTTTGTTTTGTTTGAGACATTTTTTATTGCCTTTTGGTCTCTCTTTCTCTTTCTTCAACCTTTTAACTTCCCAATAAATACCATTGGTTACATAAGGGCACATATGAAAAAATATTGTAAAAATTGTATTGGAATTCTAACACATCACTTATTTTGGGAAAAAATATTAAGCCTAAAAAAGCACTTATTGTGGGACGAAGGTAGTATGAATTATGACTCTACACAGAAAACCCAAAAAAACAAAATAAATCAACAAATATGGGTTAAAAATAAAGCAAAAACTTTAGTTCAAATGATCATACAACAATAGTCTCGTGTCTATCACTCTTGTAATCCACAGTGTATGTAATACTATCACCTTCGATGCCTGTAAGTCGTTTGGTGACAACCTATCTGGGATTTTCAGGTGAACGAATCAAAACGACGTCGCCTCAACTCAATTTCTCGAACCAGCTCGAGATTCTCTCAGCCAAGACAAGATCGCCGGTGATATCGAAGGCCGGGAGCATACTAGGACCATGAACCTGCAAAACCCCAATTACTGATTTGTTTTCTTTTGAAGAGGAAGGATTACATCACACATAGAAAAAAAATCAAAAGAAAATTCTGAAAGATTTAAGAAAATTACATTAGAACATGTTTACATCAAATGAACAATTAAAACAGATATTTAATAACATTGAATAAATAATATATATACTTATATATATATATATATATATATATATATATTAAAGTTGGAAAGAGCCACGTATTTACAATCCAGGCGTGACTGATCAATGTAAATATATATATATATATTGAAGCTGAAAAGGCCACGGATTAGCAATCTAGGCCAAACAAGTTAGTATACGTGTATAGTATATATATATATATTAAAGCAGAAAAAATCACAGATTTATAATCCAGGCATGACTGAGTTAATATAAATATTAATATAAATATATATATATATATATATATTAAAGCCGAAAATGCCACAGATTAACAATCCAGGCTAAATAACACTTATAAATGTATATATATTAAAGCGATAAAAGCCACATATTTGCAATTTATGCCGAAATAACACTTATAAATGTATATATATATATATATATATATATATATATATATATATATATATATATATATTGAAGCCAAAAAGGCCACAGATTTGAAATTCAGGCAAAATCAAAATCTATAAATATATATATATATATATATATATGTTAAAGCAATAAAAAGCTTCAGATTAAGAGAAATCTCACAGTGTGCAGCGATAGGGGCTTTAAATCACTTTTGAAACTTGAAAACTCCGTTTCCACCGATTAAAACTTGATATGTTAGTATATATATGTATAAAAGTGTTTAGGAAGAGAAATATCGAAGTTTGGAGCACTGTAGGTAGGGTTAAGAGCTGATATAAGCGAAATTTCCATTCTTTTTCTCTCTTTTTCCCCTATTTTTATGGCTGATGGGGGATCTTATTAATAGAATAGGGAGCCCCGTGTCCACCTGCGGCTGACCCGGGTGTCCCCGGTCTCGTGGGTCCCTTTGTTTCGAAGTACGTGCACTCCGACCAACGCGCTGTCTGCTTAAACCTTCATAACTTTCAATCCGAGAATCCGATGGAGGTGTGCTATGTGACAAACGAGAATTTTATAAAAAAAAATTTAAATATTTATTGAATTAAATAAATATTTGTGTTGATTTATTTATTGAGTTAAATAAATATTTGATGGAATTGTGGTAGATTAATTTAATTGAATGTGTTATATTGATTAAATTAATGTGGAATAATTTTATATTCAAAGTGTTAATTTAATTGAGATTATTAAATTAAATGAGTGGTTATAAGTAATAATGTTATTCTATTTAATTTAATAATTAATTAGAGATTTAATGATTTGTCATAACTAATAAATGAGAAATTTAATTATGTGATGAGGTGATTTAATATGTAATATTATTTTTTATTTAATTGAAATTAAATGATATTATTTGATTAATGAAAGTGTGACAAATAAACTATATAATAAATAAGTTAATTAAAATAATGGGAAGGAGCCTTTTTGCAACAACCAAACATGGCCCTAGGAACATGGGAGCAGTTAAGGCCTGATGCGCTTAATTGCTACCCATGATTCCACTGGTTATTATTTTATACGTATATCTATATTCAGGCTTCATTCTTATTCATATCATATTAGTTAAACAATGTTCAGAGAGAAAAGAGAGAATTGAGAGAGAGTTTGTGAATTGAAGAAATAAAGTTGGAGATTTTTAAGTATCTATCATCTTATCAAGGGTAATTCCTTTAACCCAGTTTTTAAATTTACATTCTTAGTTTTCTCCATTAATGTATACTGGAGTTCTCTATAAATATGATTTCATGATTTAATTGTTAAGAACTTGGTACTAGATGTTTATTAGCATGTATAATTCAATTGTATATGATTCATATATGTTTTAGAGTAATTAATCTATAAAATCAAGTTTTAACTGGAATTTTATAGTTACAGAGTATTAACGTATGAATATGGCTTATATGTACAAAAATTCATGCTTCAAGTGTATATTTAACTGAAAATTTATGATTGATTATGATTATGCATGTAAAAACGAAGAGAACGAAATTTAAACGGACTGATTCGGTGTTATAACGAATCGGTAATGTAGGATTTAATAAAAATTGTCAAAACTATGAAAAATATCAAGAACATGAAAATTATGTGTTCTAAATTAGTTGTTTATGTGATTTAAGTTATTAAAAGCATGCTAAGAAGGTTATTAAATGTTTCTGTTAAGTTCAGAAAGTATGAGTAACATTAACATTGTTGTTTGAGCTTAATTTTGGCATTATTTGGCTTTTCTTTGTGTTCTTCGTGAACTCTGTCAGACTTCAATGCGTCGAGGCACCGCAGCACCGGTTCTGTGAAGAAACCGGGCGCTGCAGTGCCAGGCCAGTGCTGGCTGACGTGTTACGGAGCTGCAGCGCCGATTCTGTAAAGGAACCAAACGCTGCAGCCCCAAGCCAAGGGCTTGCTTACGTACACTCTGCGCCGCAACGCTGGTCCCCAGTGCAAACTGGGCGCTTCAGCGCTGCCTAGAAGAATGACCCAGAGAATTTTATTCAAGTGTTCAAAGTTCAGAAACGTATTTTAAAACCTAATTTAATACCCATTCCTTTATTTCACCTGCTTGTGCTCAACGTTTGAATTTTACTTCTGATAAATTAGACTTTGACTTATCTGTTGAAACTCCGTTGGGAGAAACCTTTGTTACATCCACAGTTTACAACTCTTGCTTGATTCAGATTGGTACCCTTACCTTACTTGAGGAGGAGGATTTATTAGGAGAATTTTATGATCGAAATGTAGAACTGTAAAATCGTATTCATCAGTTAGAAGAGCAGGGTAAAGAACGACAGACAGCCGTGAAACAAAGGGATACAACAATTCAAGAAAGGGATATAAAAATTCAAGATTTTGCTACTCGTTATGCAAGGCTTGAACAGAAGCTCTCTCTGGCAGAGCATATGATATTAGAGCTAGAATCTGAAAATGCAAATGTCAACGATCAGCTGAAAGAAGAAGCAACTGAACGCGTGAGAATTGAAAATGCATGGGTAAAAGTCGCACGACGCGTTGATAGTTTAGAAAGAGACGTCCGATCTAAGAAGGCAAAAATAGACGAAATGGATTTTACTTTTTGGACAGCAATTGGGAGAATCAAACATCGAGTTTGGAATTACCTTGTGCATAGCGGTCAACCCCAATTCGATATGGATTGAAGAGTAGTGATTCAAATCATGGATCAGGAGTGCGACGAAGCAGTTGAGGGTGGAATGAAATTTATAGCAAAGTCAAGACCAGCTGGGATAGTGACACCAAAGACTTTCCCAGACAAATCAAAGTCGGTGGTTCCATGAAGAGCGTTTATCGAGACTGCCCAAAACGCGAGGAACCCGAATGAATTTATCACGGGTTAGTTAATCATAAATTTGTGCGAAGTCTATACCTTATTAGATACCGGTAATACCCATTCCTTTATTTCACCTGCTTGTGCTCAACGTTTGAATTTGACTTCTAATAATTAGACTTTGACTTATCTGTTGAAACTCCGTTGGGAGAAACCTTTGTTACATCCACAGTTTACAAATCTTTCTTGATTCAGATTAGTACCCTTACCTTACCTGTTGATCTTATATCTTTGAAAATACTTGCATTTGACGTGATTTTAGGAATTGACTAGTTAACCACTTACCATGTCAAAATTGATTGTTTTCGTAAGGTTTCTAGTTTTCATATTCCTAATCAACCTGTTGTACGAATCCAAACCACCAAACCATTAAAATCAGTCAATATCATTTCAAGTCATAAAGCTATTCGTTTATTGAAAAACGGATGTCAAGCTTTCTAAACCAGAATACGTCAGATTTGAATAATATTTCTGTTGTCAATGAATTTCCTGATGTATTTCCCGAAGAACTTTTCGGCCTACCCCCAGAACGTGAAGTTGAATTCTTTAGTGACCTTGAACCCGATACAAAACCCATTTCTAAAATCCCATATCGAATGGCTCCTATTGAACTTCAGGAGTTAAAGGTCCAATTATAGGAATTGTTAGACATCGGTTTTATTCGTCCTAGTACGTCTCCTTGGGGTGCTCCTGTTTTATTCGTTTGGAGCAAGGAAGGCGAGAAGAGCTTCCAAGAGCTCAAGAGAAGACTTATTTCGGCACCTGTTCTAACAATACCATCTGGTTCGGATTGATTTGTTATCTACAACGATGCTTCGGGCAAAGGGTTAGGATGTGTTCTCATGTAACATGGGAAAGTCATAGCCTATGCATCGCGACAACTTAAAGAATATGAGAGGAATTATCCTACTCATGATCTAGAGTTGGCAGCTGTCATTTTTGCGTTGAAGATCTGGAGACATTAACTGTACGGGGAGAAAGTGGAGATTTATACGGATCATAAGAGCCTTAAATATTTCTTCACTCAAAAGGAACTCAACATGCGGCAACGACGTTGGCCTGAGCTGTTGAAAGATTACGATCATACCATCCAATACCATCCTGGAAAAGCGAACGTGGTACCTGAAGCGTTGAGTAGAAGATCATACGTGGGAACGAGTGCGATGATGTCAAGTATACGCGTAGAACCAGCTTTGATTGATAAAGTTAAAGCTACTCTAGCTACGGATTCAGAGCTAATGAAGATGAAGAAGAAGGTGCAAGAAGGTGCTATTCCAGAAGCAAAAATCGATGAAGAGGGAATACTTCGAGTCAACTCCAGACTTTGTGTTCCTAACGATTCTGACTTAAAGTATAGAATCATGATGGAGGCACACAACACACCGTTTGAAATTCATCCTGGGAGTCCCAAAATATATCGTGATCTTCGACATACATTTTGGTGGGGTAGTATGAAAAGAGAGATGGCAGAGTTTATTTCGAGATGTTTGACTTGTCAACGTGTAAAGGCGGAGCATCAATTGCCGAAGGGTCCATTGCAACCACTGGATATTCTGAAATTGGAAGTGGGAACACATTACGATGGAGTTTGTTACGGGTCTTCCCAAGGTTTCTCAAGGCATAGATGTGATTTGGGTTATTGTTGATAGATTAACCAAGTCCGCTCATTTCTTGCCTATACGAGAGACTTATTCCCTTGAACGTCTTGCTCATATGTACGTCAATGAGAATGTGAGATTGCATGGCATGCCAGTATCCATAGTTTCGGATCGTTACCCCAGATTTACTTCACGATTTTGGATCGATTTGCAGAAACTATGGGTACGGACTTACAATTCAGTTCGGCTTATCATCCTCAAAAAGTCGGACTATTCAAACTCTTGAAGATCTATTGAGACTCTGTGTTCTGGACTTCAAAGGGAGTTGGGATAAGTACTTACCATTGGTGGAATTCCCATACAATAATAGTTATCAAGCAAGTATAGGCGTGGCTCCATTCGAAGCGTTGTATGGGAGAAAGTGTCGCTCTCCAGTATGCTGGAATGAGGTGGGTGAAGCAACATTATTGGGACCGAAGTTGGTACGTATGACTACAAAAAGATCCAAATGATCCGACAACATATACAAACGGCACAGAATCGACAAAAGAGTTATGCGGATCTTCATCGAAAGGACGTGGAATTTAATGTTGGGGACCATGTGTTATTACGTGTTACTCCGTGGAAAGGAGTTACGAGGTTTGGGAAGAGAGGAAAGCTCAATCCACTATTCATTGGTCCATTTGAGATTCTTGATCGAGTAGGAAATGTGGCCTATAGACTCGCTTTACCTCCAAGCATGTCTCGTGTTCATAATGTTTTTCACATATCCGTGTTGCGTAAATATGTGAAAGATCCAAACCGCATTATTGAGTTAGAACTTGATAAGGATAAAATATGTTATGTTTTATTCCCTTAATACTTAATCTTTTATATCTCTTTTGTACCTAAGTATATTCATTTATCTTATATTTGTTATTTTAGGTGCAATTGATCCAAGGAGGCAAAATGGGCTCAAAAGGAACAAACAAGGCCATGATTTATAACAGCCACTTCGATTTGGGAATTAAAGAGAAGCCCACGGTCTGGTCCAGCAAAATAAGAGCAACTAATTCATGTGGGAGCCATGTAAATCATTATCATATTAGCCAAAGGGGTCACGTGCATGAAGCATTGCAAACATTCCTAAGCAGTTTGCGGATCCACTCAGCATGAATGGGCCGGATTCCAATAACATATATTATATATAATGTGGGCTAAGAATATTCTTGCAAAAGAGGAGTCATCAATCCAAGCACCTCATCAATCAAATATTGAATGGGCCCACGAAACTAGCAGCAAGCAAAAAGGAATTTCAAATTAATAATAGTCCAAGTAGCTCACGATTTTGGCTAGGAGAATCACATATGGGCCCACGGTTGGGTCTTGAATTGAAGCCACCCATGCAAGCATATATGATTAGTGGGCTAGAGGTTTAATGGCAACAGAAGTATATGATGCCCAAGTGGGCCACGGTTTCATGCCACATAAGTTGCAGCAGCTTAAGACTTCCTATTACACTAGCAACCAATTTAATATTGCATGTGGGCCACGCCTTTGATACATTTCTAATTGGAGAAGGATTCATGCATTCCAAATTTGTGAAGGGTCACGGTTTCACATGCTGGCAAAAGAGTGTGAGTGGGGGCCACGGTTTGGGTTAATAAGCAACACACGAATTCTAAAGCATGATGGAAAGTAAATTATTTTCAGCATATGTTATAACATGTAGGCAGAGGATGAGTGAATTGGCATGCCACGAATTAAGCAAGAAAAAAGGCAAAATAGCATAGCATGAAGTAGCCGGACAGTGGGTGTTTCCGCTGGGGCGGGGAGGCAGAAATCAGCCGTATAAATTTCTTTTCCTACACGGATTTGGATGCAAGTAAAGGAAATATTCTTAGGTTTTTAATAGTTATAAATAGGGGATCCATATTATCTTGTATTTTTCATCTTATTATTTTTCTTTCATATTAGAGTTAGGTTTATTTGGAGTTATGAGATAATTCTTTCAATTCAGTTCGGAAGGGATGTTGAACCTTATTTATAATTAATGGTTTGATCAAGTTTATTTTATTTATTCCTTCTTACATGAGATTTATTCTGATAATCTACTTTAATTTCTTGTATGCTATTCAATTTAATAACGTGATTCTGCAGGATTAAATTAGTGAATTGGTGTCATATGCTACATCAAGGAATAATATTACGTGTAATTGATATTATTTCTAATCACAAGTAGCAATTAGTAATACCTGATTGTGGACAAGCTTTTGAGTATTGCTATGATTATCAGGAAACAAGTTAAACAAATCGAGCTTATGTGTTTGTTACTTGGATTAGTCTAATTCTCTAGTTCTTAATGCTGCTGTTATATTAAATCTAGAGAGCTTATTCTAGGTTATATAATGGTTAGAATCTTGTGAAGAGCTTGTTTCATTGAGTGACAATCTAAGGAGAGTTTCGGGTAGCAGAGCATGTTGTTACCTAGGGCTATTAGTTTCATTGAAGGATAAATAATGTTACACTTGATTAATTCATAATTATGAAAAGGAGATACTGAACAGAAGAACTGAAGCTTTTTATTCATTGTTAATTCTTATTACTTTATTCTTGTTAATTTAGTTTAATCAATTCAAAACCCCTTTTAATTAGAAATCATAGGATAAATATAAAATAAATCACTCTCTGTGGGATCGATCCTTGCTTACTACTGTGCTCATTATTTAAATTTGTGAAGTGAAAGTGAGGTTAATTTAGGAGTGTAAACGACAGCTCCCAGAACTAGACGAGATAGCTGAAGATTTAACTTACGAGGAGGTACCTGTCAAGATCTTGGATAGGAAGGAGCATGTCCTACGCTCAAAAATTATACCTCAAGTTAAAGTTTTGTGGAGAAACCATGAAATTGAGGAAATGACCTAGGAGTTGGAATCGAAAATGAAAGCGAGGTATCCTCACCTTTTCAACATACCAGGTACGTACGTCAATTTCGAGGACGAAATTTCATAAGGAGGGGAGGTTGTAAGACACCAACTTTTATGAATAAAGATTTAATTTTCTTTATATATTATTTTGAAATAGTAAGGTGTTGATTTGATAAATGTGAAAAGTTATGGGTGAAATGTGCAAATATTTCAAAATGAGCAAGTGGTTATAAAATATTCATTGTTGTCGGGGAATATTCGTTTGGTCGTGGAATATTCTTGTTGTCGGGGAATATTCGTACGACGGTGCAGCTATTTGTGGGCCCCACAACGGAATAACTGTCGGATATATAAAGCGACAGAAATAACCTTTTTATAAAATAACGGCGTAGTTGTTACCGTTAGTACTAGTTGAAATACTCGGTGGTTAAAATACATTAATACGCGGTGTTGCACAGTAGCACACGGTATTGCACAGTATTTCGAATTATTGATTCTTACGAAAGAAGGCACTTACTCAATTATTGTTACAGTAATTACTGTTCAATATTTTATATTATTGATTCAATAATTGCATGATAATTTATTGATTCAATAATTGCTACGTTGATATTTTATATCAATAATTGCTACGTTGCTATTTTATATGATTGATTCAATAATTTCTACAGTTGATATTTTGTATTATTGATTCAATAATTGTCACTGCACAGTATTTCACATTATCAACTCAATAATTCATATTATTTGATAATATTATTAGATTAGAATTATTGACAATGTCTAAGGAAGTTCTGACTAGGAGGGATTATTTAATTGCGCTAGTAAGGAGAAGTCCTTATCGGAAGACCCCCCCTTTCCTGGGAACGACCTGGTTGTCAATAATGTAGTTCTGTAATATTATTTGTGAATAATTAATTATTGATTTATATGATAAGAAGATATTTATTTTGTGAATATAAGAGAAGGAATTAGTGCTGATGTGTTCTTATCAGTATTGTAGTGTGGAAAATCATCCGTTTATGAATTTCGGATAATTTAGGTTTGGAATTTGGAAAAACATCCCTCTACAAAGTTGTAGAGAATTAAATTTCATATGAAAAGACATAGAATTTGTATTTTTATGACAAAAGGGCTATTTATTATGACTTATTGAAGTTTCGGAAAATAAATATTTTTTTAATAAAAGGGTGGGCCCCACTTTTGGTTGGTGTGGTGGCTGATGGCTTTTGAGGCGGCAGAATTTTTTTTAAAAAATATTATTTTATTCAAAAGTCTACTTTGGCATCCTAGGCGTTTCCTATAAATAGGGTACTTAGGTTAGAATTGAAAATCACACCAGAATCAGAAGTTTTCTCTCTCTATAATATCGAGCGTATTTTTGTGAGTATTTAGATACTTTGAGTATTACTATTCAGTGCAAGTTTCCTTCGATATTATATCCGATACTCCAGTTAGAAGTACTATTCTTTTGAGGTAAGAGATGTTATTTTCTTTCGTAAATAACGTTATTCTTTTCAATATTATTATACTAAAATATTGCCATGGATGTTATTATGAAATTCTTACTTTTTACGACGGGATTACTATTCACGTATACGGTACTATTCACGTATACGGCACTATTCACAGAAAAATTAAATTTTCTTCTATATGTCCAAGTTGCTTGTTAAGGTTTCTATCTTTGATTGTATCCAAGTTTTAAGCTCTATTCTTGAAATTTGCTCCACAAAGTATTATTATAGAGTATTTTTAAACTTGGAAAAACTAAAATACGAATCCTTAATCTTGTCATTTATTTCACTGGATTCGTTATTTATATTATTTTTCGTCATCCTCTGTCTTAAAAGGTGATATAACTGAATATCTTTGGCCTGTAGAGCAAAGATGAATGATTACCTGATGAATATTTTTTGCCGTAGTGCAAAGATGACAGGTGTTGAGATGAACATGACCACTGGTGATACAAATGAATATCTTTGGCCTGTAGTGCAAAGATGAATATTTGATTCAAGATGTATATTGATTGATGTTACAGGGATAAAATATTGATGATGGACTTTTAAATCATAGAAGATAGCAGACTTCATTCTCTACTTAACTCTTCTAATGAATTGTTATTTTCGCTGCGTATATTGATCTAAAACTTGTTATCCATAATATTTTATCTGAATTGTTGAGGACTAACGCTAATTTATTTTCCATTATCTTAGTCATAATATTCTTTATTGGGCTAGTTGAGCTCACCCTTTTCATCTATTGTCCTCTTCAGGAAATGAGAATGTCGCAGTAAACTAGTCGGGGGACAGAGTGATGGTCCGAGTTAGAGCAGTAGTAGTTCTCACTATTTCTAATAAATAGTATGATAATAATTGTAATGAGGACTTAGTTTGAATATTAATATTTTATACATATTTGTATTGACACTCACAGTTGTGTGGTCGTATTTTGCACGACCGTGTGATATATAAGTTTGTATTTGAATTCTGTACCATGTATTTGGCGATCAGAATGGGTTGGGTTGACTGGACCTATTCTGGGGGCGTCACAGTTGGTATTAGAGCTTAAGGATATGGTCTCTGGCAGAGATCGGGGAATAGAACTAGGAGGGGAGAGACGAGTAAATCCTTCACTAGTATGTCCTACCTAAGCTTATTTGGTAGTTTAATTGGTCAGTCCGAGCATAGGGTTAATATGTGGTATGTTAATTTGTTTAATTAACCCTTGTTTTATGGCAGTATTTGAGAATGGCAGCTGAGAATGTTAACAATGAAGTGAATGAGACCGTGGAGGCACCACTAATCATTAACCAGGATAATGTGATGTTGGGAGAAGAAGAAATTAGAAATATCCATGTGGTGAGTGAAGAATTAATAGTTGCACCCGAGCTAGTTGCAGAAGTAGCAGCTGAGAGTGAGGAAGAAGAGGAACCTGAGGAGGAGGATTTATTAGGAGAATTTTATGATCGAAATGTAGAACTGCAAAATCGTATTCATGAGTTAGAAGAGCAGGGTGAAGAACGACAGACAGCCGTGAAACTAAAGGGATACAACAATTCAAGAAAGGGATATAGAAATTCAAGATTTTGCTACTCGTTATGCAAGGCTTGAACAGAATCTCTCTCTGCCAGAGCATATGATATTAGAGCTAGAATCTGAAAATGCAAATGTCAACGATCAGCTGAAAAAAGAAGCAACTGAAAGCGTGAGAATTGAAGATGCATGGGTAAAAGTCGCACGACGCGTTGATATTTTAGAAAAAGACGTCCGATCTAAGAAGGGAAAAATAGACGAAATGGATTTTACTTTTTGGACAGCAATTGGGAGAATCAAACATCGAGTTTGGAATTACCTTGTGCATAGCGGTCAACCCCAATTCGATATGGATCGAAGAGTAATGATTCAAATCATGGATCAGGAGTGCGACGAAGCAGTTGAGGGTGGAATAAACTTTATAGCAAAGTCAAGACCAGTTGGGATAGTGACACCAAAGACTGTCCCAGACAAATCAAAATCGGTGGTTCCACAAAGAGCGTTTATCGAGACTGCCCAAAACGCGAGGAACCCGAATGAATTTATCACGGGTTAGTTAATTATAAATTTGTGCGAAGTCTATACCTTATTAGATACCGGTAATACCCATTCCTTTATTTCACCTGCTTGTGCTCAACATTTGAATTTGACTTCTGATAAATTTGACTTTGACTTATCTGTTGAAACTCCGTTGGGAAAAACCTTTGTTACATCCATAGTTTACAAATCTTGCTTGATTCAGATTGGTACACTTACCTTAGCTGTTGATCTTATATCTTTGAAAATACTTGCATTTGACGTGATTTTAGGAATTGACTGGTTAACCACTTACCATGCCAAAATTGATTATTTTCGTAAGGTTGTTAGTTTTCATATTCCTAATCAACCTGTTGTACGAATCTAAACCACCAAACCATTAAAATCAGTCAATATCATTTCAAGTTATAAAGCTATTCGTTTATTGAAAAACGAATGTCATTCTTTCTAAACCAGAATACGTCATATTTGAATAATATTTCCGTTGTCAATGAATTTCCTGATGTATTTCTCGAAGAACTTCCCGGTCTACCCCCAGAACGTGAAGTTGAATTCTTTATTGACCTTGAACCCGGTACAAAACCCATTTCTAAAATCCCATATCGAATGGCTCCTATTGAACTTCAGGAGTTAAAGGTCCAATTACAGAAATTGTTAGACATCGGTTTTATTCGTCCTAGTACGTCTCCTTGGGGTGCTCCTTTTTTATTCGTTTGGAGCGAGGAATACGAGAAGAGCTTCTAAGAGCTCAAGAGAAGACTTATTTCGGCACTTGTTCTAACATACCATCTGGTTCGGATGGATTTGTTATCTACAACAATGCTTCGGGCAAAGGGTTAGGATGTGTTCTCATGCAACATGGAAAAGTCATAGCCTATGCCTCGCGACAACTCAAAGAATATGAGAGGAATTATCCTACTCATGATCTAGAGTTGGCAGCTGTCATTTTTGCGTTGAAGATCTGGAGACATTAACTGTATGGGGAGAAAGTGGAGATTTATACGGATCATAAGAGCCTTAAATATTTCTTCACTCAAAAGGAACTCAACATGCGGCAATGACGTTGGCCTGAGCTGTTGAAAGATTACGATCATACCATCCAATACTATCTTGGAAAAGCGAACGTGGTAGCTGACGCATTGAGTAGAAGATCATATGTGGGAACGAGTGCGATGATGTCAAGTATACGCGTAGAACCAGCTTTGATTGATAAAGTTAAAGCTGCTCAAGCTACGGATTCAGAGCTGATGAAGATGAAGAAGAAGGTGCAAGAAGGTGCTATTCCAGAAGCAAAAATCGATGAAGAGGGAATACTTCGAGTCAACTCCAGACTTTGTGTTCCTAATGATTCCGACTTAAAGTATAGAATCATGATGGAGGCACACAACACACCGTTTGCAATCCATCCTGGGAGTACCAAAATGTATCGTGATCTTCGACATATATTTTGGTGGGGTAATATGAAAAGAGAGATCACAAAGTTTATTTCGAGATGTTTGACTTGCCAACGTGTAAAGGCGGAGCATCAAGTGCCGAAGGGTCCATTGCAACCACTAGAGATTCCAAAATGGAAGTGGGAACACATTACGATGGATTTCGTTATGGGTCTTCCCAAGGTTTCTCAAGGCATAGATGCGATTTGGGTTATTGTTGATAGATTAACCAAGTCCGCTCATTTCTTGTCGATAAGAGAGACTTATTCCCTTGAACGTCTTGCTCATATGTACGTCAATGAGACTGTGAGATTGCATGGCATGCCAGTATCCATAGTTTCGGATCGTGACCCCATATTTACTTCATGATTTTGGATCGATTTGCAGAAAGATATAGTACGGACTTACGATTAAGTTCGGCTTATCATCCTCAAATAGACGGACAATCAGAGAGGAGTATTCAAACTCTTAAAAATCTACTGAGACTCTATGGTCTAGACTTCAAAGGGAGTTCGAATAAGTACTTACCATTAGTGGAATTTTCCTACAACAACAGTTATCAAGCAAGTATAGGCGTGGCTCCATTCGAAGTGTTGTATGGGAGAAAGTATCGCTCTCCAGTATGCTGGAATGAGGTGGGTGAAGCAACATTATTGGGACCAGAGTTGGTACGTATGACTACAGAAAAGATCCAAATGATCCGATAACATATACAAACGGCACAGAATCGACAAAAGAGTTATGCTGATCTTCATCGAAAGGACATGAAATTTAATGTTGGGGACCATGTGTTATTACGTGTTGCTCCGTGGAAAGGAGTTACGAGGTTTGGGAAGAGAGGAAAGCTCAATCCACTAATCATTGGTCCATTTGAGATTCTTGATCGAGTAGGAAATGTGGCCTATAGACTCGCTTTACCTCCAAGCATGTCTCGTGTTCATAATGTTTTTCACATATCCGTGTTGCGTAAATATGTGAAAGATCCAAACCACATTATTGAGTTAGAACTAGACGAGATAGCCGAAGATTTAACGTACGAGGAGGTACCTGTCAAGATCTTGGATAGAAAGGAGCATGTCCTACGCTCGAAAATTATACCTCAAGTTAAAGTTTTGTGGAGAAACCATGAAATTGAGGAAATGACCTAGGAGTTAGAATCGGAAATGAAAGAGAGGTATCCTCACCTTTTCAACATACCAGGTACGTACGTCAATTTTGAGGACGAAATTTTATAAGGAGGGGAGGTTGTAAGACCCCAACTTTTATGAATACAGATTTAATTTTCTTTATATATTATTTTGAAATAGTAAGGTGTTGATTTGATAAATGTGAAAAGTTATGGGTGAAATGTGCAAATATTTCAAAATGAGCAAGTGGTTATAAAATATTCATTGTTGTCAGGAAATATTCGTTTGGTCGTGGAATATTCTTGTTGTCGGGGAATATTCGTACGACGGCGCAGCTATTTGTGGGCCCCACAACGGAATAACTGTCGGATATAGAAAGCGACAGAAATAACCTCTTTATAAAATAACGGCGTAGTTGTTACCGTTAGTACTGTTGAAATACCCGGTGGTTAAAATACAGTAATACGCGGTGTTGCACAGTAGCACACGGTATTGCACAGTATTTTAAATTATTGATTCTTACGAAAGAAGGCACTTACTCAATTATTGTTACAGTAATTACTGTTCAATATTTTATATTATTGATTCAATAATTACATGATATTTTATTGATTTAATAATTACGACGTTGATATTTTATATCAATAATTGCTACGTCGCTATTTTATATGATTGATTCAATAATTGCTACAGTTGATATTTTGTATTATTGATTCAATAATTGTCACTGCACAATATTTTAAATTATCAACTCAATAATTTATATTATTTGAATAATATTATTAGATAGCATTATTGACAATGTCTAAAAAAGTTCTGTCTCGGATGGGTTATTTAATTGCGCGCCAGTAAGGAGAAGTCCTTATTGGAAGGCCCCATCTTTCCTAGGAACGATCTGGTTGTCAATATTGTAGTTCTGTAATATTATTTGTGAATAATTAATTATTGATTTATATGATAAGAAGATATTTATTTTGTGAATATAAGAGAAGGAATTAGTGTTGATGTGTTTTTATCAGTATTTTGGTGTGGAAAATCATCCGTTTATGAATTTCGGATAATTTATGTTTGGAATTTTAAAAAACTTCCTTCTACAAAGTTGTAGAGAATTAAATTTCCTATGCGAAGTCATAGAATTTGTATTTTTCTGACAAAGGGCTATTTATTATGAATTATTTAAGTTTCGGAAAATAAATATTTTTTTAATAAAAGGGTGGGCCCCACTTTTGGTTGGTGTGGTGGCTGATGGCTTTTGAGGAGGCGAATTTTTTTTTTTAAAAAAATTATTTTATTTAAAAGTCTACTTTGGCATCCTAATCTTTTCCTATAAATAGGGTGCTTAGGTTAGAACTGAAAATCACACCAGAATCAGAAGTTTTCTCTCTCTATAATATCGAGCGTATTTTTGTGAGTATTTAGATACTTTGAGTATTACTATTCAGTGCAAGTTTCCTTCGGTATTATATTCGATACTCCAGTCAGAAGTAATATTCTTTTGAGGTAAGGGATGTTATTTTCTTTCGTAAATGATGTTATTCTTTTCAATATCATTATACTAAAATATTGCCATGGATGTTATTATGAAATTCTTACTTTTCCCGACGAGGTTACTATTCACGTATACGGCACTATTCACGAAAAAATTAAATTTTCTTCTATATGTTCAAGTTGCTTGTTAAGATTTCTATCTTTAATTGTATCCAAGTTTTGAGCTCTATTCTTGAAATTTGCTCCACAAAGTATTATTATAGAGTATTTTTAAACTTGAAAAAAATAAAATACGAATCCTTAATCTTGTCCTTTATTTCACTGGATTCGTTATTTATATTATTTTTCATCATCCTCAGTCCTAAAAGGTGATATAACTGAATATCTTTGTCCTGTAGAGCAAAGATGAATGATTACCTGATGAATATCTTTGGCCGTAGTGCAAAGATGACAGGTGTTGAGATGAACATGACCACTGATGATACAAATGAATATCTTTGGCCTGTAGTGCAAAGATGAATATTTGATTCGAGATGTATATTGATTGATGTTACAGGGATAAAATATTGATGATGGACTTTTAAATCATAGAAGATAGCAGACTTCATTCTCTACTTAACTCTTCTAATGAATTGTTATTTTCGCTGCGTATATTGATCTAAAACTTGTTATCCATAATATTTTATCTGAATTGTTGAGGACTAACGATAATTTATTTTCCATTATCTTAGTCATAATATTCTTTACTGGGCTAGTTGAGCTCACCCTTTTCATCTATTGTCCTCTTCAGGAAATGAGAATGTCGCAGGAACTAGTCGGGGGACAGAGTGATGGTCCGAGTTAGAGCAGTAGTAGTCCTCACTATTTCTAATAAATAGTATGATAATAATTGTAATGAGGACTTAGTCTGAATATTAATATTTTCTACATATTTGTATTGACACTCACAGTTGTGTGGTCGTATTTTGCACGATCGTGTTATATATAAGTTTGTATTTGAATTCTGTACCATGTATTTGGCGACTCAGAATGGGTTGGGTTGACTGGACCTATTCTGGGGGCGTCACAAATGATGTATTACGTGATTAATTGATAAGTTAAATACGTTCTTTAAACTTGATTGTGCGTGAAGTCTAATAGCGTGTTCAAGAACTGATGTTTGTGATTCGATGAGTATAATCAGACTTAGAATTAATTGGTATTATGAATGTAGTGATATGTAGTATTAATTGAGGAACATAATTTATAATTGTATCTTATGCACGGGGAAAGTTCCTGAACTTTACTTTTACATTGACGCAAGTAATAAATCCTATCCTTTTATTGAGCAAGTTCGTACTCTTGTTTATTCAAGTTCAAGATTTCATATGAGATGTCTTAATTCTTTTGAAGTAATATATCGGTTATACAAATACTTATTCAATTGTATACCTTTGAGATTCATTATTTGATTTGAGTATCAATTTTATTGTTGAACCTTGAAAGACTAGCGAACCTTTATTGATTTGACTATTCTATAGTTGATGAGCGTTCTAAATTCTAGAACTGTTATTGAGCTTATCCTAACCAAACTTCTTTTGGTGCGGACTCTGATGTTAAACTGAGATGAACAACCCTTTATAGAGGATTATTTACGCGTTAGCGTTGAGATGATGTGCACATACATGGTACTAAGGGCTGATCCTCCTAAGTACAAAAAGTAGAGTCCATATAGTCTTATGACTGTTAAAGGTTTAAAGTAAAAATACTTGACAACCTGGGACATAGTTCTTGGTCTTGTGACCCTCAGATATACGTTTGATTCTTGTTTCTAATATTGATTCAAAAGCCGAGCTTTCTATTATTCAGACCTCATTGATTCCTCTCATGTTATTACTATTATTATATTGTTATACTTGTGGGCAATCATTGCTCACTCTTGCATAATAATATTGCAGCTAAGGTTGAAAGAATTGAAGAGCCTTCCACTAGTAAAGGTAAGGGAAATACGAACAAGTGATGAAGACTTGTTACTTTTATTGTGAATGTTTTGTTAAGACTTATGTTTTGATCTTTAAGACTTAACTATTTATTTATGTTTCCGCATTTGATGTTTAAGGTTAGTTAACTTGGGATTTATTCGTTCAGATGTTGTAACCCCTTAAGGGGAGGATTTCTATTTATTCATGAGTTCCTTTTTTTATGGGTAGATAGATGTGTTAATATTATTGGACAGTGAAAACCAAATCCTGTGGGGTTGAGTTACCCGAATTTGGGTGTCACGTGCTATACCTTTTCGAAAAGCCCTTTTTGAGAGCTACACAATTACATGGGATTTGACCTTTTCTGAATCCTGGAAGATAGGTCCGTGACTTGATCTTCGAGTCTTCTTAGTCCATCCTTTGAGCTGTCTTGTGCTATTTTCACTCGGGATTGACATTATGGTTCTTCGTGACCCTCATGGTAGTGATTTGACTTGATTTGATGTTAAGTTGGTAAAAAGATCATTTTTCCCTTTCGGGGGTTATCTCTAGGATTGACAGGGTTTTCGACTATTTCTCGGAGTTGTCTCCGAGGTTTGATCCCAGCCGACTCTGTTCTTCCTGAGGGTTATCTCCGAGGGTTGGTTTAATATCCCAGGGTTGTCCCTGGGGATTGTTTTGATGCTTCAGGATTGTCTCCAAAGGTTGTCTTGGTCTCCCGGGGTTGTCGTCGGGGTCTGACTTGATCTCCCGGGGTTGTCGACTTGATCTCTCGGGGTTGTCGTCGGGGTTTGACTTGATTTCTCGGGGTTGTCATTGGGGTTTGATTTGATCTCCCAGGGTTGTTGCAGGGGTTCGATTTGATCTCCCGGGGTTATCATCAGGGTTTGGCTTGATCTCCCGGGGTTGTTGCTGGGGTTGGATTTGTTCTTCTGGGGTTGTCGTCGGGGTTGGATTTGATCTCCCAAGGTTGTCGTAGGGGTTTGGCTTGATCTCCCGAGGTTATCGTCGAGGTTGGATTTGATCTTTTGGACTTCCATGGTTGTGTTTGGAAGGTAAAAGATGGTTTTACCCTCCTGTAGGGTTAGTAACAGGAATACAAAATTTTTAGTGTCTATAGACGCCCCTCTTTATCATATTTATGCATTACAATGGAATGAACAGGATAAACACAGCTAGACACTGGAAATATGATACATGCAAATGTAATGCAATGCATGATATAATATATCGTGAATGTTATATGCTTCTATGGTGTTAGCAGCCAAGGTATTCTATTACTGATCGCTCCCTCCACTTCTGCTTGGGATGGAGTTGTCCATCATGGTTTTCACTGAACTCTTTTGATGCCTACTCAAACGGTAGTTTGAAAAGCTTCCATCACCAGATTTTCACAATGCTACATTGGGTTAAAGCCAATAGTTTACAATGTTCGTCGATGCTACTAAGACTGATTCTACAAAATGTTGTAAAGATGTTAACAGGATCCCTGCTGGGGAGATTTCTCTATGGCTGCTACTGCTGGAGCTCTCTGAATTTGACGTTGGTGCTGTCACCAATATTCTTTGTCTTCAGATATGCTTTCTGACTTTTCCTCCGCTGGGGATGTTCCTCTTATGACGAGTGACCTCATTGGGGATTCTTGATGCCTATCCTGATGATATCTTACACCAGTTTACATCATTGAATATTTCCCGACGCTACGCTGGAGTTGTCGCCTTCTGTCGGGGATAGAATTCTCACTATCTATTCGAACAATAGTTGACAACGATTTGACCATCATCAAACCTCCTCGATGCCACCTACCCAAATGGTAGTTTACAACGGTCAACTAAACTGATTTGACTCTTACTCGAATGGTAGTTTACATAATTGACCATCATCGAACCTTCTCTATGCTTACTCGAACGGTAGTTTACAACGGTCTGTTGAAATGACTTGAAGCCTACTCGAACGGTAGTTTACAGGGTTAACCATCATCGAACCTCCTTGATGCATACTCGAATGGTAGTTTACAACGGTCGGTTAAACTGACTTGAAGCCTACTAGAACGGTAGTGGTTTAACCATCATCGAACCTCCTCGATGCCTACTCGAACGGTAGTTTACAACGTTCTGTTGAACTGACTTGAAGCCTACTCGAACTGTAGTTTGCAGGGTTTGACCATCATTGAACCTCCTCGTTGCCTACTCGAACAGTAGTTTACAACGGTCGATTTAAGTGACTTTAAACCTCGGCTGTGGATTTGTAAAACAGATTCCATCATCAGTTCTCCCCGAGAAGGATAGTTTTCCAATATTTTCATTATCGGATCTTTCTCGATATCAGACAATTTCACCCTCGTTGAAGCAGTTCTCACCAGCTTTCATCATCGGCTCTTTCCCGATGCTACGCTACAATTGTCGCCAACGTTTTGCAATGTCAGATACTCTGATCTTCATTGAAGCAGTTCTCAATGGCTTTTATCACCGAATCTTTCCCAATGCCACGTTGGAGTTGTCGCCAAAAGTTTGCAATGTGAGACATGCCTGATATTGTTGTTGGGGGTATCTTTCTGTTAAGTCATACCCTAGGTTAAGTCTGGATATTTTGAAGCAAAAACCAACTGTTCACAACGCCGAACCTTCCTGATGCGTTGACAGAGGTAGCTTTCAGTAATTTCCATCATTTGCATTCCAAATACTATATCAGAGCTCATACCAATGGCTTATATGAAGATTTTCTTTCATCAGGAGTTTAACACCCGAATTCAGGGTTTCAGGCCTTTTCTGCTCAATCGCGTAGCACTTTTTCCCTAATTTGACTTTTCAGCTTCTGGGAACTCTGCTTTAACCTCATTTGGACAGAATCAGAGGGGGTGGGATCCACCTTGGGGTGCCATAGGTATAGATACGGCTGCTGCAGGTAGAGTCACGGCTCCTCGCGGTTCTATTTTATTCCCCCGTGGCTTTCACAAGTCATTTTCAAGTTGAACTATATAGAAAATCCAAAATTTCCTCTTTAGATCTACTGAGTTCTGGCTGCTTTTTTCAAATTCCGTCACTGTACAATCGTTCTGCACAACACTGGTAACGTTTACATTCTTTCGTTTCAAGTTTTGACCGTTAGAACGTTAGATTTCATATAAAATACTTCTACACACAATATAGTGGATATGCATGCTCATATGACTTTATAAAAATTTTTAGACTTAGTAAATGTGTATGTTTTACTATGCTGAACGTATTGATGTGAAAAAAAAACTGATTTCTGAGACAGTCATTTAGCGCCCTTTTTGGCCAGTTTATTCATCCTATTTGAGGACAAATGAGGCTGGATTTTTAAATAAAAATACACATAGTAATTTACCTACCATGGGGAGTTTTATTTTGATGTTTTTTATATATATAAAATGCTTATGATTTTGGGTTGGTGTGCTACAGAATGGCCACCTAGTCATATCTATGTGCATGTGGATAGTCCATTTTACAAAGGAGACTCTGGCAAAAAAAATTCGCAAGCCTGAGCATTTAATGAACATGCAATTTTAACTCTACTGAGGATGTATGTTAACTAATTCATGCTTTAAAACTTAGAATATGCATGAAATAATGATTTAATTTTAATAAGCTGTAAGTTTAAGGCTTACCTCACCCTTTCTAAGCTGATTTGGAGATTTTGTTCAAGTTATGGATTCAGATAGACCAGGAAGCTCTCGCAGGGTCTCTACAGGTGTGAGGAGGAGGAGAGCTTCTGATGTCCCTCAGCCTCGTCGGTTGGCTGAGTAAGTGATTCGTCCTATCCAGGTTGATAGGCCGGATGATGTGGATGACAAAAAGGATGTCCCTATTGTGGATCCCGCTCCAGCTCTGACTACCTTGTATCGGGAGCTTCCAGCCATCATTTTGCCGATTTCGGAGCTCTTGGATGATTTGAGGCGTCATCCTTCGATCTATCTTCATGCCAATGAGGTGACAAAAGTTTTTATTCTAGACTTTTCTTCCTTTTGCCATTTCAGGACAACGATTTAATCTGGATTTTCAATTTGATGTAGGTTCCTAGCTTTACTCAGCCCAGGGAGAACTAGTTTAGCGTCCACTCCTTATATCATACTCTTCATTCGGAGTATGTGGCCATCGTCAACTCTTGGGATTTCGAGGCCTTCTTCTCTATTCCTCCCCGTCGTTTCCCTTAGGGTTATCTACGGGCTTTATCTGAGCGCTGGTTCCACCAGACCCAGTCTCTTCACTTGTTGGATTGTGAGATTATGACGACACCGATGGATTAGCTATTCATCACAGGGTTACAGTTTACAGGTGAGACAGTGCCTCTGGTGGCTGACATTTCACCTGCTATCGTTTGATCCCTTTTGGGATTTCCTGCGATGGCCATCAAGTGTCGGACAGTCCGTTCTGGGCCCTTGAGTGTTGATGCCTATAGTGGGGCTTTGACTGAGCCTCTGCCTGATGATCAGAGGGTTAGAGATCATATTCTTCAGCGACTATTCTTGGTCATCATCAGGGGTTATTTCATAGCAGATAACTCCTCTATTGTCTCTTTTGCTATGGATAGTGTAACTCAGGATGTGGAGCGCATCAGGGGTTTTGACTGGGGCACCTTCACCTTCACATATTTTCTTCGTGGGATGCGCCTACACTCTGAGTGCATGACAAAGCCTTGGCTGGGTTTTTATCCCTTTCTGCTGATGAGTAATTTCTCTTTCACATTTCAATCTCCCTCATTTGTGTTTATCAATCTTTATCACTGAGGACATTTGATTTTTTCACTTCAAGTATTGGGCATATGAGAGGCTCCTTTACCTGCGCCAGACTACTACTCTAGGTCTAGAGAACTATCCTCGAGGACGGCGATGACATTATTCCACCTTTACAGAGGTCCCTGTGGCAGAGGGGTTCACCCGTTCTAGCTTGTAGTTGGAGCTATTAACCGCCAATTCCATTACGTGGGTTCCTTACAACTTTGATTATCTGACAGTTGGTTTTGAGGATGGATTTCCAAATAGATTAGAGTTTATATTGTCCACTCATCGGATTCCCCTTTTGACTGATGGAGGCTGGGAGCTCTACTTGGGAGAGTGGGCTATCAGGAGTGTTCCATGAGAAAGTAGTATTCCACTCCCTCCACCTGTTAGGCGTCATTGGTCCCCATCTTAGCCAGTCACAGACATTCCAATGATAGGCTTGGATGGCTTCACCCTATCAGAGGGTCGTCACACCCAGGAGGCATTTTATCGCTGGTGGAGTCCTTGCACTATTGAGGCTCAGACTCGTGCCACTCAGTTCATGATAGATATAGTTCCTGGTTCTGTTATGATGACAGACTGGATAGCTTGCTTTCTAGAGCCTACTCATTTGGAGCAGATTTCCAGTTTTACCCAACGGTTGGAGCGGGCACAATTTTTCATCAGACACCTTGGTAGGGATCCTTCAGAGGCAGATTCTTTTGATCTGTCCAGAGCTGGCCCCTTAGGAGATCCATATTCTGGCAGTTATACTAGTGCAGACCCCCCTCTATCGACCAGACATTCCTTCTGGTAGAGATTCAGTGACTAAGAAGGAGTTACAGCAAGTTGATCGTCTAGATGCAGATATCATAGACTTCTTTTGATAGATTTCTCATTATATCTTTTAATAGGCCACTGTTAGATATTGGGCAATTGTGCCCCATTTCTCGTTATCTCTTTTGATAGGCCTCTGTTAGTCATTGGCGGTTGTGCCCCATTTCCCTGTACTTTTTATTTTGCATTTTAGTAGCAGACAGAGATGATGCTTTCAGTAGACAGTGTATTTAGAAATGCATGATATTTCCTATCTATTGCATCCTATTGTCATTTATCATTATCATTTATTATGATGCATGCATTATGTCATAGATATGCATTCAGATAAGTGAGTTTAGCATTGACCCCTGAATGGTCTCATGATACGGTTCTACAGATGTCTTCATCTACCGTTAGCCGTATTGAGCATATGCCACCTATATTGATAGCATCTTCTTTGAGATCTTGGTATGAAAGTTTGTCTCCCATATATAGGGCGACAGTTGATCAGATATTGGGGCATTCCATGGCCATCTTGGCTTTTCAGGTCCCACTAGACTTTATAGATAGTATGCTATCTTGTTGGATACCTGAGTGATATGTTTTCAGACTTGGCATCTATGAACTGACTCTTAAATTGGAGGTGTATGAGTGCATCACTAGTTTGCCATTGGATCGGCCTTGTGCTAGGATGGCAGTGATATGAGATGACAGTTTATGACCTTGACTGGCTTGAGGCGTAGAGTTGTCACGGATGAGATTACTTCGGGGCATGTGGTGTCCTTAGACTTCTTGATTGATCGATTTGGCCGGCTGGACTGCTATGCACGATATTCAGGAGATTTTACTATTACTGTAGGGGATTGGAAGATTACATGCTTAGATATTTTGTTGATGTGCGTCACAGCTTACGTGTATATGCCGATGTATATGGATCATTTAGATATTGGACGGATCATAGTGGTTCATGCTCTTAGACAGGGTCGTACCATCCTGCTCATGATACTGGCAGAGACCTTGAGGTCGGCTACATTCTACCGTACCCATCCTGTGGGGTTCTTCAAGGGTAGTGCCGTTTTATTGTACGTGTGGTTTCTGACACACTTGAGACCCATTGGCACTTTTAGACATCATGGGTACTGTTTTACTCATAAAATAGCCATGTCCTACTCCTTTCAGCCTGCTGAGTGTACAGATGCGGCATCGTGGTTGGCCTTTCTGATGGAAATCGAGCATCCATTTGCGATCTTTCCCTGTTTAGGGCTCAGTTCTCCTTATAGCTTCATTACTCATGTAGTTGGCATAGATTATCTACCCTTGGCGGGTTTGAGAAGGGAGACCACATATCATCCACTAGCTGTCATGGGATAGTTTTATCAGTTCCAAGATATTCACCACTTTAAGAGGGCTTTAGATCAACGACTATCAGTTTTGGCTTTGTCATCAGCTGACTTGACCAGGATTTATGATTGTTGGACTCGTCGCGAGGGGGTTGATTTTTCAACTAGTCACCCGGGTCGGTCTTTAGAGTATTCTGTATGGCTAGAGACAGACATTGCATCAGCTGCGGTTTCTCACACAGCTCCGAATATTGATTCTGATGAGGAGGAGCCTATGGAAGACTCTGATTCTCCCACCGAGGATGAGTTAATCGCTGGTTTGACAACAACTTTGGTTAGTGACACCCCAAGCACTCCTATTGCTGTGAATCCATCTCTTATATATTTGTTAGCTCAAATAACCTTTGAGAGAGATCAAGCGAGAGCACTGATGTTGACAGCCCTTTTTGGCTGGGATACTACTTTTATCGAGAGGGACGATGCTCAAACCACTCGGGACGCAGCTTTTGTTGAGAGAGATGAGGCTTTAGTTGCCTGGGATGCTGTTTTTGTTGAGCGAGATGAGGGTCTAGCTACTCGGGATGTTTACATTGCTGATAGTACTGAACTTAGGTCTTATACACATAGCATTGTTGTATATATGAATGCATTGATAGATGATCATGGTAGCACTATGCAGATGGCTGTGGATCTTCTAGCTCGCATGGAGGCCTTAGGACAGGAGCTTACAGATACACCTCCATCTCTTGAGAGGGATGCCATGTTGGACTTGCTATCCCGTTTATTAGCTAGTCTATAGACTAGCTTTAATTTTCCTACATAGACTAGGTCAGCCATTTTTGTCATGTACAGGATACATTTTATATATTAAATAGTATTATATGGAAGAGAAATATATTTTGATTCACTTCCCTTTTAGATATGTATTGTCATTGCTGAATGATTTCAACTTTTTTCATGACTCGCTGTCTTGATGTATCATGAACTTTTCCTTAATGGATTGACATTGAGATGTCGGAGAATACCTCAGAAGGGCCTGTTGATCAGGGAGGCTTGACAGTATTTGGGTTTTATATGAGTTTTTGGTGTCTTGGGACTGGTTTTTAATTGGGTTTTGAGTTTATAAGGAAAATTATGTTTGTTTTTTTTCTTTTGAAGGTTAGAATGCACCATAAATGGTTGCCTACGTACTCCCATAGATTGGGGAGATCATGTCATTATTTGTTCAGGCTTGGCCTGAACGGTTGAAAAATGTTTATTTGGGTTTAAGCTTGATTTGATGAATTTTTGGATTTTTTGTTTGGTTTGACCGCACCATTGTTGGCTGCCTACGTACTCCCATAGATTGGGGAGATCAGGTAATTCGTAGTTCAGGCTTCTAGTGAAAACCTGAACTGATTTGATCTTCTTTTTTTCTCCTCTCTTTTTTTCACATAACTAGGATGATGGCTTGCAGGTGCTTCAGATATAGTACCTCTTCACGATGTCTGAATTGATGAGCTGGGGAAATTCTTTCCCATCTGTTTCTTTCAATCTGATAGCTCCTCCTATCAACACTTCTTTGACAATGAAAGGGCCTTCCCTGTTTGGGGTAAACTTTCCTATGGCTTCATCTTGTTTGGTAAGGACTTTCATCAGTACTAAGTCATTTTCTTTGAATTGCCGGAGTCAAACTTTCTTGTTGTATGATCGAGCAATCCTTTGCTGATATAATTGTCTGTGAAATATGGATGTAGTCCTTTTCTCCTATATCAGGGATAACTGCTGGTATCGCTCTTTCAACCACTGGTCTTCTTCTATATGAGCATCTATTAACACCCTCAATGACTCCATCTCTACTTCAATATATGAGGAGTACCGCTTTCATGCCAAAGACTAATGAGTAGGGGGTAGCCCTAGTAGAAGTGTACATTGACGTTCTGTAGGCTAACATAGTCAGAGGTAATAAGTCAGGCCATCCCTTATGATTGGCGGACATTTTTTGCATAATTTTCTTGATATTTTTGTTGGCCGCTTCGACAACACCATTCATCTTAGGACGATAGATTACGGAATTGAGATGCTTGATCTGAAACTTGTTTCATAATTCTTTCATCATCTGGCTGTTTAGATTCTTGGCATTGTCGGACACGATCACCTCTGGTTATCCATATCGACAGATTACATTGTGTCTGATGAAATCAATGATTACCTCTTTTGTGACTTTGGGAACAGTGGAAGCTTCAACCCATTTGGTGAAGTAATCAATCATAGTGAAGATGAATCGATGACCATTGCTGGCTTTGGGTTCTATTGGCCAAATCACGTCCATTCCCCCTATGGAAAAGGGACATGGCGAGCTCAAATTATGCAGTTTGTTCTAAGGAGCGTAGATGGCATTTCCATGGACATGGCATTGGTAGCATCTTTTGACGTGATCATCACAGTCAGCTCTGAGAGAGATCCAGTAATGTCTTGTTCTCAATATTTTTCTGGCAAGTAAAGGACCGCTCATTTGTGGACCATAGACTCCATCGTGGACTTCATCCATCAGTCTTTGGGCTTGATCCTTATCCAGGCATCTTAAAATTCCTATTCCAGCATCCCTTTTATAAAGCGCGTGTAGACACTTAAAATTTCCCTTCCATGTTACTAACATTGTAGGAAGGCAAACAGATCAACCCCGGTCTCAATATCGGTCCATCAAATCAACTCCGATCTCCAATCGGACCATCAGATCAACCCCAATCTCAATATCGGGCCATCAAATCAACTACGATCTCCAATCGGACCATCAGATCAACCCCAATCTCAATACCAAGCCATCAAATCAACTCCGATCTCCAATCAGACCTTCAAATCAACCCCGATCTCAATATCGGGCCATCAAATCAACTTCGATCTCTAATCGGACAGTTAGATCAACCCCGATCTCAATATCGGGCCATTAAATCAACTCTGATATCCAATCGGACCGTCAGATCAACCCCGATCTCAATATCGGGCCGTCAAATCAACTCCGATCTCCAATCGAACCATCAAATCGATCTCGGTCTCAATATCAGGATGTTAACTCAATCCCGGACAATCATACCGGGACAACCACAGCCTCGATCATCATTCTCGGGATGTCAACTCAGTCCCGATTTTAATCCGGGAGGTACAGTTAAGCCCCGGTTTCAACCCGGGAGGTACAGGTCAGCCCCGGTCTTAACCCGGGAAGTCAAGTCAACTTTGAGAACAAACCTGAAGCTCCACAACATCTCCAGGAGAAAACCTAGAATGACCAACTCAGCCTCAGAGACTACACTGAGGACAAACAGACTCGAATGGGATCCAAGTCTTGGAAACAACTCTCAAAAGACAACCGAAGGCCATGTCGACAATAAGGGAAACCCCGGGAGGGGAAAAATGGTTATTTTACCAACCCTAAGTCGATTCGATCAAATTCAAGCCGAATTGATGCCACCACGGTCAAAACAAACCATAACGACGATCTCGAGTGCAAACAGCGCAAGACAGCTTAACGAATAAACTGCGGAGAATCGAAGACATGGTTATTAACCCATCTTCTTGGACCCAAAAAATGTTTTATCCCATGTCGTTGTAACACTCTTGGCGAGGGCCTTTCGAAAAGGTATAGCACGCCTCAAACGGATGCTCCGATCAAAAGTTAGAAAGTTTTAACTTCGACCTCGCGTTGCTAGGAGTGCACGTACTTTGAGACAGCTCAGCCGAAGATGTGAGCCCCACAAGGGGAGCCGGACCTCTACCTGAAGTAGAAACAAGTAGAGCTGAGGCTCTCTGGCCTATAAATAAATTTGCACCCCTTTCATTTTCAAGAATTCTGAAATGCAGCGAACCTCTACCTGTTTGATTGTCTGACTTTTTCACCTCTTCTAAACCCAAATTTTTTCACTCTAACACGTAGATATATCCACATACTACAAAATATCAGAAAATAACTGGTAGATTTAGATGTATAGAGCCTACGATTTGGCAAAAAGCCCGTGTAGCAGTCCATTGTGAGTATTTTTACGATCAGCAAGTTTATATTACTTCTTCGTACTTTTTATACACCTTCACGTTAAGTTTCGTTTTCCAAATATGCCCGAAAATTAGTTCCATGGCCGTTTTTGTCAGAATTTAGTACATTTTTTGTACATAAACTCAATTTCTGGCATTTTTACAACTCGGACTGACGATCCGTCAGCTCTAACAGCTTCAGTGCACTAGCACCTTCATTTTAAGCAACTTCGCCGGACTGGGTTATCTTCCTAGTCCGGGTTTGTCTTTTTTTGTGTTTATTCAACTATATATACACTAACTTTTCAATTCTGTTAGGCCCGGATGTCAAATCCGAGGTAGTTTACTGCTTTTATATATATTTATGCTTATATAAGCAGCCTTCACCACCACTGGGTTCTCTTCCCAGTCTTGGTTGACTACGTTTTTGTAAATATATCTATATTTATATATTTCTGTCCAGCCTGAATTATTCTGTGGCCTTTATACTATTTTTTGCACTCTTCACCATTACTGGGTTATCTTCCCAGTCTCTGGTTGTCTAATTTTCTGCAAATTTACATTTCAATTTGGCCTGGATTATTCTGTGGCCTTTTTACTGTTTTTTGCACTCTTCACCATTACTGGGTTATATTCCCTGTCCATGGATTATTCTAGCTTTCAAACGGTTCAAAATCTGTACAGACAGAACCGGGGAGCTAGAATGGCTGAGATTTATTTAAATCTAGCATTTTTCTAGTTTTAGTTACAAAAGCAACCCCGCGTCCCTTAGATAGCTATCTAGTGGGAACGAGACGCTTCGGCCAGGTGCGAACCAGGATTTACTGAATGAATTCTCGGTTCATATGTGAGCCTAGGAATCGTGGGATTCATGATCAAACTGATCAGAATCTGATTCCCACAATGGACAAACTCCACTTTACGAATGTATCCTGCCAATTTTTTTGTAAAATGTACATACAAAAGATCTTAAAATAGTTATCTGGATTTAAGGTCTCAACATAGTGAAAAATATGTTTTGTCATGTCAGCGTCCCTCCGATGGCTATCATGCCCATGAGGAAACCGTCACTTGTATATTTGTTGTGGTCGAGGATGCTTCGCAGCCCGACAAATCATCATTCAAATGCAGCCTTAAGGCTAAAAAGATAAAAATTTGAAGTATCAACAGGCTTCAATTCCTATGTTAGCGTAATGGTTTGGTAACCAGCTTTCAATACCTCATTTCAATTCAAATCAAAAGAAAAGATTTTGCAAATCAAATTAAATACTTTTGCAAATCAAATCAAAGACAATTTTTAAAACAAGTCAAACCCTTCGTATATAGGTTCAACGAAGCAAAGCACTACTTTTAATCAAACAAACATAGGCCCAATTTTCAAACAGATTCACACACACATTTCAGTTTTAAGGAAAATATTGAAAAGATGCGGTACTGTGTTTACACGGGAGTTGTGGGGGTGCCTAACACCTTCCCCACACTTAACCAAGCCCCCGAACTCAAACTTTATTTTTAAAGGTCAAGTTTCGACAGTGTCCAGCAATTGGGCCTCTTTCAAACAAAACTCAGTTGAGTTGGTACAACCATTTCAAATCTACCAACTGACGACTCTGTAAAACGTTCAATCGTCGACATGATACATGGTGGCCTTTTTCCTAAAAAACCCTTCAAAACCTTTTCTCGCAAATAAAAAGAGAGAGGGTAGAGATAATTTAGGAAAAGAGATAAAAAGTTCTGGGTTGTGATCCTACCCGCAGGAATTTTTTAACCGATGTCGACAGGTGGCAACTCTGCTGGGGGCACTAGAGGGCTTAGGCCACTTTCAAATCTTTTCAAATATTTCCCTTTCAAAACTCTGAATGCGTAGAATTTTGCGTCTCCACATTGAATGAATGCGTGAATAATGCGTCTTTATATTGAATGAATGTGAATGAATGCTTTCCTGCTTTTTAGTGCTTCGCACCTATATTTAGTGCTTCGCACCCATGTCATCATATGCATAAAACGGTGAGGCACGATGTATGTGAATGTATGTTGTGTGATTCCTCTCACAAGGAGGCAAAACCCGTCGGTGATAAGTAATGTCTCTTGGGATCGGCTAAGTCTCTGGGGCTCATGAAAATGCACCACCCAGATTCCCTCCAGTTGAAAGATCGGATTAATTTCCCCTCTAGTAGATTGCGATGATCTGGGGACCTTCATGCCAAAAAGCCAACGCGAGAGTAACCTAAGATAGGTCAGCCATGATTAACAAAATCTGATGGGAAGTCTCTTCATGCCTTCCTCTTTTAATTCAATGTCCATTTTTTAATATTTAATTCTTATCATCCTGTCATCAAAACAACTAACCTCGATTTTCCATGATAAGAATAAAAAATACATCATGCATCCTATCCCTTACCTATCTCAGGAAATTGACATGCCTACGTTTTGTTGTAGGTGAAAAATTGGTCCTGTCACTAGATCTAAGTTTAAGAAAGCACAGAGTCCATTCACGGACATGGCTTCAAGTGCTCAAACAGAGTCCACCCCTGTATCTAGGGAAGAGTTCGAAGGACTGAGAAATCAGATAGCCAAATTAGCCAGTTTTCTGAGAGAACAAAGTAAGGCCCTTAAAGGGAAGCAAGCCCAAGCTCACACAGAACCGGGAATATCTGGTGGTAGTAGTGGCAGTCAAGAGACCGAAAAGGTCGAGACTTAGATTCCTGGACCACAGAACCAGAACACAACCAATAAAACCCCTGAAATCACTGACCTCAACAAAGAACAGGAAGCCGGTGATATCATGAAGAAAGTACAACAAATGGAGGAAACTCTCCGGTCTATCAAAGGGACTGGGGCATTCGGTAGTGTCAATTACTCCGACCTCTGTATTTTCCCCGGGGCTCGTTATCCCGAGAAATTCAAAACCCCCGATTTCGAGAAATATAATGGATTGGGAGATCCTTATACGCATCTAAAGGTATTCATCGGAGAACTCGAATCCTATGTAGAGGAAGAGAAACTTCGAATGCAACTATTCCAAAAAAGTTTGACTGGAGAAGCCAGAGCCTGGTATGCCCGTCAGGACAACTCTAAGATTCACAGCTGGGAAGAGCTGGCCCATGCCTTCCTCAGTCAATACAGATTTCAATCTCAGTTGGCTCCAGATAGATACCAAATAACCAAAATTAAGAAAAAGAACACGAAATCATTCATAGAGTATGCCCAGCAATGGAGACGGGTCGCAACACAAGTTATCCCAGACATGACTGAATCTGAGATAGTCATGACTTTCATCGACATTCAAGAACCTCCATATTATGAGAGGGTCCTAGCAGGAATAGGAAAACCATTCTCTGAAATGATCAGGCACGGTGAAATGGCAGAAATGGGGCTCAAATTTGGGAAGATAAAAGATCTAACCTCCCTCGAAGCTGTTGCTGAACATATCCAGTTCAGAAATTACGGTAGTAATCCCCGGAGGGTACACAAGAAAAAGGATGAAGAAGTGTCCTTAGTATTGCAAGGACAAAATTCAAGGGGCGAGTCAAACAGTATGCCCATTCAAAGGAAGAATTATACCCCTTTCCAAGCTCCGGCCCAGCCTTCAAACCCTCCATTCCAGAAAAATATGGAGGTCAAGCGTCGAAGAACTTTCACCCCTCTAGGGGATTCACTCGAGAAAGTATTCAACCTTCTGACAGCTCAGAAGAAGATTGTCCAACTCCTTCCATCAACCAACACTGGTGGACAGAATTTCAACCCAAGCAAGAAGTGTGCTTGTCACTCTGGATCTCCAGGCCATAACACACAAGACGGTTGGTCTCTTAAGCACAAAATTCAAGACTTGATTGATAACGGAGAGATTGTGTTAACAAAGCCTGAGCAACCTCATGTGCAGGACAATCCTCTTCCATAACATAAAGAGGAGAATGTCAATATGATTAGCACCATAAGTGGAGAAGGAACTAAGTGCCTCTATTATGTGGGAGAATCAACTCCATCCAGCAATAGCACCCCAGGCAGTTGGGAAATATCAGAAAGGCGGTTCCTGATAGAGTAGGAGATCAACTTTATCAAGGAGCAAATCGAGCAATTGGCAGATCTGGTCATCCATCAGCATCAGATCACCAGAAAAATGATAAAATGTGACAACTGGTCTGACATTGAGGGTCCTCCCACATCAGAGATCAATCCCATGCAGAACCATAGCCGCTCTTATAAGAATGAACCTTGGACTGACAAGGGGGTTGAAGAAGCAGGTGTCCAAACTGGTAGGAAATTCCTGTTTCAGAGGAACTTCACCAACCTAAACCAGTCAATGGAAGAAATCTTCCAGATGCTAATCAACGAGGGAATGGTTGCAGACTTGTTACCTCCATTGAACCCTCAAGCTAGAAAATTCAAAACTGACCAAATATGTTAGTACCATTCCAATTCACCCGGACATGACACTGAGGATTGCTGGGCACTTCGTAAACTGATTCAAGACATGATTGAAAATGGTGATCTGATAAGAGGAAATCAAATTCTCGATCTTCTAGATAACGACACTCTCTGTATCCCCACTATATGGAACCAAAACACAGTGGCTGTCATATCATGTGATAGGGAGTCTACCTTCACACCCTTAGTCCTGCCAGGGAAAGGGGTCGAAGAAAAACAAAATCCCGTGAAGGTGGCGGCACCCGAACCTTTGATCTTGCCCTTCAGACCCCAGTATCCAATTATCAGTCTAAAGCGGGTCCCATGGAATTATGGGAACGATGAAGGTTCCACTTCAAACAATGTTTCCATTGCGCCAAAGGACAGTCCATTATACCTGCCTCAGCGGGTGATCAAGCCAGTCATCAAAGCCAAAGCAAAGGTGGCTGAAGAGAAAATCGAAGAGTTCCTCAACAAGATGGGACACAATAAAATCAAGATAGTGCAAAACTTAAAGGATGCACCCAAGCAAATGTCCATCCTTGATTTGGTCTTATCCTCGGTGGATCATCATAACATTCTAGTGAAGGTACTAGAAGAAGCCCATCTGCCAAAGACAGTAGATGCTGAGAAATTTTGTTATATGGTAGAACACATTTTTAACAACAATGTGATATCCTTAACTGACAATGATATCCCTGCAGAAGGAACGGGCCATCATAAGTCCCTGTATATAGCTGTGATGTCTTCCGGGTATGTGATCGGAGGAGTGCTCATCGACGGAGGATCATCTCTCAATATTTTTTCCTACGATACCTTAGAAAGAATGAAGATCAACCCAAACCAAATCAAGACCAGTCATGTGGTCATCCGGGCTTTCGATGGATCGTGACGCCAAGCTATGGGAGAAATAGAACTACCCTAAGAGATTTGCCCACACACTTTTCTACGTATCCTTTCAGGTGCTCAACATAGCCACGGGATACAACTTGTTGCTGGGTAGGCCTTGGATTCACATTGCAAGGGCAGTGCCATCCACCCTTTATCAACAGCTTAAATACATTATCAATAACAACCTAATAACTGTTAACGCCGAACCAAAATACCCTGTCTGCATACAGGGAGACATGCCAGTGATCAGTCTGGATGCAGGGATTGAACCTACAAGTTTTCAAGCCCTAGAGGTGAGCAATACCCAGTATCTACCTATCGGGGCACTAGATCCAAAGCCTAAGGTCTCCACCGAAGTAATAACAGTGGGCCAGGAAATGGTATCTTTGGGTTTCCAACCTGGAGAAGGGTTAGGAAAGAATCAGCAAGGTATCAAGAGTCCCGTGCAAATCCCGAGTCAAACTGGGAGAACAGGATTGGGATATTCATCAAGGGTAAATTACCGAAACCCGCATAAGCATTCCAAGGTTCATACTTCCACCATACTTTTTCCAAATCTTACTAATGCCGGATGGGTAAAAACAATAAGGAAGATCCCTACTGTGGTATCAGCCATGGTGTTTCCTCCAATCATACATGTCAAGGAAAGAAAAACCCTCAAGTATGGGGCAGATAGAGGAAAGGGAAAATGAAAAGTTCCCGTACGAAGGACGAGACCCATTCACTAACATGTGGGTCATCATAAACTACGAGGGTATGAATAATGAGATCCGAGACAGTGAAGACGAGGATCAAGTTCAAATTCCTCGCATCAAGAAGGAAAATAGGAGCAGTTCAAAGAAGAACCCTGACCTTAATATAAAGGATGTCTCAGTCATCATCCAAGACGAGATAAATGATCACAAATCCTCGATCCTCCCGATTCATGAGGATCTGACCTTAGATAACTGGAGAAGTGTCCCTTGCCTCAATTGAAAAGGGTAAAGGGGCAGAGAGAGTCAATCTGCCCTTTAATCATGCTTTTTCATATACTGCTTACTTTTGATTACACAACTATAGCAACAACTTTGTCATGCTTTGCAGAATGCTATGTATATTTAAGCAGTTGTATATATCTAAGATGAAAGCATTTTTTGTTTTCAGGACTCAAGCGTTGGATGTGTTTGTCTCTGCTGATGAGATGCCAACCTGTCAAATTAACTACAACTTTGATGTAGAACTGAACTTTGACTTGATGGATATTAATCAAGAGGAGGAAGATGACTATGATGTGCCTGAGGAGATCAAAGTATGGGTCGAAGACAAACCCAAGCCAAACCTCGACTAAACCACCACTGTCAACATAAGAACCTTCAAAAGCATCAAAGAAATCCAGATAGGTTTAGACCTCACACCAGACCAAAAAAACCAATCTGATCGAGCTTCTAACACAGTTCCAGGATGTATTTGCATGGTCACACGAAGAGACATGATTATCCTTTCCACTGACATTGTCATCCATCGGATGCCCATAAAAGAGGGGTTCAAGCCAGTCAAACAAAAGCTCAAACGATTAAAACCTGAGTGGAGTCTGAATGTCAAAGAAGAAGTTGTTTAACAATTCAAAGCATGGTTGCTGAAGAAGACCGGGAGAAAATAGCTTTCATCACTACTTGGGGAACCTGCTGCTATAGGCGACTATCCTTCGGCCTCATCAATGCCGGAGCCACATATCAGCTAGCCATGATGGCCCTTTTTCAAAATATGATGCATAAAGAAATAGAGGTTTATGTTGATGACATCATCATCAAATCCCAGAGGGAGGATGAGCACATCGACCATCTACGGAAGCTGTTTAACAGGTTGTGCAAGTACAATCTCAAGCTAAATCCCGCCAAATGTGCTTTTGGGGTCAAAGCATGCAAGCTGCTAGGATTTTTGGTGAGTAATCGAGGTATCGAACTAGATCCTGCCAAGATCAAAGCCATCACTGAGATGCCAGTACCTCAAACAGAGAAGGAGATACGTGGATTTTTGGGAAGGATCAACTTCATAAGACGATTCATTTATCAGCTCACAACAACCTGTGAACCCATATTCAAGCTACTAAGCAAGAATTCCTCCACCAAATGGAATGAGGATTGCCAACAAGCCTTCCTTACCATCAAGAAGCAGCTGATCGAAGCACCAATATTGGTACCTCTGAGGGATGAAGTTCTCTTATTCATGTATCTGTCTGTCAATGCCAATGCAATGGGCTGCATGCTAGGACAGAAGGATGATAGTAGCAAGGAAAGACCCATCTACTACATCAACAAAAGATTCAGCAGTGGTGAGCAAAAATACACCCTGATCGAGAAAATATGATGTGCATTATCATGGGCCGCAATGAGGTTATAGCATTACCCTCATGCACACGACATACCTCATATCCCGTATGGATCCACTCAAGTATGTATTCAACAAGCCAATGTTGAATTGTCAACTGTCCAAATGGCAGTTGATCCTACAACAATTCGATAGTATCTACGTGACTCAAAAGTCAATCAAGGGTCAAAGCATTGCAGATCAATTAGCTGAAGCACCTTTAAGAGGGTTTGAGCCCCTGGAGACTTATTTCCCAGATGATGGAATCATGATAATTCAACAACTCCAGCAAGAGAATATAGTACAACCATAGAAAATGTATTTCGACGGAGCAGTAAACATGGAAGGTGCCGGAGCTGGGGTAGTCCTTATCTCTAGTATAGGAGAACAATATCCTGTGGCGACCAAACTTCAATTTGGCAACACCAACAACACGGCCGAGTATGAAGGCTGTATAATGGGGTTGAAACTAACCTAATCCATGGGTATCAATCACCTACTGGTCTTTGGAGACTCTAAGTTAGTCATTAGACAATCCACTGGGGCATATCACACCAAGGAACTGTATTTGTTGCCCTATCATCGGTGGGTCGTCAAAATATCCCTAGAGTTTGAAGACATAACCTTCAGCCATATTCCTCGGGGTAGGAATGACTTCGCTGATGCATTGGCAACGTTGGCTTCATTAATCCGCATATCCGATAGGAGTGTGTTTCCCAACATCAAATTCATAATTCAAAAGCCCCGACATAAGTGAATTACTTTGGAATAGTATCAGATGAAATACCTCCTATCAATCAGCCTTGGTATCAAGACATCAAGGAATATCTCCAAGATGGATCTACACCCACTGGATCAAACGAATCCTAGCAAAAATGGATTCATAAGATGGCTATGAAGTTCTATCTAAGCGGAGATTCCCTCTACAAAAGAGATGTTAAAATAGGCCTCCTAAGATGCCTTAATAAAGAACAAGGCCAGAGACTGATGGATGAAATCCATAGTGGAGTCTGTGATCCACACATGAGTGGTCATCTGTTGGCCTAAAAGATATTAAGAACAGGGTATTATTGGATCTCTCTCAAAGCTGACTACGATGATCACGTCAAAAGATGTTTTCAATGCCAAGTACATAAAAATGTCATCCACGCTCCTCCAAAAGAGCTGCACAACATGAGTTCACCATGGCCTTTCTCCATGTGGGGAATGGATGTGATCGGCCCAGTGGAACCCAAAGCCAGTAATGGTCATCGATTCATCTTCACCATGATCGATTACTTCACCAAATTGGTTGAAGTAGCCTTTTTTCCCAAAGTCACAAAAGAGGTCATCATTAGTTTCATCAGAAATAATGTCGTCTATCGATATGGACAACCGGAGGTGGTCATATCAGACAATGCCAAAAACCTGAACAATAAAATGATGAAAGAGCTGTGTAGTAAGTTCCACATCAAGCATCTCAACTCTGTCATCTATCGGCCCAAGATGAATGGTGCTATCGAGGCAGCCAATAAAAACATCAAAAAGATCATGCAGAAAATGTCCGCTAATCACAAAGAATGGCCTGACCTGCTGCCTCTCACCCTGTTAGCATACAGAACGTCAATGAGCACCTCTACTGGTGCTGCCCCTATTCATTGGTCTATGGCATGGAAGCAGTCCTCCACATAAAAGTAGAGATAGAATTCTTGCAAGTGATGATCCATGCTCAGATAGACGAGGATTAGTGGTTATAAGACCGATACCACCAATTATCTCTGATCGATGAAAAGAGCGCTACAGCCATTTTCCACGGACAGTTGCATCAACAATGGATTGCTCGATCCTACAACAAGAAGGTCCGAATACGGCAATTCAAAGAAAACGACTTGGTGCTGAAGATAGTTTTATCCAATCAAGATGAAGCTAAAGGAAAGTTTGCCCCTAATTCAGAAGGCCCTTTCATTGTCAAGGAAGTGTTGACGGGAGGAGCTATCAGACTACAACAATTGGACGGGAATGAATTTCCCCAACTCATCAACTCAGACACCATAAAAAGGTACTATGTCTTAAGCACATGCACACCCGCATCCGAGTCCTACAAATTAAATTAGGTTCGGTTTCACTATAAAGCCAGAACTACGAATGACATGATCTCCCTCAACCCGGGAGTACGTAGGCAGCCAGTTCTGGTGTGGTCAAACCAAATAAAAACTCATCAAACCAAACTCAAATCCCAAGACAAATACTTTTCAAACTCTCCCATACAAAGCCAGAACTATGAATGACCTGATCTCCCTCAACTCGGGAGTACATAGGCAGCCATTTACGGCGTGGTTTAACCTTCAAGAAAAATGAAAACCCCAATAAAAACTAGTCCCAAGACACCAAAGACATACAGAAGCTGAATCCTATCAAGCTACCCTGGTCAACAGGCCCATCTGAGATACTCCTTGACATCTCAACTATCAGTCCATCAAGGAGAAGCTCAAGATGCATCAACAATAGCGAGTCATGAAAGAAGTGGTAATCACTCAGCAATAACGATACATCTCCAAACAGAGAAGTGAATCAAAAATATATTTCTTTGATATAAAACTATTTGATATATACATAATGCCTTGTACATGACAAAAACTGGTTGATCTAGTATGTGCAGGAAAAATAAAGCTAGTCTATGGACCCAAGGATAAGCTGGCCAGGAATGCGATCATGGCATCTCTCTCTGAAGATGGAAGAGCAGCTACAAGTATAATACCCTCAGCCTCCATACGACCAAAAACCTCCACAGTCATCTGCAGTGTGGCATTGTGGTCATCAATATATGCACTCATCTCGGTAACCAGGCCGTGAGTATAAGATCGAAGGGCAGTACTATCAATAATTTGGAAATCACGGGAAGCTATAGCCTCATCCGTTTCTGCAAAAGCTGCGTCTCTAGCAATCAAAGTGTCCTCGATCTCAGCAAAAGCTGTAAGAACCCGAATTTTCAGATATTATTAAATAAGGATTTAATAAATAAAATTCTTAAACTGTGAGAAGGGTTCGAATAATAATATATATATGTGATATGAGGTATGTGGTATTATATTACATAGGATAATATGGACTATGTAAAATGTGTTTTTGTGATTTATAAATATATTATTAATATATATTTGTTACTTAGCGTAGAGACGTTTCAATTGAGGTAAAGGAAGTGGATAAATTCCTATCGATATTAAATAATTTATAGAATTATTTTATAGTAAGTTGGTGACATTAAATATCCTTAATGTATAAATCACCATATTCTTGTGTATGTGTATTAATAACTAGTATGTTTATAATTTAAGTTATTAATAGCACTTAAGCTATCTGTGAATAGGTTTGGATAGTGAAGCATGAATTAGTTAAGGGAATTAACTAATAAGAATAAATATTAGTTAATATAAGTTGTGAGTTATATTATGAAATAATATAATGCCAGTATTGAACCTTAATTAACTATGATGATATAGTACAATGTTTAATTTACTTAAGTAAATGAGTGAATTAATATGTGTGTTGAATATGTAATTATAGTTGATACTTTTTATATATATTACTTAGAGTGGTAATATGTGAGAAAGTCTAATGTGCGAATAACGTTAAATATATATACGGGAGATGGAAATCATTATATCTTTAAATGAATATTTGAAGAAATTGTTTTGGGAACAATTTATAGAAAAGAAAGAGAAATAGTTATTATATATTTCTAATAAAGGATATTAAAATAATTTCTAATATTGAATTATTTTAATAAAAGGAGGAAATGTTATTTTTGAATAATAATATTACCTTATATGTTTTTGTATGAGGTGTGTTTGGTTAATATAGTAAATATATTAAAACGTATTTGTTATATGTAATTAAATTGATGAAAAAGATTTATTATAATAGAAAATAAACTTATTATCTATTTTCTATATATAATATATGTACATGTGTCGTACATATAGTTATTTGATATTATATTAAAAATAATATCATGAGACAATAAGTAAATTATTTTCTAATAACGAATGTGCTTATTTGGAGAAAACATAATATTTTATGATATGGCTAAATACATAATTTTAAATGTATTTTCAAGGGAGTTTAATTAATGAAAGGAAACTAAGTTATTTTAATATATTAAATAACTTAAGTTATTATTTGATCGTGAATATTATTATTGGAATAATTAATAGAGTATATATTAATTATTATAAGCGTAAAGGTTATACTTATTATAAGTATAATTAATTGAAGTAATTTAACATTTTAATAGCTTGAGTTATTATATTTCCGTAAAGGTTATATATAATATTTGAATATTCGATTTGTAAAATATTTATATGTGGACCTTGGATTTAATAGTTCTAATTTAATTGAACAGGTTATAAGTAGTAATGTGGTGAGAAATGAGTAAGTGATGAGAATAATGATAAGCTTAAGTTTGAGCTTGTGAGAGATGCCTTGTGTGGCACAATAATAGATTCAGTAATGAATTGACTAATTTAATGATGGAGGAATTATTAATTAAACAATTAATCTAAATTAATTGTTAATTGTTATTATGATAGTATGTTAAATTATTATGGCTAGTGATAGTATAATAATAAGGAAATCGATTATAAGTATAATCGGATTTGTGATGAGATAAATTGTCTTCTAATATTAATTATTGTTATGAACAATATACTGTTATCAAGTAATTATTTGATAATATGATGATTAATGAGTAAATGATTTATAAATATAAAAAGATTTATATTTATTTAACGTGATAATAAATCATATAAAGTGTTAATCAATTAGCGTGGGAATTATAATTCCATGGATTAATGAGAAATGGATTAATTAATATTATTATTAATTAATTGATAAGATAAGTAATTTATTAATTTCTATGTGCAACCATGCGATATTAAAGTATAACGTATGATAGTTAACTATATGTTATGCGAAGTATAAAGTGCAATGCGACTATGTTATATATGAATATAAACTATATAGTAAAGTTATTGAGTTGTAATAGGTACATGAAATGTGGGTTTGACAATGTGTATATTAAGTATACAATAAAATAATATATCATAAATATATGGTAAACAATTATTGAATTTACTAATAGAGGAGACAAGACACTGTGATGGTACCCGAAAGAATTATATCCGGTGGGATGAACTGTTGTGATAATGAATAATACCCAATAGATTTACATTCGGTATTAGTAAAATGTACATGGATTATATGTTGGTGTATATGTACCTATTTGTTACATTGTATTTAGAAGTGGACTTGTGACTTAAGTATATACTATATGTATATATATGTAAAACATAAGCATTGTATTTTAAATTTGCAAGTTGATATTGCTGAAAATGAGCTTGTCCCAATATTAGAGTCCCTCCTCTTCATCTCCTTCAGGTGAACACCACATGGCTACTACTCTATATTTTTCTCAAACTCAGCAATGTATAGCTAATGAGTATGAGGGGAGTGGGATTGATGATGGATTACACCAACTCCTCACCAACTATTTGTTAACCATTAGATTCTTGCTATTTCCGTTAGTTTGATTTGGCAAGCAAAGCTATGAACTGAGTATTGGTTTGCCTATAAATTTGCTCTTCTCCTTCTATATTACACTTGCTGAGAATTTTATTGCTAAGAAAATTATAGAGAGTAAGAATACTGTTAGTGTGAAGGAGATTAAGAAATTACTTTAGCAAGTTCATATTGCAGAGGTATAACTCCCTATCCTTGTTCTTCATTGTTTTGAAATACTAAGTTCTTGATTTCTAAGAATACTAGAATTCTTCAATTTCTAGTTAATTGATGAAAAGTTGATATGGCATTGTGTTATATGAGTGCTAAGTAAAGTTATAAGCATGATAGAATTTCATTATGGTTGGTACCGAATCAAATTGCTGTAGTAATTTTTGAAATGGGATTACAGTACTGCCGATGCAGTCTGCTCTGTTTCTGGCCGACCAACTGAGCAGTTGCGCCAGTTTTGTACTGGCCAGCGGCGCAGCTGCGCCGGTACCAGACGTTTTGTTGGCCAAGGCCCTACGCAGCTGCGCTAGTTTTGAATTGGGGAGCTGCGCAGCTGCGCCGGGACCAGTTTATGGGTTTTGTTTTCTGTTGCAGGTTCTTTTATATGCTAGCATAAGTTATATAATTAGAACAAGCATGCACACTTAAATAACATGTATATATGAGTATCATGACATGACATAAGCATGATAGTATACATTATTGATGAAGAACTTAAAATTTTCAAATGAAACTTATGATTTTCGATATGAACTTTGATACTTGTATAAACATGTGTGTTCTGACCTTGTAAGCGTATTTGTACGGCCTAGACATGCATGGAAGTTGGTATTAACTTATAGTACGTGTTCTTGATACTACATATACATGCATGGCCATGTTAGTATATACTATGGAAGGAAAACGTATGATTTTAAAATAAAACTTCTAGTTTTAGATTTGAACTTGGACGTATACATAGCATGTATATATTCTGATTTTGTGAGCATGTTTAGATGACTTAGAAATGCCTATCGGACATGTCAACCTATATATAGATAGCATGAACATGTTAGGTTTTGTTAGTGAGCTTCACTAATGAAAATGCGAGCTTTGAACGTGGACGATAACATGTTACCTTAAGATTTGGGATTTTGATGTTTATGGACATATGTGATAGCACACTTGGACTCTCTCATGTATCATACATGTATATGTATATCATGACTACATATCATGAAACCAAGTTTAGCGTAAACGAAGCATGTTTTCAAACTAATAATCGTGATAGTTACATGTATGAAGTATGAATATTCATGAACATGCCCAGTATGAGTTATATGAATACTTTATGTGTTTAAAGAACTAGCATGATAAACTTTGTGATGTTCATGACCTTGAGTGGCCTTCAATTGTTAGAATGTTGACTTAGAACCTATATCGTGTAAATTGAACGTGAAAAGGTTGAACGAGCATGAAAGTATCCTTTAATATGTATACATGCTATGTAGGACCATATGTTAATATTTGAATCTGACTTCGACGGTTAATAGCGTATATTTGCTTTGTTATGGCCTTATGTGTTAGTAATGATATATGAGAATGATTAACTCAAAAGATGGACTACACTAGCTATATGTAAATAGATTAGTGGTAGACAGGCATGTGTATATGTAGATAATGGTAGTAAGTACGTATGGTTAAAGTATACTTATACGTACATAGTTAGTCTAAGAATACGATAAGAAAGTAAGACGAAGGTTCTAAGAACCAACTTAGACAACAATGTAATACTAATTATTATATTGAGAATGTATGGAAGTGTATAACTGATAAGTGTGATCTCTATGATTAATATAACTGTGTAGGATTACACGAAGTGCAGATATCTATAAGCAGTTAAGTCGTAGTTGTTAAACTATGAATCAGGCAAGTCTTTCAGTTCCTATTTGATATATGAATTCAATAACTGTTAGTTGAATTATATTATGCTGTGATAATGTGAACTTATATATGAACTTTATATGAGATATAAATGAGATTGAAAGTTGATCTTTGATGATATACTTGTTATGTGAAAAGTAACATGCGTAGTAAATATAAACTGTTTATAAATGCATGAACTGAGTATGATGTTATATGCTATGTGATGCATGAGGACTGTTAGAATTGCTGAGCTGTCGAGCTCATTCTTGCAAATAACCACTTTTGCAGGTTAAGGATTCACGATAAAGATTTCGTACTTCTTGATTGATAAAGATAGATAGTATCGCATTGAAGAATATTACTATGATTATTGTCTGGACCATGTTTAGATTCTAGATGATGTACTCGATAGTTGTTTACACTGTTTAATACTTGTTGTATTGTAAGAATGTATTAATTAATACATAGAGGATATCGAGTTGAGTTGTAAATGTTTATACGATAACTCAGATAAGAAGGAATCATATTATATAGTTGATTCAAGATTTGTAATCGGTATCAAAGTTATGGAATCAATAAAAAGATTTTTATTCAAAGGATATTGAAAAGTTTAAATTATTTCGCATTTTAGTAATATCGAATATGATGTAAAGACGAGATCTTGGATATAAATAGAATTTATATTCTAAATTGTAATAAAGCAAGTTGTATTCTTTTAGTAATAAATAAAAGATATAATAATTTGGCGATAATAGTATCGAGACTGCACCGAATCTGAGGTTTCGAAGGAACGTGGATTTGGGGGCGTCACAAAAGCTGCATCTTTGGCTGAGCGGATCTCATCCCTCTCCACAATAATTGCATTTCTGGCAGAGCGGAGCTCCTCTCTCTCTATCAAGCTAGCATCATGAGAGACTCAAAGTGCGTCCCTCTCAGCTAAAGCTATATCTCTGCCAGATAAAGCGGCCAACATCTGTGCTCTAGGCAATCCTCGGAGCTAAGTCGATCATGAACTCTATCTCTCTATCTGGCGAAAGTCCTTGCAAATCACTCGGAAACAAGTCCACAAACTCCTTAACAACTGATATCTCTTACAACTTTAGACTCTCCTTACGAGTATCCATTATGTAGGCTAAGTACCCTGCACAACCTTGCTTCAATAACTTTCATGGCCTGCATAATCGTCAGACAACTCGCTTGTCTAGGCGATTTTCTGCCATAAAACACTACCTTCGAAGGAGTCGTAAGGTTTACAAACTTCCTCTAGCAATCAATTACCGTCCCATGGTTAAACAACCAATCCATTCCCAGTATAACATCGAATTTCCCAAGTTTTATCGAAATCAAATCCACCATCAACTCATGACCCTGAATGTTTAATCTACAGTCCTTCTGTACAAACCAAATAAGAATTACCTCCCTATTCGCAATCTCTATGTTCAAAGGGTAAATTAATTCCTCCTTAGGCAAGCCTAAATTCTTAGCTAAGTCATTAGATACAATGAACAAGTAGCACCTGAATCAAATAATACATAAGCATTAATACTATTGACCAGAATGATACCTGACACCACATCCTTTGACTGCACAGCATCCTGCATGGTCATGTTGAATGTTCTGGCAGTGGGTCGGCTCGACTGTGGTGGTCTAGCAATAGTCAAAGTGTTGTTGCTGCTATTTCCTCATCCTCTTGTCGACCCTCCAGCTGGTTTCTTAGGGCAATCCCGGGCCATATGATCCTTAGACCCGCATGTGAAGCAAGCTCCCTTCTTCGGGTTAGGACAATTTGGCGCAATGTGGCCTTCCTAACTATAGTTGAAACATACTCGCCTTCCTCTCAAACACACTCCAGTGTAATTCTTCATATATGTAGCACATGCTTCAATTATTCTCTTCTGTTGGCTTCCCTGTTGACACCTAGTAGAAATACTGTCGTTCTACTTCCTCTTCCGGTTGGTACCACTACCACTGTAACGACCCCAAAATTCATACAATACAACTCTCGACATCGGTCATTAACAATGCATCCTTATTCAGACTTTACATCATTAATCAGTGATACAATCATTAAAAATACGGAATATTTCAAACTTTTATATTATTCCTTCTTTATTTCCCTGAATCTCAACCTTTATCATTACATAACTTTGATTCAACTTTATTTCATGAATTGCTTTGTCAGAATTATTATAAACTAAAACTTACAACCACGTTCACTAACCCTTATACATCAGGTAAAATTTAAACTTTACAACTCAACATCTGTTAAACCATCATACATTATTAAATATATTATTTGAAACCTTAAACATGGTCCAAAATAATAACAATTCATCCAAAGTATATAAATATTCATACATTACATCTGATTCATTTTTTTCAAGTAGCACATAGCATTATCTTGAATCCTTAACCTGCAAAAGTGATTATTTGCAAGAATGAGCTCGACAGCTCAGCAAGATCTAACAGCTTTCATGCATCATATAGCACATAAATACATGCTCAACATACATCTCATAATAATTAAAGTAACATGGCATACATGCTTTACTTCATATAACAAATATAAAGATTGAGTTCCTTACTCAATCAACATTCGTTAATCAATCAATGTTGTCATAAATTGACTTTAACGTTTCAGGCTTACAACATATATAAAACATATAATGATATTTGCAAAACAATTTAAAATAGTTCATCATCAAGTTCACGTAGAAAATAGGAACTGAAAGATTTACCTTGATCGTTGTTTACCAATAACAGTTTAACAGCTTACAGATATCTGCACTTCACGTGCCCTACACAATTATATAATCAAGCACATCAACTATTAGTCACAAAGCAACGTATAGTAGTTATAATGTAAACTTTACTCTACATCCCATAACCTTTCTTATTAATCAACACACAATGTTCAATTTGATGTGTTACCTTTCAACGTATATCTCACTATATTTTTTTTAGTAATATTCGAAATTCATTCAAGTGTTTAAGTCTTGCTAGGACTAGTTATTGGTTTTATATTAACCCCCTTTCATCTCTTATAATGTTCATTTCATTTGACCTAAAACACTTTTTAAGTGTATTAACACATTACACGGCGTTTCGACGTTTATACGTCACATGCCTAACTCGCCTCTTTTGCATGTGCTTTGCATGCTCCTATATTAGGTTATATTACTCTATAATGTTTTATTATTATTAAAAATATAATATTAAACAAGGTAATATACACTCGTTACGGCGCTGCGACTCTTACACGTCCGTACGTCAAACTTGCTTATTCGAATGCCCAAACGACACGCTTTTGAGCACGCGTAGCACGCCCATACAAATTGTCTAATACTCAAGGATTAATGTTAAGTATCATTATAATACATAATAGTCATGTTATGGAAGTTAGAACATTATTTTACATGGTCGGGAGCATTACATGTGCATACGTGCATGCCCGACGCCCCCCGATTGCCTCTAAAAACACATCAGTCCCAAAAATGACCATTTCACCCTTGCTACTGACCTCAAAATAAAAAACTTAAAGAATGAAAGTTGTAGGTATACTCATGCTCGTTCCGGATCATCTCGAATAACCTCAATCGGAGTTTGTATGAAAATGTTATGGCTGTTTTACCACAGGAGGTCAAACAGTCCCTAACTGACATTGTTCCCGGCGCAGCTGCGCCCCAAATATACTTGGGGGCAGCGCAGCTGCGCCCCTGGCAGGGTGCTACGCAAATTTTCTATTCTGTTTGTGATTCTGGCGAATTTTCTAACCCTTTCCTCCTTCCCATCTTCATAAATCAAGCTATACACATCCGACTGAGTCTGTTTTTGACTCTATGGATTCGTAATTCATAGAACTACAACATAGCAAGGAAATCCATAATTTACATAACCATTATCTAACCTAAATCTTGACTCAAAACTCATGTTCATACTAAACTTTTATATTTTAACATGTTTAGCGAATTCATTCACAACGAATTCGTTTCTTAACCAAATTGATTCATTCAACTTGCGTTTTTTTTTGTTTTTCATCATACTAACAACATCCATAATCAATTTCAGATTATATACATGATCTAACCATCCAATTAAGCCATAAACAAAATTCCTTATTCTAAAAACATATTTACATGAATTTGATAACTCTAAAATTGTTTATAGATGACATATCACAGATTATACACACCTATAAACAAATATATCCTTATCCTTCATCAACCCAAACTAATTATATAGAAACCTATAATTTGAGGCAAACAAGAGTAGAGAGTTTTAAGGTTGGATTAATACCTTTTGATTCCTTCTTAACCCAATTAAATGATGAACAAGGTTCTTTTCTTCTTGTTCTTCCAAAGCTCTTCTCCAATTCTCAGGGAATTCTCTCACTCACCCTCACTCTCAAATTTCTTTTTACTGAAGAACAAGCTAACTGATGAGTTTTGTTTTTAACGTAAAAACTCAATTCCTTCATCGGTTACCAAACCCCAAAGGTCACAAGACCTTGTTTGGCAAGCTTCCTTAGGCACCCCTTTCAATTATTTTAATAATCTTTTATCATATGGTATATTTGTCACACTTAAATTTAATTAAATTATAATCTCTATTTAGCCAACACAATCCTTAATTAGCTAATATAATTATAACTTTATTTAACAACCATTAATCCTCTAATTTAATTACTCAATTAAATTAGACTATTTTCATTCACTTGATATCATCACACTTTAAACAAATTATTCCATAACAATCTCCAACTAAAATATTCATTTTAAACTTAATAAATATTTTAACTATTTACGAGATTCACAATTGTGTTACATTAACATATTACATTTCTATGTAACATACTTTCCACTCTTATTTTATTAAAACAAATATATTCACATTACTTCATTATTTCATTAAGTGAATTACTCACATTATTTATGAAATTTAATTCATAACAATTATAGTGCCAACAAGGCATAATAATCAAATTATATTATTTCATAATATAATTTCAACTTAATTAAATTAACTAATCTTATTTAGTTAATTTTCTTTTCGTAATAATTTCATTTACCTTCTTCAATAGTTAAATTAACTATTAAACATCATTCTTTCAACATATGAATATATATATATATATATATCTCCTATATTCACACCAAAACATATATTTTACAATATATAACACATATATACACATATCCAAACTCAAAACATCTCGTAACAAGAATTTTATTTATTAAATTCTTATTTTAATAATTTTTGAAAATTCGAGTTGTCACATCCTTCACTCTTGATAAGGATTCCGTCCTCGGAATCACCGAAACCTTACCTTACTAAGGTTTTCATCAAATCTCTTTAAAACATTTATCGTTGAATAACTTCAACACATTACCTTAATATAGGTTTTATATTTCCTACTACATGCATTTCTTCAACAAATTCTAGGTTTTATTTCATAACTTTCACTTAAACACAATTATGTTTTAAATATTATATATTCTCTAACTCGTTCCTTTCCTTGCTAAGGATCATTAACATATACTTTACTCGTCGAAGACATATACTTCATAATTCACTATATTATAAGTATTTGGGTTATCACATTCACCCCTTCTTCTAAGAATTTCGTCCTCAAAATTTTTATTAATTTTCATTCATTCAATCTATCAAAGTAGATTTTTCGTTAATCTTATTCACTAACTTGTTGTGTTCCACAACTATTTCTTTCTAGAGAATATCATTCTTGCCACCTTCACCTTCAGAATAATAAGAATTTTCCACAATTGTTCAATAATTGGGAAGCGATATGAATAACAGGAATTTAAAAGATTCCAACTCATGCTGAGGGGTCATAAGACCTTGAACTCTTCTCCAGGTTTAATAATGTATCACCACTGCAAACCATCTTTAACAGAATGTTTAGCAATCACACAGACTGAAAACACTCTTTGCAAGTACTCTAGGTGATCAGCCTATCGTACCTTTACGTCGTGCACAACGTATTACATCTTAACATCGTAACGACTATATGCGTTACTTTCAGAACCATTGTCTCCGATAACATGTCTCCTTTTACAGGGTTGTTCACCTCAGCTTCTTAACATTTGAATCCACACCAAAATAATTTGGTTTGGTATAGTTTGACAAAGAACGCTTGAATTTCATGAACATCTTTCAATATTCGTCTAGCTGAATCAAGTAGCATAGACTTCTAGGAATAACTTGGACATCAATCGAGATATATATATATATATATATATCTTTAACCAACTCAAATTTTTTTTTTCATTTAAAGAAACTAAAAGTAAATAAATCCCCTTTTTTTTATAATTTAAGGAAACTAAAAATAAATGAATTTTTTCATAATATCCTGATACCGTACCGTAATAATGGTACGTTGAGGATTTCGTCATTACATGACGTCGTCATACTACATCATACCATAATGGGCTAACTATCATACGATCACATCCAACACTAGGTTTAACTGCATTGATAACTTCCTCGATTATTATCTCTACACCATAACAAATGATGCATATAACACATAAAATACATTTTGAAAACTTAAAAATATTTTTTTGTCTAGCTGAAGCAATTAGCATAAATATGAGAATAATAGCACTATTTTAAAAAATTCATTGGTTCCATCATTTGATCCAATATTTTTCTCAAGAAAACAGAAATGCAACATCAGCACGAAGTCAATAAATTTCCAAAATCTAGCAAAGCTAGGAGATTTAGAATATAAAACTTTCTCCATCAATTAAATCTTTACTCCATCATTACTTAATCATTCTATCAACCTTAGACAACATCAATGCTTCCTACACTATAACCTTTCTATTGCCAGTATAGTTCATCAAACTTTCCACACTTTGAAAGTCAGGAACTTTCCACAATAATATGAGTTTAAGAACTTCCTAGTCAGACCATAGGTGTCCATTCGCTGAGGAGTTCCAAACATACCATATGATTATGAGTCATGAACTTACCATAAACATGAGTTTTAAGAACTCGCACTTAATCCTAATAACATCTTACTATACTTAATAGTCTCTAACTATCAAATATACACATGAGAAAAGAATCACCTTTTCACCACATATACATTGATAGCGCGACACCAACATTCCAATGATTATCAATGTGATAAACTAAGTGCAAGCACAAAACCCTCGCCCATACAAATGTTTGTACAACTCAGCCATCACATGATTCTTCAATTGAAATCCCACCTAACTCTATCTTGCTCATAACTTGCTCATTACTCAATACGAATTTTTAGCATCTCATCATTTATAACTCCTCGTGAGTTAACCTTGTACTATATCATAGTACATTCTCGTTATAGCATCAAACTATAACTATTCAATCATTACTGACCATCTGTCTTTTAACTTTAAAAGATCATGTCGTGACCTTATTCTATAATCATCTCCCATATGATTCTTTCTTATCTCATTATCGTTTTGTTTTAAAACTTCTTATCTTTTCCTTTCATCAAGTTATATCAGGACCTCATTATGAGCAATCTTATAGACTTCGTCTATTCATTGTTTTTCGTCATCTTTATTATTGGAGTTAGATAACTCCTGATTCTCATCTTCATATCTCTTCAAGATTCTTCTCTGAATCTTCTTGTTTATTTATTAACTCCTATTTTAAGAATTTCTAACATTGTTTATAAAGTTCAACATTTTAATCGAGTTTTATTCCTCGTTATTCTTACCTTCTTCTTATAACATTTTTAGGACTTAACTCATCCTATACTTCTACGTATGTGAAAGGAATCACCTTTTCGTTATACGTAACTTAACTTCTCATTCTCTAAGGTCATAGCCTATGGTACTCTTACGTAAGGTGTATAACCTATCAGCTCTGATACCAACTGTAATGACCCCAAAATTCATACAATACAACTCTCGACATCAGTCGTTAACAATGCATCTTTATTCAGACTTTACATCATTAATCAATGATACAATCACTAAAAATACGGAATATTTAAAACTTTTATATTATTCCTTCTTTATTTCCCTGAATCTCAACCTTTATCATTACATAACTTTGATTCAACTTTATTTCATGAATCGCTTCGTCAGAGTTATTATAAACTAAAACTTACAACCACGTTCACAAACCCTTATACATCGGGTAAATTTTAAACTTTACAACTCAACATCTGTTAACCATCATACATTATCAAATACATTATCTGAAACCTTAAACAGGGTCCAAAATAATAACAATTCAGCCAAAGTATATAAATCTTCATGCATTACATCTGATTCATTTTTTTCAAGTAGCACATAGCATTACCTTGAATCCTTAACCTGCAAAAGTGATTTTTTGCAAGAATGAGCTCGGCAGCTCAGCAAGATCTAACAGCTTTCATGCATCATATAGCACATAAATACATGCTCAACATACATCTCATAATAATTAAAGTAACATGGTATACATGCTTTACTTCACATAACAAATATAAAGATTGAGTTCCTTACTCAGTCAACATTCTTTAATCAATTAATGTAGTCATAAATTGACTTTAACGTTTCAGGCTTACAACATATATAAAATATATCATGCCCTTTGCAAAACATTTTAAAACAGTTCATCAACAAGTTCACGTAGAAAATAGGAACTGAAAGACTTGCCTTGATCGTTGTTTACCAATAATAGTTTAACAGCTTACAGATATCTGCACTTCACATGCCCTACACAATTATATAATCAAGCACATCAACTATTAGTCACAAAGCAACACATAGTAGTTATAATGTAAACTTTACTATGCATCCCATAACCTTTCTTATTAATCAACACACAATGTTCAATTTGATGTGTTAACTTTCAACGTATATCTCACTATGTTTCTTTTTAGTAATATTCAAAATTCATTCAAGTGTTTAAGTCTTGCTAGGACTAGTTATTGGTTTTATATTAACCCCCTTTCATCTCTTATAATGTTCATTTCATTTGACTTAAAACACTTTTTAAGTGTATTAACACATTACACGGCGTTTCGACGTTTATACGTCACATGCCTAACTCGCCTCTTTTGCATGTGCTTTGCATGCTCCTATATTAGGTTATATTACTCTATAATGTTTTATTCTTATTAAAAACGTAATATTAAACAAGGTCATACACACTCGTTACGGTGCTGCGACGCTTGCACGTCCATACGTCAAACTTGCCTATTCGAATGCCCAAACGTCACGCATTTGCGCACACTTAGCACGCCCATACAAATTGTCTAATACTCAAGGATTAATGTTAAGTATCATTATAATACATAATAGTCATGTTATGGAAGTTAGAACATTATTTTACATGGTCGGGAGCATTACATGTGCATACGTGCATGACCGACGACCCCCGATTGCCTCCAAAAACACATCAGTCCCAAAAATAATCATTTTGACCCCTGCTACTGACCTCAAATTAAAAAACTTAAAGAATAAAAGTTGTAGGTATACTCATGCTCGTTCTGAATCATCTCGAATCGCCTCAATTGGAGTTCGTATGAAAACGTTATGGCTATTTTACCACAAGAGGTCAAAATAGTCCCTGACTGACATTGTTCCCGGCGCAGCTGCGCCCCAAATAGCCTTTGGGGCAGCGTAGCTGTGCCCCTGGCATTGTGCTACGCGAATTTTCTGTTTAGTTTGTGGTTCTAGCGAATTTTCTAACCCTTTCCTCTTTCCCATCTTCATAAATCAAGCTATACACATCCGATTGAGTCCGTTTTTGACTTTATAGATTCGTAATTCATAGAACTACAACATAGCAAGGAAATCCTTAATTTACATAAACATTATCTAACCTAAATCTTGACTCAAAACTCATGTTCATACTAAACTTTCATGTTTTAACATGTTTAGCAAATTCATTTACAACGAATTCGTTTCTTAACCAAATTGATTCATTCAACTTGCATTTTTTTTTATTTTTCATCATACTAACAACATCCATAATCAATTTCAAATTATATACATGATTTGACCATCCAATTAAGCCATAAACAAAATTCCTTATTCTAAAAACATATTTACATGAATTTGATAACTCTAAAATCGTTTATAGATGACATGTCACAGATTATACACACCTATAAACAAATATATCCTTATCCTTCATCAACCCAAACTAATTATATAGAAACCTAATATTTGAGGCAAACAAGAGTAGAGAGTTTTAAGGTTGGATTAATACCTTTTGATTCTTTCTTAACCCAATTAAATGATGAACAAGGTTCTTTTCTTCTTGTTCTTCCAAAGCTCTTCTCTAATTCTCAGAGAATTCTCTCACTCACCCTCACTCTCAAATTTCTTTTTACTGAAGAACAAGCTAACTGATGAGTTTTGTTTTTAACGTAAAAACTCAATTCCTTCATCGGTTACCAAACCCCAAAGGTCACAAGACCTTGTTTGGCAAGCATCCTTAGGCACCCCTTTCAATTATTTTAATAATCTTTTATCATATGGTATATTTGTCACACTTAAATTTAATTAAATTATAATCTCTATTTAGCCAACACAATCCTTAATTAGCCAATAGAATTATAACTTTATTTAACAACCTTTAATCCTCTAATTTAATTACTCAATTAAATTACACTATTTTCATTCACTTGATATCATCACACTTTAAATAAATTATTCCATAACAATCTCCAACTAAAATATTCATTTTAAACTTAATAAATATTCTAACTATTTACGAGATTCACAATTGTGTTACATTAACATATTACATTTCTATGTAACATACCTTCCTCTCTTATTTTATTAATACAAATATATTCATATTACTTCATTATTTCATTTTAGTGAATTACTCACATTATTTATGAAATTTAATTCATAACAATTATAGTACCAACAAGGCATAATAATCAAATTATATTATTTCATAATATAATTTCAACTTAATTAAATTAACTAATCTTATTCAGTTAATTTCTTTTTCGTAATAATTTCATTTACCTTCTTCAATAGTTAAATTAACTATTAAACATCATTCTTTCAACATATGAATATATATATATATATATATATATATATATATATATCTCCTATATTCACACCAAAACATATATTTTACAATATATAACACATATATACACATATCCAAACTCAAAACATCTCGTAATAAGAATTTTATTTATTAAATTCTTATTTTAATAATTTTTGAAAATTCGAGTTATCACATCCTTCACTCCTTATAAGGATTCCGTCCTCGGAATCACCGAAACCTTACCTTACTAAGGTTTTCATCAAATCTCTTTAAAACATTTATCGTTGAATAACTTCAACACATTACCTTAATATAGGTTTTATATTTCCTACTACATTCATTTCTTCAACAAATTCTAGGTTTTATTTAATAACTTTCACTTAAACACAATTATGTTTTAAATATTATATATTCTCTAACTCGTTCCTTTCCTTGCTAAGGATCATTAACATATACTTTACTCGTCGAAGACATATACTTCATAATTCACTATCTTATAAGTATTCGGGTTATCACATTCACCCCTTCTTCTAAGAATTTCGTCCTCAAAATTTTTATTAATTTTCATTCATTCAATCTATCAAAGTAGATTTTTCGTTAATCTTATTTACTAACTTGTTGTGTTCCACAACTATTTCTTTCTAGAGAATATCATTCTTGCCACCTTCACCTTCAGAATAATAAGAATTTTCCACAATTGTTCAATAATTAGGAAGAGATATGAATAACAGGAATTTAAAAGATTCCAACTCATGCTGAGGGGTCATAAGACCTTGAACTCTTCTCCAGGTTTAATAATGTATCACCACTGCAAACCATCTTTAACAGAATGTTTAGCAATCACACAGACTGAAAACACTCTTTGCAAGTACTCTAGGTGATCAGCCTATCGTACCTTTACGTCGTGCACAACGTATTACATCTTAACATCGTAACGACTATATGCGTTACTTTCAGAACCATTGTCTCCGATAACATGTCTCCTTTTACAGGGTTGTTCACCTCAGCTTCTTAACATTTGAATCCACACCAAAATAATTTGGTTTGGTATAGTTTGACAAAGAACGCTTGAATTTCATGAACATCTTTCAATATTCGTCTAGCTGAATCAAGTAGCATAGACTTCTAGGGATAACTCGGACATCAATCGAGATATATATATATATATATATATATATATATATATATATATATATATATATATATATCTTTAACCAACTAAAAATATTTTTTTTTTCATTTAAAGGAACTAAAAGTAAATAAATCCCCTTTTTTTATAGTTTAAGGAAACTAAAAATAAATGAATCTTTTCATAATATCCTGATACCGTACCGTAATAATGGTACGTTGAGGATTTCGTCATTACATGATGTCGTCATGCTACATCATACCCTAATGGGCTAACGATCATATGATCACATCCAACACTAGGTTTAACTGCATTGATAACTTCCTCGATTATTATCTCTACACCATAACAAATGATGCATATAACACATAAAATACATTTTGAAAATTTTTAAATATTTTTTTGTATAGCTGAAGAAATTAGCATAAACATGTGAATAATAGCACTATTTTAAAAAATTCATTGGTTCAATCATTTGATCCAATATTTTTCTAAAGAAAACAGAAGTGCAAAATCAGCACAAAGTCAATAAATTTCCAAAATCTAGCAAAGCTAGGAGATTTAGAATATAAAACTTTCTTCATCAATTAAATCTTTACTCCATCATTACTTAATCATTCTATCAACCTTAGACAACATCAATGCTTCCTACACTATAACCTTTCTATTCCCAGTATAGTTCATCAAACTTTCCACACTTTGGAAGTCAAAAACTTTCCACAATAATATGAGTTTAAGAACTTCCTAGTCAGACCATAGGCGTCCATTCGCTGAGGAGTTCCAAACATACCATATGATTATGAGTCATAAACTTACCATAAGCATGAGTTTTAAGAACACGCACTTAATCATAATAACATCTTACTATACTTAATAATCTCTAACTATCAAATATACACATGAGAAAAGAATCATCTTTTCACCACATATACATTGATAGCACGACACTAACATTCTAATGATTATCAATGTGATAAACTAAGTGCAAGCACAAAACCCTCGCCCATACAAAGGTTTGTACAAGTCAGCCATCACATGATTCTTCAATTGAAATCCCACCTAACTCTATCTTGATCATAACTTGCTCTTTACTCAATATGAATTTTTCGCATCTCATCATTTATAACTCCTCGTGAGTTAACCTCGTACTATATCATAGTACATTCTCGTTATAGCATCAAACTATAACTATTCAATCATTACTGACCATCTGTCTTTCAACTTTAAAAGATCACGTCATGACCTTATTCTATAATCATCTCCTATATGATTCTTTTTTATCTCATTATCGTTTTGTTTTAAAACTTCTTATATTTTCCTTTCATCAAGTTATATCAGGACCTCATTATGATTAATCTTATAGACTTCGTCTATTCATCGTTATTCGTCATCTTTATTATTGGAGTTAGATAACTCCTGATTCTCATCTTCATATCTCTTCAAGATTCTTCTTTGAATCTTCTTGTTTATTTATTAACTCCTATTTTAAGAATTTCTAACATTGTTTATAAAGTTCAACATTTTAATCGAGTTTTATTCCTCGTTATTGTTACCTTCTTCTTATAACATTTTTAGGACTTAACTCATCCTATACTTCTACGTATGTGAAAGGAATCACCTTTTCGTTATACGTAACTTGTCATTCTCTAAGGTCATAGCCTAAGGTACTCTTACCTAAGGTGTATAATCCATCAGCTCTGATAGCAACTGTAACGACCCCAAAATTCATACAATACAACTCTCGACATCGGTCGTTAACAATGCATCCTTATTCAGACTTTACATCATTAATCAATGATAGAATCACTAAAAATACGGAATATTTTAAACTTTTATATTATTCCTTCCTTATTTCCCTGAATCTCAACCTTTATCATTACATAACTTTGATTCAACTTTATTTCATGAATCGCTTCGTCAGAGTTATTATAAACCAAAACTTACAACCACGTTCAGTAACCCTTATATATCAGGTAAAATTTAAACTTTACAACTCAACATCTGTTAACCATCATACATTATCTGAAACCTTAAACAGGGTCCAAAATAATAACAATTTAGCCAAAGTATATAATTCTTCATGCATTACATCTGATTCATTTTTTTCAAGTAGCACATAGCATTACCTTGAATCCTTAACCTGCAAAAGTGATTATTTGCAAGAATGAGCTCGGCAGCTCAGCAAGATCTAACAGCTTTCATGCATCATATAGCACATAAATACATGCTCAACATACATCTCATAATAATTAAAGTAACATGGTATACATGCTTTACTTCACATAACAAATATAAAGATTGAGTTCCTTACTAAATCAGCATTCTTTAATCAATCAATGTAGTCATAAATTGACTTTAACGTTTCAGGTTTACAACATATATAAAATATATCATGATCTTTGCAAAACAATTTAAAATAGTTCATCATCAAGTTCACGTAGAAAATAAGAACTGAAAGACTTGCCTTGATCGTTGTTTACCAATAATAGTTTAACAGCTTACATATATCTGCAATTCACGTGCCCTACATAATTATATAATCAAGCACATCAACTATTAGTCACAAAGCAACGTATAGTAGTTATAATGTAAACTTTACTCTACATCCCATAACCTTTCTTATTAATCAACACACAATGTTCAATTTGATGTGTTAACTTTCGACGTATATCTCACTATGTTTTTTTTAGTAATATTCAAAATTCATTCAAGTGTTTAAGTATTGCTAGGACTACTTATTGGTTTTATATTAACCCCATTTCATCTCGTATAATGTTCATTTTATTTGACCTAAAACACTTTTTAAGTGTATTAACACATTACACGGCATTTCGACGGTTATAAGTCACACGCCTAACTCGCCTCTTTTGCATGTGCTTTGCATGCTCCTATATTAGGTTATATTACTCTATAATATTTTATTCTTATTAAAAATATAATATTAAACAAGGTCATATACACTCGTACGGCGTTGCGACGCTTGCACGTTCATACGTCAAACTTGCCTATTCGAACGCCCAAACGACACGCATTTGCGGATGCTTAGCACGCCCATACAAATTGTCTAATACTAAAGGATTAATGTTAAGTATCATTAGAATGCATAATAGTCATGTTTTGGAAGTTAGAACATTATTTTACATGGTCGAAAGCATTACATGTGCATATACGTGCATGCCCGACACCCCCTCGATTGCCTCCAAAAACACATTAGTCCCAAAAACGACCATTTTGACCCCTGCTACTGATCTCAAATTAAATAACTTAAAGAATGAAAGTTGTAGGTATATTCTTGCTGTTTTACCACAGGAGGTCAAATAGTCCCTTACTGACATTGTTCCCGGCGCATCTGCGTGACACCCCCAAATCCTGGTACTTCGTTTCCACATGATTTGGTGTTCACTTTCTAATATAACGTACATCTACCCAATGAATAATGTAAAATAAAGTAAAACTTAAATTAAAATAAATAAAATCTCCCTTAAAACAAGGATTACAACCTTTATAAAAATCCCGGGTTACTCTAACCCTGACATGAATATAATAAAGTGCGGAAATAAAAACATAACATTCAAGTCTTATTACAATCATTCTCAATTAAATAAAACAAGTCTTCACTTGCTTTGCTTTCCTTTGCCCTTACTTGTAGACGGAGCATCAACATTATCAACCTTTACTGAAATTGTTATTTAATGCAAGAGTGAGCAAACCACAGCTCACTGGAGTTTAACACTAATATAGACATGAAAGGATATATTTAAAAGAATCTGAACAACTTAGCTTGCTTCAATAATAAAGAATTGAATAATAATTCTCTATCAACATTAAAATTCGAATATAGAATTTATCTGAGGGTCATAAGACCTTTGAACTCTTGTCCTAGGTTATAAATATTTCTATTTAAACCTTTAACAGTCAATAAGACTATGGACCTTAACTCGTACTTAGGGGGATCAGCCCTTTGTACCATGTATTGTGCGCAACCATCTTAACGCTATGCGTAGTAACCTCCCCTAGTAAATAGGGTTGTTCAACTCAGTAATTTGAATTCGAGTCCGTACCAAAGAAAGTTTGGTTTGGATAAGCTTACAAGGGTAATTTAGAGTTCACGTTGATCAACTAAGGATTAGTTGAATCGACTTCCAATAATTCATAATAAAAGAATTATGAATTAACATATGCTTTAGAAGTAAACTTAAAGCATTAAAATAATAATTGGATCTTACTTGAACAATAAGTTAAAACCATTTCAATTAAATAAACAATTGTCCAATACTGAAATGGAAAAGACATTCTCAACAATGAATATATGAATTCAAGAGATCATAAAAAATTTAATACAAGTTTAGGGTTTAAAAAACTTAAATAAAATTAACGAGTTGAGTGTTTAGAAGACTTGCATAAAATTAACGAGTTGAGGGTTTAGAAGACTTGCCTCAAGCGCAAGCTACTTAACATAATTCACGTACTTTAATACTTCCTACACATATATATTCAATCACAATAACCTAAATTAGTTAACACGTAACTAATTCACATAAGTGGTTAATCCTCATGGTTAACTCACTCTAATTACATAATAATAATCAACTATCACATAGTTAATTACATTACCAACATATTCACATAATTAAATCAATTATGTATTTAACTAAATTATAATTAAACAATTATAATTCAAACACTTAATTAAATTATAATTACCTTTTAAATTATAAACAATTTTAAATTTATAATCAATTAAACCACATTCATGCATTTATAATTACACGATTTATAATTAATCATGTATTTATCAATTAATTAAACTATAACATGTATTATAATTACACAATTTATAATTAATCATGTAATTATCAATTTAAAATCCATAATTAAACATGCATTTATTAAATTATAATTACATAAATTATAATTTAAATTAACTTCTAATAAATCAACCTTTATTCATTATAATTTAACAAAATTATAATTTAAAATAAACATTTACTTTTGATTACAATTATTTAAATTATAATCATATATCACATTTAAATAACAATTGAAATCATACTTTAAGGTTTTTAAACCTATTTTCTTTTCTAAATATAAATTTGTCAAATTTATGTTTACAACATGTTGTATCAACTAGATACATGTTCACTGTCATAGCATAATTAAACTAGGTTTAAAATCAACACTACACAATTAGCTAACCTTCACTGCCTAAGCACTGTGTCCGGTGCAGCTGTGCAGCCAGCTGCCCTATAACCGGCGCAGCTGCGCAGGGAAGGATTCTGGGATAGGCCAGTGGCGCAGCTGCGCTGCTCTTGGCCTTGCTGCCGGCGCAGCAGGTCGGCCAGACGCAGACAGCCACAGCCCCCTGTTTAACCGACCAACCCAAACAAGCCAACAACGCCAAAAATACAGTACTATAGACTCTGTAAAACATATATACACTATTACACAAATATAAAGCATGCTTCCAAAACCCAAAATCATTTAAACAATGATAATCACAAGTTTTTAAAATCCAATTTGGCCATTTTCATGAAAACTCATATTTTTCTCAAAATAAACTACTGTAACTATTTTTCTCCATCAATTCGAACTTATATATATGCATTACATACGAAGTTGAAGATAGCATCCAGAAATTACTTAATAAGCATATTAACACATACCAATTGCATAAATTTCTCAATTAAAATTAACCACACTCATGAAATTCCATATGAACTCATATAAACTTGAATTTTTTGTTAAAAATATATTTCTACAGTAATTTGATTTATGAAAATCCTCTTATGTCATACAATTACCACAATCAACCCATGGATACCATACATATATATAAAATTCATGATTACATAATTTCATGAAATTCACAGAAAACTAACTTTATAGAAACTCAAAACAATGAAGAACAACTAATCACAATTCTTTAAAACTATAAGATATTAATTACCTTTTTGATGATTGGAGAAGAATACAATGACTAATTCTAGACTTCACAAGTTTCTTCTTCCTTCTCTTCTCTAACTTCTCTGCTCTTCTTTTCTCTTTTTGTTCTTAGCTTTACAGACTAACTTCTAATCTAACGTAGTATAGATATATTATAACTGATATAATATACGTATACTAATGATATATATGTAACTGCTAATTACTTAATATATATAATAAATACATTTATTATATAATTTACAAAATTCAAAAAAAAAACACAATGCCTTGTTTGGAAAAACAAGTTTATTTTCAAAAATAGATTTTTAATGCTAAGGTATTGTTTGGTAACGGTTTATTTAAAAATAGCTTTTGATAGTTAGGGCCCTGTTTGGTAGAAATAGGTTTAAAACAATTACAAGGGCCTTGTTTGGTAAAATAATTTAAAACTTTTTCTTTATTTTAACAAATCATTTAACACATACTTTAACGTCACATTTTAATTAATTAAATATTAATCAACTAGTTTAATCAATTAAAATCTAACATCAATTAATCACATAAAATTGCCACATAATTATAATTACTCGCTAATTATAATTCATGCAACACTTCATCACATATCTCATCTAATTTAATTATCTCAATTAAATTAGAATTATAATATAAAATTAATATATATACATATCAATTGAATAACATTCATTAAATTAATATGTAACACTCAATTAAATTATTTCCATAAATTAATTAATCTATTAATTTACTCAATAAATAATTTACATAAATATTTATTTAATTCAATAAATATTTAAAATTAAATATAAAATCTCAATCGTTACAATCTTCCCTCCTTAAAAGGAATCTGTCCCCAGAATCACACATAAAAATTTCTTGTCTATTACATTCTTCCCTCCTTAAAAGGATTTTGTCCCCATAATCAGTATATAAGGAGTTACACACAACTAAGCAAATAAATGCGGATAAGATTTTATTATAACATCTTCGAGTTCCCGCGTAGCTTCTTCAGCACTGTGGTTCCTCCAGATTACTTTAACAGAAGGTATCACTTTATTCCTAAGTACTTGTTCCTTTCTATAAACTATTTGAACAGGCACTTCTTCATATGATAAGTCTTTATCAAATAGCAAAGGTTTATATTCTATTACAAGTTTATAATCGTGCTTGTAAGGTCTTAACACAGAAATATGAAAGACATTATGTATATTCTCGAGCTCCGGAGGTAATGCAATCTCGTAAGCTCCCTCGCCCACCTTTCGTAATACCTCAAAAGGTCCAATAAATCGGGGACTCAGCTTCCCCTTCCTACCGAATTGAATCTTCCTCTTCCAGGGAGATACTTTCAGGAACACGAAACTTCTTGGCAAGAATTCTCGGTTCTGTCGATGTAAATCGGCATACTTCTTCTGTTAGTCTTGAGAAGCAACTAATCTCGTTCTGATCAGCTTCACAATTTCAGCGGTTTGTTGTACCAATTCTGGTCCCAACAATTGACGTTCACCGACTTCATCCCAGCACAAAAGAGTTCTGCATTTTCTGCCGTATAATGCTTCGTAAGGCGGTATGCCTATACTCGCATGATAACTATTGTTGTAGGCGAACTCCACCAACGGTAGATGATCCTCCCGGCTTCCTTTGAAGTCCATCACATAAGCTCTCAGAATATCCTCAAGCGTTTGAATCATTTTCTCGCTCTGTCCATCAGTCTGAGGATGATACGCTGTACTCATTCGCAATTGCATTCCCATACATTCTTGCAAACACTTCCAGAAATTAGACGTGAAACGTGGATCTCTGTCAGACACAATCGACACCGGAACACTATGTCGAGAAATAATTTTCTTCACGTAGAGCTTCGCTAGTTTATCCAAGTTGTACTTGACCTTGATCGGCAGAAAGTGGGCTGACTTCGTCAGTCGATCCACTATAACCCATATCGCATCAAATCCCTTCCGAGTCGTTGGAAAACCTACCACGAAATCCATCGTGATGTGCTCCCACTTCCACTCTGGAATTTCTAACGGTTGTAGCAAACCACTCGGTCTCTGGTGTTCTGCTTTGACTTTCTGGCACGTTAAGCATTTCGCAACGCATTCAGCAACATCCATCTTCATATTCGGCCACCAGAAATGATGCCTGAGATCCTGGTACATCTTCGTACTCCGAGGGTGAATAAAATATCTAGAACTATGAGCTTCACTCAGAATCTCCTCTTTGACCTCTGGTACTGGCGGTACCCAAATTCTACCTTCAAATCGTAACAGAACTTCATTATCGATCTTGAACTTGAACTCTTCGCCATCAGTTAACCTCTTCCGAATCTTTTCACATTCTTCATCATTAAGTTATGCTTCTTTCACCTTATCTACTAGAGTAGAACCATTGGTTACTTGAAACAATATCTCATCCGATTCTTTCGAAAACTTCACTTCCAACTCCAATCTAGCCATTTGTTCTATAACCGATCCTGATCAGTTAACACGTTCAGCTTCTCCCGACCTTTTCTGCTCAAAGCGTCGGCAACAACGTTAGCTTTTCCCGGATGGTAAAGTATCTCACAATCGTAGTCTTTAATCAGCTCTAACCATCTTCTTTGGCGCATGTTCAAATCCTTATGGGTAAATATATACTTCAGACTCTTGTGATCTGTGTATATTTTGCACTTCTCTCCATATAAGTAGTGCCTCCAAATCTTTAGGGCAAACACTACTGACGCCAATTCTAGATCATGGGTCGGATACCCCTTCTCGTAATCCTTCAGCTGACGTGACGTATAGGCAATGACTTTGCCGCTCTGCATCAATACACAGCCTAATCCTTTATGTGAGGCATCGCTATATACTACGAAATTCCCCGAACTATCCGGTAAAGACAATACAGGCGCAGTACTCAGCCTCTTCTTCAGCTCTTGAAAACTCTCCTCACACTTCTCCGTCCAAACAAACTTAACTGTTTTACGAGTCAAATTCGTCAATGGAGTTGCGATTCTAGAAAAGTCTTGGATAAATCTACGGTAATAACCAGCCAATCCCAAGAAACTCCTCACTTCAGACGGCGTCTTTGGCTGATCCTAATTTATAACAGCTTCAACCTTCGACGGATCCACCGAAATACCATCCTTGTCGATCACGTGGCCAAGAAATTGCACACGTTCCAAACAGAATTCACATTTCGAAAATTTAGCGTAAAGTTTTTCTCGTCTCAGGGCTTTTAAGGTTAGTCGTAAGTGTTCAGCATGTTCCTCCTCGGTCTTGGAATAAACCAGGATGTCATCTATGAACACTACCACGAACTTGTCAAGAAATGGCTTGAACACCCTGTTCATTAAGTCCATAAATGTAGCTGGGGCATTCGTGAGACCAACTGACATCACCAAGATCTCGTAATGACCATATCGAGTCCTAAAAGCCATTTTCGGTATATCTTCCTTCCTCACCTTCAACTGATGATACCCGCTTCTCAAATCAATTTTCGAGAAGTACTTCGCACCCTTTAGTTGATCAAATAAGTCATCGATCCTACGTAAAGGATACCTATTCTTAATCGTAACTTTATTCAACTCCCTATAATCAATGCAAAGACGCATCGACCCATCCTTCTTCTTCACGAATAAAACAGGCGCTCCCCACTGTGAAACGCTCGGTTGGATATACTTCTTGTCTAGCAGTTCTTACAGTTGAACCATCAGTTCCTTCATCTCGACTGGAGCCATTCGGTACGGAGCCTTCGAAATCAGAGCAGTTCCCGACGCTAGATCGATCACGAACTCTGTCTCCCTATCCAGCAGAAGTCCTGGCAAATCGCTCGGGAAAACGTCCACAAACTCCTTAACTACCGATATTTCCTCCACCTTCGGGCTTTCCTTACGCTTATCTACTATGTAGGCTAGATATCCTACACAGCCTTGCGTCAAAAGTTTCTTGGCTTGCATAACCGTCAGACAACTCGCTTGTCTAGGCAATTTGCTACCATAGAACACCAACTTCGACGGAGTCGTAAGGTTCACTGACTTTTTCTGACAGTCGATTATCGCCCCATGGTTGAACAACCAATCCATACCTAATATAATGTCGAATTCCCCAAGTTTAATCGAAATCAAATCTACTCTAAGTTCCTGACCCTTAATGTCCAGTCTACAGTTCTTATAAACGCTCCTAACAAAAATAACTTCCCTATTCGCAATCTCTATGTTCAAAGGGTAAATTAACTCCTCTAAAGGTAAGTCTAGGGTTTTAGCAAAATCATCAGATATGAATGAACAAGTAGCACCCGAATCAAATAATATATATACATTTATACTATTGACCGGAATAATACCTGACACCACGTCCTTTGATTGCACAGCATCCTGCACCGTCATATTGAACGTCCGTGCAGTGGGACGAACAGCTTGTAATGGTGCAGCAATAGTAACGTTACTGCCGCTTCCATTCCCTCCGTTCCCTGTTGACCCTGCCGTCAGCTTCTTCGGGCAGTTGCGAGCTATGTGATCTTTGGATCCACATGTAAATCAAGCTCCCTTCTTCGGGTTTGGGCAATTAAGCGCGATGTGGCCTTCCTGACCACAATTGAAGCACACCCGCTCCCCCTTCATGCACACGCCAGTGTGATTCTTACCGCATATAGCACATGCTTCGAACTTCCTCTTCTACTAACTTCCTTGCTGACTCCCAGCAGAGGTGTTGCCATTCCATTTCCTCTTCTGGTTCACAGCGCTACTACCCCCAGTCTTGGTTTCTACCTCATTCTTCTTCTTCTTCTATTGGTTGAACTTCGTCACCGCTTTGCTTCCTCCTTCAGCAAGTATGGTATTCTCTAGTACCGCTGTAAAGGTATTCAGCTGGAACATAGAAACCTTGCTGTAGAGCCAGGGCTTCAGTCCCCGCTCAAACCTCCTCGCTTTCCTAGCATCAGTGCTGACCTGGTATGTAGCGAACCTGGCCAACTCGTTAAACTTAGCGGCATACTCGGACACCGTCATCCCTCCTTGCTTATGTTCTAGGAACTGGACCTCCATCTGGTCCCGCGAACTCACTAGGAAGTACATCTCGTAGAACATCACTTTGAAACGTTCCCACGTTATGACTCCTTCTCCCTCTCTAGTCTTATTTTCCTGCCACCAGAAGCTAGCATCTGACTTCAACATAAAAGTCACAAATGCCATTTTCTGGTCTTTACTGACCCTAGCCACGTCAAATACCTTTTCTATTTCCATAATCCACGTCTGAGGATCTATAGGGTTTGTCGATCCCTTAAATTCCGATGGTTCTACTACCTTAAACTCTTTGAATGTCGTGGCCTGCACTTGCGACTGATTCGCCATTGCTCCTGCCAGCAGGTTCACTAATTGCTGAATCGCGTTAGGGTTTGTTGCATCGTTATTATTGTTGTTCGTCGAACCCTTGGGGTTTTGACGTGTTACTCTTCTTCTAGGAGGCATTTTCTATTAAGAAAATATTATTGTTAGATCCTTTATTCAACTATTAAGTATTCAAGTTCATACTTAAACGTTCTCGACAATTCAGTTCACACAGAACACCAAGAACGTCAATAAACTTCTTTTATTCATTAGTCGTAGTTTAAAAACATCAATCAGATAGCATTTCTGCCATTTACATTATCCTTCCTAAACTGAAAAAGTTACAGGATTATATTATTAACTTATCCCATTCTTATTTCAAATTATGGGATTTACATTATTTACTACAAAAAGCAACACATAAACAAAACTCTACTACTGTTACTACTGCTACTGCCACTGCCTAGGCATATTAATGCGTCTCACAGCCTCTCTGCGTTCCTCTTCCATTACCCGAAATACCGTTCTTCGGTCCACCACATACCACGGTAAACCTTGGAACTGAGTTGGGTAGTAGAAAATACGGTCCTGAGCTCTCTCTATCGCTGTATGAAAAGCATATTCCGTTTCCCTCAGCTTGGCCCTTTTGGCTTCAGCTTCACCTTCGGCTCGATCGGCTCTTTGATTAGCCCTCAAGCTTGACTCTTCATCTCTGGCACGCTTCCTCGACTCCTCCTGGATGTCATACTTCAGCTTTGCCAGTTCAAATCGAGCAGCATCTCTATCAACCTCCATATGTATCAGGTTCCACTGTGCATCTCCTAGGTCACTTGCCATTTCCTCGATCGTCTCGTCTCGCTGCTGAATAATCTCCTTGAGATCTCCTACGCGTCCATGAAGTTCCACATTGCTATCGGAGACTGCCTCATACATCTCAGCACTAGTAGAGTGAGGTGGGAATTCCTCTTCGGGATCATCTTCCTCCTCTTCAGACTCGTCCTCGTCCTCATCCTCTGGAATAGGTGTCAGCTCACGCTCCCGACCAGCTATGGTGATCACTGGAGATGGCTCTCTCCTAACCAGCTGCTCCCAGACAACATGTATGTCACGGGGCTCCTCCTCTCTAGGCACCTGAGGTACATCCTCTCTAGCCTGACTAGGTTCTCCAACGTTCGACATCCTGATAAAAGAATTTTAAAGTTCATTATTACATGATATCGAGTCGTCACTCTTCAAATACTATAATGTAAACACGTAGCACATAAGGTAGTTTATTATCTTTTACCTATCTCATCTATCTTTTCGATCTTACCTATAAGGCTACTACCTAAGGTTTTTCCCCACCTAAGGTTTCATAACCTATAGCTTTGATACCAACCTGTGATACCCCCAAATCCGGGTACTTCGTTTCCACATGATTTGGTGTTTACTTTCTAATATAACATACATCTACCCAATGAATAATGTAAAATAAAGTACAACTTAAATTAAAATAAATAAAATCTCCCTTAAAATAAGGATTACAACCTTTATAAAAATCCCGGGTTACTCTAACCCTAACATGAATATAATAAAGTGCGGAAATAAAAACATAACATTCAAGTCTTATTACAATCATTCTCAATTAAATAAAACAAGTCTTCACTTGCTTTGCTTTCCTTTGCCCTTACTTGTAGACGGAGCATCAACATTATCAACCTTTACTGAAATTGTTATTTAATGCAAGAGTGAGCAAACCACAGCTCACTGGAGTTTAACAATAATATAGACATGAAAGGATATATTTAAAAGAATCTGAACAACTTAGCTTGCTTCAATAATAAAGAATTGAATAATAATTCTCTATCAACATTAAAATTCGAATATAGAATTTATCTGAGGGTCATAAGACCTTTGAACTCTTGTCCTAGGTTATAAATATTTCTATTTAAACCTTTAACAATCAATAAGACTATGGACCTTAACTCGTACTTAGGGGGATCAGCCCTTTGCACCATGTATTGTGCACAACCATCTTAACGCTATGCGTAGTAACCTCCCCTAGTAAATAGGGTTGTTCAACTCAGTAATTTGAATTCGAGTCCGTACCAAAGAAAGTTTGGTTTGGATAAGCTTACAAGGGTAATTTAGAGTTCACGTTGATCAATAAAGGATTAGTTGAATCGACTTCCAATAATTCATAATAAAAGAATTATGAATTAACATATGCTTTAGAAGTAAACTTAAACCATTAAAATAATAATTGGATCTAAATTGAACAATAAGTTAAAACCATTTCAATTAAATAAACAATTGTCCAATACTGAAATGGAAAAGACATTCTCAACAATGAATATATGAATTCAAGAGATCATAAAAAATTTAATACAAGTTTAGGGTTTAAAAAACTTACATAAAATTAACGAGTTGAGTGTTTAGAAGACTTGCATAAAATTAACGAGTTGAGGGTTTAGAAGACTTGCCTCAAGCGCAAGCTACTTAACACAATTCACGTACTTTAATACTTCCTACACATATATATTCAATCACAATAACCTAAATTAGTTAACATGTAACTAATTCACATAAGTGGTTAATCCTCATGGTTAACTCACTCTAATTACATAATAATAATCAACTATCACATAGTTAATTACATCACCTACATATTCACATAATTAAATCAATTATGTATTTAACTAAATTATAATTAAACAATTATAATTCAAACACTTAATCAAATTATAATTACTTAAATTATAATTGCCTTTTAAATTATAAACAATTTATAATTTATAATCAATTAAACCACATTCATGCATTTATAATTACACGATTTATAATTAATCATGTATTTATCAATTAATTAAACTATAACATGTATTATAATTACACAATTTATAATTAATCATGTAATTATCAATTTAAAATCCATAATTAAACATGCATTTATTAAATTATAATTACATAAATTATAATTTAAATTAACTTCTAATAAATCAACCTTTATTCATTATAATTTAACAAAATTATAATTTAAAATAAACATTTACTTTTGATTATAATTATTTAAATTATAATCATATATCACATTTAAATAACAATTCAAGTCACACTTTAAGGTTTTTAAACCTATTTTCTTTTCTAAATATAAATTTGTCAAATTTATGTTAACAACATATTGTAGCAACTAGATACATGCTCACTGTCATAGCATAATTAAACTAGGTTTAAAATCAACACTACACAATTAGCTAACCTTCACTGCCTAAGCACTGTGTCCGCCGCAGCTGCGCAACCAGTTGCCCTATAACTGGCGCAGCTGCGCAGGGAAAGATTCTGGGATAGGCCAGTGGGGCAGCTGCGCTGCTCTTGGTCTTGCTGCCGGCGCAGCAGCTCGGCCAGACGCAGACAGCCACGGCCCCCTGTTTAACCGACCAACCCAAACAAGCCAACAACGCCAAAAATACAGTACTATAGACTCTGTAAAACATATATACGCTATTACACATATATAAAGCATGCTTCCAAAACCCAAAATCATTTAAACAACGATAATCACAAGTTTTTAAAATCCAATTTGGCCATTTTCATGAAAACTCATATTTTTCCCAAAATAAACCACTGTAACTATTTTTCTCCATCAATTCGAACTTATATACATGCATTACATACAAAGTTGAAGATAGCATCCAGAAATTACTTAATAAGCATATTAACACATACCAATTGCATGAATTTCTCAATTAAAATTAACCACACTCATGAAATTCCATATGAACTCATATAAACATGAATTTTCTGTTAAAAATATATTTCTACAGTAATTTGATTTCTGAAAATCCTCTTATGTCATACAATTACCACAATCAACACATGGATACCATACATATATATAAAATTCATGATTACATAATTTCATGAAATTCACAGAAAACTAACTTTATAGAAACTCAAAACATTGAAGAATAACTAATCACAATTCGTTAAAACTATAAGATATTAATTACCTTTTTGATGATTGGAGAAGAATACAATGACTAATTCTAGCCTTCACAAGTTTCTTCTTCCTTCTCTTCTCTAACTTCTTTGCTCTTCTTTTCTCTTTTTGTTCTTAGCTTTACAGACTAACTTCTAATCTAACGTAGTATAGATATATTATAACTGATATAATATATGTATACTAATGATATATATGTAACTGCTAATTACTTAATATATATAATAAATACATTTAATATATAAGTTACAAAATTCAAAAAAAAAATACAATGCCTTGTTTGGCAAAACAAGGTTATTTTCAAAAATAGATTTTTAATGCTAAGGTATTGTTTGGTAACAGTTTATTTAAAAACAGCTTTTGATAGTTAGGGCCCTGTTTGGTAGAAATAGGTTTAAAACAATTACAAGGGCCTTGTTCGGCAAAACAATTTAAAACCTTTTCTTTATTTTAACAAATCATTTAACACATACTTTAATGTCATATTTTAATTAATTAAATATTAATCAACTAAATTAATCAATTAAAATCTAACATCAATTAATCACATAAAATTGTCACATAATTATAATTACTCGCTAATTATAATTCATGCAACACTTCATCACATATCTCATCTAATTTAATTATCTCAATTAAATTAGAATTATAATATAAAATTAATATATATACATATCAATTAAATAACATTCATTAAATTAATATGTAACACTCAATTAAATCATTTCCATAAATTACTTAATCTATTTATTTACACAATAAATAATTCACATAAATATTTATTTAATTCAATAAATATTTAAAATTAAATATAAAATCTCAATTGTTACAATCTTCCCTCCTTAAAAGGATTCTGTCCCCAGAATAACACATAAAAATTTCTTGTCTATTACATTCTTCCCTCCTTAAAAGGATTCTGTCCCCAAAATCAGTATATAAGGAGTTATACACAACTAAGCAAATAAATGCGGATAAGATTTCATCATAGCATCTTTGAGTTCCCACGTAGCTTCTTCAGCACTGTGGTTCCTCCAGATTAATTTAACATAAGGTATCACTTTATTCCTAAGTACTTGTTCCTTTCTATCAACTATTTGAACAGGCACTTCTTCATATGATAAGTGTTTATCAAATAGCAAAGGTTCATATTCTATTACATGTTTATAATCGTGCTTGTAAGGCCTTAACACAGAATTATAAAAGACATTATGTATATTCTCGAGCCCCGAAGGTAATGCAATCTCGTAAGCTACCTCTCCCACCTTTCGTAATACCTCAAAAGGTCCAATAAATCGGGGACTCAGCCTCCCCTTCCTACCGAATCGAATCTTCCCCTTCCAGGGAGATACTTTCAGGAACACGAAACTTCCTGGCAAGAATTCTCGGTTCTGTCGATGTAAATCGGCATACTTCTTCTGTCTGTCTTGAGCAGCAACTAATCTCGTTCTGATCAGCTTCACAATTTCAGCGGTTTGTTGTACCAATTTTGGTCCCAACAATTGACGTTCACCGACTTCATCCCAGCACAAAGGAGTTCTGCATTTTCTGCCGTATAATGCTTCATAAGGCGGCATGCCTATACTCGCATGATAACTATTGTTGTAGGCGAACTCCACCAACGGTAGATGATCCTCCCAGCTTCCTTTGAAGTCCATCACACAAGCTCTCAGCATATCCTTAAGCGTTTGAATCGTTCTCTCGCTCTGTCCATCAGTCTGAGGATGATACGCTGTACTCATTCGCAATTGCGTTCCCATACATTCTTGCAAACGCTTCCAGAAATTAGACGTGAAACGTGGATCTCTGTCAGACACAATCGACACCGGAACACCATGTCGAGAAATAATTTCCTTCACGTAGAGCTTCGCTAGTTTATCCAGGTTGTACTTGACCCTGATCGGCATAAAGTGGGCTGACTTTGTCAGTCGATCCACTATAACCCATATCGCATCAAATCCCTTCTGAGTCGTTGGAAAACCTACCACGAAATTCATCGTGATGTGCTCCCACTTCCACTCTGGAATTTCTAACGGTTGTAGCAAACCACTCGGTCTCTGGTGTTCTGCTTTGACTTTCTGGCACGTTAAGCATTTCGCAACGCATTCAGCAACATCCCTCTTCATATTCAGCCACCAAAAATGATGCCTAAGATCCTGGTACATCTTCGTACTCCCAAGGTGAATAGAATATCTAGAACTATGAGCTTCACTCAGAATCTCCTCTTTGACCTCTGGTACTGGCGGTACCCAGATTCTACCTTCAAATCGTAACAGACCTTCATTATCGATCTTGAACTTGAACTCTTCGCCATCAGTTAACCTCTTCCAAATCTTTTCACATTCTTCATCATTAAGTTGTGCTTCTTTCACCTTATCTACTAGAGTAGAACCATTGGTTACTTGAAATAACATCTCATCCGATTCTTTCGGAAACTTCACTTCCAACTCCAATCTAGCCATTTGTTCTATTAACTGATCCTGATCAGTTAACACGTTCAGCTTCTCCCGACCTTTTCTGCTCAAAGCGTCGGCAACAACGTTAGCTTTTCCCGGATGGTAAAGTATCTCACAATCGTAGTCTTTAATCAGCTCTAACCATCTTCTTTGGCGCATGTTCAAGTCCTTCTAGGTAAATATATACTTCAGACTCTTATGATCTGTGTATATTTCGCACTTCTCTCCATATAAGTAGTGCCTCCAAATCTTTAGGGCAAACACTACTGCCGCCAATTCTAGATCATGGGTCGGATACCCCTTTTCATAATCCTTCAGCTGACGTGACGTATAGGCAATGACTTTGCCGCTCTGCATCAATACACATGCCTAATCCTTTATGTGAGGCATCGCTATATACTACGAAATTCCCCTAACTATCCAGTAAAGACAATACAGGTGCAGTACTCAGCCTCTTCTTCAGCTCTTGAAAACTCTCCTCACACTTCTCCGTCCAAACAAACTTAAGTGTTTTACGAGTCAAATTCGTCAACGGAGTTGCGATTCTAGAAAAGTCTTGGATAAATCAACGGTAATAACCAGCCAATCCCAAGAAACTCCTCACTTCAGACTGCGTCTTTGGCTGATCCCAATTTATAACAGCTTCAACCTTCGACTGATCCACCGAAATATCATCCTTGTCGATCACGTGGCCAAGAAATTGCACACGTTCCAACCAGAATTCACATTTCGAGAATTTAGCGTAAAGCTTTTCTCATCTCAGGGTTTCTAAGGTTAGTCGTAAGTGTTCAGCATGTTCCTCCTCGGTCTTGGAATAAACCAGGATGTCATCTATGAACACTACCGCGAACTTGTCCAGAAATGGCTTGAACACCCTGTTCATTAGGTCCATAAATGTGGCTGGGCCATTCGTGAGACCAAATGACATCACCAAGAACTCGTAATGACCATATTAAGTCCTAAAAGCGAATTTTTAGTTTGTGGTTCTGGCGAATTTTCTAACCCTTTCCTCCTTCCCATCTTCATAAATCAAGCTATACACATCCGATTGAGTCCGTTTTTGACTCTATGAATTCGTAATTCATAGAACTACAACATAGCAAGGAAATCCATAATTTACATAACCATTATCTAACTTAAATCTTGACTCAAAACTCATGTTCATACTAAACTTTCATGTTTTAACATGTTTATCGAATTCATTCACAACGAATTCGTTTCTTAACCAAATTGATTCATTCAACTTGCATTTTTTTTTGTTTTTCATCATACTAACAACATCCATAATCAATTTCAGATTATATACATGATCTAACCATCCAATTAAGCTATAAACAAAATTCCTTATTCTAAAAACATATTTACATGAATTTGATAACTCTAAAATCGTTTATAGATGACATATCACATATTATACACACCTATAAACAAATATATCCTTATCCTTCATCAACCCAAACTAATTATATAGAAACCTAATATTTGAGGCAAACAAGAGTAGAGAGTTTTAAGGTTGGATTAATACCTTTTGATTCTTTCTTAACCCAATTAAATGATGAACAAGGTTCTTTTCTTCTTGTTCTTCCAAAGCTCTTCTCCAATTCTCAGAGAATTCTCTCACTCACCCTCACTCTCAAATTTCTTTTTACTGAAGAACAAGCTAACTGATGAGTTTTGTTTTTAACGTAAAAACTCAATTTCTTCATTGGTTACCAAACCCCCAAAGGTCACAAGACCTTGTTTGGCAAACTTCCTTAGGCACCCCTTTCAATTATTTTAATAATCTTTTATCATATGGTATATTTGTCACACTTAAATTTAATTAAAATATAATCTCTATTTAGCCAACACAATCCTTAATTAGCTAATATAATTATAAATTTATTTAACAACCACTAATCCTCTAATTTAATTACTCAATTAAATTAGACTATTTTCATTCACTTGATATCATCACACTTTAAACAAATTATTCTATAACAATCTCCAACTAAAATATTCATTTTAAACTTAATAAATATTCTAACTATTTACGAGATTCACAATCATGTTACATTAACATATTACATTTCTATATAACATACCATCCTCCCTCATTTTATTAAAACAAATATATTCACATTACTTCATTATTTCATTAAGTGAATTACTCACATTATTTATGAAATTTAATTCATAACAATTATAGTGCCAACAAGGCATAATAATCAAATTATATTATTTCATAATATAATTTCAACTTAATTAAATTAACTAATCTTATTCAGTTAATTTCTGTTTCGTAATAATTTCATTTACCTTCTTCAATAGTTAAATTAACTATTAAACTTCATTCTTCCAACATATGAATATATATATATATATATATATATATATATCCTATATTCACCCCAAAACATATATTTTATAATATATAACACATATATACACATATCCAAACTCAAAACATCTCGTAATAAGAATTTTATTTATTAAATTCTGATTTTAATAATTTTTGAAAATTCGAGTTGTCACATCCTTCATTCCTTATAAGGATTCCGTCCTCGGAATCATCGAAACCTTACCTTACTCAAGTTTTCATCAAATCTCTTTAAAACATTTATTGTTAAATAACTTCAACACATTACCTTAATATAGGTTTTATATTTCTTACTACATTCATTTCTTCAACAAATTCTAGGTTTTATTTCATAACTTTAACTTAAACACAATTATGTTTCAAATATTATATATTTTCTAACTCATTCCTTTCCTTGCTAAGGATCATTACCATATACTTTACTCGTCGAAGACATATACTTCATAATTCACTATCTTATAAGTATTCGGGTTATCACATTCACCCCTTCTTCTAAGAATTTCGTACTCAAAATTTTTATTAATTTTCATTCATTCAATTTATGAAAGTAAATTTTTCGTTAATCTTATTCACTAACTTATTGTGTTCCACAACTATTTATTTCTAGGGAATATCATTCTTGCCACCTTCACCTTCAAAATAAGAAGAATTTTGTACAATTGTACAAATAATTGGGAAGCGATATGAATAACAGGAATTTAAAAGATTCCAACTCATGCTGAGGGGTCATAAGACCTTGAACTCTTCTCCAGGTTTAATAGTGCATCACCAATGTAAACCATCTTTAACAGAATGTTTAGCAATCACACAGACTGAAAACACTCTCCGCAAGTACTCTAGGTGATCAGCCTATCGTACCCCTACGTCGTGCACAACATATTACATCTTAACATCGTAACGATTATATGCGTTACTTTCAGAACCATTGTATCCGATAACATATCTCTTTTTACAGGGTTGTTCACCTCAGCTTCTTAACATTTGAATCCACACCAAAATAATTTGGTTTGGTATAGTTTGACAAAGAACGCTTGAATTTCATGAACATTTTTCAATATTCGTCTAGCTGAATCAAGTAGCATAGACTTCTAGCAATAACTCGGACATCAATCGAGATATATATATATATATCTTTAACCAACTCAAAATATTTTTTTTTTCATTTAAAGAAACTAAAAGTAAATAAATCCCCTTTTTTTGTAGTTTAAGGAAACTAAAAATAAATGAATCTTTTCATAATATCCTGATACCGTACCGTAATAATGGTATATTGAGGATTTCGTCATTACATGACGTCGTCATACTACATCATACCATAGTGGGCTAACGATCATAGGATCACATCCAACACTAGGTTTAACTGCATTGATAACTTCCTCGATTATTGTCTCTACACCATAACAAATGATGCATATAACACATAAAATACATTTTAAAAACTTAAAAATATTTTTTTGTCTAGCTGAAGCAATTAGCATAGACATGTGAATAATAGCACTATTTTAAAAAATTCATTGGTTCCATCATTTAATCCAATATTTTTCTCAAGAAAAAAGAAGTGCAACATCAGCACGAAGTCAATAAATTTTGAAAATCTAGCAAAGCTAGGAGATTTAGAATATAAAACTTTCACCATCAATTAAATCTTTACTCCATCATTACATAATCATTCTATCAACCTTAGACAACATCAATGCTTCCTCCACTATAACCATTCTATTCCTAGAATAGTTCATCAAACTTTCCACACTTTGGAAGTTAGGAACTTTCTATAATAATGAGTTTAAGAACTTCCTAGTCAGACCATAGGCGTCCATTCGCTGAGTTCCAAGCATACCATATGATTATGAGTCATGAACTTACCATAAGTATGAGTTTTAAGAACTCGCACTTAATCCTAATAACATCTTATTATACTTAATAGTCTCTAACTATCAAATATACACATGAGAAAAGAACCACCTTTTCACCACATATACATTGATAGCGCGACACCAACATTCCAATGATTATCAATGTGATAAACTAAGTTCAAGCACAAAACTCTCGCCCATACAAAGGTTTATACAACTCAGCCATCACATGATTCTTCAATTGAAATCCCACCTAACTCTATCTTGCTCATAACTTGCTCTTTACTCAATACGAATTTTTCGCATCTCATCATTTATAACTCCTCGTGAGTTAACCTCGTACTATATCATAGTACATTCTCGTTATAGCATCAAACTATAACTATTCAATCATTACTGACCATCTGTCTTTCAACTTTGAAAGATCACGTCGTGACCTTATTCTATAATCATCTCCCATGTGCTTCTTTCTTATCTCATTATCGTTTTGTTTTAAAACTTCTTATCTTTTCCTTTCATTAAGTTATATCAGGACCTCATTATGATTAATCTTATAGACTTCGTCTATTCATCGTTATTTGTCATCTTTATTATTGGAGTTAGATAACTCCTGATTCTCATCTTCATATCTCTTCAAGATTCTTCTTTGAATCTTCTTGTTTATTTATTAACTCTTCTTTTAAGAATTTCTAACTTTGTTTATAAAGTTCAACATTTTATTCAAGTTTTATTCCTCATTATTCTTACCTTCTTCTTATAACAATTCTAGGACTTAACTCATCCTATACTTCTACGTATATGAAAGGAATCACCTTTTCGTTATACATAACTTAACTTCTCATTCTCTAAGGTCATAGCCTAAGGTACTTTTATCTAAGGTGTATAACCTATCAGCTCTGATACCAACTGTAACGACCCCAAAATTCATACAATACAACTCTCGACATCGGTCGTTAATAATGCATCCTTATTCAGACTTTACATCATTAATCAATGATACAATCACTAAAAATACGGAATATTTAAAACTTTTATATTATTCCTTCTTTATTTTCCTGAATCTCAACCTTTATCATTACATAACTTTGATTCAACTTTATTTCATGAATCGGTTCGTCAGAGTTATTATAAACTAAAACTTACAACCACGTTTAATAACCCTTATACATCGGGTAAAATTTAAACTTGACAACTCAACATCTGTTAACCATCATACATTATCTGAAATCTTAAACAGGGTCTAAAAAAATAACAATTCAGCCAAAGTATATAAATCTTCATGCATTACATCTGATTCATTTTTTTCAAGTAGCTCATAGCATTACCTTGAATCCTTAACTTGCAAAAGTGATTATTTGCAAGAATAAGCTCGACAGCTCAGCAAGATCTAATAGCTTTCATGCATCATATAGCACATAAATACATGCTCAACATACATCTCATAATAATTAAAGTAACATGGTATACATGCTTTACTTCACATAACAAATGTAAAGATTGAGTTCTTTACTCAATCAACATTCTTTAATCAATCAATGTAGTCATAAATTGACTTTAACGTTTCAGGCTTACAACATATATAAAACATATCATTCTCTTTGCAAAACAATTTAAAACAGTTCATCATCAAGTTCACGTAGAAAATAGGAACAAAAAGACTTGCCTTGATCGTTGTTTACCAATAATAGTTTAACAGCTTACAGATATCTGCACTTCACGTGCCCTACACAATTATATAATCAAGCACATCAACTATTAGTCACAAAGCAATGTATAGTAGTTATAATGTAAACTTTACTCTACATCCCATAACATTTCTTATTAATCAACGCACAATGTTCAATTTGATGTGTTAACTTTTGACGTATATCTCACTATGTTTCTTTTTAGTAATATTCAAAATTCATTAAAGTGTTTAAGTGTTGCTAGGACTACTTATTGGTTTTATATTAACCCCCTTTCATCTCTTACAATGTTCATTTCATTTGATCTAAAACACTTTTTAGGTGTATTAACACATTACACGGCGTTTCGACGTTAATACGTCACACGCGTAACTCGCCTCTTTTGCATGTGCTTTGCATGCTCCTATATTAGGTTATATTACTCTATAATATTTTATTCTTATTAAAAACATAATATTAAACAAGGTCATACACACTCGTTATGGCGCTGCGATGCTTGCACGTCCGTACGTCAAACATGCCTATTCGAACTCCCAAACGACACGCATTTGCGAACGCTTAGCACGCCCATACAAATTGTTTAATACTCAAGGATTAATGTTAAGTATCATTATAATACATAATAGTCATGTTATGGAAGTTAGAATATTATTTTACATGGTCGGGAGCATTACATGTGCATACGTGCATGCCTGACGCCTCCCGATTGCCTCCAAAAACACATCAGTCCCAAAAATGACCATTTTGACACCTGCTACTAACCTCAAATTAAAAAACTAAAGAATGAAAGTTGTAGGTATACTCGTGCTCGTTCCGGATCATCTCGAATTGCCTCAATCGGATTTCGTATGAAAACGTTAAGGCTGTTTTACCACAGGAGGTCAAAACAGTCCCTGACTGACATTGTTCCCAGCGCAGCTGCGCCCCAAATAGCCTTGGGGGCAGCGCAGCTGCGCCCTTGGCAGCGTGCTACGCGAATTTTCTTTTCAGTTTGTGGTTCTGGCGAATTTTCTAATCCTTTTCCCCTTCCCATCTTCATAAATCAAGCTATACACATCCGATTGAGTCCATTTTCGACTCTATGGATTCGTAAATCATAGAACTACAACATATCAAGGAAATCCATAATTTACATAACCATTATCTAACCTAAATCTTGACTCAAAACTCATGTTCATACTAAACTTTCATATTTTAACATGTTTATCGAATTCATTCACAACGAATTCGTTTCTTAACCAAATTAATTCATTCAACTTTGCGTTTTATTTTGTTTTTCATCATACTAACTGTGACGCCCCCAGAATAGGTCCATTCAACCCAACCCATTATGAGTCGCCAAATACATGGTACAGAATTCAAATACAAACTTTATATCATACGGTCGTGCAAAATACGACCACACAACTGTGAGTCTCAATACAAATACGTAGAAAATATTAAGATTCAAACTAAGTCCTCATTACAATTATTATCACACTATTTATCAGAAATAGTGAGGACTACTACTGCTCTAACTCGGACCATCACTCTGTCCCCCGACTAGTTCCCGCAACATTCTCAATTCCTGAAGAGGACAACAGATGAAAAGGGTGAGCTCAACTAGCTCAGTAAAGAATATTATGACTAAGATAATGGAAAATAAATTATCGTTAGCCTTCAATAAATCAGATAAAATATAATGGATAACCAATCTTAGATCAATATTCGCAGCGGAAATAACAAATCATTAGAAGAGTTAAGCAGAGAATCAAGTCTACTATCTTCTATGATTTAAAAGTCCATCATCAATATTTTATCCCTATAACATCAATCAATATACGTCTCGAATCAATATTCATCTTTGCACTACAGGCCAAAGATATTCATTTGTATCATCAGTGGTCATATTCATCTCAACACCTGTCATCTTTGCACTACAGGCCAAAGATATTCATCAGGTAATCATTCATCTTTGCTCTACAGGCCAAAGATATTCATCAAGTAATCATTCATCTTTGCTCTACAGGCCAAAGATATTCAGTTACATCACCTTTTGGGACTGAGAATGATGAAAAACGATCCAGTGAGATAAAAGACAAAGACTAAGGATTCGTATTTTAGTATATCCAATTCAAAAATACCTCGTAATAATCAATTATGGAGAAAAATTCAAGAATAGAGCTCAAAGCTTGGATACAATCAAAGATAGTAACCTTAACAAGTAATTTGGACAAATAGAAAAATTTTTAATTTTTTTCGTGAATAGTGCCGTATACGTGAATAGTAATCCCGACGGAAAAAGTAAGAATTTCAACATAAAATCCATGACAATATTTCTGTATAATGATATTGAAAAGAATAACATCATTTATGAAAGAAAATAACATCCCTTACCTCAAAAGAACAGTATCTCTGACTGGAATATCGGATATAATACCGACGGAAGCTTGTCCTGAATACTAATACTCAAAGTATTGAAATACTCATAAAAATACGCTCGATATTATAGAGAGAGAAAACTTCTGATTCTGGTGTGATTTTCAATTCTAACCTAAGCACCCTATTTATAGGAAAAGCTTAGGATGCCAAAGGAGACTAAAATAATAAAATAATATTATTATTTTTAAAATTCTCCAGCCGCCGGCTGCTACCAAAAAAATCAGATTTCAACAAAAGTGGGGCCCACCCATTAAATATATATATTTTCTGAAACTTCAATAATTCATAACAAATAGCCCCTTTGTCAGAAAAATATAAATTCTATGTCCTTCCATAGGAAATTTAATTCTCTACAACTTTGCAGAAGAAAGTTTTTCCAAATTCCAAACATAAATTATCCGAAATCCATAAACAGATGATTCCTCACACCAAAATATTGATAAAAACTCATCAGCGCCAATTCCTTCTTTAATATCCACAAAATAAATATTTCCTTATCATATAAATCAATAATTAATTATTCACAAATAATATTATAGAACTACAATATTAACAACCAGGTCGTTCCCAGGACAGAGGGGGCCTTCCGATAAGGACTTCTCCTTATTGGCGCGCAATTAAATAACCCCTCCTAGACAGAACTTTCTTAGACATTGTCAATAATGCTATCTAATAATATTATTCAAATAATATGAATTATTGAGTTGATAACGTGAAATACTGTGCAACGACAATTATTGAATCAATACTACAAAATATCAACTGTAGTCATTATTGAATCAATCATATAAAATGGCAACGTAGCAATTATTGAGTCAATAATATAAAATATCAACGTAGCAATTATTGAGTCAATAATATAAAATATTGAACAGTAATTACTGTAGCAATAATTGAGTAATGGCTTCTCACATAAGACTCAATAATTCGAAATACTGTGCAATACCGTGTGCTACTATGCAACACCGTGTATCACTGTCTTTTAACCACCGGGTATTTCAACAGTACTAACGGTAACAACTACGCCGTTATCTTATAAAAAAGTTATTTCTGTCGCTTTCTATATCCGACAGTTATTCCGTTGTGGGGGCCCACAAATAGCTGCGCCGTCGTACGAATATTCCCCGACAACAAGAATATTCCACGACCAAACGAATATTCCCCGACAATAGGAATATTTTATAACCACTTGCTCATTTTAAAAATATTTGCACATTTCACCCATAACTTTCGTATTTATCAAAACAACACCTTACTGTTTTGAAATAATATATAAAGAAAATTAAATCTTTATTCATAAAAGTTGGGGTCTTACAACCTCCCCTCCTTATGAAATTTCGTCCTCGAAATTGACGTACGTACCTGGTATGTCGAAAAGGTGAGGATACCTCGCTTTCATTTCCGATTCCAACTCGCAGGTCATTTCCTCAATTGCATGGTTTCTCCACAAAACTTTAACTTGAGGTATAATTTTTGAGCGTAGGACATGCTCCTTCCTATCTAAGATCTTGGCAGGTACCTCCTCGTACGTTAAATCTTCGGCTATCTCGTCTGGTTCTAACTCAATAATGCGGTTTGGATCCTTCACATATTTACGTAACACGGATATGTGAAACACGTTATGAACACGAGACATGCTTGGAGGTAAAGCGAGTCTATAAGCCAAATTTCCTATTCGGTCAAGAATCTCAAATGGACCAATGAATCGTGGGTTGAGCTTTCCTCTCTTCCCAAACCTCGTAACTCCCTTCCATGGAGCAATACGTAACAATACATGGTCCCCAACGTTAAATTCCACGTCCTTTCGATGAAGATCCGCATAACTCTTTTGTCGATCTTGTGCTGTTTGTATACGTTGTCGGATTATTTGGATCTTTTTTGTAGTCATACGTACTAACTCTGGTCCCAACAATGTTGCTTCACCCACCTCATCCCAACATACTGGAGAACGACACTTTCTCCCATACAACGCTTCGAATGGAGCTACGCCTATACTTGCCTGATAACTGTTGTTGTAGGAGAATTCCACAAATGGTAAATACTTATCCCAACTCCCTTTGAAGTCTAGAACACAAAGTCTCAATAGATCTTCAAGAGTTTAGATAGTCCTTTCCGATTGTCCGTCTGTTTGAGGATGATAAGCCGAACTGAATCGTAAATCCGTACCCATAGCTTTCTGCAAACTGATCCAAAATCGTGAAGTAAATCTGGGATCACGATCCGAAACTATGAATACTGGCATGCCATGCAACCTCACAATCTCATTCACGTACATATGAGCAAGACGTTCAAGGGACTAAGTCTCTCGTATCGGCAAGAAATGAGCAGACTTGGTTAATCTATCAACAATAACCCAAATCGCATCTAAGCCTTGAGAAACCTTGGGAAGACCCGTAACGAAATCCATCGTAATGTGTTCCCACTTCCATTTCGGAATCTTCAGTGGTTGCAATGGACCCTTCGGCACTTGATGCTCCGCCTTTACACGTTGACAAGTTAAACATCTTGAGATGAACTCCGCGATCTCTCTCTTCATATTGCTCCACCAAAATGTATGTCGAAGATCACGATACATTTTAGTACTCCCAGGATGGATCGCAAACGGTGTGTTGTGTGCCTCCATCATGATTCTATACTTCAAGTCAGAATCGTTAGGAACACAAAGTCTAGAGTTGACTCGAAGTATTCCATCTTCATCGATTCTCGCTTCTGGAATTGCACCTTCTTGCACCTTCTTCTTCATCTTCATCAGCTCCGCATCCGTAACTTGAGCAGCTTTAACTTTATCAATCAAAGCTGGTTCTACGCGTATACTTGACATCATCGCACTAGTTCCCACATATGATCTTCTACTCAACGTGTCAGCTACCACGTTCGCTTTTCCAGGATGGTATTGGATAGTATGATCGTAATCTTTCAACAGCTCAAGCCAACGTCGTTGCCGCATGTTGAGTTCCTTCTGAGTGAAGAAGTATTTAAGGCTCTTATGATCCGTATAAATCTCCACTTTCTCTCCGTATAAGTAATGTCTCCAGATCTTCAACGCGAAAACGACTGCTGCCAATTCTAGATCATGAGTAGGATAATTCCTCTCATATTCTTTGAGTTGTCGCGAGGCATAGGCTATGACTTTCCCATGTTGCATGAGAACACATCCTAACCCTTTGCCCGAAGCATCGCTGTAAATAACAAATCCATCCGAACCAGATTGGTATTGTCAGAACAGGTGCCGAAATAAGTCTCCTCTTGAGCACTTGGAAGCTCTTCTCGCATTCCCCGCCCCAAACAAATTTCGTATCTTTCCGAGTCAACTGAGTTAATGGAGTAGCGATTCGAGAAAATCCCTCTACGAATCTCCGATAATAACCAGCTAAGCCCAGAAAGCTTCGTACCTCGGTCACCGACTTAGGTTGCTCCCAGCTTTGTATTGCTTCAATCTTCGCCGGGTCAACAGATACTCCACGTTTCGATACCACGTGCCCAAGAAATGCTACTTCCTCAAGCCAGAACTCGCATTTCTTTAACTTGGCATATAGCTTATTCTCACGAAGCTTTTGAAGTACCAACTTCAAATGGTGTTCATGATCTTCACGGCTTTTAGAATAGATGAGAATGTCATCAATAAAGACAACAACGAATTGATCTAAATACTCCTTAAATACACGGTTCATCATATCCATGAAAGCAGCAGGAGCATTAGTCAATCCAAAAGACATGACTAAGAACTCATAATGCCCGTACCGTGTTCTGAAAGCAGTCTTTGGAATATCCTCAGTTTTAATCTTCAACTGATGATATCCAGAACGAAGATCGATCTTTGAAAAGAATTGCGGTCCTTGCAACTGGTCGAACAGGTCATCAATACGAGGTAACGGATACCTATTCTTAATGGTGACATGGTTCAACTCCCGATAGTCAATGCAAAGTCGCATACTCCCGTCTTTCTTCTTTACTAATAAAATAGGAGCACCCCAAGGAGACGTACTAGGACGAATAAAACCGATGTCTAACAACTCTTGTAATTGGATCTTTAACTCCTGAAGTTCAATAGGAGCCATTCGATATGGGGTTTTAGAAATGGGCTTTGTACCGGGCTCAAGGTCAATAAAGAATTCAACTTCACGTTCTGGGGGTAGACCGGGAAGTTCTTCGGGAAATACATTAGGAAACTCATTAACAACGGAAATATCATTCAAATCTGATGTATTCTGATTTAGATCAGTGACATGAGCTAAGAAAGCTTGACATCCGTTTTTCAATAAACGAATAGCTTTATGACTTGAAATGATATTGACTGATTTTAGTGGTTTGGTGATTTGGATTCGCACAACAGGTTGATTAGGAATATGAAAACTAACAACCTTACGAAAACAATCAATTTTGGCATGGTAAGTGGTTAACCAGTCAATTCCTAAAATCACGTCAAATGCAAGTATTTTCAAAAATATAAGATCAACAGGTAAGGTAAGGGTACCAATATGAATCAAGCAAGATTTGTAAACTGTAGATGTAACGAAGGTTTCTCCTAACGGAGTTTTAACAGATAAGTCAAAGTCTAATTTATCAGAAGTCAAGTTCAAACGTTGAGCACAAGCAGGTGAAATAAAGGAATGGGTAGCACCGGTATCTAACAAGGTATAAACTTCGCAAGAGTTTATGATCAGCTTACCCGTAATCACCTCGTGTGGATTTCTCGCGTTTTGGGCTGTCATGACAAACGCTCTTCCAGGAATCACCGACTTTGACTTGTCTGCAACCGCCTTTGGAATCACCACCCCCGCTGAACTTGGTTTCGCAACAGGACAATCTCGAGCTATATGTCCTTCTTTTCCACAGTTATAGCATCCTTTGAATTGTTGTGGGCAGTTTGGGCTGATATGTCCCTCTTTCCTGCATTTAAAGCATACGACCGGTGGTCGTTCTCCTCCCCTCAAAACAGTTGATGCTGGTGCTGATGTTGACATCTTCGCGTTCTCATTGTTGTACCTTCTCTTCTTAAAATCTCCTCCCGATTCGCTTCTTCTACTATCATGGCCACGATAACCACCGGAGTGGTTACCGCTTCTGTCATACTTTCCTCCTCGCTGGTTGTCATTGCTCCGATGACTGCTGCCACCGGTACGACCTTGGTTGTGGTCCCTCGGTTGAACATAATCATTATCTCGTTCTAATAACTGGGCCCTGTTTACTACATCCGAATATAAAGAAAATTTATGAGAAATGAGGTATTGACGTATTTCGGGTTTCAAACTGCTTAGAAACATCCGCGTCATACGTTCCTCATTCTCCACCAAATGAGGTGCAAACCTGGACAGCTCCGCGAACTTAGCCTCGTATTGGGATACCGTCATGTTATTTTGGTCGAGTCTAATAAACTCTACTTCCTTTATATGACGAATACTTTCAGGAAAGTACTTGTCATTAAACAGTTTCTGGAACGCTTCCCAAGACATCTTGAGTGCGGCAGGCTGGGTACGCTTCACGGATTCCCACCAGTAATCTGCCTCTCCGTGGAACATAAACGTGGCGAATGGAACCTTCTGTTCCTCTGTACATCCCAAGACATCAAATATCTTGGTAATTTGTTTAATCCACGTCTCCGCCTTGATCGGATCTGGCTTTCCCAGAAACTCTGGTGGTCCCAATTCTTTGAACTGCTTAGCAGTGACAGCTCGTGTGTTGTTATTATCTCCACCTATATGTTGCACACGAGTCTCCCTCGTCTGATTTTGCATGAACTGCAAAAAACTTCTAAACATCTCATCGTTTATCGTCTGACCAGCGTTATTTTCAGGATGAACATTGCCTTCTTGTTGCACGTTCTCCTGGTTAACGATTAAAGGTGTCTCCACGGTCTCATTCACTTCGTTGTTAACGTTCTCAGCTGCCATTCTCAAATATTGTCATAAAACAAGGGTTAATTAAATAAATTAACATATCACATATTAACCCTATGCTCCGACTGACCAATTAAATACCACATAAGCTTAGGTAGGACACACTAGCGAAGGATTTACTCGTCTCTCCCCTCCTAGTTCTATTCCCCGATCTCCGCCAGAGATCATATCCCTAAGCTCTGATACCAACTGTGACGCCCCCAGAATAGGTCCATTCAACCCAACCCATTCTGAGTCGCCAAATACATGGTACAGAATTCAAATACAAACTTTATATCATACGGTCGTGCAAAATACGACCACACAACTGTGAGTCTCAATACAAATATGTAGAAAATATTAAGATTCAAACTAAGTCCTCATTACAATTATTATCACACTATTTATCAGAAATAATGAGGACTACTACTGCTCTAACTCGGACCATCACTCTGTCCCCCGACTAGTTCCCGCAACATTCTCATTTCCTGAAGAGGACAACAGATGAAAAGGGTGAGCTCAACTAGCTCAGTAAAGAATATTATGACTAAGATAATGGAAAATAAATTATCGTTAGCCTTCAATAAATCAGATAAAATATAATGGATAACCAATCTTAGATCAATATTCGCAGCGGAAATAACAAATCATTAGAAGAGTTAAGCAGAGAATCAAGTCTACTATCTTCTATGATTTAAAAGGCCATCATCAATATTTTATCCCTGTAACATCAATCAATATACGTCTCGAATCAATATTCATCTTTGCACTACAGGCCAAAGATATTCATTTGTATCATCAGTGGTCATATTCATCTCAACACCTGTCATCTTTGCACTACAGGCCAAAGATATTCATCAGGTAATCATTCATCTTTGCTCTACAGGCCAAAGATATTCATCAAGTAATCATTCATCTTTGCTCTACAGGCCAAAGATATTCAGTTACATCACCTTTTGGGACTGAGAATGATGAAAAACGAATCCAGTGAGATAAAAGACAAAGACTAAGGATTCGTATTTTAGTATATCCAATTCAAAAATACCTCGTAATAATCAATTATGGAGCAAAATTCAAGAATAGAGCTCAAAGCTTGGATACAATCAAAGATAGTAACCTTAACAAGTAATTTGGACAAATAGAAAAATTTTTAATTTTTTTCGTGAATAGTGCCGTATACGTGAATAGTGCCGTATACGTGAATAGTAATCCCGACGGAAAAAGTAAGAATTTCAACATAAAATCCATGACAATATTTCTGTATAATGATATTGAAAAGAATAACATCATTTACGAAAGAAAATAACATCCCTTACCTCAAAAGAACAGTATCTCTGACTGGAATATCGGATATAATACCGACGGAAGCTTGTCCTGAATACTAATACTCAAAGTATTGAAATACTCATAAAAATACGCTCGATATTATAGAGAGAGAAAACTTCTGATTCTGGTGTGATTTTCAATTCTAACCTAAGCACCCTATTTATAGGAAAAGCTTAGGATGCCAAAGGAGACTAAAATAATAATATTATTTTTAAAATTCTCCAGCCGCCGGCTGCTACCAAAAAAATCAGATTTCAACAAAAGTGGGGCCCACCCATTAAATATATATATTTTCCGAAACTTCAATAATTCATAACAAATAGCCCTTTTGTCAGAAAAATACAAATTCTATGTCCTTCCATAGGAAATTTAATCCTCTACAACTTTGCAGAAGAAAGTTTTTCCAAATTCCAAACATAAATTATCCGAAATCCATAAACAGATGATTTCTCACACCAAAATATTGATAAAAACTCATCAGCGCCAATTCCTTCTTTAATATCCACAAAATAAATATTTCCTTATCATATAAATCAATAATTAATTATTCACAAATAATATTATAGAACTACAATATTAACAACCAGGTCGTTCCCAGGACAGAGGGGGCCTTCCGATAATGACTTCTCCTTACTGGCGCGCAATTAAATAACCCCTCCTAGACAGAACTTCCTTAGACATTGTCAATAATTCTATCTAATAATATTATTCAAATAATATGAATTATTGAGTTGATAACGTGAAATACTGTGCAACGACAATTATTGAATCAATACTACAAAATATCAACTGTAGTCATTATTGAATCAATCATATAAAATGGCAACGTAGCAATTATTGAGTCAATAATATAAAATATCAACGTAGCAATTATTGAGTCAATAATATAACATATTGAACAGTAATTACTGTAACAATAATTGAGTAATGGCTTCTCACATAAGACTCAATAATTCGAAATACTGTGCAATACCGTGTGCTACTATGCAACACCGTGTATCACTGTATTTTAACCACCGGGTATTTCAACAGTACTAACGGTAACAACTACGCCGTTATCTTGTAAAAAAGTTATTTCTGTCGCTTTCTATATCCGACAGTTATTCCGTTGTGGGGGCCCACAAATAGCTGCGCCGTCGTACGAATATTCCCCGACAACAAGAATATTCCACGACCAAACGAATATTCCCCGACAACAAGGAATATTTTATAACCACTTGCTCATTTTAAAAATATTTGCACATTTCACCCATAACTTTCGTATTTATCAAAACAACACCTTACTGTTTTGAAATAATATATAAAGAAAATTAAATCTTTATTCATAAAAGTTGGGGTCTTACACTAACAACATCCATAATCAATTTCAGATTATATACATGATCTAACTATCCAATTAAGCCATAAACAAAATTTCTTATTTTAAAAACATAGTTACATGAATTTGATAACTCTAAAATCGTTTTTAGATGACATATCACAGATTATACACACCTATAAACAAATATATCCTTATCCTTCATCAATCCAAACTAATTATATAGAAACCTAATATTTGAGGCAAATAAGAGTAGAGAGTTTTAAGGTTGGATTAATACCTTTTGATTCCTTCTTAACCCAATTAAATGATGAACAAGGTTCTTTTCTTCTTGTTCTTCCAAAGCTCTTCTCCAATTCTCAGAGAATTCTCTCACTCACCCTCACTCTCAAATTTCTTTTTACTGAAGAACAAGCTAACTGATGAGTTTTGTTTTTAACGTAAAAACTCAATTCCTTCATCGGTTACCAAACCCCCAAAGGTCACAAGACCTTCTTTGGCAAACTTCCTTAGGCACCCCTTTCAATTATTTTAATAATATTTTATCATATGGTATATTTGTCACACTTAAATTTAATTAAATTATAATCTCTATTTAGCCAACACAATCCTTAATTAGCTTAATATAATTATAACTTTATTTAACAACCATTAATCCTCTAATTTAATTACTCAATTAAATTAGACTATTTTAATTCACTTGATATCATCACACTTTAAACAAATTATTCCATAACAATCTCCAACTAAAATATTCATTTTAAACTTAATAAATATTCCAACTATTTACGAGATTCACAATCGTATTACATTAATATATTACATTTCTATGTAACATACCTTCCTCTCTCATTTTATTAAAATAAATATATTCACATTACTTCATTATTTCATTAAGTGAATTACTCACATTATTTATGAAATTTAATTTATAACAATTATAGTGCCAACAAGGCATAATAATCAAATTATACTATTTCATAATATAATTTCAACTTAATTAAATTAACTAATCTTATTCAGTTAATTTTTTTTTCGTAATAATTTCATTTACATTCTTCAATAGTTAAATTAACTATTAAACCTCATTCTTCCAACATATGAGTATATATATCTTCTATATTAACACTAAAACATATATTTTACAATATATAACACATATATACACATATCCAAACTCAAAACATCTCGTAATAAGAATTTTATTTATTAAATTCTTATTTTAATAATTTTCAAAAATTCGAGTTGTCACAACCACCAGCCTTATTCTCAGTCTTATTCTTCTTATTATTCTTCTTCTTCTTTTTCAGGTCTTGGTTATACTTGGTCAAGGCATCGCTTCCACCTTTCGCGATTATCATCTTTTCCAATACTATAGCAAATGTATTTAGCTGGAACCTAGAGACCTTACTATACAACCAGGGATTCAATCCCTGCTCGAACCTTTTTGCCTTTCTCTTATCAATACTAACCTGGTACGTTGCAAACCTTTCCAGCTTATTAAACTTTGCAGCATACTCTGGCACCGACATCGTTCCCCGCTTCAGCTCTAAAAACTAAACCTCCATCTAGTTCTGCGAACTTACTGGGAAAGACATTTCAAAGAACATCTCCTTGAATCGGTCCAATGCTATCACACCTTCTCCTCCTCGAGTCTTGCTATCCTGTCACCAGTAGTTAGCTTCCGACTTCAACAAAAACGTCGTGAAAGCCGTCTTTTGGTCGTCATTGATTCTGGCCACATCGAAGACCTTTTCCATTTCTATCACCCACGTCTAGGCCTCTATCGAATTCACGGATCCCTTGAATTTCGGCTGTCCTACCGCTTTGAATTCCTTGAATGTCGCGGCTTGAACTTGCTGCTGATTTGTAAACTCTCCCGTCAGTAAATTCACCAGTTGCTGAACTGGATTGGCATTCACTTCATTATTGTTGTTGTTGTTATTGTTCATGGATCTCTCTTGTTGGCGTGCTGGTCTTCTTCTAGGAGGCATTTTTCTGCTAAGACATACTCTTATTAGATCCTTACTCATCTCTTAAATATTTAAGATCAACTTAAACATTTAAAATAAATAAATTCACACTTAAACACATAGCACTTCAATAAACTTTGATATTTTATTCATTCATAGTTTTTAAAACATAGAAAGGATAGCATCTCTGCTATTTACATTATCTTTCCTGAGCTGAAACATGTTACAAGATTACATCATCATCTTATCCCATTATTATCTCAAATTCTGGGACTAACACTTATTTAATACGTATATAACCACATAGTTTATTACTCTATTGTCTAGGCATGTTAAGACGTCGCACAGCCTCTCCACGTTTTTCTTCCATCACCCAAAATACTATTTTATGATCCACCATATACCACGACAAATCCTTGAACTGAGCTGGGTAATAAAGACACGATCCTGGGCCCTATCTATAGCCGAATGAAAATCATAGTCTGTCTCCTTCATCATAGCCTTCTTCGCTTGAACCTCGTCCTCAGCACGATCTGCACGTTAAGTAGCCTTCAAGCAAGCATCCCCTGCTCTGGCACGCTTCGCTGACTCCTCTTTAATGTCATTCTTCAGTTTCTCTACCTCGGCTAGTGCATCATCTCTCTCACCCCTTACGTGAACAATATCACATTCCACGTTTCCAAGACGCTCGTCCAGATCTAAAATCGTCTCCTCCTTCTGTTATATGGTGGTCTGACTCACATCCACCAGCTCCTCCAGCTCTCTGACTCTACCCTGCAGATTAATGTTGCTATCGTAAACTTCTTCGTACATCACAACGGTGATAGAGTTATGTGGAAATTCCTCTTCAGGATCCTCCTCCTCTTCCTTTGACTCATCCTCATCATCTTGGTCAAAGACTGGCTTATGCTCCTGACCCACTACTATGATCAATGGAGATGCCTCTCATTGAACTAACTGCTCCCAGACAATCTGGATGTCTTGGGGCTCCTCATCCCTAGGCATCTGGGGTAACTCCTCCCTAGCATGACTGGACTCTCCAACAATAGTCATCCTAACAACAAAATTTTATGGTTTAATTATTACGTGATACTGATCGATACTCTTCGTGTACATAAACATAAACACATAGCACATAAGGTAGTTTATTATCTTGACTATCATCACTATCTTTTCGATCTCCTATAAGACTACTACAAAAGGTTCCCCACCTAAGGTTCATAACCTAAAGCTCTGATACCAACTTGTGGCACTCCCAAATTCAGGTACTTCATTGCCACAGGATATGGTGTTCACTATCTAAATAAAACATAACTAACTACCCATAAATAAGAAATTCAAAATAAATTATAACCTTAATAAGTAAAATCTTCCTTCAAAAGGATTACAACCTTGTCAAAACGTTCCCAGGTTTCTAACCTTAACATCGTCAAATGCGGAAAATAAAACATCATATAACAGTTTAAAGTCTTATTACACAATCACATAATAAATATGAACAAGTCTTCGCTTGTTCATCTTGCCTTTTCCTTTGCTGGTTGACGGCTAGTCAACCTTCTCAACTTTGGATGCAATAGTTATATATGCAAGAGTGAGCAAACAAAAGCTCACATGAAATAACAATCAATAATGATGACATATCACTGAATAAGTTCAATTGAATGGAATAACATTTCTATCATCGATAATCAAGAATTGAATATAGAATTTAGAATTCATCTGAGGGTCATAAGACCCTGAACTATGTCCCAGGTTATAAGTATTTCTACTTAGACCTTTAACAGTCGTTAGACTATATGGACTCTAACTCGTACTTAATGGGATCAGCCCTTCGTACCATGTATTGTGCACAAACATCTTAACACTTTCGCATGGTAATCCCCTATTAATAGGGTTGTTCATCTCAATTATAATTAACTAGTCCGCACCAAAGAAAGTTTGGTTTGGATAAGCTCAAAGGGTAATTTAGAGTTCAACTATCATCAACTACGGAGTAGTTGAATCAACTTACAATAATTAAGAGTTCGATAACAAAAGAATTATTAAATTACTATGAGTCATAACACTAGAAATCATATTTAACAGTCATGCTTTAGAAATAAACTTAAAGCATTTGAAAGATACAATAAACCCTTGCTTGAATAATTAAGCCAAGGTTACATTATTTTTCAATAATGAAACTCAAAAAGAATACTGGCAGAATAAAAGAACTTGCACAATGTAAAATAAAGGTTTAGGAATTTGAGTAAACATAATCGAGTCAGGGTAAAGAAACTTGCCTCGTGCGTAAGCTAGCAATTATTAACACGTTCCACAATTTATCCTATGTACACGTTATTCACAATAGTAACACAAATTAGTTACCTATATAATTAGTTCACATCATTAATTAACCCATCTAAGTTAACTCACCACTCTTTAGTTATTAGGTTTAAATCATTAGTTATCACATGATCAAACCACACATTCACGTCAAACTTAAGCTTATTAATAATCAACAAATTATAATTTAAAATCATACATTTTATATTAAAAACATAATTACATACTGTCCAATTAGCATATAATTTTATTAACATGCTTTTATATTTATTACATTATCATTCTCACAAAATTATACATTTAAATATAGTTTTCTGGCTACACTGCATAGGTAGCGCTGCAGCGCCACAAAATGAACTGCAGCTGGCACTGTAGCGCCTTGCCATGTCATCAGGGCTCTGGGCCTGGTGCTGCAGCACTCCAGTTACACTCTGAACTAGCGCTACAGCGCAGCCACGTCAGCACGCTCTGAAATTTGCTGAAGTTACAATACATAACTAGCGCTGCAGTTCCGTGCCACGTCACCAACTGCTGCTGTGGTGATGCAGCGCCCAGTTTACTGACAGGGCTGGCGCTACGGCGCCACGTCACAGTCAGACAGCCTCGCGAACTGTGTAGAAAAAAGCCAATCTGGCTTATTTCCTCGCACCAAACTCAGATTTTAGTTTCTACAATGCATATAAAGCTTTTATAAAATCATAACTTTATGCTTCTAACATGTTTTAACACATATAAATATTACAACAATCAATAAAAAATCTTTAATTTCATGATTTAGAAGAAAACTCCATTATTAAGTGTTCTTGATGAAAATAAATACTGTGACTTTATTTTTTTAAACCAAATCACATAATTCATATTATTTTCGTTTCTTAACATATTATTATAATCTAAACTCAATTTACATACATAGCATGAATTAAACATCAATTTTAATATTAAAGAAACTATTTTTTAAAATATTTCATTGTAAATTGCTGTGAACATGATTTATTCAAGTTCATCATATTTACATGAATTAAACAACTACAATACTCATACAAATCATATATAATAGTTTATATAAACAGTCTAACATATATAAATCATATCTACATGAATTCTCATGAAAAACCAAATTATAGAGAAGTGAAAGTTAACTTTTTATGAAGAGTAATGAAGAACAATAAACTTAAAATTAGATTATACATTTGATGTTAGAAGAAGATGATGATGATGAGTTTTGATTTAACAAAGCTTCTTCTTCTTCTTCTTCTTCTTCTCTTTTTTCTCTCTTTTCTTTCTCTGCTCTAGTTTTTTCTAATATTCTTCTAACTCTCTAACTTACGTAATATAAAATATACATATAACTGACATATACATATAATATAAAATATAACCTGACAAATATTTAATCCATTTAATAAATAGAGATCAGTTACTAGTTTTTTGAAAATCAAAAGCCACTAGGGCTTGTTTGGCAAAACCCATTAAAAATAAATTTTTAAAAGTTAAGGGCCTTGTTTGGTAAATTGAATTAAAGTAGACTTAAGGGCCTTGTTTGGTAAAACTGAATTAAAATCCTTTTAACTTATTTTAATAACTTTTTTACTACATAGTTTTAAATGTCACACCTTATTTAATTAAATCTCAATATTCTAATTTAATTAACTTAAAGCTAACATCCATTTATTGAATAAAATTGCCATATAAATTAAATTGCTACACAATTATAATTTACTCATTAATCATACTTTTATGTAACAAATTAGTAAATCTCTAATTTAATTATTTAAATTAAATTAGACATTACTATAGTTATTCAATAAATAATTACTACCAAATTACCACATAACAATTAATCTAATTTAATTATCTCAATTAATTTAGAACTTCACCCACAAAATTACTTAAACATCAATTTAATATTAACTATCAATTTAATTACTATATTGCACTTAATTAAATTACTCCACAACATAATCAAATCAATTATTTATTCAACTCAATAAATAAATCAACTAAAATATTTATTTAATTCAATAAATATTTAAAATTAAAATACAAAAATCTTGTTTGTTACAGCTTCAATCCCTGCTCAAACCTCCTCGTCTTCCTTTCATTCGTATTTACTTGATATGTCGCAAACCTTGCCAACTCATTGAACTTCGCGACATACTCCGGCACGAACATAATACCTTGCTTCTTGTCCAAAAATTGGACCTCCATCTAGTTCCGAGAACTCGTCGGGAAATACATCTCAAAAAACATTTCTTTAAATCTATTCCACGTAATTACTCCCTGTCCCCCTCGAACCTTATTTGCCTGCCACAAGTAGCTGGCTTCCGACTTCAGCATGAACGTTGAAAAGGCGATTTTTTGGTCATCGTTAACCCTAGAAACGTCAAAAACCTTCTCCATTTCGATAATCCAGGTCTGGGCTTTGACTGGATTCATGGACCCTATAAACTCTGGCGGTCCTACCGCTTTGAAGCCTTTAAATGTTATAGCTTGAGCTTGCGGTTGATTCGCAAGTGCTCCCGTTAACTGGTTGACCAACTGCTGAACCAGATTAGCATTGGCATCATTGTATTTGTTATTAGTAGACCTCTCAGGGGGTGGTTGCTGATGTGGTTGACGTCTTCCTGGCAACATTTTCTGTTTAAGATATACGCTTATTAGTTCATTACTTAATTTTTTAAATATTTAAGACTTAACTTAAACACTTTAAGATTAACACTTAACACATAACATCTTCAACAAACTTTGATATTTTATTCATTCATCTAAAAGATAGCATCGTTGCTATTTACATCAACTTTCCTGAACTAATAAAGTTCTAGGATTACATTCTCATCTTATCCCATTATTTACCTTAAAATCTGGGATTTACATCTTATTTATTTCATAGTTAATCACATAACTTTTTATTCTTCCTATCTTGACATACTAAGACGTCACGCAGTTTCTTTGCGCTCTTCTTCCATGATATAGAACATCGTTCTATGATCCATTATGTACCACGACAAGTCTTCGAACTGAGCTGGATAATAAAAGACTCGGTCCTGGGCCCTATCAATAGATGGATGGAAAGCATAGTCCATCTCATTCATCTAGGCCTTCTTCACCCGAACCTTGTCTTCAGCACAATCTGCACGCTGAGAAGCATTCATCCAAGCGTCTCCCGCTCTCGCGCTCTTTGTTGACTCCTCTCTCAGGTCACCCTTCAACTTCTCAACTTCAGCCAATAGCTGTTCCTTATAACTCTCTATCTGAACTAAATTCCATTCCACATTTCCAAAACGTTCATCAAGATCTTGGACAGTCTCATCCTTCTGCTCTATAGCGGTCTGACGTATATCTGCCAGCTCCCCCAAATCCCAGACTTTATCTTGCAACTCTATGTTGTGGTCATAAAGTTCATCATACATCTCGGCTGAAATGGATTTAGGTGCAAACTCTTCGGGATCCTCCTCTTCCTCTTCATCTTTCTCAACATCGTCCTTTTGGTCAAACTCAAGCATCTTCCCTGAGCCTACCTCAGTAACCAAAGGGGATGGCTCTCTTGGCACTAGCTGCTCCCAGACGGTGTGGATATCCCAGGGCTCCTCCTCTCTAAGCACTCGAGGTTCCTCTTCCCTAGCCTGACTAGGTTCTCCAACATTAATCATCCTGACAACAAAGTTTTAAGTTTTATTTACTAATCGATACTACATGGTACTCGCGATCACATAGGTTATTAACACATAAACACATAAAGTCTTTTATCATTTTGTTTTATCTTTAATGAATTTCCTTAATTCATCCCTTAGAACTCGATAAGAGTTTATCACCACTATATTTTTTATCTCTTTTAAAATTATAGCCTAAGGTTTCCCCCACCTAAGGTTTATAATCTAAGGCTCTTATACTAACTTGTCACACCCCCAAATCCGGGTACTTCATTCCCACAAGATATGGTGTTCACTGTCCAAATTAAACATATCTAACTACCCATAATATAGGATAACATTAAAACGTAAACTTAATAAACTTAAACAATAATCTTCCCCATTAAAGGGTTACAAACTCTCAAATAAATCCCAAGTTGTCTAACCTTTATTACATCATTCATTTGCAAAAATTAAATATATAATTAAATAAGTCTCATCACATAAACTGATCAAAAGAAATATAACAAGTCTTCATCACTTGTTCATCTTGTCTTTGCCCTTACTAGTGGACGGCTCCTCGGATCTTTCAACCTTAGCTGCAATGTTTTATGCAAGAGTGAGGAAATGATTGCCCACAAGGTACAACAATAGTAATATCACAATAATAATCAATTGATAGAATTTAACTGAATAACATGATCTTTCCTTGTCATTAGAAACAAGAACTGGAAACTCAATAGAAACTCGACTTTTGAATCAAGAATAGAATACATGTTCAAAAGTATATATGAGGGTCGCAAGACCATGAACTACGTCCTAGGTTATCAAGTATTTCTACTTAAACCTTTAACAGTCATAAGACTATATGGACCTTTCTTCTCGTACTTAGAGGGATCAGCCCTTTATACCATGTATTGTGCACAAATATCTTAACGCTATTGCATAATATAATTCCCTATAGTAGGGTTGTTCATCTCAGCTTTGACATAAGAGTCTGCACCAAAGGAAGTTTAGTTTAGATTAGCTTCAATAATAGTTCTAGAATTTAGAACGCTCATCAACTATAGACTAGTCGAATCAATAAGAGGCTCTGCAGATAAATAGAAAGTTATTTTTTTACAAAAACTTTAGCCATTTAAGGGTATGATACAATAATATAGTATTGAACAACGATGTTTAAATCAAAGATTGAATCATAACAATATACAATTGAATAAACATTAAATATCCAAAGTATTACTTCCAAAGGAATTACAAAATCTCATTTAGAATAATGATATTAAACAATTTAAGCTTTGAATAACAAAAAATAATAGTTAGAAACTCACTTAATAAAGATAAGAAACTTGCGTAACGATAACAAGTTAGGGATAGAAAACTTGCCTCGTGCGTAGATTAAACAATTACTACTCATGTTCTTCAATTTACCCTACATACCATTTAAGATCACAACACCAATTAATCATAATGCAACTAACATCATTGGTTTACTTCTCTTTAACTTAACTTTATAATCTCTTAGCTCTAAATCTGATTATATTACCCACATACATAAGTGTTAACTCTTAAACACATTATCAAACCTTACGAACAATGAGTTTAAGTTCACATTTAACTTATTAATTTACCAGTTGAAATCATCATTTACATGTTAATAATATGTTTTATCATCTGATTATATGATTAACACACTTTTATAATCATTAAATAAGATTAGATTAACATCCCAGAAGTTGTACATTTAAATAACTATTTTTGGGCCAGTCTGCCAGGTAGCGCTGCAGCACAGCGTTTAAGCTCAAAATTGGCACTACAGCTCGGGTGTGGCACTGCGGTGCGAGAAATGCACGCAATACAGGCGCTCGGTGATGGCGCTGCGGTGCGCATACATGCCTTTCCATAGGCGCTTTTGACTCTACAAAATGCGAACAAGCATAATGCGAGCCAATCCTTCGATTTAACAACAAATCAAGCATACCCAGTTTATACAAACTTCATATAACCTTAACCCAACATTCTTAGCATGCTTCTTACATCATAAACCACAGAAATCATCAATTTAAAGACTCAAAATCAAGGTTTTTGCTATTTTATCAAAGTTTCAACATATTTAGTGAAATTGCCTACCACAAATTCATTAATACACCAAATCAGTCCGTTAAACTTGCATTATTTTTGTTTTTTAATGTATTAATACAATCCACAATCAATTTACACAACCCAGAGTTCCCTCACTATTAGCAGTACTCTCAAAACTCACAAAGTGTTCCCACGCTATTTCTCTCCTCCTTTGTGTTTTGTCTCCAAAGCTTAAGAATAATAATACATAAACTAAAACTTGAACTGATAAAATATAGCGCGTACAACATTATGGTTTCATCAGTTACACAACCCAGAGTTTAATTAATCAGTTACAAAATTCAAAAGCCACAAGGCCTTATTTAGCTACACTATGAAACCCTCTTTTTAATTTATTTTTATAATTCATTTATAATGTAGTTTATTTGTCACATCTTTAAACAATTAAATTATAAACAAATTAATTCAATTAAACTTTATAATAAAATTTCCATTTAACCATTTAAATTACTAAATAAATTAATTGAATTTCTATTTTAATTATGATTAAAATTAAATTAGAACATCATGTTAGGTTTGTAAGATTCATAAGCATGCAACAATTATATACATAGCAGCGGAAGCGTAAAAATAAGAGTTTTAAAATTTTACAAACCATAAACCTAGATAATCCTTTATGAGCAATTATTAATTAAACGAAAAGAAGAAGATGAGATTCATACCCTTGAAGATACGAGCTTCCTCAGGTACGAGTTCAACTCAAATCCTTTCATTGTTCGACTTGAATCTATCGGGTGTGATTCCTTTCTTTGATCAACGTCAGTCACCCAAGTGTTTGGCCTCTAGAGGTGATCCACTAAGCATGAACAAGTATTAAGAAGATGAGTTATTGACAAAATCCTAGTTTTTCTCTCTCTAGAAAAGGTGTGCTCTCCCAACTCTTGGTAATTGCATTAGGTACAAATCAAAATAAGACTCCTCTTATTTATAGATGTAGGCAACCCTCCTAAATATTTTAGGATTAGGATTTCATATTAATTAATTAAACTCTTTTAATTAATTAGGCTTCCTAATCTTATTATGAGCAATTAAGTAAACTCTTTTAATTAATTTACCTCTTAATCTTATTAGGAATATGGGAGAGTACTTTTATTAATTAATTCATAAACTCCTTTAGTATTTAATAATAATAATAATGGTAATAGTAATAAGACTCCTTTTATTAATTTATATTTAATATTTCTAAAATAATAAATATTAAGCTTCTATCACCATAAATTAAATTAAATACACTTAACTTATTATTACGATTATTCCATTTGCTTCTTAAATAAATATTCATCCTTTTATGGCATGACCAGTTAGGTTCTCCATATAAAACCAGTTGTGAATAAATTAATTAGAATAATTCTAATTATATTTAAATAAATTAATTAAATATTAATTCATTTAAATAAATAATATTTATTCTACAATAAGGGTAAGCCCCCTTAACGCTCAACGATTTTCCAAATAATATAGATTTAAACATTAATCATAAAAGAATCTTTGAGTAAATAGTTATCGTACAATTCATTCTTTCTACCAAACAATATCCCAATTAAATATAAGACATGAATTTACTATCAAGTCTTATTTCATTTAATTATATGTATTCTGATCCTAAATGCACAAACTCCGATAATGCAAATTAAAAACTATTTTCTAATTTCATTCTGCCTTGGCCAAGGACTACTGAGTTGTCATTTATCGAATCACACAGGACATTCTCTTCTTTTACTAGAAGTGGTAGATCCTTTATTGATCATTCATTATCTTCATGTATAAGTAATTATACTCAAGCATACCCTTTGATATACCCTTAGGGTCTTAAGGGACATGTCAAAGTATAACTCATCATGCATAAGATACTATGATGATCTCAAGTATAAGGATTACTTGTACTACTATCACTAAAAGAATTCCAATTGATAAGCGAGTAAAACTCCATTAGGTATTCCTTAGCGAGCCATTGTCAGTGTACTTGTTCTCCAATAAGCACCTCAATACTTGATTTAATGTCTCCACACAAATGATTATGAGATCGATCATCCTCTTCCAAAGAGCAAACAACATATGTATCAATCTATCCGGATTCACTAATCCCTTATTTAGTAATCCATCGATTGGGAACTATTTTAGTTTTAAGCTATCTAAGAATTTAGATCTCATTAGCATGATCATCATCATGATTCTAAAAACATTACTTAAAACTATGGGTTTATCACATTTAAATATAATAACATTATATAGATAATATAAACTCCTTTAAATAAATAATTTTTTTATTCATAAATGAATAAGATTATTACAAAGTAAATGCTTCATCATATCAAATATGATTGGCTTGTGTGCATACTACTTTCATATCACCATTATATACTATAGTAATTATTTAACAATTCATTTAATTTAATTAACTCATTAAATTAATTCTTCAAACTATAAAATTACTAAACATTAATTTCATTAACATATCACACTTAATTAAATTACTCCACAATAATTTCATCAAATATTTATTTAACTCACAAATAAATCAACTAAAATATTTATTTTATTCAATAAATATTTTTAACAAACAACAAAAATCACACTCTTTACAAACATAATGGACTGGGAGACCTATACACTCATTTGGAGATTTACATAGGGGAACTTGGATCTTACACCGAAGATGAAAGCTTAAGAATGCAACTTTTCCAAAAAAGTTTGACCGGGGAGGCTAGTACTTGGTATACTAGATTGGACAATACCAAGATCCACAACTGGGAAGAGTTAGCCCACACTTTTCTGAACCAATATAACTTTCAATCCTAGATGGCTCCTAGTCGATATCAAATGACCAAAATCAAGAAGCAACCTAATGAGTCATTTCGTGATTACGCTAGAAATGGAGACGAATGGCAGCTCAAGTAAGCCCACCTATGGATGAGAATGAAATGGTGATGACTTTCATAAACATTCAAGAAACACCGTATTATGAGAAGGTGTTGGTTGGCATTGGCAAGCCATTTTCAGAAATGATAAAACACGGAGAGATGACAAAAATATGATTAAAAGCAGAAAAGATCAAAGATTTCACCACCTTGAAGAATTTTGTCGAACACTTCCAAGTCAGAAATTATGGTAATGTTGACAGAAGAAGTAAAAAGAAGAACGAAGAAGATGTGTCCCTCATTTTATAGGGGCAATCTAGGAGACCAAGCAATAGTCTCCCCATCTGGATGAAGGGAGGCGATTTGTTATGGCAATAGCATGCCACACTCAACCAAAACCAAGACAGACAAAGAAAATTTGAAAGAATAAAAAATCGTGAATTCACTCCTTTAAGCGACTCCCTCGAGAACATATTGACATTATTAATCGCTAGATCCAAAGAGCAAAAGATATTGTGACACCCCCAAATCCGGGTACTTTTAAACCCTGGATAAGGTGCAACACGGTACTACAACATACATATAAATCTAACTATATAAGTTTAATTGACACAAAAGTAATTACTATACTATTACATCACTTCTATTCTATCCCAGTTTCTATAACCATTACATTTTCATTTAAGTCATAATATTATGTATTACATAAAAATATTATACTATTACATAGATTCTTCTGTTAGGATCGTATATAGCGCGAGCAAGCAATCAAATTATATAAACGTAGCATAAGCACAATAAAATGGATTTTAATATTTTATATAAACCATCATCATGATCATACCTTATGCTCAATTATCAACCATATAGAAAAATTAAGGAGAATTATAATCATACCCTTGTAAAATCGTGCTTCCTCAGGTACGAGTTTACCTCCAAATCCTTTCGCGTTCTCCTTGAATTACACCGAAAAGATTACTTCTTCTGATCAACGTTAGCCACCCAAGTGTTTGGCCTCTAGAGGTAATCCACCAAGGACATATGTATTCAAGAAGATGGGTGTTGGTAAAACCCTAGTTTCTATCTCTATAAAATATGTAAGTACTCTACCAACTCTTGGAAGTGTATGTGTGTTGTGTAACCCCAATCCATAATAAGACTCCTCTTATTTATAGATGTAGACAACTCTCCTAAACCATTTAGGAATAGGGTTTTATTTAATTAATTAAACTCTTTTAATTAATTAAGCTCCTAATCCACTTAGGAAATAATGAGAGTACTTTTATTAATTAATTCCCACCCTTTTAGGAATTAAAATAATAATAATAATAATAATAATAATAATAATAAGACTCCTCTTATTAATTTATATTTAATATTTCCAAAATATAAAATAACAAATATTAAGATATTTAATTTATTCTATTACCATAGATTAAATATACTTAACTCATTATTACGATTATGTCATTTACTTCTTAAATAAATATTTTTCTTTTATAGTGTGACCCTTTAGGTTCTCCATATTAAACATGTTGTGAATAAATCAATTAGAATAATTCTAATTTTATTTAAATAAATAAATTAAACTATTTAATTTATTTAAATAAATAATATTTATTCTACAATAAGGGTAAGTCCACTTAGCGATCAACGACTTTTTAGATAATATAGATTTCAATATTAATCAGAAAATAACCTTTGAGTGAATAGTTACCGTATAATTCATTCCTTCTCCCATACAATGTCCCAACTAAATATAAAACATAAAATTACTATAATGTCTTATTTTATTTAATTATATGTATTTCGATACTTAAATGCACAACGCTCGATAGTGTAAATTAGAAACTACTTTCTAATTTCATTCTATATTGGCCAAGGACTACTGAGTCATCATTTATCGAATCACATAGGGCATTCACTTCTTTTACTAGAAATAGTAGATTCTTTGTTAATCATTCATTATCTCTACGGCTAACTTATTATACCCAAGCATATCCTTTGATATGCCCAAAATGTCTTAAGGAATATGTCAAAGCATAACTCATCATACACAAGATATTATGATGATCTCAAGTTTAAAGATCACGTGTACTGTTATCACTTAAGGAATTCCTATTGACAAGCAAGCAAAACTCGATTATGTATTCCTTTAGCGAGCCACGTTCAGTGAACTTATTCTATAATAAACACCTGCATACTTGCTTTATTGTCTCCACACAAATGATTATGAGATCAATCATTCTCTTCTTAAAAGCAAGCAAAGTATGTACCAATCTATCCGTATTTAATAATTCCCATTTTAGTTATCCAACGAGTGGGAACAATTTTAGTTTTAAGTTATCTAAGAATTTACATCTTAATAGCACGATTATCATCATGATTCTAAAAGTATTGCTCAAAATTATGTGTTTATCACATTTAATATAACAGTATTATATAGATAAAGTAAAAGCATTTTATAAATCAACTTTTATTATTAATAAATGAATAAGATTACAAAATATATGCTACATCATATCAAATATGATTGGCTTTGGTGCGTACTACTTTCAATCTCCCACTTGCACTAAAGCCAAGTACCATGGTATCTAATACCCATCTTCTCTAAGTGACGATCAAACTGTTGTTGTGTTAAAACTTTAGTAAGTGGATCTGCAATGTTGTTTTTAGAGTCTACACGCTCTAAGGTGATGTATCCTCTTTCAATGATCTCTCTAATCAACTGAAACCGTCGTAACACGTGTTTGAATTTCTGATGAGACCTCGGTTCCTTTGCCTGTGCAACAGCTCCGGTGTTGTCACAGAATAAAGGTACTGATCCTCAAATGTTAGGAACCACACCAAGTTTAGTTATGAACTTCTTCATCTAATTAGCTTTTTGTGCAGCTTCACTTGTAGCTATGTACTCTGCCTCTATCATTGAACCAACAACTGTTTGCTGCTTGAAATTCTTCCAACTCACTGTGCCACTGTTTAAGGTAAATACATACCCCAAAACAGATTTACTGTCATCTTGGTCTGTTTGAAAACTTGAGTCTGTATAGCCCTCTAGTTTTAATTCAGACCCACCGTAGATAATAAATACATCCTTAGGTTTTCTTAAGTACTTTAGGATATTTTTCACTGCCTTCTAGTGCTATTCTCCTAGATTCGACTAATATCTGCTTGTTATACTAAGTGCATGAGCGACATCTAGTCTAGTACATATCATATCGTACATGATATCCTATTGCTAAAGCATAAGGAATCTTACTCATACGGTCCCTCTCCTCATGGTGTCTTGGGGCCTGCTTCTTGGAGAGATGTATTCCATAGCTCATCGGCATGAGATCTCCCTTGGAATCTTCCACGCTAAACTTTTTTAGCATTGAGTCAATGTACAATCCTTGAGATAATCCAAACATCCTTTTAGATCTATCTCTATAGATCTTTATCCCCAAAATATAAGATGTTTGACCCAAGTCCTTTATGGAGAAGTTTTAGATAACCAAATTTTGATCTATTGTAGCATAGGAATATCATTCCCTAGCCTATCATTAATATATCGTAAATATATAATACTAGGAATGAAACAACGCTCCCACTAACCTTCTTGTACACACATGGTTCATCCTCATTTTTGATAAAATCAAACTCTTTGATTGTGTCATCAAAATGAATGGTCCATCTTCGAGAAGCTTGCTTCAATCCATAAATGGATCATTGTAGCATACAGACTTGATTTGTTCCAACCTTTGAAACAATACCCATTGGATGTATCATATATACATCCTCCTCAAGTTTCCCATTGAGGAAGGCCGTTTTCACATCCATTTGCTAGATTTCGTAGTCATAATAAGCTGTAATTATAGGCAAAATCGGAATGGACTTGAGCATAGCTATTAGTGAGAAGGTTTCATCATAGTCAACACCTTGTCTTTGTTTGAAACCTTTTGTAACCAGTCGGGCCTTATAGGTCTCTACCTTGTCGTCTACTCTAGTCTTTCTTTTAAAGACCCATTTGCACCTAATAGACTTAATCCCCTTAGGTGATGAAACCAAAGTCCATACTTGGTTTTCTTACATGGAGTCCATCTCGGATTTTGTGGCTTCTAGATATTTCTCTGAGTCTTTACTACTCATAGCCTGTTCGTAAGTTAATGGATTATCATTATTTATGATGCGCACCTTATCATCGTCCTCTATGATGAGTCCATACCTATCAGGTATCTTTGGCACTCTTCCAGATTTAAGAATAAGTTGTGGTACAGTAGGTTCTTCCACTTGGTCAGGTACCTGACTTTGATCCGTAGTAATTTGTGGTTCTTAAACTTCTTCAAGATATATCTTACTCCCACTAACCCATTCAAGGATAAACTCCTTTTCCAAGAAGCCAGTATATTTCGCAACAAACACCTTTTGATCAGTGGGATGATAGAAATAATACCTTGATGTTTCTTTACAGTATCCCATAAATCTACATTTGTCGGATCTAGCCTGTAGCTTATCATTCTCAAACTTTTTGACATAAGCTTAACAACCCCAAATCTTAACATGCTTAAAATATTATTTCATCCATGTCCATAACTCATATAGAGTCTTTGGGACGGATTTGGTAGGTACGTTGTTAAGTAGGTATGTAACCGATTCTAGAGCATAACCCTAGAATGATACTGGAAGGTCGATAAAACTCATCATGGAACGAACCATGTCCAACATTGTTTGATTTCTCCTTTCAGTTTCACATTTCAACTGTGGTGTTCCTGGTGGAGTCTATTGTGAGATTATACCATTTTCTTTGAGACATTTGATAAACTCACTGCTTAAGTATTCACCACCTCGATCCGATCGAAGGATCTTAATACTTTTACCAGTTTGTTTCTCTACTTCACTTCTGAATTCTTTGAACTTTTTAAACGATTCAGACTTGTATTTCATCAAATACATATATCCAAATATTGAATGACCATAAGTGAAAGTAATAAACAAGAATACCATGCTCGTGCATTCATTGTTAAAGGTCCACATACATCTGTGTGTACTAACGCTAACAACTCTGTAACTCTTTATCCTTTTCCACTAAAAGGAGATTTGGTCATCTTACCCATGAGACAAGATTCACAAGTTGGATATGATTTGTAATCAGATAGCTCTAAAAGCCCATCTTTATGCAACTTGGATAATATTGTTTTATTAATATGACCGAGTCTACAGTGCCACATAAAGGTATAATTAACAACATCTCTTTTCCTTTTCTTAGTTTGTTCAATTTGAAGTATATTTTCATGCAAGTCAAATATGTAATGTCCATTTAATAAATTATCAACACCATATAAAATATTTTTATTATAAATAGAATAGTTGTTGTTCTTTATTATAATATCAAAACCATCCATATCCAATACAGAAATTGAAATAATGTTTCTAATAAGTGTTGGAACATAATAACAATTTTTTAAATTAATGGATTTGCCCATAGGCAGTGTTAAATAATAAATTCTTACAACTAATGCAACAACCTTTGCTCTATTTCCCACTCGTAGGACAACTTCATTCTTGTTCAACTTTTTACTTTTGTCTAGTCCCTACATAGTGTTACATATGTTAGAACCATAGTCGGTATCCAATACCCAAGTAAAATTTTGACTTTTAGAAAAATTAATTTCAATCATGAACAAACCTTAATCGGAAGTCGAAGCTTCTCCAACCTTCATCTGCTTTTGTTCCGTAAGGAACTTTTCGCAATTCCTCTTCTAGTGACCCAACTTGTTGCAATAGAAGCATATTCCTTTGCTATCAGGATCAACTTTCTTATTATCATTTCCTTTTTCCTTGCCTTTAGCCTTCTTCATTTTCTTCTTTTCAGAAGATACCTTGGACCTCTTCCTTTTCTTAGAAGAATCATCCACCAATAAGACTTGGTCCTTCTTAGATGGGAAGTGACCTTCAATAGTTTTCAGCATGTTAAGTAACTCAGGCAAGCTGACGTCTAACTTATTTATGTGAAAATTCACAACAAATTTTGGGAAGGTGTCTGGGAGTGACTGCAAGATCTAATCTTTACTTAACTCCCCATCCATCATGAACCCTAGTTGTCCAAGATGATAATCAAATTGATTATCTTTAGGACATGAGTCTCAACGGTAGTTCCATCGGTCATCCGAGATCGGAAGAGCTCCTTAGATATCTGATATCTAGTAGTTCTGCTCTCCTCACCATACAACTATTTGAGGTGCAATAGTATAGCAAGAGCATCCATAGTTTCACACTGATGCTGAAGCCCGTTACTCATGGATCCGAGAATGATGTATTGAGCCATGATTGCATCATCACGCCACTTTCCAAAAATAGCGATCTCTTCCTCATAGGCTGTTTTTGCAGTAGTTGCAGGGACATGAAAATTTAGGATATAAGAAATCATTTCAGCAGTGAGAACAATTCTCAGATTACTTAACTAGTCTGTGTAATTCGATCCAGTCAGTTTGTTAGCATCAAGTATGCTACACATTGATATTAGTCAGTTTGACATTTTCAAATTCTACATGTAAAAAAATAACATTTTAGCATATATTCATTTTATTAATTACAAAAATAAATTAGGACTTTATTTAAATTGATATCTCCCACTATTTTTATCAAACTATATTACCCTCAATATATAGTTCGACAAATCTAATTAAAGACTTGCTAGTGAGAATAAGGATCTCATTTCAAATGTATATAACCTTGTGGCGACACAACAAACTATATATAAATAAATAGAAAGACAACTAGTGTCAATTACATCTCTATGTAACTCTTCATTTTTGCCTCTTAGATTATTTTGATCAAGTGGTGACACATCCAAATCAAAATCATCCAAGTTTAGTCCAACCTAGCACTTCCATTCAAGTATAGAGAAAAACACCGTCCTTGTGGTGACACAACAAAACAATATTGTTCAATTATTTTATAAGCATTAAATGTGATAAAACAACATCTCAAAAAATTAATATTTGTCTTGTGGACACAACAAACTTATAATGATTAATTGATACTCTATCATTTTATCATGCTAGAAGGCGAAGTTCGATATTCCAAATATTTGTGAATGTTACAACTTAACATTATTTCTTTGAGGGTTTTGTTATTATTTGTCTCATCTTGTTTAGCGCACATGCACATATATATAAAATACACGTCCTATTAATTAACATGTGAAACATGTTGTATAATATACAATATATATATAGTAAGCATGCACATATAGAATACTATATTCTACCCGAATTAATTATGAACTTTTATTCTAGTTTGGTTCACTAGAGCCACCAAGTTAACCAAAAGATCAAACATAGGGTGCAAGAATTGAATTTAAATATAACTATTACATTTAAACCCAGGGTTCCATTACAAATGGGTCTTCAAGCACTCCTTGCTCCTCTATATCCAATTCTTCAAGCAATTCTAACTAATCCTATTACATAAACTATTTACAATAAATAGAAACCTTAATCAACAGTCAAGTGGAAGTACATAGGAGAAAAATAAAATTTACAATAAGAAAAATTTAGAGAAGACGAAGTATGCAGACCCCATTTATAAAACTCAATCATTCATGCATCCAACTAAAATAAAATCCTATCATCCATTGGTCAATACTCCATAATCAATATCAATTATTATCATAAATAAAACCATATGTATCAATAAATAACATTCATCTCATGATTAATAAAGCCATTCCATATATGCATCGATATCATTTAAAGGGCAAAAGTTTGCTAAAAATTTAGTTTTGAAACAAAATAAACTCTTAAATTTTAATCAAAAACCAAATCGAAATTAAACTCCTTTAATTTTAGCAACCTGGAATCATATTCCAGATAAAATAAACATCTTTATTTTAAACTTTTATCAATTAAATAAATCATTTGTGTTAATTGAAGAAACCAAAAAAAATTAGATTCCGCAGAGTGGCGCGACCGCGCCAAGAATGAACTGGGAAGTAGCGCGGCTGCGTTGCACCTCCAAAATCATTTTCTAGAGTCGGGCGCGACTGCACTCTAGAATGAACTGGAAGCGGCGCGGCCGCGCCGTGTAGCGAAACTCAAAATTTTAATTTTTGCTTAGAAAGTTCGATCGAATCGCATACCAATTCATACATGGAATCATCACAATTGATACTTGGCACAAGGTTAGACTCTGATACCACTGTTAGGTTCATATATAGCGTGAGCATGCAATCAAATTACATAAAAGTAGTAGATGCGCAATAAAATGAATTTTAAATTTTTAAACAAACTATCACTATGATCATACCTTATGCTCAATTATTAATCATATAGAAAAAACAAGGAGAACCAGAATCATACCCTTGTAGAATCGTGGTTCCTGAGGTACGAGTTCACCTCCAAATCCTTTCGTGTTCTCCTTAAATTACACCGAATATATTCTTTCTTTTGATCAACGTTAGCCACCCAAGTGTTTGGCCTCTGGATGTGATCCACCAAGGAAATATGTATTCAAGAAGATGGGTGTTGGCAAAACCCTAGTTTATATCTCTATAAAATATGTAAGTACTCTCTCAACTCTTGGAAGTGTGTGTTGTGTAACCCCAATTCATAATAAGACTCATCTTATTTATAGATGTAGGCAATCCTCCTAAGCCATTTAAAAATATGGTTTTATTTAATTAATTAAATTCTTTAAATTAATTAAGCTCCTAATCTAATTAGGAAATAAAGAGAGTACTTTTATTAATTAATTCTCAAACCCTTTTAATAAATAAATTATTAATAGTAATAGTAATAATAAAACTTCTCTTAATAATTTATATTTAATATTTCTAAATTATTAAATAATAAATACTAAGCTATTTAATTTATTCTATCACCATAGATTAAATTAAATATACTTAGCTCATTAATGTGATTATGCCATTTACTTCTTAAATAAATATTTTCCTTTTATGGTGTGACCCTTTAGGTTATCCATATTAAATTGGTTATGAATAAATCAATTAGAATAATTATAATTTTATTTAAATAAATAAATTAAACTATTAATTTATTTAAATAAATAATATTTATTCTACAATAAGGGTAAGCCCCCTTAGCGATCAACGACTTTCCAGATAATATAGATTTCAACATTAATCACAAAAGAACCTTTCACTGAATAGTTACCGTACAATACAATCTTTTTATCAAACAATGTCCCAATTAAATATAAGTCATGGAATTACTATCAAGTTTTATTTAATTATATGTATTTCATTCCTTAAATGCATAACTCTAGATAATGCAAATTAGAAACTACTTTCTAATTTCATTCTGCTTTGGTCAAGGAATACTGAGTCGTCATTTATCGAATCACATAGGGCATTCACTTCTTTCCTAGATGCGATTGATTCTTTGTTCATTATTCATTATCTTCATGTACAATTTATTATACCCAAGCATACCCTTTAATATACCCTATAAAGGTCTTAAAAAAATATGTCAAAGCATACTCATCATACACAAGATACTATGATTATCTCAAGTCTAAGGATCACTTGTACTATTATTACTTAAGGAATTTCTATTAACAGACAAGTAAAACTCCATTAGGTATTCCTTTAGCGAGAAGTGAACTTATTCTATAATAATCACTTACATACTTGCTTTAGTGTCTCCACACAAATAATTATGAGATCAATAATCCGCTTCTTAAGAGCAAGAAAAGTATGTACCAATCATCCGGATTCACTAATCTCTATTTTAGTTATCCAACGATTGGAAACAATTTTAATTTTAATATATCTAAGAATTTTGATCTCATTAGCATGATCATCATCATGATTCTAAAAACATTGCTCAAAACTATAGGTTTATCACATTTAATTTAACAACACTATGTAGATAAAGTAAAAGCCTTTTATAAATCAACTTTTATTATTAATAAATGAATAAGATTACAAAGTATATGCTGCATCATATCTAATATGATTGGTTTGTGTGCATACTACTTTCATCTTTTACTCGTTTATCTTCTTTTTCCCATTATCCTTACCAGAACCTTCAACACATTCAATCTTAGCTGAAATCATATAATTCACTCAAGAATGAGCATTAAATTGCCCAGCGAGTAAAAAAGTTCAATAACAACAAAATCAAGAATCATATAATCATTATCCACCAGCTAAATTAATAGTTGTGAAGTATTATGAATAATCAAAATAATATTTTTCATTCCTTTAAAACATTTTTGAAATGATGAACTAGTCATTTCCATTGAAATGGTCAGAAGACCAAGATATAGTCTTTTAGCTACATTAAAACAATATTAAAATTGCAAATCCGATATTACTTATGAGCACGTCTAGGTGATCAGTGTGACACCCCCAAATCCGGGTACTTCGATCCCACAGATCTGGTGTTCACTATCCATCACATACATCATCTAACTCCCCATAACATAGGATAATAAACTTCATAAATAATAATCCCATTAAAGGGTTACATAATTAAATGAAATCCTAGATTATCTAACCTTAATTATTACATCATCAGCAGAATAACAAAACATAAACATAATCAAGTCTTATTACATAAGCTTCACAATTGAAATATAATTTAAACTTCATCTACTTATACATTTTGCCCTTTCCTTTGCTGGTAGACGGCTCCTTAGATTTTTCAACCTTAGCTGAAATGTTTTAATCCAAGAGTGAGCAAAACAGTTTGCCCACCATAGAATAGTATACAATAGTAGTATTTGAATGAACAAGTGAATAAGCTTCAACTGAATAATAAAATATTTACTGAAAAGAATCAACTTTAACTCAAAAACTGATAGCTCAATGGAAATAATCGACTTTTAGATATCATGATCAAATAGATTTACTGAGGGTCACAAGACCACGAACTATGTCCTAGGTTAACAAGTATTTCTACCGTTACCTTTAACAGTCTTAAAGACTATGGACTATCCATCTCGTACTCCAGGTGATCAGCCCTTTATATAATGTATTGTGCACAAACATTTTAACCCTATTGCGTAACTTGGAATTATAGTTTTCGATAACATAATCCCCTATTATAGGGTTGTTCATCTCAGTCTTTAACTGTAGGATCCGCACCAATGGCAGTTTGGTTTGGAATAGCTTCAAAAGAAATTCTAGATCTTTAGAACGCTCATCAACTATGGACTAGTCGAATCAAAAAGGGTTCACTTTCCATTAAGAGTTTGATAACAACAATAATATAATTTCAGTAAAGTGGTATTTTAACAATGATGGAATGCAATGATTCACAATCGAATAGACATCATGTATCAAATTAATATTTTTAAAAGAATTAGAAAACTTATTCAAGAACATACGCATTGAAGATTTTAAGAAACCTTGGTTGACTAATAAAGAAGTAAATGTTAGAAAACTTATACAATGAAAAGGTAGAGTTAAGAAACTTTCCTCGCACGGTTGCTACAAACTTATCATTCAGGTTTCCCAAATATCCTACACATTTCAGTCATAACAATACATAGATTAGCTATGAAATACAACCCACCAATCAATTACACTAATCTCATTCAATAGCCCATCTCTCTTTGATAATCATCTAATGTCGACTTATATGATTACATTATGTTATGATAACTTATTACATATTTTACACTTTGCTACAATCACTAAAAAATGTTGTATAAACATCCCCTGAACCCCACACTTAAAGGCTTATCGCTGGGTCTGACTGACCACCAGCGCGATCGCGCCCATTTTAGCCTACTTACCTGCGCAACAGCGCCCTTGCCTGCCAAACCAATCCTCCCTAGCGTGGCCATGCCCAAATGACCGGGCAAAGCAGCGCGACAGCGCCCAGTAGCAGACTCAATTTTTTAGTTCGTGAAAACAGACTCTGTACCCATCCAAAACTCTCATCTTCTTCATTTTAGAACAAAATTAACCAAATTCGGATTACCGCAAACTCAGTAAACACAAAACTAAACATTTATAGAGCAATTTCAACATCTTAAACACCTTAACAACCAATTTAAGAACTTAAATTCAATGTTCAAGCCAATGATTTTTCATATTTTGACATACTTAACGAAATCAAACACCACAAATTTAATTTTTAACCATTTTGATTCATTCAAGCTGCGTTGTTTTTGTTTCTCATAGTACTATCATAATCAACCATCAATTTAAGATTTGAAGCATGGATTCACCACTAATTTTGACTCCAAAACAGACCATAATACAAATATTACAACCAAAAACCAAATTCTTCATCTTTTATGCATAAATTCAAATTGATGGCTTCAACACCAAATATAGATGATATTAAACATAATATATACACCCTAAAACACTTATTCCAAAATCTCTTCAAATCAAACCACCAAAAAAATGTATAGTGAAGAACTCTTGAGAAAATATAAACTAGGAACTTTAGAATTAAATTATTACCTTTGATTCCTTCTAAATCTTAGCTAGATGATGATGAAGATTGCTAATTTAGCCTTCTTTCTCCTCCTTAATTTTCTAGAACTCTTCTCCAACTCACAGAGAACCTCTCTCTCTCTCTCAACCTCTCTCTATCTCTGCTCTCTTTTCTCTTTGGCTTTGCAATATGAGCGTATCAAACAAACTGGACTTAACGTAGCTTTATTCGAGTAACCAGTTACTAAAGGAAAGATCTCAGCCGTTAAAAAATATGGAGGGTCTCTAGGCCATGTTTGGCTAACTCCATTAGGCTCCTTTTTAATTTATTTTAATAATCCTCTATTATATAGTACACATGTCACACCCATTAAGCCAATTCTAATATTTTAAATTGAATTAAATTAGGTTTATTAATAAACTTAATTTAATAATAAATCAAATTAAACTTTATCAATATAATTATAATTTCTATTTAGCCATTATAATTATAATTTTTATTTAACCAATTTCTAGCCCCCTAATGTAATTATTTAATTAAATTAGAATAAGGACATCACATTAGCATAATAAAATACGCACCAAAATATAAATCAACTCACAATATTTAATTAACATAATCACACTTAAATAAATTATACCATAATAATTCCCATCAAATATTTATTTTATTCCATAAATATTCCAACTAAAATATTTATTTTATTTAATAAATATTTTTTACTATTTTACAAAATTGCAATCGGACATTCTTCCCTCCTTAAAATGATTTTATCCAAAGAATCATGATACAATTAATACATCACGACACAATTAATACATCCGTTACATTCTCCCCTCCTTATAAGGATTCTATCCCCAAGATCGCGATACAAGGATTAAGCATATAATTGAGGTTAGTTCTTCGTCATTTTGTCTTCGAGTTCCCACGGAGCTTTTTCAGCATAGTGGTTCATCCATATTACCTTAATAGAAGGTATCATTTTATTTCTAAGAACTTGTCCTTTCCTGTCAACCAACTGAACAAGAACTTCTTCATATGATAGATCTTTTTCAACTTGCAATGGTTCATACTCTATGACATGCTTATAATCAGGTTTGTACGGTCGTAACACTGAAACATGAAACACATTATGAAAGTGCTCCAACTCTGGAGGTAAAGCTACCTCATAAGACAATTTCCTTACCCTTCAGAACACTTCAAAAGGTCCAATGAACCTCGGACTCAGTTTTCCCTTTTATCAAACCTTATCCTCCCCATCCAGCACTATAAGAAATAGGTCTATCAGCGACCAATATTATCTGCGATCGTCGTATTCGGTTGCTAATATCATACTTAGCAACCGCTATTAGCGACGGTTACCCAAAGTAGTCGCTATTTGGAATTAGCGACCACCTTGCGGTCGCTAACCGGTCGCTGAGTTGAGTTTGCCGCCTTAAATTTTGGCGCCTGAGTTGGCAGGAGAAATTAATTCAAGTCTATGACCGCATCCGATCGTAGATAGTGGTCGCAGAATGGTTTGACTTCCTCAAGAGTTCGATCGTCAAGCCAATTAAAATCAGCGACCGCATGCGGTCGCCAAAAGCGGCCGCTGATTCTTTTTAAATACGATCAGCTAGGTCTTCTGCAAAAGACGCGAACAGAACAAAGAAAGAGGGAGGAGAGGAAAAGGAGAAGAAGAAGTCGCCGCCAGGCAGCCTGCCTCTGTAATGCCCGAGAAAATTGAACGATTATGTAAAGGGATTTTATTTGATTTAATGAATAAAATTAGATTTATTTGTTCATTAAAGTGAGTAAGCAAATTAAAGGTCGTTCTATGACCTAGAGAAGTTCAAAATGGTTAGTATTCTGGCTTTGTGCTAGAAATAATGAATGTGAATTTTCAAGATGAAAATAAAGTCTTTTCAAAAAAATGGCAAAATAGGCACTATTTATAAAACCCTGAGTGTTAGGGTTTGATCCTAAGAGTTAGGGTTCGTGTAACCCTAAGCTCGTTTGAGAGTTCAGAATGTCGTAATGACATTCTGTCGAAAGATTTGACGGTAATATACCGTGAAAAGTTAAATTAGCCATGAAGAGGTTTTCTCAGAAGAAAAGTACAAAAATTACTATTCATCCATTTAAGATCGGGAGTTGATTTTGAAATTTCGAGAAATGCGTAATAATAGGATTTCGAGGCGAGATGGAATATGTAATAATATCTCATTTATGGCTCACGAAGTTTTCGCCTAGGGACTTAAAATCCTAAGCATTAGGAAAAGTAAAATCAATGATTAAATTGATGACGTATAATAATAAATGATTATTAGACAGAAGAAATATGCGTATAATACGAGATATTATACGAGAGTAATACGAAGAGGATAAGAGAATTAATACGACGTATAATAAAAATTTTATACGAAGTAAATACGTTGAAATGAATTGAATTTGATTTAAAATCAATTAGATGACCCGTGGTTCGAACAATTGGGTAAACGGGTGGGTTTAACCCATGGTTCAACCCACAACCCATGTTGGCACATGGGAGACAAAATAGCCACATGGAGGGCCATGTGGGGGCACAAGGTGCCCTTGTGCTAGCACATGCTAGCACATGGGGGGACATGGTGGTGATGTGGAGAGGAGGTGGAGTTGAGGAGGTTTAGTCTAATGACCAAACTACCCCAACTCTTGCAATCTCTCTATCAATAGAGAGCAAATGCAAGGCATTTGTTGGTTATTTGAAATTCCACCAATATCTAGAGAGAGAGAGAAGGAGCTAGCTTGCCTACTTGCTAAGAATTCAAGTAATCAAGAAGAAGAAAAAGCTTTAAGTCTCCATACTCATCCAAGCAAGAACATAGTGTTGGGTTTGTACGAAATCGTGACGCAATCAAATTACAAAATTAGCGGAAGCATGGTAGATCAGAGTTTAAAAATTTTCTACAAAACCATTACCCGGATCATCCTTTGTGCAAATTATTTATTTAAAACGATAAATAAGAAGTTATAGAATCATACCCTTCTAGAACAAAGCTTCCACAGGTACGAGTTCAACTCCTTGTTCTTCGTGATCTCCTTGAATTTTCGAGTTAGATTCCTTTCTTTGATCAACGTTAGCCACCCAAGTGTTTGGCCTCTAGATGTTATCCACCAAGGAAGAGGAATTATCAAGAAGGACGGTGATTGGCTAAACCTAGTTTTCTATCCTCTATAGAAAAGGAGTACTCTCCAACAATTAGAATTTCATCAACTGATATCTATTATAAAACTCATCTTATATAGATATTGGTCAACCCTTCTAATCCTATTAAACATGGGATTTCATTTAATTAATTAAACTCCTTTAATTAATTTAGGCTTCCCACCACATTGGGAATAATTAATTAAATTTATTTAATTAATTTGTCTCCTAATCTTATTAGGAATAAATGAGAGTACTAATACTAAATTAATTACTAAACTCCTTTAGAAATTAAAATAATAATAATTGTAATAATATTAATAAGTCTCCTCTTATTAATTTATATTTAATATTTCCAAACTATTAAATAATAAATATTAAGCTATTTAATTTATTTTATCACTATAGATTAAATTAATTATACTTAATGCATTATTACGATTATGTCATTACCTTCTTAAATAATTATTCTTCCTTTTATGGTGTGACCCTCTAGGTTCTCCATATTAAACCGGTTGTGAATAAATCAATTAGAATAATTCTAATCTTTTTATAAATAAATAAATTAAACTAATAATCTATTTAAATAAATAATATTTATTCTATAATAGGGATAAGCCTCCCTAGCGATCAACGACTTCCCAGATAATATAGATTTCAACATTAATCATAAAAGAACCTGTGAGTAAATACTTACCGTACAATTCAATCATTCTATCATACAATGTCCCAATTAAATATAAAACATGAATTTACTGTCAAGTCTTATTTTATTTAATTATATGTATTTCGATTAGAAAATACGCAACTCCAAATAATGCAAATTAGAAACTCCTTTCTAATTTCATTCCACCTTGGCCAAGGATTCCTGGGTTGTCATTTACCGAATCACATAGGACATATCTCCTCTTTTACTAGAGGTGGTAGATTCTTTATTGATCATTCATTATCTCCATATGTAACTCATTATATCCAAGCATACCCTTTTATATACCCTAAAGGGCTTTAAGGAATAAGTCAAAGTATAATTCATTACATACAAGATACTATGATGATCTCAAGTCCAAGGATCACTTGTACTACTATCACATTAGAAATTCTTCTTGACAGGCGAGTAAAACTCCATTAGGTATTCCATAGCGAGTCACGTTCAGTGAACTTATTCTCCAATAAGCATCTACATATTTGCTTTAGTGTCTCCACACAAATGATCATGAGATCAATCATCCTCATCCAATGAGCAAGCAACATATGTACCAATCTATCCGGATTTACCAATCCCCTTTTTAGTAATCCCACGATTGGGAACTATTTTAGTTTTAAGCTTTCTAAGAATTTAAATCTCATTAGCATGATCAACATCATGATTCTAAAAGCATTGCTTAAAACTATGGGTTATTTACATATTATAAAAACAGCACCATATAGATAATTAAATGCCTTTAATAAATGAATATTTTTATTAATAAATAAATAAGATTGTCTCCAAAGTATATGTTTTATCATCATACATGATTGGCTTGTATGCATACTACTTTCAATCCCCCACTTGCACTAAAGACATTCGCCTTGGTATCTCATACCCATCTTCTCTAAGTGACGATCAAACTGCTGTTGTGTTAAAACTTTAGTAAATGGATCTGTAATGTTGTCTTGAGAGTCTATATGCTCCTCTTTCAATGATTTCTTTAATCAAGGTGTCGCTACACATGTTTAGATTCAAGACGAGACATAGGAACTATTCCTAGTTCTGTAATGAACTTTTCATCCGAAATATCAACTTGTAGCTTCACTTACAGTTATATACTTTGTTTTTGTCACTAAAGCAACAACCTTTTGTTGTTTGGAACCTTTCCAATTAACTACACCATCTTTTAAGGTAACGACTTACCCTAAAGTGGATTTGCTATCGTCTTGGTTAGTTTGAAAACTTGAGTCTGTTTAGCATTTAGTTTAATTCAGACCCATCATGTGTCATGATGACATCCTTAGTGTGAGTTAAGTACTTTGAGATGTTTATCACTGTCTCACAGTGATCTTCTCCAGAATATGACTGATCAACATCAAGTCTCGTATATTTCATTGCATACATGATAGTAATTCATGCGATCTCTCTCTTTTGCTGAGGATAATTTTAGAGAGATACACTCCATGGCTCATCATCATGAGGCACCTTTTGAAGTTTGCCATGCTAAATTCCTTTAGCATCTAATGAATATACGTTTCCTTGGGTTAAGCCGAACATCCTTTTAAATCTATTAACACAGATTTATATCCCCAATGTGGGATGTTCTACCCAAATCATTCATGGAGGAATGTTTAAACAACTTTATTTTGATCGATTTTAGCATAGGAATTTCATTCCTTATCAGTAATATATCATCAACATATAATATATAAAATGAAACAGCGCTCCCACTAACCTTATTGTACATACATGGTTCATCCTCATTTTTGATAAAATCAAACTCTTTGATTGTCTTATCAAAACGAATGTTCCATCTACGAGAATCTTGCTTCAATCTATGAATGGATTGTTTTAGCTCATATACATGATTTGCTTCAACCATTGAAATAAAAAACCATCTGGCTGTATCATACATACATTCTCCTCTAATAATGTATCTTTGAGGAAGGGCGTTTCCACGTCCATAATTCAATGGATCATCATCAGTCCATAATGTGTACCTCATCGTCATCTTCTATGACGAATCCATACCTTTTAGGTATCTTCGGTCCTCTTTTAGATTTACGAATAGGGTGTGATACAGTAGTTTCTTCCACTTGGTCAGGTACCTGACTCTGATCCGTAGTAATTTGTGGTTCTTGAACTTCTTCAAGATATATCTTACTCCCACTGACCCCTTCATGGATAAACTCCTTTTCTAAGAAGGCAGCATGTTTCTTAACAATCACCTTTTGATCAGTTGAATGATGGAAATAATACTCTACAGTTTCTTTATGGTATCCCACAAATCTACACTTGTCAGATTTAGTCTGTAGCTTATCATGTTCAAACGTTTTGACATAAGCTGGACAACCCCAAGTCTTAACATGCTTAAGATTTGGTTTCCTCCCCTTCCACATCTCATATGGAGTCTTTGGGACAGATTTGGTAGGTACCTTGTTAAGTAGGTATGCAGTCGTTTCTAGGGAATAACCCTAGAAGGAAATTGGAAGGTCGGTAAAACTCATCATGGATCGAACCATGTCCAACAGTGTTTGATTTCTCCTTTCAGATACTCCATTTAACTATGGTGTACCTGGAGGAGTCCATTGTGAGATTATACCATTTTCTTTGAGACAATTGAGAAACTCACCGCTTAAATATTCTCCACCTCGATTTGATTAAAGTATCTTAATACTCTTGCCCGTTTGTTTCTCTACTTCACTTTTGAACTCTTTGAACTTTTCAAATGATTCTGACTTGTATTTCATTAAATACATATATCCAAATCTTGAGTGATCATCAGTGAAAGTAATAAAATAAGAATACCCACCCCGTGCACTTGTTGTCATATGTTCACAAACGTCTATGTGAATCAATGCCAACAACTCTGTAACTCTTTCTCCTTTTCCACTAAAAGGAGATTTAGTCATTTACCCATGAGACAAGATTCACAAGTTGGATATGATTCATAATCAGATAGCTCTAAGAGCCCATCCTTATGCAACTTGGATAATCTCGTTTCATTGATATGACCGAGTCTACAGTGCCACATATAGGTATAATTAATATCATCTATTTTCTTTCTCTTAGTTTGTTCTATTTGAAGTATATTTTCATGCAAGTCAAGTATATAAAGTCCATTTCGTAGATTTCTAATACCATATAAAACATTATTTTTATAAATTGAACAATTGTTGTTCTTTATTATAATTTTAAATCCATCCATATGTAATACAGAATTTAAAATAATGTTTCTAATGATATTCGGAACAAAATAACAATTATTTAAATAAATGGACTTGCCCGTATGCAGTGCTAAACAATAAGTGCCTATAGCTAATGCAACAACCTTTACTTCATTTCCCACTCGTAGGACAACCTCATCCTTATTCAGCTATCTACTTCTGACCAGTCCCTTCACAATATTACATATGTGAGAACCACAGCCGGTATCCAATACCCAAGTAGAATTTTGACTTTCTGAAAAATTAATTTCAATCATTAACAAACCTTGGTTGGAAGTCGAAGCTTTTCCAAACTTCTTCTCCGCCAGAAACTTCTTGCAGTTCCTCTTCTAATGACCCAGCTCGTTGCAATGGAAGCACATTCGTTTGCTAGCTGGATCATGTTTCTTTTGTTCCTTTATGTTCACCTTATCCTTGGTCATTCGAGATTGGAAGAGCTCCTTAGATATCTCATATCTAGCAGTCCTACTTTGTTCACCATACAACTCCTTGAGGTGAAGCAACATAGTAGGAGCATCCATGCTTTCATGCTGACGCTGAAGCTCGTTATTTATGGATGCGAGCATGATGCATTGAGCCACAGATGCGTCATTTTACCACTTTACAATGGTGGCAATCTCTTCCTCAGAGGCTGTTTCTAGAACAGTTCCAGGGACAGGTGAATTTAGGATATAAGAAATCTTTTCAGCAGTGAGAACTATTCTCAGATTTCTTAGCCAGTCCTTATAATTCGGCCCGGTATGCTTATTAGCATCAAGTATGCTTCGCAGTGAAATTAGTGATTGACATTTTTTTAAAATTCTGCATATGAAAAACAACATTTTTAGCAAACATTCATTTTATTAATTTTGCATACCAAAATAAATTTAGGCCTTTATTTTAAATTGGTATCTCTTAATATTTTTATCAAACTATATTACCCTCACTTATATAGTTCGGCAACATCTAGTTAAAGATTTGCTAGTGAGAATAAGGATCCCATTTCAAATGTATATAACCTTGTGGATAGCATAATAAGCGATATACAAATAAATAGGTAGACAACTCTTGTCAATTACATCACCATATAACTCTTTTTATTTTGCCTCTTAATTCATAATGGTCAAGTGTGTGCACATCCGAACTAAAATGATTTAAGTTAAGTCCAGCCTATCACTTCTATAAATTTAAAAAAGAAAAATGTTCATCCTTGTGGATAGCACAACAAGACTAAATTGTTCAATTTTCTTAATAAGCATCAAATGTGATTAATTAACATCTTAAATACTCAATACTCGCCTTGTGGATAGCACAACAAGCTCATATTATATAGTTAATACTCTATTAATTTATCATGCTAGAAGGCGACGTTCGATATTCCAAATATCTTTGAACGCTTCAAACTTAATATTATTTCTTTGAGGGGTTTGTTGTTATTTGTCTCATCTTGTTTAGCGCGCATGCACACACACACACATACACACACACACACACACACACACATATATATATATATATATATATATATATATAATACGCGTTATTTTATTAAACATGCGAAGCATGTTTAATAAAATATAATATATATATATATATATATATAATATTTAGCATGCAATATAGAATACTATATTCTACTCGGATTGATTATGGACTTTTATTCTAGTTTAGTTCACTCGAGCCACCAAGTGAACCAAAAGGTCAAATCTAAGGGTGCAAGAAATAAAATTTAAACGTAACTATTACATTTAAACTCGGGCTCCATACAAACGGGTCTTTACGCGCTCCTTGCTCCTTGGTCTCCAATTTCTTCAAGATAATTCTAACTATTTCTATTACATTTAACTATTTAATTTAAATAGAAACCTTGATCAGCATTCGAGGGGAAGTACATATGAGGGAGATAGAATTTACATCAAAAAAAATTTAGAGAAGACAAGGTACGCAGTCCCCATTTAATAAAACTCATTCATTCAAGCATTCACCTAAAATAAAATTCAATCACATTGGTCAATAGTCCATAATCAACCCCATTTATTTTCATACATGTCACCATATGTATCAATAAATAAATATTCATCTCATGAATTAAAATATTCCATATATATATATATATGAGTATCATTTAATGGGCAATTTTAATTTGCATGAAATCTAATTTCAAGATTAAAATAAACTCTTTATTTTAATTATAAAATTATTAAGAATATTATATATATATATATATATATATATATATATATTATATAATATATTAAGGTAATCATGGGTTACCTTTCTTTTAAAACTTCCTGCACGTTTCAAAAAGCTTGCATAAACCTTTTTGTTTTGAATTGAATAACTTTTCATTTAAAACAATTAATATCCTTTTCTAAGGCAACGTGAGTCAGCTTTTAAAAAACAAATTCGGCAGGTTCCCTTTTAATAAAAAAATCGACAGTCACCATTTTGTGATCAATTCGCAGACAAAGCGAACCAAGAAGAAAAAAAAATTGTTTTCGTTAATTTTTTTTTCTTTCTCCCATAAAAAAATAATTTTATACAACTAATTATGTCCAATAAATTATTCTAAATACATACCCATATGTATATGAAATCAAAACAATTAATAATTGCATAAAGATTTGGCTTTGATACCACTGTTGGGTTTGTACGAAATCGTGACGCAATCAAATTACAAAATTAGCGGAAGCATGGTATATCAGAGTTTAAAAAATTCTATAAAACCATTACCCGGATCATACTTTATGCAAATTATTAATTTAAAACGATAAATAAGAAGTTATGGAATCATACCCTTGTAGAACGAAGCTTCCACAGGTACGAGTTCAACTCCTTATTCTTCGTGATCTCCTTGAATTTTCAGGTTAGATTCTATAATACCCGAGAATTTATGAATATTATTAAATGAATATATTAATAGAAATGAATATTTATTTGAATATAAATATATGTGTTGTGAGATGAGCTCATTCAAATGAATTCAAATTGAATAAATAATAATTAAGGAAGAATGTGGAGTTTCTGTTAAACTCGTTGAAATGCCTTGTGTGGTACGAGAATAAAAATAATAACGAGCTTAATTAAGTTTAAGTGATAAGCCTTGTGTGGCCTAATTAATTTCCTAATCTAGTTGGGTCATTGAATTAATAATGTATTGGACTTAGGATATATCCAAGCCCAACAACATTAATGTGATATGTTATAAGAATTAAGAGATGTGACCCAATCAACTTATGTGCTAGATTAAATGATAGGATCCATGTGCTTTAGTGTGCTTAGCCCAATTGATTTAATTTAGTGTGGCCCAATGTGAAATGTATGATGATAAGAATATGTATATATATACATGTAAACATATATGTATGTAGTTGTATAATAGAAGTTGTAAAATGAAATGTGACATTGGAATGTGAATGATTATTATATATAACTATATGATAAACGTAAGCTTAACTTATATAAATTACTAAGAGGTATGAAAAAGTCTTATGTGACCCCAGGATGTGTGTGGGAGTATTTAAACTAGTATTCTCAATATACGAGGGAAAATTACATTGAATAAATAAATAATTAATATTAAATGATTATTTTAATATTTATGTAGAATTGGAATAATGAGTTTTATGGAAAATAATACCCAACTAAATTATTCTAGTCTAATGTGAATATTATAATTATATGTGTGTAATGTATGAGTAAGTGTATATGTATGCTCATTTGTGGGCAAATATCAAATAAACCCATGTATGCTAATAATATGGAATGCTGAGTTTTAAGGATAGTGTCCCAAATTGAGAGTCATTTTCCCTCTTTCTCATTTTCGTGTGTTTCACAAAGGCTACAAGCCTAGCTTTCTTGTCCTTGTATTCCTCAAGATAGCAATGGTAGCCAATGATGAAGAGGGGTGTGGGCAAAATAGTTGCCATGATTTGCCAAGTTAACTACTCTTCTTTGCCCACTATTCTTCTTCTTCTTCCTTTCGGTTCAAACTCTAGGGCAATGGAATTGTATGGGTTTTCATTGTCCTATAAATTGGAGCCTTCTCTTCTCATTTTGATTGCTAGAAATCTGAAATTTGTTCAAGTAAAGAGTGAGTGAGTGAGTAATCAAAAGTTAGAAACAAGTGTTAAGAGTTTCAAGCTATAAAAGGTAACATTCCTATTTTATGTTTTGGTATCATGTTCTTCAAATCATGTAAATTTTTTGTTAGTTAGTTTGATAATGGATACCATGATGTTAGTCAAGCTCATATACTTGTTGCTAAGGTGTTGAACATGTTCTATGATATCAAATTTCAAGTTTTACAAGTTTTTAGAAATATCTTGAAATACTTGCTTTAATGTCCAAATTGATGAGCTAAATTTGTGGAAATCATGCTATGTATGTTGGGTAGCAAGTTTATGGAGTTTATACATATTGGATATGCTTAAATTTGTTGTTTGATTGTGATTTGGGCTATTGGTTCGCAGCAGGGGAAGGGAATTTCCGAACTGAAATAGCTATGCCCGCCTCGGCGGGCTTCCTATAAGCCAAAGTGCCCCCCGGCGGGCCTTCTTGTAGTGCAAAGTGCCGCCCCGGCGGGGGGTAGCCAAGGAATCAAGATTGTGCTGATATGTTATAAAACCTTACGCCTTTTTGAAATCTAATTTTTTTTAGCATGTATTCGCAACTTAGTTAGTTTTATGAATTTATATGAAATGTGAAATCAAGATACCTTACATGCTTAACTTGTTGGTCATGAGATTTTAGTATTTGAAAACCAATTGAGCTGAAAACTCTACGACTTGTATTGTGAACTATTGAACAAACTATGATAAGAGACTTTATGCCTCTAGAGATAACCGATATATTCACACATCTAGTTAGACACGTTATAAACTACACAAGCATGAACTAAAAGAGTTTCTAAGTAGAGGGTTATACAACTGAGTCTAATACATGCAATCATGCGTAGAAAGAGGTTGTTTGGCAATGTTATATGGTTTAATGAGTACTATGGTTAGTCTTTGACATAATAAGCTTTCTTGGCTTTGTAAAATGAAGATTTATGAATAGAACTACCCATTGTTGAAAGTAAATAGAAAAGACCAAACCTAGTTTAAAAGTTCTTCAACATGTATGTATTAATGCTTTAAGCTATAATACATGGCTCAAGCAATGTTTTAAGTGTTCAAGCATATAGTAACTTTATGGAACTAAGTTTTGCCAAGGTATTTCTAAGGTTATACATCTACGATTTTAAATGTGTGTCGAATACATAGATAAACATATGTGTAATAAAAGTATGTTGATATAAAGCAATGATTAGAAACTATGTTATTTGACTTCATGGTGATTTATAAACTAAACTTTTGTGCTATAAGTACGCAAGATGTATAATGAAGTATGTAAAGAGTGTACAACTAAGTTAGACGTTTATGTATGCGTTTAAACTTACATATCATATATGAGTATACGTAACTAATGAATATCCTATACGCATAACTATATTACAATAGGGATTCGAAAAGTGTTGATTTATTTAACGTGGATAAACTACGCATAAGACAAGTATCCTATCCTTGTGTTTACGTTATTCGAGGAACGTTGTAAGCAACTTCCTAACTCTACTCTTTATTGAGCATTCATTTAGCTTGTGCTATTATTGTCATACAAGTAAGCTTTAGAGATTGGAATTCAATTATTATAAATCATATACTTCATGGATAAGATAAAAGTTGATTTATATTCTTCGAACTTTAAATCTTGAGATTGAACTTATAATTATTGTGATCTATGCCATTTGATTCGGCTAGACTTATATTGTTGAAAAGCGAACCCAAACCAATTGATTGGTGCGGGATCATGTGTTTGACTGAGATGAACAACCTTCTTTTAAGGGAAAATATATTTGTCGGGAGACCGACGTGCGCACACTTTAGTACAATTGAACGATATGCATACCGTAGGGTACTTTAGGCTGATCACCTGTTGTACTTGATTTTGATTGGGTTATTAGTTTAATACTGTTAATTCTAGTAAGAGTTCATAGTCCTTAGTGACTGCTCAGTATTCAATTATCTTGAAATCTTAAATTGATTTAGTATTGAAACATATTGATATTATTCTGTCCTTAGCGACTGTTATTGCGAAATGTTGATATTTTTGTTATCCTTGAACTATCATACTTTTCTATATCCTTTCTAAGACTCGAGAACTATATTACTCACCAACTAGCTTGTTCCTTTATCTTTTAAATGTTTTAATGATTATCTTAAGATGATGTAGTAAAACTGGATTTGACTATGTTTAAGCTTAAGTTAGATTATGTAATAAGTCGTTAATTGATATTATTATGTAATCTATTAAGTACTGTAGGTTGCGAGACTTGGGGGAATAATTATAATAAATCATTGTAAATTATTTTAGATTAGATTTTCTGCTGTGAATGTGTGATTTTAGTTATTTTTGTATTACCATGAGAACGTGACGAGCCGAATTTGAGAGACCAAATGGCGGTCTGAATTTGGGGGCGTCACAGGTTGGTATCAAAACTGTAGTTATAAACCTTAGGAGCGAGTGTCCTTAGATTATAACTTAGGAGAACTTAGAAGTTAGAAAGGGATATAACTCACATAGAGTTTCCTTTGAGAGACTTAGTGTGTTATGAAATGTAATTTCATTCTATACAATGAACTTATATTTATTTAACATTCTAATGGAGTTGCTGTTTAGTTGTCTTGTGTTTGTGATTGTAGGATGGCAGATATAGGAGTACCCAGTAGAGTGGCTGAGGAGGAGCCCAGAGATATTCATGTAGTGTACGAGGCACCCGTCGAGGTTGTGCCAATACAGGCTGTTTCACCATTCTAGTCTGATGACGAGGATGAGATAAAGGTGGAGTTCGACCCTGAGGAGGGGCCGATGGAGGAAGAGCCTGTTGAGGACGAGCCTTCAGAGGAGGAGCCCATGGAGGACTCCTACGAGCCCAATCTTGAGGAGCATATGTTAAGCGAGTATGAGGTGCAGATCCTAGAGTTGGACTGCAGAGTCCAGGAGTTAGAGGCAGAGGCCCAAGAGAGAGAGTCAGAGTTCCAGAAGCTGAGGGACGAAGACCACCAGAGGAAGTTAGCCATGCAGGAGTTAGAGGTGGAGATTGCTTATTATAGGGAGGCAGGGATCCAGATGGGAACCCTATTCCACAGGTCGGTGGAGAGAAATGTAGATCTGGCAGGGAAGCTAGAAGAGGTCGAGCAGAGGGAACTGAGTGAGAAGACAGAGAAGGAAGCACTCCGTACTCAGCTAGAGTTAGAGGTAATGGATAGGATACCCTTCGAGGAGAAGTGGGAGGCAGCTGATGAGAGGGCTGATGACCTGGAGGATGAGGTTAGATGTAAGAAAAAGAAGATGAACAAGATGGGGTACGTGTTCTGTTCGATAATTGAGAGGGTGATTGACGGTGTGTACCACTATCCAGCGGAGCAGGAACAGACCCTACATACTTTGAGCTGAGAGTTGGTTGCGTATATAGCCCAGATCGAGTATAAAAATGCTGTGGAGCGTGGCATGATGGGATGAGACCCTTAGACAGTTTAGTAGTAGTATTTATCTTATGTGATGTATATACTATGCTGTAATCCCAATTTTTTGTGTAAAGTATGGGATAGTGATGTAAACCCCGAGTAAGCATTTGTTAGAGGGGTAGTATGGTAGCAGGTTGTTATATTCCCATCTTTTGTGATATTAGGGGATATGTGATACCATTTATAGAAATATGCTAGGAAAAATCATGTAATGAAATGATTTGGCATATGAATATAAATGAAGTTTATTTCAGAAACGTGTTATAAATTTATTCTTTTAGTATTAAAAGAAATACTTAAGTAATATACTTGAATAATAATAGAATGAAAATTTGTGATGCATATAATGGCACCAAGACGTAGATTGACTGCACCCGAGGAATCAGTTAATAACGAGAGGGAACAAGTAGACCCGATCCAGAAGCTAGTTGATCTGTTAGGAGAAGCTCTTAGGGGAAGGAACAACGAACCCGTTTGCCCAAACCCTCAGGTTGTGCCAATAACAACTTTCAAAGACTTTAGAAGTGTAGGACCCCCAGAGTTCGAGGGAACTACTGACCCAATAGTTGCGCAAACCTAGATCAAGGAGATTGAGAAGGCTTTCACTATAGCTCGTGTGGGTGAAGACTAGAAGACAGTATTTGCGACGTATATGATGAGAGGCGAGGCGAACTACTGGTGGGAGGCAAATCAGCAAAGAGTTGGAGAAGGGACAATAACTTGGGATAAGTTTAAGACGCTATTTTTCGAGAATTACTTCCCGAAAAGCATGAAGAATAGGATGGAGGTGAAGTTCTTAGAACTGAAGCAAGGTGATATGACGGTAGCGCAGTACACGACTAAGTTTAACGAACTAGTGCTATTTACAGAACACCAAGTTGGAGATGATGAAAGAAAGGCGAGACGTTTTGAGCAAGGGCTGAAGTCGTGGCTGTTCAATAAGGTATCAGTTCTTCAAATTGATTCCTTTACGACATTGCTAGAGAAGGCAATTATTGCGGAAGGTGGCAGTGAGGCCTTAAGTCTGTATAACAAGGAGAAGAAAGGAAAGAATACTGGAGGAGAGAACCGTACTGGAGGAAGCAGTAGTGGAGGAAGCAACTTGGGAAAAAGGAAGTGGGAGAACAACTACAACAACAAAAACAACAACAATCAATAGGGAATTTTCGTGGAGGTTTCAAGAAAAAGGCTGAAGGATGCCCGAAGTGTGGGAAGAACCACCAGGGTAAGTGCTGGAGGGGTTACGACATTTGCTACAACTGCGGATAGGAAGGGCACATCTCGCCCAACTGCCCAAAACCGAAAAAGATACAAGGATTCTTTGCATGTGGCTCGACGGAGCATCGGATTAAGGACTGCCCAAAGAAGGGAAGTGGCGGAGGTAACAGTCAACAAGGGGGAGGTAACAAACTGATGATCGGCGGACCAACACAATCCAACCGCTCAACCGCCAGAACCTTTAACATGACCGTCCAGGACGCAGTGGCTGCAAAGGACGTGGTGTCAGGTATAATCCCAATCAATGATATAAATGCTTATGTATTATTTGATTCGGGTGCCACCTGTTCTTTTGTATCTGAAAAATTTGCTAGTAGACTTAGTACACCCCTATAACGATTAGAAAATCCTTTGAACATAGAAGTTGCGAATAAGGAAATAATCCCTGTAAAATATGTAATACCCGGGAAATTTCATATATTTTTAAATAAATATATTAATGGAGAATGAATATTTATTTGAATATAAATGAATTGTGTTATGAGATAAGTTAACTCAATTATATTAAATTGAATAATTATAATAATTGAGAATATGTGGAGTTTGCGATAAACTCGTTGAAAGCCTTGTGTGGCACAGTGATGAGAAATATTAATGATGATATTAATTAACGAAGGAATTATTAAGTGAATAATTAATCTATATTAATTGTTAATTGCTATCGTAGAATATCAATTAATTGTTATAGAATATTAATGGTGATTAATTAATAATATGTGATTATTATTATTGCAAGAAATATAATAATAATAATGAGCAACGTGTCTATAATATAATAATATTTATATTTAAATGTTGTGCGTGATAAATGAGCAATGGTTGTGGAAATTAATAATTTCATTAATTGACGAGGAATGGATTAATTAATATTATTGGTAATTAATTGATAAGATGAATAATTTATTTATTTGACATTATAAATAATAAAGCAAATAAGTAAGTTATTAATATAATAAGATTATATTGTACAAGCATGCAATAATTAATAATATAAAGTATATGGAATACAACTATATTATAGTGGGGTGCAACATTTATGTGACTATACTATATAGAAACCATATAATAAGACTTATATTTATTAAAACTATGTGAGCTACATGATTTATGCTTATGTGACAATGATATACATTAAAATGAGACAGCATAAATATATGGTGAACAATTAAATAATACATGATATAATGCAATATGAAGAAAATGTACATGGATTATGTATGTACAAATCACATTGAAGTATTACTTATGTAAATGTATATTGTGACATTAAAATATAACCTATGTATGGGTAATATGTATATATAAATATAACATAAGGATAGAAATTATGTATTAGTATATAGCATAAGTATTGAGGAATGCTGAGTTGCTTGTCCCTCAATATGAGTCCCCTCCTTCACGTGCTTGACAAAAGGCTAAGGCCTATTTCCCTTTTCTTCTCCCAATTCTCAGCAACCTTAGCTAAGCAATGATCAATGGGGAGTGGTTTTGATGATGGGATTTACCAACCCATTTACCTACTCTTTCATAACCTCCATGCAAATCAAAAGTTCGTTGGTTTAAATTGAAGAACAAAAGCATTGCCCATGTATTAATTCTTCTATAAATATGACTCCCTCCCTTCTCTTTTCAAATTGCTGATACACTAAGATATAAGAAAGGGAGATATCAGTTGAGAGTGAGATTTCATTAGTGGGATAGCAGCAAGCTCAATTCACAGTTAACAGAGGTATAATACATCTTGTTCTTCATTCTTTCTTTTGAATTTTAAAGTTCTAATTCTTGAATTAAGCATGGTCATCGTGATAAATTGATTGGGTTGTAATTGTTAGTTGTTATATAGACTTAGTAATATGTTAGTATACAATGTGGCATAACTGTAATCAATTTCGTGAAGTATTATTGTGTTTGGGCTGGAAATCTACCGAGGCTGGAACAGGCTGCCGCTGGCCGCGAGCCGGCGTAGCTGCGCCAGGTTTATACTGGGCAGCTGCGCCAGCAGCCTGCTGCAGTTTCTGCAATCTGCTTGAAAATCTGCTATGTACTACTTGCTTATATAACTTAGATGAGCATGCAAGCATGTGTAACATATATATATAAACATAATGAGGCAATGTAAGTATGTTTTAGTATATTAGCATGCATAGTTAACAAAAAGGATATGGTTTCCGTGATAAACTTGGTATTTTAAAAACAAACTTTGAAGTAATACATGTTTTATGAATTCTGAACTTAGTGTGTTATATACGTGCTTGATTTCAGATATACATAAGCATGATATAGTGGTTATAGCGTCTTTTTCATATAAAATGAGTTAGACTGTGTTAGAAATTATTTTAAAAGAAAAGCTTAGCATAGTAAGCTAATGAACATGAATGCTACAAGATATAGTTCCTGATCTTGAAAAGAGGTTATCATGACTTAGTTACGTATGATAAGAGCTTTTAAAGTTTCCTTATATGTGTTCTATTGCAGTATTATGATAAAGTGATTTCAAAGGCAATCTTGAACATGTTTTTAAAAATAGTGTTACATCACATGAGTACCTAGATTCTGAAAGGTTAAGATGGCATGTTGGGTTTAACATGTCTCTAAACATGATTCGTATGTGGTAGACATAATGATAATTTAATCAGACATGAGTTTAAAGCATGTTTCCAAGTACTAAACAATGCTAGTTATGAATAAATAATATGAACACTATGAGCATGTGTATTAACAGATTATGTGACCTCTATGTAGAACGTATAGTTAAGTTATTGTGATGCCCCCAAATCCGTGTATCATCGATTACAGGACATGGTGCTCACGATACAACACACGACATCATATCTCTATGTAAACTCTAGAAAGAATAATAATAATATAACTATTACATACTTATTCAACATAAAATCCCAAATCTTTACAACATTTGATAAACCAAAACTTAAACTTAGCGTTTATCGCTACATCATACGCGGAAATATAACTTATTACATAAATAACTCTCAACATTTCAACTTAGACTTTCCCTTGTCCGTGCCCGAGCCCTCAGCCTTCCCATCCTTAGCTGAAAGGTTTAAGCAAGAATGAGCACAAATTGCCCAGCAAGTGTATAAAGTAGTTTGAAAACATACATCAGGAGTAAAAGCATCTGTATGGCTATATCTCAACAGTTGAAAGAATTATCAAGTGTGAAACAAGAATATCAAAGATAAGAGTTTAAGAATTTTCAATATCATACTAAGGGGTGTTAAATACCCTGAACGTTACTTTATTTCATCGAAAACCATTAGACGGTTTAACAATCAAATAGATTGCAAACGGTCTCTGCAAGTACTCCAGGTGATCAGCCTATTGTACCCTATATTGTGCACAAGTATCAAGTTTAAATTGCATAAGAATAAATGGGACTATATGCCCGACATCTGTTTGCCCGTTTATTCGGGTTGTTCATCTTAGTACAAAAACAATTTGGATTGGTAAACTTTAAATAGCTTCAAACGATTTGAATTAAATCATTTGTCATCAATAATCTCTAGCTGAACAAAAGCTAGAAAGCATACTTGGAAACAGTTCTTTTAAATCGATAGAACTTTAAAGCATAGCAGTTGAATTAATAACTGAATAAACAGCAATAAAACTTGCAAGATAATTGAAGTTGTAGAACTTTACGTCAAAGGAACTTGCATAAATATTTAAATAATCACAAGTCCGAACTTACCCTCGCTGAAATCAAATGAATAAGGATTGATTAATTTCTCAATGAAAAATAGGGTAAGAAACTTGCTTGATACGTCTGCTATCTCTAAAGCGAGCAATTAACCTTCACATAACCTATTCATGTGTCACGTTAAGCAATTAGGTGCTCGAACTCTAATTCGAAAGAAAATGGTTTCCTTTTATTTAAATTAAGTTATTAACTAACACATATTCTCTTAACATACCATTCAATCACATAACATGCTGCATCATATAAGTAAAGTGGTTAAATATGAGATTCTGAGCAAAATAAGTTTCGGGCATTTTTCTAACCCGGACCGACCCGACCAGACCCGGATCAGACCCGACCAGGACCGGCGCAGCTGCGCAGGCACAAGCCTGATGAGCGGCGCAGCTGCGTAGCTCTTCGTTGCTCAGAAAATTTTGCAGCTCGAGCAGCCCACTTTGCCAATTAATTCTAATTAAACCATGCATGATATGACCATGAAACATGGACACAACATACTTCATATAGCATAGTATTTTACAAAAATATTACATCCCATAAACTATCATGTTAGGACCACAAATCGACTGTCCTGAAAAGCGTGCCAGAACAGGTTTTATACTTAGAAAATTCCTAGAAATTTCCAGAATTCCGCAGATTTTTTTATCAACATGCTAGCTAACGATTTTCATATCTTGCTCAATATAACTCCGATTCCTTTGAAATTTGGACAGGTTGTACATGATACTACATAGTATTTTATAAAATTCCTACATACTCAAATCGAGTCACAAAACCCATGAATCCAAGGCTTCGAAAAACCCAAAAATCACATATTTCACTTTCTAACCAACTTTGACAAAATCATGATTTTGATTCTAGCATGCATGGGTTGATTCCTACTGTCCAGACCACACATACTTACATATATACACATGTTACAACAATCAAACTCACTAAATTACCATGATTTGAACAAATTGACATCTAAGAGGCATTTTAGCAAACACTTAGCATGCATGGCATAAATTCACACGATTCAATGTATAATAGACATGAAGTAAACCAGAACTTTCGTTCTTTATAACCTAACATTAATACTTAACATCAACATATCAACATATAGCCACAAACAATCTATTTACCCAACCTTCATGCATTTTCTACTCATTTCCAATAAGTAAACTGAGAATGGGTTCATGGAGTTACCTTTTGAAGAATTCCTTCTTGGTTAATCGGATTTTCCTCCCCCCTTTGTTTGTTAAACCTCAAGCACTCCTCCAGTATTCGTCAAGACTCTCAAGCTCTCACTTTCAATTCCCTCTTTTCTCTCTCGAGTGTATTTTATCAAAATAAAGAAGAGCAGAGACTTGGATTAGAATGTATATACATTATGTGATGGAAACTGATTTCCCCAGCCCCTTTCCATCTCCCAAATCATCAGTTATATGTATATAATGCTTATAACTCAATAGTTTAGTTATGGAGGTGGAGTTAAGAAAATGAAGAGTTTGGTTTAAAGAAATAAATTAACTCCTTTCTCATTCCTTGTTGCTATATACGTATATACTCTCCCTCCTTGTCCCCATTTGCTGGTCACATGGACCCCCCCAACTGGTGCAACTACTTAAATAAAATATTATTAATCTAATTATTTAATCAATTAAATAACCATTTTGCCCTCCGTAACCGAAGGTTGCGATACTTATATCGATTCCTACTAAAGTCGACGTTCCGGACGTCATGGGACTATCCGTTTCGTCCAATTCATCTCCGAAATTTTGTATTTGACTTTTTACCCGAAAAAGTCAACCGGTTGACTTTGACCAAAAAGTCAACCGTGACACATTTTCGTGGTTACAGTCTATTTTGACTAATTTCGACGTTCCAGACTCAAATACGCAGTCCGCGTCTCTAAATTTCGCTCCGAACTCAAACTCATACTTTAAAGTCATCCCACAAAATTAATTGAATGAATTCCATACTTAACCAATTTAAATAGTTGAATTAAATTGAACCAACCATTTAAACACTCCTCATCACATATCACAAAATAACATATGTATATATAACATATATACATCTAATAAAAGAAATCACACAAAAGTTTCACATAAATTTATTTATTAATAATTATTAAATTAAATACAAAATCTCGGATATTACATCCACCCTCCCTTATAAGGATTCCGTCCCCGGAATCATTACACATCAAACAAAAAGACTAGGGTAATTTTTCATCATTTTCTCCTCGAGTTCCCACGTAGCCTCTTCGGCATTGTGGTTCCTCCATACTACCTTAACAGAAGGTATTATCTTATTTCTTAACACTTGTTCTTTTCTATCAATTATCTGTACTGGAACCTCTTCATAGGTTAAGTCCGTTTCAAATTGGATGGGTTCATACTTTATGACATGCTTATAATCCTGCTTATATGATCGTAAAACTGATACGTGGAACACGTTGTGTATATGTTCTACCTCCGGAGGTAAAGCTATTTCATAAGCTACCTCACTGACTCGCCTTAACACTTCAAAGGGTCCTATAAATCTGGGACTAAGTTTTTCCTTCTTCCCAAACCTCATTTTCCCTTTCCAAGGTGAAACCTTCAAAAACACATAAGTGCCGACGTCGAAGTCTCGTTGTTGCCGATGTTGATCAGCATATTTCTTCAGTCGATCCTGAGCTGTCACTAATCTCGCTCGTATCGTTTTGATCACATATGCAATTTATTGCACTAATTCTGGCACTAGCAATTGTCGTTCTCCCACTTCATCCCAGCATAATGGCGTTCTATATTATCTTCCATATACAGCTTCATAAGCTGGCATCCCGATGCTCGTGTGGTAACTGTTGTTGTATGCAAATTCCATCAATGGTAGGTGGTCATCCCAGCTTCCTTTGAAGTCCATAACACATACTCTCAGCATGTCCTCCAATGTTTGAATAGTTCTTTCGCTCTGCCCGTCTGTTTGAGGATGATACGCGGTGCTCAACCTCATTTGTGTTCCCATGCGTTCTTGAAAGCTTTTCCAGAAATTAGCTGTGAACTGCGGATCTCGATCTGACACAATTGATATAGGTACACCGTGCCTAGAAATGATCTCCTTGATATAAAGCTTTGCCAACTGATCCAAGGTATATCTAATCTTGATTGGAAAGAAATGCGCTGACTTGGTCAATCGATCAACGATTACCCAAACTGCATCGTAACCCTTCTGTGTATTTGGAAGTCCTACCACGAAGTCCATCATGATATGCTCCCATTTCCATTCTGGAATTTCTAAAGGTTGAAGTAACCCGCTCGGTCTCTGATGTTCCGCCTTAACTCTCTGGCATGTCAAACACCTGCTGATGCACTCTGCCACTTCTTTCTTCATATTAGGCCACCAATAATGTTGGCGAAGATCCTGATACATCTTTGTGCTTCCCGGGTGGATTGAGTAACTTGAATTATGAGCTTCCTGTAAAATTTCTTCTTTTAGCTCCGCTACTGCTGGCACCCAAATTCTCCTCTCAAATCTTAGTAATCCATCACCACCCACATTGAACTTAAGCTCCCCTCCATCTGAAATTCTTTTCCTCACCTTCTCGCATTCTTCATCGCTACTTTGTTCTTCCATGATTTTGTCCAATAGAGTCGGTCGAACCTCCATTGCGAATAACTTCTCATCTGACTCACTCGAACTCTTTACCTCGAGTTCCAAACTGGACATTTTTTTAATCAACTCCTCTTGAGCCGTTAGCATTGCCAACCTACCACTGCCTTTTCTACTTAGCGCATCTGCGACCACGTTAGCTTTCCCCGGATGATATAAGGTGTCACAATCGTAATCCTTTATTAGTTCCAACCATCTTCTCTGTCTCATATTCAACTCCTTCTGCGTGAAGATATACTTTAGACTTTTATGGTCCGTGTATATTTCACACTTTACACCATATAAATAGTGCCTCCAAATCTTCAAGGCAAATACTACCAGCTGCCAATTCCAGGTCATGGGTAAGATATCCCTTCTCATAATCCTTCAACTGACGCGATGCGTACGCAATAACTCTACCATGTTGCATAAGCACACAACCAAGTCCTTTGTGCGATGCATCACTGAAAATTACGAAATCACCAGTAGCGTCTGGTAAAGACAACACCACTGCCTCACTCAATCTTTTCTTAAGCTCCCGAAAACTTTCTTCACACTTCTCTATCCAGACAAATTTTACAGACTTCTTCGTTAAATTCGTTAACGTTCCTGCTATCTTCGAAAAATCTTGAATGAACCGTCTGTAATAGCCTGCCTAGTCCTAAGAAACTTCTTACTTCAGTTGGCGTCTTTGGTTGTTCCCAATTTTGTACCGCTTCCGCCTTTGCTGGATCCACGGAGATTCCGTCCTTGTCGATCACGTGACCCAGAAATTGAACTTTCTCCAACCAAAACTCGCACTTTGAAAATTTTGCGTATAACTTATCCTTCCTCAATGCCTCCAATACCAACCTTAAGTGTTCAGCATGATCCTCCTGAGTCTTGGAATAGATCAGGATATCATCTATGAACACGACTACGAATTTATCTAAGTATTACTTGAATACCCGATTCATCATATCCATAAATGCCGCCGGCGCGTTCGTTAATCCAAATGACATCACTAGAAACTAGTAGTGACCGTAACGAGTCCTGAATGTTGTCTTAGGAACATCTTCCTTCATCACCTTCAATTGGTGATATCCTGTCCTCAAATCGATCTTGGAAAAAAACCTCGCTCCATTCAACTGATCGAACAGATCATATATCCTAGGTAACAGATACTTGTTCTTGATCGTCACTTTGTTCAATTCTCGATAGTCGATACAAAGCCTCATCGATCCGTCCTTCTTTTTCACAAATAAAACTGGTGCTCCCCAAGAAGACACGCTCGGTTGAATATACTTTTTATCCAATAATTCCTGCAATTGTACCATCAGCTCCTTCATCTCTGCCGGTGCCATTCTGTATAGGGCTTTCGAAATCGGGCAGTACTAAATCTATAACGAATTCGACCTCTCTATCCGGTGGAAGTCCTGGTAATTCTTCCGGAAATACATTTGGAAATTCATTCATTACTGGTATCTATCCCATCCCTACCCCTACTTTCTGCGTATCAACAATATGGGCCAAATAAACTATACATCCTTTCCTTAGCAACTTCCTCGCTTGCATCATCGTCAGACAACTCGAGTGTCTCAGCGACTTACTCCCGTAGAATACTACCTTAGACTGATCTAGAGTCTTAAGGTTTATACACTTCTTCTGGAAATCTATCGTCGCTCCATGGTTAAATAACCAATCCATTCCTAGAATTACATCAAATTCTTCTAATTGAATTGGAATTAAATCCACTGGTAACTTATATCCCCTGATATCTACAACACAATTCCTATAGACATGGTTAATGGGAATGGCTTCCTTATTAGCAACTTATATGTTCATAGGATATTCTAATTCTTCCTGGGGTAAGTTTAATCATTGGGAGAATTCATGCGATACGAAGGAACAAGTAGCACCCGAATCAAATAATATGTAAGCAGATATATCATTGACCGGAATGATACCTGAAACCACGTCCTTGGATACGACTGCATCCTGAACCGTTATATTGCAAGTCCTTGCTGTTGGTCGATTCTGAGTTGGTGGTCCAGTAATTGTGAGATTTCCACCGCTTGGTCCCCTTCCTCCATTTCCTCCTGCTGAATTCTTCTTTAGGTAATTCCTTGCCTGATGGTCCAATGCTCCACAGTTGAAACATCCATTTCTCTTTGGTGTAGAGAAATTGGGAGAGATGTGCCCCTCTTGCCCGCAATTAAAACAGACATTTTTCCCTTTTAGACATGCACCCGAGTGATTCTTCCCACACTCCTTGCATGCCTCAGTCCTTTTCTTTGTTTCCCCCAATTTTCCCCCAGAGTTTCCCTAGTTAAAATTGTTATTGCTGTTGTTGTTGTTCCACCTCCCCTTGTTTGCACCACTGCTACTGCTACCTTCCCCGCAATTCCCTCCTTCATTCTTCTTCTTTTTATCCTTATTAAACTTCATTAGGGCTTCACTTCCGCCTGCAGTAATTATAGCCTTCTCCAGGAGAGTCACGAAGCTGTTCGTCTGCAACACCAAAAGTCTACTGTATAACCATGGTTTGAGACCCTGCTCAAACCTCCTCGTTTTCCTCTCCTCAGTGTCGACCTGATGAGGCGCTAACCTCGCTAGTTCGTTGAACTTTGCGGCGTACTGGGGTACCGTCATGTCTTCTTGTTTCAGCTCCAAGAATCGCATCTTCGTTCGACTCTGCATACTCACAGGAAAGTAGTTTTTGAAAAAGATCTTCTTAAACCCTTCCCAAGGTATTACACCTTCTCCCGCCCTGGTCTGGTTTGCCTCCCACCAGAAATTTGCTTCACCCTTCAGCATGTAAGTGGAGAAGATTGTTTTCTGATCATCTCCTACTCGGGCAATAGCGAACGCCTTTTCAATTTCCTTGACCCAAGTTTGGGCTTCAATGGGTTTAGTGGTCCCTTTAAATTTTGGGGGTCCCGCGCTCTTGAAGTCTTTAATGTGTGCCACTTGGGCCGCTGGAGGGTTATTGGTATTAGGGGTTCGATTCTAAAGTGCCCTAACTAACATATCTATGAATTGTTGCATGGGGTTCGGTGGACCCCCCAGCATTACCCCCTGACCCTTCTGGTACTTGACGACGTCTTCCTCTAGACATCTATTTGTTTAAATAAACTTAATGGTATCATCCCATAACTTATTCCTACAGCATATATAATTCATATAAAACTTAATCATCACATCACATATTTAAATAAAAGCATATTTATTTTAAAAAAACCATAATCACAAGGTATCTCATCATCTTATGGCATTATGCCATTTACATCTCTTTAACCCAAAACACTTGGAAAAATCAGAAACCAAGTTTTATTTCATAGATAAGCATTCTATACGCTAGTAGTAAACGTTTAACACAAATAAACTAAAGACCCCGCCTAATGGCGTCTTCATGCTCTTCATCCGCTATCTCCAGCACCAGCCCACGGCTTATGGCATGTCTAGACCGGTACTCCTCACGTGGAAAGTGATACACCCTATGCTGGAACCTCCCATGTGCTGACTTAAATGCGTACTTCATTCTATCCATCCTAACCTTCTTATCTCTTACTTCTCCTTCTAACTCGTCTGTTGTCTTCTCGGCCCTAACACGGCCTCTCCTCTTATCTCCCCAGAATGTGGTAATGATCTGCTTGTCAGTTTGGAGTGAATCCTTGACTCTAACCCATTAATGGTATGCCCCAAGTGAGTCCTGATGGCTTCTTTCTCATCCTTCAGCCTGTCCGCCTTCTGACCTGCTGTTCGCAGCTTGTCAGCCAGATCCCCGTTCCTAATTATCAGGTGGTGCACCAACGCCTCAAGCAATGCTATAGCTTGCTGCTCCCTCTGATACAGCTCCTCCAACTCATGGACCTTGTCATCTAATTCAGTGATCCTATCCATCAACTCATCTCGTAGACCATCCTTAGGTGCTTCCTCGGAGTCCTCCTCGGGCTCCTCTTCCTCTTTAGGATACTCCTCTGGGTCTGTCTCAGCTGCTGCCTCAGCTATAGGCTCAGGTACAGCTGTCACCAACTGCTCACTCACTACGTGGATATCTCTAACTTCCTCTTCTCCTGACATCCTACAATCAAGACAAACAACTCGATTAGTATTTTAAAATAGATGTTGATTTTGTTTTTTAGAAAAATAGATTTGACACAACCCTTAGAACTCTACGTGAGTTCATCTCCTTATATCCTCCACTAACTTCCCTAAGGTTATAGTCTAAGGTTCCCCACCTAAGGTTTATAACCTACAGCTTTGATACCAACCTGTGACGCCCGCAAATTCGTGAAACATCGATTACAAGACATGGTGCTCACGATACAACACACGACATCATCTCTCTATGTAAACTCCAGAAAGAATAATAATAATATAACTATTACATACTTATTCAACATAAAATCCCAAGTCTTTACAACCTTTAATAAACCAAAACTTAAACTTAGCGTTTATCGTTACATCATATGTGGAAATATAACTTATTACATAAACAACTCTCAATATTTCATCTTACACTTCCCCTTGTCCTTTCCCGAGCCCTTAACCTTCTCATCCTTAACTTAAAGGTTTAAGCAAGAATGAGCACAAATTGCCCAGCAAGTATATAAAGTAGTTTGAAAACATACATCAGGAATAAAAGCATCTGTATGGCTATATCTCAACAGTTGAAAGAATTATCAATTGTGAAACAAGAATATCAAAGATAAGAGTTTAAGAATTCTCAATATCATACTAAGGGGTGTTAAATACCTTGAACGTTACTTTATTTCATCGAAAACCATCAAACGGTTTAACAATCAAATAGATTGCAAACGGTCTCTGCAAGTACTCCAGGTGATCAGCCTATTGTACCCTACATTGTGCACAAGTATCAAGTTGAAATTGCATAAGCACAAATGGGACTATATGCTCGACATCTATTTGCCCGTTTATTTGGGTTGTTCATCTTAGTACCAAAATAATTTGGATTGGTAAACTTTAAATAGCTTCAAAAGATTTGAATTAAATCATTTGTCATCAATAATCTTTAGCAGAACAAAAGCTAGAAAGCATACTTGGAAATAGTTCTTTTAAATCGATAGAACTTTAAAGCATAGCAGTTGAATTAAGAACTGAATAAACAGCAATAAAACTTGCAAGATAATTGAAGTTGTAAAACTTTAAGTCAAAGGAACTTGTATGAATATTTAAATAATCACAAGTCCGAACTTACCCTCGCTGAAATCAAATGAATAAGGATTGATTAATTTCTCAATGAAAAATAGGGTCAGAAACTTGCCTGATACGTCTGCTATCGCTAAAGCTAGCAATTAACCTTCACGTAACCTATTCATATGTGTCACGTTAAGCAATTAGGTGCTCGAACTCTAATTCGAAAGAAAATGGTTTCCTTTTATTTAAATTAAGTTACTAATTAACACATATTCTCTTAACATACCATTCAATCACATAACATGATGCATCATATAAGTAAAGTGGTTAAATATGAGAGTCTGAGCAAAATAAGTTTTTGGCATTTTTCTGACCCGGACCGACCCTACCCGACCCAGATCAGACCCGACCAGGACTGGCGCAGCTGCGCAGGCACAAGCCTGATGAGTGGCGCAGCTGCGCTGCTCTTCGTTGCGTAGAAAATTTTGCAGCTCGAGCAACCCACTTTGCCAATTAATTTCGATTAAACCATGCATGATATGACCATAAAACTTGGACACAACATACTTCATATAGCATAGTATTTTACAAAAATATTACATCCCAGAAACTAGAATGTTAGGACCACAAACCGGCTGCCTTGAAAAGCGTGCCAGAACAGGTTTTATACTTAGAAAATTTCTGGAAATTTCCAGAATTCTGCAGATTTTTATATCAACATGCTAGCTAACGATTTTCATATCTTCCTCAATATAACTCCGATTCCTTTGAAATTTGGACAGGATATACATGATACTACATAGTATTTTATAAAATTCCTACATACTCAAATCGGGTCACAGAACCCATGAATCCAAGGCTCCGAAAAACCAAAAAATCACAGATTTCACTTTATAACCAACTTTGACAAAATCATGATTTTGATTCTAGCATGCATGGGGTTGATTCCTACTGTCCAGACCACACATACTTACATATATACACATGTTACAACAATCAAACTCACTAAATTACCATGATTTGAACAAATTGACATCTAAGAGGCATTTTAGCAAACACTTAGCATACATGGCATAAATTCACACAATTCAATGTATAAGAGACATGAATTAAACCAGAACTTTTGTTCTTTATAACCTAACATCAATACTTAACATCAACATATCAACATATAGCCACAAACAATCTATTTACCCAACTTTCATGCATTTTCTACTCATTTCCAATAAGTAAACCGAGATGGGTTCATGGACTTACCTTTTGAAGAATTCCTTCTTGGTTAATCAGATGTTCCTCCCCCCTTTGTTTGTTAAACCTCAAGCAGTCCTCTAGAATTCGTCCAGACTCTCAAGCTCTCACTTTTAATTCCCTCTTTTCTTTCTCGAGTGTATTTTATCAAAATGAAGAACAGCAGAGACTTGGATTGGAATGTATATACATTATGTGATGGAAACTGATTTCCCCAGCCCCTTTCCATCTCCCAAATCATCAGTTATATGTATATAATGCTTATAATTCAATAGTTTAGTTATGGAGGTGGAGTTAAGAAAATGAAGAGTTTGGTTTAAAGAAATAAATTAACTCCTTTCTCCTTCCTTGTTGCTATATATGTATATACTCTCCCTCCTTGTCCCCATTTGCTGGTCACATGGACCCCCAAGCTGCTGTAACTACTTAAATAAAATATTATTAATCTAATTATTTAATCAATTAAATAACCATTTTGACCATTTTGCCCTCCGTAGCCGAACGTTGCGATACTTATATCGATTCCTACTAAAGTCGACGTTCCGGACGTCATGGGACTATCTGTTTCGTCCAATTCATCTCCGAAATTTTGTAGTTGACTTTTTACCAGAAAAAGTCAACCGATTGACTTTGACCAAAAAGTCAACCGTGACACGTTTTCTTGGTTACAGTCTATCCTGACTAATTTCGACGTTCCGGACTCAAATATGCAGTCCGCGTCTCTAAATTCCGCTCCGAACTCAAACTCATACTTTAAAGTCATCCCACGAAATTAATTGAATTAATTCCATACTTAACCAATTTAAATAGTTGAATTAAATTGAACCAACCATTTAAACACTCCTAATCACATATCACAAAATAACACATGTATATATAACACATATACATCTAATAAAAGAAATCACACAAAAGTTTCACATAAATTCATTTATTAATAATTATTAAATTAAATACAAAATCTCGGATATTATAGTTATAAAGCATGATAACCACATAGCTTTTCTATCCCTTAATACCATGTAAATTATAAGTTAAAACTTGTGACAATGAAATCAAGAATGGTTATATGTTATGTGATATCATATGTTGTTACTTCAATCCGATTTGACGGTTAGCTTGTAGTAATGCTATAACTCGCTAAATAGAGTATGTTTGCTATTTGTGGTAGTCTCACATGATAGTAATGATGTATAAAGATGATTAACTTGAGAAAAGAGGAACGTTAAGGATAAAAATTATATTAATACGACACTATATAACTGTATGGCTAGATTAAAACTTAGCTTATGTGTTGATCGTATATCCGAAGATAAGATGTGACATTAAATTATATGACTAATGAATATCATATACATAACTATATTACGATAGGAATTCGAAAGTGTTGATTAGCTTTTCGTAGATAAACTACGCTAAAGGCAAGTTTCCTTACTTACACTCATTTATAGTGCGAGTATCCTATCTTTAGTGTTTGTTTTATTTCGAGGAACATTGTAAGTAAGTTCCTAACTATATTCTTTATTGGACATGCATTTTGCTTGTGCTATTATTGTCGTACAAGTAAACTATTGAGATTGGAATTCAAATATTATGAATCATATATGAGATAAAACTCGATTTATATTCTACGAACTTTAAACCTTGAGATTGAACTTATAATTGTTGTGATCTATGCCATTTGATTCGGATAGATTTATATTATTGAAAAGCGACCCAAACCAATTGATTGGTGCGGGATCTTGTCTTTGTAAGAACACGAATTTTAAGAATTATTAAAATAAGAATTTAATAAATAAAAAATTCTTAAGGCATAAGAAGGGTTCGAATAAGAAAATATATATATGCGTTGTAAGGTATGTGGAATGGTGTTGCATGGGGTAATATAAACTATGCAATAAGTGATTTTTGTGTTTAATAAATATGTTATTACTATATATTTGTTGTTTATTGAAGAGGCGAGTTATTTGAGGTAAAGAAGATGGATAGAGATTTATTGACTAGTATTGGGGTATGGTTAAATGTATAGATTAAAGAAAGAAGAGTTTAACTTGAAGTTTAATCTCTAAATTATTGAAGGGTGTAGTCATTAGAGATTTATTTTGGTTAATATAATGTGATAGCATGTAGGGAGCATGTTGAAGGATTACGAGTTAAGTTCTGTTTCTGTTGAAGCATAACATGTCTGCGTCCTAACTTAAGGTGGCACGACCGCGCCACTCTCAAGCCTAAGACCAGCGCAGCCGCCCCGGTCTGTAGACAGTTCATGATGAGTTTGTGTAATCTGATGAGTTGTGTAATCTGAACTATAGGAATTGTATATTAGTGGCTAATATGGTATCACATGGGTCATATTTGATATAGATAGTGCCCATGAAGGGATGGAGATAGTGATCATGAATTGAATGAGAGTTAGTTATGGAAATTAACTAAACAAGAATAAATATTAGTTAACTTAAATTAAGTGGAAAATTATATTATGGAATAATATAATTTGAATATTGAAGCCTTGTGTGACAGTGGCGTGATAGTAAATTGAATGGAAGGAGTAATTCACTCAAGTAAAATGATGAATTAATATATGTGCTTTACATAAAGAAAACAAAATTATTATGTTAATTAATTATTACATAATATGGTAATATATGAAAGATGCTAATGAAAAATAAGTAATAGATAATAGAAGAAAAACCAATATATCTATAAATAAATATTGGTTAGAGATGAAGGGATTATATTAGTACTTAAGATATGGCTAAATGTAAAGATGGAAGAAGTTATCTTGGGACAATCGAATAATTATACGGATAGTGTATAATTTAAATAATTAAGAGAGTAAATATTAATTACTCTAAGTATAAAGGTTATACATATTATAAGTGTATAATTATTTAAGTAAGCTAAATAATTTAGCATTAAGGTAAAGTATGTCACACAAACTTTATATTGAAGGAATATTAAAATACTTGTGGGATATGCTAGTGTGGCATAATGTTGGACTAAGGATTTGTTCAAATTACATTAGTGGGAAATGATGAAGTAATGTGATGGACTAATGATTATTATTATTAATTGTTATGTGCAATTACATGTGTTGTATGAGCATACAAAGTAATGCAATAAAATTTCTTCATGTATGAAAATAGGATGAGATGTTAAGAATAACATAATGTGACGTGAATAGTTATAATATGAGGCTATAAGCTTAAATGGTGTAAATTGTTAAGCAAGTATAAATGAGACTTGTGTGACAATGATTCATGGTGAATCAATTAAATGTGTATTTTAAAAGAATGGAAGAAAGTTAATAGATATTTGATAATAATTATCATTATAATAATTGAGTGTATTTGAGATAATAAATTTTATGAAAAAGAATGGGTTGAGAGTACCAACTAAATTATAATTAACCCAATTAAAATATTATGTGGACTAATGTACATGGATGACATGATGTGAATACAAAAATAATCCCTAACCTTACTTGGTATAGTAGCATTAACACATTAAAATTTCATTTTGGGAATTAAAGGAACCAAACTAAGCTTTAGTTGCTGAGAATTAACCTTGTCCCAAAATCAGTGGCTAAACAGAACCTATAACTACATTGCGTAACTTCCAAGCTGTGAACAGTAGCTATGCATAGGTGATGACGGGCTATGAAGATGGCTAGGAAGTGGTGGTTGAACAACTCTTTGTTAACCATTGTTTACTTCTTCTACCTTATGGATTCAACCTTTGGTGTAAAGCCTTTAACTAGACCACAACTCCTCTATAAAATGACAGTTATGTTATTGAAATCACGTTGCTGAGAAATGTCTGTGAAACCTTGAGAAATTGAGTCTGAGAATTTGTGGTTCAAAGAGGAGTCTAGCAATCTCAGGAGGGAGAAATTAAGCAAACTAAGCATTCAAGAGGTAATAATGCTAACATATATGCTTTTGATTTCCTAAGTTTTACAATTCCTTAGAAATGACAAGAAATAGTTGCTTTTGAGTCACAAAATTTATGGCTAAGGATTGTTATAATCCATGAATTATTGCTAGATACTGTTAATACAGTTAAATGCAAAAACAACGGAAGTTAAATGAACCAATTTGGTTTAGAAACGAATTCGTAGTGAATGATTTCGCTAAACTTTTCAAAACATAAAAACTGAGTATGAATATGAGTTTTGGATTAATATTTGGGTTAGTTAATGTTTATGTTAAGTGTTGGGTATTTGGTATGTTGTAGTTTTATAAGTTATAAACCTATAGAATCGAAAACGGACAAATTTGGATGAGTATAACTCATGTTATGAAAATCGAAAGGGGTAGGGGTCTGTAAAATAGCGAAGAGCAGAACCTGAGGGGCTGTTCTACCTCCCAGGGCGCAGCTGTGCTGCCCCCAAGGCCAATTGGGGCGCAGCTGCGCCGGGCATCAGTAACTGGTGGACTGCTTTGACCTGCTGTTGTAAATTAGGCATAACGTTTTCATACAAACTCCGATTGAGATGACTCAAGATGATCCGGAACGAGAACGAATAGACCTACAACTTTTGATCTTTAAGTTTTTCAATTTGAAGTCGTTAGAAGGGGTCAAAACAGTCATCTTTGTGGCTGTTACGTATTTGGAGATAATCGGAGGCCGTCGAACGAGCACATACGCAAGTATAGTGCTCCCGACGATGGAATATGTTATTCTAAGTGATAAAACATGAATATGCATGATAATAGACATGACATATAAGTTTTCTTGCTTATAATGGAATGTTTTAGCATGACTTAGTATGTGTTTTGAAAAGAAACTTGGAGTTTCGAAAACGAATATTGACGAACCTTGAGTCTTTGAAGTTATGATATTTTAACACATACATATTATTGAGTTATGAGTATACCTAAGCATGAGAAGTGATTTAAAGTTGCTTTACTTATTATCAACTTATAATAGCTTAGTTGAAAATGATTTCTAAAGAAAACTTAAAACTTTGAGAATGAACTTAAAGTAACTTGTGTACTTAAAGTTCTAAACGTGATAACATATATACATGGCTTAGTTAGCTATGAAATGAGATTAAAAGTTGCACTTAGTTGCTTTAGCTTGGCCTAGAATTACTTTTAAAAGTGAACTTGAACACCTTATGCCTCTAGACATGACAAATATGTTTATCATCTAGCTAAGCATGAATTGGACCTTTCAAGTGTAGTTTAAACTACGTTTTCAAATAATGAGCTATAAGAAGCATGCTATTAGAAGCTTATTAGAACCAATATATGGTTTAAAAGCTCATAATATTGAATCTTGTCAAAGAAAGTTGTTAAGACTTATTGATTGAAATAAATCATTATGGAGCTAAGTCGATTGAATATGAACTTGAAAATAGATCACAACCTACTTGAGGTATGTTTACAATACGTATTAGAATACGTGTTATGCTAGAATTTATAATGGATAATAAAAAGCCTAAATCTGGTCTAGCCAGGGGACGGCGCAGCTGCCCCCATCCTAGGCCAAACTACAGCGCAGCTGCGCTGCAGGACAGTGCTGCCAAACAATTTTAATGGTAACCAGGACCATAAAACATGTGTGTACGAATGTCTTAAGTTATAATACTTGACGTAATTGATATTGTAAGTATATAAGCATGTAATGGTTATATAAAACACAGAGTTGTTAAATTTTATTAAGGTTTGCAAATTGCAAGAACTATGTGAATCATACATCTATGAGTTTTAAATGTGTAACGAACACATAGCGAGTCAAGTGTGTGATAGATATATATGAATGTTGATGTCAAGTACGAGTGGTTAAGGTATACCTATACATACCTAGCTATTCTAAGAGTATGATGAGAAAGTGAAATATAGGTTTTACAAACCTAGTTAAGAAATAATGTAACCTTTATTATTACATTGAGAATGTGTGGATACATATAACTGATGAGTGTGATCTCTATGATTAATATAACTGTATAGGATTACACAAAGTGCAGATATTCTTAAGCAGTTAAGTCGTAGTTGTTAAACTACGAATCAGGCAAGTCTTTCAGTTCTTATTTGATATATGAATTCAATAACTGTTAGTTGAATTATATTATGCTATAATGATGTGAACTTATATATGAACTGTATATAAGATTTGTATGAGATTGAAACTTGATCTTTGATGATATGCTTGTTATGTGAGAAGTAACATGCTTAGTAAATATAAATTGATTATAAATGCATGAACTGAGTATGATGTTATATGCTATGTGATGCATAAAAATTGTTAGAATTGCTGAGCTGTCGAGCTCACTCTTGCAAATAACCACTTTTGTAGGTTAAGGACTCACGGTAAAGTTACGTGCTACTTGATTGATAAAGTTCAATAGTATTGCAAGGAGATTATTATTTTGTTGAAGTTATTGTTTTGAACCATGTTTAAGGTTCTAGGAGATGTACATGATAGTGGTTACAACGATTGCTACATATTGTGTTGTATAGATGTATTAGTAATACATAGAGGATATCGAGTTGAGATGTAAAAATTTATACAGTAATTCGAATTAAGTGAATCATAATATAGTTTGATTCAAGGATATGTAATTGATTCAAGGTTATTAAATCAATAAAAGATTATTTTCAAAGAGGATTGAAAAAGTTTAAATTATTCCATATTTTTATAACATCGAATGTGATGTAAGACATGAATGGTAAATGACCAAGATCGGAACTCATTAAAGTTCGAGGTCATTATACAGATCTTGGAAATTGAAAGAATTTATATTCTAAATTGTAATAGAGTGAAGTTTTATTCTTTAAGTTATGAATAAAAGATATAAATATTTGACTAGTAGTATCGTGACTGCACCGGATCTGAGGTAATAGAAGGGACCCGGATTTGGGGGCCTCACAGGTTGGTATCAGAGCTGTAGGTTATAAACCTTAGGTAAGTGTACCTTAGACTATAACCTCAGAGAGGGAAGGATAAAGATTAAAATATATATAAGCGAAGATTCAAAGACGAATCTTGAAATATCTAGAGAATGAGAATCAGGAGTTTCCTAACTCCGGTAATAAAAATGTGAAGATGATGTCTATAAGATGTATATAACAAAGATAATGAGAATGAACTCGAACGGAGTTTGGTTGATAATAGGGAAAGAACCCTAAGGTAAACCAATGATCACGACATGATCAGATTGAACTGTGAAATGATAGATAGTCTGTAATGACTAAGTATGTATAGCTTGATGCTATAAGTGAATGTACTATGAAAAGTACGAGATAAACTCATGAGGAGTTGTATGTGATGAAACATAGAAAGTTCGTAACAAGCAAGTAATAGAGTAAGATAGAGTTAAGTGTTGGACTTCCATTGAGGACTCATGTGATGGCTTAGTTGTACAAACTTTTGTATAGGCAGAAGTTTTGTGCTTGCACTGAGTGCGTCACATTGATAATCTTTGGAATGTTAGTGTCGCGGTATCATTATACATATGGTAAAAAGGTGATTCTTTTCTCATATTATTTTGATAGATAGAGATTTCTAAGATATAATTAGATAATATTAAGATTAGGTGCGAGTTCTTAAGACTCATGCCTATGACAAGTTCGTGACTCATAATCATATGGTATGTTTTGAACCCCTTAGCGAATGGACGCCTATGGTCTGACTAGGATAAGTTCCTAAACTAATATGATTATGGCAAGTTACAGAATTTTCAAAGTGTGGTAAGTTTGATGAACTATATCGGGTATATATATGTTATGAAATTAGAAATTTTGGTATAGTGAGCATTGATGGTAGAAAGAGATTGAAGTGATAAAGAAATTTAGATTTTTCTAAATCTTCTAGCTATGCTAGATTTTCAAAATTTATTGACTTCGTGCTAGTGTTTGAACTTCTATTTTCTTGAAAAACATTGGATCATGTGATTGCACCAATGGTGTTTAAAAACAATACCTTTATTCTTATATCTATGCTAATTGTTTCGGCTAAGGCAAAAATGATTTAAAAATTTTCAAAATGTATTTCTAACCATTTGCATCATTTGATATGGTGTAGAAAATGGTAAACGATAGAGTCATCAATGCAGTCGAACCTAGTGTTGGTTGTGATCGAAAGATCGTCAGCCCACTATGGTATGATGTAATATGACAAAGTCATATAATGGCAGAATCCTCAACGTACTACTAATCTGGTACGGTATTATGACGTCATAAAAGAATTTTTGGTTTTCTTTTAAATTATGAAGAAGGTCAATTAAGTTGGCTAAATTATTTAGATTGATGTCCGAATTGTTGATAAAAGTCTAAGCTATTTGATTCGGCTAGATGGCTGTTGAAAAATATTTATGGAATTCAAGCATTCTTGAGTATTTATGCCAAACCAAATTGCTCTGGTGCGGATTCAATTGTTGAAAAGCTGAGGTGAAAAACCCTATAAGGGGACATGTTTTCGAGGATAATGGTTCCGAGCGTAACGCATATAGTCGTTACAAAACACTACGTTGCGGCCCAACATAGTGGTACAATAGGCTGGCCACCTAGTGTACGTGTGGAGGGTGTTTTCAGTCTTTGTGATTGATAAACACTCTGGTTAGAGAAGAATTCACGGTCTTGTGACCCCTCAGCATAATTTGGAATCTAAGATTTTTCATACTACTTCCTGATTATTGAAAAATCATGGAAGATTCTTATTCTTCTGAAGGATGAATCTAGTAAGCAGAATGTTCCTTAGAAAGGAAAAAGTGGTAGAATGCATTTGAGAAAGTTATAATAATAAAAACTTCCGAAAAGAGAATGGATAAATTTATTCAAAAGAATATGTAATATTCGGAATAGCACCGAGTAATTGACTGTCAGAATAAATGTGTGAACCTTCAGACTCCGAGTAAGTCTAAGGTAGTGTTTTATGGTAGCTCATTGCTTAAGCAATCATGTTGCGTTACGATGATGCATGCCAAGAAATTGTTAAGAAAAGGATGTGTAGGTTATTTAGCTTACATTGTAGATACTCGAAAAAAGGGAGTAGAAATTAAGGATATATCCGTAGTAAATGAATTTTGAGATGTATTTTTGGACGATCTGCCTGGTCTTCCGCCAGACAGAGAAATTGAATTCGTAATAGATTTAACACAGGGAACGACACCGATTTTGAAAGCTCCATACCGTATGGCTCCAATAGAAATAAAGGAATTGATGATACAACTGCAAGAGTTATTGGATAAGGGTTACATCTGACCGAGTGTGTCTCTTTGGGGAGCACCAGTGTTATTCGTTAAGAAAAAGAACGGATCGATGAAGCTCTGTATTGATTATCGAGAACTGAACAGAGTAACGATCATGAATAGATATCCGCTATCGAGGATAGATGATTTATTTGATCAACTGAAAGGAGCAAAATATTTCTCGAAGATTGACCTCCGGACAAGTTATCACCAACTGAAGGTACGGGATGAGGACATACCAAAGACTGCGTTTTGAACCCGTTATGGACATTAAGAGTTTTTGGTAATGTCATTCCGATTGACTAATGCTCCGGCAACATTTATGGACCTGATGAACCGAGTTTTCAAGCCATAGTTGGATAAATTTGTAGTAGTTTTCATCGATGATATGTTGATCTACTCGAAGACAGAGGAAGAACATGCCGAACATCTGAAGATAGTTTTGGAAGCGCCAAGGAAGGAGAAGAAGTATGCAAAGTTTTCAAAGTGTGAATTTTGGATGGAGAAGGTTCAATTCTTAGGTCACGTAGTGGATAAGAAGGGAATCTTAGTGGACCCTGCAAAGGTCGAGGCAGTAAGTAATTGGGAGCAGCCAAGAACACCGACGGAGGTGAGAAGTTTCTTAGGGTTAGCTGGGTACTATCGAAGATTCATCCAAGATTTTTCTAAGGTAGCAACCCCGTTGACCAACTTGACGAGGAAGACAATGAAATTTGTATGGACCGACAAATTCGAAGAAGGTTTTCAGGAGTTGAAGAAAAGATTGAGCGAAGCGCCTGTGTTATCATTACTAGATAATGCGGGAAATTTTGTGGTATATAGTGACGCATCGCACAAGTGACTTGGTTGTGTGCTCATGCAACACGACAAAGTCATTGCATATGCATCACAACAATTAAAGGACTACGAAAAATGATACCCTACTCACGACCTAGAGTTAGCGGTAGTAGTTTTTGCGTTAAAATTTTGGAGACACTATTTATATGGGGAGAAATGTGAGATATACACGGACCACAAAAGTCTGAAATATATCTTCACACAGAAGGAGATGAATATGTGTCAGAGTAGGTGGTTAGAATTGATCAAAGACTGTGACTGCAATATTCTTTATCACCAGGGAAAGGCAAACGTGGTTGCCGACGCTCTAAGCAGAAAAGGAAGGGAGAAGTTGTTTCATTTGACGACTCAGGAAGAATTGGTGAGAGAAATGGAAAGATTAGAGATAGAGGTAAGAGGACCGAAAAAGTCAGAAGAGAAGTCATTCTTAATGGAAGCTCGTCCGACATTATTGGATAGAGTGAAAGAAACACAAGAGAAAGATGAGGAGTGCGAGAAATTCAGAAAGAGGGTCGAATAAGAAAGATTGTGAAGGGATAAAGACGGTATTTTGAGATTTGAAGAAAGAGTGTGGGTACCAGCAGTAACCGAGTTAAGGGAAGAGATTTTGCACGAGGCACACAACACGACATATTCCGTTCATCCGGGAGGCACTAAGATGTATCGAGATTTGAGGCAACACTTTTGGTGGCCCAATCTAAAACGGGAAGTCGCACAGTGCGTTAGTAGATGTTTGACTCGCCAACGCGTTAAAGACGAGCATCAGTGGCCGAGTGGTTTACTACAACCGTTGGAAATACCGGAGTGGAAATGGGAGCATATTACGATGGACTTCGTGGTAGGACTTCTAGTCACACAGAAGGGATATGATGTCATTTGGGTTATCGTGGATCGACTAACGAAGACCGCACATTTTTTACCAATCAAGATTCGCAACAGTTTGAATCAGTTAGCAAGTCTGTATGTAAAGGAGATTATTTCACGACATGGAGTGCCGGTGTCAATTGTCTTTGATCGAGATCCGCCCTTCACGTCAAATTTTTGGAAAAGTTTACAAGAGAGAATGGGAACGCAGTTGAGGTTGAGTACCGCTTATCATCCTCAGACAGACGGACAGAGTGAGTACACCATACAAATGCTGGAGGATATGATTAGAACTTGCGTGATGGACTTCAAGGGAAATTAGGACGACCACCTACCCTTAGAAGAATTCGCATATAATAATAGTTTTCATACGAGTATCGGCATGCCACTTTACGAAGCTTTTTACAGAAGAAAGTGCAGAACACCATTATGTTGGGACGAAGTCGAAGAACGACGAATACTAGGACCAGAGTTAGTTCAACAAATCGCAGATGTGGTGACAGTGATAAGAGCCAGACTAGTAGCAGCTCAAGATCGCCAGAAAAAATATGCAGATTTGGATCGGCAGGACCGAGACTTTAAAGTCGGTAGTTTCGTATTCTTGAAGGTATCTCCATGGAAGGGAAAGATCTGTTTCGGCAAGAAAGGAAAATTGAGTCCAAGATTTATAGGACAGTCCGAGATACTGAAACGAGCGGGCGAAGTGGCATACAAAGTTGCATTACCACCCGAGTTGGAGCACATCCACAACGTGTTCCACATCTCCGTGTTACGATCGTACAAAGCCGACTACAAGCATGTGATTTCTTATGAGCCCATTCAGGTGGAGAAGAACTTGGTGTACGAAGAAATTCCTGTCCAGATATTAGATAGGAAAGAACAAACTTTAAGAAATAAAATTATTTCATCTGTAAACGTACTTTGGCGTAACCATGATGTCGAGGAGGCTACGTGGGAGTTAGAAGATAGGATGATAAGGGATTATCCCCATCTATTTGTGTAACCTTGTAGCAATTCCGAGGATGGAATTTTTATAAGGGGGGGAGGATGTAATACCCGAGAATTTTCGAATATTATTAAATAAATATATTAATGGAAATGAATATTTATTTAAATATAAATATATATGTGTTGTGAGATGAGCTCATTCAAATTGAATATATAATAATTAAGGAAGAATGTGGAGTTTCTGTTAAACTCGTTGAAATGCCTTGTGTAGTACGAGAATAGAAACAAAAACGAGCTTAATTAAGCTTAAGTGATAAGCCTTGTATGACCTAATTAATTTCCTAATCTAGTTGGGTCATTGAATTAATAATGTATTGGACTTAGGATATATCCAAGCCCAACAACATTAATGTGATATGTTATAAGAATTAAGAGATGTGGCCCAATCAACTTATGTGCTAGATTAAATGATAGGGTCCATGTGCTTTAGTGTGCTTAGCCCAATTGATTTAATTTAGTGTGGCCCAATGTAAAATGTATGATGATAAGAATATGTATATATATACATGTAGACATATGTATGTAGTTGTATAATAGAGGTTGTAAAATGAAGTGTGACATTGGAATGTGCATGATTATTATATAAAACTATATGATAAACGTAAGCTTAACTTATATAAATTACTAAGAGGTATGAAAAAGTCTTATGTGACCCCAGGATGTGTGTGGGAGTATTTAAACTGGTATTCTAAACCTACGAGGGAAAATGACATTGAATAAATAAATAATTAATATTAAATGATTATTTTAATATTTATATAGAATTGGAATAATGAATTTTATGGAAAATAATACCCAACTAAATTATTCTAGTCTAATGTGAATATTATACTTCTATGTGTGTAATGTATGAGTAAGTGTATATGTATGCTCATTTGTGGGCAAATATCAAATAAACCTATGTATGCTAATAATATGGAATGCTGAGTTTTATGGATAGTGTCCCAAATTGAGAGTCATTTTCCCCTCTTTCTCATTTTCGTGTGTTTCACAAAGGCTACAAGCCTAGCTTCCTTCTCCTTGTATTCCTTAAGATAGCAATGGTAGCCAATGATGAAGAGGGGTGTGGGCAAAATAGTTGCCATGATTTGCCAAGCTAACTACTCTTTTTTGTCCACCATTCTTCTTCTTCTTCCTTTAGGTTCAAACTTTAGGGCAATGGAATTGTATGGGTTTTCATTTTCCTATAAATTGGAGCTTTCTCTTCTCATTTTGGTTGCTAGAAATCTGAAATTTGTTCAAGTAAAGAGTGAGTGAGTGAGTAATCAAAAGTTAGAAGCAAGTGTTAAGAGTTTCAAGCTATAGAAGGTAACATTCCTATTTTATGTTTTGGTATCATCTTCTTCAAATTCATGTAAATTTCTTGTTCGTTAGTTTGATAATGGATACCATGATGTTAGTCAAGCTCATATACTTGTTGCTAAGGTGTTGAACATGTTCTATGATATCAAATTTTAAGTTTTACAAGTTTTTAGAAATATCTTGAAATACTTGCTTTAATGTCCAAATTGATGAGCTAAATTTGTGGAAATCATGCTATGTATGTTCGGTAGCTAGTTTATGGAGTTTATACATATTGGATATGCTTAAATTTGTTATTTGATTGTGATTTGGGGTATTGGTTCGCAGCAGGGGAAAGGAATTTCTGAACTGAAATGGCTATGCCCGCCCCGGCGGGCTTCCTATAAGCCAAAGTGCCACCCCGACGGGGGGTGGCCAGGAAATTTTTTTGGCAATGCCACCCCGGCGGGCCTTCTTGTAGTGCAAAGTGCCACCCCGGCGGGGGAGGGGGTAGCCAGGGAATCAAGATTGTGCTGATATGTTATAAAACCTTACGCCTTTTTGAAATCTAATTTTTTTAGCATGTATTCGCAACTTAGTTAGTTTTATGAATACATATGAAATGTGAAATCAAAATACCTTATATACTTAACTTGTTGGTCATGAGATTTTAGTATTTGAAAACCAATTGATCTGAAAACTCTACGACTTGTATTGTGAACTATTGAACAAACTATGATAAGAGACTTTATGCCTCTAGAGATAATCGACCTATTCACACATCTAGTTAGACACGTTATAAACTACACAAGCATGAACTAAAAGAGTTTCTAAGTAGAGGGTTATACAACTGAGTCTAATACATGCAATCATGCGTAGAAAGAGGTTGTTTGGCAATGTCATATGGTTTAATGAGTACTATGATTAGTCTTTGACATAATAAGCTTTCTTGGCTTTGTAAAATGAAGATTTATAAATAGAACTACCCATTGTTGAAAGTAAATAGAAAAGACCAAACCTAGTTTAAAAGTTCCTCAATATGTATGTATTAATGCTTTAAGCTATAATACATGGCTCAAGCAATATTTTAAGTGTTCAAGCATATAGTAACCTTTTAAAACTAAGTTTTGCCAAGGTATTTCTAAGGTTATACATCTATGATTTTAAATGTGTGTCGAATACATAGATAAACATGTGTAATAAAAGTATGTTGATATAAAGCAATGATTAGAAACTATGTTATTTGACTTCATGGTGATTTATAAACTAAAATTTTGTGCTATAAGTACGTAAGATGTATAATGAAGTATGTAAAGAGTGTACAACTAATTTAGACGTTTATATATGCGTTTAAACTTACATATCATGTATGAGTATACGTAACTAATGAATATCCTATACGCATAACTATATTACAATAGGGATTTGAAAAGTGTTGATTTATTTAACGTGGATAAACTATGCATAAGGCAAGTATCCTATCCTTGTGTTTACGTTATTCGAGGAACGTTGTAAGCAAGTTCCTAACTCTACTCTTTATTGAGCATTCATTTAGCTTGTGCTATTATTGTCATACAAGTAAGCTTTAGAGATTGGAATTCAATTATTATGAATCATATACTTCATGGATAAGATATAAGTTGATTTATATTCTTCGAACTTTAAATCTTGAGATTGAACTTATAATTATTGTGATCTATGCCATTTGATTCGGCTAGACTTATATTGTTGAAAAGCAAACCCAAACCAATTGATTGGTGCGGGATCATGTGTTTGACTGAGATGAACAACCTTCTTTGAAGGGAAAATATATTTGTCGGGAGACTGACGTGCGCACACTTTCGTACGATTGAACGATATGCATACCGTAAGGTACTTTAGGCTGATCACCTGTTGTACTTGTTTTTGATTGGGTTATCGGTTTAATACTGTTAATTCTAGTAAGAGTTCATAGTCCTTAGTGACTGCTCAGTATTTAGTTATCTTGAAATCTTAAATTGATTTAGTATTGAAACATATTGATATTATTCTGTCCTTAACGACTGTTATTGAGAAATATTGATCTTCTTGTTATCCTTGAACTATCATACTTTGCTATATCCTTTCTAAGACTCGAGAACTATATTACTCACCCTTATTGTATATTACTTGCTAAGCCATTTGTGCTCATTCTTGCTTTCCCTTAAACTTTTCAGTGAAGGCAAAGCAGGGCGAACCTTCAAGTGTCGATAAGGGCAACGGCAAGGGCAAGGCTACTAACTAGCCTGTTCTTTTATGTTTTAAATGTTTTAATGATTATATTAAGATGATGTAATAAGACTGGATTTGACTATGTTTAAGCTTAAGTTAGATTATGTAATAAGTCATTAATTGATATTATTATATAATCTATTAAGTACTATAGGTTGCGAGACTTGGGGGAAAATTATAATAAATCATTGTAAATTATTCTAGATTAGATTTTCCGCTATGAATGTGTGATTTTAGTTATTTTTGTATTACCATGAGAACGTGACGAACTGAATTCAAGAGACCAAATGGCGGTCCAAATTTTGGGGCGTCACAGATTCCTTCCTTTGATCAACGTTAGCCACCCTAAGTGTTTGGCCTCTAGAGGTGATCCACTAAGGAAGATGAATTATCAAGAAGGAGGGTGATTGGCTAAACCTAGTTTTCTATCCTCTATAGAAAAGGAGTACTCTCCAACAATTGAAATTTCATCAACTGATATCTATTATAAAACTCCTCTTATATAGATATTGGTCAACCCTTCTAATCCTATTAGACATGGGATTTCATTTAATTAATTAAACTCCTTTAATTAATTTAGGCTTCCCACCACATTGGGAATAATTAATTATATTTATTTAATTAATTTGTCTCCTAATCTTATTAGGAATAAATGAGAGTACTAATATTAAATTAATTACTAAACTCCTTTAGAAATTAAAATAATAATAATTGTAATAATGTTAATAAGTCTCCTCTTATTAATTTATATTTAATATTTCCAAAATATTAAATAATAAACATTAAGCTATTTAATTTATTCTATCACCATAGATTAAAATAATTATACTTAAAGCATTATTACGATTATGTCATTACCTTCTTAAATAATTATTCTTTTTTTATGGTGTGACCCTTTAGGTTCTCCATATTAAATCGGTTGTGAATAAATCAATTAGAACAATTCTTATCTTATTTAAATAAATAAATTAAACTAATAATCTATTTAAATAAATAATATTTATTCTACAATAGGAATAAGCCTCCCTAGCGATTAACGACTTTTCAGATAATATAGATTCCAATATTAATCATAAAAGAACCTGTGAGTAAATAGTTACCGTACAATTCAATCTTTCCACCATACAATGTCCCAATTAAATATAAGACATGGATTTACTGTCAAGTCTTATTTTATTTAATTATATGTATTTCGATTAGAAAATGCACAACTCCAAATAATACAAATTAGAAACTCCTTTCTAATTTCAGTTCACCTTGGCCAAGGATTCCTAGGTTGTTATTTACCGAATCATATAGGACATATCTCCTCTTTTACTAGAGGTGGTAGATTCTTTATTGATCATTCATTATCTCCATATGTAACTCATTATACCCAAGCATACCCTTTTATATACCCTAAAGGGCTTTAAGGAATAAGTCAAAGTATAATTCATTACATACAAGATACTATGATGATCTCAAGTCCAAGGATCACTTGTACTACTATCACATTAGGAATTCTTATTGACAGGCGAGTAAAACTCCATTAGGTATTCCATAGCGAGTCACGTTCAGTGAACTTATTCTCCAATAAGCACCCACATACTTGCTTTGGTGTCTCCACATAAATGATCATGAGATCAATCATCCTCATCCAATGAGCAAGCAACATATGTACCAATCTATCCGGATTTACTAATCCCCTTTTTAGTAATCCCACGATTGGGAACTATTTTAGTTTTAAGCTTTCTAAGAGTTTAAATCTCATTAGCATGATCAACATCATGATTCTAAAAGCATTGATTCTAAAAGCACCATGTAGATAATTAAATGTCTTTAATAAATGAATATTTTTATTAATAAATAAATAAGATTGTCTCTAAAGTATATGCTTTATCATCATACATGATTGGCTTGTATGCATACTACTTTCACATGGAAGGTATAACCTAAGAAATTATGTAAAATTTTCTTCTTCTTTCATTAATAACTTTGATAGAGAAGTGATTGAAGGAGGTATGATTATGTAGATGTTATAAGGATGGTGTAATGGTAAATTAGGAACCCTAATAAACCATGCATGATGAAGTAATAAGAACTCATTAAGGTCTAATGAAGAACCTAGTGAATTCATGAAAAATGGACTAATAAATTAGTTAAACCATGAAAACTTGAATGTTTTGAATGGTTAGGATTAATAATGATCAACCATTGGATTGATTCCAATTGGTTTGAAGTAAAAAAATAACGAAGAACAAAGGTTCGATGAAAGTTACGCGATTAGACGATAATCGGCGAAAATATAAATTTCCTGAATTACAGGTCAAAAGTCGTCGTGTGACTCAGAAACGGTGGTTTTTGATTGTAACATATGTATCTAGGTAAATAAGACTTGAGGGAGCAAGAACGAACGAATTTTGACTTAAAACGAAGAATTGAGCGTCGAACGTTCACGAACGTTTAACGAACGCGTAAAAATAGACTAATCGACTAAATTATAATCGACGGATTTAGAAATAAATTCCAACTTGATAAAATGTTAGAACATAGCATTTATGAACTATTGGCTTTGGAATAAGCCAATTTCGAGTTATAACGATCACGTTACGGACTCGGGAATCTCAAAAATGTTCATAACTTAGAAACTTTTTCTGAGCTATAGGGCCGGCGCTGCTGCACCGCCTAGGTGGATTAAACCAGCGACTCCGCGCCAGGCCGGAGTAGGATCCCTGCATGGTGGGTGCTGCAGCATTGCCGGCAAGAGTAAACCCGGCGTCGCGACTCCAGGACGGAGTAACTCCCCTACATAGGGGGCGCTGTCGCGCCAGTGTAGCAAAGGAAAGCAGGCACTGCCGCGCCAGCACGGGAAAAAGGTTGACCAAGTTAATTATTTACTTAACCTTTTCCATAAGGATTAAAGGGTTAGTAAATAATGAATGAACATGAATGTATACCCTTTAAACGACTTGTTTAATTAAGGGTTTATAAGAACTAAACGTTAATCAAAATGTAATTGAACTTGAACTTTGGAAACGTAAATCGTAAATGTGACGCCCCCAAATCCAGGTACTTAAAACCCGAACTTGGTGCTACACGATATCATTTCTTTGAGCAGAATAATATAATATAACAAACTTAATTTACATATCAGAGTTGTCTAATCCCAAGTACACGACCTTTAAAACATTCATTACATGATAAATAGTAAATATTATTGTCTTAATAAAGTTTAACTATTACACACAATACCATAAATCTTATTCTTGCAGCTTTTCTTTCCCTTTGTTTTTGCCAGAGCCTTCTGATTGATCACGCTTAGCTGAAAATATTTAATTTAAAGCAATAATGAGCATTCAATTGCTCAGCAAGTAATAGCAGATAATAAACTTTAGCTGAAAGAAGTAAATATTTTCTTTGAGGTATAGTTCTACAACGAATCAATAGTTGTGAAGTCTTTCGAAACATATCTTAATAACATATCAACTCATTTAAAATTTTGAAACGACGTAGTGACTATAAATGCTGAGCGGTCAATGGACTATGAACTTTTATTTTTCATTTTCGAAAAGGTTTAAACAGAAATTCATCTGCAAACCGCTCTGGTCTTACGGACATGTAGGGTGATCAGCCCTGTTATGTCCTGTATTTATCAATACTATCTGTTTGAACGATAATTCGTTCACTCTGTTCGCCTTGGGCACATAAATAATTTCCCCATTAAGAGTTGTTCATACTTAGTCTGCAGTCCTAACTTAAACAATTCAGTTGGACGACTTTATCATAACCAATACTATTTAACAGTACAATTCAAACTATGTCTAGCCGAGTCGAATAGCTTAGACATTCTTTAATCCATAAACACATACCGGAGTTTAATAGTATGTAGCAGGATTTGTCATATCGAGGAATTTTAAGTTCAAGAGTTCTTATAGAAATACAATAATTCATACAAGTGGGGACACTTGTATGATAACAGACAATAATGATATATTAATAAGAAATAAACGAATCATAGATATCATTACGGATATAAATAATTGACAATAATTATTCATGAACATGCTTTTAGCTTACTGGGTTCCATTGCCTAAAATAAATGCGAGGAGTAGAGATACTTGATCAATATAACACTTGAGTAAAGTTAGAGAACTTGCACAATAAAAGAGAATAGTTCAGATACTTGCTCAATATAAATTTGAGTAAGGTTAGGGTACTTTCCTTGATAGCTGATTACTGCTACGTAGTTTAGCTTACGCTTTTATCTTTAATATGAAGTCCTATCATCAATAGAATTATTCTTTTAATTAGAATAATACAACTTAATATATAATACTGCTTAAACATGTTGTCACATATTCATGTCAGCCATTACAATACATAAGAACATATGCTTAGTCAAACTATGTTAGTTTGGTTTGAGTTTGGTATCGTTTCGGTATCCCGATTGCATTATCGGATAATTAACGAATTTATTTTTAATGAAACTTTGTTCAAGAACTTAAATATTATAATAGATAATTTAATTATCATTTATAATATTTTTCCAGACATTATAATCATTTATAATAATTTTTCAAACACTTATATCATTTTTTAATGATTTAATTGTTAATAATTTCATTATCATTAATATTTAAATAATTTAAAATATTAATGAACTTTATGTCAACACTTTAAAAGTTATTTATTATAACTTAAAAATATTTTTAAAGCCTTAATATTATCTTTAAATGATTTTTAAGATATTAAAATTATTTTTAAATAATTACCATTAATATTAAAATATTAATGTTATTCATATCAAAATATTAAAAGTTATTTATTATAATTTAAAATATTATTAAAACATTTATTTCACCTTTAAATGATTTAAATAATTTATTTAATATAATTATTAATTAAATTTATTATCATTAATATTAAAATATTAATAAAATTCTTATCAAAATATTATAAGTTATTTATTATAACTTAAAATACTTTAATATCATTTTTAAAATATTAAAACCATTTTTAACTAATTTATTTAATATAATTATTAAATAAATTTATTATCGTTAATATTAAATTATTAATGAAATTTATCTCAAAATATTAAAATTCATTTATTATAACTTAAAATATTTTTTTAATACTTTAATATCATTTAAAATAATTTTTAATATATTAAAATCATTTTTAACTAATTTATTTAATATAATTATTAAATAAATTAAATATTATTAATATTTAATTAAATTAAAATATTAATGAATTTTATGTCAAAATATTAAAAGTTAATTTTTATAACTTAAAATAATTTTTTAAAATTACTTCATGAATTTTTAATAATTAATTTCTATTTATTTAATTAATTTTTATTAAAAACCCGTCGCTAAAGGTCTTTAGTGACGAAATCTGTCGCCTTAGGTGTTTTGAGCAACTCAAGAACAGCCCTTAGGTAGCTACTTTGACTAGCCTTAATTCTTAGTTCAAGAGGTTTCTGGGCATGCTAATGTATTAGTGTTGTAGTATTGATGTAATACTACAATTACAAACAAGTTTCATGGTCAGGCTACATCACAACAAGAAGATATAAGCTTTTGAATAAGCCGTCAGAGCTGTTCTTTATTTTCTGGGCTGCCCAGAAATATGAAGTCATGGTCGGTCAACGCACTTTGAGTGCTTATATCTTGCAAGTTGTTTATGGTTTAAATGTGTTAGACGTCAGGCTTTGTAGTACCACTACCAAGGTACACTAGTGAAGCACTTAAAGGGTCCAGATATCAACACCAAGAAAGATCTAGATTTTACAAAAACTAGTTAGACACTGTTTTGGATTTTCTGGGTTTCCCAGAAATTCGATCTTAACGGTCAACGACTTTTGATCGTTTTTACCACATCCGATCCGTTTCTTTCTAAGGTTCGAGAGTGCTCTGGACTTGTAGTCCTCATGTTAAAGTACAAGCTAAACACAAGTTTATATTCCAACAGCCTTCAAGTTACAAGATCAAAGTCGGTCAAAGTCACTGCTAGAACACGTTCTTTAGTTTTCTGGGTTACCCAAAAAACTCAATTTCGTGTTCGGTCAATGCACTTTGACCGTGAATAACTTTCAATCTACACATGCTATGATCATGATTCCACTTTCAGAATACTAACAACATGGCATAGTACACATAAAAACACATAAACACAATATATAATGCATAGATTGAGAATTATAAGCCTCGACTTTGACTGCCAGACAACAAAATTAGAGTTCATGCAGTTTTCAAAAATTTTATTTTTCATGCATCTAGATGTTATGTATGTAAGATCCCAACTTTTATGAATAAAAAATTAAATTTCCTCTATATATTATTTTGAAATAGTCAGGGGTTAATTTGATAATGTGGAATGTTATGGGTAAAATACGCAAATATTTTAAATAAGCAAGTGGTTATAAAATATTCATTGTTGTCAGGAAATATTCGTTTGATCGTGGAATATTTTTGCTGTCGGAGAATATTCGTACGACGGCGCAGCCATTTGTGGGCCCCATAACGAAAAAATATCGGATGAAAAAAACGACAAGAATAAGTTTTTTATAAATAACGGTGTAGTTGTTACCGTTAACACTGTTGGAACACCCGGTGGGTAAAGTGAAGTAATACGTGTTGTTGCACAGTAGCACACGGTATTGCACAGTATTTTTATATTATTGTTAATTGAATAATTGTCACTGCACAGTATTTTCCATTATCAGATCAATTATTCATATTATTTAAATAATATTATTAGATAACATTATTGGCAATGTCTAAGGAAGTTCTGACTAGCAGGGGTTATTTAATTGCGCGCCAGTAAGGAGAAATTCTTATCGGAAGGCCCCCTCTTCCCTTAGAACGACCTAGTTGTCAATAATGTAGTTTTGTAATATTATTTGTGAATAATTAATTATTGATTTATATGATAAGGAAATAATTATTTTTGTGGATATAAAAGAAGGAATTAGTGATGAGGTATTTTTATCAGTATTTTGGTGTAGAAAATCGTACGTTTATGAATTTCGGACAATTTATGTTTGGAATTTGGAAAAAATTTCTTCTACAAAGTTGTAGAGAATTAAATTTCTTATGGAAAGGACATAAGATTTGTATTTTTCTGATAAAAGGTTTATTTTTTATGAATTATTGAAGTTCTAGAATTTTGGGTCAGAAGTAATTTTTATGGTTAAAAATATTTTTTTTAAGAAAAATGCTTTTTTAATGGGAGGTGGGCCCCACTGGTGGCTGATGGATTTTAGTCAAAAGGTGGGCGTGAATTTTTTTTTTAAATAAATATTATTTGATTAAATTTTCTATTTTGGCGTTCTAAGCATTTTTCTATAAATAGGGTGCTTAGTTAGAATTTGAAAATCACACCAGAATCAGAAGTTTTCTCTCTCTATAATATCGAGCGTATTTTTGTGAGTATTTCGATACTTTGAGTGTTATTATTCAGTGCAAGTTTTCTTCAGTATTATATCCGATATTCCAGTTCGAAGTACTGTTCTTTTGAGGTAATGGATGTTATTTTTTTCAAAAATGATGTTATTTCTTTCAATATCATGACATCAAAATATTGGTATGAATTTTATTGTGAAATTTTTATCTTTTTCATATTGGAGTTACTATTCACGTATACGGCACTATTCACGAATACGGTACTATTCACAGGAAAAATTAAATTTTCTTTTATTTGTCCAAGTTGGCTATTATGGTTCCTATCTTTGATTGGATCCAAATTTTGATCTTCATTCTTGAATTTTGCTCCACAATTAATTATTATGGAGTATTCTTGAACTTGGATAAACTAAATTACGAATCCCTAATTTTTGTCCTTTATCTCACTGGATTCGTTTTTTTTAAAATATTTTTCATCATCTTCAGGCTTAAATGGTGATACAAAAGAATATCTTTGGCCTGTAGTGCAAAGATGAATGATTATTTGATGAATATCTTTGACTTGTAGTGCAAATATGAATGATATCCTGATGAATATCTTTGGCCCGTAGTGCAAAAATAAATATTTGATTCAAGATATATATTGATTGATGTTACAGGGATAAAATATTGATTATGGACTTTCAAATCATAGAAGATAGTAGACATTATTTCCTACTTAATTCTTCTGATGCATTGTTATTTCCGCTGCAGTTGTTGACCTAAAACTTGTGGTCCATAATATTTTATCTGATTTGTTGAAGACTAAAGATAAATTATTCTTTATTATCTTAGTCATAATATTCTTTACTAGGCTAGTTGAGCTCACCCTTTTCATCTATTGTCCTCTTCAGAAAATGAGAATGTCGCAGGGACGAGTCGGGGGACAGAGTGATGGTCCGAGTTAGAGCAGTAGTAGTCCTCACTATTTTTATATAGTGTGATAATAATTGTAATAAGGACTTAGTTGAATGTTTATATTTTCTAGATGTTTGTATTGACATTCACAGTGTTTGGTCGTATTTTTCACGACCTTGTGTTATAAAAGATTATAATTGGATTTTGTATCATGTGTTTGGCGACTCAGAATAGGTTGGGTTGACTGGACCTATTCTGAGGGCGTTACAGTTGGTATCAGAACTTAGGGATATGATCTCTGGCGGAGATCGGAGAATAGAACTAGGAGGGGAGAGACGAGTAAATCCTTCACTAGTATGTCCTACCTAAGCTTATGTGGTATTTAATTGGTCAGTCGGAGCATAGGGTTATTATGTGATATGTTAATTTATTTAATTAACCCTTGTTTTATGGCAGTATTTGAGAATGGCAGCTGAGAATGTTAACAATGGAGTGAATGAGACCGTGGAGACACCTTTAATCACCAACCAGGAGAACATGCAACAGGAAGGCAATATTCGTCCTGAAAACAACACTGATCAGACGATAAACGATAAGATATTTAGAAGCTTTTTACAGTTCATGCAAAACCAGACGAGGGAGACTCGTGTGCAAAATACAGGTGGAGATAATAACAACACGCGAATTGTTACTGCCAAGCAGTTCAAAGAGTTGGGACCACCAGAGTTTCAGGGAAAGCCAGATCCAATCAAGGCAGAGACGTGGGTTAAGCAAATTACCAAGATATTTGATGTCTTGGGATACACGGAAAAACAAAAGGTTCCATTCGCCACCTTTATGTTTCGTGGAGAGGCAGATTACTGGTGGGAGTCTGTGAAGCGTACCCAGCCTGCCGCACTCAAGATGTCTTGGGAAGCGTTCCAGAAACTGTTCAGTGACAAGTACTTTTCTGAAAGTAATCGTCATATGAAGGAGGTAGAGTTTATCAGACTAGAACAAAACAACATGACTGTGTCCCAGTACGAGTCTAAGTTCGCGGAGTTGTCCAGGTTTGCACCTCATTTGGTAGAGAATGAGGAACATATGACACGGATGTTTCTGAGAGGTTTGAAACCCGAAATACATCAATACCTCATTTCTCACAATTTTTTTTTATATTCAGATGTTGTGAACAGGGATCAATTATTAGAGCGGGATAATGAGTTTGTTCAACCGAGGGACCACAATCAGGGTCGTACCGGTGGTAGCAGTCATCGGAGCAATGACAATCAGCGGGGAGGAAAGTATGACAGAAGCGGTAACCACTCCGGTGGTAATCGTGGCCATGATAGTAAAAAAAGCGAATCGGGGGGAGATTTCAAGAAGAGAAGGTATAATAATGAGAACGTGAAGACGTTGACATCAGCACCAGCATCAACTGTTTCTAGGGGAGGAGAACAACCACCGGTCGTATGCTATAAATGCGGGAAAGAGGGACACATCAGCCCAAACTGCCCACAATAATTCAAAGCATGCTATAACTGTGGAAAAGAAGGACATATAGCTCGAGATTGTCCTGTTGCGAAACCAAGTCCAGCGGGGGTGGTTATTCCAAAGGCGATTTCGGACAAGTTAAAGTCGGTGGTTCCTGGAAGAGCGTTTGTCGTGACAGCCCAAAATGCGAGGAACCCACACGAGGTGATTATGGGTAAGCTAATCATAAACTCTTGCGAAGTTTACACCTTGTTATATACCTGTGCTACCCATTCTTTTATTTCACCTGCTTGTGCTCAACGATTAAATTTGACACTTGAGAAGTTAGACTTTGACTTATATGTTGAAATTTTGTTAGGAAAAACCTTCATTACATCTACGGTTTACAAATCTTGCTTGATTCAGATTGGTACCCTTACCTTACTTGTTGATCTTATATTTTTAAAAATACTTGCATTTGATATGATTTTAGGAATTGACTGGTTAACCACTTACCATGCCAAAATTGATTGTTTTTCTAAGGTTGTTAGTTTTTATATTCCTAACCAACCTGTTGTGCGAATCCAAACAACCAAACCACTAAAATCAGTCAATGTCATTTCAAGTCACAAAGCTATTCGTTTATTGAAAAACGGATGTTAAGCTTTCTTAGCTCATGTCACTTATCTAAACCAAAATACGTCAGATTTGAATAATATTTCTGTTGTTAATGAGTTTCCTGATGTATTTCTCGAAGAACTTCCCGGTCTACCCCAATAACGTGAAGCTGAATTCTTTATTGACCTTGAGCCTGGTGAAAAACCCATTTCTAAAACTCCATATCGAATGGCTCATATTGAACTTCAGGAGTTAAAGGTCCAACTACAGGAGTTGTTAGACATCGGTTTCATTCGTCCTAGTACGTCTCCTTGGGGTGCTCCTGTTTTAGAAAGACGGGAGTATGGGACTTTGTATTGACTATCGGGAGTTGAACCATGTCACCATCAAGAATAGGTATTCGCTACATCGTATTGATGACATGTTCGACCAGTTGCAAGGAGCACATTTCTTTTCAAAGATCGATCTTTGTTCTGGATATCATCAGCTAAAGATTAAAACTGAGGATATTCTGAAGACTGCCTTCAGAACTCGGTACGAGCATTATGAGTTTTTAGTCATGTCTTTTGGATTGACTAATGCTCCTACTGCTTTCATGGTTATGATAAACCATGTATTCAAGGAATATTTGGATTAGTTCGTGGTTGTCTTTATTGATGACATCCTCATCTATTCCAAAAGTCATAAAGATCATGAGCAACACTTGAAACTTGTACTTCAAAGACTTCGTGAAAATAAGTTATATGCTAAGTTGAAGAAATGCAAGTTTTGGCTTGAGGAAGTTGCATTCCTTGGGCACGTGGTATCGAAACATGGAGTATCTGTTGACCCGATGAAGATTGAAGCAATACAAAGTTGGGAGCAACTAAAGTCGGCGACCGAAGTGCGTAGCTTTCTGGGCTTAGCTGGTTATTATCGGAGGTTCGTAGAGGGATTTTCTCGAATTCCTACTCTATTAACTCAGGTAACTCGGAAAGATATAAAATTCGTTTGGAGCGAGGAATGTGAGAAGAGCTTCCAAGAGCTCAATGAGGAGACTTATCTTGGCACCTATTCTGACAATACCATATGGTTCGGATGAATTTGTTATCTACAGCGATGCTTCGGGCAAAGGGTTAGGATGTGTTCTCATGCAACATGGGAAAGTCATAGCCTATGCCTCGTGACAACTTAAGGAGTATGAGAGGAATTATCCTACTCATGATCTAGAGTTGGCAGCAGTCGTTTTCGCGTTGAAGATCTGGAGACACTACCTGTACGGGGAGAAAGTGGAGATTTATACGGATCTTAAGAGCCTTAAATATTTTTTCACTCAGAAGGAACTCAACATGCGGCAACGACGTTGGCTTGAGCTGTTGAAAGATTACGATCATACCATCCAATACCATCTGGGAAAAGGGAACGTGGTAGATGACGCGTTGTGTAGAAGATCATATGCGGGAATGAGTGCGATGATGTCAAGTATACGCGTAGAACCAACTTTGATTGATAAAGTTAAAGCTACTCAAGCTATGAATCCAGAGATGATGAAGATGAAGAAGAAGGTGCAAGAAGGTGCGGTTCCAGAAGTAAGAATCGATGAAGAAGGAATACTCCGAGTCAACTCCAGACTTTGTGTTCCTAACGATTCTGATTTGAAGTATAGAATCATGATGGAGGCACACAACACACCATTTGCAATCTATCTTGCGAGTACCAAAATGTATCGTGATCTTCGACATATATTTTGGTGGAGCAATATGAAGAGAGAGATCGCGGAGTTTATTTCAAGATGTTTAACTTGTCAACGTGTAAAGGCGGAGCATCAAATGCTGAAGGGTCTATTGCAACCACTGGAGATTCCGAAAATGGAAGTGGGAACACATTACCATGGATTTCGTTACGGGTCTTCCCAAGGTTTCTCAAGGCATAGATGCGATTTGGGTTATTATTGATAGATTAACCAAGTCTGCTCATTTCTTGCCGATACGGGAGACCTATTCCCTTGAACGACTTTCTCGTATGTACGTGAATGAGATTGTGAGGTTGCATGGCATGCCAGTATCCATAGTTTCAGATCGTGACCCAATATTTACTTCACGATTTTGGGTTAGCTTGCAGAAAGCTATGGGCACAGACTTACGATTCAGTTTGGCATATCATCCTCAAACGGACGGGCAATCGGAAAGGACTATTCAAACTCTTGAAGATCTATTGAGACTCGGTGTTCTATACTTCAAAGGGAGTTGGGATAAGTACCTACCATTGGTGGAATTCTCCTACAATAACAGTTATCAGGCAAGTATAGGTGTGGCTCCATTCGAGGCGTTGTATGGGAGAAAGTGTCGTTCTCTAGTATGTTGGGATGAAGTGGGTGAGGCAACATTATTAGAACCGGAGTTAGTGCGTATGACTACAGAAAAGATCCAAATGATCCGAAAACATATACAAACGGCACAAAATAGACAAAAGAGTTATGCGGATCTTCATCGAAAGGACGTGGAATTTAATGTTGGGGACTATGTATTGTTACGTGTTGCTCCGTGGAAAGGAGTTACGAGGTTTGGGAAGAGAGGAAAGCTTAATCCATGATTCATTGGTCCATTGGAGATTCTTGACCGAGTAGAAAATGTGGCCTATAGACTCGCATTACTTCCAAGCATGTCTCGTGTTCATAACGTGTTTCACATATCTGTGTTACGTAAATATGTGAAAGACCCGAGCCACATTATTGAGTTAGAACCGGACGAGATAGCCGAAGATTTAACGTACGAGGAGGTACCTATCAAGATTTAGGATAGGAAGGAGCATGTCCTACGCACAAAGGTTATACCACAAAGTCAAAGTTTTGTGGAGGAACCATGCTATTGAGGAAATGACCTAGGAGTTGGAATCGGAAATGAAAGCGAGGTATCCTCACCTTTTCGAAACACCAGGTACGCACGTCAATTTCAAGGATGAAATTTCATAAGGAGGGGAGGTTGTAAGACCCCAACTTTTATGAATAAAAAATTAAATTTCCTCTATATATTATTTTGAAATAGTTAGGGGTTAATTTGATAATGTGGAATGTTATGGTTAAAATGTGCAAATATTTTAAATAAGCAAGTGGTTATAAAATATTCATTGTTGTCGGAGAATATTCGTTTGGTCGTGAAATATTCTTATTGTCGGAGAATATTCGTACGACGGCGCAGTCATTTGTGGGCCCCATAACGAAAAATTGTAGGATGAAAAAAACGACAAGAATAAGTTTTTTTATAAATAACGGCGTAGTTGTTACCTTTAACACTGTTGGAATACCCGGTGGGTAAGGTAAAGTAATACGCGTTGTTGCACAGTAGCACACGGTATTGCACAGTATTTTTATATTATTGTTAATTCAATAATTGTCACTGCACAGTATTTTCCATTATCAGATCAATAATTCATATTATTTGAATAATATTATTAGATAACATTATTGGCAATGTCTATGGAAGTTCTGACTAGGAGGGGTTATTTAATTGCGCGATAGTAAGGAGAAATCCTTATCGGAAGGCCCCCTCTTTCCTGGGAACGACCTGGTTGTCAATATTGTAGTTCTGTAATATTATTTTTGAATAATTAATTATTGATTTATATGATAAGGAAATATTTATTTTTGTGAATATAAAAGAAGGAATTATTGATGAGGTGTTTTTATCAGTATTTTGGTGTGGAAAATCGTCCGTTTATAGATTTCGGACAATTTATGTTTGGAATTTGGAAAAACTTTCTTCTACAAAGTTGTAGAGAATTAAATTTTCTATGGAAAAGATATAAAATTTGTATTTTTCTAATAACAGGGTTATTTTTTTATGAATTATTGAAGTTCTAGAATTTTGGGTCGGAAGTGATTTTTGGGGTTAAAAATATTTTTTTTAAGAAAAACATTTTTTTAATGGGAGGTGGCTGATGGATTTTAGTCAAGTGGTGGGCGTGATTTTTTTTTTAAATATTATTTTATTAATTTTTTTTTTTGGCGTTCTAAGCATTTTTCTATAAATATGGTGCTTAGTTAGAATTTGAAAATCACACCAGAATCAGAAGTTTTCTCTCTCTATAATATCGAGCATATTTTTGTGAGTATTTCGATACTTCGAGTGTTACTATTCAGTGCAAGTTTCCTTTAGTATTATATCCGATATTCCAGTTCGAAGTACTGTTCTTTTGAGGCAAGGGATGTTTTTTTTTCAAAAATGATGTTATTTCTTTCAATATCATGACATCGAAATATTAGTATAAATTTTATTATGAAAATTTTACCTTTTTCATATTGGAGTTACTATTCACGTATACGGCACTATTCACGTATACGGCACTATTCACGAATACGGTACTATTCACAAAAAAAATAAATTTTCTTTTATTTCTCCAAGTTGGCTATTATGGTTCCTATCTTTGATTAGATTCAAGTTTTGATCTTCATTCTTGAATTTTTCTCCACAATTAATTATTATGGAGTATTCTTGAACTTGGATAAACTAAATTACGAATTCCTAATTTGTGTCCTTTATCTCACTGGATTCATTTTTTTTAAAAATATTTTTCATCATCTTTAGTCTTAAATGGTATTACAAAAGAATATCTTTGGCCTGTAGTGCAAAGATGGATGATTATTTGATGAATATCTTTGGCCTGTAATGCAAAGATGAATGATTACCTGATGAATATCTTTGGCCCGTAGTGCAAAGTTGAATATTTGATTCAAGATATATATTGATTGATGTTACAGGAATAAAATATTGATTATAGACTTTCAAATCATAGAAGATAGTAGACATTATTTCCTACTTAATTCTTCTGATGCATTGTTATTTCCGCTACAGTTGTTGATCTAAAACATGTGGTCCATAATATTTTATCTGATTTATTGAAGACTAAAGATAAATTGTTCTTTATTATCTTAGTCATAACATTCTTTATTGGGCTAGTTGAGCTCACCTTTTTCATCTATTGTCCTCTTCAGGAAATGAGAATGTCGCAGGGACGAGTCGGGGGACAGAGTGGTGGTCCGAGTTAGAGCAGTAGTAGTCCTCACTATTTTTATATAGTGTGATAATAATTGTAATGAGAAATTAGTTGAATGTTTATATTTTTTAGATGTTTGTATTGACACTCACAGTGTCTGGTCGTATTTTTCACGACCTTGTGTTATAAAAGATTGTAATTAGATTCTGTACCATATGTTTGGCGACTCAGAATGGGTTGGGTTGACTGGACCTATATTCTGGGGGCGTCACAATGTAAATGTTATTTCTCAACCCAGATCAGTTATTAACATATCATAGAACATATATTAACACTTAAACATAACATCTAAAGAAAAATTAAGGATCTAGCAAGAGGGTTTAAATTTTATACCTTTCTTAACTATTTTCAATTTTTGATCCTTAATCTGTTATGGGTTAGTGTATATGATGTTTTGGGCTTTTTAGAAATTGATCTAGAGTGTGTATTTCATGGGTCTTAGAGAGAGAAAACTTGGCTTGGGTGTAATATGAAGCTTCCTTTCTTTTTCTCTTTCTTTAATTTCTTACTTTGATTCATTGAATCTAATCTTGCTATGTGTCATGTAATGGCTGATAGAGAAGATTTTCAACATGTGAGAAAATCCTAGATATGGTGAGTCATGAGAATTGGTGAGATTTGCAACCAAGCTAATAAAACAAAACAAAAAAATGGTATTTTTGTAAACTAACCAAATAATTTAAGGGTGTTCTTGTCCATGGTGCATAATTCTAGGGTTTAACCCTTAGGTTTTAATACTTAGGGTTTGCCAAATCATTCCTAGGGTTTGAAAAATTAACTAAGAATTAAATAAAAATTTAATTAGAGCACACTAATAAAAAAAATAGGTTTTTCAAATAATAATTAGGGTTTTGTAAAAATTAGGGTTTCTTGCTATAATTAGGATTCCCAACTTTATGAATTAGGGTTTTCTAATTATTATCCTTAATCACATAATATACATACTTTCAATTAAATACAACATAATCAATTATTATGTTTAATATATAAATATAATAAATTAAATAAATTCTTAACATATATTCATATAATTATGTTAATTATCATAATTATATATAAAATTCATAATCATAACTTGTATTAATATACTTACATATATTTGAATACAAATATAATTAATAATTATATTTAATGTCCAAATTACTTAAGAAATTAATTTCTTATTATACATAACATAATATACTTTCTTTTTAAATACAATTATACAATAATTGTATTAATTCATGAAATTTCATAACATAGATCAACATTAGGATTTTGATCTATAATCACACTTTACCTTATATACCATTATTAATTAAGTTAAAATAATTAACTTAATTAATCTTGATAAATTCACATAATAAAATAATTATTATTATAATTCTAAGAATTACTTCATATATTATTTAAATAATATATTAATCATATTTTCATGGAAAATAAATAATAAAATATTTTTACTATCAAAATTAATTTATTATAAGAATATAATTTATAATAATTAATAATTCTTTTATCGAAAAATTTATTTAAAATCATTCATGCAATAAATAAATATATATTTATCACAAATATACATATTATTTACCTTGCACGTATTCCCACCCTTATTTTGATAGAAATAATAGTAAAAAAAATTATACGCAAAATTTCTTATTTAATTATATAAAAATATTGGGTTATTACAGTAAACCAAAGATTGAGTTGAAGACCAAGTTGAAGAACAAGTTAAGGTCTCGTATATCATCACATTTAGTGGTGATTAATGGGAAATCGATTTACAACATAAGGTATGTTAATAAGCTGAAATGAACGTTAAATAACTTGAACGGATGTTATTAGTTTAACGTTTCGGTTAAGTTATACAAGAAGGAGAAATTAGGCAAATACATTGTATATCGATTATAAATTCTCATTAGTATACTATGTGTTATGCTTAGAAGTGGTAGAGGCCAAGTAGCGTACTTAAAGATTTAAGAAACGCAAAGGCAAGTTTTCTAACTCTTGTATTAACGTTGAGTTATACATATTTTCTAACTCTTGTTTATACCTTATGGTTGGATAAGAGGTCATTATGCATAACTGCTTATGCATAAAAGAGATTATTGAATGGTCGATGCCAATTGTTTCGGCTAGATTGAGACGTAAATATATTTTGGTGGGTTTTCCACAAATCTTTCCAGAATATATATATATTGAAGCTATCCTATGCCAAGTGATTGGTAAGGATTCTCAGTAGAACCTGAGAGTGAAAAAACAAATGTTTTTACGTCGTTAGTTCGACGGGCACGCGAGTTTGCCAATGATTAAACGTAAAAACGTTTAATGAATGAATGTTGATCAACATAGAGTATTACAGGCTGATCACCTGGATGTGCTCGTAAGATATATCAAACTTACGGCCTTAGTGCTGGGTTGTTCCTTTCAAAAATTGAGAACCAAGTGATGGTTCGTGGTCTTTAACCAGGAAAGCTTTCGAAGAGACTATATGTCCTTAGGAATGGTTTTAAAGAAATCAAAACGATATTTTGATTGTTCAGAAGTACTTCATAGCTATTGTACAACTATTGAAGTGAAAAGATATGATTCTTGATTTTGTGGTTTTAAGATAAAATGTTAAATTGCTGAGCTGCTTATGCTCATTCTTGCTTAAACTAAATGTTTTCAGCAAGGAATGAACGAACCGAAGGATCCGAGAAAGACAAAGGCAAGTCCAAGATGGACAAGTAGAGACCTTTGTAATAGCATAGTATTAGTACTGTATTTACTGATATTATGACACAGAATAATATTATGGTTATCGAGAACCTGGGAAGGAATGAATAGAATGAATGTTTAGTAAACTCATGCGTGATATTGAAGTCTTTCAATGGAATGTATAAGTAGAATGTAGTACCGTGTAGCACCAGGTCCAGGATTTGAAGGTACCCAGATTTGGGGGCGTCACAACTTGGTATCAAAACCTTAGGTTATATAACTTAAGGGGTAAAAACCTTAGGTTATAACCTAGAGAAGAAAAGTAGAAGTTAGAAGTAAACAAACCCGGGTAGGGGTTTCGAAAGAGAAAAGTAACCTTAAACATATTAAATATGATATATTGTTCATATTTTGATTGTATAATAATCCAGTTATTTATGTTTTATTGTGGATAATAGGAGTAATGAGCATGTATAATGAAATGCATGAGGTTAGCGAGGATTCAGTCAACTTTATAGAGGTGGTACCTATGCCAGTAGCGAAAGTACCCGTGATAGTGATAGAGGAGACTGACATAGAAGAAGAAGACCCGTCTGAGTATTCCAACAACTTTGACTTTGTGTCATTGTTCGAGGGTATGTCAGAGGAAGAAGTTGAGTCAGTACCGATTAATACGGTACTGCCTATTGAAGAGGTGGAGGATTCTACACCAGAAGAGTCCATGAAATTCTTGTTCATGGCAATATTGGACAGAAATGTCCAACTGAGTAAAGAGGTCGGTGACCTCGAGAAAGTAGTTGATGACGTGGTAGAGGACAGAGACGATATGGAGATCTTCTGGGAGGCCGAGCATGACGAAAAAGTGCTGGCCAAGGATAAAGTCCGGGACTTGAAACTAGAAGTCTAGGAGCTGAAAGCGGAGCTTCTGAATAAGAAGCAAAGAATAGGTTAAATGACCTATATTCATAGGTGCTCGTACGAGGATTACCAACAGCAGATTGCTGAGTATCCCGTGGAAGAAGGACAGACTCGACATAATATTAGCCGAGATATTATGGCCGATGCGGATTACAATATTGATGTGAAGCAAATGTAGTTTTGTAGTATGTATATAGAAGAGATAGCGATGTAAATGTTAATATAGCTAGTAATGACGTAAAACCCTTTTTGTATAGTCAAGGGTAGTCTTTTATAAATCCCAACTTTTGGAAGTAAATGCGGGATGGTAATGTAAATGGCTGAAGCCATGTAATGTACAGTGTAGTATTATACTACAAAGAAGCATTTTAATATAAGAGTTTATTGAAGTGCTTGGCCATGTGATTGAGTTATTAATTGATTGTTAATAATAACCAAAGAAAGAATTAATTAATAACTAACATGTTTCGTATTAACAGAAAATGCCGCCAAGAAGACGACACAGAAACCGTGAAGAAGAACCTCGTAATGAGGAAGAGCATGGGAATGACAACCCGATGCTAGAATTTGTGAATTTCTTAGCAACGACTCTCAATCGAACGAGAGATACCGTACATGCGAATCCTGGGGTAGGTCGAGGAACCACCTTTAAGGAGTTCAAAGTAATAGGTCAGCCTGAGTTCCATGGAACTACAGATCCTATAGCCGCCCAAGGTTGGGTGAAAGAGATTGAGAAGGCATTTTTTATTGCAAATGTCGGTGAGGCGCAGAAGACTTCTTTTGCGACTTACCTGGTGAATGGTGAGGCTAACTATTGGTGGGAGGCCAACCAGAGTAAGGTCGAAACAGACGTGGTCACGTGGGAATGGTTTAAAGAATTGTTCATTGAGAACTACTTTCCCCCGAGTGTGCAGGGGAGAATGGAAATTCAGTTCTTGGAACTGAAGTAGGGGGAAATGACAATTTCCCAATATGTTGCCAGGTTTAATGAACTGGCGAGGTTTGCTCCACATCAGGTGGACACAGAATTGCTAAAGGCATGACGGTTTGAGCAAGGGATTAAAATCATGACTCTATAACCGGATCTCAGTTCTCCAAAGTGTTACCTTTGGAGCTGTGTTGGAAAAGGCTATTATAGCCGAGGGTGGTAGTGAGGCATTGACCTTATACCACAAAAAGAAAAAGAATAAGGCTAAGACTGAGGTGTCAGTCAAAGTCGTGGGAGACAATGGGAGTGGCCAAAAAAGAAAGAATTTCAGCTCTGGGAATACCGGAGTAAAATAAGAGTTTCCCAAGAGGAAAATGAAGGCATACAAGACTTGCGGCAAGGCTCATTCAGGAGTTTGCCTCAAGGGAAAGGCGGTTTGTTACAATTGTGGACAGGAAGGGTGTATTTCACCTAACTGTCCCAGTCCTAAGAAAAGCCGTGGGTGCTTTGTGTGTGGATCTACGGACCACATGACACGAAACTGTCCGAATATTCTGATGGTGGGAAAGAAGATAGCACTAGCAAGCTAGCTATTGGTGGCACAGTACCACAAGGTAGACCGATTGCCCGTACGTTTAATATGACGATCCAGGATGCGGTAGCATCAAGTGACATCGTAGCAGGCATTATCCCGATCAACGATATAAATGCCTATGTGCTATTTGATTCGGGTGCAACGTATTAGTTCATAGCACGCAAGTTTGCTGAATGACTAGAATTACTCGCCGATTAGCTTGTAATACCTTTGAACATTAAGGTAGCGAAAGAGTAAGAAATTCCTGTTGACTCTGTTCACAGGAGTTGTTATGTAGATATAAGGGGTAACAGGTTATCGGTAAATCTTATACCAATAAAGCTGGGAGAATTCGATGTAATTCTCGGAATGGACTGGTTAGTTAACCATGGAGCGATCATAGATTGTAAGAATAAGAGTGTAAACCTTCGAATTTCCAAGAAACCCAAGGTAGTGTTCTACGGTAGTAAATCACCGGGACGCTCTTGTTGTCTAACCATGACGCAAGCCAAGAAGCTGTTGAAGAAGGGATGTGAAGGTTACCTGTGCCATGTTGCTGATACCAAGTGATTGGGAGCAACGTTGGAACAAATACCTATTGTCAACAAGTATGCGGATGTTTTTTTGAGTGACTTTCTAGGTCTTCTAGCTGACAGGGAGACCGAATTCGTTATCGAACTTGCGCTAGGAACGACACCAGTTTCGAAGGCACCGTATCGTATGGAGCTAGTAGAATTGAAAGAGCTAATGATTCAATTACAAGAACTTTTGGACAAGAAATATATTCTGTGACAACCCAAAAATTTACAAGATCCTAAATGATTTAAATAAAAGTTAAATGATAAAACCTAGATGTGAATTTGAGGAATAATTTAAAATTTTAAAGAATAACCTATAATGTTTACTATTTGAATAAGAATAAAAAAATATAACCTAATATATATATATATATATATATATATATATATATATAAGGTAGGGTAATTAAATACTCTAAGAGATTTACTTTGTACATTTTAAATAATTAATTTTATAATTTAATTATAGCAAGTCTAATTAGGTTATGAAATTAAAGATATATGAGTAAATGATTTATTTACAAAGGTGTGTAATGGAACCCTAACTAAATGATTAGGATATGATAAAAATTAGAGAGTATGGGACTAAGTTGATTTTATGGCCCAATAAATTATTTAAGTAGCCCAAATTTGCAGCCCAATTATTTATTTAAGTATTGGACTTGTAGCTACTTGATTTAACAGCAATTAAGTTATTAAGCTAGCCCAATATATCAAGTATGGGACAAATATTATGATGGCCCAATTTAATTATTGGTGGAAGCCCAAGTTTAATTTAATTAGTAGGCATACTAAGCAAAATCCAAGCCCAAGAGAAATTAGGTAAAGCTCAATCCTTTAGCCCAATGGGAGATAAGACATTTTGGGCCTTTAATAAGCTTAATAAGGCATTGGGCCTAAGCCCAAGCAATTAGTTAGGAAGCCCAAAAAGAATTAAAATAACAAGCCCAAAAGGGTAAAAAAAAATTTAAGGAAAATATATGAAATGACCAAATTACCCTTAAAATTATCTGGAAAATGACCAAAATACCCTCCCATCCATGTGAACTTAAATCAACCAATCAGAGAAGAGATAATGCAAGCATGATGCAAATATGACATCATCCTTAAAGAAACACAGATGATGCAAGCATGACATCAGCATTAAAGAATCATAAAAGATGATGTCATCATAATGTCACCCAGGGACTAAGGTGCAATTAATGAGGTACTAAAGTGCAATTAACCAGGGTACCAAACTGTAAAAAGTTAGGGGCAAACTGTAAAAAGTTGAGCCCCTAATGTGCAATTATTGAAACTATATTTTCCTATAAATAAGAGCCATTTCTCTTCATTTTTTCAAAACAAAAATTAGAGTTAGAGAGAGAGAGGAGCATTTTCGTTGCTATAGAGAGAGGAAAGATTTTGGTAAGGTTCAAGACTGCAAATGATTAGTTAAAGCTTGCAACTTCAAGAGTTATTTACTCTTGTGGTTATTATTTTAATTATTCTTTATATATTTAGTAAAAATATACTTTTATAAGCAGTTTCTATGTCCGATTTTCTTCAAGTATTTAGTAAGAATATGTATGTTATAAGCAGTTATAATACTGAAATTATCTCAAATAAAATAGTCGAATATTCATTTATAAGCAGTTATAATGCTCAATTTATTTTAAATATAGTTGATGAATATTCATTCCATAAGAAATTATAATGCTGAAATTATTTCATGTATAGTACAAGGACTTTTATTTATAATTGGTTATATGATTTACTAGTTATAAATAAGAACTTATAAACGAACGAGTAAGTGTTAAGTCTAAGGTAGTGCAATTGTACACTTTAATAGTTGATGTATAGTAGCTGGGCTAAACGATTCCTTCATATGGGGAAGATATATACGAATTAGTAACCGATCTAACTCACTGTGAAAATAGTGTAGACGAGACGTAAACTAATTTGTTAGTTGTTTGTGGGAAACCACTCAGTATACTATATTGAATACTATTAAAGGCTAGATGTGTGCTAGGTTTAGACTTGTAGATATGTATAGTGTTAAGGTTATCTAATATTTAACTATTGTTTAAATGTTAGATAGTTTACTTATAAGGTATATTATACTAATTGAAAGATCAAATCTTATAACTAATAGGTCTTTTCAATAAAGCGATTAACTTAAATTGCGTAGCAGTAATCGACGGTACAGGCAAGTTCCTATACTCTTTTATTGAGCAAGTTTTTTTCTCTAACTCAACTTTGAGTTATATTTCAAAGCATGTTCGTTAATAATTATTGTTATTTATTCACATCTATACTGATTATTGATTCACACTTAGTGCATGTTGCATATGTTCATCAGGTATGAAAGGCTGATCACCTTCATTACCATTTGGTTCAATTAAATTTGTTCATGTTTATTGTTGGCCATTCTTCATTATTGACTCGGTCATTCAGTTATGAAAATGGATTTATATCCTTTCACAATTATTTATATTGTTGAAAGTTTGTCAACTTATTATTCTTTTCAATTATGATATATCTTCATTTGAACTTAAACTTGCTGGGCAAACTTGTTGCTCACCCTTGCTATATCATGATAAACATTTCAGATTTAGACGAAACTTCGGATACAGGCAAAGACAAAGACAAACTCCAAAATTGGATTTGGATGCAGGTTAAACTTGTAATAGTATTGAATGCAAATGAAATGGTATGTCGTATAGGATATTGAAGGCATGTATTAAGTTAAGGTTACAGACCTTGGGGATTATGTTGTAATAAGTTATTGTGTAAATAATTTATGTTTATATCTTCCAGAATAGTTATAGAAATGATGTATCGTAACGTACCAGGTCCGAGGTTCTGGGGACCCGGATTTGGGGGCGTCACACATTCAACCGAGTGTCTCTCCATGGGGAGCGCCGGTATTGTTTATGAAGAAGAAGGATGGGTTGTTGAGGCTTTGTATCGACTACAGAGAGTTGAACAAGCTAACGATAAAGAATAAATACCCATTGCCCAGGATCGATGATCTTTTTGATCAATTGAAAGGGGCAAAACATTTTTCAAAGATATATTTAAGATCGGGGTATCACCAGTTGAAGGTTAGAGTGGAAGATGTACCTAACACAACATTTAGGACTCGTAATGGCCATTACGAGTTCCTAGTGATGTCATTTGGGTTGACGAAGGTGCCAGCCGCATTCATGGACATGATGAACAGAGTGTTCAAGCAATACTTGTATAAGTTTGTCGTGGTGTTCATTGATGATATCTTAGTCTATTCCAAGACAAAGGAGGATCATGCTGAACATTTGAGATTAGTGTTGGAAGCACTAAGGAAAGAGAAGTTATATGCGAAATTCACTAAGTGTGAATTTTGGCTAGAAAGAGTGCAGTTTTTGGGGCACTTTATTGACAAAGAAGGAGTTTCAGTTGATCCAGCGAAGGTGGAAGCTGTGATTAACTGGGAACAATCAAAAACGCCGACTGAGGTGTGGAGTTTTCCGGGGTTAGCGGGATACTATCGGAGGTTCATTCAGGACTTCTCGAGGATAGCTACTTCGTTAACCAATTTAACCAGAAAGACGATGAAATACGTATGGACAGAAAAGTGTGAAGACAACTTTCAAGAGCTGAAGAAGAGATTAAGTCAAGCACCGGTATTATTTTTACCAGATGAAACGGGGAATTTTGTAGTGCATAGCGATGCTTCACATAAAGGACTGGGATGCGTGCTCATACAGAATGGCAAAGTCATTGCGTATGCATCTAGCTAGTTCAAGGAGTATGAGGGGAATTATCCTACTCATGACCTTGAACTAGACGCAAGTGGTTTTTGCCTTAAAAATTTGGAGGCATTACCTGTACGGAGAGAAGTGTGAGATCTACACAGACCACAAAAGTCTGAAGTACATCTTCACTCAAAAGGATTTAAACATGAGGCAGAGTAGATGGATCTTGTTGATTAAGGATTACGATTGCGAAATCCTATATCACCCAGGAAAGGCAAATGTGGCGGCCGACGTCTTAAGTCGAAAGGGTCGGGAGAAGCTATCAATGTTAACAGCTCACGAAGAGTTGATAACAGAGATGGAAAGAATGGAATTAGAAGTGCAATGTCCTAGTAAGGAAGGAGAGAAACTATTTGTGATAGAGGTACAACCTACTATCGGAGAAAAGGTGAAGGAAGTACAACTCAAAGCTGAGGAATGCGAGCGAATAAGGAAGAAGATTGCAGACGGTACTGAGAGTACGTACAATCTCGATAACGAAGGGTTATTAAGATTTGAAGGAAGAATTTGGGTTCCATGTGATTCAAAATTGAAAGAAGAAGTAATAGATGAAGCTCATCACTCTAGGTACTCGATTCATCCTGGTAGTACCAAGATGTATCAAGACCTTTGAACCAATTTTTGGTGGCCTAATATGAAGAGGGAGATAGCAGAATATGTCAGTAGGTGCTTAACTTGTCAAAAAGTTAAGGCAAAACATCAAAGACCCAGTAGTTTATTACAATCATTGGAGATTCTGGAATGGAAGTGGGAGCATATCATGATGGATTTTGTGGTACGACTTCCAACGACGCAGAAAGGATACGACGCTATTTGGGTGATAGTGGATCGTTTGACGAAGTCGGCTCATTTCTTGCCGATAAAAGCCAGGTATAACCTGGACCAGTTAGCTAAACTTTATGTCAAGGAGATCGTCTCCCAATATGGAGTTTTAGTTTTGATTGTGTCAAATTACGATCCGCAATTCACTTCAAATTTCTGGAAGAGTTTTCAAGAACAGATGGGAATGTAACTGAGGTTGAGTATGGCGTACCATCCTTAGACTGATGGGCAAAGCGAGAGAATAATCAAAATGCTAGAAGACATGTTAAGGTCTTGCGTTATGGATTTCAAGGGTAGTTGGGACGATCATCTACCATTGGTAGAGTTCGCTTACAACAACAGCTATCACGCTAGTATAGGCATGCCGCCTTACAAAGCGTTATATGGACGGAGATGTCGAACACCACTTTGGTGGGATGAAGTGGGAGAACGTCGAATGTTGGGACCTGAAATGGTACAGAAAATGGCGGAAGTAATTAAGTTAATAAGAACGTGACTAGTAGCAGCTCAAGACAGACAAAAAAAGTATGCTGATCCACATTGGAAGAACAGATAGTTTGAAGTCGATTCGTATGCATTCCTAAAGGTGTCATCCTAGAAAGGGAAGATATCTTTCTGGAAGAAAGGAAAGTTAAGCCCTAGGTTCATAGGACCTTTTGAGGTTCTACGAAGGGTAGGAGAGGTAGCTTATGCGATAGCATTACCTCCAGAATTGGGTCATATCCATAACGTGTTTCATGTATCAGTATTGCGTCCTTATAAGCCGGATTACAAATATGTAATCGAGTATGAACCAATCCAAGTCGAGAAGGACTTAACGTAGGAAAAGATTCCTATTCAAGTCATTGATAGGAAACAACAAGTGTTGAGAAGCAAAGTTATACCTTCGGTGAAGGTAATATGGAGGAACCACAATGCCGAGGAAGCAACGTGGGAACTCAAGGACAAGATGAGGAAGGATTATCCTCATTTGTTCGAGTAACTTATATTGCAATTCTGGGGACATAATTCTTATAAGGAGGGGAGAATGTTACACCCGAGAAAATTGAACGATTATGTAAAGGGATTTTATTTGATTTATTGAATAAAATTCGATTTATTTGTTTATTAAAGTGAGTAAGCAAATTAAAGGTCGTTCTATTACCTAGAGAAGTTCAAAATGGTTAGTATTCTAGCTTTGTGTTAGAAATAATGAATGTGGATTTTTAAGACGAAAATAAAGTCTTTTCGAGGAAATGACGAAATATGCACTATTCATAAAAACCCTAAGGGTTAGGGTTTGACCCTAAGGGCTAGGGTTCGTGTAACCCTAAGCTCGTTTGAGAGTTTGAAATGTCGTAATGACATTCTGTCAAAAGATTTAACGGTAATATACCGTGAAAAGTTAAATTAGCCACGAAGAGGTTTTCTCGGAAGAAAAGTACAGAAATCACTATTCATCTATTTCAGATCGGGAATTAATTTTGAAATTCCGAGAAACGTGTAATGATAGGATTTTGAGGCGAGATGAAATATGAATATTTCATTTATGGCTCGCAAAGTTTTCCCCTAGGGACTTAAAATCCTAAGCGTTAGGGAAAGTAAAATCAATGATTAAATTGATTACGTATAATAATAAATGATTATTATAAAGAAGGAATACACGTATAATACGAGGTATTATACAAGAGTAATACGAAGAGGATAAGAGAATTAATACAACGTATAATACGAATTTTATACGAAGTAAATACGTTGAAATGTATTAAAATCAATTAGATGATTCGTGGGTCGAACCATTGGGTAAACGAGTGGGTTTAACCCATGGTTCAACCCACAACCCATGTTGGCACATGGGGGACAAGATGGCCACATGGAGGGCCATGTGGAGGGGTGCCCATGTGCTAGCACATGCTAGCATATGGGGGACATGGTGGTGATGTTGAGAGGAGGTGGAGTTGAGGAGGTTTGGTCTAATGACCAAACTACCCCAACTCTTTCAATCTCTATAAATAGAGAGCAAATGCAAGGCATTTGTTGGTTATTTGAAATTCCACCAAGATCTAAAGAGAAAGAGAAGGAGCTAGCTTGCCTACTTGCTAAGAATTCAAGTAATCAAGAAGAAGAAAAAGCTTTGAGTCTCCATACTCATCCAAGCAAGAACAATGAAGGTATAACCTAAGAAATTATGTAAAATTTCCTTCTTTCATTAATAACTTTGATAGAGAAGTGATTGAAGGAGGTATGATTATGGAGATGTTATAAGGATGGTGTAATGGTGAATTAGGAACCCTAATAAACCTAGCATGATGAAGTAATAAGAACTCATTAAGGTCTAATGAAGAACCTAGTGAATTCATGGAAAATGGACTAATTAATTAGTTAAACCATGAAAACTTGAATGTTTTGAATGGTTAGGATTAATAATGATCAACCATTGAACTGATTCCAATTGGTTTGAAGTAAAAAATGACGAAGAACGAAGGTTCGGCGAAAGTTACGCGATTTGACGATAATTATCGAAAACGTAAATTTCCCAGATTAGAGGTCATTATGCATAACTGCTTATGCATAAAAGAGATTATTGAATGGTCGATGCCAATTATTTTGGCTTTGTGTTATGATTGGTAAGGATTCTCAGGGGAACCTGAGAGTGAAAAATACAAATGTTTTTACGTCGTTAATTCGACGGGCACACGAGTTTGCCAATGATTAAACGTAAAAAAGTTTAATGAATGAATGTTGATCAACATAGAGTACTACAGGTTGATCACCTGGATGTGCTCGTAAGATATATCAAACTTACGGCCTTAGTGCCGGGTTATTCCTTTGAAAAATTGAGAACCAAATGATGGTTCGTGGTCTTTGACCAGGAAAGATTCCGAAGAGACTATATGTCCTTGGGAATGGTTTTAAAGAAATCAAAACGATATTTTGATTGTTCAAAAGTACTTCATAGCTATTTTATAGCTATTGAAGTGAAGAGATATGATTCTTGATTTTGTGGTTTTAAGATAAAATGTTAACTTGCTGAGTTACTTATGCTCATTCTTGCTTAAACTAAATGTTTTCAGCGAGGAATGAACATACCAAATGATCTAGGAAAGACAAAGGCAAGTCCAAGATGGACAAGTAGAGGCCTTTGTAATAGCATAGTATTAGTACTGTATTTACTAATATTATGACATAGAACAATATTATGGTTAGCAAGAACTTGGGAAGGAATGAATAGAATGTATGTTTAGTAAACTTATGCGTGATATTGAAGTCTTTCAATGGATTGTATGAGTAGAATGTAGTACTTTGTAGCACCAGGTCCAGGGTTTGAAGGTATCCAGATTTGGGGGCATCACAACCTCCGCCACCCACCTCCACCATATGCCGTCCGCCGACAACTTCATCTAGGTATTCAGTCATTCTCTTTCGTTTATATATATTTTTATTTGGATTTGATATGAAATTATATATAATGCATATTATATGTTTATATGTGTCTATATATGTTTGATTTGGCTATTTAGTTTGAATATGGGTTAGATTTATATATATGTGATATTTAGTTTCAATTTGGCTTTAATTTGTGCAATTTGAGTGCATGCATGTTCATAATATGATATATTGATATTAAGGCTTATATTAGTGTATTATTATATAATATTAATTACTAAAATACATAAATTAAATATTAATCTACATTCAATTAAATATAATAACATATAAATATAATAAAATAACACAAAATAATACAAACTAAAGTAAAGAAAATAAAAAAATAAATTACCTTAGTTTACTTAATTTTCCCCTACTAAAATCAACTAAGTAACATTTACTTAGTTTTCACTACTAAATTTATAACTATTTAGTTTGAATTAGTATTAATATTACTTAATTAATATTACTTATTAGTTTCCCACTACTAATTAAAATAAATTAAGTAGTATTAATTTACTTAGTTAATATTACTTATTATTTACCCAATACTAATTAAAATAAATTAAGTAGTATTAATTTACTTAATTAGTTAATATTACTTATTATATACCCAATATATACTAATTAAAATAAATTAAGTAATATTAATTTACTTGGTTAATATTACTTATCATATATCCAATACTAATTAAAATAAATTAAGTAGTATTAATTTACTTAATTAGTTAATATTACTTATTATATACGCAATATATACTAATTAAAATAAATTAAGTAGTATTAATTTACTAATTAGTTAATATTACTTAGTATATACCCAATACTAATTAAAATAAATTAAGTAGTCTTAATTTACTTAGTTAGTATTACTTATTATATACCCAATACTAATTAAAATAAATTAAGTAGTCTTAATTTACTTAGTTAATATTACTTATTATATACCCAATACCAATTAAAATAAATTAAGTAGTATTAATTTACTCATTAGTTAATATTACTTATTATATACCCAATACTTATTAGTTTTTCAATACTAATTAAAATAAATTAATTAATATTAATATTACTTATTAGTTTCCCAATACTAATTAAAATAAATTAATTAGTATTAATATTACTTAGTTAATATTATTTATTAGTTTCCAAATACTAATTAAAATAAATTAATTAGTATTAATATTACTTAGTTGAGATTACTTATTAGTTTTCCAATACTAATTAAAATAAATTAAGTAGTATTAATTTACTTAGTTAATATTACTTATTAGTTTCCCAATACTAATTAAAATAAATTATGTAGTATTAATATTGCTTATAAAATAATGTTACTATCACATAATTTGGGTCACATAAAGCTCACATACACATAGTATACATGTGTGTGTATGTGAGCATTATGTGATCCAAAATTATGTGATAGTAGCATTATTTTATAATATATTACAAAAAAAAATAACTCAAATGACAACGATTAATTAATTAAAAAAAGAATGACAATGATTTAATTAAAATAAATAAAAGAGAGAACATATTCTATCAATAACTTAACTGCAACATCCTTAAGACCGACTTATTTCAAATGTTTTGTAACCAAATATCAGCATTTTCTTGGAAAATACTTTCTCTCACAATCTCTATCATGAAAGTATATATAATATGAATCTGCGTTCAATTAAGGTAATTAGTCTTGAATCTGACTCCACAAAGCAGTATCTCCGAAATATATACAACAAAATTGGAGAAAGATGAAATTGTGCAGTTGCTGAAATATAACTTGTTACAATTAGATGGAAACTTCAAAGTATATATAATGTAACACAAATACGTACCTTCATCATCGCCCATGAGTAATGATTACTAGGATAAGAGTCAAGAACTTCCTTGTATGCAGGATTCGACATAGCAGTTGCAGCTACTACTCCAACAAGTTCCTCGGCAGCTAAAAAAAAGGGTCGTGTAGTTCCTGTTTGTGTCCCATACTCGAATAATAAGTTAATTGAATTACTCAGGACATTCCTCACTGTTCCATCATAACAGATGACAACATCCCTAAGTAGTACCATTAAGTTGTTGAACATAGAAGTATCACCTATTTTTTCTGTGCGAACTACCCATCTGAGTAATTCGGAGTGGTTAGAAGCTATTTATGTCATGGACTGGACCCATATAAGGTGATGATTCATATCTATAAAATAAATCATCGCACTTCTCCCCATAGAGAGTGTGCCTCCAAATCTTCAAGGTAAACACTGCAGCGGCTAACTCCAGATCATGGGTCGGATACCCTTTTTCTTAATCTTTTAACTGTCACGATGCATACGCAATGACCTTGCCGTTTTGCATAAGCACACAACCTAGTCCCTTGTGCGATGCATTGCTATACACCATGAAATTCCCTTTATTATTATCTGGCAAATATAACACATGTGCCATACTTAGCCTCTTCTTCAATTCTTGAAAACTTTCTTCACATTTTTTTGTCCAGATGAATTTCACTACTTTTATAGTCAATTTAGTTAACGGACTTGCTATCTTGGAGAAATCTTGAAGCATCATACAATGTTTCTAGCATTCTTTTAATACTTTAGATCACATAATCATTCAAATTGGAACGCTTAAATTCACTGTTTTTTGGTATTTTGTAAAGTTTCGAGAGAAATCATGAAATTCATCGTTACAGATTCGTTATAACTCCGAATCTGTCCATTTGAATTTTGTTTTGTTCGTTTAAACATGCATAATTATAATCAACTCTCAACTTAAAGTTTAATAAACAATTAAAGCATTATATTTTGTACATATGGGCCATATTCATACTTTTCATACTCTGTCACTTTTAAATTTCAAATTAAATCATAATCACATGAATTTGATTGTTTTAAAACATTAGTAAATGGTAGAAAACATGTTATAATCAGTTAGTAGCACATATATCATCAATTCATGCATTAATCACAAAATAAGCTTTTACAGAGGACTTAAAAATATACGTTAATGAAAAACTAAGAACATGAATTATAAAAACTTAAGATGAGGAAATTACCCTTGCTAGTTTGTGAAGATGATGATGACAACTCTAGAATCTTTAGCTTTTTTCTTCAACTCACAATTTCTCTCAATCTCTCTCTAACTCTCTAAGTTCTCTAATATATGATATATGATATATGATATAATACTGAAGGTATAGATATATAAGTTTACGTGAAATAACTGGTTGGGAACATTGGAAGCGGTTAAGTGCATCAGACCTTAACTGCTTCCATGTTTTTAAGGGCATGTTTGTTTTGTTTGTAAAAGCTCCTTCCCATTTAATTTAATTAAAGTGTTATAATATAGTTTATTTATCACACTTTAATTAATCAAATAATCTTATTTAAATTAATTAAATAAAATATGATATTACACATTAAATCACATCAACACATAATTAAAATTCTCATTTATTAATTATGCCAAATCATTAAATCTCTAATTAATTATTAATTAATTAGAATAGCATTATGCTTATTAAATAATTCATTTAATTGAATAAACTCAATTAAATACATGCTTTAAACTATAAAAATTCTGTACATTAATTTAATCAATGTAACACATATAATTAAATTATTCTACCACAATTCCATCAAATAATTATTTAACTCAATAAATAATTTATCAAAATATTTATTTAATTCAATAAATATTTAAATTGAATTACAAAATTCTCATTTGTCACAACTTTTGCGAGAATGTTGGAGAAGACAATCATCGAAGAAGGTGGAAGCGATGCTCTGACTAGGTACAATCAAGAACTTAAGAAGAAGAAGAATGAAGTAAAAATAACAAGGCTAGTGGCAGCATTACTGGTGGTGGCAGCAGTTGATGAGTGTGTTTTGTATACACAAAATTAGGTGCTTTTGAGTTTGATAATTTGTGAATCCTAAGCTGTTTCGTTTGGTTTTTATGTGTTTTCATTTTATTGTTGTGTAATTTAGTTTTATATTACTTTTATATGCTTTTGTATGTATTTTATGTGTTTTAAATTTGATTTGTAGGAATCGGAATAAAAGCTAGTTGGAGCGACGTTTGGGGTTGCTAGATTAGCGTTTTTGGCGAGTCATTTACGCAGTAGCTGCTTGGCTTCCAATTTTGACCTTGATCCTGCCCTTTTCTGTCAAAACTCATAGAATGTAGAGCTACCTCTCCTCTTTCCGAAACATCTTGAATCGCCTCAATCCGAGTTTGGACGAAGAATTTATGGCCCGTTTCCCAGCAGACGTCGAAGCTGAAAATTTGATGAATAGTGTAATACCCGAGAATTTTTGAATATTATTAAATAAATATAGTAATGAAAATGAATATTTATTTGAATATAAATGTTTATGTGTTATGAGATGGGTTAGCTCAATTGTTTCGAATTGAATATATAAAATAATTGAGGAAAGTATGGAGTTTTTGATAAGTTCGAAGAACGCCTTGTGTGGCGCGATAATGAGAATTATGATTTAAATAATTTAATGGATGAAGGAATTATTAAGTGAACAATTAATCTATATTAATTGTTAAGTTCTTATTATTGCAAGTAATAGTATAATAATGTTAATAATTGTTGTTAAGGGTAAAGTAATGAGGGATAGATTAATTAATATTATTATTAATTAATTGATAAGATGAGTAAACATTCTATCATTCTATCAAATCTGGGTCCTCTAACCTCGGACTCGGTGCGTTACGGTACTTCATTCTTCATACACATTCTATCATGTAATGCGGTACATCTAAACATATATTGTTTATTTCACATGATTCTACAACAATTCCCTAGGTTTCTTAACCTTAATTGAATACTTACCTTTAACAATCAAAAAGGTTTACATAATATAACAAAATAGTTATTATTGCATAACAATATTGTACTATTGTACTTTGCTCTTGACTGTGTCCTTCTTCAAGCCTTTGTCTTAATCATAAATTGGTTATCATGATATAGCAAGGGTGAGCAACAAGTTTGCCCAACAAGTTTAAGTTCAAATGAAGATATATCATGATTGAAAAGAATAGTAAGCTGACAAACTTTCAACAATATGATAGTTGTCAAATAATATAAATCAATTTCTTTCATAATTGAATGACCGAGTCAATAATGATTATTGACCAACAATAAATACGAACACATTCAACTGAACCCTATGGTAATGAAGGTGATCAGCCTTTCATACCTGATAAACATACGCAACACGCATTAAGTCTTCAAAACGAACTTGAGTTAATAAATTTTAAACATGTTTGATCTAGTTGACACAACTAACATTGATCCATCTTTCTAAATAGTTCATGAATAAAAGAACTTTAATCTATTCACAGTTCAATAAACAGTAGAACATGAATTCAAGTGCACAAAGTGCGATTCACAATAATTCATCAGGATGTGGAATAATCAACAATATTTATCCACCAACATGCTTGAAAAATAATAACTCGAGTTTGAGTTAGAAAACTTGCCTATTTGACGAGCTACAGCTTACTAGCTTTAATTAACACTTTTTGAATGACCTAACATTGATAATGTAGATCTATCAATTAGTACTGCGTATAATTGTTCATTAATACGCTTACTCGTGTTATTATCTAACCAATAATACAATCACAAGGTACATACATGTAATGTACTTATCATTAATCCTATAAGATATTTAATTGATCTTAAGTTAATAATTTAAAATTTAATAAGGCTTTTCTTAAGTGATAAACACTTATTAGATCTTTAAACAATTTATTATAATTGTATAATTAAGAAATTATTTAATTTCCTTCCATTTTTAACTCACTCTTCCTTTGATTACTATTTAATATTTGTTAAATAGTAATTAACTATTTACCTTTAGTTATTACTTACTAATAATCAATTATAGCTCCTCATTATTTAATGTCAATTAAATAATGGGCAATTAAATTATTATTTGTCTTTAAATAATAATTAATAAATCCCTCATCCTTGAATAAATAATAATTGATTTATTCACTTCATTCTTCTTTAATCATTTCTTATTATTATTAAAAGAATAATTAATTAACATTCATCTTTATTTATTATTTAAATAATAAATAATTAATTCTATAAACTTTCATGTCAAAGTAAGTAAGTAATTACTTCATTATTACTTAATCTTACTTAAGTACTCTTTAATTATTATTTAATATTACTTAAATAATAATTAATTAATTGATTAACTCAAATTATTATTTAATCTTAATTAAATAATAAATAGTTCTTTTATTAACACTAACTCATTTTAATTATTAATTATCATCATTTAAATAATAATTAAATAATTAATTATATTTTACTTTATATGTAATTAACTTACTAGCCCATTAGTGGCTTTAAAGTTATTTATTATAATAACTTACTTTCATTTCGCTTCATATTGTTACTCTAATTTTCTCCCAAAATTTTAGATTTGGGGTCCTTCACGGAAACACTTGTAGAACTAAGTCTACAACTCGGATTTAGGTTCTGTTAAAGGCGTTCGATTCGTATCTTCCTGAACTCCAACTTTCATTTATCAAACATCAAATTCTATTCTGTTTAGGTCCCAAAAATCAGTGTCAAAGTGACTGATCAATAAGGACTTTTACAACAGTTGGTTCGTTTTTTCAGATTTGGGGTCCTTTACGAAAACGCTAATATCTCGAGATCTACATCTGGGACTTAGCTTTATTTGGTATCGTTAGATTCTTATTTTCCTGAACTACGTTTTTCATATATCAAACACCAAATTTGAGTTTTTTTTGGTTACCGAAAATAGTCCAAAAGTGACTGATCAGTAGCATGTACACAACATTTGGGTAGTTTGGGATTTAGTTCATAACTTGCTCATTTTAAAACATATTTGAGTGATTCCAAAGGGTTTTTTCCCTTAACTCATGCCTCTAGCATACCAAGAAAGAAAACCTCAAATATCACTTGTAGATTTCAACATGCACATGTTATAGCATACTAGTTAAATAAAAATTTCTTCAAAAATCCATCTAACATCCTTTTTCCAAATCTCATCACAAGAACTCATATAAATCCATAAGTCTCATTTGTTAGACTCAAGATCTAACACTCTAATCATGATATTAACCATATTCAACATGCATCACAAGAATCTAATGTGACGCCCTGAAATCCGGCCTATTTTTCTTGCCGAATCTCCGTGCGTTACGATACTGCCCATTCCATACACACATTATTATATCTTGAAGATACATGATATATTCACACCATTCCCAGGTTCTGTTACCTCAAAACATTCATTCATTAAAAAAATAATGGTATTTACATTATTCTTATTACATTACAATTGTGACTTAACTAGTCACCGCATCTACAGAATAGTTTTAACCTAACTATTCTTCAAGTCTCGACTTGATCTTCACATGTGTTCATCACATGAACAGTTCTTCATCTTGTGATGCTAATGGTACTCGCGACCATAGAATCTTACCATAGCAGGACATCGATCCACTAGATCTTCGTCAGGTCCTTTAACACATACTACCGTCGTTCGCTGAAAATATTTTTATTTCATGCAAGTGTGAGCATTCAATTGCTCAGCAAGTCATAGCAGTTGAATAAACAACCAAAGCAAGAATCAAAGTTCTTTTAAGACTTCAATAACTGAACAATGATTACGAAGCAGCTCGAATAATAGGAATACATTCTGATTCCTATCATTTTAAAACATACATCATACTTTCATCCTTATACCTTTTCAATTCACATTCAGTCTGGCTAGAATCATTAGCACAAACTTAACAAGAACGGTTCATGACTAAACCGAACTCTTTTATACTTAACAGTTCAATCACAGAACAGTTCATTTCACTTAAACACCGAAGTGTTAACATTGTGGCACAAGACCTCATACATACTACCATCTTATACAAATATCGCATATTTGCACATATGAAATTTCTTCCTCATATTCAACATCTGAGGAAGTTAAGAAACTAACATTCATATGAAAATGAATGAAGTTAGGAACTTGCATCAAGTAGAACTTGAGCAAGATTAGAAACTTGCCTTAGCATTGAGTACTTCTTACGCCTTATCGTTCATCACAATCCCTATATATCACATAAGAAATAACACATATCCATTAGTCAAATACTTGACTTATGTATTAGCTTATCGTTACTTTATTTCGTATGGTTCGCGTTCTTGTAATATAAGTCTACGCGACCAACTTTACGTTCATTACTTCTATTCTTTCATTACATTCCCTTACCACGTCCAGTCCATACCCATAACGTTTATCCAAGTTATTAACATTAACTCGGCTTTTTACATTATACGTTCTTCATTCTCTTATTACCGTTCATTACGGCTCATTATATCTTACTATGCCAACATTCGTTAATGTCTAAGTTATACAACCAATGTATACTTAGAACGTTCACTCAACGCCGATACTATTCGCGAGAAACATTCACGTATCCTGCGTTCACGTTACTCGTCTCTTAATCTCATTCAACCTTTACTTGAGGTTTAAATCACTTGTTTTAAGTGTTACATTAAGTGAATTCTATGTTCACTTGAACTCTCATCAATTATCACTAAGTATGATGATCGACGAGATCTTAACTTGTTCTTCAACTTAAACTTTGGTTAATGTTTCCAAGCTTAAGTTCAATTACATTTGTTCAACGTTTAACTCTCATAAACATTGATTAAACATGTTGTTTAAAGCTTACATTACATCACTTGCTAGCCCATTAATTGATATGCAAAAGGTTAAGTACTTACTAGCAATGTCAGAATTTTTTGACATGCTGGCGCTGCGGTTCCAGATTTTCCCCTAGGAGTGGCGCTGCGGCGCTACCCCTCCAGAGATTTCTCCCATTAGTGGCGCTGCGGCGCCGGATTAAGCCTATTGGGTGGCGCTGCTGTAACGACCAAGAATTTTAAGCTCCTTATTAATTTTATCTGTGATTTAAAATTTTTGAGAGTTAATTTTTCAAACTTATTTAAACCTTATGTGGTTATGTGCTTATGTGATTTAACCTATGCTAATAAATGCTAGAATTTTTATTAAAGGGAATAACTAATGGTTATTTAAATTAGTATATTAACCCTGAGACTTTTATATCAGAATATTGATAAAAGTGTTAGTAAATTATATATTCAAATTTCTTGAATATGGTGTAGAGATTTAATCGGGATTAATTATTTATATTTGAGTAATTAATTGATAACGTATGAAATTATTATTGTTGTTGATTAATAATTATTATGAATAAATAATAATTAATGAATTGGGAGTAATTAGTTGATAATGTGATGATTAATTATTATTATGAATAAATAATAATTAATGAGTAAGAGATTAATAAATATATAATATTATATTTACTTAGTTAATTATTTTATACAAGCATGCGATAGTAAACCTTTAATATATGGTAGTTATCTATATTGTATATTATACAATGTGACCTTTGACAAGGCTATTATATATAGACTATATAGTAATCTTAATTTTATTATGTTAGATTGATAAGTGTAATCTGTACTTAGAGCATGTGACATGATGAGGGTAGGAAAACTATTATGACTACCCTATCACCTTACATTAATATCAATAGCATTATTAATTGATAATATTTTCCCATAAGTTATTATTATTATAACAATTATTAAACACAATTATATTATATTTAGTGTTAATAAAAAATGTACATGGATTATATGTATTTACATTACTTGACTCCTTATAATTTGAAAATACACTATATACTTTTTTTTACTCATTATAACCTAAGTTATATAGAATGAAATGTGTAACAAAAGTGTATATTATATAAACCAAGTGTTGTATTTTTACAAATGCTGAGCTCTTAACTTGTCCCTAAAAGAATGTCTCACCTCTTATTCACGTGAACTCAAAGCCTAGCTACTCTACTTCTCCTCATTTTCTTCACCAAGTATAGAGCTAATGAGTTTGGGAGAGTGGGTTTCATGATTTGAAATACCAACTCCTCAACCACTTCTTGTTAACCACCATGTTCTTGTGCAATCCATTGGTTTAAACTTGTAGTAAATAACATTGTATGGATATTGAAATTGCCTATATAAGAGCTTCTCTCATTCTCATTTTGAAATGCTGAGATTTTCATATAAGTATAGAACTGCTAGAGTGAGTATACTGTTATTATAGAGGAGATTAAGAAAGTATATTTGCAGCTCAATTGTTTCACAGAGGTATAACTTCCCATCCCCATTCTTCATTTTCTGATAAAATTGCTGAGTTCTTGATTATTTGAATTAAGTATGTATTAGTTGATATTTGATTTGGAATATGATTATTAAGTGTTGTGTAAAGATCATAAGCATGTTAGAAATACATTGTAGCATGACTGAATTGATTGTGGTATGGAATTTTGAGTTGGGTTTACAGTCTGCCGAAAAATTGCACTGCCTCAAGCCTGGCCGCCAGCCTGCGCAGCTGCGCCAGTCTTGCACTGGACAGCGGCGCAGCAGCGCCAGTGCCTGTCTGCAGAATTTTTTTCTGTTTTGCTTTTTGCTCATGCTAGCTTGATGGTACTAAGTTGGACATGCATGAAAGTTAGTTTAACTCATATATATATATATATATATATATATATATATATATATGTTCTTGATACAACATGCATGATTTTAACCATGTTAGTATGCATTATCGGAGGAAGCTTTATAGTTTACAAATGAATTTGGACTTATTAGAGTGAGCTTAGAAGCTTTAAAAAGGAGACTTTGACATATAAATACCATGACTATATTCTGACTTTTGAGACATGTTTGTATAATTTAAAAATGTATGAGAAGCATGCTAACTAGCGTATATAGGTTCCATAATGAAATGTGATCAAATGAACCGTACTAATGCACGTTCCTAACAAAAATGAAACACAAACCTTGACATGCTATGCCATGTTACTATTCTAATTTTTGCGAGCATAATAACATGGTTTATATTAAATTGAAATGCATGTTCAAATTGTTAAACATGTTAGCATACTTGATTGAAGGCTTCAAGAGGTTTTTCAAGCGAAACTTAAAGACTTTCAAAGTAAACATAACTAAGACTTGTGTCTTTTAGATTGTGACCACTTAAATACGTATAACTTATTATATGCATTCTAATACCTGTGAGTAATGGTTACGAGATACTTTACATGTACCATATTGTCTTTTTGACTTGGTGTACCTTGTAATAGAAACTTAGAATGTGAAATAGCATTGAATACTATGTGAATGATATTATGACCATTCGAGCATGTGTATTAGAGTTCGTTAGACCTATAAGCATATTAACATAGACCTCGTTTGGTCAAAGCGTGAATTTTGCATATGCACGTATTCATAAGAAATAAATTTCTGAAGCACGAACTACGTGATTAAAGTATATGTGTGTAGTATACTAGAGCATATATATTATATATTGTTTAGCCTTGTTATGTGATAACATGACCTTAGTAACCGATCTTGAAGCATGAGCATATATTAGTTAAAGAATGTGAATTACCGGCATGAAAACATATGACTTCAAAATAGGATTAGGACGAGCATGCTAGTTTCGAATGGGAGATTATAAACTTGATAAACATATGTGTTGATTTATATCAGTAATTGGAAGTGCTATGTGTTCAAGCCTATGTTGATGCTTATGAACTAGACAATCTAAAATTATTAAATCTAAGACAAGATTAGATTGACTTACGTGAACTACGTGATACAATTATATAATGATTAGAGTCTTATATGTGTGAACTTATATTAGTTTATATATACTAATTGGAGAGGCCAACTTGTTAATGCTAGGTCGTTCCAACGCAGTTTTAATTAAAGCTAGAATTATTTGCAGCTGAGCAAACAGGCAAGTATTCTAGACCTTTGCACTATTTTATTTGATAAATCTTGTAAGCAAGTTCCCTGACTTACACTTATTATTTGTGCAAGTCTCCCTAACTTTACTCAATTTTATATTGAGCAGGGTATTTTTAGTTTTCTTGAACTACTCTTTTATTTGAGCAAGTTTCTTGACTTATACTTATTTATTATACAAGTATCCGGACCCTATTGTGCAAGTATTCTAAATTCTTGCACTACTTTATTCAATGAGTCGTGTAAGCGAGTTTCTTAACTTCACTTATTTTTTTGTGAAAGTTTTCTACCCTTCTCATATTATTTTGAGCAGGTTATTATTGTATTCTGAAAGTTCCCCGAACTTCACATTTTGAGTATTGTGAAAGTTTCCCGAACTTCACATTTTGAGTATTGTGAAAGTTCCCCGAACTTCACACTTTGGTTATTGTGAAAGTTCTCCGAACTTCACACTTTGGTTATTTTGCAAATTCCCGAACTTCAGTTCTTTATTATGAAAGTTCTCTAAACTTATACAAACTCGTATATTGTGCAAGTATCTTATCTTTGTGTTTACTTTACTCAAAGAGCGTTGTCAGCAAATGTCCTAACCTATGCATTTACTTTATGCAAGGGATCTATTATGGTGAAATTTCCCGAATTTCACTCTTTGATATTGTAAGTGTCTGAGCCTATGCAATTATTTTATGCAAGGAATCTATTATCGTGCAAGTTCCCCGAACTTCACACGTTGAGTATTGTGCAAGTTCCCCGAACTTCACACATTGAGTATTGTGCAAGATCACCGAACTTCACACGTTGAGTATTGTGCAAGTTCCCCGAACTTACACAAATTAATATATTATGCAAATTCTAAACTTCACTTTGTGCAAGTTCTCTATCCTTCTCATATTGTATTGAGTAGGTTATTGTTGAAACGAAAGTTGTTTACTTAATTGCTTGAACTTTATTTCCAAGCATGTTATTTAGTGGTTTAATTACTTATCAATTATTCCACATTAATATTATTGATGTCCGCACCTAGTGCATTTGAGCTCGTACAGTCTTGGACTTGTACATTATTCAAGGTTCTAAATTTCTTGAACCGTGTCAGTTAGAGTCTGAACCTTTGCTCGGTCAGACTAGTTTATGAAATTTTCTTTGAAGCTATCTAAACCAATTGATGGTAAGGATTCTTAGACGGAACAGAACACCCCTCATATGTAGGAGTGTGCCCATGTATCTAATATATATGATACGAGTAAGCAGATTTAAGTGTTATGCATATTCACGTTGTGCCCGAGGCTGATCTCCTCGAGGTACTAGGTTTCTATAGCCAGTAGCCAGTAATCCAAAATGGATCAATTAGCTATTGAACCCATTGGAAAGTTATAGTTCAGAGTCTACTCGACTATCAGTCATTCTAAAGGCAATTATTATCTTTGCTTTTAATATTCATATTATTGAATTGTTCAGATGTTCATATTATTGAATCGTTCAGATATTTATTGAATCGTTCAAATATCCATATTATTGAATCATTCAAATATCCATATTATTGAATCGTTCAAATATTCATATTATTGAATCGTTCAGATATTCATATTGTTGAATCTTTAAGATATTCATTTTGTTGAAATCATTGTCAGATATTTTCCATTCATCATGATATACCCTTTATTGTTGTATTTAAACTTGTTGAGCAAACTTGTTGCTCATTCTTGCTATATCATGACTTATATTGCAGTTAAGCCCGAGGCCTCAGGGAAGGACAAGGGTAAAGGAAAGATATAGGATGGTTTGCAAGGAGCAGACTTTGTCTTTATGATTTGTTTAATTACTGTTAATATAATATGAACCCTAATGTTTATTCTAGGGTATGATTGTAAGATTTTATTTAAGGTTATCGAATCTTGGGACTAGTAACACCTTTTGAATGAATGACGTACGTTTATTATATTCCACATTTTAGTTATTGTATGTTACTTAAAGGTGGATGTTAGTATTGTTTCGTGGCGACCGGACCGGGGTCAGATGACCCGGATTCAGGGGTGTCATAGTTTGGTATCAAAGCTTTAGGTTATAAACGTTAGGAATGCGAAACCTAAGTTATAACCTTAGTAGAAAACTCAAGTAGAGTTTGTAGGTGATGGATTGAGGATATCCATCGAGTCTTATTGTGATACTGAAGTTGTTTATTTAAATCAGCTATGATTGATAGACGTCCTAACTTCTTAATGTTAACATGAATAACATATCACATAAAGCCTAATGTTTTCTACCTGTCCTCAGGATCATGCCGCCTAGGCGATTTTCGCGGAACCAGAAGGAGGAAAGATCTGTTAGCAATGGTGGAAGGGGAAATGTCGACCCAATGCAGAGCTTCGTTAACCTATTAACAGAAGCAATGTAGAACATAACCTCGCCAGCAGCTGAGCAGCCAGGACATTCCTTGGCTAGCTTTTAGGACTTTAAATTGGTAGGACCACCAGAATTTCGGGAAACCTTGGACCCAATTGAAGCCCGAACATGGATAGAAGATATTGAGAAGGTGTTTGAGGTCGCACGGGTGGTCGAGGCACAGAAGACGAGTTTTGCCACATTCATGATGAAGGGCGGAGCTAATAATTGGTGGGAACCCAATAAAGGACTGGCAGGCAAAGAAGTTATTATGTGGGATAAATTTAAGAATTTATTTTTGAAGAATACGCAACAAGATATGGAAGTTAAGTTTCTGGAGCTGAGACAAGGAGGTATGTCAGTCGCAGAGAACGCGACAAGATTTAAAGAGTGGGTTCGATTCACCTCGCATCAGGTGGATACGGAGGCCAGGAAAATAGAGAGATTTGAATTAGGATTGAAACCATGGGTGCAGAAGGCAATAGATGTATTGAAGATTAAGACTTTTTCTGATCTTTTGGAAAGGGCTATCATTGCTGAAGGAGGCATTGAAGCCATAGCGCGATTTAAACAAGATAAGAAGACCGGCCAAGAAGGACAGAAGAGGGGAAGCGGCGGAGGCAGCAACCCCAATAAGCGTAAATGGATGGAGAGCCAATCATCTGGAGGTAGCAAATCCGGGGGAAAGGCGAAGAAAAGTTTAAAGTGCAGTAACTGAGGAAGGAACCACTCGGGTGAATGCTTGAAGGGGAAGAACGCATGTTATTATTGTGGACAACCGGGGCACATGGCTCCTCAATGTTCGAATAAGTCAAAAGGAGGATGTTTCGCGTGTAGAGCCACCGACCATCAAATCAAGGACTGCCTGAAGAGAAAGGGCGTTGCAGCTAGCGGCAACCGCAACAACAAGGATGTAGTGTCAGGTATCATCCCGATCAATTATATAGATGCATATGTGTTATTCGATTCTGGTGCCACCTGCTCTTTTGTTTCTGAAAAATTTGCTAAACAGTTAGACTTACCCGTGAGAAATTAGAACACCCGATGGGCGTAGGAGTAGCAAATAAGGAAGTTATCCCCGTTGAATACATTCATAGGAACTATTATACCGATTTGAAGGGAATTCGTGGATGTCTTCCCAAACGAGATTTAGTAGCAGTAGTTTTGCCTTGGAGTTTTGGAAGCATTATTTGTATAGCGAGAAGTGTGAGATATACATAGTCCGAAGTATATCTTCACGCAGAAGGAATTAAATATAAGGCAGCGCCGATGGCTAGAATTGATTAAAGATTATGATTGTGAGATTTTGCACCATCCAGGCAAAGCAAATGTAGTGGCAGATGCCTTGAGTAGGAAAGGCAGAGGGAAGTTATCGAGGTTGACCATTAGGAGAATTAGTGAAATATTTTTGAAAGACTAGACTTAGAGGTTAAGTATCCGATGGAGACCAAAGAGAGATTAATTACAATGTCAGTAAGCCCGACGTTATTAGATAAGGTTAAGGAGGCACAAGAGAAGGACGAAGTTTGTGATAACATCAAGAAGCGATTAGCTGAAGGTGATGAGTTGAAATTTAAGATTGATAGCACTGAACTGCTAAGATTTGAAGGATGAATTTGGGTACCATTAGTACTAGAACTAAGAGAAGAGATTTTGCTAGAAGCATTTTATGGAAGAGTGTCGAGCACCGTTGTGTTGAGACGAGGTAAGTGAACGTCGACTGTTGGAACCAGAAGTGGTACAACAGATAGTAGAGATTATCTAAGTAATAAGAGCGAATTATCTATTTTTATTGGAGTAACCTTATTTTTACAATTTCGAGGACGGAATTTTTATAAGGGGGGAGGGATGTAACGACCAAGAATTTTAAGCTCCTTATTAATTTTATCTGTGATTTAAAATTTTTGAGAGTTAATTTTTCAAACTTATTTAAACCTTATGTGGTTATGTGCTTATGTGATTTAACCTATGCTAATAAATGCTAGAATTTTTATTAAAGGAAATCACTAATGGTTATTTAAATTAGTAGATTAACCTTGAGACTTTTATATCAGAATATGGATAAAAGTGTTAGTAAATTATATATTCAAATTTCTTGAATATGGTGTAGAGATTTAATCGGGATTAATTATTTATATTTGAGTAATTAATTAACAACGTATGAAATTATTATTGTTGTCGATTAATAATTATTATGAATAAATAATAATTAATGAATTGGGAGTAATTAGTTTATAATGTGATGATTAATTATTATTATAAATAAATAATAATTAATGAGTAAGAGATTAATAAATATATAATATTATATTTACTTAGTTAATTGTTTTATACAAGCATGCGATAGTAAACCTTTAATATATGGTAGTTATCTATATTGTATATTATACAATGTGACCTTTGACAAGGCTATTATATATAGACTATATAGTAATCTTAATTTTATTATGTGAGATTGATAAGTGTAATGTGTACTTAGAGCATGTGACATGATGAGGGTAGGAAAACTATTATGAATACCCTATCACCTTACATTAATATCAATAACATTATTAATTGATAATATTTTCACATAAGTTATTATTATTATAACAGTTATTAAACACAATTATATTATATTTAGTGTTAATAGAAAATATACATGGATTATATGTATATACATTACTTGACTCCTTATAATTTGAAAATACACTATATACTTTTTTTTACTCATTATAACCTAAGTTATATAGAATGAAATGTGTAACATAAGTGTATATTATATAAACCAAGTGTTGTATTTTTGCAAATGCTGAGCTCTTACCTTGTCCCTAAAAGAATGTCTCACCTCTTATTCACGTGAACTCAAAGCCTAGCTACTCTACTTCTCCTCATTTTCTTCACCAAGTATAGAGCAAATGAGTTTGGGAGAGTGGGTTTCATGATTTGAAATACCAACTCCTCATTTTGTTAACCACCATGTTCTTGTGCAATCCATTGGTTTAAACTTGTAGGAAATAACATTGCATGGATATTGAAATTGCCTATATAAGAGCTTCGCTCATTCTCATTTTGAAATGCTGAGATTTTCATGTAAGTATAGAATTGCTAGAGTGAGTATACTGTTATTATAGAGGAGATTAAGAAAGTATATTGCAGCTCAATTGTTTCACAGAGGTATAACTTCCCATCCCCATTCTTCATTTTTTGATAAAATTGCTAAGTTCTTGATTATTTGAATTAAGCATGTATTAATTTATATTTGATTTGGAATATGATTATTAAGTGTTGTGTAAAGATCATAAGCATGTTAGAAATACATTGTAGCATGACTGAATTGATTGTGGTATGGAATTCTGAGTTGGGTTTACAGTCTGTCGAAAAATTGCACTGCCTCAGGCCTGGCCGCCAGCCTGCGCAGCTGCGCCAGTGCCTGTCTGCAGAAAATTTTTCTGTTTTGCTTCCTACTCATGCTAGCTTGATGGTACTAAGTTGGACATGCATGAAAGTTAGTTTAACTCATATATATATATATATATATATATATATATGTTCTTGATACAACATGCATGATTTTAACCATGTTAGTATGCATTATCGGAGGAAGCTTTATAGTTTACAAATGAACTTGGACTTATTAGAGTGAACTTAGAAGCTTTAAAAAGGGGACTTTGACATATAAATAGCATGACTATATTCTGACTTTTGAGACATGTTTGTATATTTTAAAAATGTATGAGAAGCATGCTAACTAGCATATATAGGTTCTATAATGAAATGTCATCATATGAACCAGACTAATGCACGTTCCTTACAAAAAAGAAACACAAACCTTGACATGCTATGCCATGTTACTATTCTAATTTTTGTGAGCATAATATCATGGTTTATATTAACTTGAAATGCATGTTTAAAATGTTAAACACATTAGCATACTTGATTGAAGGCTTCAAGAGGTTTTTCAAGCGAAACTTAAAGACTTTCAAAGTAAACATAACTAAGACTTGTGTCTTTTAGATTGTGACCACTTAAATACGTATAACTTATTGTATGCATTCTAATACATGTGAGTAATGGTTACGAGTTACTTTACATGTACCATATTGTCTTTTTGACTTGGTGTACCTTGTAATAGAAACTTAGAATGTGAAATAGCATTGAATATCATGTGAATGATATTATGACCATGCGAGCATGTGTATTAGAGTTCGTTAGACCTATAAGCATATTAACATAGACCTCGTTTGGTCAAAGCGTGAATTTCGCATATGCACGTATTCATAAGAAATAAATTTTTGAAGCACGAACTACGTGATTAAAGTATATGTGTGTAGTATACTCGAGCATATATATTATATATTGTTTAGCCTTGTTATGTGATAACATGACCTTAGTAACCGATCTTGAAGCATGAGCATATATTAGTTAAAGTATGTGAATTATCGGCATGAAAACATATGACTTCGAAATAGGATTAGGACGAGCATGCTAGTTTCGAATAGGAGATTATAAACTTGATAAACATATGCGTTGATTTATATCAGTAACTAGAAGTGCTATGTGTTCAAGCCTATGTTGATGCTTATGAACTAGACAATCTAAAATTATTAAATCTAAGACATGATTAGATTGACTTACGTGAACTACGTGATAGAATTATATAATGACTAGAGTTTTGTATGTGTGAACTTATATTAGTTTATATATACTAATTAGAGAGGTCGACTTGTTAATGCTATGTCGTTCCAATGCAGTTTTAATTAAAGCTAGAATTATTTGCAGCTGAGCAAACAGGCAAGTATTCTAGACCCTTGCACTATTTTATTTGATAAATCTTATAAGCAAGTTCCCTGACTTACACTTATTATTTGTGCAAGTCTCCCTAACTTTACTCAATTTTATATTGAGTAGGGTATTTTTAGTTTTCTTGAACTACTCTTTTATTTGAGCAAGTTTCTTGACTTATACTTATTTATTGTACAAGTATCCGGACCCTATTGTGCAAGTATTCTAAATTCTTGCACTACTTTATTCAATGAGTCGTGTAAGCGAGTTTCTTAACTTCACTTATTTTTTTGTGAAAGTTTCCTACCCTTCTCATATTGTTTGGAGCAGGTTATTATTGTATTGTGAAAGTTCCCCGAACTTCACATTTTGAGTATTGTGAAAGTTCCCCGAACTTCACACTTTGGTTATTGTGAAAGTTCCCCGAACTTCACACTTTGGTTATTTTGCAAATTTTTGAACTTCATTTCTTTATTATGAAAGTTCTCTAAACTTATACAAACTCGTATATTGTGCAAGTATCTTATCTTTGTGTTTACTTTACTCAAAGAGCGTTGTCAGCAAATGTCCTAACCTATGCATTTACTTTATGCAAGGGATCTATTATGGTGAAATTTCCCGAATTTCACTCTTTGATATTGTACGTGTCTAAGCCTATGCATTTATTTTATGCAAGGAATCTATTATCGTGCAAGTTCCCCGAACTTCACACATTGAGTATTGTGCAAGTTCCCCGAACTTCACACATTGAGTATTGTGCAAGTTCTTCGAACTTCACACGTTGAGTATTGTGCAAGTTCCCCGAACTTACACAAATTCATGTATTGTGCAAATTCTAAACTTCACTTTGTGCAAGTTCTCTATCCTTCTTATATTGTATTGAGTAGGTTATTGTTGAATCGAAAGTTGTTTACTTAATTGCGTGAACTTTATTTCCAAGCATGTTATTTAGTGGTTTAATTACTTATCAATTATTCCACATTAATATTATTGATGTCTGCACCTAGTGCATTTGAGCTCGTACAGTCTTGGACTTGTACATTATTCAAGGTTCTAAATTTCTTGAACCGTGTCAGTAAGAGTCTGAACCTTTGTTCGGTCAGACTAGTGTGTGAAATTTTCTTTGAAGCTATCCAAACCAATTGATGGTAAGGATTCTTAGACGGAACAGAACACCCCTCATATGTAGGAGTGTGCCCAGGTATCTATTATATATGATACGAGTAAGCAGATTTAAGTGTTATGCATATTCACGTTGTGCCCGAGGCTGATCTCCTCGAGGTACTAGGTTTCTGTAGCCAGTAGCCAGTAATCCAAAAAGGGTCAATTAGCTATTGAACCCATTGAAAAGTTATAGTTCAGAGTCTACTCGACTATCAATCATTCTAAAGGCAATTATTATCTTTGCTTTTAATATTCATATTATTGAATTGTTCAGATGTTCATATTATTGAATCGTTCAGATATTTATTGAATCGTTCAAATATCCATATTATTGAATCGTTCAAATATTCATATTATTGAATCGTTCAGATATTAATATTGTTGAATCTTTAAGATATTCATTTTGTTGAAATCATTGTCAGATATTTTCCATTCATCATGATATACCCTTTATTGTTGTATTTAAACTTGCTGAGCAAACTTGTTGCTCATTCTTGCTATATCATGACTTATATTGCAGTTAAGCCCGAGGCCTCAGGGAAGGATAAGGGTAAAGTAAAGATATAGGATGGTTTGCAAGGAGCAGACTTTGTCTTTATGATTTGTTTAATTACTGTTAATGTAATATGAACCCTAATGTTTATTATAGGGTATGATTGTAAGATTTTATTTAAGGTTATCGAATCTTGGGACTAGTAACACCTTTTGAATGAACGGCGTACGTTTATTATATTCTGCATTTTAGTTATCGTATGTTACTTAAAGGTGGATATTAGTATTATTTCGTGGCGACCGGACCGGGGTCAGAGGACCCGGATTCGGGGGTGTCACAGGTTGGTATCAAAGCTTTAGGTTATAAACGTTAGGAATGCGAAACCTAAGTTATAACCTTAGTAGAAAACTCAAGTAGAGTTTGTAGGTGATGGATTGAGGATATCCATCGAGTCTTATTATGATACTGAAGTTGTTTATTTAAATCAGCTATGATTGATAGACGTCCTAACTTCTTAATGCTAACATGAATAACATATCACATGAAGCCTAATGTTTTCTTCCTGTCCTCAGGATCATGCCGCCTAGGTGATTTTCGCAAAACCAGAAGGAGGTAGGATCTGCTAGCAATGGTGGAAGGGGAAATGTCGACCCAATGCAGAGCTTCGTTAACCTATTAACAGAAGCAATGCAGAACATAACCCCGCCAGTAGCTGAGCAGCCAGGACATTACTTGGCTAGCTTTAAGGACTATAAATTGGTAGGACCACCGAAATTCCGGGAAACCTTGGACCCAATTGAAGCCCGAACATGGATAGAAGATATTGAGAAGGTGTTTGAGGTCGCACGGGTGGCCGAGGCACAGAAGATGAGTTTTGCCACATTCATGATGAAGGGCGAAGCTAATAATTGGTTGGAACCCAATAAAGGACTGGCAGGCGAATGAAGTTATTATGTGGGACAAATTTAAGAATTTCTTTTCAAAGAATACGCAACAAGATATGGAAGTTAAGTTTCTGGAGCTGAGACAAGGAGGTATGTCAGTCGCAGAGAACGCGACAAGATTTAAAGAGTGGGCTCGATTCACCTCGCATCAGGTGGATACGGAGGCCATGAAAATAGAGAGATTTGAATTAGGATTGAAACCATGGGTGCAGAAGGCAATAGATGTATTGAAGATTAAGACTTTTTTTGATCTTTTGCAAAGGGCTATCATTGTCGAAGGAGGCATTAAAGCCATAGCGCGATTTAAACAAGATAAGAAGACCGGCCTATGAAGGACAGAAGGGGGGAAGCGGCGAAGGCAGCAACCCCAATAAGCGTAAATGGATGGAGAGTCAATCATCCGGAGGTAGCAAATCCGGGGGAAAGGCGAAGAAAAGTTTAAAGTACAGTAACTGTGGAAGGAACCACTCGGGTGAATGCTTGAAGGGGAAGAACGCATGTTATCTATATGGACAACCAGGGCACATGGCTCCTTAATGTTTGAATAAGTCAAAAGGAGGATGTTTCGCGTGTAGAGCCACAGACCATCAAATCAAGGACTGCCCGAAGAGAAAGGGCATTGCAGCTAGCGGCAACCGCAACAACAAGGATGTAGTGTCAGGTATCATCCCGATCAATTATATAGATGCATGTGTTATTCGATTCTGGTGCCACCTGCTCTTTTATTTCTGAAAAATTTACTAAACAGATAGACTTACCCGTGAGAAATTAGAACACCCTATAGGCGTAGGAGTAGCAAACAAGGAAGTTATCCCCGTTGAATACATTCATAGGAACTGTTATACCGATTTGAAGGGAATTCGTGGATGTCTTCCCAAACGAGATTTAGTAGCAGTAGTTTTGCCTTGGAGTTTTGGAAGTATTATTTGTATAACGAGAAGTGTGAGATATACATAGTCCGAAGTATATCTTCACGCAGAAGGAATTAAACATGAGGCAGCGCCGATGGCTAGAATTGATTAAAGATTATGATTGTGAGATTTTGTACCATCCAGGCAAAGCAAATGTAGTGGCAGATGCCTTGAGTAGGAAAGGCAGAGGAAAGTTATCGAGGTTAACCATTCAGGAGAATTAGTGAAATATTTTCGAAAGACTAGACTTAGAGGTTGCCCCGTGGGTTTAAACCACCCGTTTTCCCGCCGGTTCGACCCATGCATTTAAATTCTTTGGTTTAATTCAAATTAAATCTATTTACTTCGTATACAATTCGTATTATATGACGTATTAATTCTCGTATCCTCCTCGTGTTATACTCGTATAAAAACTTATATTATACTCATATTCATTCCGTATAATAATCATTTATTATTATACGTAATCAATTTAATCATTGATTTTTACTTTTCCTAACGCATAGGATTTTAAGTCTCTACGCGAAAACTTCGCGAGCCATAAATGAAATATTATTACATATTCCATCACATTTGAAAATCCTATCATTACGCGTTTCTCGAAATTTCAAAATAAATTCTCAAACAGAAACGGATGAATGGTGATTTTCGTCATTTTTTTCCTGAGAAAATTTTTCTCGGCTAACTTAACTTTTCACGATATATTATCATCAAATCTTTCGACAGAATGTCATTCCGACATTCCAAACTCCTAGAAAGGCTTAGGGTCCAAACCCTAAACCTTAACTCTTAGGGTTAAATCCTAACCCTTGGGGTTTTAACATGAATAGTGCCTATTTCGTCTTTTTCTTTGAAATATTTTTATTCCCGGAAATCTTTTATTTTCGTCTTGAAAATTCATACTCGTTCATTCCAGCTCGTAGCCAGAATCCTCCTCATTTCTAGTCATCCTGTGTCATAGAATGATTAATATACCTATATTAAAGAATATAATCAATAAAAATTCATTTATTAATTATTAATTCTTTAATCTTAATTTTCTATACAATCCGATTTTTTGGGTTCTCACATCTAACATAAAGTTACCTAGTGCATGCATGCATGAGCTTTTCTCTATTCATTTGGTTCAAATTTCTCTTTTGATCTAACTTTTAACTTCAAAAATATTTTTATCTTCACATAAAACATTTATACACATATAGATGAAGAGCTTTTAAAGATCAAACTTAAGGCTCTTTGTTTCATCAAAATCCAACAAATAAGAAATTAAAACTTGAAAATGATGAGAATCGATACATAGTTCTTCTTGCTATCCTTCTTTTTCTTTCAAGTAGCTTAGATACTTAACATGCATGAAGATCAAGACCCTTTTCTTCCTCTTGAAGTGGCCGAACCTCTCTCTCTTTCTCTCTCTATATTTATTTTTCTCTAGCAAAGGAGCTTAGAAGTGTAAGGATTCAAATGAAATGAAGTTAGTGGAGTTGGTATAATTGAAAGTGTAGTATTCTTCCACTAATTCTCTTTCTTAATCATTCACTTGGTTTCTTACTCACTAAACATAAGTGTTGGATATGCTAGGAGAGTGACACATGTCTTGGGTGGTAGTTTCAAAAGATTATAACCAAAATTTTGGGCAAGCTTAATAAAGTTATAAATTCTCCCAATTTTATGGCCATAAGGCCGAATTTTTGGGCTCTTCTTCCCCCTTTAGTTTAATTTTTAATTCATCATTTAGCTTACAAGAAGTCCAATAAGTCCTCTTTTAATTGGGCTAAGAGTTTGGGCTTTGATTAATTCACTTTTGGCTTGCAAATTAATTCTATTTTGCTTACTAGTTAAAATGAACTTCGGCTTCCACCAACAATTAAATTGGGCAATCATAATACTTGTCTCATACATGATATATTGAGCTAGTTTAATAACTTAATTGCCCTTAATCACTTTATCCTCAAGCCCCATGCTTAATTAAACTAATGGGCTTGTTTAAACCATTTATTCTCCTTAGTCCATGAAATAAATTATCATTTGGACTCTTATACATTATTATTAATATAAACACATTCTCATATATTAATAATATCAATTAACGTACATAACCCAATTAGACTTTTCTCCATAGAAGTCAATTGTTTACTTTGACCAAAAAGTCAAACCCTTACATATTTTGTGTTTATTGTCCTTTCTGACTAAACTTGATGTTCCGGACGCAACCGAGCATTCCGTGCTTCAAAATTCTGTCTCTAACTCAAATTTTGAGTTTTAACTTACTCCATTTTTATTGCTAATTATATTAGCTAATAACTTTCCACTTATTCCACTTCTTATTTGCCAGTCAAGGCCAACATTCACACTATGTTAATTACTGACATAGTTTTATCTGGATTCTCATATCCTTAACTTAATTCATCATTCCTCTTGCTAAAATATATAGCACTTTACTAACTATATATATATATATATATATATATATTTCAATACATATACTCATTTTTGTTTAACCTCATAGTATCTCTTCTTGGAAAATTTTATTTCCTTAATAAATGTTCACGTATATCATTTTCACATTTCTAACACTATTCAATCCACATTGAATTTATAGGTATCACAATACCTTATTTTTAACATTCCTTCAAATACATATAACTCCTTTCTAGGGTTTGGAATTTTGTAATCCCATATTTTCTCTATTCTCATTCGAATATCAGACCATATAGGTTTTACTTGAAAATTTTAAATAAATCCTCAAATTCTCATCTAGGTTTTATTCTTTAACCTTTATTCTAATCATTCAAGATTTTATAAATTCTTGGGTTGTCACATTCACCACTTCTTCTAAGAATTTCGTTCTCGAAATTACAATATACTAATCACTGCTCATTCTGTTTATTAAAACTAAGTTATTCATTTAAACTTTACAATTTCCTCCTCTGAGGATTTCTCTTCTATCATCACATTCTACTAGGTATTCTTTACCATCACGAAGAAGGTACACTACCTAGTCGGGTACATTAGGTTATCAGCCTATCGCACCTTAGCTTTTGGAACGGCTACACGTGTTCTTAGATTGAAATATATCATCAACCAATATATCCCCATTTATTCATTAAAACTAGGTTTTCACAATAACCTTTATTCAATCATATCAGATTCTACCCATAGGTAATGAGTTTACACTATTTCATACCCATCATCACATACTCTCACCCCATCACTCTGAGGAGTAAGAATTTTCATATCATGCTGAGGGGTCATATAGACCATGAACTTTGAGGTTTAGGGGTATCACTACCTGCTACCTTTTTCAATTACTAAAACAAGTATTCTACCTCTGAAAAGATGAACGATACTTCACCTCCGTACTTCATACCGTATACATTTTCTACTAGGTATGTTTACAATCACGAAGAAGGTAAACTACCTAGTCGGGTAGATTAGGTGATCAACCTATTGCTCCTTAATTTTTGGAATGACAATATGCGTTCTTAGATTGGAATATATCATCAACCGATATATCCCCATTTGGTTCGGGGTTGTTCACCTCAGTCTTAACATCAGAGTCCATACCAACATAATTTAGTTCGGGATAATTCTCAAAGAGATAGTTGAATCTTCATAAACATTGGTCTAGCTGAATCAATTAGCGTAGACGTATATCAATAATTCAAACATCAATTGAAACTTATATCTGACCAAATTCAATTGGCACTCAACTTTTCTTTAAAATTAAGAAAATTATTTTATGACGTCATGATACCGCACTGTATTCACAGTCCGTTTGAGGATTTCGTCATTTCATGACTCGTCATACTACATCGTACCATAGTGGGTTGACGATCCTTAGATCACATCCAACACTAGGTAATTCTATAGTGATAACTCCATCATTTTTATCATTCTACATCAGGTTCCATGATGCATTGATGATATATAAAATATATTTTGACATCTCAAATCATTTTTGTCTAGCCAAAACAAATTAGCGTAGACTCTTCTTTAAATAGCTCAAAACCATTGAAAATCACTTTTGATGTTATCATGCCGCTTGCTGATAACAAAAATTCATTTTATTTCGAAAGGCACATTAGTGCGAATTTAGCTTGATGTCAAAAATTTGAAGTCCAGCACAGCTAGAAGATTTGGAATACCTATGCTTCCATCATCATCTTCAATTCCTTTAATGATCATTTGCTTAATCATTCTATCTATTCTATCACCATTAGAATTTAACAATTCTTACTTCTTCATCCATCACTTTTCTATACCCCAGTATAGTCCATCAAACATACGACACGTTATGAGTTTAGGAACTTTCCACAATACTATGAGTTTAGGAACTTATCCTAGCAATATGTAGTTCAAGAACCAATCAGGAACTGTTCATACGCTTAGGGTTCAAAAACATACCATACAATTATGAGTCAGAAACTTACCATAAATATGAGTTCCAAGAACTCGCACCTATTCTTATATTCTCTACCTATCCGTCATACACATGAGAAAAGAATCACCTTCTAAGCATATATATAGCGAATAGCGTGACATTAACATTTTAATGATTATCACTATAAGAAGCTAAGTGGTTGTCGAACCAAACACAATCCCCTGCCCATACAAGGAACTGGTCAACTCAACCACTAATCAATATAGGAAGCTAAGCGATTTGTTAGACCAAGGACAACTCCCTGCCCATATAAGGAATTGTTCAACTCAACCACTATATCAATATACGAAACTAAGTGGTTCTAAAACCAAGCATAAATTCCCCGCCCATACAAGGAATAATACAACTTAACTGCTAATATGAGTCCTCAATTGAAATCCCACATAACTCTATCTTGCTTATAACTTCTCGCTCTATGCTCGATACAGATTTTTTTTGTATCTCATTATTTATAACTCCTCGTGAGTTTATCTCGTACTATCTCATAGTACATTCTCTTCTTTGCTCAATACGAATTTTATTTAATCCGTATTTCATCCTTTTCGACTCTATCGAGTTTAACTCGTACTATTTCATAGTACCACATTCGTATAGCAATTCCGCTATAAAGTCTTCAATCAATAAATTAATTATCTGTCCTCCTAAGACCTCATTAGATCGCGTTGTGATCATATCTTACAATCGTGTTATATTACGATTCTTTTCTATCTCATGATCGTTTTATTTTACGATCTTCATTTCTTTCATCCTTAATCATATTATTTATGATTATCCGAATCAGGTGTCCCCTGATCCTCAACTTCTTGCCTTTCTAAGATTCTTCTTTGAATCTCTTTTCTATCTTATGATCATTTTGATCCATACTCTTCTCATTTCATTCTTTAATCATATTACTTAATGATTAACCGAATCAGGTGTCCCCTGATCCTTAAGCTTTTCAAGATTCCTCTTTGAATCTTTTTTATCATCTTTTTATCTTAATGATGAATTTTCTGAATTCATCTCTTATCACTGAAACTCTATTTGAGTTTATTCCTCATCATCCTTATCATCATTTATACGGTTATAGCCTAAGGTACTCCTACCTAAGGGTTATAACCTATCAGCTCTCATACCAACCTGTTGCGTCCCCAAATTCGGGTCCTCTAACCTCGAACTCGGTGCGTTACGATACTTCATTCTTCATACACATTCTATCATGTAATGCGGAACATATAAACATATATTATTTATTTTACATGATTCTACAACAATTCCCCAGGTTTCTTAACCTTAAATGAATACATACCTTAAACAATCAAAAAGGTTTACATAATATAACTAAATAGTTATTCTTGCATAACAATATTGTACTATTGTACTTTTCTCTTGACTGTATCCTTCTTCAAGCATTTGTCTTAATCTGAAATTGGTTATCATGATATAGCAAGGGTGAGCAACAAGTTTGCCCAGCAAGTTTAAGTTCAAATGAAGATATATCATGATTGAAAAGAATAGTAAGCTGACAAACTTTCAACAATATGATAGTTGTGAAAGAATATAAATCAATTTCTTTCATAATTAAATGACCGAGTCAATAATGATGAATGACCAGCAATGAATATGAACACATTCAACTGAACCCTAGGGTAATGAAGGTGATCAGCCTTTCATACCTGATAAACATATGCAACATTCATTAAGTCTTCAAAACGAACTTGAGTTAACAAATTTTAAACATGCTTGATCTAGCTGACACAACTAGCATAGATCCATCTTTCTAAACAGTTCATGAATAAAAGAACATTAATCTATTCACAGTTCAATAAACAGTAGAACAGGAATTCAAGTGCACAAAGTGCGATTCACAATAATTCATCAGGATATGGAATAATCAACAATATTTATCCACCAACATGGTTGAAAAATAATAACTCGAGTTTGAGTTAGGAAATTTGTCTGCTTGACAAGCTACAACTTACTAGCTTTAATTAACACTCTTTGAATGACCTAACATTGATAATGTAGATCTATCAATTAGTACTGCGTATAATTATTCATTAATATGCTTACTCGTATTATTATCTAACCAATAATACAATCACAATGTACATACGTGTAATGTACTTATCATTAATCCTATAAGATATTTAATTGATCTTAGGTTAATGATTTAACATTTAATAAGGCTTTTCTTAAGTGATAAATACTTATTAGATCTTTAAACAATTTATTATAATTGTTTAATTAAGGAATTATTTAATTTTCTTTAATTGTTAACTCTCTCTTCCTTCAATTACTATTTAATATTTGTTAAATAGTAATTAACTATTTACCTTTAGTTATTACTTACTAATAACCGATTATAACTCCTCATTATTTAATGTCAATTAAATAATGGACAATTAAATTATTATTTATCTTTAAATAATAATTAATAAATCCCTCATCCTTGAATAAATAATAATTGATTTATTCACTTCATTCTTCTTTAATCATTCCTTATTATTATTAAAAGAATAATTAATTAACATTCATCTTTATTTATTATTTAAATAATAAATAATTAATTCTATAAACTTTCATATCAAAGTAAGTAAGTAATTACTTCATTATTACTTAATCTTACTTAAGTACTCTTTAATCATTATTTAATATTAATTAAATAATAATTAATTAATTGATTAACTCAAATTATTATTTAATCTTAATTAAATAATAAATAGTTATTTTATTAACACTAACTCATTTTAATTATTACTTATCATCATTTAAATAATAATTAAATAATTAATTATATTTCACTTTATATGTAATTAACTTACTAGCCCATTAGTGGCTTTAAAGTTATTTATTATAATAACTCACTTTCATTTCGCTTCATATTGTTACTCTAATTTTCTACCAAAATTAAAGATTTGGGGTCCTTCACGGAAACGCTTGTAGAACAAAGTCTACAACTCAGATTTAGGTTCCGTTAGAGACGTTGGATTCGTATCTTCCTGAACTCCAACTTCCATTCAACAAAACTCAAATTCTGTTTTGTTTAGGTTCCAGAAATCAGTGTCAAAGTCACTGATCAGCAAGGACTTTTACAACAGTTGGTTCGTTTTCCAAATTTGGCATCCTTTATAGAAACGCTCATATCTTGAGATCTACATCTCAGATTTAGGTCCATTTGGTATCGTTGGATTCGTATTTTCACGAAATACATTTTCCACATATCAAACACGAAATTTGAGTTTGTTTTGGTTACCAAAAATGGTCCAAAAGTGACTGATTAGTAGCATGTTCACAACAGTTGGGTAGTTTGGGATTTAGTTCATAACTTGCTCATTTTAAAACATATTTGAGTGATTCCAAAGGGGTTTTTCCCTTAACTCATGCATCTAGCATACCAAGAAAGAAAACCTCAAATATCACTTGTAGATTTCAACATGCACATGTTATAGCATACTAGTTAAATAAAAATTTCTTCAAAAATCCATCTAACATCCTATTTCCAAATCTCATCACATGAACTCATATAAATCCACAAGTCTCATTTGTTAAACTTAAGATCTAACACTTTAATCATGATATTAACCATGTTCAACATGCAACACAAGAATCTAACATAAAGTTACCTAGTGCATGCATGCATGAGCTTTTCTCTACTCATTTGGTTCAAATCTCTCTTTTGATCCAACTTTTAACTTCAAAAATGTTTTTATCATCATATAAAATATTTATACACATATAGATGAAGAGCTTTTAAAGATCAAACTTAAGGCTCTTTGTTTCATCAAAATCCAACAAATAAGAAATCAAAACTTTAAAATGATGAGAATCGATACATAGTTCTTCTTGCTAGCCTTCTTTTTCTTCCAAGTAGCTTAGATACTTAGCATGCATGAAGATCAAGACCCTCTTCTTCCTCTTGAAGTGGCCGAACCTATCTCTCTCTTTCTCTCTCTATATTTCTTTTTCTCTAGCTAAGGAGCTTGGAAGTGTAAGGATTCAAATGAAATGAAGTTAGTGGAGTATAATTGAAAGTGTAGTATTCTTCCACTAATTCTCTTTCTTAATCATTCACTTGGTTGCTTACTCACTAAACATAAGTGTTGGACATGCTAGGAGAGTGACACATGTCTTGGGTGGTAGTTTCAAAAATTATAACCAAGATTTTGGGCAAGCTTAATAAAGTTACAAATTTTCCCCATTTTACCCCTATAGGGCCGAATTTTTGGGCTTTTCGTCCCCCTTTGGTTTAATTTTTAATTCTTCATTTAGCTTACAAGAAGTCCAATATGTCCTCTCTTAATTGTGCTAAGAGTTTGGGCTTTGATTAATTCACTTTGGGCTTGCAAATTAATTCTATTTTGCTTATTAGTTAAAATAAACTTGGGCTTCCACCAATAATTAAATTGGGCCATCATAATACTTGTCTCATACATGATATATTGAGCTAGTTTAATAACTTAATTGCCCTTAATCACTTTATCTACAAGTCACATGCTTAATTAAACTAATGGACTTGTTTAAACCATTTATTCTCTTTAGTCCGTGAAATAAATTATCATTTGGACTATTATACATTATTATTAATATAAACACATTCTCATATATTAATAATATCAATTAACTTACATAACCCAATTAGACTTCTCTCCATAGAAGTCAACTGTTGACTTTGACTAAAAAGTTAAACCCTTACACATTTTGTGTTTATTGTCCTTTCTAACTAAACTTGATGTTCCGGACGCAACCGAGCATTCCGTGCTTAAAAATTCTATATCTAACTCAAATTTTGAGTTTTAACTTACTCTATTTTTATTGCTAATTGTATTAGCTAATAACTTTCCACTTATTCCACTTCTTATTTGTTAGTCAAGCCCAACATTCACACTATGTTAATTACTGACATTGTTTTATCTGGACTCTCATATCCTTAACTTAATTCATCATTCCTCTTGCTAAAATATATAGCACCTTACTAAGTATATATATATATATATATATATATATATATGTTTCTATACATATACTCATTTTCGTTTAACCTCATAGTATCTCTTCATGAAAATTTTTATTTCCTTAATAAATGTCCACGTATATCATTATCACATTTCTAACACTATTCAATCCACATTGAATTTATAGGTATCACAATACCTTATTCTTAACATTCCTTCAAATACATATAACTCCTTTCTATTGATGCTAGAGATTGCTAATATGGTTGAATATGAAATCAACGGAAGTTAAACGAAGTAATTTGGTCAAGTAACGAATCCTTCGCAAGGAGAATCACTAAATGGGTTAAACTTTGAAGAAGATGGAAAAAAATATTGAAATGGATTCTTGAATTTGATTATTTATGTGTTTGGAATAGTTAGAATCATGCTAGGTATGTTGGGTAGCAAGTTTATGGAGATTATACATAGTGGGTATGCTTAAAATTGATGTTTGATTGTGAGTTGGGAAAGTTTGGTCCGCAGCAGGGGAAGAACTTTCGAATTGAATCGGCTACGCCCGCCCCGACGGGCTTCCTATAAGCCAAATTATCGCCCCGTCGGTGGGTGGCCAGGGAATGCAAGGGCCTTGCCGCCCTGGCGGGCTTCCTATAGCTCAATCACCCGCACCGGCGGGGGGTGGTCAGAGAAATTTTTAGAAATTGCCGCCCCGACGGGCCTTTTTGTAGTACAATCACCCGCCCCTGCGGGGGGTGACCAGGGAACGAAGATTATGCTGTTATGTTATAAAACCTTACGCCTTTTTGAAATCTAACTTTTAGCATATATTCGCAACTTAGTTAGTTTTATGAATACATATAAAATGTGAAATCAAGATACCTTACATGCTTAACGTGTTGGTCATGAGATTTTAGTATTTGAAAACCTATTGAGTTGAATACTCTACGACTTGTATTAAGAACTATTGAACAAACTATGATAATCGACATATTCACACATCTAGTTAAGACACATTATAAACTATGCAAGCATGAACTAAAAGAGTGTCTAAGTAGAGAGTTATACAACTAAATCTAATACATGCAAGCATGCGTAGAAAGAGTTTGTTTGGCAATGTTATGTGGTTTAATGAGTACTATGGTTAGTCTTTGACATGATAAGCTCTCTTGGCTTTGTAAAATGAAGATTGATGAATAGAACTATCCATTGTTGAAAGCAAAATAGAAAAGACCAAACCTAGTTCGTATGAATGCGTTAAGCTATAATATATGACTCAAGCAATGTTTTAAGTGTTCAAGAATATAGTAGCTTTATGGAACTAAGTTTTTCCAAGGTGTTTCTAAGGTTTTCGAAAGTAAAAACAATGTGGATTATATATCTATGATTTTAAATGTGTGTCGAATACATGGATAAATATATGTGTAATAAAAGTATGTCGATATATATAGTATGTGTGACTTATGTATACCTATATACATAAATAGGATATAATAGTTCATTGAGGTGATATTAAGCTATACGTGGTAATCGATAAAAAGGCAAGTTTCCTGACTTACACTCATTTATTGTGCAAGTAACCTATCTTTGTGTTTACTTTATTCGAGGAACATTGTAAGCAAGTTTCTAACCCTACTCTTTATTGAGCGTTCATTAAGCTTGTGCTATTATTGTCGTACAAGTAAACTTTTGAGATTGCAAGTCATGTATTATAAACTATATATTTCATGTATAAGATAAAAGTCTATTCATATTCTTCGAGCTTTAAATCTTGAGATTAAACTTATAATTGTTGTGATCTATTCCATTTGACTCGGCTAGACTTATATTGTTAAAAGGCGACCCAAACCAATCGATTGGTGCGGGATCTTGTGTTTGACTAAGATGAACAACCTTCTTTGAAGGGAGATTATATTTGTCGAGAGACCGACGTGCGCACCTTAGTACGATTGAACGATATGCATACCGTAGGGTACTTTAGGCTGATCACCTGTTGTACTTGTTTTATTGGATTATTAATATATTTCTGTTAATTCTAGTAGAAGTTCATAGTCCTTAGTGACTACTCAGTATTCAGTTATCTTGAAGTCTTAAAATGATTTAGTATCGAATCATATTGATATTATTTTATCCTTAGCGACTGTTATTGAGAACTGTTGATATTCTTGCTATCCTCGAACTATCATACCTTGCTATACCCTTTTTGACATTCGAGAACTATAATACTCACCCTTGTTGTTATATTACTTTTGCTGAGAAAACTTGTTGCTCATTCTTGCTTTTCCCTAAAACATTTCAGTTAAGGTAGAGCAGGGCGGACCTTCGGGCACCGACAAGGGCAAGGAAAAGGCTACAGAGTAGCTTTAATTATGTAGAACTTTATGATTGTAACAAGAACTTATGCTATTATGTATTAGTTAGGTTTATATATGCTTAAAGTATATTTAAGCTACGTAATCGATGTTTAAGTTACGAGACCTTGGGACGTGACTAAATTATATTAATTAAATGTAATCTATTCGGTAGTAGTTGTGTATTATTCCGCTGTGCAATGTGACATTTAGTTGTAATATTTATTGTGGTGTTAGATATTAGAACGTGACAAACCGAATTCGAGTGACCCTATGGCGTTCCGAATTTGGGGGCGTCACATTAACGGTACTTCACCTCCGTACTTCATACCGTATACACTTTCTACTAGGTATGTTTACAATCACGAAGAAGGTAAACTACCTAGTCGGGTACATTAGGTGATCAACCTATTGCATCTTAATTTTTGAAACGGCTATATGCATTCTTAGATTAGAATATATCATCAACCGATATATCCCCATTTATTTCGGGGTTGTTCACCTCAATCTTAACATCAGAGTCCGTACCAACATAATTTAGTTCGGGATAATTCTCAAAGAGATACTTGAATCTTCATAAACGTTGGTCTAGCTGAATCAATTAGCGTAGACGTATATCAATAATTTGAACATTAATCAAAATATATATATGGCCAAATTCAATTGGCACTCAACTTTTCTTTAAAATTTAAAAAATTATTTTATGACGTCATGATACCGCACTGTATTCACAGTCCGTTTGAGGATTTTGTCATTTCATGACTCGTCATACTATATCGTACCATAGTGGGTTGACGATCCTTAGATCACATCCAACACTAGGTAATTCTGCATTGATAACTCCATCATTTTTATCATTCTGCATCAGGTTCTATGATGCATTGATGATATATAAATTATATTTTGACATCTCAAATCATTTTTGTCTAGCCGAAACAAATTAGTGTAGACTCTTCTTTAAATAGTTCAAAACCATTGAAAATCACTTTTGATGTTATTATGCCGCTTGCTGATAACAAAAATTCATTTTATTTCGAAAGGCACATCAGTGCGAATTTAGCTTGATGTCAAAATTTTGAAATCTAGCACAGCTAGAAGATTTGGAATACCTATGCTTCCATCATCAACTTCAATTCCTCTAATGAGCATTTGCTTAATCATTCTATCTATTCTATCACCATTAGAATTTAACAATTATTCCTTCTTTATCCATCACTTTTCTATACCCCAGTATATATAGTTCATCAAACATACCATACATTATGAGTTCAGGAACTTTCCACAATAATATGAGTTTAGAAACTTATTCTAGCAATACGTAGTTCAAGAACCAATCAGGAACTGTCCATACGCTTAGGGGTTCAAAAAAATACCATACAATTATGAGTCACGAACTTACCATAAGTATGAGTTCCAAGAACTCGAACCTATTCTTATATTCTCTACCTATCCGTCATACACATGAGAAAAGAATCACCTTCTCAGCATACATATAGCGAATAGCGCGACATTAACATTTCAATGATTATCAATATAAGAAGCTAAGTAGTTGTCGAACCAAACAAAATCCCCTGCCCATACAAGGAACTGGACAACTCAACCACTAATCAATATAGGAAGCTAAGCGGTTTGTTAGACCAAGGACAACTCCCTGCCCATACAAGGAATTGTTCAACTCAACCACTATATCAATATAGGAAGCTAAGTGGTTCTAAAACCAAGCATAAATTCCCCGCCTATATAAGAAATCATACAACTTAACTGCTAATATGAGTCCTTAATTGAAATCCCACATAACTCTATCTTGCTCATAACTTCTCGCTCTATGCTCGATAAAGATTTTTTTTGTATCTCATCATTTATAACTCCTCGTGAGTTTATCTCGTACTATCTCATAGTACATTCTCTTCTTTGCTCAATACGAATTTCATTTAATCCGTATTTCATCCTTTTCATCTCTTTCGAGTTTAACTCGTACTATTTCATAGTACCACATTCGTATAGCAATTCCGCTATAAAGTTTTCAATCAATAGATTGATTATCTGCCCTCCTAGACCTCATCAAATCACGTTGTGATCATATCTTACAATCATGTTATATTTCGATTCTTTTCTATCTCATGATTGTTTTATTTTACGATCTTCATTTCTTTCATTCTTAAACATATTATTTATGATTATCCGAATCAGGTGTCCCCTGATCCTCTACTTCTTGCCTTTCTAAGATTCTTCTTTGAATCTGTTTTCTATCTTATGATCGTTTTGATCCATACTCTTCTCATTTCATTCTTTAATCATATTACTTAATGATTAACCGAATCAGGTGTCCCCTGATCCTTAAGATTTTCAAGATTCCTCTTTGAATCTTTTTTATCATCTTTTTATCTTAATGATGAATTTTTTGAATTCATCTCTTATCACTTAAACTCTATTTGAGTTTATTCCTCATCATCCTTATCATCATTTCTACGGTTATAGCCAAACGTACTCCTACCTAAGGGTTATAACCTATCACCTCTGATACCAACATGTCGCGCCCCCAAATCCGGGTCCTCTAACCTCGGACTTGGTGCGTTACGGTACTTCATTCATCATACAAATTCTATCATGTAGTGCGGAACATATAAACATATATTGTTTATTTCACATGATTCTACAACAATTCCCCATGTTTCTTAACCTTAACGGAATACATACCTTTAACAATAAAAAAGGTTTACATAATATAACTAAATAGTTATTCTTGCATGACAATATTGTACTATTGTACTTTGCTCTTGACTGTGTCCTTCTTCAAGCCTTTGTCTTAATCTAAAATTGGTTATCATGATATAGCAAGGGTGAGCAACAAGTTTGCCTAGCAAGTTTAAGTTCAAATAAAGATATATCATGATTGAAAAGAATAGTAAGCTAACAAACTTTTAACAATATGGTAGTTGTGAAAGAATATAAATCAATTTCTTTCATAATTGAATGACCGAGTCAATAATGATGAATGACCAACAATGAATATGAACACATTCAACTGAACCCTATGGTAATGAAGGTGATCAGCCTTTCATACCTGATAAACATACGCAACATGCATTAAGTCTTCAAAACGAACTTAAGTTAACAAATTTTAAACATGCTTGATCTAGCTGACACAACTAGCATAGATCCATCTTTCTAAACAGTTCATGAAAAAAAGAACATTAATCTATTCACAGTTCAATAAACAGTAGAATAGGAATTCAAGTGCACAAAGTGCGATTCACAATAAATAATTCATCAGGATGTGGAGTAATCAACAATATTTATCCACCAATATGCTTGAAAAATAATAGCTCGTGTTTGAGTTAGGAAACTTGTCTGTTTGACGAGCTACAGCTTTCTAGCTTTAATTAACACTCTTTGAATGACCTAACATTGATAATGTAGATCTATCAATTAGTAATGCGTATAATTGTTCATTAATACGCTTACTCGTATTATTATCTAACCAATAATACAATCACAAGGTACATACATCTAATGTACTTATCATTAATCCTATAAGATATTTAATTGATCTTAGGTTAATGATTTAAAATTTAATAAGGCTTTTCTTAAGTGATAAACACTTAATAGACCTTTAAACAATTTATTATAATTGTTTAATTAAGGAATTATTTAATTTCCTTTAATTGTTAACTCTCTCTTCCTTCGATTACTATTTAATATTTGTTAAACAGTAATTAACTATTTACCTTTAGTTATTACTTACTAATAACCAATTATAGCTCCTCATTATTTAATGTCAATTAAATAATGGATAATTAAATTATTATTTATCTTTAAATAATAATTAATAAATCCCTCATCCTTGAATAAATAATAATTGATTTATTCACTTCATTCTTCTTTAATTATTCTTTATTATTATTAAAAGAATAATTAATTAACATTCATCTTTATTTATTATTTAAATAATAAATAATTAATTCTATAAATTTTCTTGTCAAAGTAAGTAAGTAATTACTTCATTATTACTTAATCTTACGTAAGTACTCTTTAATCATTATTTAATATTAATTAAATAATAATTAATTAATTGATTAACTCATATTATTATTTAATTTTAATTAAATAATAAATAGTTATTTTATTAACACTAACTTATTTTAATTATTACTTATCATCATTTAAATAATTAATTACATTTCACTTTATATGTAATTAACTTACTAGCCCATTAGTGGCTTTAAAGTTATTTATTATAATAACTCACTTTCATTTCGCTTCATATTGTTACTCTAATTTTCTCCCAAAATTTCAGATTTGGGGTCCTTCACGGAAACGCTTGTAGAACGATGTCTACAACTCGGATTTAGGTTCCGTCAGAGTCGTTGGATTCGTATCTTCCTGAACTCCAACTTGAATTTATCAAATAACAAATTCTGTTCTGTTTAGAGCCCAGAAATTAGTCTCAAAGTGACTGATCAACAAGGACTTTTACAATAGTTGGTGCGTTTTCCAGATTTGGGGTCCTTTATGGAAACGCTCATATCTTGAGATCTACATCTCGGATTTAGGTCCATTTGGTATTGTTGGATTTTTATTTTCCCAAAATATATTTTCTATATATCAAACACCAAATTTGAGTTTATTTTGGTTACCAAAAATTGTCCAAAAGTGACTGATTAGTAGCATATTCACAACAGTTGGGTAGTTTGGGATTTAGTTCATAACTTGCTCATTTTAAAACATATTTGAGTGATTCCAAAGGTGTTTTTCCCTTAACTCATGCATCTAGCATACCAAGAAAGAAAACCTCAAATATCACTTGTAGATTTCAACATGCACATGTTATAGCATACTAGTTGAATAAAAATTTCTTCAAAAATCCATCTAACATCCTTTTTTCAAATCTCATCACATGAACTCTTATAAATCCACAAGCCTCATTTGTTAAACTCAAGATCGAACACTCTAATCATGATATTAACTAAATTCAACATGCATCACAAGAATCTAACATAAAGTTACCTAGTGTATGCATGCATGAGCTTTTCTCTACTCATTTGGTTCAAATCTCTCTTTTGATCTAACTTTCAACTTTAAAAATGTTTTTATAATTATAAAAAATTTATACACATATAGATGAAGAGCTTTTAAAGATCAAACTTAAGGCTATTTGTTTCATCAAAATCCAACAAATAAGAAATCAAAACTTTAAAATGATGAGAATCGATACATAGTTCTTCTTGCTATCCTTCTTTTTCTTCCAAGTAGCTTAGATACTTAGCATGCATGAAGATCAAGACCTTCTTCTTCCTCTTGAAGTGGCCGAACCTCTCTCTCTCTGTTTATCTCTCTATATTTTTTTTTCTTAGCTAAGGAGCTTGGAAGTGTAAGGATTTAAATGAAATGAAGTTAGTGGAGTTGGTATAATTGAAAGTGTAGTATTCTTCCACTTATTCTCTTTCTTAATCATTCACTTGGTTGCTTACTCACTAAACATAAATGTTGGACATACTAGGAGAGTGACACATGTCTTGGGTGGTAGTTTCAAAAGATTATAACTAAGATTTTGGGTAAGCTTAATAAAGTTACAAATTCTCCCCATTTTACCCCCATAGGGCCGAATTTTTGGGCTCTTCTTCCCCCTTTGGTTTAATTTTTAATTCTTCATTTAGATTACAAGAAGTCCAATAAGTCCTCTCTTAATTGGGCTAAGAGTTTGGGCTTTGATTAATTCACTTTGGGCTTGCAAATTAATTCTATTTTGCTTACTAGTTAAAATGAACTTGGGCTTCCACCAATAATTAAATTGGGCCATCATAATACTTTCCCATACATGATATATTGAGCTAGTTTAATAACTTAATTGCCCTTAATCACTTTATCTACAAGTCCTATGGTTAATTAAACTAGTGGGCTTGTTTAAACCATTTATTCTCCTTAGTCCGTGAAATAAATTATCATTTGGACTCTTATACATTATTATTAATATAAACACATTCTCATATATTAATAATATCAATTAACTTACATAACCCAATTAGACTTTTCTCCATAGAAGTCAACTGTTTACTTTGACCAAAAAGTCAAACCCTTACACATTTTGTGTTTATTGTCCTTTCTGACTAAACTTGATGTTTCGGATGCAACCGAGCAGTCCGTGCTTCAAAATTCTATCTCTAACTCAAATTTTGAGTTTTAACTTACTCTATTTTTATTGCTAATTATATTAGCTAATAACTTTCCACTTATTCCACTTCTTATTTGCCAGTCAAGGCCAACGTTCACACTATGTTAATTACTGACATAGTTTTATCTGGACTCTCATATCCTTAACTTAATTCATCATTCCTCTTGCTAAAATATATAGCACCTTTCTAAGCATATATATATATATATATATATATATATTTCTATATATATACTCATTTTCATTTAACCTCATAGTATCTCTTCATGGAAAATTTTATTTTCTTAATAAATGTCCACGTATATCATTATCACATTTCTAACACTATTCAATCCACATTGAATTTATAGGTATCGCAATACCTTATTCTTAACATTCATTCAAATACATAAAACTCCTTTCTAGGGTTTGGAATTTTGTAATCCCATATTTTCTCTATTCTCATTCGAATATCAGACCATATAGGTTATACTTGAAAATTTTAACTAAATCCTCAAATTCTCATCTAGGTTTTATTCTTTAACCTTTATTCTAATCATTCAAGATTTTATAAATTTTCGGGTTGTCACAATGTGATAATACCCAATTGAATTATATTCGGTGTTGACAAAATATATATGGAATATATATGTGCAAATTAATTTTACTGCATTGAAATATTATTTTCTCATTTGAAATTACATTGTGACTATAAATTAAATTATAACCTATGTATATAGTAGATAATAACATAAGTGTTGTATGAATTCATATTGCTAATAATGAGCTTTGCTTGTCCAACAATAAGAGTCATTTTCCTTCTCATGTGCATAGCTATAAGGCCTAAGCCTATTTCCTCCTCAAACTCAGCAAACTTAGATGGCAATCATCAATGGGGAGTGGGATTCGTGATGAAGATCGCCAACTACTGTAGCGACCATGAATTTTTAACTCCTTATTTATTAAATATGTGATTTAATTTTTAACGAGTTAGTTTTGTGAGTTTATTTAAACCTTATGTGGTGGTGAGAATTTGTGAAATGATTAAAGGAAGTCACTAATGAGTTATTTAAATTAGTGGACTAATCTTAAGGATTTAATATCAGAGAATTGATGAGATTGTTAATAATTAAATATTCAACTTATTTGAATATCGTGGCAGGATTTGAACGTGTTTGATTAATTTAATTATGATTAATTAATCGATAATGTGTTGTTTAATTATTATTTTGAATAAATAATAATTAATGAGTAGGAGAACTAATAATATAATATTATTATATTTACTTGAGTTATTGTTATACACAAGCATGCGATACTAAACCTTTACTATATGGTAGCTATCTATATTATACATAATGTAATGTGACATATTAATGTGGTGAATATTGCATGTATGGACTATATTGTAAGATGAGGTAAATTGAAGGTATTCATGTATACCCTATTGTCATATAATAAGATCAATTATTAATTAATAATGATTGTATTAAGTTGTTATAATTATATTATAATGATTATAATAATGAGTAATAATAATATCCAATTGCTTTACATTCGATAATAAGGAAAATGTACATGGATTATATGTTGATATATCTATGTGTACCCCTATTTGATACATTGTGTTATTAATTGAAGTAGCATTGTAACACCCATCTAAATGTATATAGAATAAATACATATAACTTAAGTCGATATTATGTGCATATACATTATATAATCTAAGTATGTATGCATTATGTTAAGTGTTGAGCATACATAATATATATATACAATTACAAAGGCTGAGATTTCATTGTCCCTAAATGAGAGTCCCACCCTCAATTTTCTCCTTTACGTGTAAACCCACATGCTACACTAGTCTATCTTCTTCTCAAATTCACCAATGCTAGCTAATGAATAGATGGGGAGTGGGGTTCATGAGTGAATTCAACTACTTCTCACCAACTTCTTGTAATCCATTATGCATTCTTGACATCCGTTGGTTTATTTTGGAAGATATTGGAATTGCCTAGTTATTGAATTGCCTATAAATTGAGCCTTCTCTTCTTCTATATTGCATTTGCTGAGAATTCTACCAAGCAAGCTTGAGTGAGTATACTTTATAGTGAGAGTATGTGAATTGAGAGGGTGAGAGATATCAGCAAGTTCCTTAGCAGAGGTATATAACTTCCCATTCTCATTATCTGCATAATTTTCAAAATTCTTGATTATTGAATTGATTCATGGATTGAGTAATTAATTGATTGGGATATGTTATTAAGTGGTTATATAATGTTATAATAGTTTAGAATTGCTAAAGGTTATGTTAGAAACGAATTTCGTATGAAAATTTCTGAGTTGGGCCAAGTTCTGCTGTTGCTGGGTAGCTACTATCTCTAGCCAACAGCCTGCGCAACTGCGCCAGTTATGTAATGGCCAGCGGCGCAGCTACGCCGGGCCCTGGACAGAGTTTCCTGCTTCTGTTAAGTGTTGTGCTATACTAACATGTGATAAACCATTGAAACAAGCTTGTGAACATGATTTAAATGTAGATATTAGTACAATGACATGATATAAGTATGTATTCGTTGATGCTACACGTATACGCCACGACCATATGTTTTAAAAAAGGGAAACTTGTAATTTCAAAAGTAAACCTTGTCATGGACGTATCACGTGAACATTCTAATTTTGTAAACACAATAGTGTGGTTTATATTGTCATGAAATGCGAGTCTAAAGTGTGTTCACACACTAGCATACGTGATTGCAAGATTCAGACGATTTCAAAATGAGAAACTTAAGACTTTTGCAAACAAACTTGACCAAGACTTACTGTCTTTTAGATTCTAACTATTTGAGAACATATATGTGGCGTATATATGAGTTCTAAGACATGTGAGTCATGACTACAATGCACTTAACATGTGTTATGATATCTTGTTGACTTAATGTGATTCCCGATGTGAAAACATAGAATGGGGAAACTAAATAGCGCCGATTACCATGAAAATGATATTATGATCTTGCGAGCATGTGTATTAAAGTTCATTATACCTATAAGCATATTAACATAGACCTCGTTTGGTCAAAGCGTGAATTTTGCATATGCACGTTTTCATAAGAAATGAATTTCTGAAGCATTAACTACGTGATTAAAGTATATGTGTGTAGTATACTCGAGCATGCATAATAAATATTATTTAGCCTTGTTATGTGATAACATGATTTTAGTAACCAATTTTGAAGCATGAACGTGTATTGCTTAAAGTATATGAATTACCGGCATGAAAACATGACTTCGAATTGAATATAGAAAGAGCATGCTAGTTTCGAATAAGAAATTATAACTTGATAAGCATGTGTATTGGTTTAAAGTTAGTAGTTGCATGCTAGAGTTACGCCGGGACACTTTCAGGCCCGAACATTTTGCTTAAGTCTGATTTTAACAGTTAGCATATTATGATGCTATAAATGGCATGTTTGATATTGAACGTGATTTTATGTGATAAACTTATACGATAAGTGGATTATTATAAGTATAGACTTATATTAATTTATAAATGCTAATTAAAAGGCCGACTTATTAATGTTAGGTCGTTTCGACACAAGTTAATTAAAGCTAGAACTTAATCGTAGCTGAGCGAACATGCAAGTATTCTAAATTCTTGCACTACCTTATTCAATGAATCGTGTATGCGAGTTTCTTAACTTCACTTGATTGGAATACAAGTTCCCTTACACTCTTTATTGTGCAAGTTCCTATCCTTCTCATATTGTATTGAGCAGGTTACTACCGTATTGACAGTTAATTATTTAAAGCTTTAACTTTATTTTCAAGCATGCTATTAGGTGGTTTAATTACTTTGCAATTATTCCACATCGATATTATTGTTATTCGCACTTGGTGCACTTGAGTTTGTATAGTCTTGGACTTGTACATCATTTAAAGTTCTAAAATTCTTGAACGGTGTCAGATAGAGTCTGAACCCTTGTTCGGTCAGACAGGTATATGAAATTTTATAAAAGCTATCTAACCCAATTGATGGTAAGGATTCTTAGACTAAAAGAACACCCTTATATTATAAGGGAGTAGTAGGTATCTAATAAAAGATACAAACAGTAGAGTTGAATATTATGCATATAAATGGCGTACAGCGAGGCTGATCCCCTCAAGTACTTATTCTGTAGCCAATAACCAAAGGGTCAATCAGCTATTAATTCCATTGGAGTTTTATAGTTCAAAAGTCTACTTGACTATCAGCTATTCTAAAAGCAATTATTATTCTTGCTTCAGATATTCATATTGTTGAATTTATTATCAGATATATTCCTTTCATCATGATATATCCTTTATTATTTTATTTAAACTTGCTGAGCAAACTTGTTGCTCATTCTTGCTATATCATGACTTATATTGCAGTTAAGCCCGAGACTTCAGGGAAGGACAAGGGTAAAGGGAAGATGTAGGAATAGTTTGCAAGGAGCAGACTTTATCTTTATGTTTAATTAATTTAATGTTATGTAATATGAACCCTATTGACTATTCTAGGGTATGTTTGTATGTTGTATTAAGGTTATCGAACCTTGGGACTAGTAATACCTTTTGAATGAACGACATACCTTTATTATATTCCGCATTTTAGTTATCGTATGTTGTTTAGAGGTGGATGTTTATGTTTGATCGTGACGACCAGACCGGGGTCAGAGGACACGGATTTGGGGGTGTCACAGGTTGGTATCAAAGCTTTAGGTTATAAAAGTTAGGAATGTGAAACCTAAGTTATAACCTTAGTAGAAAACTCAAGTATAGTATGTAAGTGATGGGTTGAGGATATCCATCGAGTCTTATTGTTATACTGAAGTTGTTTATTTAAATCAGTTATGATTGATAGACATCCTAAACTTCTTAATGCTAACATAAATAGCATATCACATAAAGTCTAATGTTTTCTTCCTTTCCTCAGGATCATGCCGCCTAGGAGACTACGGCGGAACCTAGAGGGAGGAAGGATCCGTTAATAATGGCGGAGGGAAAAATATCGACCCTATGCAGAACTTCGTTAACTTGTTAACTGAGGCAATGCAGAACAAACCCCAGCCAGCAGCAGGGCAGCCAGGACATCACTTGGCTAGCTTCAAAGATTTTAAATTGGTAGGACCACTAGAGTTTCGGGGAACCTTGTACCCAATCGAAGCCCAAACCTGGATAGAAGAGATGGAGAAAGTGTTTGAGGTCGCACGAGTGTCCGAAGCACAGAAGACGAGTTTTGCCACTTTCATGATGAAGGGCGAAGCTAACTATTGGTGGAAGGCCAATAAGGGACGAGCAGGCGAAGGAGTTATTCCTTAGGATAAATTTAAGGAGCTATTTCTCGAGAATTACTTCTCAGAGAATAAGCAACAGGATATAGAGGTTAAATTTTTGGAGCTGAAACAAGGTAGTATGTCTGTCGCAGAGTACGCGACAAGATTTAACCAGTTGGCCCGATTCACTTCACATCAGGTTGACACGGAAGCCAAGAAGGCAAGGAGGTTCGAATTAGGACTGAAACCATTGGTGCAGAAAGTAGTCGCGGTATTGAAGATTAAGATATTCTCTGATCTACTGGAAAGGGCTATCATTGTCGAAGGAGGCAATGAAGCTATTGCTCGATTTAAACAAGAGAAGAAGACCGGTCAGGAAGGACAGAAAGGGGGAAGCAGCGGAGGCAGCAACCCTTACAAGCGTAAATGGACGGAGAGCCAATCCTCTGGAGGTAACAAGTTCGGGGGAGAGGCCAAGAAAAGTGTAAAGTGCAACAACTGTGGGAAGAATCACTCGGGGGAGTGTATGAAGGGAAAGAGTGTTTATTACCGTTGTGGACAACCGGGGCACATCGTTCCTCAGTGTCCGAATAAGTAGAAAGGAGGGTATTTCTTGTGTGGAGCCCTAGACCACCAAATCAAGGACTGCCCAAAGAAAAAGGGTGATGCAGCTAGTGGCAACCGCAACAATAATAATGGACTGAGCATCGGAGGGCCAGCCAGTCAAGCCAACAGACCAACGGCACGCACGTTCAACATGACCGTTCAGGATGCGGTGGAGTCCAAGGACGTGGTGTCAGGTATCATCCCAATCAACAATATAGATGCATATGTGTTATTTGATTCGGGTGCTACCTGCTTTTTTGTTTCTGAAGAATTTGCTAAATGATTAGATTTACCCCGAGAAAGATTAGAACACCCTATGAACGTAGAAGTAGCGAACAAGGAAATTATTCCCGTAGAATACATTTAGAGGAACTATTATACCAAATTGCGAGGATTTAAGCTCAGAGTGGATTTGATACCGATTCGTTTAGGGGAGTTCGATGTAATCCTTGGAATGGATTGGTTATTGGTTTACGTAGCAGTTATTGATTGTAAGAAGAAATGTGTACACCTTAAGACTCCGAATAAGTCGAATGTGGTATTTTATGGTAGTAAATCGCCGAGATAATCTCATTGTCTGACGATGGTACAAGCGCAGAGATTGCTTAGGAAGGGTTGTATAGGTTATTTGGCTCACGTGGTTGATACTCGACTAGTCGAGGGTGAATTGGGTCAGATACCTATTGTAAGGGATTTCGTTGATGTCTTCCCAGACAAAATTCCGGGATTGCCACTGGATAGAGAAATTGAGTTTGTTATTGATTTGGCACCAGGGACAGCACCGGTATACAAAGCGCCGTATCGTATGGCACCGGTAGAGATAAAAAAACTGATGGCTCAATTACAAGGTTTATTGGATAAGGGATACATTCGACCGAGCGTATCACCGTGGGGAGCACCAGTCTTATTTGTGAAGAAGAAAGATGGATCGCTCAGACTTTGTATCAACAACCGAGAGTTGAACAAGGTCACCATTAAGAACAAGTACCCATTGCCTAGGATCGACGATTTGTTTGATCAGTTGAATGGGGCAAAGTACTTTTCAAAGATTGACTTGAAGACCGGTTATCATCAACTGAAGGTGAGGCCTGAGGACATTCCAAAGACGGCATTCAGAACTCGGTATGGACACTTTGAGTTTCTGGTAATGTCATTCGAATTGACGAACATACCGACAGCATTAATGGACTTGATGAATAGAGTGTTCAAATAGTATTTGGATAAGTTCGTTATCGTATTCATCGATGACATTCTGGTGTATTCAGAGATGGAGGAAGAACACGCCGAGAATCTTCGAATAGTGTTAGAGACATTAAGGAGAGAAAAGCTATATGAAAAATTTTCCAAGTGTGAGTTTTGGTTGCAGAGAGTGGAGTTTTTTGGGCACGTTATCGACAAGAATGGTGTTTCGGTGGATCCAGCAAAAGTAGAAGGGGTCATCAATTGGGAACAACCGAAGACGCCAATGGAAATCAGAAGTTTCTTAGGATTAGAAGGATACTATCGGAGATTCAACCAGGATTTTTTGAAATTAGCATCGCCGTTGACCAATCTTACTAGAAAGACAGTTAAGTTCGTTTGGACGGAGAGGTGTGAAGAGAGTTTCCTAGAGTTGAAGAAGAGGCTTAGTCAAGCACTTGTGTTAGCTTTACCGGATAACACGGGAGGGTTTGTAGTGTATAGTGATGCATCCCACAAGGGTCTTGGCTGTGTACTGATGCAGCACGACAGGGTCATTGCGTACGCTTCACGTCAGCTGAAAGATTATGAGAAGGGCTATCCGACTCATGACCTGGAATTAGCAGCGGTAGTTTTTGCCTTGAAGATTTGGAGGCATTATTTGTATAGCGAGAAGTGTGAGATATACACAGATCACAAAAGTCTGAAGTATATCTTCACATAGAAAGAATTAAACATGAGGCAGCGCCGATGGCTAGAATTGATCAAAGATTATGATTGTGAGATTCTGTACCATCCAGGAAAAGCAAATGTAGTTACAGATTCCTTGAGCAGAAAAGGCAGAGAGAAGTTATCGAAGTTAACCGTTCAAGAAGAGTTAGTGAAAGATTTTGAACGACTAGATTTGGAGGTTAAGTATCCGATGGAGACCAACAAGAAATTATTTACAGTGACAACGAGCCCGACTTTATTAGATAAGGTTAAGGAGGCACAAGAGAAGGATGAAGATTGAGATATTATCAAGAAGCGGATTGTTGAAGGTGATGATTTGAAATTCAAGATTGATAACACTGGACTGCTAAGGTTTGAAGGACGAATTTGGGTACCGTTAGTACCGGAACTGAGAGAAGAGATTTTGCAAGAAGCACACAGTATGAGATACTCGATACACCCAGGAAGCACGAAGATGTACCAAAACTTGCGTCATTACTTTTGGTGGCCAAACATGAATAGGAAAGTTGCAGAATGCGTAAGTATGTGTTTAAATTGTCAGAGAGTCAAGGCAGAGCACCAACGACCAAGCGGGTTATTACAACCGTTAGAGATTCCAGAATGGAAATGGGAGCACATCACGATGGACTTTGTGGTAGGACTTCCGGCAATGCAGAAAGAGCACGACGCCATATGGGTGATTGTAGATCGTCTTACTAAGTTAGCACACTTTTTGCCGATTAAGATTAAGTATAGTTTGGATCAGTTAGCCAGATTGTATGTCAAAGAAATTATCTCGAGACATAGGGTGCTGATATCTATTGTATCAGATAGAGATTCGCGATTCACGTTGAATTTCTGGAAGAGTTTTCAAGAGAGATTGGGGACCCAATTACGAATGAGTACCGCGTATCATCCGCAAATGGATGGGCAAAGCGAGAGAAAGATCCAAACACTTGAAGACATGCTCCGAGCTTGTGTGATGGACTTCAAGGGTATTTGGGAGGATCATCTTCCATTAGTAGAGTTCGCATATAACAATAGTTATCACGCTATTATTGGAATGCCACCATACAAAGCGCTGTATGGGAGAAAATATTGAACACCGTTGTGTTGGGACGAAGTTGGTGAACGTCGACTGTTGGGACCAAAATTGGTACAGCAGACCGTAGAAATTATCAAGGTGATAAGAGCACGACTGGTAGCGGTTCAAGATCGCCAGAAGAAGTATACGGATTTGCATCACAAGAAGAAAGAATTTGAATTAGGAAGCTATGCTTTTCTGAAAGTATCTCCCTGGAAGGGAAAGATTTATTTTGGGAAGAAGGGCAAGTTGAGCTCTAGGTTCATAGGACCGTTCGAGATTCTGAGGCAAGTCGGTGAAGTGGCGTACGAGGTGGCGTTACCTCCTGAACTTTAGCACATTCACAACGTGTTTCATGTGTCAGTGTTGCGGCCGTATAAACCAGACTACAAGCACGTTATCTCCTATGAACCTATCCAAGTCGAGAAAGACTTATCATATGAGGAAGTTCCTGTCCAAATACTAGATAGGAAGGAACAGAAGCTGAGGAATAAGATCATACATTCCATCAAGATTATCTGGAGGAATCACGAGTCGAAAAAGCTACGTGGGAGTTAGAAGAGAAAATGAGAGCGAATTATCCGTTTTTATTTAAGTAGCCTTATTTTTTACAATTTTGAGGACGGAATTTTTATAAGGGGGGAGGGATGTAAAGACCATGAATTTTTAACTCCTTATTTATTAAATATGTGATTTAATTTTTAACGAGTTAGTTTTGTGAGTTTATTTAAACCTTATGTGGTGGTGAGAATTTGTGAAATGATTAAAGGAAGTCACTAATGAGTTATTTAAATTAGTGGACTAACCTTAAGGATTTAATATCAGAGAATTGATGAGATTGTTAATAATTAAATATTCAACTTATTTGAATATCGTGGCAGGATTTGAACGTGTTTGATTAATTTTAATTATGATTAATTAATCGATAATGTGTTGTTTAATTATTATTTTGAATAAATAATAATTAATGAGTAGGAGAACTAATAATATAATATTATTATATTTACTTGAGTTATTGTTATACACAAGCATGTGATACTAAACCTTTACTATATGGTAGCTATTTATATTAGACATAATGCAATGTGACATATTAATGTGGTGAATATTGCATGAATGGACTATATAGTAAGATGAGGTAAATTGAAGGTATGTGGCACTATGTGGACATTCATTTATACCCTATTGTCTTACAATAAGATCAATTATTAATTAATAATGATTGTATTAAGTTGTTATAATTATATTATAATGATTATAATAATGAGTAATAATAATACCCAATTGCTTTACCTTCGGTATTAAGGAAAATGTACATGGATTATATGTTGATATATCTATGTGTACCCCTATTTGATATATTGTGTTATTAATTGAAGTAGCATTGTAACACGCATCTAAATGTATATGGAATAAATACATATAACTTAAGTAGATATTATGTGCATATACATTATATAATCTAAGTATGTATGCATTATGTTAAGTGTTGAGCATATATAATATATATATATACAATTACAAAGGCTGAGATTTCATTGTCCCTAAATGAGAGTCCCACCCTCAATTTTCTCCTTCACGTGTAAACCCACATGCTGCACTAGTCTATCTTCTTCTCAAATTCACCAATGCTAGCTAATTTATAGATGGGGAGTGGGATTCATGAGTGAATTCAACTACTTCTCACCAACTTCTTGTAATCCATTATGCATTCTTGACATCCGTTGGTTTAATTTGGAAGATAATGGCATTGCCTAGTTATTGAATTTCCTATAACTTGAGCCTTCTCTTCTTCTATATTGCATTTGCTGAGAATTCTACCAAGCAAGCTTGAGTGAGTATACTTTATAGTGAGAGTCTGTGAATTGAGAGGGTGAGAGATATCATCAAGTTCCTTTAGCAGAGGTATATAACTTCCAATTCTCATTCTCACTTTGAGATGGCGAGGCCCACCTGGCCCAGCCGCAGGTCTACCTATGGCTGGGCGGGACTATATATATCCCCTCGCCCTTTAGCTTCTAAGAGAAGAACAGGCAGAGAAGAGAGAGAGAAAGGGGCCATGAGAGAGAGAGAAAGGGGCCATGAGAGAGAGAGAGAAGGAGCTCGAATCTTACTCCGATCTTTGTAGAACTTCTTTGTAAACACTCTTATACATATATACTACAACATATCAAATTTTAATCGGTGGAAACCGAGTTTTGAGGCTTTGAAAGCCGTTCGATAGCCATTCTCGTGTCATACTATAAGATTTCATCAGATCTGCTTTCTTCGCTTGCTCTAACATATATATAAGTGCTATATATATATAGTTAGTAGTTAATATTGGTCAGATATGACTTTTTAACTATTCATTTCATGTAAATAGTCAATATTTATGCTTTATTAACTAGATCTGTACTAGATCTAGCTTTTAACCGGTTCAAAAGTTGTAAAACTTGAACATGGAAGCTAGAATGAATAAGATCTGTACATATCTAATTTTCTTTCTAGTTTTTTTTCTAAATAATTAGTAATCACGTGACCCTAGATCTGTATCTAGAGAAAACTGGAAGCTTTGGGCTACTCGCTTACGAGGATTTAACTAATGAATCCTTCGTCCAGCGATGTCTAGAATAGATACGTATGTTATCGCAATATATTCATTATGCAGGCTATTTATGTGATATCATGTGAGCCTAGGAGCTACAGGATCTACGATTCAATCAATGGATCTAGATCTGGCTCCAGTGATGGACTTTTTAAGTTGTACAGTTAACTTGCGAATATTTGTACTTGTAAATCCAGGGCCTTAAAACGGTTATACGGGTTTAAGGCCTTGAAATAGTAAAATTTATGTATGTAGTGCTCGGGCATACTTTGATGGCTTTCATGCCCATAAGGAGCCTGACACTTGTAGATAGTTTTATTTATTGTCAAAGATGCTTCACATCTCAATAAAATCAAATAAAGCCGAATACAGAATAAAATGGAAGTATCAAAGGGCTTTGATTTCTATGCGAGTGAAATGGTTTGAAAACCTCTTTTCAAAACATCACTTTCATACTCTTATTAAAAATGAACTTTTCAATAAGTTAAACTCTTCGTATATAGGTTCAACGAAGAACAACACTACTTTCAAAATAAAGCACTTCGAGCACCTTTATTTGCATCACACACACACATAGACATACTTTACATTCATAGGGAATGAAAAGACGCAGTAACTATGTTTCACGAAAGTTGGGGGGTGCCTAACACTTTTCCCTCGCTTAAGCAAGCCCTCAAACTCTATGAATCTCGGTTTTCAAGACCAATTAAATGGAGTCACATATTGGGCCATATTGTAAAAAACATTCATTATTCGGTTGAGTTAGTACAACCATTTAAACTCATACTAAATGGCGACTCTGTCTAATTCGACCCAATCACATTAAAATAAATCTTTTCAAATCGTCAACATTTTATATCAGTCTTTCCCAAAATCTCACCCTGTAAAGAAAGATAAAATCAACATAGAACATATAAAGGGTAGAGAACAGCTCAAGGAAATTTTTCCAGCGTCGAAACACACAACTTACATGCTCAAACCAAAGAAATTATTATTATTGTAATTAAATTAATTTTTGAACCATATGAATGAAAAGTACATGAAAAAAAATTAAGATTTCATAAAATTGAAACTAGTGTGGTGATAAAGAAGTCAAAATCTTTATACTAAAAAATCAAAAAATCTGAAAAACCTTTGAAAATTGTGTTAATTTTCACTGTTATGATGAATGTTCTCAAAATATCCAAATATTATGAAAAATTATAAACTTCCATAAATTTTTTATTCTTTTCAGTTGTATAATAATTATTTTTAATTTGATTCTAAACATTTTTTTGTACTTGAGTACATAAATTGCTTGTTAAGTTAAGAATCTCCTTCTATAAATTTTCTTAAAATTTTTTGCTACTTTATGTAACAATCCTTATCATTTCCTTATTAAGAATTCTCGTGCTAGGGGTGAGTAAAAAAAACCCGAAAAATCGTCAAAAATTGAAACTAATAAAAAATTCAATAAATAAATAAATAAATTGAACCTCACATTTGATTACAACAACAATTACTAGCCAAAAATGGCACCAAATTAACCTAGCCAAATATATATATATATATATATATATATATATCTATATGTGTGTGTGTGTGTGATCTATTCTATAACATACGTTAGTTGGGAGCACTATTTCAACAAACAAATCTTAACCATTAATTGACAATGTTAAGTTTTATTACTTAAATTATTTATACATATTTAATGTTTAACATTGTCAACTATATTTAATGTATTTATTTTTATAAAATATTTGTATAAATATTTTTTTATGTAATATAATTTAAAATTGTCAATTATTATGATAATTTGATTATTTAAAATTTAAACAATTACCGTACAAATATTTTACACGTTGAAACTATTTAAATCTTATTAAGGTGAGGGTGTTTTAGACATTTTTTCTAGTCGCACCTCTTACTTGTGACCAGTTACTCTTTGGGTCATTGGATCTCAGAATTAACGGTGTAAGATCTATTTGTTGGAATAGTGCTCACATCTAACGTATATATATGGGCAATGATCCATAACATGTATTTGTTATGGATCAATAATGGGCAAATATCATCTCTACCTTCCATTACAACTACCAATGACCCGGATTAAAAATCAAATCTCGTCATCCGCTAGAAATTCTAGCGGCTGATTGGCACTTTTGTCCCTCCAAGTTGTCATCCACTTTCAAAGTCGTCCTTAAAGTACCATTTTCGTCAGTTAGGTCCTTAAAGTGATATTTTATTGGCGTTTCTGTTCCATCAACCCATTTTAACTTAAACCCGATCCTTTTTGACCAAATTTAACCCAACCTGACCCAGTTTGACCCAACCCAAATTTTTAATATTTTAAAATATAATAGTATTTTTTAAATAAGTTTAAAATAGTAATTATATTTAACATTTTAAAACAATAATATTTAATTATTTAAAATAAATTATTATTATTAAAATAATAATAATTTTAATATTTTAAAATAAAATAATTATTTTAAAAATAGTTATTTTTAATATTTAAAAATAAAATATTAGTTTTTTTTATAAAAAAAATAATAATTATATTTAATATTCTAAAATAAATATTTTTTAAATAATTTTTATTTTTAATGTTTTAAAAGTAAAAAATATTTTTGTAAATATTATTTTTAAAAATAATATTTACTTTTAAAATATTAAAAAGTAATATTTATTTTAGAATATTAAAAATAATATTTATTTTAGAATATTAAAAACAATATTTATTTTAGAATATTAAAAATAATAATTATTTTAGATTTTTTATAATTTTTTTAAAAATAATTATTATATTTATATTTATATTTATTTTAATTTTTTAATATTTAATTTTAATATTCTAAAATAAATATTACTTTTAATATTTTAAAATAAATAATTTTAATAATTATTGTTTTATAAGGAAAAATAATATTTAATATTCTGAAATAATTATTAAAAAAATTAAAAAATTATGATTTAATAATTATTAAGAAAATTAAAATAATCTAAATAATTATTATTTTAAAATTTATTATTTTAAAAATTAAAATAATCTTAATAATTATTATTTTAAAATTTAAAATAAGCTTAATAATTATTATTTAAAATTTTAAATAATCTTAATAATTATTATTATTAAATAATAATTTTTTTAATTTTTTTAAAAATATTCCAAAATATTAAATATTATTTTTCCTTCAAAAACAGTAATTATTAAAAATATTTATTTTAAAATATTAAAAATAATAATAATTTTATAATATTAAAAGTAAATATTAAAACATTAAAATTAAAATATTATTATATTTTAAAATATTAAAAATTTGGGTTTGGTCAAACTGGGTCGGATTAAATTCGGTCAAAATGGGTCGGGTTTAGGTTAAAATGGGTTGAAGGAACATAAACGCCAATAAAATGCCACTTGAAGGACCTAACTGACGAAAATGGTACTTTAGGGACGACTTTGAAAGTGAGTGACAACTTGGAGGGACAGAAGTGCCAATCAGCCAAATTCTAACGGATGTGATTAAAAATATTTTAGGACCATTATAACCCCATACCATCGAATAAAGCCGAAGTCAAATTTGCAATTGATGCACTTTTCAATAGAACAAAAATGCCAGCTAATTAAGGTATTTTAAGCAGAACTTATAAAATATTACTAATATCACAGTGGAAGTAACTTCCTTTGGAACTTATTTCCTTAATTTGTGACTAAATCAATTATTCTATGATTATTTTTTTCTCTTTATTTTAAACAAACAGATAGTATAATAGGTACTAACCGACGATGATTATCGGTTGAATCAATGTAAGATGATAAACTGGACAGGAAATCGAAACGCAGAGTGGAGTCGATGGAGAAGAGGCCATGGAGGTAGTGGGCGGAGCTTGTGGCGGTCGAAGGGTAGGCACGGTGGGTCGGGGGAGTTTATTAGAGTGCAACCGACGTCAGCTAGCATTAATGCCATTTTGTCGATCGGGTTTAGGGTTCGTGGTGGTGGGCCTGGTTGCGGCTGTGGTGGTGGTGGTGCGTCATCATTCTGGGGTCTCTAGTGTTCAGGGATTTTGGGTTGTTGGGGAAAAGGGAAAACGAAGGAATTGGTGGAGAATCGTTTGCGACAGAGACCTTTGTTCTGAAAGGTGTTTTGCGTTAGGTGGATGAGAAAGTCTTTTAATCACATCCGCTAGAAATTATAGCAGAAGGTGAGATTTGATTTTTAATCCTAACCATTGATAGTTGTAGTGGAAGATAAAGATGCTATTTGCCTATTATTGATCCATAGTAAATGCATGTTATGGATCATTGCCCTATATATATAAATTACTAAAGGTATAAATTTTTTTGTTCCTAAAATGATGAGATAAAGCACATAAAATGAATAAATATGTCATTTAGTGGAGTTCATTAGTATAAAAAATAGAGAATTGATATTTTCACAAGTAAAATTTGATATTTCCATAAGGTCTATCTCACATGTGTGTTTGACCCATTTACTACTCACGTGAGAAGGATTTTGTGAAACTCTTTTTATTTGTGAAAATATACTCATCACTTTATATAATTGTTGGGCCATTAAGAATAAATTTAATTTTTTTACTCTCTTTTCTATATTTTAACTTTTCTTAATATGTGTGCAAATTGTATTTTACTCATTCTTTTGGTGACGAAGATAGTATATATATATAGGGTTGATCCATAGAAAAAATTATTAATTTAAGGTTATTCTTACAACAGATCGTGAGCGTCCATCCATTGATCGAACGGTTAAATAGAGCTCTCGTCCGCAGTTTAATTTTTAGTATCTTGCATTTTAATACTACGAATGAGACAGATGTCCAAAATACCCCTCCTAGTACGAGTCCCCTGTCGGCAGAATTAAACTGCGGAGCTTGAAAAATTATTTTGACATCCATAGTATTAAACTACGAAGCCTGAAAACTTTAAAAAAAATTTAGCATCCGCAATATTAAATTGCGGAGCCTGAAAAACTTAAAAAAAATTGACATCCACAGTATTAAACTGCAGAGCCTCTAAAACTTTTATAAAAAAACATCTTCTCCTCCTCAACCAACAAATTCATGAAAAACCCATATTGTGGAAACAAACTGATACCAATTTCCAGCACATCATATCTGACACACTCCCAATTTCCACCCAATTTTCTCCATCCAATTCCTAAATTTCAAGTTTCTTGAAATCCCATTACTCCCAATTCCACCAAAAAAGAACAGTTTTTCATTTCCATTGCTCACCAAACGAGTAAAAATAAGCTCACTCGGAAAATTCAGAATTGAATTTACCCAATTTCCAGTCCCCAAATCAAAGCCCACAGTTGAGAAAGGTTCCCCTGTTGTAAAATTCAAATTCCCATTAAAACAAACACCTTTCTGGCGATGATTGACTGATAAAATGGCTCTTTACACTAAAATTACATTCATGATTGAGTAACACTCCTAATACACAAAAGCAAAACATCCTGAATTTGAAGACACCATGAATAATTTGTAACTTTTTAATGTTAAAATCAAAGTGAAAAACTCAAAGGCAAAATAGGTATGCCAAAAAGTTTATAATTCTTGAAGATCTTGCCAGGAGATTGCATATAAGCATGGAAAATTGCATATAAGATTGCCAGGAGATTGGGTTAGACTAATTAGTAAAATAATGATTTTCCTTTTAAAATTGATGGTGGTGCAGTGGTGGTGATGATGAAATTGGTTTGGTGGTTGGTGGAACGAAGAAGATGAGAAATTGATTCTTTTTTAATTGATGCCAGGAGGGGAAGGAATAAGAGTTAACATCTGCAGTTTAATACTGCGGATGCCATTTTTTGTAAGGTTTTCAGGCTCTGCAGTTTAATATTACGGATGTCAAAATAATTTTTTAGGCTCCGCAATTTAATTCTGCGGACAGGGGACTTGTATTAGGAGGGGTATTTTGGACATTTGTCCTGTCCACAGTATTAAACTTCGGAATATTAGAAATTAAACTGCGGACAAGAGCTCTATTTAACCGTTCGATCAACGGATAGACGCTCACGATCTGTTGTAAGGATAACTTTAAATTGATAATGTTGACTATAGATCAGTCCCCATATATACATACATATATACAAACACAACATAGAGACACACATACACATATGTATGATAAAACTATAGTATATGATTACTAACTTAATAATAGAAAGTGTATTCTTGAATAAATTAATTGTCTACATGTTGCTAGCTTTTTAGTTATTTGTATAATTTTTCTTCTGCTTGTTCATATCATACATGTATAAGGACAAAGCTAAATTTTTTTAAGGGGGACGATACATAATACTGTAAGATCATGAATAACTGAGGTGTAGGAGTATCATCCCCGGTTTAAATTTTGTAAATATTTTTATACTTATTGGTTGAAATAAGATATTTTTTTTTGTATGTGGTTAGGGCATGATTAAATGGGCCCGGTTAGATTTGGAGGGCCATAGTCCATGTGGAGGAAGTCTCCCCACATAGGGATCTATTTTGGGCAGTGAGAGAGTTTTAAGGAATCTAGGATTTCTAACTGCATTTAATTTTCAATTCCTAAGAAAAGTGTCAGGACATTATTCGACTTCTTTTCTTTAAGGAGATTCAATTCTATCCCATTATGATATTCACCATAATGAGGAATTCTATTCCAATTGGGGGACATAGCAGCTAATGGAGGTGTGATCATTATAAATATAAGGCTATACCCTCGTTCACAGGTACACAATATTACTTTTCAGCACTAGAGCATTAAGTCTCCATTGTTAACTTATTTTTATCCTGTACTTATTCTCACACTGGAGCTATCCCCCGACGGCCCAAGTTGTCAATCTATGCGACTTCTTATTCTTAGCTCAAGTATATAAGGTATATTCATAGCTCTTTCATGCTTTAAGTATAATTATCACTTGTATAGGTAAATTACAACTTCCAAAATAATTTATAGTTTCACTTCCGTGAACTAGCGCGTTAAATACTATTGCGTTTCAATATAATGCCAAAATAGCCCCCTTGGCTAAGCATTACTAGCAGCCCCTTGAAGCATTTTCAGTCCCTTGGCTTAGACGCCCATCTTGAGTTTGACTGAATCAGCTTAGAGTTGGTAAAATAACTGTCGGTCCGATTAGATGACACAATTTACGCGCAAGTATACGCGGCCAATGAGTAATAAAGAGTAAGTAAAGATATCATCCCACAGAGAATTAATGGATAAAAGACACCAAACCACTAGCTCATAATCATCTCAATCTTATTTAAACGGGCGAGAAAGAGAATGAATTATTAAAGCTAAGTTAAACTAAGCAAGAATTAAAACATGCAATAACTAATCCTAGGGTAAATTCAGATAATGAAGACATGGGATTACAATTTCCCCCAACACTACGCTCAAATCTCTTAACTCTCTCACTTAGAATAATAAGCACCTAGAATTGACAACCGAGAAATCACGATTACATAATAGCCTCTTTCGATGGACAACTATGAATCTTCCTAATGCGGCATGTAGGTATATGTCTATCCTACACACTATCAAGCAACTAATATCCAGAACAATTAACAAGACACATGTCACGGGAAATCTCATTAACTACTCTATCAATTACCAACTTTCGCAAAGGAAGTCATTACGATTAGATTCTCAAATGGTTGCATACGGCATTTAGGTATATTTCTATCCTGAACACTAACAAATTATTAACTCTTTAGGACAATGAATGAGACACACGTCACATAATCTCATAGATTACCGGCAAGAATCTCTAACTTTCGCATGATATCATAACTAGGTCTAAACCTAAAATCCATTTGTCAATTTTATATAGGTTCACAATAAATCAATCTAAACGCACAAGTTATGATAACCAATTCGCAATAATAGCAAAGAGAGAGAGCAATCAATACAACTATATGTTGGGTTCCATTGAAATCCGAAAATATAAACTAAGTCATAAATACTTGAATATATTATCCACAAGGTTTATAAACATCATCCAAATATACATGAATACAAGGAGAATTAAGAGATAGAAATTGCAAATCTTGAGTCTTTCTCCAAGTGTGGATCTTTGTTGTTTATCCCTTGCTTCAATCTTCAAGTCCAAAAGAAACCCTAGAATCTAACTAAACTAATTAAACCTAATCTACTCTCTAATCTACTCCTAATCTAGATTAAATAAGAAATAAAAAGAGAAGGAAAATGGAAAACTAGGGCATGAACTCTCTAGTGGAGATGCCAAGCAAATGAGGCTGAACCCCCTTATATTAGCCTTCTCCCGTTCATTTTAAGCAAAAGTCAAACTCTGGGTCAAAATTGGGCTGGCGCGGCCGCGCGGGTCCCCAGTCAAGTTCTTTGATTCCTGCATATCGGCGCGGGCACGCGGGCTGTCCTTGCAATGCTGGCGCGGCCGCGCGGGCTGTGAACTTACTGCATTGCATCTTTTTCTGCTGTAATTATCTTTGACACACTTATGCCTTGTAAGCAAACTCCCTTCTTGCCTCTTTACAGCAACACATCCCCATTTAGCCGTTTGACTTCATGCTTTGCCCTATCATGCCATCATCATGCTTTTAGCCTATTTCAGTGCGATGCCTTTTTAAAGCTATCTTTGTCCTTTAACGCTCAATAATCGCCAAGAGAGTTCCTAAACATAAACACTGTAAAACAAAGGAAAAACATATTAAAAACACAAGGATACTCGAGTTTAAGCCACGAAATAAGCTAGTTACTATCCGACTAAGTGGTCATGAAAACCACTAATCAATAACCGTTTTGGCCCTCCCGGAGTTGCCTTCAGTGTCGGCATGGCCTTCGGTTGGCTTCTTAGGGTTGTTTCCAAGATTTAGATCCCATTCGAGTCTGTTTGTCCTCAGTGTTATCTCTGAGGATGACTTGGTCCCTCCAGGTTTTCCTCTGGGGATGTTGTGATGCTTTAGGATTGTTTCTGAAGTTGACCTGACCTCCCGGGTTGAGACCGGGGATGACCTATATCTCTTGGGTTAAGACCGGGGCTGATCTGTACCTCCTGGGTTGCGACCGGGGCTGACCTGTACCTCCCAGGTTGAGACCGGGGTTGACTTGTATCCCCCGGGTTGAGATCGGAGCTGACCTGTACTTCCCGGGTTGAAACCGGGGCTGACCTGTACTTCCTGGGTTGAGACTGGGGTTGACCTGTACCTCCCGGGTTGAGACCGGGGCTGACCTGTACTTCTCGGGTTGAGACCGGGGCTGACCTGTACTTCCTGGTTTGAGATTGGGGATGAATTGTACCTCCCGAGTTGATACCGGGGCTGACCTATACCTCACGGGTTGAGACCGGGGCTGACCTGTACCTCCCGGGTTGAGACCGGAGCTGACCTGTACTTCCCGGATTGAGACCGGGGCTGACCTGTTGTAAGGACCGAGAATTTCACATGGATTATATGTGTAATTTTTACGAATAATTTTTTTTTAGAAAGTACTTTAACCATATAAGTGTATATGTGAATTAAGCTAGAAAGTTAATTTATTAACTAAGAAGTATACTTAATCATTTTCAAGGAAGAGTAATATAAGTTATGTTAAAAATTAACATAGCTTGAATGTTAGCCTTGAATATTAAATTGAAAAGATTTACAATCTTTAAGTAATTAATCATATATGAATATGTGAGTGATCATAACTTATTAAGCCATTAGGGCTATTAAGTTAATGCACTAGGAGAATATGTTATGACATATGTGAATTATGTGCGTGATTGAATAAATATACATTATACAATGTGTATATATATTTTTTGTATATAAAGAGAATTAAGAATAAAGTTATGTAACCTAATATATACATTAGGTATGGTAAGTAAATAACCTAATGAGTTATTATATAAGAGAATGATAGTATTTAAAAATATATACTAATTCTAAGAGATTTATTTTATACATCTCAAATAATTAATTTTATAACCTAAGTAAAGCAAGTCTAATTGAGTTATGAAATTAAAGATATATGAGTAAGGAATTAACGTACAATATATGTACTGGAACCCTAACTAAATGATTAGGGTAAGATAAAAAAATTAAAAGTATGAAACTAAGTTGATTTTATGGCCCAAAGAATTAATTTGTAGACCAATTATTTATTTGAGCACGAGACTTGTAGCTAATTTAATTTAAGAACAATTAAATCATTAAGCTAGCCCAATATTAGATATAAAGGGCAAGGATACTAGTGGCACAATTAATTAATGATGGGAGCCCAAGATCATTTTAATTAGTAGCCCAAAAGCAATTAAATTTCAAGCCCAAAAGAAATTAATTAGAAGCCCAAGTTAGCCCAACAAGTGAGGGATACTTTGGACATTTAGTAAAGCTATATATAACAATAAAAATAAACAAAATTTGGGACAAAGGGGCCACATGGCCGGTCACTTAAGAGAGGGGAAATGGGGATGTTAGTAATGATTATATACTTTAGTAGGTGAACCACTCCTCACCCACTCCCTTAGGTGTCACTCAATGAAAGGTGTTAACACTTTAAGCTTACTTGCAAGAAACGACTTCAATAATGAGAGAGAGAGAGAGAGAAGGCAAGCATGTGGTGGGATTGTATAGATATATGCCATATATCTATACATTTTAATTTTAAAACAAATCAAGTATATCTTTTGTTTTTATTTCATTTTCTTCATTTCCTAGCAAGAACAAAAGAACTAAGAGAGAGAGAGAATATAGAGAGAGTCGGCCAAGAGAGGGAAAAAAAGAGAGAGAGAGTTATTGATATTTTCTTAGTTCCTTAACAAAAATTAGGAAGAAGAAGATAAAGAATCAAGAGAAGGTATAAGGGATTTTTACTTTTATAGTTTAATTTCTTTTTTGTTATGATTTGGGTTTGATTTTTGTAAAAATATGATCTTAAGGTTTAAAACCTTATATCTATATGTTTAAAAGTGTTTTATGTTTAGATCTAACTCTTTTATGAATCAAAAGTTGAATCTAAACTAAGAAATATGAGTTAGGTTTTCAAAAGTAGAAAACCATAAATTTTCTTAGCCTTGGTTGTATTTAATCTTGTGTTTGATGATTGTTTGATGATATAGATCATGGATCATGGTATATCCATGGGTATATAAGGTCTTAGTAGGTATTAGGATGAGCTATGTTGGTATTATGTGAGAATATGGAAGTTTCTTAAAAATCACCAAAGATTAAAAAATCAGTTTTTGGGAAAACGAAGTATGAAATGGAAACGAACATATCTCTCATTATACTTTGAATTTTTGAGTGTGGTCAATTTTTAGAGTTAGATATATGAGTCTTCTAGTAGATCCAAGTGGAATCACTAAAAAATATGTGCTAGATTTTTATGTAGACTAATTTTAGTAAATGATGTAAAATCTAAAAAAATCAAAAAAGTAGGCTGTCCGGAATTTCCAAGGGCTGTTTTGGCAACTTAATTAATGTAAAAAATTCCAATCTTTAGGGACATGAAAATATATGAGATAAAGTAGCTTGTGTCCAAAAATGAGCTCATTCCGACTCAAGTTGACCAAGTTATGACTATTTCAATATTTGGGTTTTTTCGACGAAAAACGCTATAACCGGAGTTCTATAACTTTGATGACCACAAAATTTAAACTGGAAGCTCAAGTTAACACGTGTAAAATCCCGCTAAGAGTTGGGAATTTCTGGAGTTAAGCATGATAGGGCTAATTTCTTAAGGTTTTAACTAAAAACGGATTTTTGAAAAATACTTAAGGGAGTTGAAAAATTCCAGAAAAATTCTTTTTGTGTATGGAATATATATGTATATATATATATATATATATATATATATATTTGATTGACCAAAAGATAGAAAAATAACAAGCTGATTTTGTATTTTTGTGAATAGTGTATTTCAGCTTCCTGAAATGTCCAATTCAGGGTGCTGAAATGGAAACTGAAATGTCAAGAAGAGAAGTCAATTTTGTTTTAGCTTGCTGAAATGGAAACTGAATTCATAAATAGTTTATCAAGTTATATTAAGAACTTATAAATGAACGAGTAAATGTTAAGTTTAAGGTAGTATAGTTGTACTCTTTAATGATTGATTATGTGATTACATGTTAGATAAATTGCTATGAGTAAGATATGTGATGCTAATTAAGAGATCGATCTTATTAATGATAGGTCTTACAAAAGAAGTTAACTTAAATTGCGTAATAGTAGTCAACGAATCAGGTAAGTTTCCTAACTCAACTTGAGTTATTATTTTTCAAACATAGTAGTGAATAATTATTGTTAGTTATTCACATCTATAATGATTATTATTGTTCGCACGTAGTGCAATTGGCTCTTGTTCTATTATTTGAACTGTTTATAAGTCATGTCTCAGCTAATTGTTTTGGTAAGACTAATATTTGTTAAAGCATAAAACGTTCTATTTATTATGAACTGATTTATTATTGGAAGATCTATGCCATTGTTTTCGGCTAGATCAATATTGATATTATATGTTGATATCATAGTATTTCTTTAAAAGCAATCCTAACCATATTGTTGTGGTATGGACTCATGATGTAAGACTGAGATGAACAAACTTTATTGTCGTAAATCGATCTATGCGCTATTATTGAGTAGTATGCATAATATAAGGTACAAAGGAGTTGGCCGCTCCAGGTACTTGCAGAAGAATATAGTTTAGTTTTTATAACTAACTTATACCCTTGGAGTAATTTAGTTTTAATAACTAAGAATTCCTCTATTAGTTCATGATTCTTTTATGATTACTCAGCATGAAAATCTTGGAATATCCCACTTTATTGAATATTGTTGCAGTATTGTTAATTCTTCATATTCACTTGAATATTATTGAATCTTTGAAAGAATTTTACTCTTTTATCCTTGATATGTTATTCAGTATGAAATTCGAGAAAGTTTTATTATTGAGATTGAATTATTATTCAGCTACTTCAAAATCCTTTGATTATTGTTGAAGTTCTATAGAAGCTAGACTCTTCTATTCATGATATATATATCCTTTATTGTATACTTTAACTTGCTGAGCAAACTCGTTGCTCACCCTTGCTTAAATAAAATATTTTAGCTAAGGCCGAAGTAGCAGAAGGTTCTAACAAGGACAAAGGCAAAGGCAAGGCTCAGGAGTAATTATTGTAAACTTTTAATGGTTATGTTACATTATGTAAATTAATTATGTAAACCTTTTGGATACATAAGGGTATGTAAGTTATGTCAAGGTTAGTTAACCTAGAATATTGTTATAAGTTGTATTAAGTAATGTTATGAATGATGTTTTTTATTAATAAATGTGTAGTTAGATGTGATATGTATGGAGGATCGTGAGCACCAAACCCGAGGTTAGGGAACCCGGATTTGGGGGTGTCACACCTGTACTTCCCGGGTTGAGACCGGGACTGAATTATACCTCCCGAGTTAAGACCTGGGTTAATTTGATGACCCGATATTGAGACCGGGGTTGAGTTGATAGCCCGGTATTGAGACCGAGGTTGATTTGATGACAATTTTGCCCTCTTACAGTGTTAGTAACAGGAAAAGAAAAATTTCGAGTGTCTACACTCACCTCTTCGAAATACCAGGTATGTACGTCAATTTCGAGGACGAAATTTCATAAGGAGTGGAGGTTGTAAGACCCCAACTTTTATGAATAAAGATTTAATTCTCTCTAAATTTTATTTTGAATAGTAAGGTGATAATTTATTAAATGCTATAGTTATGGGTGAATTGTGTAAATTTTACTAAGTAAGCAAGTTGTCATATAATATTCGTTGTGTCAGGAAATATTCTTTTTGTTGGAGAATATTTGTACGACGGTGCAATCATTGGTGGACCCCACAACAGAATAATCGTCGGATATAGAAAGCGACAGAAATAACCTTTTTATAAAAATAACGGCAAGACTGTTATCGTTAAACTGTTGAAATACCTGGTGATAAAGGTACAGTAATATGCGTTGTTGCACAGTAGCGCACGGTATTACACAGTATCTCTGATTATTGATGCTTACGTAAGAAGTCACTCAGTTCCTTCAATAATTATCACAGTAGTTGCTGCATAATATCTCATATTATTGATTCAATTGTTGTCACAGTATCATCTACACAATACTTTATGTTATTAAATCAATAATTGACACGACACAGTTACTCATATTATTATTATTAGCATTATTGACAATGTCTAGAAAGTTCTGTCAAGGAAAGGGGTTAGGTTATTTAATTGCGCGCTAGTAAGGAGAAATCCTTATCGGATAGTCCCCTCTTTCCTGGGAACGATCTGGTTGTCAATATTATGAGTTATAATAGTAATGATGAATTGTTGATATAAATAATTCCATTGTGTTGGGAATATTAATGTTAGTAAAAATTGACATTCATTTCGATAATAGTTGATTTTTGGATATTAAATTAACCAAACGAGCAATTAATCGGATAAAATGAGCAATTAATTGCTACTAGTTCACATGCAAGGAACTATTGGTTCACATGCAAGGAACAATTGGTTCACATTCTGGTACTATTAAGGGAGGTGGTGCAAGATTGATGATACTTGAGAGACTAAATTAAAAATAGAGGTAAAGATGAAGGCACTAAAGTGTAATTAACCTTGTAATTTGTCACCTTTTCCTAGCCTATAAATACTCCTCCATCTATTCATTATTTCCTACCATTTTGAAGAGCAAAGTTATAATTACAAGCTATAGTGAAAGAAACAATAGAGAAAAAATAAGAGAGAAAGAAGAAGAGTATTCTGCTACTACCCTACTTCAGTATTCAATCTCCTACTAAGGTAAAGGATGTTATTTTCTTTCAATACTCGTAAGGGTTGTCATTCTATTCCTTATTAAGCTGTGGGAATAACCTGTCTACGCGGACTACAGCATGCATGGTGAATAACCCTTCGTATTCATTCTTTATTAAGCTGTGGGAATAACCTGTCTACGCGGACTACTGCATTCATGGTGAATAATCCTTCATATTCATTTTTTATTAATCTGTGGGAATAACCTGTCTATGCGGACTATCGCATGCCTGGTGAAAATCCATTTGTAGTTTTGTATATTATTTAATTTCATATTCCTAAATATAAACTTACTATGGTAAGTATTGCTTCTATAATTTCCAAAATGATTAGAAATTGATTAAGGTTTTCGCTTCATCTAATATTATTTCACTGAAATATTATTCTGAACTTCTTATTGAAATTATAATCTTTTCATGTCGGAGTACTATTCGTTCAGGTACTATTCATTCGAGTATTATTCACGGGGTACTATTCACGACAAAATTGGTTTCTTTTTTTGCCCAAATTATTTTTGATATATGAATATCATTCTTAAATTTTGCTCCACAATTGCTTATCATGTTGACAATTTGAACATTCTTGAACTTGGATAAATTAAATTACAAATCTCTAATATTTGTCCTTGATCTCACTTGATTCGTTCTTTATATCATTTTTCATCATCCACAATCTTAAATTATGGTGAAAGTTATCTTTGGCCCGTAGCGCAAAGATGAACTGTTGATTGGTGAATATCTTTGGCCCGTAGTGCAAAGATGAACAGTTGATTGATGAATATCTTTGGCCCGTAGTGCATAGATAATTCGTTGATGGAAAATAATTATTGATTGGTGTTGCATGGATAAAATATTAATGATGGACTTTCAAATCATAGAAGATAATAGACATCATTCTCTACTAGACTCTTCTAATGGATTGCTATTTTCGCTGCAATTGTTGATCTAAAACTTGTTGTCTATTGTATTTTATCAGATTTTTCCCTGTTGAGGACTAAGGATAATTTGTTTTACATTATCTTAGCCATAATATTCTTTACTGGGCTAGTTGAGCTCACCATTTTCTTTCATTGTTCTCTTCAGGAAATGAGAATATAGCGGGGACTAGTCGGGGAATGGAGTGATGGTTCGGGATGATGCTATAGTAGTCTCACTATTTTATAAAATAGTGTGATAATAATTATAATGAGGACTTAATTTGAGCGTTTATATTTTCGTATTATATACGAAATAATATCTGTATTAAAGGTCATAGTTGTGTGGTCATATTTTGCACGACCGTATAATAGTTAGAATTTGAAGATGTGTATTTGGATTCTGTACCATGTATTTGGCGACTCAGAATGGGTTGTGTAATGAACCTATTTTGGGGGCATCACAGAAGCTGTTTCATCACCTTCTTCTAAAATGATGGTAAGTCTGGACTCCACGATTGGTGAGATTAAGGACTCCACGATCATGGTGAGTGTAAACTTCTTTACTCGATGGCTACGCTTCTTTTTCTAAGGCTTAGAACTTCCTTCAGCCTTATCCTCACTGTGACATCCCAGATTTTTAAAATTTATAAATGAGAATTTAATAAATAAAATTCTTATTATCTGATATTTTGAGTTTGAGTATGTGAATACGTGTCATATATTGTGAAATATGTGAATTGATGTGAAGAGAATTTAAATGTTAATTTTAATATATATTAATTAAATAAATATTTTAATTAAATTATTTATTGAGTTAAATAAATAATTACATGATTATTATGGAGTAAGGTAATTAAGTGTAGTATATTAATTAAATGGGTATTTAGTATTTGATTTAATTGATATAATGATTTTATGTTATAATTCTAATTTAATTGAGATAATTAAATTAGATGAGTAAGATGATGAGTGTTACATGCAATTATAATTAGCAAGTAATTATAATTATGTGTTAATTTTATGTGCTTAATTGATGTTAGACTTTTAATTAATTAAATTAGAATGTTAAGATTTAATTAATTAAAGGATAACATTAAGAATATGTATTAAAGGATTTATGAAAAGAATAAAAAGAGTTTTTTTTAAAATCACTTTCCCAAATAAGGCCCTTGCACCATTTTTAAATTCGTTTTGCCAAACGGGACCTTAACTATTTAAAAACCTATTTTTTTTAAAAAAAATAACTTGTTTTGCCAAACAAGCCTTATGGCTTTTTAAATTTTAATTGTAACTCATATATTAATGGTACTTATTATATTTAATATATGCCATTATGTAGTGGAAGTTATATATATTATAATTATGTAATATATGTATATTATATTATATGTATATTACATTAGATTAAAACAAGAGTTAGAAAAACAAAGTTAGTTTGCTAGAGAGAAAAAGAAAGAGCAGAGAAGAATTAGAGAAGAAGAGAAGGAAAGAAAGGAAGAACGTAAGAGAATAATCATCTTCTTCTTTAAACATCTAAGCAGAAAGGGTATGTCTTAATTCCCTTATGTTTTTATATGTTTTCCTTATGATTGTTCATGAGTATGGGTTCTCTGTGTATATGATTTAGCATGAAAGTTATACATATATGATGTACATATATAAATTGTGTTTATAATGGTGTATATATGAATTGTATGCCATAAACAAGGATTTTCAAAAATCAAAGTTTTGTCAGAACATGTTTTAAATGGAGAATATGTGTTCACGTGGAGTTTTCATGTTTTGGTTAATTTTAGAGTAAAATTGTTGAAATTAGTATATGTTAATATGCTTGTTAGAATTGTTTTTGATGATATCTTGAATCATGGAAAGAAAATGCATGAATTTTTTAAGAAATTATTTTACAGTGAATGGTTTTGGAAAATATATGAGTTTCTATGAAAATGTCAAAATTGAGTTGTTAAAACCTTTGATTTCATTGCTTGGACAATTTTTGTGATTGGTAGCATCTATATAACATGTGTAGTATTGTGTATGCATGTCTTGCATTGTTTGAGTGACTGGTAATTGCCGTTGTTGAATTGTTTGGGTTAGCAGTGAAGTAGAGTGCCATTGCTGTACTGTTTCTGTCTACGTTCCTGCGCAGCTGCGCCGGCAACAAAGGCAGAAGCAGCGCAGCTGCGCCACTGGGTTTTTTGGATTTTGACACCTGCGCAGCTGCGCCAGTGCCAAGGCTTGTGGCTGCGCAGCTGCGCCGCTGGCTGAGCAGAGGCAGAGAACTTTAGTTATTTGTTCAATTTTTAAAACCTAAATTATTTTATTTTTATGATAATGATCATGTACCAAGTTGCAATAACATATTGTTATCATAAATTTGACAATTTCATAACTGGGAAAGAAAAGAGATTTTGGAAAACCTTAAAGTATTATTTGAATTGTTTATAATAGATATTAAATTATAATTGTTTAAATATAACTTAGCTAATATGATATATATAATTATAATTTGAATAATTATAATTATAGTAAAGGTTTAATGTAAATTATGATCTTTCAATTACAATGAATTGAGTTGATTGTTTTAATCAAAGTAAATGTTTAACTTGAAGTATAATTTGTTTAATTATAACTTAATATGTGATTAGAATTTGGAATAATTATAATCAAGGTAAAAATGTAATTTAAATTATAATTTATATAATTATAATTTAATGAGGGCATGAATAGAAATTGAGTATTTATAATCTAAGTAATGGTTTAATTTAAATATGTTTAAATTATGATTTAATGCATGATGTAGTTGATTCATTATAAATTATGATTGTTTAATTATAGTTTGATTAAAGTGGATGTTTAAATTATAATTTATTTAATTATAATTTAAAATGAGTATGTAATTATTAATTGATTAATCATGTGAAATATAATATGATTATGTGATGTGAATAATTATGTGGGATTTAATTATTAACTTATTAGTTAAAGAGGAATGAGTTAACCTAAAGTGGATAACTAACGATGAGGATTAGCTATGTGATAATTAACTGATATTGTTAATTATACATATGATTTGACAGCGAGTGTCAAACGAGTAAATAGAAGAGAATTAGAAAGTATAAAGTAGTATTTACTTAGACGTTTGATAAGCGTTGCTAGGTGACTAATAATTGATGCGTATGGTAATACGTTATGTAGGATCATGAAGCAGATTATATTAAGCTGTTTTTCGATAATTGGTAATCTATGAGCCAGGCAAGTCTTTCGGTTCCTATTTTTTATGTGAACTTGATGATATTATGAACTATTTTAAATTGTTTTGCAAAGAGCATGATATGTTATATATGTTGTAAACATGAATGTTAAAGTCAATTTATGACTACATTGATTGATTAAAGAATGTTGATTGAGTAAAGAACTCAATCTTTATATTTGCTATATGAATTGAAGCACGTATGCCATGTTACTTTAATTATTATGAGATGTATGTTGAGCATGTTATTATGTGCTATGTGATGTATGAAAACTGTTAGAACTTGCTGAGCTGTCGAGCTCATTCTTGCAAATAACTATTTTTGCAGGTCAATAATGCAAAGTAATGATATGTGCTAGTTAAACTTTAATTGAGATCAATAGCGATGCGAGGAATTATTTATTCTAGATGAGTAATGTAATTGTTTTAAATATAACATGATTGATAAATTGTAAGTCGAGTTATCTGATGTATATGGATGTTGCTTCATGATGTAAGACTTATATAGTCATTTTGTTGTAACGATTCATGATATAGATTTGAATCGAAGAAATGTTATGTAAAGGTTGAGATTCAGGGCAATAAAGAACGGATTATAAAAGTTTTAAATATTCCGTATTTTTAGTGATTTTAATATCGAATCATGATGTAAAGTTAGAATAAAGTTGTATTGTTAACGATCGAGAAGGGGAATTATATTGTACGAATTTTGAGGTCGTTACACTCACTATGCTTTTTCTTTTTCTTCTCCTTCAGGACTTCTTCTGGTGATTCGGTCACTTCCAGGGTGAGTTCCCTTTGTGTGAAGAGACCTAGAATCTCAGTGCCAGAACCCCCTTGGGGCGCATCAGTGGTTGAGCCTTGAGGCTCTTCTGCCATCTGAACACTTTCTTTCAATTTCCTCTTCCCCTTACTCTTTCTGACTAGAGCATTTACTTCTTCTACTTCCTTAGCTTCCTTCACAGCTAACATATTTCCCTGCTGAACAGATTTCTTCACTTCACCAGTCCTTCTACTGGACTCAGACATCATCTTCATGTTCTCTGCAGGGTTCCTCTTCCAATTTTTAAAGAGTTGCTGGGACATTCTTCTATTGGCATTGATGGGTGCACCTTCTTTGTCTCCAATTTTATCTCCCAGAGCAGATTGGAGAATGATGCTGATGAATCATCCATAGAGCATTTTGCTTGAGCTCTTTGCCTTCTTTGAGCTGAGAATCCACTTCCCAATCCATCCTATGAGCAAATTTGTAGCAGATTTCTGTCATGAGCTTCCGTTGGTTCTCATTCACAGAGTTGTGGCCAGAGCTCTTGCAACATATGCATTTCCCAACAATATCAGCCAGAAACTCATACTTCTGAGGAAATTCTTTCTTCTTGTAGCCCTTGATGCCTTGAACCTTCTTGTGGTGTATCTTCTTTAGTCTTTCATGGAAGTCGATGAAGCTCAGAGATGCAAGACCCTTTTGATTTAAACCCTAGGGCCAGGTTTATATTTTCAGCATCTAGCCGAATCTGAACACCCTTGACCTTTGTGGTGATGACGTCATTCTCAAAGACTCCATTGCAGTAGAACTCTTTCACTAGCTTTGAGTAAATCTTTGTGTTGGTGCTCAGAGCTTCTTCAAGACTAGCTTTCTTCAGAAGGTGTGACGCCCCAAATTCTCTACATTGCCTGTAGCAGATTCGTTGCTCACGTAAATATTCTATAAGATAATAACTTCTATAAATCCAAAATTCATAGTATCCCAATCAGTTAAGAGTTCTCGTCAGAACAATTACCGTATCTGGATACCCTCACTTGGATGTATAGATTTATAATCTTACAGATATTTCCTTCATATTCTATCTATCCGACATTCACAATACAAATGATAAGATTGTTCTTGGAACTAAGGAGCGACCTCAGTGCTTACAGAACTCCCAGGATCATTCAATACTCTCATTCAGATGTATAGTTAATATAGATACTGTACTTGATACTATTCACTATGAATAAAATAACATCATTCAACTAATAACTTAATCACATAATAATATTTGATTACAGAATGTTCAACTATTACATCAGAGATACCAAATTACATTCTTAATATAATTATCATTTGTTCTTATAAACTCACTTCTAACCACAAGTACTATTTCCTGAACTTCCTAGGATATTTGACACAGCTTCAAAGGAAAAATATTTGCAAGAATAAGCTTTAAAATGCTCAGCAAGTTTTAAACAATTACAGTTTATACTCAAACAATATCTGAAACGAAGGAACATTAAGTCCAGAGTATTTTCCATATATATATATACTGAGGTTTGATCTGTCAAACCCCACATATTACGTGTTTCTATCAGTCATATAGACTTAGCAACCCGGGTTGATTTGGCCAACCACACTAGCTAGGAGTATGCATATCATCCTACCACCACCACCCGGTCAATGTAAAATTGTCGGTCAGTATTAAACACCCGGTTAGTGTAACAATGCCGGTCAAAGATAGTATCAGTATATATATATATATATTTGTATCAAATAACATTGGTTTCACCATAGTCTATGCTTTGATATCAAATCAAAACAATTTACGCAAGTAACAGTTCATATGTCTTGGTTATACTTGAACTATAAGTCATAACCTTTTTCAAATTACAGATATTACGAATAATGGTTATAAAAATTTCGTAAATCAATTTACAGGACTTACATTTAATATTGAAATTAAATGAAGTTAGAAAAGCTTGCCTTTATCACGATCGGCTACTTAGGCTATTTGAAAGTATATTCACAACCTATATATATTATCACAATCATTAGAAAGGATAGTAATTAATTTTTAATTAAAATATTAGTGTCTGGGTTGATCTTGGAGCCCGTTCGGTACTTTACAGCTTTATTGAATAATTATCGAATTAATTTTTCAATAACTTTATTGAAAATTTTTAATATCTTATTTATATGCTTTAGATATCATTTATTAATATTTCCAAATGGTCAAAATAATTTTTAAATGATTTTTAAGTTATTAATATTACTTTTAAATATTTAATAACCATTTAAAATGAATTTTAAATCATCAATATAATTTTTAAATAATTTATTTTATTTAATAATGATTTTTAAAGCATTATTATCATTTTTAAATAGTTTATTATTATTTAAAATGATTTTTAAATCATTAATATTATTTTTAAGTAATTTATTATTAATTACTTTTATTATTCTTAATATTTAAATATATTAAATATTAATAATTTTTTGTGTCAAAATATTGAAAATTATTTATTATAATTAAAAATAATTTTTTGGAATTTTTTTATTAATTATTTAGTATTTATTTCTATTTATTCTAATTATTTTAATTAATATTATTATTTTTCAATTTTTACCCGTCGCTAAAGGGCTATATCGACGGATCTGTTGCCTTAGCTGTTCTTGGCCACTCAAGAACAGTCCGGGTCAACGCGTTGGGGCCTTATTTGACTCGATTTTTCTTGCAACTTGTTTGGTTTCTGGGTAACCTAATCCGATGGAAATGTAGTACTGATATAGTAGTACACTTCTATGGTCACTTTACTACTTAAAAACATCCCTACAAGTTCACACAGCCGGTCAAACGAACCCTTCTATGGCTGTTCATCCTTTTTGGGCTGCCCAGAAAGGCCCAGTCAATGCCGGTCAATGACCTTTAGGGTCTTATAACTTTCCGGCAGATTAATGTTTGAGTGCTCTAGTCGTCGGGCTCTATAGACCAACTACCAGGGTACATTGATCGAGCAGTTAGAGAGTCTATATATTAACTAATAGCAAGATATTAGCCTTCAAATAATTGGTCAGGCCACTGCTTAAAATTTATAGGTTACCTAAAAATTTAATCTGGACGGTCAACGTGGTTTGACCGTTCATATTTTCCGGCCAGTGATTATCTAGGGTTTTAGAGTGCTATGGTTGTGTAGATATCATGTCAAGGTATAAGTCTATTAGCATCTAACACTTAAACAACCTGTCAGAAAAGAAATCCAGGCGGTCAAACGGGCTGTCAGTCTCATGTTTACGTTTTCTGGGTTACCTAGAAAACGGGCGATCAATGCCGGTCAACGGGTTTTGACCCATTATAACTTCCAATCCAGTGTTCTGAGATTTAATTTACAATTACTATTCTATTAACAACCTTGCAAGCTATGATTATCAACTCTTAAAACATCAAACCATCAAATAATCAACGAGATATAAGGGCTGATATTCGTTGTCAGACCTTGTTTTGATACTTCGGCAGTTTTGCTTAAAACTCAATTTTGATGCTTTTAAATGATATGGATTCGTGTTTTAGCAACCCAGATCACTAATTAACTTACTAATGAACATATCTAAACAATAACAACAACAATTAAAATTTCAGAATTCAAAAATTGAGTTAAGGTTAAGTTTTTACCATTTTTGATCACTTTTTGCTTCTTTCCTTCTTGATTCTGTTTCTGGTTTGCTAGGAGTTGTTTATGAGTCAATGGGCTATGTAAGTTGAGTATAAATTTCGTGGTCTTGGGTTCTTTTAACCTAGCCTTATGTGAAATGTTCAAGTAGGGGTTAAAATCCCATTTTTGCTCATTCCTTGACACATAAGCCTAATTTATTTGTGATATAGGTTGTGTTGTCATATTAAGAGAGTGTTAGGCCATATGAAAAATCTTTTGCTTGCAAGCAAAAGATTTGCTTCTATCTTGTTTTGATAAGAGAACAAAATAAGGGTATTTTAGTCTTTTTGCATATACTAAGGGCATTTTGGAAATTTCCCATGTAAATACAAGGGTAATTTAGTTATTTCATACTTTCCTTAGAAAATTTAAAAACAATAATGATCAATTAAGTTTTGTTAGTTTAGAATTAGGGTTTATAAATTAAATTAGGGTTTATAATTAGGGTTAGGGTTTTCTAATCCCTAATTAGGGTTTTCTTACAATCTTTTCCAATTAAATCTTTAATACATCATATTAAATTAATATAGGTATATATATATATATATATCATTATCAATGTATTATGCTATAATTCACATTTATTATCACAATTTAGGTTAGGATTTCTGATTTAGATAAAATCCTAAATTAGGGTTTACCTATAAAATTTTTCATATATCTGTACATAGTTACATCTCATGTGTTGATGTGTAATTATATATACTAATCATAAAGTTAAATACACATCACACAAAATATTACACATACTTGTATTTACTGTTTATATTAATATTCCAATTTAAAGTTTGGAATATTACAAAAAGGACATAATATTGTGAAACTGTGGGTCAGCGGTCTTGAATTCGTTGAAGCACAGTTGATAATCGGATACAACATTAGAAGCAGCCATTGATTTCGCTAATTTTTCCTGAGATGAACAAAATTAACTAAGCGTACTTGTTTCTAGGGTTTCTTTGAGTGAGAAAGAGATAAACTTTTGAAGTTCAAAGGTGAACTGACTAAAGATATTTCAAAATATATTTGTAACTTCCCTCTTCACGTTCTGCAGAGTGGGGCACATGTCGTGTTCTACAGAGCTCCACTATTTAAAATCGTATGAAAAATACTGATTTTCCCTTAGCCCCCCCTGAGCTAGTGTATTCTTTGGGATGACTACGATCGTCTGGACTGCTCCACGATCGTTGTCTCTACTCATGCTTCTACACTGGTCCTTGTGATGCATTCTGAATCAGCACCTCTTTTGGGTTAAGGTTGCTCAGGAAGGGCCGACCTCTTAGTCTAAACTAAGGGCAAGGTTTGTCCCTGAGGTACTTATCAGAAGAACTGCTTAGACTTGGTAGAAATGCTGTCATCACAGTGGGCTTCTCTGCTATGTCGAGACTACTCCACGATCGTGGTTTCTCTCAGTCATCTCCATAATTTTGACAAAGCCTTTTTATCTGCATGATTAGTAACAACTAGAGCATAGAATTTATGGTTGTAAGTTTAACATACTTAACTCACTTATCAGTTTATTAAATCTGGATTCATCTAATGGTTTTGTAAAGACATCAGCAAGTTGATTTTCAATAGGGATATATTGTAGAGATATGGTTCCATTTTGAATATGACCCTTAATAAAATGATATCTTATTTCTTTATGCTTAGTCCTAGAATGCATGACAGAATTATGTGTAATTGCTATGGCACTTGTGTTATCACAGTGAACAGGTATAGACTTGAAATTAAACCCATAGTCTGCTAGTTGGTTCTTCATCCATAGGATTTGAGCACAGCAGCTGCCTGCAGCAATATATTCAGCTTCTGCTGTTGAAGTTGATACTAAGTTTTGCTTCTTGCTAAACCAGGACACAAGTCTATTTCCTAGCAGTTGACAAGTGCCACTGGTACTTTTTCTATCAATTTTACAGCCTGCAAAATCAGCATCTGAATATCCTGTCAGTTCAAAGGAGGACTCCTTGGGATACCAAAGTCCCAAGTAAGGTGTGCCTTTGAGATACTTGAAAATTCTTTTTACAGTAGTTAAGTGTGATTCCTTAGGATTAGGTTGAAATCTAGCACATATACATGTAGCAAACATAATATCTGGTCTACTGGCAGTTAAGTACAGGAGAGAGCCTATCATACCTCTGTATTGAGTAATGTCAATACATTTACCTTTGTCATCTTTGTCAAGCTTAGTTGCTGGAGCAATTGGTGTTTTCATGGGAGATGCTGATTCTATGCCATACTTCCTAAGTAAGTCTTTGATGTATTTGGCTTGGTTAATGAAGATACCTTCATTAGTCTGCTTCACTTGCAGTCCAAGAAAGAAATTTAGCTCACCCATCATGCTCATTTCGAACTTGCTCTGCATAAGCTTGGCAAATCTCTTGGACAGACTTTCATCAGTAGAACCAAAGATAATATCATCTACATATATTTGAACTAGTAAACTTTATCTTTGTGCTTCCTAAGAAATAATGTGGTGTCTACTCTACCTCTAGTGAATCCTTTTTCAATAAGAAAGTTTGTTAGTGTTTCATACCATGATCTAGGTGCTTGTTTAAGTCCATATAAGGCTTTGTCTAATCTCTAGACATAATTAAAGAGAGTTGGATTGATAAAACCTGGAGGTTGCCCCATATATACTTCTTCTTGAAGTTCTCTATTCAGAAATACACTTTTGACATCCATCTAGAAGACTTTGAACTTCATGTGGGCAGCAAAGGCAAGGAATATCCTGATAGCTTCTAGTCTGGCAACAAGTGCGAAGGTCTTGTCGTAGTCGATGCCTTTTTCTTGGGAATAACCTTTGTCCACCAGTCTTTCCTTGTTCCTTGTGATCACCCCATCTTCATCCATCTTATTTCTGAAGACCCATTTGGTGCCAATAACTGGGTGATTCCTTGGTCTAGGAACTAATCTCCAGACTTTGCTTCTTTCAAACTGATTTAGCTCCTCTTGCATGGCTTCTATCCAACTCGAATCTTCCGTGGCATCTTCTATCTTCTTAGGTTCCATTTGGGACAAAAAGCTCAGATAGAAACACTTATTTTAGGAAGTAGACCTTGTCTTTATCATTACATTTGGATCTCCAATAATCAAGTCTTGAGTGTGATCTCTTGCCCATCTGTTCCCTATTAGAACATCTGTTCTGGTGCCTTCTTGCCTGAATTCTTCAAGATTAACTTTTGCTTCTTGTTGTAGAGGTTCGTCGTCTGGTGTAGCTCTTTCCACGATCTCTTCTTCAGGCTTGACGATTCCATCTTCTGGGACTGCGATCGTGGTGTTGGGATCGACCACCTCATTCGTAGTGTCTGGATCGACAATCGCAGTTTCTTGTGGTACATACTTGTCTGAGTCTGTTTCATCAAAGATGCTGTGAATCGAGACTTCAACACTTAGCGTCTTTTTGTTTAACACTCTATAGGCCTTGCTGTCTGTGGCATATCCAAGAAAGATTCCTTCGTCTGACCTCGGTTGGAACTTAGTCAGATATTGTTTTCCATTGTTGAGAATGTAGTATGCACAGCCAAACACATGGAAATAGCTGACGTTGGGCTTTCTTCATTTCCATAGCTCGTAGGGAGTCTTCTTCAGAGTAGAGTGAACAAGAGACCTGTTCTGAGTGTAGCAAGAAGTGTTGATGGCTTCTGCCCAAAAGTATTCAGGCAGATGAGCTGCTGCTAGTAGAGTCCTTGTTTCGATCAGGGTTCTGTTCTTCCTTTCAGCTACTCCATTTTGCTGTGGAGTTCGTGGAGCTAAGAAGTTTAACCTAATGCCATTGTATGCACATAATTGATCCATCTCAGAGAAGTCAAACTCTTTTCCATGATCATTCCTTATAGACTTGATCTTCTCTCCTTTTTCATTCATCAGTGGCTTGAACATTTTGATAAGTTGGGAGCTCGATTCATCTTTAGAATTTAGAAAGAATACCTATGTGAATCTGGTGTAGTCATCCACTATGACCAGTGAGTATCTCTTCCCACCAAGGCTTACAGTTGGAATTGGCCCAAAGAGATCCATGTGAAGTAACTGTAGGGGCTTATCAATTGAGTTGACTGTTTTGCATTTGAATGAGCTCCTTGTTTGCTTTCCAAGCTGACAGGCATTGCATGGCCTTTCTTTGACGAAGCTGAGTTTGGGTAAGCCTGCAACTAGATCTTTGGAGGCTAGTTTTGACATACTCTTGAAGTTGAGATGAGATAACCTTCTATGCCATAGCCAGCTCATCTCTTCAGAGGCTTTAGCAAGAAAGCATATTGTTTCATCAGAACACAGTTGAGCAAGATTGACAATGTAGACTTTCCCTTCTTTGGTTCTATTCAGCTTTATAGAAGAGGTCTTCAGATCTCTGACTTAACAATGATTGTTGAGGAAGGTGACTTGATGACCCTTGTCGCAAATTTGGCTGATGCTCAAAAGATTGTGCTTTAGTCCTTCCACATAGGCTACTTTGCTGAAGGACACTGCACCATTCTCAGCTAAGCCATATCCTCTTGTCTTGTCAGAGCCGTTGTCTCCAAAGATGACTGTTGGACCCTCCTTCTCTGTGAAGTTAGATAGGAGGGCTTTATTCTCGATCATGTGCCATGAACGTTCACTATCTAGATACCAGGTTGTGATCGTGGAGCTCTGTTCCTGCAGTAAGGTTAAGTTTTCATTTTGGTACCCAGACTTGTATGGGTCCTACTTTGTTAGTTCCCTTGGGGACCCAAATCTGCTTGACTTTGGGTCTATTATGCAGTGGGTTATAATAGCATGTTGTAGCCTTATGACCATACCTATCACATACAAAGCATCTAGCATGATACATGCTGGTGTGTGTGTGTGGATTCTTTCTCCATTTGGACGTGTGTGGATACTTGATGGCCTTTCCCTTATACTGATTCTTCTTTTTCCATGCAGCTTTGTGATTCAAGGTTTATGATGAGTGAACATCAACTCTACGATTCCTTCATGTTTGGTTCGTGGAGCTGGTTTTACTTGACTCCACGACCCTTCGAGGTTGGAGAGTAGTGACTGAGTTACTCTTCACTTTTCTGAATCCCAGGCCAGCATGGGATCCGTTATGTCTTAGGACATGACTTGAATCAGAAGAGCAAGGATGCATTAGTTCTTCCTCCTGTGTGGATTTCACAAATGTAATGCCTCTATTGAAATTTGAAGCACTAGTAATGTTAGTTTCCTTGACCTTTTCCACACACGGTTTTAAGGTAGATTCCAAAAAACCTAGGCCTGTTTTGTTAAATGCAATTCTCTGACTAGAGATCAGGGAGTCCATGGATGAAGAAGTCCTATTCCACATAAAGATTATCTTTTCTAGCTCCTCACTCTTAGATGTAAGACCCCAAATTTTATGAATAAAGATTTAAATTTCTTTATATATTATTTTGAAATAGTAAGGTGTTGATTTGATAAATATGATAAGTTATGTGTGAAATGTGCAAATATTTCAAAATAAGCAAGTGGTTATAAAATATTCATTGTTGTCGGGGAAAATTCGTTTGGTCGTGGAATATTCTTGTTACCGGGGAATATTCGTATGACGGCGCAGCCATTTGTGGGCCCCACAACAGAATAACTGTCGGATATAGAAAGCGATAGAAATAACCTTTTTATAAAATAAAGGCGTAGTTGTTACCGTTAGTACTGTTGAAATACCTGGTGGTTAAAATACAGTAATACACGGTGTTGCACAGTAGCACACGGTATTGCACAGTATTTCAAATTATTGATTCTTACGTAGCAAGGCACTTACTCAATTATTGTTACAGTAATTACTATTCAATATTTTATATTATTGCTTCAATAATTGCATACTATTTTATTGGTTCAATATTTGCTACGTTGATATTTTATATCAATAAGTGCTACTTTGCTATTTTATATTAGTGATTCAATAATTTGCATTGCACAGTATTTCAAATTATCAAATCAATAATTCATATTATTTGAATAATATTATTAGATAGCATTATTGGCAATGTCTAAGGAAGTTCTGTCTAGGAAAGGGATTGATTAATTGCGCGCCAGTAAGGAGAAATCCTTATCGGAAGGCCCCCTCTTTTCTAGGAACGACCTGATTGTCAATATTGTAGTTCTGTAATATTATTTGTGAATAATTAATTTTTGATATATATGATAAGAAAATATTTATTCAATGTAGATTTAAACGGAGGAATTTTTAACATGTGACATTTGTTGAAAGTTGATATTTTATCTTTTTCGATAAAATAATTCATTCAAATATATTATTATAATATTACATTATAGTAGTATGATGTAATTATATAATAGTATGATTTTTATAATTTGAATAGTAACATTATTATAGTAAATTCATGGTATAAAAGTAAAATGAGGTAGAAGACAACAAATTAAATTTGAATTCTTATGATGTAAGCAATGATGTCATCGGAACGATGAGGTAAGCAATGATGTCATCAGAATGATGAGGTAAGCAATGACGGCATAGGATCGATGATGTCATAAATTATGGCGAAAAGACTATTTTACCCTTACTCTACCGAGCCTATAAATAGAAGCTCATTTCTTTATTATTTCTCACCAATTCACTAAAGCTATAGAGAGAGAATGTACAGAGAGAATAAGAGAGAAAGAAGAAGAGTATTCTGCTATTACACTAGTGCAGTCTCCAAATTTTTAAGGTAAGGCGTATTATTTCTTTCGTATTCATGAAAAGAGTTATTTTCTTTCAATACTCGTAAGGGTTGTTATTCCATTCTTTATTATTCTGTTGGAATAACTTGTCTACGCGGACTACCGCATGCATGGTGAAATCCTGTTGTTATTCCATTCTTATTATTCTGTGGGAATAACCTGTCTATGCGGACTACCGCATGCCTGGTGAATAACCCTTCGTATTCAGTTGTTATTAAATTGTGGAAATAATCTGTCTGAGTGGACTACCGCCTGACGGGTGAAAATCCAATTGTAGTTTCGTATATTGTTTCATTTTAGATTCCTAACTCTAAACTTACTACGGTAAGTATTGCTTTTATAATTCCTGAAATGATCATAAATTCCTTGAGTTTTGCGCTTCATCTAATATCATTTCACTGGAATATTGGTCTGAACTTTCTTGTGAAATTTTTTATCTTTTCATGTCGAGTTACTATTCACCAGTTACTATTCATAGATACTATTCACGATAATTTTTTTTTCTTTCCAAATTATCTTTGATTGGATCCATGTTTTGAATTTCATTCTTTAATTTTGCTCCACAATTGATTATTATGGAGTATTCTTGAACTTGGATAAACTAAATTATGAATCCCTAATCTTTGTCCTTTATCTCACTGGATTCGTTCTATAAAATATTTTTCATCATCCTCAGTCCTAAATGGTGATATAACTGAATATCTTTGGTCTGTAGTGCAAAGATTAATAGATACTTGATGAATATTTTTGGCCTGTAGTGCAAAGATGAATGATTACCTGATGAATATCTTTGACCCGTAGAGCAAAAATGGACAGGTGTTGAGATGAACATGACCAACTGGTAATACAAATGAATATCTTTGGCCCGTAATGCAAAGATGAATATTTGGTTTGAGATGTATATTGATTGATGTTACAGGGATAAAATATTGATGATGGACTTTTAAATCATAGAAGATAGTAGACTTCATTCTCTACTTAACTCTTCTAATGAATTGTTATTTCTGCTGCAGTTGTTGATCTAAAACTTGTTGTGCATAATATTTTATCTGATTTGTTGAAGACTAATGATAATTTATTTTCCATTATCTTAGTCATAATATTCTTTACTGGGCTAGTTGAGCTCACCCTTTTCTTCCATTGTTCTTTTCAGGAAATAAGAATATCGTGGGGACTAGTCGGGGAACAGTATGATGATCAGAGTTAGATCTGTAGAAGTTCTCACTATTCTATAAAATAGTGAGATAATAATTGTAATCAATAAGAAATGAATTTGAGTGTTTATATTTTGTATTATATACGATTTGTATTAAAGCTCATAGTTTGTGTGGTCGTATTTTACACGACCGTATGTTATAAAAGATTGTATTTGGATTCTGTACCATGTATTTGGCGACTCAGAATGGGTTTAGTATTGAACCTATTTTGGGGGCGTCACAGTTGGTATCAGAGCTTAGGGATATGATCTCTAGCGGAGATCTGAGAATAGAACTAGGAGGGGAGAGACGAGTAAAACCCTTCGCTAGTGTGTGTCCTACCTAAGCTTATTTGGTATTTAATTGGTTGTTTGGAACATAGGGTTAATATGTGATATGTTAATTTGTTTGATTAACCCTTATTTTGTGGCAGTATTTGAGAATGGCAGCTGAAAATCTAAACAATGGAGTGAATGAGACCATTGAGACACCTTTAATCACCAACCAGGAGAACGTGCAACAAGAAGGCAATATTCCTTCTAGAAATAACACCACCGATCAAACGATGAACGATGGGATGTTTAGAAGCTTTTTGCAGTTCATGCAAAACCAGACGAGGGAGACTCGTGTTCATAATACAGGCAAAAATAACAACTCGCGGCTTGTCACTGCCAAGCAGTTTAAAGAGTTGGGACCACCAGAGTTTCAGGGAAAGCCAGATCCAATCAAGGCAGAAAATTAGATTAAGCAAATTACCAAGATATTTGATGTCTTAGGATGCACGGAGGAATAGAAGGTTCCATTCGCCACGTTTATGTTCCGTGGAGAGGTAGATTATTGGTGGGAATCTGTGAAGCGTACCCAGCCTGTCGCACTCAAGATGTCTTGGGAAGAGTTCCAGAAACTGTTCAATGACAAGTACTTTCCAAAAAGTATTCGTCATATGAAGGAGGTAGAATTTATCAGACTGGAACAGAATAACATGACGGTGTCCCAGTACGAGGCTAAGTTCGCGGAGTTATCCCGGTTTGCACCTCATTTGGTGGAGAATGAGGAACGTATGACGCGGATGTTTCTGAGAGGTTTGAAACCAGAAATTCGTCAATACCTCATTTCTCATAAATTTTCTCTATATTCGGATGTAGTGAACAGGGCCCAGTTATTAGAACGAGATAATGATTATGTTCAACCAAGGGACAACAACCAAGGTCGTACCGGTGGCAGCAGTCATCGGAACAATGACAACCAGCAGGGAGGAAAGTATCATCACAGAAGCAGTAAACACTCTGGTGGTAATCGTGGCCATGATAATAGAAGAAGTGAGTCGGGGAGATTTCAAGAAGAGAAGGTACAACAATGAGAACGTGAAAGCATCGACAGCAGCACCGACATCAACTATTTCTAGGGGAGGAAAACGACCGCCGGTCTTATGCTATAAATGGGAGCAAGAGGGACACATCAGTCCCAACTGCACACAACAATCCAAGGTGTGTTATAACTATGGAAAGGAAGGGCACATAGCTCGAGTGTGTCCTATAGCGAAACCAAGTCCAGCAGGGATGGTCACTCCAAAGGCTATCACTGACAAGTCAAAGTCAGTGGTTCCTGGAAGAGCTTTTGTCGTGACTGCCCAACAAGCAAGGAACCCGAACGAGGTTATTACGGGTAAGCTGATAATAAATTCTTGCAAAGTTTACACTTTATTAGATACCAGTGCTACCCATTCTTTTATTTCACCTGCTTGTGCTCAACATTTGAACTTGACACCTGGGAAATTAGACTTTGACTTATCTATTGAAACTCTGTTGGGAGAAACCTTCGTTACATCTACAGTTTACAAATCTTGCTCGATTAAAATTGGTACCCTCACCCTAACTGTTGATCTTATATCTTTAAAAATACTTGCATTTGATGTGATTTTAGGAATTGACTGGATGACCACTTATCATGCCAAAATTGATTGTTTTTGTAAGGTTGTTAGTTTCCATATTCCTAACCAACCTATTGTGCGAATTCAAACAACTAAACCACTAAAATCAATCAATGTTATTTCAAGTCATAAAGCTATTCATTTATTAAAAGATGGATGTCAAGCTTTCTTAGCCCTTGTCACTGATCTAAACCAGAATACGTCAGGTTTGAATGATATTTCTGTTGTTAATGAGTTTTCTGATGTATTTCCCGAAGAACTTTCCGGTCTACCCCCGGAACGTGAAGTTGAATTCTTTATTGACCTTGAACCCGGTACAAAACCCATTTCTAAAACCCCATATCGAATGGCTCCTATTGAACTTAAGGAGTTAAAGATCCAACTACAGGAGTTGTTAGACATCGATTTTATACGTCCTAGTACATCTCCTTGGGGTGCTCCTGTTTTATTCGTAAAGAAGAAAGACGGGAGTATGCGACTTTGTATTGACTATCGGGAGTTGAACCATTTCATCATCAAGGATAGGTATCCGTTACCTCGTATTGATGACCTGTTCGACCAGTTGCAAGGTGCACAATTCTTTTCAAAGATCGATCTTCGTTCTGGATATCATCAGGTGAAGATTAAAACTGAGGATATTCCGAAGACTGCTTTCAGAACTCGATACGGGCATTATGAATTCTTAGTCATGTCTTTTGGATTGACTAATGCTCCTGCTGCTTTTATGGATATGATGAACCTTGTATTCAAGGAATATTTGGATCAGTTCGTGGTTGTCTTTATTGATGACATCCTCATCTATTCCAAAAGCCGTGAAGATCTTGAGCACTACTTGAAGGTGGTACTTCAAAGGCTTCATGAAAACAAGTTATATGCCAAGCTGAAGAAATGTGAGTTCTGGCTTGAGGAGGTAGCATTCCTTGGGCACGTGGTATTAAAACATGGAGTATCTGTTGACCCGGCGAAGATTGAAGCAATACAAAGTTGGGAGCAACCGAAGTTGGTGACCGAAGTACGTAGCTTTCTGGGCTTAGCTGGTTATTATCTGAGATTCGTGGAAGGATTTTCTCGAATCGCTACTCCATTAACTCAGCTTACTCAGAAAGATACAAAATTTGTATGGAACGAGGAATGCGAGAAGAGCTTTCAAGAGCTCAAGAGGTGACTCATTTCGGCACCTGTTCTGACGATACCATATGGTTCAGATGGATTTATCATTTACAGCGATGCTTCAGGTAAAGGGTTAGGATGTGTTCTCATGCAATATGTGAAAGTCATAGCCTATGCCTCGCGATAACTCAAAGAATATGAGAGGAATTATCAAATCATGATCTAGAGTTGGCAGCTGTCATTTTTGTGTTGAAGATCTGGAGACACTACCTGTATGGGGAAAAAGTAGAGATCTATACAGATCATAAAAGCCTTAAATATTTCTCTACCCAAAAGCAACTCAACATGCTACAACGACGTTGGCTTGAGCTGTTGAAAGATTACGACCATACCATCCAATACCATCCTAGAAAAGTGAACGTGGTAGCTGACGTGTTAAGTAGAAGATCATATGCGGGAACTAATGCGATGCTTTCAAGGCCTATTTTGTGTGATTTACAAAGGATGAAGATAGAGTTCAAGACTCCGGGGACCCACGTGTTGATGTAAAGTATACGCGTAGAACCAGCTTTGATTGATAAAGTTAAAGCTGCTCAAGCTACAGACCCGGAGATGATAAAGATGAAGAAGAAAGTGCAAGAAGGTGCTATTCCAGAAGCAAGAATCGATGAAGAAGGAATACTTCGAGTCAACTCCAGACTTTGTGTTCCTAACGATTCTGATTTGAAGTATAGAATTATGATAGAGGCACACAACACACCGTTTGCAATCCATCCTGGAAGTACCAAAATGCATCGTGATCTTCGACATACATTTTGGTGGAGCAATATGAAGAGAGAGATCGCGGAGTTTATCTCAAGGTGTTTAATGTGTCAATGTGTCAAGGCGTTGCATCAAGTGCCAAAGGGTCCATTGCAACCACTTGAGATTCCAAAATGAAAGTGGGAACACATTGCCATGGATTACGTTACGGATCTTCCCAAGGTTTCTCAAGGTATAGATGCGATTTGGGTTATTATCAATAGATTAACCAAGCCTGCTCATTTTTTGCCTATACGAGAGACTTATTCCCTTGAACGTTTTGCTCGTATGTACGTAAATGAGATTGTGAGATTTCATGGCATGCCAGTATCCATAGTTTTGGATCGTGACCCCAGATTTACTTCCCGATTTTGGGTCAGTTTGCAGAAAGCTATGGGCACGTATTTACGATTCAGTTTGGCTTATCATCCTCAAACGGATGGGCAATCAGAAAGGACTATCCAAACTCTTGAAGATTTATTCTAGACTTCAAAGGGAGTTGGGATAAGCACTTACCATTGGTGGAATTCTCCTACAATAACAGTTATCAAGCAAGTATAGGCATGGCTGCATTTGAGGCGTTGTATGGACGAAAATGTCGTTCCCCAGTATGCTGGGATGAGGTGGGTGAAGCAACGTTGTTGGGACCGGAGTTAGTACGTATGACTACGAAAAAGATTCAAATGATCCGACAATGTATACAAACGGCACAGGATCGACAAAAGAGTTATGCGGATCTTCATCGAAAGGACGTGGAATTTAATGTTGGGGATCATGTATTGTTACATGTTGCTCTGTGGAAAGTAGTTACGAGATTCGAGAAGAGAGGAAAGCTTAATCCACGATTTATTGGTCCATTTGAGATTCTTGATCGAGTAGGAAATGTGGACTATAGACTCGCTTTACCTCCAAGCATGTCTCGTGATCATAACGTTTTTCACATATCCATGCTACGTAAATGTGTGAAAGACCCAAACCACATTATTGAGTTTGAACCAGATGAGATAGTTGAAGATTTAACGTACGAGGAGGTACCCGTCAAGATCTTGGATTAGAAGAAACATGTCCTATGCTCAAAGGTTATACCTCAAGTCAAAGTTTTATAGAGAAACCATGAAATTGAGGAAATGACATGGGAGTTAGAATCAGAAATGAAAGCGAGGTATCCTCACCTCTTCGACATACCAGGTACGTACGTCAATTTTGAGGACGAAATTTCATAAGGAGGGGAGATTGTAAGACCCCAAATTTTATGTATAAAGATTTAAATTTCTTTATATATTATTTTGAAATAGTAAGGTGTTGATTTGATAAATGTGATAAGTTATGGGTGAAATGTGCAAATATTTCAAAATAAGCAAGTGTTTATAAAATATTCATTGTTGTCGGGGAATATTCGTTTGGTCGTGGAATATTCTTGTTGTCGGGGAATATTCGTACGACTGCGCAGCCATTTGTGGGCCCCACAACAAAATAATTATCGAATATAGAAAGCGACAGAAATAACCTTTTTATAAAATAACGGCGTAGTTGTTACCATTAGTACTGTTGAAATACCCGGTGGTTAAAATACAGTAATACGTGGTGTTGCACAATAGCACACGGTATTGCACAGTATTTCAAATTATTGATTCTTACGTAGCAAGGCACTTACTCAATTGTTGTTACAGTAATTACTGTTCAATATTTTATATTATTGATTCAATATTTGCATAATATTTTATTGGTTCAATATTTGCTACGTTGATATTTTATATCAATAAGTGCTACTTTGTTATTTTATATTAGTGATTCCATAATTGTCATTGCACAATATTTTAAATTATCAAATTAATAACTCATATTATTTGAATAATATTATTAGATAGCAATATTGGCAATGTCTAAGGAAGTTCTGTCTAGGAAAGGGGTTGATTAATTGCGCGCTAGTAAGGAGAAATCCTTATCGGAAGGCCCCCTCTTTCCTGGGAACAACCTGATTGTCAATATTTTAGTTTTATAATATTATTTGTGAATAATTAATTTTTGATATATATGATAAGAAAATATTTATTCAATGTGAATTTAAACGGAGGAATTTTTAACATGTGACATTTGTTGAAAGTTGGTGTTTTATCTTTTTTGATAAAATAATTCATTCAAATATATTATTATAATATTACATTATAGTAGTATGATGTGATTATATAATAGTATAATTTTTATAATTTGAATGGTAACATTATTATAATAAATTCATGGTATAAAAGTAAAATGAGGTAGAAGAGAACAAATTGAATTTGAATTCTTATGATGTAAGCAATGATGTCATCGGAACGATGAGGTAAGTAATGATGTCATCGGAATGATGAGGTAAGCAATGATGTCATAGGATCGATGATGTAAGCGATGATGTCATAAATTATTGCGAAAAGACTATGTTACCCTTAATCTGCCGAGCCTATAAATAGAATCTCGTTTCTTCATTATTTCTCATCAATTCACTAAAGCTATAGAGAGAGAATGTATAGAGAGAATAAGAGAGAAAGAAGAAGAGTATTCTGCTATTACACTAGTGCAGTCTCTAAATTTTTAAGATAAGGGGTATTATTTCTTTCGTATTCATGAAGAGAGTTATTTTCTTTCAATACTCGTAAGGGTTGTTATTCCATTCTTTATTATTCTGTTGGAATAACCTGTCTACGCGGACTACCGCATGCATGGTGAAATCCTGTTGCTATTCCATTCTTTATTATTCTGTGGGAATAACCTGTCTATGCGGACTACCGCATGCCTGGTGAATAACCCTTCGTATTTAGTTGCTATTAAATTGTGAAAATAATCTGTTTGAGCGGACTACCGCCTGACTGGTGAAAATCCAATTGTAGTTTTGTATATTGTTTCATTTTAGATTCCTAACTCTAAACTTACTACGGTATGTATTGCTTCTATAATTCCTGAAATGATCATAAATTCCTTGAGTTTTGCGCTTCATCTAATATCATTTGACTGGAATATTGGTCTGAACTTTCCTGTGAAATTTTTTATCTTTTCATGTCGAGTTACTATTCACGGTACTTTTTTTTTCTTTCCAAATTATCTTTGATTGGATCCAAGTTTTGAATTTCATTCTTAAATTTTTCTCCACAATTGATTATTATGGAGTATTCTTGAATTTGGATAAACTAAATTACGAATCCCTAATATTTGTCCTTTATCTCACTGAATTTGTTCTTTAAAATATTTTTCATCATCCTCAGTCCTAAATGGTGATATAACTGAATATCTTTGGCCTGTAGTGCAAAGATGAATGATTACTTGATGAATATCTTTGGCCTGTAATGCAAAGATGAATGATTACCTAACGAATATCTTTGGCCTGTAGTGCAAAGATGAATGATTACCTGATGAATATCTTTGGCCCGTAGTGCAAAGATGGACAAGTGTTGAGATGAACATGACCAACTGGTAATACAAATGAATATCTTTGGCCCGTAGTGCAAAGATGAATATTTGGTTTTAGATGTATATTAATTGATGTTATAGAGATAAAATATTGATGATGGACTTTTAAATCATAGAAGATAGTAGACTTCATTTTCTACTTAACTCTTCTAATGAATTATTATTTCTGCTGCAGTTGTTGATCTAAAACTTGTTGTCCATAATATTTTATCTGATTTGTTGAAGACTAATGATAATTTATTTTCCATTAGCTTAGTCATAATATTCTTTACTGGGCTAGTTGAGCTCACCCTTTTCTTCCATTGTTCTCTTCAGGAAATGAGAATATCGCGGGGACTAGTCGGGGAACAGTGTGATGATCAGAGCTAGATCTGTAGAAGTTCTCACTATTCTATAAAATAATGAGATAATAATTGTACTGAATAAGGAATGAATTTGAGTGTTTATATTTTGTATTATATACGATTTGTGTTGAAGCTCATAGTTTGTGTGGTCGTATTTTACACGACCGTATGTTATAAAAGATTATATTTGGATTCTGTACCATGTATTTGGCGACTCAGAATGGGTTGACTATTGAACCTATTTTGGGGGCATCACATTAGAGGTTAGATTTAACTCTCTTTGTGTGCTGAGTTCATTAGTCTGTCTTAAGAGTTTATTCTCAGCTTCAAGTTTATAGAGAGAGGTAGGACTGAGTAGAGCTGTCTCCAGTTCTACTTGAACTTTCTCTTTCTCTTTTTGAAGAAGAGAATAATCTTTAGACAGAACTCTGAACCACTTTATGTATTGATGCATGTCAGATGTTATACCATGTAGTGCAGTTCTTAGATCATCAATGTCTACATCAGGAGTGTTAAAGTCGAACACCTCATCGATACTTACTTCGTGATGGTCAGTGCACTTCTTATCTTTTTCATTTTTGGCCATTAGACATAGATTGGCCACTTGAAGTTCTTTATCATCTCCTGACTCAGGGGTTGTGTCGTTGTCAGAGTCGCTCCACGATCCTCCAGCTACAAGACCTTTGTCTTTCTTCTAAAGCTTTTTGTAGCCTTTGAACTCCTTCTTTGGATTTGTTTTCCTCTTTAGCTCTTCTCTAAGAGGTTTGTTGCAGTTTGCAATGAAGTGGCCAGGCTTCTTGCAGCTGTAGCATAGGTCGTTGATCTGCTCCGGACTGCTATTGTTGTTGAATCTCTTAGGTCTGCTTCTTCTGCCTTTGTGCATGAACTTTTTGAGTCTTCTAACCAGCATTGCAATTTTCTCATCATCATCTTCCTCAGAGTCAGATTCATTTTCAGCACGAGCTTTGGAGGTGGCTTCTGTTGCCTTGAGAGCAACTCCTTTGTCCTTCTTTCTTCCTTCAGATAGAGTTTCTGCTAGTTTAGTCAGCTCTAGTTCGTAGGTAAAAAGGTTGCCATAAAGTTGTTGAACTATCATTTCATGGAGGTTCTTTGATTCTCTAATTGCAGTGGTTTTGGCATCCCACTTGCTTGGTAAGGACCTCATGAACTTGATGATAAGATCTTTGTTTGGATAGATCTTTCCAAAAGCTCGAAGTGAGTTGAGCTAGTACATTGAATCTCTCATAAGTGGAAGTGACATTTTCTCCTGGTACATGGGCGAATATCTCATACTATTGAGTCAGAAGAGATTGCTTGTTTTCTCTGACTTCTTCTGTTTCTTAGTGCATAACAAGCAATGCTTCCCAGATTTCCTTGGCAGTTTTGCTGTTGACCACATTTTCGAACATATCATCCTCTAAAGACTGGAACAAAATGTTCTTGGCCTTTTTGTCTAGCTGGACAGCTTTTTTATCGTTGTCAGTCCATTCTGATTTGTTCTTGATCTGAACTTTGTTTGGATCTTTTGAAGTTGGTGCAAGCTTTGTTGGAATGTAGGGCCCATTCATAACGGTTTCAAATAGATCGTTATCTATTGAATCCATGTAGGCTTGTATATGAACTTTCCAGTTGGCAAATTTGTCTTTGTTGCACATTGGTGGCTTGCTGCCTCCACCGATCTTGGACTAGCTTATCAAGTGTGCCATCAGATCTACTCAAGCTTTGTAGGCAAGTTGAGAGAATCTGCTCGGATGCCAATTGTTAGTTCTCGGAGGCACAAAAGTTATCTAGAAGGGGGGTTGAATAGATATTTTAAAACTTTTTCCTTTTCAAAATACTTATCAGAGTTGTTAATTAAGTAAATTAATTAAACACTGCGGAATAAATAATTTGTTTGTTCCCCTTAAGATAAAGCAAGTTTATAGTGTGATAAGCAGTTTTGACAGATATAGCAGCTATGGCAGATATAGAAGACATAGTGATTTTAAGTGGTTCAGAGCACTAAAGACTTCTAGTCCACTCTTCTACTCCACAAGTAGGAAATCCACTAAGGATATCTTTACAATCTTCGAAACATTTAGATTCCTTCAAGACCAGAAGTCTTGGAACTTCTTAGTTCACTGAGAACACTTCAAGTCTAGTACACTTGGAATACACTTGTAATGAGAGTTGAGTTCTTGGGTGTTCTACTCAGTTGCCGTTAAGCATATGTTCAAAAGAACTGAGTAGCGAAGCAAGCTTTCTTTCAGGATCGTAGTGTTTGACTTTGAGTGTTCTTTAGCTTTGTTCGTTCTTGCTTGCTTGGTCTGAATCTTCAATCTGATTTGCTTATGAAGGAGCCTTTGAAATCTTTCCGTTGAAGGCTTTCGTTATAGCATTTAATGTTTTAGACATTTCTGAGCACTGATGTTGACTTCCTGGAAATGTGGTGTCTGCTGTCTGACTCGCCTGACACAACAGACTGCTTTCTCACCTAACACCTGAAAAGTTGTTTTCAACAGACAAAAAGTACTCTCCTTAGCTTTTTCCATACGTTTCTTCTATTCAAACTTAGGATGAGTGTTGGATCATTAGGACTCCCGAAATGTCAACGTCTATAAGCCATTCTTCATTTGTTAGACATATTCTTTCATCAGATAGGCGAATATTAATACTCTGATGCTAACTGGGGAAACACTACGATCATTGTCTTCATACCACGATCGTTGTATGTTGGTGTGCTCGTGCTTGATTCAGTCTTGATCGTAGAGAACACTACGATTTTGCTTAAGCTCTGATTGACTACAATCTTTACTTGCTCAGTTTGAAGACACCACGTCTCCGAGAGCTGAATGCGATTCTTAACTTGGCTCGGCAGACGCTCGGACTGTCTCCATGATTCTGAATATGGCTTCCATGACAGACTACGATTCTGGAGCAACTTCCTTGATACTCTATGATTCTGCCTTGGCTACTGCAAACTCTTGGCTGGCTTGATAGACTACGATTCTATTGAGGCCTAACTATTACATTTCTTGAGATCAACCTAACAGACTTGATCTTTCTACTATACATTCAATTACAAAATGATAAACATTTAGCTCAGATCAACCTAACAATTTTGATCTACAATATAAGTCATTGTACATGTGTTCTATTTAAGGACTTTATATACAAGCACATTTATTTACTTTCAACATCAAATTTTACTATGCAATTCCCAACAAACTTAAAGAATGAATATGCAAATATGTTCGCATTGATAAAAGCTGTAAAGTCTCTAATAGATGATAGACAATATGTACAAGGACTTAGATTGAAAATATTAAATGTGTTAGGTTGATCCTACATAAATGAACAACTTTGTGAAGTCCTTCAAAAGATTACAATATACAAGGACTATGAATAGAAAGATCAAGCTTGTTAGGTTGATCTTATAAAGTGTAATAGATAGGCCAGTCTGATCGTAGAGCACTGCACCACCCATCACAGTCTGCCAAGAGAGTTAAGGCAGAAACGTAGTCTATCAAGGCAGAATCGTAGTCTGTAAAGATAGCCTCTCTCGGAATTGCAGTATGTCAAGAAGGCCACTCTCGAGATCGTAGAGACAGCCTGCCGAGCGCCTACCCAGCCAAGTCAAGAATCGTAGGCTTCACTCGAAATCGTGGAGTCTACAGGTCGTCCTAGGCAGAATCGTAGTCTGACAAGCCAGTTAAGAGATTGCAGTTGCTAAGGCAGAAATCATAGTCTGTCATGTAAACTACTCTTAGAATCGCAGACTACACTCGGAGTCGTAGAGTCTATAGATCGCCTTTAGGCAGAATCGTAGTCTGCAGAACAACAACCAAATTGTAGTCAGTCAAGTGCTCACAATGCCAAGGAATAATTGTAGAGCATTCTCAACATATGAGCATTCCTGAAGTGTACGCAAAGATCTCATTCTCTGGTAAAAGTAGTCAAGTTTCAGAATGCAGTCTACTTGAAAAGTATCAGAAAGCATTCTCTGAATGGCCTGCAAGCAAACAGGAGATCGAAACACCAACTCTATCAGCAAGGCTAATTGAGAAGTGAAGAGCCATTCAGGAGAAGTCTTCTACAAGCGCTCAATAGAAGACAACGATCGTAGTGCTGACTACAACGATCGTGGTGTTTGCCAACTAGCAACAGAGACTGATAAAGCACCTACAGAGATAATGGCCAACCTACAGAGGACAGACGAAAAGGATTGTCTATGCTCAGCCTCATCATGAATAGTGACCAACAGACCACAAAGCAGAAAGTTGAGGAAGCTGACCATGACTAATCAAAAGAGTCTTGTAAACCAAAGGGCCAGAACAGTCAACTAAGATTTCAGTTCCTGATGCGAGTCAAGGCAAGCAGAATCTTAAAACAGACTGCAAAAGCTAAGTGCAAGATGGTTCTATATCGTCAATTTACAGAGCACTCTTAGAATCGTAGAGTTTGTCAAAGTCAAGTCACCTTGCAACTTCCACAGACAAACTACGACCAAGCACATGAACGTCAGCATTAGAATCGTGGAGTTAGTTCGTCTGATTATTAAGACTCAGCAAAAGTCTAAATATGAAGACTGACAAACGAACATTGCTGATTGAGAGTCCCAATAGAATCACCAACATCCTCGGTCCAAATCGAGGAAACAAAAAGAAGAAATAAAGGTGACTACCAATCTGACCACTAAAAGTGACATTTCAGAGGTGTTAGGTGAAACAGTAGACTGCTGTGTCAAGAAAGTCAAAAAGGAGCTGTCACGTTAACTCAGCATATCTACATCAAAGAACTCAAAATCTTTGAAGCTTTTCAAATAGCTCCTAATGGCTATATTCCAAAGGGAAGCTGATGGATGGATATATAACAGCTGAAGCTTCAAAAGAGAAGAAGTTGTTGACTCGAAGTGAGTCCTATTGAGCTCAACAGAGTAAAAGTCTCAGTTATAGTGTGACTACCATAGAAGGAGTGAAGCACATCTGATGAGAGTCTTTAACTACTAAAGGCTTCACTCAACACGAAGGAGTATCCCAACAGAGTGTTATCTGAGCTGAGAGCCAAAAGGCCAAAAAGACAAGAACTAGAGTGGAAAATCAGAAAGTAGACCTCCAGAGCCACTCTACGTTTCACCATGAACAACCTGAGCTGAAGAGAAGAAGATGCAGAGCAAAATTTGCACACAAGACCACTAGTGTTCAAATGCTGCAAAGTACCAGAAGAAGTCTACCTCATATGCAAGACTTAGCAGTTCCTCAGTGGTGATAGTGTGCTATGCTGAATATCAGATGAAGTTAAGCATCAACAACAAAGATCAGCTGCACCAAGGAGATGAATCAGACTGCTAAGTACACAAGGATGTCAAGCTTAATGTACATCTTAGCAGTCCATCAGTTGTGATCAAGTCTCAATGCTGAATGCTATATGATCACAAGAAGCTGCTAAGTACCAGAAGATGAACAAGCTGAATGTCATCTTAGCAGCTCAACAACAACAACAAACAAACAAACAACCAGGGCTTGAGGGGTCCTTGTCTTCGTGACTAAGTCTACTGGGCTTGCTGAGTACCGGAGGGTACAAGAGATTCTAAGTTTGCTGGGCTTAGTCTACAGTTTCCAAGTCTGCTGAGCTTGAAGAGTTCTTAGTGAACTAGAGTTCCAAGGCTGCTGGCCTTGAAGGAATCTTAGTGATTCAGAGTTGACCTTTCCTTAGTGGAATCCCTGCTTGTTGAAGCAGGAGAGTGGAGTAGGAGCATTTAGTCTCTTAATCACTTAAAACCCCTGGTGTCATTTACCTTATGTCATTTTCATTATGCACTATAACTACTATAACTGATTACAACTAATCTAACATTAGAACTATGTTAAACAAGATATTCTTGAAGGGGATCTTAACTTATTCCGCTGCGCATGAACTGATTCTTCTATTTTTCATTTGCTAATTACTTCGCAACACAAAAGAAAACGAAAAATCTTTTGAAATTAAAAAAGGATCTATTCAACCCCCCTTCTAGATCTCTTGTGTGCCCCTGGGAACTAACACTTTTGTACTTGTAAGAATTTCCTACGTATATGCAAGCTTCCTAATTCTTTTCTGAAAGCATTACTTTGAGAAATAATACTTTTTCAATGATGAACCACTATAACTCTATTTCTAAACAAAGTTGTTGAATCATGACTTATTTATGTACAATTATTCGAGATGCTTTTATTATTCTATCCTTGATTGATTATCGAACTTGTAAGACCCCAAATTTTTATGAATAAGATTTAATTTCCTCTATATATTATTTTAAATAGTAAGGTGTAAATTTGATAAATGTGATAGTTATGGGTGATATGTGCAAATTTTACAAAGTAAGCAAGTTATCATAAAATATTCGTTTTGTCAGAGAATATTCGTTTTGTTGGGGAATATTCATTCTGTCAGGAAATATTATATTCTGTAAAGTACGACGGCGGCGCTGAAATAACCAATAATTGGCGGGCCCCACAACATAATAACTGTCAGATATAGAAAGCGACAGAAGTAACCTTTTTATAAAAATAATGGCAAAACTTTTACCGTTAAACTGTTGAAATACTTGGTGATAAAAGTATAATAATACGCGTTGTTGCACAATAGCACACGATATTGCACAATATTTTTAATTATTGATTCTTACGTAAGAAGTCACTCATTCAATAATTTTCACAGTAACTTATATTATTTAAATGATATTATTAGATAGCATTATTGGCAATGTCTAGAAAGTTTTGTCAAGAAAAGGGGTTAGGTTATATAATTGTGCGCCAATAAGGATAAATCTTTTTCGGAAAACACCTTCTTTCTTGGGAACGATCTGGTTATCTATATTGTGATTCTATAATATTAATTGTGAATAATAATTAATTAATAAAATAAAAATTATTGATAAATATGATAAGTAAATATTTATTCAATTTTGATATAAATGGAGGAATTTTTAGCATGAGACATTTGTTGAAAGTTGGCATTTTATCTTCTCCGATAAAATAATTCATTCAAATATATTATAATATTACATTATAATAGCATAATGTGATAATATAATAGTATAATTTTATAATTTAAATGGTAACATTATTATAATAAGTTCATGATATAAAAATAAAATAGGTGGAAGGGAGCTAATTGAATTTGAATTCTTTTTAATAATTATAAATATTTTTAATATATATATAAACATGTGAGAAATGGTGGAGGTGGAAGGTTTGGTTTTGAATTCCTTCTTTCAAAAGTGAGGTAAGCGATGATGTCATAGGAACGATGAGGTAAGCGATGATAGCATAAATTATGGTGAAAAGACTACTTTACCCTGACTCTGCCAAGCCTATAAATAGAAGCTCATTTCTTCCCTCTTTCTCACCAATTCACTAAAACTAAGAAGAGAGAGTTAGAGAGTGAGAATAATAAGAAGAAGAGGAATATCCAAGAAGTAAGAACACAAAGTTATGCTACTACACTATTGCAGTATCTAGTCTCCTATTATGGTAAATGATATTATTTTTCTCGTAAAGGATGTTATTTTCTTTCAATATTCGTAAATGATATTATTTTATACTCGTAAGGGATATCATTTTCTTTCATACTCCATATTATGTAAGTGATAATATTTCATTTCATATTCTTAAATTTAAACTTACTATAGTAAGTATTGCTTCTATAATTCCTGAAATGATTAGAAATTCCTTAAGGTTTGCGCTTCATCTAATATCATTTCACTAGAATATTGGTCTGAACATTCTTATAAAATTTTAATCTTTTCATGTCGGGGTACTATTTGTGACGCCCCCAAATTAGGTTCAATACTTAACCAATTCTGAGTCGCCAAATACATGGTACAGAATTCAAATACAATTTTTTATAACATACGGTCGTGCAAAACACGACCACACAACTATGAGTTTCAATACAAATCGTATATAATACGAAATATAAACACTCAAATTCATTCCTTATTCATTACAATTATTGTCCCACTATTTTATAGAATAGTGAGGACTTCTACCGATCTAACTCTGATCATTACACTGTTCCTCGACTAGTCCCCGCGATACTTTCATTTTCTGAAGACAACAATGGAAGAAAAGGATGAGCTTAACTAGCTCAGTAAAGAATATTATGACTAAGATAATGAAAAATAAATTATCGTTAGCCTTCAATAAATCAGATAAAATATTATGGACAACAAGTTTTAGATCAATATTCGCAGCGGAAATAACAATTCAATAAAAAAGTTAAGTAGAGAATGATGTCATAGGAACGATGAGGTAAGCGATGACGCCATAAATAATGGTGAAAAGACTACTTTACCCTGACTCTGCCAAGCCTATAGATAGAAGCTCATTTCTTCCCTCTTTCTCACTAATTCACTAAAACTAAGAAGAGAGATCTAAAGAGTGAGAATAATAAGAAGAAGAGGAATATTCAAGAAGTAAGAAAACAAAGTTCTGCTACTACACTATTACAGTATCTAGTCTCCTATTACGGTAAAGGATATTATTTTTCTCTTAAAATATGTTATTTTCTTTCAATATTCGTAAATGATATTATTTATACTCGTAAGGGATATCATTTTCTTTCATATCCCATATTATGTAAGTGATAATATTTCATTTCATATTCCTAAATTTAAACTTACTATGGTAAGTATTGCTTCTATAATTCCTGAAATGATTAGAAATTCCTCAAGGTTTGCGCTTCATCTAATATCATTTCACTGGAATATTGGTCTAAACATTCTTATGAAATTTTAATCTTTTCATGTCGGGGTACTATTTGTGACGCGCCCAAAATAGGTTCAATACTCAACCCATTTTTAGTCGCCAAATACATGGTACAGAATCCAAATACAATCTTTTATAACATACAGTCGTGCAAAATACGACCACATAACTGTGAGTTTCAATACAAATCGTATATAATACGTAATATAAACACTCAAATTCATTCCTTATTCATTAAAATTATTGTCCCACTATTTTATAGAATAATGAGGACTTCTACCGATCTAACTCTGATCATCACACTGTTCCCCGACTAGTCCCCGCGATACTTTTATTTCTTGAAGAGAACAATGGAAGAAAAGGCTGAGCTTAACTAGCCCAGTAAAGAATATTATGACTAAGATAATGAAAAATAAATTATCGTTAGCCTTCAATAAATCAGATAAAATATTATGGACAACAAGTTTTAGATCAATATTCGTAGCGAAAATAACAATTCAATAGAAAAGTTAAATAGAGAATGATGTCTACTATTTTCTTTGATTTAAAAGTCCATCATCAATATTTTATCCCTGTAACATCAATCAATATGCATCTCGAATCAAATATTCATCTTTTGCACTAAGGGCCAAAGATATTCATTTGTATCACCAGTTGGTCATGTTCATCTCAACACTTGTCCATCTTTGCACTACGTGCCAAAGATATTCATCAGGTAATCTTTCATGTTTGCACTACAGGCCAAAGATATTAATCAAATAATCATTCATCTTTGTACTACAGGCCAAAGATATTCAATTATATCACCATTTAGGACTGAGAATGATGAAAAATAATACGAATAACGAATCCAGTGAAATAAAGAACAAATATTAGAGAATTTATCCAGAGTTCAAGACTGAAGATCAAAACCTGGATCCAATCAAAGATGATTTGGAAGAAAAAAAATATTATTTTTTTATGGTGAATAGTACCCCGTGAATAGTAACTCGACATGAAAAGATAAAAATTTCACAAGAAAGTTCAGACCAATATTCCAGTGAAATGATATTAAAGCGCTAAACTTAAGGAATTTCTGATCATTTCAGAAATTATAGAAGCAATACTTACCGTAGTAAGTTTAGAGTTAGGAATCTGAAAATAAAATAATATATGAAACTGCAAATGGATTTTCACCCGTCAGGCGGTAGTCCGCGCAGATAGATCATTTCCATAATTTAATAACAAATGAATACGAAGGGTTATTCACTAGGCATGCGGTAGTCCGCGTAGACAGGTTATTCCCACAGAGTAATAAAGAATGGAATAACAAAAGAATTTCACTATACATGCGATAGTCCGCGTAGACAGCTTATTCCAACAGAATAGTAAAGAATGGAATAACAACCTTTACGACTATTGAAAGAAAATAACTCTCTTCATAAATACGAAAGAAATAATACCCTTTACCTTAATAAAAATCTGGAGACTGCACTAGTGTAATAGAAGAATACTCTTCTTCTTTCTCTCTTACTCTCTCTATACTTTCTTTCTCTATAGCTTTAGTGAATTGGTGAGAAATAATGAAGAAATGAGCTTCTATTTATAGGCTTGGCAGAGTAAGGGTAAAATAGTCTTTTTGTTATAATTTATGACATCATCGCTTACATCATCGATCCTATGACATCATTGCTTATCTCATCGTTCCGATGACATCATTGCTTACCTCATTGTTCTGATGACATCATTGCTTACATCATAAGAATTCAAATTCAATTTGTTCTCTTCCACCTCATTTTACTTTTATACCATTAATTTACTATAATAATGTTACCATTCAAATTATAAAAATTATAATATTATATAATCACATCATACTACTATAATGTAATATTATAATAATATATTTGAATGAATTATTTTATCAGAAATACCAACTTTCAAAAAATATCACACGCTAAAAATTCCTCCGTTTAAATCCACATTGAATAAATATTTCCTTATCATATATTAATTGTTCACAAATAATATTACAGAACTACAATATTGACAACCAGGTAGTTCTTAGGAAAGAGGGGGCCTTCCGATAAGGATTTTTCCTTATTGGCGCGCAATTAACTAACCTCTTTCCTAGACAGAACTTCCTTAGACATTGCCAATAATGCTGTCTAATAATATTATTCAAATAATATGAATTATTGATTTTATAATTTAAAATACCGTGCAATGATAATTATTGAATCACTAATACAAAATATCCACGTAGCAATTATTGAATCAATAAAATAAAAAATTGAACAGTAATTACCATAACAATTATTGAGTAGTGACTTCTTACGTAAGAATCAATAATTAGAATTACTGTGCAATACCGTGTGCTACAGTGCAACACCGCGTATTACTGTATTTTAACCACTGGGTATTTCAACAGTTTTACGGTAAAAGTTTTACTGTTATTTTTGTAAAAAGGTTATTTCTATCGCTTTCTATATCCGACATTCATTTCGTTGTGCGGTCCACCAATGACTGCGCCGTTGTACGAATATTATCTGACAAAAAGAATATTCCTCCAGCAAACGAATATTTCCCAACACAACAAATATTTTATAACCACTTGCTTACTTTGTAAAATTTGCACATCTCACCCATAACTTATCACATTTATCAAATCAACACCTTACTATTTTCAAAATAATATATAAAGAAAATTAAATCTTTATTCATAAAAGTTGGGGTCTTACAACCTCCACTCCTTATGAAATTACGTCCTCGAAATTGACGTACGTACCTGGTATGTCGAAAAGGTGAGGATACCTCGCTTTCATTTCCAATTCTAACTCCCAGGTCATTTCCCCGATATCATGGTTCCTCCACAAAACTTTAACTTGAGGTATAACCTTTGAGCGTAGGACATATTCCTTCCTATCCAAGATCTTGATAGGTAACTCCTCGTATGTTAAATCTTCGGCTATCTCGTCTGGTTCTAGCTCAATAATGTGGTTTGGGTCTTTCACATATTTACGAAGCACGGATATGTGAAAAACATTATGAACAAGAGACATGCTTGGAGATAAGGCGAGTCTATAGGCCACATTTCCTACTCGATCAAGGATTTCAAATGGACCAATGAATCGTGGGTTGAACTTTCCTCTCTTTTTGAATCTCGTAACTTCTTTCCAAGGAGAAACACGTAACAATACATGATCTCCGACATTAAACTCCACGTCCCTTCGATGAAGATCAGCATAACTCTTTTGTCGATCTTGTGCAGTTTGTATACATTGCCGGATCATTTGAATCTTTTTCGTAGTCATACGTACTAACTCCGGTCCTAACAATGTTGATTCACCCACCTCGTCCCAGCATACAGGAGAACGACATTTTCGTCCCTACAACGCCTCGAATGGAGCCATGCCTATACTTACTTGATAACTATTGTTGTAGGAGAATTCCACCAATGGTAAATACTTTTCCCAACTCCCTTTGAAGTCTAGAACACAAAGTCTCAATAGATCTTCAAGAGTTTGAATAGTCCTTTTCGATTGTCCGTCTGTTTGAGGATGATATGCCGAGCTGAATCGTAAATTCGTGCCCATAGCTTTCTATAAGCTAACCCAAAATTGTGAAGTAAATCTTGGGTCATGATCCAAAACTATGGATACTAGCATGCCATGCAATCTCACAATCTCATTTACGTACATACGAGCAAGACGTTCCAGTGAATAAGTCTCTCGTATAGGCAAGAAATGCGCCGACTTGGTTAATCTATCTACAATAACCCAAATCGCATCTATTCTTTGAGAAACCTTGGGAAGACCCGTAACGAAATCCATGGTAATGCATTCCCACTTCCACTTTGGAATCTCAAGTGGTTGCAATGGACCCTTTGGCACTTGATGCTCCGCCTTGACACGTTAACACGTTAAACACCTCGAGATGAACTCTGCATTCTCTCTCTTCATATTGCTCTGCCAAAATGTATGTCAAAGATCACGATACATTTTGGTACTTCCAGGATGGATTACAAACGGTGTATTGTGTGCCTCCATCATGATTCTATACTTCAAGTCAGAATCGTTAGGAACACAAAGTCTGGAGTTGACTCGAAGTATTCCTTCTTCATCAATCTTGCTTCTGGAATAGCACCTTCTTGCACCTTCTTCCTCATATTCATTAGCTCTGGGTCTGTAGCTTGAGCAGCTTTAGCTTTATCAATCAAAGCTGGTTCTACGCATATACTTAACATCATCGCATGGGTCCCCGGAGTCTTGAACTCTATCTCCATCTTTTATAAATCACACAAAATAGGCCTTGAAAGCATCGCATTCGTTCCCGCATATGATCTTCTACTCAACGCGTCAGCTACCACATTCGTTTTTCCAGAATGGTATTGGATGGTATGATCGTAATCTTTTAACAGTTCAAGCCAACGTCGTTTCCGCATGTTGAGTTCCTTCTGGGTAAAGAAATATTTAAGGCTCTTATGATCCGTATAGATCTCCACTTTCTCCCCATACAGGTAGTGTCTCCAGATATTAAACGCGAAAATGACTGCTGCCAACTCTAGATCATAAGTAGGATAATTCCTCTAATATTCTTTGAGTTATCACGAGGCATAAGCTATGACTTTCCCATGTTGCAGAAGAACACATCCTAACCCTTTGCCCGAAGCATCGCTGTAGATAACAAATCCATCCGAACCATATTGTATTGTCAGAACATGTGCTGAGACGAGTCTCCTCTTGAGCTCTTGAATGCTCTTCTCGCATTCCTTGTTCCATACGAATTTTGTATCTTTTCGAGTCAGCTGAGTTAATGGAGTAGCGATTCGGGAAAATCCTTCCACGAATCTTTGATAATAACTAGCTAAACCCAGAAAGCTACGTACTTTGGTCACCGACTTCGGTTGCTCCCAACTTTGTATTGCTTCAATCTTCGTCGGGTCAACAGATACTCCACGTTTTGATACCACGTGCCCAAGGAATGCTACCTCCTTAAGCCAGAACTAGCATTCTTCAAATTGGCATATAGCTTATTTTCACGAAGCCTTTGAAGTACCAGCTTCAAGTGGTGCTCATGATCTTCACGGATTTTGGAATAGATGAGGATGTCATCAATAAAGACAACCACGAAATGATCCAAATATTCCTTGAATGCACGGTTCATTATATCCATAAAAGCAGCAGGAGCATTAGTCAATCCAAAAGACATGACTAAGAATTCATAATGCCCGTATCGAGTTCTGAAAGCAGTCTTCGGAATATCCTCAGTTTTAATCTTCAGCTGATGATATCCAGAACGAAGATTGATCTTTGAGAAGAATTGTGCTCCTTGCAACTGGTCGAACAGGTCATCAATGTGAGGCAACAGATACCTATTCTTGATGGTAACATGGTTCGACTCCCGATAGTCAATACAAAGCCGCATACTCCCGTCTTTCTTCTTTACGAATAAAACAGGAGCACCCCAAGGAGATGTACTAGGACGAATGAAACCAATATCTAACAACTCCTGTAGTTGGACCTTTAACTCCTGAATTTCAATAGGAGCCATTTGATATGGGGTTTTAGAAATGGGTTTTGTACCGGGTTCAAGGTCAATAAAGAATTCAACTTCACGTTCTGGGGGTAGACCAGGAAGTTCTTCGGGAAATACATCAGGAAACTCATTAACAATAGAAATATCATTCAAACCTGACGTATTCTAGTTTAAATCAGTGACATGGGCTAAGAAAGCTTGACATCCGTTTTGCAATAAATGAATAGCTTTATGACTTGAAATGACGTTGATTGATTTTAATGGTTTGGTTGTTTGGATTCGCACAACAGGTTGATTAGGAATATAAAAACTAACAACCTTACGAAAATAATCAATTTTGGCATGATAAGTGGTTAACCAGTCAATTCCTAAAATCACGTCAAATGCAAGTATTTTCAAAGATATAAGATCAACAGGTAGGGTGAGGGTACCAATTTGAATCAAACAAGATTTGTAAACTGTGGATGTAACAAAGGTTTCTCCCAACGAATTTTAAACAGATAAGTCAAAGTCTAATTTCTCAGGTGTCAAGTTCAAACGTTGAGCACAAGCAGGTGAAATAAAAGAATGGGTAGCACCGGTATCTAATAAAGTGTAAACTTCATAAGAGTTTATTATCAGCTTACCCGTAATAATTTCGTTCGGGTTCCTTGCTTATTGGGCAGTCACGACAAAAACTATTCCAGGAACCACCGACTTTGACATGTCCAGAACAGCATCAGGAATCACCACCCCCGCTGGACTTGGTTTCGCTACATGACACACTCGAGCTATATATCCTTCCTTTCCACAGTTATAGCACACCTTGGATTGCTGTGTGCAGTTGGGACTGATGTGTCCCTCTTCTCCGCATTTATAACATACGACCTTAGAAACAGTTGTTGATGTTGGTGCCGACGTCTTCACGTTGTCATTGTTGTACCTTCTCTTCTTGAAATCTCCCCCCGACTCACTTCTTTTATTATCATGGCCACGATTACCACCGGAGTGGTTACCGCTTCTGTCATGATACTTTCCTCCCCGCTGGTTGTCATTGCTCCGATGACTGCTGCCACCGGTACGACCCTGGTTGTGGTCCCTTGGTTAAACCGACTCATTATCTCGTTCTAATAACTGGGCCTTGTTCATTACATCCGAATATAGAGAAAATTTGTGAGAAACGAGGTATTGAAGAATTTTTGGTGTCAAACCTCTCAGAAACATCCGCGTCATACGTTCCTCATTCTCCACCAAATGAGGTGCAAACCGGGATAACTCTGCGAACTTAGCCTCGTACTGGGACACCATCATGTTGTTCTGTTCCAGTCTGATAAACTCTACCTCTTTCATATGACGAATACTTTCTGGAAAGTACTTGTTATTGAATAGTTTTTGGAACGCCTCCCAAGACATCTTAAGTGCGACAGGCTGGGTACACTTCACAGATTTCCACCAGTAATCTGCCTCTCCACGGAACATAAAGGTGGCGAATAGAACCTTCTGTTCCTCCGTGCATCCCAAGACATCAAATATCTTGGTAATTTGCTTAATCTAAGTTTCTGCCTTGATTGGATCTGGCTTTCCCTGAAACTCTGGTGGTCCCAACTCTTTGAACTGCTTGGCAGTGACAAGCCGCGAGTTGCTACTATTTTCACCTGTATTATGCACACGAGTCTCCCTCATCTGTCTTTGCATGAACTGCAAAAAGCTCCTAAACATCCCATCATTCATCGTTTTTTCGATAGTGTTGTTTACAGGAGGAATATTGCCTTCCTGTTACACGTTCTCTTGGTTTGTGATTAAAGGTGTCTCAACTGTCTCATTCACTCTACTGTAAACATTTCCAGCTGCCATTCTCAAATACTGTCATAAAACAAAGGTTAATTAAACAAATTGTCGTATCACATATCAGCCCTATGTTCCGACCGACCAATTAAATACCAAATAAGCTTAGGTAGGACACACTAGCGAAGGATTTACTGTGACGCCCCCAAATCCACGTTCCTTCGAAACCTCGGATCCGGTGCAGTCACGATACTACTATCGTCAAACTATTACATCTTTTATTCAAAACTAAAAGAATATAACTTGCTTTATTACAATTTAGAATATAAATTCTATTTATATCCAAGATCTCGTCTTTACATCATATTCAATGTTACTAAAATGCGAAATAATTTAAACTTTTCAATATCCTTTGAATAAATTCTTCTTATTGATTCCATAACTTTGAATCAATTACAATCCTTGAATCAATTATAAAATATGATTCATTCTATTTGAGTTATCGTATAACGTTTACAACTCAACTCGATATCCTCTATGTATTAATTAATACATTCTTACAATACAACAAGTATTAAACAGTGTAAGCAACTATCGAGTACATCATCTAGAATCTAAACATGGTCCAGACAATAATCTAAGTAATATTCTTCAATGCGATACTATCTATCTTTATCAATCAAGAAGCACGAAATCTTTACCGTGAATCCTTAACCTGCAAAAGTGGTTATTTGCAAGAGTAAGCTCGACAGCTCAGCAATTCTAATAGTCCTCATGCATCACATAGCATATAACATCATACTCAGTTCATGCATTTATAAACAGTTTATATTTACTACGCATGTTACTTTTCACATAACAAGTATATCATCAAAGATCAACTTTCAATCTCATTTATATCTCAAATACAGTTCATATATAAGTTCACATTATCACAGCATAATATAATTCAACTAACAGTTATTGAATTCATAAATCAAATAGGAACTGAAAGACTTGCCTGATTCGTAGTTTAACAACTACGACTTAACTGCTTAAGAATCTCTGCACTTTGTGTAATCCTACACAGTTATATTAATCATAGAGATCACACCCATCAGTTATACACTTCCATACATTCTCAATATAATAATAAGTATTACATTGTTGCCTAGCTTGGTTCTTAGAACCTTCGTCTCACATTCTTATCGTATTCCTAGAATAATTATGTACGTATAAGTATACTTTAACCTTACGTACTTACTACCATTCTTCATATACACATGCCCGTCTACCACTAATCTATTTACATATAGCTAGTGTAGTCCATCTTTTGAGTTAATCATTCTCATATATCATTACTAACACATAAGACCATATCAAAGCAAATATACGCTATTAACTGTCGAAGTCAGATTCAAGGATTAACATATGGTCCTACATAGCATGTATACATATTAAATGATACTTTCTTGCTCGTTCAACCTTTTCACGTTCAATTTACACGATATAGGTTCTAAGTCAACATTCTAACAATTGAAGGCCACTCAAGGTCATGAACATCACAAAAAAGTTTATCATGCTAGCTTTTTAAACACATAAAGTATTCATGAAACTCATGTTGGGCATGTTCATGAATATTCATTCTTCATACATGTAACTATCATAGTTATTAGTTTAAAAACATGCTTCGTTTATCACTTTAAAACATGCTTGAACTCATGCTTGGTTAGTTGTCAATATATCCAATCACGTACGAATCATATTTAGAGACGTAATAAACACAAACATGGCATCTTAAATCTTTAGAATCTAGCTACTCATACTTAATGCAACTTGATTTGAAAACATATTCAAGTTCGCCTTTGAAATCATTTTAAACTTGAACGATACAAATCGACACAAACAAGACAACTTTAAAGCTCTTAGCATATGTAGTTAAGGTATGTTAACATCTTCACAAGATCAGAATGTTCACGTCTCACGTATGTGTTAACGTTCATATTTAAAACTATAAGTTCCATTTTAAAACTATAAGTTTTTCTTTAAAACATACGCTTTCCATTTCATGATATACATTCTAACATGGCTAAAATCATGCATGTAGTACCAAGAAACATGTAATATGAGTTACCACCAACTTTTATGTTTGTTCAAAGTGGTATCAACAAATTAGCACCATCAGATTTGAAGCAGAAAACAAAAGCCAGAAACTGAGATCGGCGCAGCTGCGCAGCTCCCCAGTTCAAAACTGGCGCAGCTGCGCAGGGCCTTGGCCAACAAAACGTCTGGTACCGACGCAGCTGCGCCTCTGGCCAGTACAAAACTGGCGCAGCTGCGCAGTTGGCCAGCCAGAGACAGAGCAGCTTTCTGCTCGGCAGACTGCAACCCAACTCACAAATTAATTACGAACTTCGTTCATGTTCCAGCCATAAAACAGTTCTAACATGCCTACTAACTCGACTAATACTTAACAGACATACTCCATAATTCAATTAACATCTAGATAGCATAATCAAGAAATTGACAATGTAGAGCATAAATGGGAATTTTATAGAGAATAAGAAATGAAGAGCATGAAGGACAACAATAGGTATTATACCTCTGTTAAGGTAGCTTGCTAAGCTTGCTGCTACAATTTCCCTTAATTCTCAGATTTTTAGCAAAATGATATACTCCCTCTAAATTCTTGGTTAACAGAAAACTTCCAGCAAATGAAATGAGAAGGAGAAGTGTTCTATATATTGAAACTCTTTCACACAGACAATGGTTTTCTCCACCAATTCAAACCAACAGAAATGAGAAGAGCACATTGGTTCATAGAGAGTAGTTGGAGTAGTTGTTGAAATCCATCATGATCCCCACTCCCTTATCATTATTACTATGAAGCTAATGTTGCTGAGTTTGATAGAAATACGCTTAGGCTTCATGAGTTATACAGGTGAGAAGGAATTGGGTCACCCAATTAGGGACAAGGCAGAAAACTCAGCATTTGGCAAATGAAGAGTATTAACACTTAAGTTATATACATATAATATATACTTAAGTTATAACTAGAGTCACCATGTAATCCTAATAAATAATAATACTATCATGTAGAAATTTTTAACTTGCACATATATATAATCCATGTACATTTCATCATACCGGATATAATTCTTTCGGGTACCATCACGGTGTATTATCTCCTTTATTATTAAATTTTATTAATTCAATAATTATTTACAATATATCCATGTTATATTTATTTATTGTATACACATTGTCACACCCACATTATATGTATCTCTTACAACTCAATAAACTTTACTATATAGTTTATATTCATAAATAACATAGTCATATTGCACTATATATTTCGCATAACATATAGTTAACTATCATACGTTATAATTTTAATATCGCATGGTTGCACATAGAATTTAATAAATTACTTATCTTATCAATTAATTAATAATAATATTAATTAATCTATTTCTCATTTAATCAATGGAATTATAATTTCCATAACAATTAATTAACATTTATATAGTTAATTATCTTATTATATTTATAACAAATATACTTATTATCATGCTATCACTCGCAATAATAATAATTTAACATATTATTATAATAATAATTAATATATATTAATTGCTTAATTAATAATTCTTTCATCCTTGAATTAATCGATTCATTACCGAATCTATTATCGTGCCACACAAGGCATTTCTCACAAGCTTAATCTCAAGCTTATTATTATTCCCATCACTTACTACTTATAACATGTTCAATATAATTAGAACTATTAAGTCACAAGGTTCACATATATAAATATATCGTGAATGGAAATACGCCAATATTCTATATAACCTTTACGGTAATATAATAACTCAACCTATTAAAATGCTAAACTACTTCAATTAATTATACTTATAATAAGTATAACCTTTAATTAATATATACTCTATTAATTATTTCAATAATTATATTCACGATCAAATAATAACTTAAGTTATTTAATATATTAAAAATAACTTAGTTTCCTTTCATTAATTAAACTCCCTTTAAAATACATTTAAAATTATGTATTTAGCCATATCATAAAATATTATGTTTTCTCCAAATAAGCACATTCGTTATTAGAAAATAATTTACTTATTGTCTCATGATATTATTCTTAATATAATATCAAATAACTATATATATGACACATGTACATATATTATATATAGAAAATAGATAATAAGTTTATTTTCTATTATAATAAATCGTTTACATCAATTTAATTACATATAGCAAATACGTTTTAATATATTTACTATATTAACCAATCACACCTCATACAAAAACATATAAGGTAATATTATTATTCAAAAATAACATTTCCCCCTTTTATTAAAATAATTCAACATTAAAAATTATTTTAATACCCTTTATTAGAAATATAAAATAATTATTTAAATAAAATAATGATTTACATCTCCCTTTTAATAACGTATATATATTTATTAACGTTATTCGCACATTAGACTTTCTCACATATTACTATTCTAAGTAATATAAAAGTATCAACTATAATTACATATTCCACACACTTATTAATTCACTCATTTACTTAAGTAAATTAAACCCTATACTATATCACCATAGTTAATTAAGGTTCAATACTCTCATTATATTATTCCATAATATAACTCCCAACTTAAATTAACTAATATTTATTTTATTAGTTAATTCCTTAACTAACTCATGCTTCACTATCCAAACCTATTCACGGAGCGCTTAAGTGCTATTAATAACCTATATTATAAACATACTAGTTATTAATACACATACACAAGAATATGGTGATTATACATTAAGGATATTTAATGTCACCAACTTACTATGATAAAATAATTCTATAAATTATTTAATATCTATAGATAATTTTATCCACTCCCTTTATCTCAACTGAAACGTCTCTACGCTAAGTAACAAATATATATTAATAATATATTTATAAATCACAAAAACACATATTACATAGTCCATATTACCCTATGTAATATAATACCACATACCTCATATCACATATATACACTCTTATTCGAACTCATCTCACAGTTTAAGAATTTTATTTATTAAATCCTTATTTAATAATATCTAAAAATTCGGGTTCTTACATCCTCTCCCCCTTATAAGGATTCCGTCTTCGGAATCACCGAAACTTCCTCTACTCGGTGCTATTCCGATTATTACATATTCTCTTAAATAATTTTATTCATTCTCTTTTCAGAAGTTTTATTACTATAACTCTCTCAATCTCATTCTACCACTTTCTCCTTTCTAAGGAACATTCTACTTACTACATTCATCCTTTAGAAGAATAAGAATCTTCCACGATTTTTCAATAATCGGGAAGTAGTATGAATAACTCAGATTCCAATTTATGTTGAGGGGTCACAAGACCGTGAACTTTTCTCCAGGCTTACTAATGCTTCAACACAATTCTTCACACCGCAAACCAGAGTGTTTATCAATCACAAAGACTGAAAACACTCTCCACGCGTACTCTAGGTGGCCAACCTATTGTACCACTACGTTGGGCCGCAATGTAGTGTTTTGTAACGACTATATGCGTTACGTTCGGAACCATTGTCCCCGAAAACATGTCCCCTTTATAGGGTTGTTCACCTCAGCTTTTCAACATCTAAACCCGCACCAGAGCAATCCGGTTTGGCATAAATACACAAGAATGCTTGAATTCTATAATCTCTTTTCAAAGTCGCCTAGCCGAATCAAATAGCTTAGACTCTTATCAATAATTCGAACATCAATCGAAATAATTTAGTCAACTTTTCATAATTCGAAAGGAAACCAAAAATCATTTTATGACGTCATGATGCCGCACCATTTAGTAGTACGTTGAGGATTCCGTCATTTTGTGACTTTGCCATAATACATCTTACCATAATGGGCTGACGATCTTACGATCACTTCCGACACTAGGTTCGATTGCATTAATGACTCCATCGTTTTACCATCCTACACCATATCAAATGATGCACATGGTCGAAATACATTTTGAAAGATTTTCAAATCATTTTTGTCTTGGCCAAAACAAATAGCTTAGACATACGAATAACGGTGTTGTTAAAACTCATTGGTTCAATCATTTGACCCAATATTTTTCTCAAGAAAAAAGAAGTGCAAACACTAGCACGAAGTCAATAAATTCTGAAAATCTAGCGTAGCTAGAGGATTGAGGAAAATCCAATTTCTCCATCACTTCAATCTCTCACTACCATCAATGCTCACTATTCTAAAACTCTTATATAATATATCTATTCCCAGTACAGTTCGCCAACTTACCACACCATGAAAATTCAGGAACTTACCATAATCATATGGGTGTAGGAACTTATCCTAGTCAGACCAAAGTCGTCCATTCGCTGAGGGGTTCTGTCATACGATTATGCGTCACGAGCTTGTCATAAGCATGAGTCTTGAGAACTCGCACCTAATCTTAATATTATCTAATTACATCTTAGAATCTCTATCTATCAAAATAAATATGAGAAAAGAATCACCTTTCCGCCATATGTATAATGATACCGCGACACAAACATTCTAACGATTATCAATGCGACGCACTCAGTGCAAGCACAAAACTTCTACCCATACAAAAGTTTGTACAACTAAGCCATCACATGAGTCCTCAATGGAAGTCCAACACTTAACTTTATCTTACTTTATCACTTGCTCGTTATGAGCTTTCTACGTTCATCACATACAACTCCTCATGAGTTCATCTCGTACTTTTCATAGTACATTCTCTCATAGCATCAAGCTATACACACTTAGTCGTTACAGACTATTTATCATTTCACAGTTCAATCTGATCACGTCGTGATCATCGCTTTACCTCAGGGTTCTTTCCCTACTATCAACTAAACTCCATCCGAGTTTATTCTCACTATCTTCGTCATATACATCTTATAGACATCGTCTTAACATTTTCATTACCGGAGTTAGGAAACTCCTGATTCTCATTCTCTAGATATTTCAAGATTCTTCTTTGAATCTTCACGTATATATTTTAATCTTATCTTTTCCTCTCTCAGGTTATAGTCTAAGGTACACTTACCTAAGGTTTATAACCTACAGCTTTGATACCAACCTGTGACGCCCCCAAATCCACGTTCCTTCGAAATCTCGGATCCGGTGCAGTCACGATACTACTATCGTCAAACTATTACATCTTTTATTCAAAACTAAAAGAATATAACTTGCTTTATTACAATTTAGAATATAAATTCTATTTATATCCAAGATCTCGTCTTTACATCATATTCAATGTTACTAAAATGCAGAATAATTTAAACTTTTCAATATCCTTTGAATAAATTCTTCTTATTGATTCCATAACTTTGAATCAATTATAATCCTTGAATCAATTATAAAATATGATTCATTCTATTTGAGTTATCGTATAACGTTTACAACTCAACTCGATATCCTCTATGTATTAATTAATACATTCTTACAATACAACAAGTATTAAACAGTGTAAGTAACTATCGAGTACATCATCTAGAATCTAAACATGGTCCAGACAATAATCTGAGTAATATTCTTCAATGCGATACTATCTATCTTTATCAATCAAGAAGCACGAAATCTTTACCGTGAATCCTTAACCTGCAAAAGTGGTTATTTGCAAGAGTAAGCTCGACAGCTCAGCAATTCTAACGGTCCTCATGCATCACATAGCATATAACATCATACTCAGTTCATGCATTTATAAACAGTTTATATTTACTACGCATGTTACTTTTCACATAACAAGTATATCATCAAAGATCAACTTTCAATCTCATTTATATCTCAAATACAGTTCATATATAAGTTCACATTATCACAGCATAATATAATTCAACTAACAGTTATTGAATTCATATATCAAATAGGAACTGAAAGACTTGCATGATTCGTAGTTTAACAACTACGACTTAACTGCTTAAGAATCTCTGCACTTTGTGTAATCCTACACAGTTATATTAATCATAGAGATCACACCCATCAGTTATACACTTCCATACATTCTCAATATAATAATAAGTATTACATTGTTGCCTAGCTTGGTTCTTAGAACCTTCGTCTCACATTCTTATCGTATTCCTAGAATAATTATGTACGTATAAGTATACTTTAACCTTACGTACATACTACCATTCTTCATATACACATGCCCGTCTACCACTAATCTATTTACATATAGCTAGTGTAGTCCATCTTTTGAGTTAATCATTCTCATATATCATTACTAACACATAAGACCATATCAAAGCAAATATACGCTATTAACTGTCGAAGTCAGATTCAAGTATTAACATATGGTCCTAGCATGTATACATATTAAATGATACTTTCATGCTCGTTCAACCTTTTCACGTTCAATTTACACGATATAGGTTCTAAGTCAACATTCTAACAATTGAAGGCCACTCAAGGTCATGAACATCACAAAGTTTATCATGCTAGCTTTTTAAACACATAAAGTATTCATGTAACTCATGTTGGGCATGTTCATGAATATTCATTCTTCATACATGTAACTATCATAGTTATTAGTTTAAAAACATGCTTCGTTTATCACTTTAAAACATGCTTGAACTCATGCTTGGTTAGTTGTCAATATATCCAATCACGTACGAATCATATTTAGAGACGTAATAAACACAAACATGGCATCTTAAATCTTTAGAATCTAGCTACTCATACTTAATGCAACTTGATTTGAAAACATATTCAAGTTCGCCTTTGAAATCATTTTAAACTTGAACGATACAAATCGACACAAACAAGACAACTTTAAAGCTCTTAGCATATGTAGTTAAGGTATGTTAACATCTTCACAAGATCAGAATGTTCACGTCTCACGTATGTGTCAACGTTCATATTTAAAACTATAAGTTCCATTTTAAAACTATAAGTTTTTCTTTAAAACATACGCTTTCCATTTCATGATATACATTCTAACATGGCTAAAATCATGCATGTAGTACCAAGAAACATGTAATATGAGTAACCACCAACTTTTATGTTTGTTCAAAGTGGTATCAACAAATTAGCACCATCAGATTTGAAGCAGAAAACAAAAGCCAGAAACTGAGACCGGCGCAGCTGCGCAGCTCCCCAGTTCAAAACTGGCGCAGCTGCGCAGGGCCTTGGCCAACAAAACGTCTGGTACCGGCGTAGCTGCGCCTCTGGCCAGTACAAAACTGGCGCAGCTGCGCAGTTGGCCTGCCAGAGACAGAGCAGCTTTCTGCTCGGCAGACTGCAACCCAACTCACAAATTAATTACGAACTTCGTTCATGTTCCAGCCATAAAACAGTTCTAACATGCCTACTAACTCGACTAATACTTAACAGACATACTCCATAATTCAATTAACATCTAGATAGCATAATCAAGAAATTGACAATGTAGAGCATGAATGGGAATTTTACAGAGAATAAGAAATGAAGAGCATGAAGGACAACAATAGGTATTATACCTCTGTTAAGGTGGCTTGCTAAGCTTGCTGCTACAATTTCCCTTAATTCTTAGATTTTTACCAAAATGATAGACTCCCTCTAAATTCTTGGTTAACAGAAAACTTCCAGCAAATGAAATGAGAAGGAGAAGTGTTCTATATATAGAAACTCTTTTACACAGACAATGGTTTTCTCCACTAATTCAAACCAACAGAAATGAGAAGAGCACATTGGTTCATAGAGAGTAGTTGGAGTAGTTGTTGAAATTCATCATGATCCCCACTCCCTTATCATTATTACTATGAAGCTAATGTTGCTGAGTTTGATAGAAATAGGCTTAGGCTTCATGAGTTATACACGTGAGAAGGAATTGGGTCACTCAATTAGGGACAAGGCAGAAAACTCAGCATTTGGCAAATGAAGAGTATTAACACTTAAGTTATATACATATAATATATACTTAAGTTATAACTAGAGTCACCATGTAATCCTAATAAATAATAATACTATCATGTAGAAATTTTTAACTTGCACAAATATAATCCATGTACATTTCATCCTACCGGATATAATTCTTTCGGGTACCATCACGGTGTATTATCTCCTTTATTATTAAATTTTATTAATTCAATAATTGTTTACAATATATCCATGATATATTTATTTATTGTATACACATTGTCACACCCACATTACATGTATCTCTTACAACTCAATAAACTTTACTATATAGTTTATATTCATAAATAACATAGTCATATTGCACTATATATTTCGCATAACATATAGTTAACTATCATACGTTATACTTTTAATATCGCATGGTTGCACATAGAATTTAATAAATTACTTATCTTATCAATTAATTAATAATAATATTAATTAATCTATTTCTCATTTAATCAATGGAATTATAATTTCCATAACAATTAATTAACATTTATATAGTTAATTATCTTATTATATTTATAACAAATACACTTATTATCATGCTATCACTCGCAATAATAATAATTCAACATATTATTATAATAACAATTAATATAGATTAATTTCTTAATTAATAATTCTTTCATCCTTGAATTAATCAATTTATTACCGAATCTATTATCGTGCCACACAAGGCATTTCTTGTTGGGTTTGTACGAAATCGTGACGCAATCAAATTGCAAAAATTAGCGGAAGCATGGTATATCAGAGTTTAAAAAAATTTCTACAAAACCATTACCCGGATCATCCTTTATGCAAATTATTAATTTAAAACGATAAATAAGAAGTTATGGAATCATACCCTTGTAGAACGAAGCTTTCACAGGTACTAGTTCAACTCCTTGTTCTTTGTGATCTCCTTGAATTTCCGGATTAGATTCCTTCCTTTGATCAACGTTAGCCACCCAAGTGTTTGGCCTAGTTTTCTATCCTCTATAGAAAAGGAGTACTCTCCAACAATTGGAATTGCATCAAGTATTATCTATTATAAGAATCCTCTTATATAGATATTGGTCAACCCTTCTAATCCTATTAGACATGGGATTTCTTTTAATTAATTAAACTCCTTTAATTAATTTAGGCTTACCACCACATGGGAAATAATTAATTAAATTCATTTAATTAATTTATCTCCTAATCTTATTAGAAATAAATGAGAGTACTAATATTAAATTAATTACTAAACTCCTTTAGAAATTAAAATAATAATAATTATAATAATATTAATAAGACTCCTCTTATTAATTTATATTTAATATTTCCAAAATATTAAATAATAAATATTAAGCTATTTAATTTATTCTATCACCATAGATTAAATTAATTTCACTTAATGCATTATTACGATTATGTCATTACCTTCTTAAATAATTATTCTTCCTTTTATGGTGTGACCCTTTAGGTTCTCCATATTAAACCGGTTGTGAATAAATCAATTAGAACAATTCTAATCTTATTTAAATAAATAAATTAAACTAATAATCTATTTAAATAAATAATATTTATTCTACAATAGGGATAAGCCTCCCTAGCGATCAACGACTTTCCAGATAATATAGATTTCAACATTAATCATAAAAGAACCTGTGAGTAAATAGTTACCATACAATTCAATCCTTCCACCATACAATGTCCCAATTAAATATAAGACATGAATTTACTGTCAAGTCTTATTTTATTTAATTATATGTATTTCGATTAGAAAATGCACAACTCCAAATAATGTAAACTAGAAACTCCTTTCTAATTTCATTTTACCTTGGCCAAGGATTCCTGGGTTGTCATTTAACGAATCACATAGGACATATCTCCTCCTTTACTAGAGGTGGTAGATTCTTTATTGATCATTCATTGTCTCCATATGTAACTCATTATACCCAAGCATACCCTTTTATATACCCTAAAGAGCTTTAAGGAATAAGTCAAAGTATAATTCATTACATACAAGATACTATGATGATCTCAAGTCCAAGGATCACTTGTACTACTATCACATTAGGAATTCCTATTGACAGGCGAGTAAAACTCCATTAGGTATTCCATAGCGAGTCACGTTCAATGAACTTATTCTCCAATAAGCACCTACATACTTGCTTTAGTGTCTCCACACAAATGATTATGAGATCAATCATCCTCATCTAATGAGCAAGCAACATATGTACTAATCTATCCGGATTTACTAATCCCCTTTTTAGTAATCCCATGATTAGGAACTATTTTAGTTTTAGAGCTTTCTAAGAATTTAGATCTCATTGGCATGATCATCATCATGATTCTAAAAGCATTGCTTAAAACTATGGGTTATTTACATATTATAAAAACAGCACCATGTAGATAATTAAATGCCTTTAATAAATAAATATTTTTATTAATAAATAAATAAGATTGCCTCCAAAGTATATGCTTTATCATCATACATGATTGGCTTGTATGCATACTACTTTCAATCTCCCACTTGCACTAAAGCCAATCGCCATGGTATCTCATACCCAACTTCTCTAAGTGACGATCAAACTGCTGTTGTGTTAAAGCTTTAGTTAATGGATTTGCAATGTTGTCTTGAGAGTCTACACTCTCCTCTTTCAATGATTTCTTTAATCAAAGTGCCGCAACACATGTTTAGATTCAAGATGAGACTTAGGACCTATTCCTAGTTATGTAATGAACTTTTCATCTAAAACATCAACTTGTAGCTTCACTTACAGTTATATACTTTGTCTTTGTCACTAAACCAACAACCTTTTGTTGTTTGGAACCTTTTCAATTCACTGCACCATCTTTCAAGGTAAACACATATCCTGAAACAGATTTACTGTCATCTTGGTCTGTTTGAAAACTTGAGTCTGTGAATCCCTTGAGTTTTAATTCAGACCCACCGTAGACAAGAAAAATATCTTTAGTCCTTCTCAAGTACTTTAGGATATTCTTCACTGCCTTCCAGTGCTCTTCTCCAGGGTTTGACTGGTATCTGCTCATTACACTAAGTGCATGAGCAACATCCGGTCTAGTACATATCATACCGTACATGATAGATCCTATTGCAGAAGCATAAGGGATCTTACTCATACGGTCTCTCTCCTCAGGTGTCTTTGGGGCCTGTTTCTTGGAGAGATGTATTCCATGGCTCATCGGCATGAGACCTCTTTTGGAATCTTCCATGCTAAACCTCTTTAGCATTGCATCAATGTACGTTCCTTGGGATAAACCAAGCATCCTTTTAGATCTATCTCTATAGATCTTTATCCCCAGAATATAGGATGCTTCTCCCAAGTCCTTCATGGAGAAGTGTTTAGATAACCAGATTTTAATCGATTGTAGCATAGGAATGTCATTTCCTATCAGTAATATATCATCAACATATAATACAAGGAATGAAACTGCGCTCCCACTAACCTTCTTGTTCTCACATGGTTCATCGTCGTTTTTGACAAAATCAAACTCTTTGATTGTCTCATCAAAACGAATGTTCCATCTACGAGAAGCTTGCTTCAATCCATAAATGGATCGTTGCAGCTTACAGACTTGATTTGTTCTAACCTTTGAAACAAATCCCTCTGGCTGTGTCATATACACATCCTCCTCAAGTTTCCCATTGAGGAAGGCCGTTTTCACGTCCATCTGCCAGATCTCATAGTCGTTATAAGCTGCAATCGCAAGCAAAATCCGAATGGACTTGAGCATAGCTACTGGTGAGAAGGTTTCATCATAGTCAACTCCTTGTCTTTGTTTGAAACCTTTTGCAACCAGTCGGGCCTTATAGGTCTCTACCTTGCCGTCCGCTCCAGTCTTTCTTTTAAAGACCCATTTACACCCAATAGGCTTAATGCCTTCAGGTGGTGAAATCAAAGTCCATACTTTGTTTTCATACATGGAGTCCATTTTGAATTTCATAGCTTCAAGCCATTTCCCTGAGTCTTTATTACTCATAGCCTGTTCGTAATTCAATGGATCATCATCATTCATGATGTGTACCTCATCGTCATCCTCTATAACGAATCTATATCTCTCAGGTATCTTCGGTACTCTTCCAGATTTACGAACAGGGTGTGGTATAGTAGGTTCTTCTACTTTGTCAGGTACCTGACTTTGATCCGTGGTAATTTGTGGGTCTTGAACTTCTTCAAGATATATCTTACTCCCACTGACCCCTTCATGGATAAAATCCTTTTCCAAGAAGGCAGTATGTTTCGCAACAAACACCTTTTGATCAGTTGGATGATAGAAATAATACCCTAAAGTTTCTTTAGGGTATCCCACAAATCTACACTTATCGGATTTAGTCTGTAGCTTATCGTTTTCAAACTTTTTGACATAAGCTGGACAACCCCAAGTCTTAACATGCTTAAGATTTGGTTTCCTCCCCTTCCATATCTCATATGGAGTCTTTGGGGCGGATTTGGTAGGTACCTTGTTAAGTAGGTATGCAGCCGTTTCTAGGGCATATCCCCATAAGGAAATTGGAAGGTCGGTAAAACTCATCATAGATCGAACCATGTCCAACAGTGTTCGATTTCTCCTTTCAGATACTCCATTTAACTGTGGTGTGCCTAGAGGAGTCCATTGTGAGATTATACCATTTTCTTTGAGATAATTGAGAAACTCACCGCTTAAGTATTCTCCACCTCAATCTGATCGAAGTATCTTTATACTCTTGCCCGTTTGGTTCTCTACTTCACTTCTGAACTCTTTGAACTTTTCAAATGATTCTGACTTGTATTTCATTAAATACACATATCCAAATCTTGAGTGATCATCAGTGAAAGTAATAAAATAAGAATACCCACCCCGTGCACTTGTTGTATAGGTCCACAAACGTCTGTGTGAATCAATGCCAACAACTCTGTAACTCTTTCTCCTTTTCCACTAAAAGGAGATTTAGTCATTTGACCCATGAGACAAGATTCACAAGTTAGATATGATTCATAATCAGATAACTCAAAGAGCCCATCTTTATGCAACTTGGATAATCTTGTTTCATTGATATGACCGAGTCTACAGTGCCACATGTAGGTATAATTAATATCATCTCTTTTTCTTTTCTTAGTTTGTTCAATTTGAAAAATATTTTCTTGTAAGTCAAGTGTATAAAGTCCATTTCGCAAATTTCTAACACCATATAAAATATCGTCTTTATAAATAGAACAACTATTGTTCTTTATAACAACGTTAAATCCTTCCATATCCAATACAGAAATTGAAATAATATTTTTAATAATATTCGGAACATAATAACAATTATTAAGATAAATGGACTTGCCCGAAGGCATTGCTAAATAATAAGTTCCTACAGCTAATGCAGCAACCTTTGCTCCATTCCCCACTCGTAGGATCACCTCATCATTGTTCAGCTTTCTACTTCTGACCAGTCCCTTCACATTATTACATATGTGAGAACCACAGCCGGTATCCAATACCCAAGTAGAATTTTGACTTTCTGAAAAATTAATTTCAATCATGAACAAACCTTGATTGGAAGTCGAAGCTTCTCCAAGCTTCTTCTTTGCCAGAAACTTCTTGCAGTTCCTCTTCCAATGACCCGGCTCGTTGCAATGGAAGCACATTCCTTTGCTAGCTGGATTAGATTTCTTTTGTTCCTTTATGTTCACTTTGCCCTTGGTCATCCGAGATCGAAAGAGCTCCTTAGATATCTCATATCTAGCAGTCCTACTTTGTTCACCATACAACTCCTTGAGGTAAATCAACATAGTAGGAGCATCCATGTTTTCGTGCTGACGCTGAAGCTCATTATTCATGGATGCGAGCATGATGCATTGAGCCACAGATGCATCATCTTGCCACTTTACAATGGTGGCAATCTCTTCCTCAAAGGCTGTTTCTGGAACAGTTCCAGGGACAGGTGAGTTTAGGACATAAGAAATTTTTTCAGCAGTGAGAACTATTCTCAGATTTCTTAGCCAGTCCGTATAATTCGGCCCGGTAAGCTTATTAGCATCAAGTATGCTTCGCAGTGAAATTAGTGATTTTGACATTTTTAAAATTTTGCATGTGAAAAACAACATTTTAGCAAACATTCATTTTATTAATTTTGCATACCAAAATAAATTTAGGTCTTTATTTTAAATTGGTATCTCCCACTATTTTTATCAAACTATATTACCCTCACTTATATAGTTCGGCAACATCTAATTAAAGATTTGCTAGTGAGAATAAGGATCCCATTTCAAATGTATATAACCTTGTGGATAGCACAATAAGCGATATACAAATAAATAGGTAGACAACTCTTGTCAATTACATCACTATATAACTCCTTTTATTTTGCCTCTTAAATCATAATGGTCAAGTGTGTGCACATCCGAACTAAAACGATTTAAGTTAAGTCCAGCCTAGCACTTCTATAAATTCAAAAAAGAAAAATGTTCGTCCTTGTGGATAGCACAACAAGACTAGATCGTTCAATTTTCTTGATAAGCATCAAATGTGATTAATTAACATCTTAAATATGCAATACTCGCCTTGTGGATAGCACAACAAGCTCATATTAAATATTTAATACTCTATTAATTTATCATGCTAGAAGGCGACGCTCGATATTCCAAATATCATTTGAACGCTTCGGACTTAATATTATTTCTTTGAGGGATTTGTTATTATTTGTCTCATCTTGTTTAGCGTGCATGCACATATATATATAAAATACGCGTCATTTTATTAAACATGCGAAGCATGTTTGCATAAAATATAATATATATAATATTTAGCATGCAATATAGAATACTATATTCTACCCAGATTGATTATGGACTTTTATTCTAGTTTGGTTCACTAGAGCCACCAAGTGAACCAAAAGGTCAAACCTAGGAGTGCAAGAATTTAAATTTAAATATAACTATTACATTTAAACCCGGGCTCCATACAAACGGGTCTTCACGCGCTCCTTGCTCCTTAGTCTCCAATTTTTTCAAGATAATTCTAACTATTTCTATTACATTAAACTATTTAATTTAAATAGAAACCTTGATCAGCAGTCAAGGGGAAGTACATAGGAGGGAGATAGAATTTTACATCACGAAAAAAAAATTTAGAGAAGACGAGGTACATAGACCCCATTTAATAAAACTCATTCATTCAAGCATTCAACTAAAATAAAATCCAATCACATTGGTCAAATAGTCCATAATCAATCCCCATTTATTATCATACATATCACCATATATATCAATAAATAAATATTCATCTCATTAATTAAAACATTCCATATATATATGAGTATCATTTAATGGGCAATTTTAAATTGCATGAAATCCAATTTCAAGATTAAAATAAACTCTTTATTTTAATTATAAAATTATTTAGAATATAATATATAAATATATCATATTTATTTTTTTAAAAAGAAGTCACCTTCTTTTATTAAAAGAGTCCTGCAGGTTTATTAAAAGAGTCCTTTCCTGATGGGTCACATTCTTTTTGGAGTAAGAAAGAGACAACACATTTTCTTTGCAGAATTCAAGATTAGCACCCAAAAAAAAAATTGTGATTCGTCCCAAAAAAAAAAACGTCATTTTTTTTTCTTAAAAAAAAAATAATTTTATACAATAAAATTATGCCCAATAAATTATTTTAAATATATACCCATATGTATATGAAATCAAAAATAAATTAATAATTGCATAAAAGTTTGGCTCTGATGCCACTGTTGGGTTTGTACGAAATCGTGACGCAATCAAATTGCAAAAATTAGCGGAAGCATGGTATATCAGAGTTTTAAAAAATTTCTACAAAACTATTACCCGGATCATCCTTTATGCAAATTATTAATTTAAAACGATAAATAAAAAGTTATGGAATCATACCCTTGTAGGACGAAGCTTCCACATGTACTAGTTCAACTCCTTGTTCTTCGTGATCTCCTTGAATTTCCGGATTAGATTCTTTCCTTTGATCAACGTTAGCCACCCAAGTGTTTGGCCTAGTTTTCTATCCTCTATAGAAAAGGAGTACTCTCTAACAATTGTAATTGCATCAAGTATTATCTATTATAAGAATCCTCTTATATAGATATTGGTCAACCCTTCTAATCCTATTAGATATGGGATTTCTTTTAATTAATTAAACTCCTTTAATTAATTTAGGCTTCCCACCACATGGGAAATAATTAATTAAATTCATTTAATTAATTTATCTCCTAATCTTATTAGAAATAAATGAGAGTACTAATATTAAATTAATTACTAAACTCCTTTAGAAATTAAAATAATAATAATTATAATAATATTAATAAGACTCCTCTTATTAATTTATATTTAATATTTCCAAAATATTAAATAATAAATATTAAGCTATTTAATTTATTCTATCACCATAGATTAAATTAATTTCACTTAATGCATTATTACGATTATGTCATTACCTTCTTAAATAATTATTCTTCCTTTTATGGTGTGACCCTTTAGGTTCTCCATATTAAACCGGTTGTGAATAAATCAATTAGAATAATTCTAATCTTATTTAAATAAATAAATTAAACTAATAATCTATTTAAATAAATAATATTTATTCTACAATAGGGATAAGCCTCCCTAGCGATCAACGACTTTCCAGATAATATAGATTTCAACATTAATCATAAAAGAACCTGTGAGTAAATAGTTACCATACAATTCAATCCTTCCACCATACAATGTCCCAATTAAATATAAGACATGAATTTACTGTCAAGTCTTATTTTATTTAATTATATGTATTTCGATTAGAAAATGCACAACTCCAAATAATGTAAATTAGAAAATCCTTTCTAATTTCATTTTACCTTGGCCAAGGATTCCTGGGTTGTCATTTAACGAATCACATAGGACATATCTCCTCCTTTACTAGAGGTGGTAGATTCTTTATTGATCATTCATTGTCTCCATATGTAACTCATTATACCCAAGCATACCCTTTTATATACCCTAAAGGGCTTTAAGGAATAAGTCAAAGTATAATTCATTACATACAAGATACTATGATGATCTCAAGTCCAAGGATCACTTGTACTACTATCACATTAGAAATTCCTATTGACAGACGAGTAAAACTCCATTAGGTATTCCATAGCGAGTCACGTTCAGTGAACTTATTCTCCAATAAGCACCTACATACTTGCTTTAGTGTCTCCACACAAATGATTATGAGATCAATCATCCTCATCTAATGAGCAAGCAACATATGTACTAATCTATCCGGATTTACTAATCCCCTTTTTAGTAATCCCATGATTAGGAACTATTTTAGTTTTAGAGCTTTCTAAGAATTTAGATCTCATTGGCATGATCATCATCATGATTCTAAAAGCATTGCTTAAAACTATGAGTTATTTACATATTATAAAAACAGCACCATGTAGATAATTAAATGCCTTTAATAAATAAATATTTTTATTAATAAATAAATAAGATTGCCTCCAAAGTATATGCTTTATCATCATACATGATTGGCTTGTATGCATACTACTTTCATTTCTCACAAGCTTAATCTCAATCTTATTATTATTCCCATCACTTACTAATTATAACATGTTCAATATAATTAGAACTATTATGTCACAAGGTTCACATATATAAATATATCGTGAATGGAAATACGCCAATATTCTATATAACCTTTACGGTAATATAATAACTCAACCTATTAAAATGCTAAACTACTTCAATTAATTATACTTATAATAAGTATAACCTTTAATTAATATATACTCTATTAATTATTTCAATAATAATATTCACGATCAAATAATAACTTAAGTTATTTAATATATTAAAAATAACTTAGTTTCCTTTCATTAATTAAACTCCCTTGAAAATACATTTAAAATTATGTATTTAGCCATATCATAAAACATTATGTTTTCTCCAAATAAGCACATTCGTTATTAGAAAATAATTTACTTATTGTCTCAAGATATTATTCTTAATATAATATCAAATAACTATATGTATGACACATGTATATATATTATATATAGAAAATAGATAATAAGTTTATTTTCTATTATAATAAATCGTTTCCATCAATTTAATTACATATAGCAAATACGTTTTAATATATTTACTATATTAACCAATCACAGCTCATACAAAAACATATAAGGTAATATTATTATTCAAAAATAACATTTCCTCCTTTTATTAAAATAATTCAACATTAAAAATTATTTTAATACCCTTTATTAGAAATATAAAATAATTATTTAAATAAATTAATGATTTACATCTCCCTTTTAATAACGTATATATATTTATTAACGTTATTCGCACATTAGACTTTCTCACATATTACTATTCTAAATAATATAAAAGTATCAACTATAATTACATATTCCACACACTTATTAATTCACTCATTTACTTAAGTAAATTAAACCCTATACTATATCACCATAGTTAATAAAGGTTCAATAATCTCATTATATTATTCCATAATATAACTCCCAACTTAAATTAACTAATATTTATTCTTATTAGTTAATTCCGTAACTAACTCATGTTTCACTATCCAAACCTATTCACGGATAGCTTAAGTGTTATTAATAACCTATATTATAAACATACTAGTTATTAATACACATACACAAGAATATGGTGATTATACATTAAGGATATTTAATGTTACCAACTTACTATGATAAAATAATTCTATAAATTATTTAATATCTATAGATAATTTCATCCACTCCCTTTATCTCAACTGAAACGTCTCTACGCTAAGTAACAAATATATATTAATAATATATTTATAAATCACAAAAACACATATTACATAGTCCATATTACCCTATGTAATATAATACCACATACCTCATATCACATATATATACTCTTATTCGAACCCATCTCACAATTTAAGAATTTTATTGATTAAATCTTTATTTAATAATATCTAAAAATTCGGGTTCTTACATTTACTCTTCTCTCTTCTCCTAGTTCTATTCCCAGATCTCCGCCAGAGATCATATCCCTAAGCTCTGATACCAACTGTGATGCCCCCAAAATAGGTTCAATACACAACCCATTTTGAGTCGTCAAATACATGGTACATAATCCAAATATAATCTTTTATAACATACGATCGTGCAAAATACGACCACACAACTGTGAGTTTCAATACAAATCGTATATAATACGAAATATAAACATTCAAATTCATTCTTTATTCATTACAATTATTGTCCCACTATTTTATAGAATAGTGAGGACTTCTACCGATCTAACTCTGATCATCACACTGTTCCCCGACTAGTCCCCGCGATACTCTCATTTCCTGAAGAGAACAATGGAAGAAAAGGGTGAGCTCAACTAGCCCAGTAAAGAATATTATGACTAAGATAATGAAAAATAAATTATCGTTAGCCTTCAATAAATCAGATAAAATATTATGGACAACAAGTTTTAGATCAATATTCGCAGCAGAAATAACAATTCAATAGAAAAGTTAAGTAGAGAATGATGTCTATAATCTTTTTTGATTTAAAAGTTCATCATCAATATTTTATCCATGTAACATCAATCAATATACATCTCAAACCAAATATTCATCTTTTGCACTACGGGCCAAAGATATTCATTTGTATCACTAGTTGGTCATGTTCATCTCAACACCTGTCCATCTTTGCACTACGGGCTAAAGATATTCATCAGGTAATCATTCATCTTTGCACTACAGGCCAAAGATATTAATCAAGTAATCATTCATCTTTGCACTACAGGCCAAAGATATTCAGTTATATCACCATTTAGGACTGAGAATGATGAAAAATAATACGAATAACAAATCCAGTAAGATAATTGACAAATATTAGAGAATTTATCCAGACTTCAAGAATGAAGATCAAAACTTGGATCCAATCAAAGATGATTTGGAAGAAAAAAAATATTATTTTTTTTTATCATAAATAGTATCCCGTGAATAGTAACTCGTGAATAGTAACTCAACATGAAAAGATAAAAATTTCACAAGAAAGTTCAGACCAATATTCCAGTGAAATGATATTAGATGAAGCGCAAAACTTAAGGAATTTCTGATCATTTCAGGAATTATAGAAGCAATACTTACCGTAGTAAGTTTAGAGTTAGGAATCTGAAATGAAACAATATACGAAACTGCAAATAGATTTTCACCCGTAAAGCGGTAGTCCGCGTAGATAGATCATTTCCACAATTTAATAACAAATGAATACAAATGGTTATTCACCAGGCATGCGGTAGTCCGCTTAGACAGGTTATTCCCACAGAGTAATAAAGAATGGAATAACAAAAGGATTTCACAATACATGCGGTAGTCCGCGTAGACAGGTTATTCCAATAGAATAATAAAGAATGGAATAACAACCCTTACGATTATTAAAAGAAAAAAACTCTTTTCATAAATATGAAATAAATAATACCCTTTACCTTAATAAAAATCTGGAGACTGCACTAGTGTAATAGAAGAATACTCTTCTTCTTTCTTTTTTACTCTCTCTATACTTTCTTTCTCTATAGCTTTAGTGAATTGGTGAGAAATAAGAAAGAAATGAGCTTCTATTTATAAGCTTGGTAGAGTAAGGGTAAAATAGTCTTTTCGCCATAATTTATGACATCATCGCTTACATCATCGATCCTATGACATCATTGCTTATCTCATCGTTCCGATGACATCATTGCTTACCTCATCGTTCTGATGACATCATTGCTTACATCATAAGAATTCAAATTCAATTTGTTCTCTTCCACCTCATTTTACTTTTATACCATAAATTTACTATAATAATGTTACTATTCAAATTATAAAAATCATACTATTATATAATCACATCATATTACTATTGTGACGGCCCCAGAATAGGTCCAGTCAACCCAACCCATTCTGAGTCGCCAATTACATGGTACAGAATCCAAATACAAACTTTATATCACACGGTCGTGCAAAATATGACCACACAACTATGAGTGTCAATACAAATATGTAAAAAATATTAACATTCAAACTAAGTACTCATTATAATTATTATCACACTATTTATTAGAAATAGTGAGGACTACTACTGCTCTAACTCGGACCGTCACTCTGTCCCCCGACTAGTTCCCGCGACATTCTCATTTCCTAAAGAGGACAATAGATGAAAAGGGTGAGCTCAACTAGCCCAGTAAAGAATATTATGAATAAGATAATGGAAAATAAATTATCGTTAGTCTTCAACAATTCAGATAAAATATTATGGACAACAAGTTTTAGATCAATATTCGCAACGGAAATAACAATTCATTAGAAGAGTTAAGTAGAGAATGAAGTCTACTATCTTCTATGGTTTAAAAGTCCATCATCAATATTTTATCCCTATAACATCAATCAATATACATCTTGACTCAAATATTTATCTTTGTACTACGGGCCAATGATATTCATTTGTATCTCCAATGGTCATGTTCATCTCAACACCTGTCAATCTTTGCACTACGGGCCAAAGATATTCATCAGGTAATCATTCATCTTTGCTCTACAGGCCAAAGATATTCAGTTATATCACCATTTAGGACTGAGGATGATGAAAAATAATATAAATAATGAATCCAGTGAGATAAAGGACAAATATTAGGGTTTCGTAATTTAGTTTATCCAAGTTCAAGAATATTCCATAATAATACTTTGTGGAGCAAATTCAAGAATGAAGATCAAAACTTGGATCCAATCAAAGATAGGAATCTTAACAAGCAACTTGAACAAATAGAAGAAAATTAAATTTTTTCGTGAATAGTGCAGTATACGTGAATCGTAACCCCGACGGAAAAAGTAAAAATTTTCATAAGAAAAATCATACTTCGTGAATAGTACTCGTGAATAGTACTGTATTCGTGAGTAGTATCGTATACGTGAATAGTGCCGTATACGTAAATAGTAACTTTGACAAGTAAAATTTTTATAATAAAATTTATACTAATATTTCGTTGAAATGATATTGAAAGTAATAACATCATTTACGAAAGAAAATAACATCCCTTACGAAAAAAAATAATATCCTTTACCTCAAAAGAACAGTACTTCTGACTGAAATTTTAGGTATAATGCTGAAGGAAACTTGCACTGAATAACAACACTCAAAGTATCTAAATACTCACAAAAATACGCTCGATATTATAGAGAGAGAAAACTTCTGATTCTGGTGTGATTTTCAATTCTAAACTAACCATCCTATTTATAGGAGAATGGAATGATACTATTCTGCCTTATACGGCAGGTAATCTGATTATATATATATATATATATATATATATATATATAAAAAAAAATTATATAATAAATATATAAAATTTATATATATAAAACAAAACTTATAATATATATATATATTTATATATATTACCCTCCATTCACGTAAACTCCCCCTCCCCCATTTCCATTTTCATCACATGTGGGCCCCACCCATAATCCATCCAACATATGGGCCCCACCTTATATATATATATATATATACTGAATAACTTTCTACCGATTATTGGAAAATGAGTAAATGGGGGTCCAAAATAATACGCCAAACTTACAACAAATACTGATAAAAATACCTCAGCACTAATTCCTTCTTTTATATTCAGAAAAATAAATATTTTTTTATCATATAAATCAATAATTAATTATTCCTAAATAATATTACAGAACTACAATATTGACAACCAGGTCGTTCCTAGGAAAGAGGGGGCCTTCCGATAAAGATTTTTTTTTACTGGCGCGCAATTAAATAACCACTCCTAGACAGAACTTCCTTAGACATTGCCAATAATGCTATCTAATAATATTATTTAAACAATATGAGTTATTGATTTGATAATTTGAAATACTGTGAAATGACAATTATTGAATCAACAAAATATATGCAATTATCAATGTAGCAATTATTGAATCAATAATATAAAATATTGAATAGTAATTACTGTAATAATTATTGAGTAGTGACTTCATACGTAAGAATCAATAATTAGAATTACTGTGCAATACCGAGTGCTACTGTGCAACATCGCGTATTACTGTATTTTAACCACATGTTATTTCAACAGTTTTAACGGTAACAACCACGCCGTTATTTTTAGAAAACTCATTCTTGTCGTTTTCTTAATCCGACAGTTATTCTGTTGTGGGATCCACAAATAGCTGCGCCGTCGTACGAATATTCCCCGACAACAAGAATATTCCACGACCAAACGAATATTCCCCGACAACAATGAATATTTTATAACCACTTGCTTATTTTGAAATATTTGCACATTTCACCCATAACTTTTTACATTTATCAAATCAACACCTTACTATTTCGAAATAATATATAAAGAAAATTAAATATTTATTCATAAAAGTTGGGGTCTTACAACCTCCCCTCCTTATGAAATTTCGTCCTCGAAATTGACGTACGTACCTGGTATGTCGAAAAGGTGAGGATACCTCGCTTTTATTTTCGATTCCAACTCCCAGGTCATTTCCTCAATTGTATGTTTTCTCCATAAAACTTTGACTTGAGGTATAACCTTTGAGCGTAGAACATGTTCTTTCCTATCTCAGATCTTGACAGGTACTTCCTTGTATGTTAAATCTTCGGCTATCTCGTCTGGTTCTAACTCAATAATGCGGTTTGGGTCTTTCACATATTTGCGAAGTACGGATATGTGAAAAACGTTATGAACACGAGACATGCTTGGAGGTAAGGCGAGTCTATAGGCCACATTTCCTACTCGGTCAAGAATCTCAAATGGACCAATGAATCGAGGATTGAGTTTTCCTCTCTTCCCAAATCTCGTAACTCCCTTCCACGGAGCAACACGTAGTAATACATGATCCCCAACATTAAATTTCACGTCCTTTCGATGAAGATCCACATAGCTCTTTTGTCGATCCTGTGCTGTTTGTATACGTTGACGGATCATTTGGATCTTTTTCGTAGTCATACGTACTAAATCTGGTCCCAACAATGTTGCTTCACCCACCTCATCCCAGCATACTGGAGAGCGACATTTTCTCCCATACAATGCCTCGAATGGAGCCACACCTATACTTGCCTGATAACTGTTATTGTAGGAGAATTCCACCAATGGTAAGTACTTATCCCAACTCTCTTTGAAGTCTAGAACACAAAGTCTCAATAGATCTTCAAGAGTTTGAATAGTCCTTTCAGATTGCCAGTCCGTTTGAGGATGATATGCTGAACTGAATCGTAAATCCGTGCCCATAGCTTTTTGTAAACTAACCCAAAATCGTGAAGTAAATCTAGGGTCACAATCTGAAACTATGGATACTGGCATGCCATGCAATCTCACAATCTCATTTACTTACATACGAGCAAGACGTTCAAGGGAATAAGTCTCCCGTATTGGCAAGAAATGAGCAGACTTGGTTAATCTATAGATAATAACCCAAATCGCATCTATGCCTTGAGAAACCTTGGGAAGACCAGTAACGAAATCCATGTTAATATGTTCCCACTTCTATTTTGGAATCTCAAGTGGTTGCAATGGACCCTTCGGCACTTGATGCTCCGCCTTTACACATTGACAAGTTAAACACCTCGAGATAAACTCCGCGATCTCTCTCTTCATATTGTTCTACCAAAATGTATGTCGAAGATCACGATATATTTTGGTACTCCCAGGATGGATTGCAAACGGTGTGTTGTGTGCCTCCATCATAATTCTATGCTTCAAGTCAGAATCGTTAGGAACACAAAGTCTGGAGTTAACTCGAAGTATTCCTTCTTCATCGATTCTTCCTTCCGGAACCGCACCTTCTTGCACCTTCTTTCTAATCTTCATCAGCTCCGGATCTGTAGCTTGAGCAGCTTTAACTTTATCAATTAAAGCTGGTTCTACGCATATACTTGACATCATTACACTCGTTCCTACATATGATCTTCTACTCAACGCGTCAGCTACCACGTTCGCTTTTCCAGGATGGTATTGGATGGTATGGTCGTAATCTTGCAACAACTCAAGCTAACGTAGTTGCCTCATGTTGAGTTCCTTTTGAGTGAAGAAATATTTGAGGCTCTTATGATCCATATAGATCTCCACTTTCTCTCCATACAAGTAGTGTCTCCAGATCTTTAATGCGAAAATGACAGTTGCCAACTCTAGATCATGAGTAGGATAATTCCTCTCATATTGTTTGAGTTGTCGCGAGGCATAGGCTATGACTTTCCCATGTTGCATGAGAACACATCTTAACCCTTTGCCCAAAGCGTCGCTGTAAATGACAAATCCATCCGAACCAGATGGTATCGTCAGAACAAGTGCCGAAATAAGTCTCCTCTTGAGCTCTTGAAAGCTCTTTCTCGCATTCCTCGTTCCATACGAATTTTGTATCTTTCCGAGTCAGCTGAGTTAATGGAGTAGCGATTCGAGAAAATCCTTCCACGAATCTCCAATAATAACCAGCTAAGCCTAGAAAGCTTCGTACTTCGGTCACCGACTTAGGTTGCTCCCAACTTTATATTGCTTCAATCTTTGCCGGGTCAACAGATACTCCGCGTTTCGATACCACGTGCCCAAGGAATGCTACTTACTCAAGCCAGAACTCGCATTTCTTCAGTTTGGCATATAGCTTATTATCGCAAAGCCTTTGAAGTACCAGCTTCAGGTGGTTCTTATGATCTTCACGACTTTTGGAATAGATGAGGCTGTCATCAATAAAGACAACCACAAACTGATCCAAATATTCTTTAAATACTCGGTTCATCATATCCATGAAAGCAGCAGGAGCATTAGTCAATCTAAAAGACATGACTAGGAATTCATAATGCCCGTACCGAGTTCTGAAGGCAATTTTTGGAATATCCTCAGTTTTAATCTTCAGCTGATGATATCCAGAACGAATATCGATTTTTGAAAAGAATTGTGCACCTTGTAACTGGTCGAACAGGTCATCAATGCGAGGTAGCGTATACCTATTCTTGATGGTGACATGGTTCAACTCCCGATAGTCAATACAAAGTCGCATACTCCCGTCTTTCTTCTTTATGAATAAGACAGGAGCACCCCAAGGAGACGTACTAGGACGAATAAAACCGATGTCCAACAACTCCTGTAGTTGGACCTTTAACTCCTGAAGTTCAATAGGAGCCATTTGATATGGGGTTTTAGAAATAGGTTTTGTACCGGGCTCAAGGTCAATAAAGAATTCAACTTCACGTTCTGGGGGTAAACCGGGAAGTTCTTCTGGAAATACATCAGGAAACTCATTAACAACAGAAATATGATTCAAATCTGTCGTATTTTGGTTTAGATTAGTAACATGAGCTAAGAAAGCTTGACGTCCGTTTTTTAATAAACGAATAGCTTTGTGACTTGAAATGACATTGACTGATTTTAGTGGTTTGGTTGTTTGGATTCGTACAACAGGTTGGTTAGGAATATAAAAACTAACAACCTTACGAAAATAATTAATTTTGGCATGGTAAGTGGTTAACCAGTCAATTCCTAAAATCACGTCAAATACAAGTATTTTTAAAGATATAAGATCAACAGGTAAGGTAAGGGTACCAATCTGAATCAAGCAAGATTTGTAAACTGTAGATGTAACGAAAGTTTCTCCTAACGGAGTTTCAACAGATAAGTCAAAGTCTAACTTCTCAGGTGTCAAATTTAATCGTTGAGCACAAGTAGGTGAAATAAAAGAATGGGTAGCACCGGTATCTAACAAGGTGTAAACTTGACAAGAGTTTATGACTAGCTTACCCGTAATCACCTCGTGTGGGTTCCTCGCATTTTGGGCTGTCACGACAAACGCTCTTCTAGGAACCACCGACTTTGACTTGTCCGAAACCACCTTTGGAATCACCACCCCCGCTGAACTTGGTTTCGCTACAGGACAATCTCGAGCTATATGTCCTTCTTTTCCACAGTTATAGCATGCTTTGAATTGTTGTGGGCAGTTTGGGCTGACGTGTCCCTCTTTTTCGCATTTATAGCATACGACCGGTGGTCTTTCTCCTCCCCTAGAAATAGTTGATGCTGGTGCTGATGTCATTGTCTTCACGTTCTCATTGTTGTACCTTCTCTTCTTGAAATCTCCTCCCGATTTGATTTTTCTACTATCATGGCCACGATTACCACCGGAGTGGTTACCGCTTCTGTTATGATACTTTCCTCCCTGCTGGTTGTCATTGTTCCAATGACTACTGCCATCGGTATGACCTTGGTTGTTGTCCCTTGGTTGAACATAATTACTATCTCGTTCTAACAACTGGGCCCTTTTTACTACATCCGAATATAGAGAAAATTTATGAGAAATGAGGTAGTGACGAATTTTGGGTTTCAAACCTCTCAGAAACATCCGCGTCATACGTTCCTCATTCTCCACCAAATGAGGTGCAAACCTGAACAACTCCGCGAACTTAGCCTCGTACTGGGACACAGTCATGTTGTTCTGTTTCAGTCTGATAAACTCTACCTCCTTCATATGACGAATACTTTTAGGAAAGTACATGTCATTGAATAGTTTCTGGAATGCTTCCCAAGACTTCTTGAGTGCGGCAGTCTGGGTACGCTTCACAGATTTCCACCAGTAATCTGCCTCTCCACAGAACATAAAGGTGGGAAATGGAACCTTCTGGTCCTCCGTGCATCCCAAGACATCAAATATCTTGGTAATTTGCTTAACCCACGTCTCCGCCTTGATCGGATCCGGCTTTCCCAAAAATTTTGGTGGTCCCAATTCTTTGAACTGCTTGGCAGTGATAATTCGCGTGTTGTTATTATCTCCACCTGTATTTTGCACACGAGTCTCCCTCGTCTGGTTTTGCATGAACTGCAAAAAGCTTCTAAACATCTCATCGTTTATCGTCTGATCAGTGTTATTTTCAGGATGAACATTGCCTTCCTGTTGCACGTTCTCCTGGTTGGTGATTAAAGGTGTCTCCACGGTCTCATTCACTCCATTGTTAACATTCTCAGCTGCCATTCTCAAATACTATCATAAAATAAGGGTTAATTAAACAAATTAACATATCAACCCTATACTCCGACTGACCAATTAAACATCAGATAAGCTTAGGTAGGGCACACTAGCGAAGGATTTACTCGTCTCTCCCCTCCTAGTTCTATTCCCCGATCTCCGCCAGAGATCATATCCCTAAGCTCTGATACCAACTGTGACGGCCCCATAATAGGTCCAGTCAACCCAACCCATTCTGAGTCGCCAATTACATGGTACAGAATCCAAATACAAACTTTATATCACACAGTCGTGCAAAATACGACCACACAACTGTGAGTGTCAATACAAATATGTAGAAAATATTAACATTCAAACTAAGTCCTCATTACAATTATTATCACACTATTTATTAGAAATAGTGAGGACTACTACTGCTCTAACTCGGACTGTCACTCTGTCCCCCGACTAGTTCCCGCGACATTCTCATTTCCTGAAGAGGACAATAGATGAAAAGGGTGAGCTCAACTAGCCTAGTAAAGAATATTATGAATAAGATAATGGAAAATAAATTATCGTTAGTCTTCAACAATTCAGATAAAATATTATGGACAACAAGTTTTAGATCAATATTCGCAACGGAAATAACAATTCATTAGAAGAGTTAAGTAGATAATGAAGTCTACTATCTTCTATGGTTTAAAAGTCCATCATCAATATTTTATCCCTATAGCATCAATCAATATACATCTTGACTCAAATATTTATCTTTGCACTACGGGCCAATGATATTCATTTGTATCTCCAATGGTCATGTTCATCTCAACACCTGTCAATCTTTGCACTACGGGCCAAAGATATTCATCAGGTAATCATTCATCTTTGCTCTACAGGCCAAAGATATTCAGTTATATCACCATTTAGGACCGAGGATGATGAAAAACAATATAAATAACGAATCCAGTGAGATAAAGGACAAAGATTAGGTATTCGTAATTTAGTTTATCCAAGTTCAAGAATATTCCATAATAATACTTTGTGGAGCAAAATTTAAGAATGAAGATTAAAACTTGGATCCAATCAAACATAGGAACCTTAACAAGCAACTTGAACAAATAGAAGAAAATTTAATTTTTCTGTGAATAGTGTTGTATACGTGAATAGTAACCCCGACGGAAAAAGTAAAAATTTTCATAAGAAAAATCATACTTCGTGAATAGTACTCGTGAATAGTACCGTATTGGTGAATAGTATCGTATACGTGAATAGTGTCGTATACGTGAATAGTAACTCTGACAAGTAAAAATTTCATAATAAAATTTATTCTAATATTTCGATGAAATGGTATTGAAAGTAATAACATTATTTACGAAAGAAAAAATAACATTTCTTACGGAAAAAAATAATATCCTTTACCTCAAAAGAACAGTACTTCTGACTGAAATTTCAGGTATAATGTTGAAGGAAACTTGCACTGAATAACAACACTCAAAGTATCTAAATACTCACAAAAATACGCTCGATATTATAGAGAGAGAAAACTTCTGATTCTGGTGTGATTTTCAATTCTAAACTAAGCATCCTATTTATAGGAGAATGGAAGGATACTATTTAGAAAATAAAATCACGGACTGCACAATACATTCACGGGCGCCAAAGCCTTCGACCGAATTTCTGAAAAATTTTGATTTACGATGCAGTACTATGCAATAAAATATTCTAATAAAATGAAAAATTTAAATAAAATATAATATATTCTACTTATATTAAAAAAACTTACCTGCCTTATACGGCAGGTAATTTGATTATATATATATATATATATATAAAATTTATATAATAAATATATAAAATTTATATATATAAAAAAAAACTTATAATATATATATATATTTATATATATTACCCTCCATTCACGTAAACTCCCCCCTCCCGCATTTCCATTTCCATCACATGTGGGCCCCACCCATAATTTATTCAACATATGGGCCCCACCTTATATATATATATATATATATATATATATATATATACTGAATAACTTTCTACCGATTATTGAAAAATGAGTAAATGGGGGTTCAAAATAATACGCCAAACTTACAACAAATACTGATAAAAATACCTCAGCACTAATTCCTTCTTTTATATCCACAAAAATAAATATTTCTTTATCATATAAATCAATAATTAATTATTCTCAAATAATATTACAGAACTACAATATTGACAACCAGGTCGTTCTCAGAAAAGAGGCCTTCCGAGAAAGATTTTTTCTTACTGGCGCGCAATTAAATAACCCCTCCTAGACAGAACTTCCTTAGACATTGCCAATAATGCTATCTAATAATATTATTCATATAATATGAGTTATTGATTTGATAATTTGAAATACTGTGAAATGACAATTATTGAATCAACAAAATATTATGCAATTATCAATGTAGCAATTATTGAATCAATAATATAAAATATTGAACAATAATTACTGTAACAATTATTGAGTAGTGACTTCTTACGTAAGAATCAATAATTAGAATTAGTGTGCAATACCGTGTGCTACCTGTGCAACACCGCGTATTACTGTATTTTAACCACCGGTTATTTCAACAGTTTTAACGGTAACAACCACGCCGTTATTTTTAAAAAACTCATTCTTGTCGTTTTCTTAATCCGACAGTTATTCAGTTATGGGGTCCACAAATAGCTGCGCCGTCGTACGAATATTCCCCGACAACAAGAATATTCCACGACCAAACGAATATTCCTCGACAACAATGAATATTTTATAACCACTTGCTTATTTTGAAATATTTGCACATTTCACCCATAACTTTTCACATTTATCAAATCAACACCTTACTATTTCGAAATAATATAAAAAAAAATTAAATCTTTATTCATAAAAGTTGGGGTCTTACAACTATAATGTAATATTATAATAATATATTTGAATGAATTATTTTATCAGAAATACCAACTTTCAAAAAATGTCACATGCTAAAAATTCCTCCGTTTAAATTCACATTGAATAAATATTTCCTTATCATATATTAAATATTCACAAATAATATTACAGAACTACAATATTGACAATTAGGTCGTTCCCAAGAAAGAGGGGGCCTTCCGATAAGCATTTTTTCTTATTGGCGCACAATTAACTAACCCCTTTCCTACACAGAACTTCCTTAGATATTGCCAATAATATTGTCTAATAATATTATTCAAATAATATGTATTATTGATTTGATAATTTAAAATACTGCGCAATGATAATTATTGAATCACTAATATAAAATATTCACGTAGCAATTATTGAATCAATAAAATAAAAAATTGAACAGTAATTACCGTAACAATTATTGAGTAGTGACTTCTTACGTAAGAATCAATAATTAGAATTACTGTGCAATACCGTGTGCTACTGTGCAACATCACGTATTACTGTATTTTAACCACCGGGTATTTCAATAGTTTTAATGATAAAAGTTTTACCGTTATTTTTGTAAAACGGTTATTTCTGTCGCTTTCTATATCTGACGTTCATTCCGTTGTGGGGTCCACCAATGACTACGCCGTCGTACGAATATTCTCCGATAAAAAGAATATTCCTCGACCAAACGAATATTCTCCGACACAACGAAGATTTTATAACCACTTGCTTACTTTGTAAAATTTGCACATCTCACCCATAACTTATCACATTTATCAAATCAACACCTTACTATTTCTAAAATAATATATAAATAAAATTAAATCTTTATTCATAAAAGTTGGGGTCTTACACTATTCATACGGTACTATTCATATGACACTATTCATACATACGATACTATTTATAGGTACTATTCACAACGAAATTAAATTTTATTTTCTTTGTCCAAGTTATCTTTTATGAATATTATTCTTGAAATTGAATCCATGTTTTGATCTTCATTCTTGAACTCTGGATAAATTGAATTAAAAATCTCTAATATTTATCCTTGATCTCACTGAATTCCTTCTTTATATCATTATCATAATTCTCTAACTTAAATTGTGGTGAAAGTTATTTTTGGCCCGTAGTGTAAAATTGAACTGTTGATTGATGAATATTTTTGGCCCGTAGTGCAAAGATGAGCTATTGATTGATGAATATCTTTGGCCAGTAGTGCAAAGATGGACATGTGTTTGGCATGATCATGACCACTAGTGATACAAATGAATATCTTTGGCCCATAGTGCAAAGATAAATTATTGATTTAAAATATTTGTTGATTGGTGTTACAGGGATAAAATATTGATGATGGACTTTTAAATCATAGAAGATAGTAGAAATCATTCTCTACTTAACTCTTCTAATTAATTGCTATTTTCGCTGTAGTTGCTGATGTAAAACTTGTTGTCCATAATATTTTATCTGATTTATTGGAGACTAACGATAATTTATTCTTCATTATCTTAGTCATAATATTCTTTACTGGGCTAGTTGAGCTCACTCTTTTCTTTCATTGTTCTCTTCAAGGAATGAGAGTATAGATGGGACTAGCCGGAGAATGGAGTGACGGTTCGAGATAGTGCTATAGTAGTCCTCACTATTTTGTAAAATAGTGTGATAATAATGAGGACTTATTTGAGCGTTAATATTTTCATATTATATTCGACTTAATATCTGTATTAAAGCTCATAGTTTGTGTGTTCGTATTTTACACAACAGTTTAATATAATAAGATTTGTATTTGGATTCTGTACCATGTATTTGGCGACTCAGAATGGGTTGTGTGGACCTATTTTGGGGGCGTCACAGTTGGTATCAGAGCTTAGGGATATGATCTCTGGCGAAGATCTGGGATTAGAACTAGGAGTGGAGAGACGAGTAAAATCTTTCGCTAGTGTGTCCTACCTAAGCTTATTTGTTATTTAATTGGTCGGTCGGAATATAGGGATAACCTTGTTTTGTGGTAGTATTTTAGACTAGCATCTGAAAATCTAAGCAATGGAGTATTTGAGACCATTGAGACACCGCCAATCAATAACCAGGATAATGTGCCTCAGAAAAGCAATAATACTCCTATAAACAACACCACCGATCAAACGATGAACGATAGGGTGTTTAGGAGCTTTCTACAAGTCATGCAAAACCAGAAGAGGGAGATTCCTATTCAAAATATAGGTGGAAACAATGGTAACTCGCGGCTTATTACTGCCAAGCAATTCAAGGAGTTGGGACCGCCGGAGTTTTTGGGAAAGCCAGATTCGCTCAAGGCAGAAGCTTGGGTTAAGCAAATCACCAAAATATTTGATGTCTTGGGATGCATAGAGGAGAAAAAGGTTCACTTCGCTACCTTTATGTTCTGTGGAGAGGCAGATTACTGGTGGGAATCTGTGAAGCGTACTCAACTTTCCGCACTTAAGATGTCTTGGGAGAAGTTCCAGGAATTGTTCAACGACAAATACTTTCCAAAAAGTATTTGTCATATGAAGGAGGTGGAATTCATCAAACTGGAACTGAACAATATGACGGTATCACAATACGAGGCCAAGTTTGCGGAATTATCCCAGTTTTCATCCCATTTGGTGGATAATGAGGAACGATTGACACGAATGTTTTTGAGAGGTTTGAAACTTGAAATTCGTCAATACCTCATTTCTTATAAACTTTGTTTGTATTCAGATGTGGTGAATAGGGCTCAATTATTGGAGCGAGATAATGAGATTGTTCAACCAAAGGATAATAACCATAGTCGTACCGGTGGCGACAGTCATCGGAACAATGATACCCGGCGTGGAGGAAATTATCATGCCAGAAATGGCAACCACTTCGGTAGTAATCATGACCAAGATAATAGAAGAAGTGATTCGGGTGGAAATTTCAAAAAGAGAAGATACAACAATGACGACAAAAAGACATCGACAGCAACACCAGCACCAGCACCCACAACCGTTTCTAGGAGAGGGGAACGACCACCGGTTGTATGTTACAAATGCGGACAGAGGGACACATCAGTCCAAACTACACACAAGCAATCCAAGGTATGCTATAATTATAGAAAGGAAGGTCACATAGCTCGAGTGTGCCCTATAGCGAAGTCAAGTCCAGCTGGGATGGTGACTCCAAAGGCTGTCCCGGACAAGTCAAAGTCGGTGGTTAAGGGAAGAGCTTTTATCGTGACTACCTAAAAAATGAGGAATTCAAACGAAGTTATCAAGGGTAAGCTAATCATAAACTCTTGCGAAGTCTATAACTTATTAGATACCGGTTCTACCCATTCTTTTATTTCACCTACTTGTGCTCAACGTTTGAACTTGACCCTTGAGAAATTAGACTTTGACTTATCTGTTGAAACTCCGTTGGGAGAAACCTTCGTTACATCCACAGTTTATAAATCTTGTTTGATTCAAGTTGGCACCCTCACATTACTTATTGATCTCATCTCTTTGAAAATACTTGCATTTGATGTGATTTTAGGAATCAACTGGTTAACCACTCATCATGCTAAAATTGATTATTTTCATAAGGTTGTTAGCTTTAATATTCCTAACCAACTTGTTATACAAATTCAAACAACCAAACCACTAAAATCAATCACTGTCATTTCAAGTCATAAAGCTATTCGTTTATTAAAAAATGGATGTCAAGCTTTCTTAGCCCATGTCACCAATTTAAACAAGAATACGTCAGATTTGAATGATATTTCTATTGTTAATAAATTCCCTGATGTATTTCTCAAAGAAATTCCTGGTCTACCCCAGAACGTGAAGTTGAATTTTTTATTGACCTTGAACCTGGTACAAAACCCATTTCCAAAATCCCATATCGAATGGCTCCTATTGAACTTCAGGAGTTAAAGATTCAACTACAGGAGTTGTTAGACATTGGTTTTATTCGTCCTAGAACATCTCCTTGGGGTGCTCCTATTTTATTCGTAAAGAAGAAAGACGGGAGTATACGACTTTGTATTGACTATCGAGAGTTAAACCATGTCACCATCAAAAATAGGTATCCGTTACCTCGCATTGATGACTTGTTTGACCAGTTGCAAGGTGCTAAATTCTTCTCAGAGATCGATCTTCGTTCTGGATATCATCAGTTAAAGATTAAAACTGATGACATTCCAAAGAATGCCTTCAGAACTCAATACGGGCATTATGAATTCTTAGTCATGTCTTTTGGATTGACTAATGCTCCTGCGGCCTTCATGGATATGATGAACTAGATATTCAAGGAATATTTGGATCATTTTGTGGTTGTCTTTATTGATGACATCCTCATTTACTCTAAAAGTTATGAAGATCATGAGCAATACTTGAAGTAGATACTCCAAAAGCTTCGTGAAAACAAACTATATTCCAAGTTGAAGAAATGCGAGTTCTGGCTTGAGGAAGTAACATTCCTTGGGCACGTGGTATCGAAATAAGAAATATCAGTTGACCCGACGAAGATTGAAGCAATACAAAGTTGGAAGCAACCTAAGTCGGTATCCGAAATACGTAGCTTTCTGAGCTTAGCTGGTGATTATCGGAGATTCATGGAAGGATATTCTCGAATCGCCACTTCATTACCTTAGCTGACTCGAAACGATACAAAACTCGGATGGAGCGAGGAATGTGATAAGAGCTTCCAAGAGCTCAAGAGGAGACTCATTTCAGCACCTGTTCTGACAATACCATCTGGTTCAGAGGGATTTGTCATCTACAGCGATGCGTCAGGCAAAGGGTTAGGATGTGTTCTCATGCAACATGGGAAAGTCATAGCCTATGCCTCACGATAACTCAAAGAATATGAGAAGAATTATCCTACTTATGATCTAGAGTTGACAGCTATCATTTTCGCATTGAAGATCTGGAGACACTACCTGTATGGGGAGAAAGTGGAGATCTATATGGATCATAAGAGCCTTAAATATTTCTTCACTCAAATGGAACTCAACATGAGGCAACAACGTTGGCTTGAGATGATGAAAGATTACGACCATACCATCCAATACCATCCTGGAAGAGCGAACGTGGTAGCTGATGCATTGAGTAGAAGATCATATGGGAACGAGTGCAATGTTGTCAACACAAAGACCCATTTTGTATGACTTACAAAGGATGAAGATAGAGTTAAAGACTCCAGGGACCCACGTGAAGATGGAAAATATACGCGTAGAACCAGCTTTAATTGATAGAGTTAAAGATGCTCAAGCTACAGACCCGGAGCTGATGAATATGAAGACGAAGGTGCAAGAAGATGCTATTCTAGAAGCAAAAATCGACGAAGAGGGAATACTTAGAGTCAACTCCAGACTTTGTGTTCCTAACGACTCTGAAATGAAGTATAAAATCATGATGGAAGCACATAACACACCGTTTGAAATCCATCTTGGAAGTACCAAAATATATCGTGATCTTCGACATACATTTTGGTGGGGCAATATGAAGAGAGAGATCGCGGAGTTTATCTCGAGGTGTTTAACGTGTCAACGTGTCAAGGCAAAGCATCAAATGCCAAAAGGTCCATTGCAACTACTTAAAATTCCAGAATGGAAGTGGGAGCACATCAACATGGATTTCGTTACGGGTCTTTCCAAGGTTTCTCAAGGCATAGATGCAATTTGGGTTATTACCGATAGATTAACCAAGTCTGCTCATTTCTTATCTATACGAGAAACTTACTCACTTGAACGTCTTGCACGTATGTATATAAATAAGATTGTGAGACTACATGGTATGCCAGTATCCATAGTTTCTGATCGAGACCCAAGATTTACTTCACGATTTTGGGTTAGCTTGCAGAAAGTTATGGGCACTGATTTACGATTCAGTTATGCATATCATCCTCAAACGGACGGGCAATCAGAAAGGACTATTCAAACTCTTGAAGATCTATTGAGACTTTGTGTTCTAGACTTCAAAGGAAGTTGGGACAAGTACTTACCATTGGTGGAATTCTCCTACAACAACAGTTATAAAGCAAGTATAGGCATGGCTCCATTCAAGGCATTGTATGGACGAAAGTGTCGTTCTCCAGTATGCTGGGATGAGGTGGGTGAAGCAACATTGTTGGGACCGGAGTTAGTACGTATGACTACGGAAAAGATTCAAATGATCCGGCAACGTATACAAACAGCACAAGATTTACAAAAGAGTTATGCTGATCTTCATCGAAGGGACGTGGAGTTTAATATCGGAGATCATGTATTGTTACGTGTTGCTCCATGGAAAGGAGTTACGAGATTTGGAAAGAGAGAAAATCTTAACCCACGATTTATTGGTCCATTTAAAATTCTCGACCGAGTAGGAATTGTGGCCTATAGACTCGCCTTACCTCCAAGCATGTCTTATGTTCATAATATTTTTCACATATCCATGCTACGTAAATATGTAAAAGACCCAAACTATATTATTGAATTAGAACCAGACGAGATAGCCGAATATTTAATGTATGAGGAGGTACCTGTCAAGATCTTGGATAAGAAGGAACATATTCTACGCTCAAAAGTTATACCTCAAGTCAAAGTTTTATGGAGAAACCATGATATTGAGGAAATGACCTGGGAGTTAGAATCTGAAATGAAAGCAAGGTATCCTCACCTCTTCGAAATTTCAGGTACGTACGTCAATTTCGAGGACGAAATTTCATAAGGAGGAGAGGTTGTAAGACCCCAACTTTTTATGAATAAGATTTAATTTTCTCTATATATTATTTTAAATAGTAAGGTATGGATTTGATAAATGTGATAGTTATGGGTGATATGTGCAAATTTTACAAATTAAGCAAGTTGTCATAAAATATTTGTTTTGTCGGAGAATATTCATTTTGTCGGGGAATATTTCTTCTGTTGGGGAATATTATATTCGGTAAAGTACGACGGCGGCGCCGAAATAACCAATAATTGGTGGGCCCTACAACAGAATAACTGTCGGATATAGAAAGTGACAGAAGTAACTTTTTTATAAAAATAACAGCAAAACTTTTATCGTTAAACTGTTGAAATATCCGAAGATTAAAGTACAGTAATACGCGTTGTTGCATAGTAGCACACGGTATTGCACATTATTTCTAATTATTAATTCTTACGTAAAAAAATCACTCATTCAATAATTGTCACATTAACTATATTATTTAAATGATATTATTAGATAGCATTACTGGCAATGTCTAAAAAGTTCTTTCGAGAAAATGGATTAGGTTATATAATTGCGCGTCAATAAGTATAAATCTTTATCGGAAAGCCCCCTCTTTCCTAGAAGCGACTTGATTGTCAATATTGTGATTCTATAATATTAATTGTGAATAATAATTAATGAGTAAAATAAAAATTGTTGATAAATATGATAAGTAGATATTTGTTCAATTTTGATATAAATAGAGGAATTTTTAGCATGAGATATTTGTTGAAAGTTGGCATTTTATCTTCTCCGATAAAATAATTCATTCAAATATATTATAATATTACATTATAATAGTATAATGTGATAATATAATAGTGTAATTTTATAATTTAAATGGTAACATTATTATAATAAATTCATGATATAAAAGTAAAATGAGGTGGAAGAGAGCAAATTGAATTTGAATTCTTTTTAATAATTATAAATATTTTTAATATATATATAAAAATGTGAGAAATGGTGGATGTGGAAGGTTTGGTTTTGAATTCCTTCTTTCAAAAGTGAGGTAAGCGATGATGTCATAGGAACGATGAGGTAAGCGATGATGCCATAAATTATGGTGAAAAGACTACTTTACCCTGACTCCGCCAAGCCTATAAATAGAAGCTCATTTCTTCCCTCTTTCTCACCAATTCACTAAAACTAAGAACAGAGAGTTAGAGAGTGAGAATAAGAAGAAGAAGAATATTCAAGAAGTAAGAACACAAAGTTCTGCTACTACACTATTACAGTATTTAGTCACCTATTAAGGTAAATGATATTATTTTTCTCGTAAAGGATGTTATTTTCTTTCAATATTCGTAAATGATATTATTTTATATTCGTAAGGGATATCATTTTCTTTCATACTCCATATTATGTAAGTGATAATATTTCATTTTATGTTTCTAAATTTTAACTTACTATGATAAGTATTGATTCTATAATTCCTGAAATGATTAGAAATTCCTTAAGGTTTGCGCTTCATCTAATATCATTTCACTGGAATATTGGTCTGAATATTCTTATGAAATTTTAATCTTTTCATGTCGGGGTATTATTCATACGGTACTATTCATACGTCACTATTCATGCATACGGTACTATTTATGAGTACTATTTTTTAACAAAATTAAATTTTCTTTTCTTTGTCCAAGTTATCTTTTATGAATCTTATTCTTGAAATTGGATCAATATTGTGACACCCCCAAATCCGGCATCTTAATTTCCATAGGATTTGGTGTTCACTGTTTAAATATCATAAGACTATCTACCCATAATAATAGAAATTCATTAAATAGATAAATAATCCATCATCTCCCTATAATAGGGTTACAACGTCTGAAATAGTAAATACATAATAAATCACAAGGTTATACTTAACCTTAAATCTCTGTTGTGAAAACGTAAACAATAAGTCTTAAATCATTACACATAAGTCTTGAACTTTAACATATCAATAACACTACAAGTCTTCAACACTTGTTCGCGTTTCCTTTGCCCTTGCTACTAGAAGGTTTATAACATCTTTCATTCTTAGCTGCAATGTTATTATGCAAGAGTGAGCACGAATGTCCACAACTATAAAAATATGACAATAATAACATGCGAGTGAAATCAAAGAAATATGAATAACAGAAAGCTCAACTTTTGAATCAGGAATAATAATCGAGAATCAAATTACATCTGAGGGCCATAAGACCTTGAACTATGTCCTAGGTTGTCAAATATATTAACCTTTAAATCTTTAACAGTCATAAGACTATGGACTTTACTTCTCATACTTAGGGAGATCAGCCCTTCGTACCGATACTGTGCACAATACCTCAACGCTTAAAGCATCATCAATTCCCCCTTTAATAGGGTTGTTCACCTCAGTTTTGACATCAGAGTCCGCACCAAATAAAGTTTGGTTTGGATAACTCAATAGTAGTTCTGAAATTTAGAACGCTCATCAACTATGGACTAGTCGAATCAATAAGGGTTCGCTAGTCTTAAAGGATTCATCAATATATTATATTCAATTTGAATAATAACTTCTCAAGGGTATACAATCGAATAAGTATTGTATACTGAAATGATACTTTTAAAAAGATCATAACATCTCATATGAAATTCTGAACTTGAATAATCAATAGTAAGTACTTTGCTTGATATAGAATTTAGGTCTATAACTTGCTCAATGTAAAAGTAAGGTTTAGAAACTTGCTCAAATGTAAAGATTTGAGTTTAGAAAACTTGCCTCGTGCGCAAGCTACAATTATAACTCACGTTCTTTAATTACTCTTACCTTTCAATGCATTCATAGTGTCCATTAATCACAAGTTCAACACATTTAACGAATCACGGCAGTGTTCTTCGAATCTATTATTAAATTTATCAAATAATAGTTTAAATGGTATAATTAATTTATTAATTACACATAACCTAAGTTTTTAAACTTTTATTAACAATTCATCATATGCATAACGTCTCTTCATATTTATTAATTCCAAATCACATTACTCAATTTTGGACACTTAGAAAAAAATTAAAAATTCCATGTCAGGCGCGGCCGCGCTACAATTACTCTTTGTAACGGCGCGAGCGCGCTCCAATTGCCCTTTGGAACGGCGCGGCCGCGCGACGATGAAAACCCAGAATTTTCTGTTCGCGAAGAACACATAGACTTGCCCAATTTTCTCTAATTTACACCAATACACTGATTTGTAATGTTACCCTGAAGTATAAACTTCATAGGAACATCACAAATCACTACTAGCATGTTTCTAACATTTTTACTCATGAAATTATACAAATCAAGACATTAAATTTCTCTGTTCTTCATAATTTTGTAAAGTTTGTTAAAAATTATCAAATTTCTCATTACGGATTCGTTACAACACCGAATCCGCTCCTTCCAATTCTATTTTCTTTGTTTAAACATATATCATCATAATCAAACGTCAATTTTAATACACACATATGTTTTAAGCTTTTATTTAACCCATATTGGTTATACACACAACATTTATACTCTGTCATTCTGGAAATCCATTTTTAATACAAAATTCCATGGTTTGATCAGTGTAATTCATGAATACATGATTCAACACATAATACTAATATATACGGTTACATATATGATCATATCTTGGTTTAATTACCAAAATAATTATTAATAGAGAAATTTTACAAAGACGTAAAAGAACTCTATAACTTTTTCAAAAATCCAATTAAGGCCAAATTGAATGAATTTGATCATTTTAAATCATTCATACCAAACATAAACATGATATAAACACACACCTATATACATATAGCCATAACATGACTTAATTTCATAAACTAATTTTTACAGAAAACTTTAAAATACGTACTGAAGAACTTTAAGAAATTTAGATTTTGAAAACTTAAAAGAAGGGATTACCCTTTAGTAGATGAAGATGATACACTCAAAGATAATATCAGAATCTCTCAAATCTCTCTCAATTTCTTCTCATTTTTCTCTGTGAAACTTTTCTAAGTTTTTCTTCTGATAATGATTTAGGATATAGACGTAGTATACGTATATATAATTAGCCGTTGTTTGTTAACTGACAAACTTCCACAAGGGCCCTGTTTGGCTAGCACCCCTGACTCCTTTTTCATTTATTTTAATTAACTTTCTTATTATATAGTTAATTGTCACATTACTAATTACTCAATTAATTTTATCTAAATTAATTAAATAAAATATAATAAACTTACATTAAATCACATTGTCACATAATTAATATTCTACTTTATTAATTACGTCAACTCATTAGATTTCCAATTAATTATTAAATTAATTAGAATAAAATTATGCTTATTTAAATAATTTACTTATTCAACTAACTCATTTAAATACATATTTTGGACTATAATATTACTACACATTAATTTAATTAATGCAACACATATAATTAAATTAATCTACCACAAATTTATGAATTAATTATTTAACTTAATAATTAAATCATCAAAATATTTATTTATTTTAATAAATATTTAAATAACTTTACAAAATTCTCGTTCATCACATCTTTCCCCCCTTAAAAGGATTCTGTCCTTAGAATCACGGTTCGATTAATTATTTCGTCCCGTCACATTCTCCCCCCCCCCCTTACAAAGATTTTGTCCCCAGAATCGCGTTCACATATTCAAGAAAATAAGTATGGATAAGTCTTCATCATATTCGCTTCGAGTTTCCACGTAGCTTCTTCAGCGTTGTGTGGTTCCTCCAAATTACCTTAACAGAAGGCATTACTTTATTCCTGAGGACTTGTTCTTTCCTATCAACAATTTGAACAGGAACTTCTTCGTATGATAAATCCTTCTCGAATTGTAGGGGTTCATATTCTATCACATGTTTGTAATCGGGTTTATAAGGTCGTAACATTGACATATGGAAAACGTTGTGGACATGCTCTAATGCCGGAGGTAAAGCTACCTCATAGGCGACTTCTCCAATTCTTCGTAGTACCTCAAAGGGTCCAATGAACCTCGGGCTCAATTTTCTCTTTTTATCGAATCTGATCTTTCCCTTCCAGGGAGAGACCTTCAAAAATACAAAGCTACCCGATTCAAACTCAACAATCTTGCGGTGTGGATCGGCGCATTTCTTCTGCCTATCTTGAGCCGCTACTAACCTTGTCCGGATTACTTTAACTATCTATTCTGTCTGTTGTACCAACTTTGGACCTAGCAACTGTCTCTCGCCAACTTCACCCCAGTACAGTGGAGTTATGCACTTTCTACCGTACTACGCTTCGTTAGGCGGCATACCAATACTAGCGTGTTAACTATTGTTATAATCGAATTCTATAAGCGGTAGATGATCATCCCAATTGCCTTTAAAATCCATGATGCATGCTGTCAGCATATCCTCTAATGTCTGAATTGTTCTTTCGCTTTGCCCATCAGTCTGAGGGTGATAAGCTGTACTCATCCTCAACTGTGTCCCCATGCATTCCTGTAGTCTTTTCCAGAAATTCGATGTGAAGCGCGGATTACGGTCAGAAAAAATTGACACATGGAACTCCGTGCCTCGAAACAATCTCTTTCATGTACAACTTCGCCAACTGATCTAAGTTAAATCTGATTTTGATCGGAAGAAAGTGTGCGAATTTCGTCAAACGGTCAACGATAACCCATACTGCGTCGTAGTCTTTCTGGGTTGTCGGAAGGCCAACCACAAAATCCATTGTAATATGTTCCCATTTTCTTTCTGGGATCTCTAGGGGTTGTAGTAAACTACTTGGTCTCTGATGTTCTGCCTTGACCCTTTAACAAGTTAGACACCTGGCAACACAATCGGCAACGTTCCTCTTCATATTTGGCCACCAAAAGTGTTGTCGTAAATCCTGATACATCTTGGTACTTCCAGAATGAATGGAATACCTCGAACTATGAGCCTCGCTCAGAATGTCTTCCTTGATTTCTGGTACTGGCGGTACCTAAACTGTGTTTTCAAACCTCAACAATCCCTCGCTATCCATCTTGAATTTAAGTTCCGTCCCTGCAGATATCTTTTTCTTTACTTCTTCACACTCCTTATCTAGGATTTGAGCTTCCTTAACCTTATGCAATAAAGTTGTACCAGCTTGCATCTGGATCAGCTTTTCATCAATCTCCATTGGACATCCTACTTCTAATTTCAGCTTTTCCATTGCTGAAATCAATTCTTCCTGTGCTGTCAGCATTATCAACTTCTCCCGACCCTTTCTGCTTAAGGCGTCGGCTACAACATTTGCTTTACCCGGGTGGTATAAGATATCATAATCGTAGTCCTTAATTAGTTCTAACCATCTTCTCTGATGCATATTCAAATCCTTCTGGGTGAAAATATATTTTAGACTCTTGTGGTATGTATATATTTCACACTTCTCCCCATAGAGATATTGTCTCCAAATCTTTAAAGCGAATATCACCGCGGCCAATTCTAGATCATGGGTTGGATATCCCTTTTCGTAAGCCTTCAATTGTCGTGACGCATACGCAATGACTCTGCTGTTTTGCATAAGCACACATCCCAGCCCTTTATGCGACGCATCACTATATACTACAAAGTTTCCTGTGTCATCCGGAAGGGACAACACAGGTGCTATACTCAACCATTTCTTAAGTTCCTGAAAACTTTCTTCACACTTCTCCATCCAAACGAATTTCACAACTTTCCTAGTCAAATTCGTTAGCGGAGTGGCGATCTTGGAAAAATCCTGAATGAATCTTCTGTAATACCTTGCTAATCCAAGAAAACTTCTTATTTTCGACGGTGTTTTCGGCTGATCCCAATTCATCACTGCTTCGAATTTGGAGGGATCCACCGAAATTCCGTCCTTATCAATCACATGTCCGAGAAATTGCACCCTTTCAATCCAGAATTCACATTTTGAGAATTTGGCGTACAACTTCTCTCTTCTCAATACCTCCAATGTCAACTTCAAATGCTTAACATGCTCTCCTTTGGTCTTAGAATATACCAATATATCGTCAATAAACACCACTATGAATTTGTCCAAAAAGGGCTTGAACACTCCATTCATTAGGCCCATAAATGCTGCAGGCGTATTCGTTAGACCAAATGACATAACCAAAAATTTGTAGTGACCATATCGTGTCCTGAACGCTGTCTTCGGGACATCTTCTGGCCTCACCTTCAGCTGATGATAACCACTTCTCAGGTTTATCTTTGAGAAATATCTTGCTCCCTTTAATTGATCAAACAGATCGTCAATCCTTGGCAACGGATACCTGTTCTTAACGGTAACCTTGTTCAACTCTCTATAATCGATGCAGAGCCGCATCGTCCCATCCTTCTTCTTAACAAATAACATCGATGCTCCCCACGATGATACGCTCGGTTGAATATATTTCTTGTCCAGTAACTCTTGTAACTGAACCATCAATTCTTTCATTTCTATCAGAGCTATCCGGTACGGTGCTTTAGATATTGGAGCCGTTCCTGGAACCAAATCGATCACAAAATCTACTTTCCTATCCGGCGGAAGTCCTGGAAGATCGTCTGGAAACATATCCACAAAGTCCCTTACAACTGGTATTTCCTCTAACTTCAGATTCTCTTTACGACTATCAACTATGTAGGCTAAATATCCCACACAGCCTTGTCTTAATAACTTCCTGGCTTGCATCATCGTCAGACAACTCGCTTGGCTAGGCGACTTGCTACCATAAAACACAGCCTTTGACGGGGTCATAAGGTTAATACATTTCTTCTAGCAATCAATTACAGCCCCATAATTGAATAACCAATCCATTCCCAGGATAACGTTAAATTCCCCAAGTTTAATCGGGATAAGATCTACATTCATAACGTTACCCTTAATATTTACTCTACAGTTCTTGTGTATATACCTAACAGGAATAACTTCCCTGTTCGCAATCTCTATGTTCATAGGGATTTCTAATTCGTCTTTATGCAATTCTAAGTTCATTGCAAAGTCCTCGGATATAAATGAACAAGTAGCACCCGAATCAAATAAAACATAAGCATTCACTTTATTGATCAGAATGATACCTGACACCATATCACGAGACTGCACAACATCCTGTACGGTCATGTTGAATGTCCTCGCAGTTGGTTGATTTGTCGAAGTGGGTCCGGTAATTGTAAGAGGATTTCCATTGTTATTTCCCTTGTTTCCACCTAACCCTGCCCCTCCAGATGCCTTTTTGGGACAGTCTCTAGCCAAGTGATCCTTTGATCCATATGTGTAGCAGGCGCCCTTCTTAGGGTTACGGCAGTTAAGTGCTATGTGGCCTTCCTGACCACAATTGTAGCAAACTCTTTTCCCTTTCATGCAGACTCCCAAGTGAGTCTTTTCGCAGGTTGGGCATGGTTCTATCTTTTTCTTCTGACTCCCTTGCTGATTTACGGATGATGGGTTGTCATTCCACCTTCGTTTATGATTATTGGTTCCTCCCGTGTTACTGCCACTATCCTTATTATTTCCTTCACTTTCATTTTTCTTCTTCTTTTGATCCTGATTGTACTTGGTTACCGCTTCGCTTCCACCTTCAGCGAGGATGGCCTTCTCCAGAACTACAGTAAAAGTGTTCAATTGAAACATTGACACTTTGCTATACAACCAGGGTTTCAGTCCCTGTTCAAAATGCCTAGCCTTCCTTCCATCAGTATGCACCTGATATTGGGCAAACCTAGCCAATTCGTTAAACTTTGCCGCGTAGTCGGGCACAGACATATTTCCCTGTTTCAACTCCAGAAACTGCACCTCCATTTGATTCTGGGAGCTGGTTGGGAAGTACATCTTGAAAAACATTTCCTTAAACCTTTTCCAGGTTATTACACCTTCACATCCCCTGACCTTATTTACCTGCCACCAGTAGCTGGCTTCTGATTTTAACATGAATGTTGCGTAGGCAGTCTAATGGTCCTCCCTAACTCGGGCGACATCAAAAACTTTCTCTATCTCCATAACCCAAGTCTGAGCTTCTATTGGGTTTGTGGAGCCTTTAAACTCTGGCGGTCCCACCACCTTAAAGTCTTTAAACGAGGTGTTCGGTGGAGCTTGAGGATGATTGTTCATCGCTACAGCTGACAGATTCCCCAACTGCTGAACGGGGTTCGCATTGGCATCATTATTGTTATTGTTATTGGTTGACCCTTCTTGGGCTTGTCGACGATTTTGTCTTCTTCTTGGCGGCATATTTCTGTTAAGATATACACTCATTAGATCTTTATTCAATCTCTTAAATACTTAAAACTTAACTCAAATATTTAACATAATCACTTTAACTCATATCATCTCAAATAAACTTTGATATTTTATTAAAATCAAAAGTTTTTTTAACATAGTACAATAACATCTCTGCCATTTACATCAACTATCCCGAGATAAAGTATCTACGGGATTAAAAACCATCAGAATATTCTTTTGTTTATAATCACATCAGAATTTACATTATTAACTATTAGTTAAGCATTCACATAATCATACTGTCCTACCACGACCTACTAAGACGTCGAGCAGCTTCGCTACGCTCTTCCTCCATAATGCGGGACATAGTCTTGTGATCTAGCATGTACCCAGGCAGTCCCTCGAACTGAATTAGATATCTCATAACTCAGTCCTGGGCCTCATCAATTGCCCTCAGGAAACGTGTAGCACGTCTCTGCAACCTTGACTTTCTTTGTACGCGCATCATCCTCTGCCAGATCTGCACATCGGGAATTGCTCACCCAAGCTTCCCCTACTATGGGGAGTCTTTCTGATTTCTCGTTCAACTCATTCTTCAACCTTTGTATCCACTCAGACTTTTGTTCACTTTGGCCCTTCTCATGAGCCAAGTCCCACTCCATATTTCCAAGACGGGCGTGGAGTGTCTCAACCTCACCATCCTTCTGCTCGATGGTAATCCGTTGAGTAACCGACTGTTCTCTCAACTCCTGAATTGTATCTCGTAACTCTATGTTGCGATCATACAATAAATCGTACATATCAGCACTGACAGAGTTCGGTGGGAACTCCTTAGGGTCTTCCTCTTCCTCCTCCTTGGCTACCTCAGCCGGGATCTTAAATTCCTCAGGGTCCTCCTCTGAGTCAACCTCTGGCTCATGGTCCCGACCAATGACTGTGATCACAGGAGATGGCTCTGGCTGTACTAACTGCTCCCAGACTATATATATGTCTCGGGGCTCCTCGTCTCTAGTCTCTAGGGGTATAACATCCCTGGGATGACTAGCTCCTTCAGTATCTGACATCCTAACAAAATAAATTTTAAGTCTTAGTTATTAAGTGATGCTAATCGATACTCGAGCAGTATATAATTATAAACACATAGCACATAAGGTAATTTTATTATCTTTCCTAGAACTCAACAAGAGTTATCATTTCTATGTTCTCGAAGGCTATTATCCTAAGGTTTCTCCCCACCTAAGGTTCATAACCTACAGCTTTGATACCAACTTGTGGCACCCCCAAATCCGGCATCTTAATTTCCACAGCATTTGGTGTTCACTGTTTAAATATCATAAGACTATCTACCCATAATAATAGAAATTCATTAAATAGATAAATAATCCATCATCTCCCTATAATAGGGTTACAACATCTGAAATAGTAAATACATAATAAATCACAGGTTATACTTAACCTTAAATCTCTGTTGTGAAAACGTAAACAATAAGTCTTAAATCATTACACATAAGTCTTGAACTTTAACATATCAATAACACTACAAGTCTTTAACACTTGTTCGCTTTTCCTTTGCCCTTGCTACTAGAAGGTTTATAACATCTTTCATTCTTAGCTACAATGTTATTATGCAAGAGTGAGCACGAATGCCCGCAAGTATAAAAATATGACAATAATAACATACGAGTGAAATCAAAGTAATTTGAATAGCAGAAAGCTCAGCTTTTGAATCAGGAATAATAATCGAGAATCAAATTACATCTGAGGGTCATAAGACCTTGAACTATGTCCTAGGTTGTCAAGTATATTAACCTTTAAACCTTTAACAGTCATAAGACTATGGACTTTACTTCTCGTACTTAGGGAGATCAGCCCTTCGTACCGATACTTTGCACAATACCTCAACGCTTAAAGCATCATCAATTCCCCCTTTAATAGGGTTGTTCACCTCAGTTTTGACATCAGAGTCCGCACCAAATAAAGTTTGATTTGGATAACTCAATAGTAGTTCTGAAATTTAGAACGCTCATCAACCATGGACTAGTCGAATCAATAAGGGTTCGCTAGTCTTAAAGGATTCATCAATATATTATATTCAATTTGAATAATAACTTCTCAAGGGTATACAATCGAATAAGTATTGTATACTGAAATGATACTTTTAAAAAGATCATAACATCTCATATGAAATTACGAACTTGAATAATCAAGAGTAAGTACTTTGCTTGATATAGAATTTAGGTCTATAACTTGCTCAATGTAAAAGTAAGGTTTAGAAACTTGCTTCAATGTAAAGATTTGAGTTTAGAAAACTTGCCTCGTGCGCAAGCTACAATTATAACTCACGTTCTTTAATTACTCTTACCTATCAATGCATTCATAGTGTCCATTAATCACAAGTTCAACACATTTATCGAATCACGACAGTGCTCTTCGAATCCATTATTAAATTTATCAAATAATAGTTTAAATGGTATAATTAATTTATTAATTACACATAACATAAGTTTTAAACTTTTATTAACAATTCATCATATGCATAACGTCTCTTCATATTTATTAATTCCAAATCACATTACTCAATTTTGGGCACTTAGAAAAAAATTAAAAATTCCATGTCAGGCGCGGCCGCGCTACAATTACTCTTTGTAACGGCGTGAGCGCGCTCCAATTGCCCTTTGGAACGGCGCGGCCGCGCTGCGACGAAAACCCAGAATTTTCAGTTCGCGAAGAACACATAGATTTGCCCAATTTTCTCCAATTTACACCAATACACTGATTTGTAATGTTACCCATGAAGTATAAATTTCATAGGAACATCACAAATCACTACTAGCATATTTCTAACATTTTAACTCATGAAATTATACAAATCAAGACATTAAATTTCTCTGTTCTTCATAATTTTGTAAAGTTTGATAAAAATTATCAAATTTCTCATTACGGATTCGTTACAACACCGAATCCGCTCCTTCCAATTCTATTTTCTTTGTTTAAACATATATCATCATAATCAAACGTCAATTCTAATACACACATATGTTTTAAGCTTTTATTTAACCCATATGGGTTATACACACAACATTTATACTATGTCATTCTTGAAAGCCAATTTTAATACAAAATTCCATGGTTTGATCAGTGTAATTCATGAATACATGATTCAACACATAATACTAATATATACGGTTACATATATGATCATATCTTGGTTTAATTACCAAAATAATTATTAACAGAGAAATTTTACAAAGACGTAAAAGAACTCTGTAACTTTTTCAAAAATCCAATTAAAGCCAAATTGAATGAATTTGATCATTTTAAATTATTCATACCAAATATAAACATGATATAAACACACACCCATATATATATATAACCATAACATGACTTAATTTCAAAAACTAGTTTTTATAGAAAACTTTAAAATACATAATGAAGAACTTTAAGAAATTTAGATTTTGAAAACTTAAAAGAAGGGATTACCCTTTAGTAGATGAAGATGATACACTCAAAGATAATATCAAAATCTCTCAAATCTCTCTCAATTTCTTCTCATTTTTCTCTGTGAAACTTTTCTAAGTTTTTCTTCTGATAATGATTTAGGATATAGACGTAGTATATGTATATATAATTAGCCGTTGTTTGTTAACTGACAAACTTCCACAAGGGCCCTGTTTGGCTAGCGCCCCTAACTCCTTTTTCATTTATTTTAATTAACTTTCTTATTATATAGTTAATTGTCACATTACTAATTACTCAATTAATTTTATCTAAATTAATTAAATAAAATATAACAAACTTACATTAAATCACATTGTCACATAATTAATATTCTACTTTATTAATTATGTCGACTCATTAGATTTCCAATTAATTATTAAATTAATTAGAATAACATTATGCTTATTTAAATAATTTACTTATTCAAATAACTCATTTAAATACATACTTTGGACTATAAAATTACTACACATTAATTTAATTAATGCAACACATATAATTAAATTAATCTATCACAAATTCATGAATTAATTATTTAACATAATAATTAAATCATCAAAATATTTATTTATTTCAATAAATATTCAAATAACTTTATAAAATTCTCGTTTGTCACAAATGTTTTGATCTTCATTCTAGAACTCTGGATAAATTGAATTATAAATCTGTAATGTTTATCCTTGATCTCATTGGATTCATTCTTTATATCATTATCATAATCCTCTAACTTAAATTGTGGTGAAAGTTATCTTTGGCCCGTAGTGCAAAGATAAAATATTGATTGATGAATATCTTTGGACCGTAGTGCAAAGATGGACAGGTGTTTGGCATGATCATGACCACTAGTGATACAAATGAATATCTTTAGCCCGTAGTGCAAAGATAAATTATTAATTTTAAATATTTGTTGATTGGTGTTACAGGGATAAAATATTGATGATGAACTTTTAATTAAATCATAGAAGATAGTAGACATCATTCTCTACTTAACTCTTCTAATGGATTGATATTTTCGCTGCAGTTGTTGATCTAAAACTTGTTATCCATAATATTTTATCTGATTTATTGGAGGGCTAACGATAATTTATTCTTCATTATTTTAGTCATAATATTCTTTACTGGGCTAGTTGAGCTCACCCTTTTTTTCATTGTTCTCTTCAAAGAATGAGAGTATAGCTGAGACTAGCCGATGAATGGAGTGATGGTCCGAGATAGTGCTTTAGTTGTCCTCATTATTTTGTAAAATAGTGTTATAATAATGAGGACTTATTTGAGCATTAATATTTTCGTATTATATACGACTTAATATCTGTATTAAAGCTTATAGTTTGTGTGGTCGTATTTTGCACGACAGTTTAATATAATAAAATTTGTATTTGGATTCTGTACCATGTATTTGGCTACTCAGAATGGGTTGTGTGGACCTATTTTGGGGGTGACACAGAACTCATTTGATTCGGTTAGTCCATAGTTAATGAACATTCTAAAAGTTTAGAATTAATTCTGATGTCATTTCAAGCCGAATTATTTTTGGTGCAGATTTTTAATATAAAGCTGAGATGAAGAACCCTATATCATGGTTACATGTTATCAGAAACTATAATTCCGAGCTACGCAATAGCAATAATATATTTGTGCACAATACATAGTACGAAGGGCTGATCACCCAGAGTACGAGGATGGATGGTCCACAGTCTTTTGATTGTTAAAGGTTACATTAGAAATACTTGTAAACCTAGGATATAGTTCGTGGTCTTCTAACCCTTAATATATATACCTTAACTTAAAATCTATGATCTAATTTAAAAATCGATTGTTCCATTGAATTCACAAGTTCTTGATTAACTGTTGATCGGTTCCAATAATGGACTTTGTATTTAGTTGAAGAATAATCATCTGTTTCATTCATAAACTATTTGTTGTATATCGTTATACTTGCGGGCAATTTGTTTTCTCATTATTGCACAAAATGTTTCAGCTACGGTCGAGAAATGTGAAGAGTCTTCTTCGAGCAAAGGCAGTGGCAAGACGCAGGAATAGACGACTCCTAGTCTATCATTTATATGTGATGTATTATGTAATGGATTTATTTATCTTTTCCACTATTATGATGTAGTAATAAAAGTTAGTTGACCTGGGATACGTTTGTGTATGTTACCTTTTAATAAGTATTATCATATATGATGTTTATTTACCTATTTAATGGGTAGTTTAGATGTTATATGTGTTGGATCGTTAGCACCGAATCCGAGAGTTGAGGTATCCGAATTTGAGGGGGTCACATTTTAGAACTTTTATTCTTTGAGAATTGAGAGATACTGGCTGGATTAAGGTTGAAATTAGTTCCAAAGTGGCTGTTATATAAATGACAACTCCAAACTTTGAGATTTAACGTCTGTTGGTAAAAAGGTTATAACTTTTGATCCAGTAAGAGTTACGGGACGTGCCACCTATCAAATCGAAGCTCTCAACGAGATCTACAATAAAATCCAAGTTTCAAGCCATGAAAACGAATCTAACTTGTTGTTAAAAGCCCTACAATATCCACTTCTTACATTTGCTTGCATATTGTACTCCAAAAGGTGTCGAGATTGCTTTTCCTTAGTTATTCCAACAAAATAACATAAAATCACTACAAATATAAACAAATAACTTAGAATACTTAAGAACACACAGATTATCAATTTAAAAGATAATTAATAACATGTTTAAAACCCACATATCAATTAGCATATATGAAGTATAATACTTAGTTTTAATTATTTTGCAGAAGTGTTCTATGATCTTTGGGTGAAGCACTATACGATGTGTGAAGATGGCTCTAAGTTTGTAGTGTTGGAGGATAATAAAAGGACTTAGCAGTCTGGCACTCTGCGTTCGTTTGGTCTTGTGCTCTACGTTCATAGTGTGGCAGTGTGTGCATAAAAGTTATTATACGATAGCAATAAAAGTCACTCAATGATTTTTTACTCGACGATCTTTTGTTCGACGGTTTGCTGCTTTGCGACATAAATACTCTACGATTGTGTGGTTCACTCTATGACTTGTCCAACCACTCAACGATTTCCCAGAGGAGTTGTACTCTAAGATCGGCTAGTGTAGAAGTTTTCTCTACGTTTGTATGGGCTGACTTGTAGATTTGGAGTTGGGTCGGATCTGGAGCATTGGATTATTTGTTTATAGCTGGTTATGGAATTAGAATCTAATATAGGAAGTGAAGTCAGAGTCTGTTATGGAAATTGTGACGCCACCAAATTCGGGTTCCTCTCTTTCCTCGGATCCGGTGCAGTCACGATACTACTATCATCGAACTATTACATCTTTTAATCGTTAGTAAAAGAATACAACTTTGCTTATTACAATTTACAATATAAATTCTATTCATATCCAAGATCTCGTCTTTACATCATATTCGATGTTACTAAAATACGGAATAATTTAAACTTTTCAATATCCTTTGTATAAAATCTTTTATTGATTTCATAATTTGAATCAATTATAAATTCCTGAATCAACTATATAATATGATTCATTCTATTTGAGTTATCGTATAACATTTACAACTAGACTTTATATTCTCTATGTATCAACTAATACATCTTTACAGTACGACAAGTTTTAAACAACGTAAGTATATATCAAGCACACTCCTAGAACCTAAACGTGGTTCAAGTAATAATCTAAACAGTATTCTTCATTACGAAACTATCTATATTTATCAATCAAGAAGCACGAAGTCTTTATCGTAAGTCCTTAACTTGCAAAAATGGTTATTTGCAAGAGTGAGCTCGACAGGTCAGCAATTCTAACAGTTTTCATGCATCACATAGCATATAACATCATACTTAGTTCATGCATTTATAAACAATATATATTTACTACGCATGTTACTGTTCACATAACAAGTATATCATCAAAGATCAACTTCAATCTCATTTATATCTCATAAACAGCTCATATATAAGTTCACATTATCACAACATAATATAATTCAACTAACAGTTATTGAATTCATATATCAAATAGGAGCTGAAAGACTTGCCTGATTCGTAGTTTAACAACTACGACTTAACTGCTTATAGATATCTGCACTTCGTGTAATCCTACACAGTTATATAATTATAGATTCACACTCGTCAATTATACACATCCATACATTTCTAATATAATAATAAGTATTACATTATTTTCTATCTTGGTTCTTAGAACCTTTGTTTCACTTTCTTAACATACTCTTATAATAGCTAGATATGTATAGGTATACTTTTAATATCAACATTCATACACCTTTACTCGACTCGCTATGTGTTCGACACGTATTTAAAGCTCATAGATACATGATCTATATTGCTCTCACGTTTCTCAAACCTTATGGAAACCATTACATTCAAACTTTCTAAGTTTCACCTTTCAAAATCCTTGTCGTATTTAAACTAGTCATGCACGGTTACTATGTTCATCATATAGTCATAAACTAGTAGGGGTCAGACCATGATTTGAAGTTTAAGTAATAATACAAATCTACTACAAAACCAAGAACAAATAAACTGCACAAATCTTGAAAACAGGCTGGCGCAGCTGCGCAGGTATTGGCCTTAAGAGTGGCGCAGCTGTGCCACTCACTAGTCAAACCAGAAATGACATTTCATGCTGCTGGACAACCCGAGGTCATTCACTAGCATTCAGATTACTGATATCCATTACGTACATATGTCTATAGGGTCATTAACTCAAGTTTGAAACCTAGCATGCACATTCAAATCCAATTCGAAGTTACATGGTTTCATGCCGGACTTTCATATACCTTAAGTAAATCAAGTCCATGCTTCATGGTCAACTACTAAAGTCAGGTTATCACATAACAATGCTAATTATTATTTAGTAAGCATGCTCGTGCGTATACTACTCATGTACACTTTAATCACATAGTCTATGCTTTAGAAATTCATTTTCTATAAATAAGAGTGAATATGCAAAATCCATGTATAAACAAATGATGTTCATGTCAATATGTCTATAGGCAAAATGGACTCCTAATCTTCATTCTTGCATGCTTAGAACATAACTCGCACGGTGTTTGATGACATTAGTCTTCAAACTCTAAATTTTTATTGAAAAGTACACTAAGTTCACAAAGGTCATTTAGTATAAACAAAGTGTCTTGAAATCATAACTCACTTGCCTTTGAACACTTAGCTAAACCACATAAATGTATTCAAACGGTCAGAAATTACAAGACATAAATCTTGGTCAAGTTCACTTCAAAAAGTCCTTAAGTTTCTCCTTTGAAATCATTTGAATCTTTCAATTATGTGTGCTAATGTGTTCAACACTTTAAACATGCATCTCATGTCAATATAGACCATTTGATTGTGTTCACAAAATTAGAATGCACACATGACACACACATGTCAAAGTTCATATTAAAACTATAAGTTTATTTTAAAACCATGTTTTCCTTCCATATCACATACTAACACGGCCATACATGAATCATGCTACGTCAAGATAGTCATATATGCATGTCAATCTAGTTCACTTGTTTGCTTTAAGAGAAATCTCATGATAGCACATAACAGAATCTGCAACAAAACAGAAAACAAGTTCCAGGACCCTGCGCAGCTGCGCAGCTCCCAGGCATAAACCCGGCGCAGTTGCGCCGGTGTTCGGCCTAACCAGAGACTGAACTGCTTCGGCAGTTTTAACAACCCAACTCAGAATTTCTTTCAAAAAATAATTCCAACCAAGCTATATTGTCATAATAACATGCCTAACAACTTATTTAACACTTAGATGACATTATCATGAAATTCATGCTTAATTTAATAATTAGAAATTTGAAATAAATGAACATGAATGTACCTCTGCAACCAAGTTGCTGTAACTTGAATTCCTCTCTTAACTGATATTTCTCTCTTTCTATATCTCAGTATACTATACTAGCTTCACTTGGAATTCTCAGCAAATGAAAGAGGAGAAGAGAAGAGCTTGCATTTATAGACAATTCATTGCACAGTTCATGGTTTTGCCCATCATTCCAAACTAATGGGAAGAAGAAGAATACACTGGATTGAGAGGAGTTTGTTGAGATCATCATGATACCCACTCCCCCATTGATTATTTGCTATAATGCTATCTAAGTTTGCTGAGTTTGATGCACATAGGAGTAGACTAGACTTAGAGTTATCACGTGAAGAAGAAGTGAAGGTGGGCACTCAATTTGGAACAAGGATTAATCTCAGCAACATGAAATCAACATACTAATGTTACAAATATATATAGTCTACCTCTTACAAAGGCTATATCACATTTCATTTTATAAACACCTAGGTTATAAATGAATTACAATTGTAGTTTCTAATATATCAAGTAGGTTATATATATACCACATATAATCCATGTACATTTTCTTAACACCAAATATAATTCAATTGGGTATTATCATAACGTTTACTAATTATCATAACGGTTATCATTACAGTTATAATAACTTATTGCATACATTATCAATTCACAATTATTTATTGATATTAATATAAGGTCATAGGGTATACATTAAGGTCTACCCACACACATCATGTTACATAAGCAACTTTATTATGTAACTCTCTTAATGCAACCAATCTTACTATATAGTCTATATATATAATATATGGCTATATTAATGCGTCACATTGCATTATATAATATAGTTTATATATAATCGTATGGTCACACTTATGTGTTGCACTACACTTTATATAACACATGTGTCATTACCATATGTTATACTTTTAAATTATCATATCCTTTGCACATATCAACTAGTTGAGCAAATATAATCTACACGTGTATATATTATTATTCTCAATGGAAATTAATTAATGACTTATCTTATCAATTAATTAATAATAATATTAATTAATTCGTTCCTCATCAATCAATGTAATTATTAATCTCCATAACAATTAATTAACATTTATATGGTTAATTATCACATTAAATAAATATAAATCTTATTATATTTATAACAAATAATTCAACATACCATCAAATAATTACTAGATACTAGTATATTGTCCATAACAATAATTAATATTATAAGACAACATATCTCATTCCTCATCAATACAATTCCGATTATATGTATAATCAATTTCTTTATTATTATACTATCACTAGCCACGATAATAAATCAACATATTATTATAATAACAATTAATATAGATTAATTATTTAATTAATAATTCTTTCATCCTTGAATTAATCAATTCATTACCGAATCTATTATTGTGCCACACAAGGCATTTCTCACAAGCTTAATCTCAAGCTTATTATTATTCCCATCATTTACTACTTATAACATGTTCAATATAATTAGAACTATTAAATCACAAGGTCCAAATATAAATATATTACGAATAGAATATTCAAATATTATTTATAACACTTACGGTACTATAGCAACTCAAGTTATTAAAATAACTTAGTTTCCTTTTATAAATTAAACTCTCTTGGAAATACATTAAAAATTATGTATTTAGTCATAACATAAAATATTATGTTTTCTCCAAATAAGGATATTCATTATTAGAAAATAATTTACTTATTGTCTCAAGATATTATCCTTAATATAATATCAAATAATTACATGTACGACACATGTACATATATTATATATAAAAAATAGATAATAAGTTTATTTTCTTTTATAATAAATTGTTTTCATCAATTTATTTATATATAGCAAATATAATTAATGTATTTACCATATTAATTAATCACACTTATTACATCATACCAAAAACATATAAGATAATATTATTATTCAAAAAAATAACATTCCCTCTTTTATTAAAATAATTCAACATTAGAAACTATTTTAATATCCTTTATTAAAAATATATAATATTTATTTCTCTTCCTTTTCAATAAATTGTCTCCAAAGCAATTTCTTCAAATATTAATTATTTATTTAAAGATTTAATGATTTCCATCTCCCTTTAATAACGTATATATATTTATTAACGCTATTCGCACGTCAAACTTTCTCACATATTACCACTCTTAAGTAATATATATAAAAAGTATCAACTATAATTATATATTCAACACACATATTAATTCACTCCTTTACTTAAGTAAATTAAACACTGTACTATATCATCATAGTTAATTAAGGTTTAATACTCACATTATATTATTCCCTAATATAACTCCCAACTTAAATTAACTATTATTTATTCTTATTAGTTAATTCCCTTAACTAACTCATGCTTCATTATCCAAACCCATTCACGGATAGCTTAAGATTTATCAATAACCTATATTATAAGCATACTAGTTATTAATACACATACACAAGAATATGGTGATTATGCATTAAGGATATTTAATGTCACCAACTTACTATGATAAAATAATTCTATAAATTATTTAATATCGATAGGAATTTATCCACTTCCTTTATCTCCACTGAATCGTCTCTATGCTAAATAACAAATATATATTAATAGTATATTTATAAATCACAAAAACACATATTACATAGTCCATATTACCCTATGTAATATAATCCCACATACCTCATATCACATATATATACTCTTATTCGAACCCATCTCACAGTTTAAGAATTTTATTTATTAAATTTTTATTTAATAATTTCTGAAAATTCGAGTTCTTACATCCTCTCCCCCTTATAAGGATTTCGTCCTCGGAATCACCGAAACTTCCTCTACTTGGTGCTTTTTCGATTATTACATATTCTCTTGAATACTTTTATTCATTCTCTTTTCGGAAGTTTTATTATAACTTGCTCACTTGCATTCTACCACATTCTCCTTTCTAAGGAACATTCTACTTATTACTTTCATCATTCAGAAGAATAAGAATTTTCCACGATTTTTCAATAATCGGGAAGTAGTATGAATAACTCAGAATCCAATTTATGCTGAGGGATCACACAAGACCGTGAACTCTTTTCTAGGTTTACTAGTGTTTCAACACAATCCTTCACACTGCAAACCAGAATGTTTATCAATTACAAAGACTGAAAACACCCTCCACATGTACACTAGGTGGCTAGCCTATTGTACCACTACGTTGAGCCGCAACGTAGTGTTTTGTAACAACTAATGTGTTACGCTCAGAACCATTGTCCCCGAAAATATGTCCCCTTATAGGGTTGTTCACCTCAGCTTTTCAACATCTGAATCCACACCAGAGCAATCTGGTTTGGCATAAATACACAAGAATGCTTGAATTTCATAATTATTCTCTAACAGTTGTCTAGCCGAATCAAATAGCTTAGACTCTCATCAATAATTTGGACATCAATCAAAATAATTTAGTCAACTTTTCATAATTCGAAAGAAAACCAAAAACCGTTTTATGACGTCATGATGCCGCACCAACTTAGCAGTACGTTTAGGATTCCGTCATTTTGTGACTTTGTCATAATACATCATACCATAATGGGTTGACGATCTTACGATCACTTTCGACACTAGGTTAGATTGCATTGATGACTCCATCATTTACCATCCTACATCATATCAAATGATGCATATGGTCAAAATACATTTTGAAAGGTTTTCAAATTATTTTTATCTTAGCCAAAATAAGTAGCTTAGACATATGAACAACGGTGTTGTTTTTTTATTATTTTTTATTTTTTTTTAAAACTCATTGGTTCAGTCACTTGACCCAATGTTTTTCTCAAGAAAACAGAAGTGCAAACACTAGCACGAAGTCAATAAATGTTGAAAATCTAGCGTAGCTAGAGGATTTAGGAAAATCCAATTTCTCCATCACTTCAATCTCTTACCACCATCAATGCTCACTATTCCAAAACTCTTATATAATATATCTATTCTCAGTACAGTTCACCAACTTACCATAATCATATGGGTTGAGGAACTTATCCTAGTCAGACCAAAATCGTCCATTCGCTGAGGGGTCCCACCATACGATTATGAGTCACGAACTTGTCATAGGCATGAGTCTTAAGAACTCGAACCTAATCTTAATATTATCTAATTATATCTTAGAAATCTCTATCTATCAAAATAAATATGAGAAAAGAATCACCTTTCCACCATATGTAGAATGATACCGCGACACTAACATTCCAACGATTATCAATGTGACGCACTCAGTGCAATCACAAAACTTCTGCCCATACAAAAGTTTGTACAACTAAGCCATCACATGAGTCCTTAATGGAAATCCAATACTTAACCCTATCTTACTCTATCACTTGCTCGTTACGAGCTTTCTACGTTTCATCACATACAACTTCTCATGAGTTCATCTCGTACTTTTCATAGTACATTCACTTATAGCATCAAGCTATACATACTTAGTTGTTACAGACTATCTATCATTTCACAGTTCAATCTGATCACGTCGTGATCATCGGTTTATCTTAAGGTTCTTTCCCTATTATCAACCAAACTCCATCTGAGTTTATTCTCACTATCTTTGTCATATTCATATTATAGACATCATCTTAACATTTTTATTACCGGAGTTAGGAAACTCCTGATTCTTATTCTCTAGATACTTCAAGATTCTTCTTTGAATCTTTGCCTAGATATATTTTAATCTTTATCCTTCACTCTCTCAGGTTATAGTCTAAGGGACACTTACCTAAGGTTTATAACATACGGCTCTGATACCAACCTGTGACGCCCCCAAATCCGGGTTCCTCTCTTTTCTCGGATCCGGTGCAGTCACAATACTACTATCATCGAACTATTACATCTTTTAATCATTAGTAAAAGAATACAACTTTGCTTACTACAATTTAGAATATAAATTCTATTCATATCCAAGATCTCGTCTTTACATCATATTCGATGTTACTAAAATGCGGAATAATTTAAACTTTTCAATATCCTTCGAATAAAATCTTTTATTGATTTCATAACTTGAATCAATTATAAATTCCTGAATCAACTTTATAATATGATTCATTCTATTTGAGTTATCGTATAACGTTTACAACTCGACTTGATATTCTCTATGTATCAACTAATACATCTTTACAGTACGACAAGTTTTAAACAACGTAAGTATATATCAAGCACACTCCTAGAACCTAAACATGGTTCAAGTAATAATCTAAACAGTATTCTTCATTGCGATACTATCTATCTTTATCAATCAAGAAGCACGAAGTCTTTATCGTAAGTCCTTAACCTGCAAAAAATAGTTATTTGCAAGAGTGAGCTCGACAGCTCAGCAATTCTAACAGTTTTCATGCATCACATAACATACAACATCATACTCAGTTCATGTATTTATAAATAATATATATTTACTACGCATGTTACTTTTCACATAACAAGTATATCATCAAAGATCAACTTCAATCTCATTTATATCTCATATACAGTTCATATATAAGTTCACATTATCACAGCATAATATAATTCTACTAACAGTTATTGAATTCATATATCAAATAGGAACTGAAAGACTTGTCTGATTCGTAGTTTAACAACTACGACTTAACTACTTATAGATATCTGCACTTCGTGTAATCCTACACAGTTATATAATTATGGATTCACACTCGTCAGTTATACACATCCATACATTTCCAATATGATAATAAGTATTACATTGTTTTCTATCTTGGTTCTTAGAACCTTTGTTTCACTTTCTTAACATACTCTTATAATAGTTAGGTATGTATAGGTATACTTTTAATATCAACATTCATACACCTTTACTCGACTCGCTATGTGTTCGACACATATTTAAAGCTTATAGATACATGATCTATATTGCTCTCACGTTTCTCAAACCTTATCGAAACCATTACATTCAAACTTTCTAAGTTTCACCTTTCAAAATCCTTGTCGTATTTAAACTAGTCATGCACGGTTAATAAGTTCATCATATAGTCATAAACCAGTAGGGGTCAGACCATGATTTGCAGTTTAAGTAATAATACAAATCTACTACAAAACCAAGAACAAACAAACTGCATAAATCTTGAAAACAGGCTGGCGCAGCTGCGCAGGTATTGGCTTTAAGAGTGGCGCAGCTGCGCCACTCACTAGTCAAACTAGAAATGACATTTCATGCTGCTGGACAACCCGAGGTCATTCACTAGCATTCAGATTACTGATATCCATTACGTACATATGTCTATAGGGTCATTAACTCAAGTTTGAAACCTAGCATGCACATTCAAATCCAATTCAAAGTTACATGGTTTTCATGCCGGACTTTCATATACCTTAAGTAAATCAAGTTCATGCTTCATGGTCAACTACTAAAGTCAGGTTATCACATAACAATGCTAATTATTATTTAGTAAGCATGCTCGTGCGTATACTACTCATGTACACTTTAATCACATAGTCTATGCTTTAGAAATTCATTTTCTATAAATAAGCGTGAATATGCAAAATCCATGTATAAACAAATGATGTTCATGTCAATATGTCTATAGGCAAAATGGACTCCTAATCTTCATGCTTGCATGCTTAGAACGTAACTCGCACGGTGTTTGATGACATTAGTCTTCAAACTCTAAATTTTTATTGAAAAGTACACTAAGTCCACAATGGTCATTTAGTATAAACAAAGTGTCTTGAAATCATAACTCACTTGCCTTTGAACACTTAGCTAAACCACATAAATGTATTCAAACGGTCAGAAATTACAAGACATAAATCTTGGTCAAGTTCACTTCAAAAAGTCCTTAAGTTTCTCCTTTGAAATCATTTGAATCTTTCAATCATGTGTGCTAATGTGTTCAACACTTTAAACATGCATCTCATATCAATATAGACCATTTGATTGTGTTCACAAAATTAGAATGCACACATGACACACACATGTCAAAGTTCATATTAAAACTATAAGTTTATTTTAAAACCATGTTTTCCTTCCATATCATATACTAACACAGCCATACATGCATCATGCTACATCTAGATAGTCATATATGCATGTCAATCTAGTTCACTTGTTTGCTTTAAGAGAAATCTCATGATAGCACATAACAGAATCTGCAACAAAAAATAAAACAAGTTCCAGGACCCTGCGCAGTTGCGCAGCTCCCAGGCATAAACCCGGCACTGCTGCGCCGATGTTTGGCCCAACCAGAGACTGAACTGCTTTGCCAGTTTTAACAACCCAACTCAGAATTTCTTTCGAAAAATCATTCCAACCAAGCTATATTATCATAATAACATGCCTAACAACTTATTTAACACTTAAATGACATTATCATGATATTCATACTTAATTCAATAATTAGAAATTTGAAATAGATGAACATGAATGTACCTCTGCAACCAAGTTGCTGCAATTTAAATTCCTCTCTTAACTGATATCTCTCTCTTTCTATATCTCAGTATACTATACTAGCTTCACTTGGAATTCTCAGCAAATGAAAAAGGAGAAGAGAAGAGCTTGCATTTATAGACAATTCATTACACAGTTCATAGTTTTTCCCATCATTCCAAACCAATGGGAAGAAGAAGAATACACTGGATTGAGAGGAGTTGGTGAAGATCATCATGATATCCACTTCCCCATTGATTATTTGCTATAATGCTATCTAAGTTTGCTGTGTTTGATGCACATAGGAGTATACTAGACTTAGAGTTATCACGTGAAGAAGAAGTGAAGGTGGGCACTCAATTTGGAATAAGGATTAATCTCAGCAACATGAAATCAACATACTAATGTTACAAATATATATAGTCTACCTCTTACTAAGGCTATATCACATTTCATTTTATAAACACATAGGTTATAAATGAATTACAATTGTAGTTTCTAATTACAATATATCAAGTAGGTTACATATATACCACATATAATTCATATACATTTTCTTAACACCGAATATAATTCAATTGGGTATTATCATAACGTTTATTAATTATCATAACGGTTATCATTACAGTTATAATAACTTATTGCATACATTATCAATTCATAATTATTTATTGATATTAATATAAGGTCATAGGGTATACATTAAGGTCTACCCACACACATCATGTTACATAAGCAACATTATTATGTAACTCTCTTAATGCAACCAATCTTACTATATAGTCTATATATATAATATATAGCTATATTAATGCGTCACATTGCATTATATAATATAGTTTATATATAATCGTATGGTCACACTTATGTGTTGCACTACACTTTATATAACACATGTGTCATTACCATATGTTATACTTTTAAATTATCACATCCTTTGCACATATCAATTAGTTGAGCAAATATAATCTACACGTGTATATATTATTATTCTCAATGGAAATTAATTAATGACTTATCTTATCAATTAATTAATAATAATATTAATTAATTCGTTCCTCATCAATCAATGTAATTATTAATCTCCATAACAATTAATTAACATTTATATGGTTAATTATCATATTAAATAAATATAAATTTTATTATATTTATAACAAATAATTCAACATACCATCAAATAATTACTAGATACTAGTATATTGTCCATAACAATAATTAATATTATAAGACAATATATCTTATTCCTCATCAATACAATTTTGATTATATCTATAATTAATTTTCTTATTATTATACTATCACTAGCTACGATAATAAATCAACATATTATTATAATAACAATTAATATAGATTAATTATTTAAGTAATAATTTTTTCATCCTCGAATTAATCAATTCATTACCGAATCTATTATTGTGCCGCACAAGGCATTTCTCACAAGCTTAATCTCAACTTTATTATTGTTCCCATCGCTTACTAGTTATAACATGTTCAATATAATTAGAACTATTAAGTCACAAGGTCCACATATAAATATATTACGAATAGAATATTCAAATATTATTTATAACACTTACGGTACTATAGCAATTCAAGTTATTAAAATAACTTAGTTTCCTTTTAGAAATTAAACTCTCTTGGAAATACATTAGAAATTATGTATTTAGTCATAACATAAAATATTATGTTTTCTCCAAATAAGGATATTCATTATTAAAAAATAATTTACTTATTGTCTCAAGATATTATCCTTAATATAATATCAAATAATTACATGTATGACACATGTATATATATTATATATAGAAAATAAATAATAAGTATATTTTCTTTTATAATAAATTATTTCAATAAATTTATTTATATTTAGCAAATATGTTTTATTGTATTTACCATATTAATTAATCACACTTATTACATCATACCAAAAACATATAATGGAATATTATTATTCAAAAAAATAACATTCCCTCTTTTATTAAAATAATTCAACATTAGAAACTATTTTAATATATTTTATTAGAAATATATAATATTTATTTCTCTTCCCTTTCAATAAATTGTCTCCAAAGCAATTTCTTCAAATATTAATTATTTATTTAAAGATATAATGATTTCCATCACCCTTTAATAACGTATATATATTTATTAACGCTATTCGCACGTCAAACTTTCTCACATATTACCACTCTAAGTAATATATATGAAAAGTATCAACTATAATTATATATTCAACACATATATTAATTCACTCATTTACTTAAGTAAATTAAACACTGTACTATATCATCATAGTTAATTTAGGTTCAATACTTACATTATATTATTCCCTAATATAACTCCCAACTTAAATTAACTATTATTTATTCTTATTAGTTAATTCCCTTAACTAACTCATGCTTCACTATCCAAACCCATTCACGGATAGCTTAAGATTTATCAATAACCTATATTATAAGCATACTAGTTATTAATACACATATACAAGAATATGGTGATTATACATTAAGGATATTTAATGTCACCAACTTACTATGATAAAATAATTCTATAAATTATTTAATGTTGATAGGAATTTATCCACTTCCTTTATCTCCACTGAATCGTCTCTATGCTAAATAACCAATATATATATTAATAGTATATTTATAAATCACAAAAACACATATTACATAGTCCATATTACCCTATGTAATATAATACCACATACCTCATATCACATATATATACTCTTATTCGAACCCATCTCACAGTTTAAGAATTTTATTTATTAAATCCTTATTTAATAATTTCTGAAAATTCGGGTTCTTACAGAAACTAAGTCCGAACTTAAAAAGGAAACTGAATCTATATATTAGATTTCAGAAGTTGAGATGGAATTGAATTCTTCTAGAATTTCAGAGGATTGTATTTATAAATACTTTCAAGTATATTCAAAGAGAATTATCATCAGATCAGATCATCATATTATTATTCTTTTTCAAAGTTTTCATTATAAGCATGCATGCTAGGTTTTTTTATTTAGTTCTAGGGGATGTTGAACCTTATTTACAGTTGATGGTTTAATTAAGTTAACATTATTTATTTCTTTTTATATTAAATTCATTCTTGATAATCGATTTTAATTGTTTGAATGTTATTTAGTCTGATTGATTTAATATGGCCAGTTAGATTAATCTGATTAATATCATCTGCTAGATTAAGGGATAATATTACGTGTAATAGATAATGTTCCTAGTCACAAATATCGGTTAGTAATATATGATTGAGTTGGAGCCCTTTTTATATTACTATGATTATCAGAAGATATGTTAAACAATCTGAACTTGTGTGATTGTTGCTTGGAATAGTCTAATTCTCTAGTTCTTAATGCTTATATTGTATTAAAGTTAGAGAGCTTGTTCTAGGTTATATAATTGTTAAAATCTTGTGAAGATCTTGTTTCATTAAGTGATAATCTAAGGGGAGTTTTGAGTAACAAAGCTTGTTGTTATCTAGGGCTATTAGTTTAATTGAAGGATAAATATTGTTAGACTTGATTATTTTATTGATGTAAAAAGGAGATATTGAACTGAAGAACTAAAATTTTAATTCATTGGTTATTCTTATTAATTTAATTTAGTTTACTTTAGATAAGTATACTGTTGGTCGTATTCCCGATCAATATATGTGTGCAATTATACACTGTCAACAAGTAATATAGAATAAGTAAAGTATTGATCCCACAGAGAATTATCTAACAAGATTTACCAAACACTAACCCGTAACCAACTTAATCTTATTTAAACGATGGATTTAATATTTTGAAGTAAAACTATGTAATTAAACTAATACTAACTATCCTTAGAATGAAACTAGATAGTGAAGACATGAGACTACAATATCACCTATTGTTTCATCTAAATCAATACACTTCTCGTTAAGCCAAATTAATTATCACCGGATTATTAGCCGAAAACACGAAAGTGAAACATAGCCATCTCTCGACGTACTAAGTCCATATCACATATAATCCACAAATGATAGAATGCACGTGAACACCCAAATTACATAAATCACTATATGTCTATGTGACTTAACATTAATAAGGGTTTAAGCGTAAGTTCTCAAATGACTACAAGCGGTGCTTCTGTATATGTCTATCCGAAGCACAAATCATGCATTCCAACACCATGTAGAACACACAAACACAAGCTATTATGATCAGATCTAAGCCCACAACGCATTTCTCAATTTCATATGGATTATCATGGTAATTGATAGCTAGGCAATTAAACAATTGAATACAAATCACAATAGATAATCCAATAACAATCAAGAAGACTAACAAGGAAGCATATCAAAGTAAACTACACAACAAGATTGTAGACACTTGAAATTTTCCTTACCCCAATACGAACACTGTGGGAGGGCAAAATCGTTAATCAAGCCAATTCTGGTATCGATAACAAGCTTCTAATCCAAATCCGGCCACCAATGCCGGTCATTCAGTTGAAATCCGGCCACCAATGCCGATAAACCTAAATCTGGCCACCAATGCCGGTAAACTCAAATTCGATCACCAATATCGGTACTCCAATCAAATTTGATCCCCAATGTCGGTACTCCAACTCCGATCTCTAATTGGACCGTTAATCCAGCTCCGATCTCCAATCAGACCGTCTATCCAGCTCCGATCGTCAATCGGACCGTCAATCCAGCTTCGATCTCTAATCGGACCGTCTATCTAGCTTCGATCTCCGATCAGACAGTCTATTCAAATTCGATCTCTAATCGGACCGTCAATCCAGCTTCGATCTCCAATCGGACCGTCTATATAACTCCGATCTCCAATCGAACCGTCAATCCAGCTTCGATCTCCAATCAGACCGTCAATCCAGCTCCGATCTCCAATCAGACCGTCAATCCAGCTCCGATCTCTAATCGGATCGTCTATCCAGCTCCAATAGTTAATTAGACCATTAATCCAGCTCCGATCGTCAATCGGATCTTCTATCCAGCTCTGATCTCCAATCGAACCGTCTATCCAGCTTCGATCTCCAATCAGACCGTCAATCCAACTTCGATCATCAGTTGGACCGTCTATCCAGCTTTAATCTCCAATCAGACCGTCTATCCAGCTCCGATCTCCAATCGGACCGACAATCCAACTCTGATTTCCAATTGGACCGTCAATCCAACTCCAATCGTCAATCGAATCGTCTATCCAGCTCTGATCTCCAATCAAATCGTCAGGTCAACCCAGATCTCAATATTGGGCTCTCATATCAACCCCGATCTTTGATCAGACCATCATTTCAAACCCTAATCTCAATATCAGGCCTTCAAATCAGCCTCGACAGCAACCCGAGAAGTACAGATCAGCCCCGGCAGCAACCTGGGAGATACCGATCAACCCTGATCTCATATCGGGCCGTCAAGTCAGCCCTGGAATCAACCTGGGAGGTACAGGTCAACCTTAACATCGACCTAGGATGTGTAAAATCATCCCCCGATCTCAGCCCGGGAAGTACAGATCAGCCCCGACATTAATCCGGGAAGTGCAGTTCAGCCCCAGAGATAACCCTGGGAAGCCAGATCCACCAAGGACCACCCCGGGAGGGGAAAAATAGTCATTTTATCAACTCTCAGTCGATTTGGTTAAACTTATGACAAATTGATTCCATCGAAGTCAGAATGAACCATAACGACGATCCCGAGTGTAAACAACGCAAGACAGATTAACTGACAAACTGCGGGGAATTGAAGACCTGGTTATGAACCTATCTTCTGGGACCCGCAAAATTTTTTATCCTATGTCATTGTGACACTCTCAGTGAGGGCTTTTTGAAAAGGTATCGCACGCCTCAAACGGATGCTCCGATCAAAAGTTAGAAAGTTTCGACTTCAACTGCGCGTTGTTCGGAGTGCACGTACTTTGAGAGGACAGAATCCAGCACCGTGGGCCCCACCAGGGGAGCCGTACCTCTACCTATGGTAGTAGAAGGTAGAGTGGAGGCTCCCTGGCCTATAAATAGAGGTGTCCCCCCTTCATTTTAAAAAATCCAGAAACGCAGTGAAGCTTTGCCAGTTCAATTTTCTGACTTTTACACCTCTTCCAAACCCAAATATTTTTACTCTAACTCGTAGATATACCCATATACTACCATATATTAGAAAATAACTGGTAGATTTGGACGTATAGAGCTTATAATTTGGCAAAAAGCCCGTGTAGCAGTCCATTGTAAGTATTTTCACGATCAAAAAATGAATATTACTTCTTCGTACTTTTACACACTTGCACGTTAAGTTTCGTTTTCTAAAAATGCCCGGAACTTCGTTTCGTGGCCGTTTTCGTCAAAATTTGGTACATTTCTGTACATGAACTGATTTTCTAGCAATTCTACAACTCGGATTGACGATCCGTCAGCTCTAGCAGCTTCAATGCACTAGCACACACGTTCTGGCAACTTTGTCGGACTTGGTTATCTTTCCAGTCCGGGTTTGGCCCTTTTTGTATATATTTAACTGTATATATACTAACATTTCAATTTTGTCAAGCCCGGATGTCAAATCCGAGGTAGTTTACCGCTTTTATATATATTTAAGCATATATGAGTGACTTTCAATATAACTGGGTTCTTTTCCCAGTATTGGTTGACTACATTTCTGTCAATATATATATATATATTTCAATTCATGTCTGGGCACCGGCGTGCAAACCCATCGCCCTTTATACTATTTTTGCACACTTCACCATACTAGGTGATCTCCCTAGTCACTGGTTGACTACTTTTCTGTAATTTACATTCCAGTTTGGCCTGGACTATTTCGTGGCTTTTATACTATTTTTGCACACTTCACCATTACTGGGTTATCTTCCTAGTCCCTGGTTGACTACTTTTATGTATATTTACATTCCAGTTCGGCTTGGATCATTCTGTGGCCTTTTTATTACTTTTATATATATTTATGCATATATAAGCAGCCTTCACCATCACTGGTCCTCTTCCCAATCTTGGTTGACTACGTTTCTGTCAATATATATATATATATATATATATATATATATATATATATATATATATATATATATATATATATTTCAATTCCAGTCCGAGCAGCGGCGTGAAAACCCATCGCCCTTTATAGCTTTTATATATATTTGTGTATATATATATATATATATATATATATATATATATTGCTTTACTCGCTTTCTATTCAACTACTGCTTTAAATATTCATTTTATATAAATTAGCACTGACATATTTGCAGGCGGACTAGATTTATTTAAATTTCGCCAATTCTAGTTTTCAAACGGTTCAAAACATCCAAACTGAACCGGGTAGCTAGAATGGCTTAGATTTCCTTAAATCTAGCTTTCTTTCTAGTTTCAGCTTCAAATGTAACCTCGCGTCCCTTAGATCGCTATCTAATGGGAACGAGATGCTTCGGCCATGCAGACCAGGATTTACTGAATGAATCCTTGGTTCTGACAATATTGGGAGATTTATATGTTTCTGTACAAATTTGAACTGTGCAGGTTTTGGCTATTCATATGTGAGCCTAGGAATTGTGGGATTCACGATCAAAACGATCAAAATCTGATTCCCATGATGGACAAACTCAGATTTATAAATGTACCCTGCCAGTTTTTCTGTAAAAAAATGTACATATAATTAGACCTTAAAACGGTTATCCAGATTTAAGGTCTCAAGATAATGAAAATATGTCGATTGTTGTGTCAGCGTCCCTCCGATGGTTTTCATACCCATGAGGAGACCGACATTTGTATATTCTGTGGTCGAGGATGCTTCACAACCTGACAAATCACCAGTCACGTACAGCCTTAAGGCTATAAAGATAAAATTAGAAGTATCAACATGCTTCAATTTCTATGGCAGTGTAAGGGTTTGATAAACCAGCTTTCAAAACATCCTTTTCAAATCAATCAAAAGAAAAGTTTTTCAAAGAAAATCAAATTAAATGCTTTTGCAAATCAAATCAAAGACTTATTTTCAAATCAAATCAAACCCTTCGTATATAGGTTCAACGAAGCAAAACACTACTTTGAATCAATCAAATCAATAGGCCCAATTTTCAAACAGCATTCACTCACGCGTTCCAGTTTTAAAAAAAATATTGAAAAGATGTGGTACCGTGTTTACACGGGAGTCGTGGGGTGCCTAACACCTTCCCCACACTTAACCAAGCCCCCAAGCTCAAAACATTTTTTTCAAAGATCAAGTTTCGACAGTGTCCAACAATTGGGCCTCTTTCAAAAAAAACTCGGTTGAGTTGGTACAACCATTTTCAAATCTACCAACTGGCGACTATGTAAAACGTTCAAATCGTCGACATGATACATGTTGGCCTTTCTCCTAAAAAACCCTTCAAAACCTTTTTCTTAAATAAAAAGAGTGAGGGTAGAGAGAACTTAGGAAAAGAGATTAAAAGATCCAGGTTGTGACCCGACCCGCGGATTTTTTAAACCAATGTCGACAGGCGGCGACTCTGCTGGGGACAGTAGAGGGCTTAGGCTGCTTTCAAATCTTTTCAAATATTTCCCTTTCAAAACTATTGAATGCGTGAAATTTTGCGTCTCCACAATCAATGAATGAGTGAATGTTGCATCTTTACATTGAATGAATGTGAATGTATGCTTTCTTGCTTTTTAGTGCTTTGCACCCATAATTAGTGCTTCGCACCCATGTCATCATATGCATAACGGTGAGACATGATGTATGTGAATGTATGTTGTGTGTCCCTCTCACAAGGAGGAAAACCCGGTCAGTGATAATTAATGTCTCTAGGGACGACTAAGTCTCTAGGGCTCATGAAAATGCACCACCCAAATTCGCTCCAGTTGAACGATCGGATTAATTTCCCCTTTAGTAGATTGAGATGATCTGGGAACCTTCATGCCGAAACAAAAGCCGCGAGAGTAACCTAAGATAGGTCAGCCTCTGATTAACCAAATTCGAACGGAAGCTTCTGATAGTAGTGTGCATACAAGCCAATCATGTATGATGATAAATCACATACTTTGTAAAAAATCTTATTTATTTATTAATAAAATAATAATTTAAGGCATTTAAATATCTACATGGTGCTATTTTTATAATATGTAAATAACCCATAGTTTTAAGCAATGCTTTTAGAATCATGATGAGATCATGCTAATGAGATCTAAATTCTTAGAAAGCTTAAAAACTAAAATAGCTCTCAATCGTGGAATTTCTAAAATGGGGATTAGTAAATCTGGATAGATTGGTACATATGTTGCTTGCTCATTGGATGAGGATGACTGGTCTCATGGTCATTTGTGTGGAGACACTAAATCAAGTATGTAGGTGCTTATTAGAGAATAAGTTCACTGAACGTGACTCGCTATGGAATAACTAATGGAGTTTTACTCGCCTGTCAATAGGAATTCTTAATTTGATAGTAGTACAAGTGATCCTTGGACTTGAGATCATCATAGTATCTTGTATATAATAAATTATACTTTGACTTATTCCTTAAGGCCTTTTAAGGCATATATAGGGTATGCTTGGGTATAATGAGTTATATATGGAGATAATGAATGATCAATAAAGAATCTACCACCTCTAGTAAAAGAGGAGATATGCCCTATGTGATTCGTTAAATGACAACCCAGGAATCCTTGGCCAAGGTAGAATGAAATTAGAAAGAGGTTTCTAATTTGCATTATTTGGAGTTGTGCATTTTCTAATCGAAATACATATGATTAAATAAATTAAGACTTGACAGTAAATCCATGTCTTATATTTAATTGGGACATTGTATGGTGGAATGATTGAATTGTACGGTAACTATTAACTCATAGGTTCTTTTATGATTAATATTGAAATCTATATTATTTGGAAAGTCGTTGATCGCTAGGGAGGCTTATCCCTATTGTAGAATAAATATTATTTATTTAAACAGATTATTATTTTAATTTATTTATTTAAATAAGATTAGAATTGTTCTAATTGATTTATTCACAACCGGTTTAATATGGAGAACCTAAAGGGTCACACCATAAAAGAAAGATGAATTATCTAAGAAGAAAATGGCATGATAGTAATAATGCATTAAGTGTAATTAATTTAATCTATGGTGATAGAATAAATTAAATATCTTAATATTTATTATTTAATATTTTAGAAATATTAAATATAAATTAATAAGAAGAGTCTTATTATTATTATTATTATTATTATTTTAATTCTAAAGGAGTTTAGGAATTAATATAATATCAGTACTCTCTCTCAATCCTAATAAGATTAGGATATAAATTAATTAAAAATGTTTAATTAATTAATTAAATAAAATCCTATTCTAATTGGATTAGGAGGGTTAACCTAATATCTATATAAGAGAGTCTTATATCAGAAATAAGGGATGTGAATTTATTCTAAAGGTTGGGAGTACACATATTCTATAGAGATAGAAACAAGGGTTAAGCCAATAACCCATCTTCTTGAGTTCTTCATCTTCCTTGGTGGATCACCGTTAGAGGCCAAACATTTGGGTGACTGACATTGATCAAGGGAAGGAGCCACTACAGAGGAATCAAAGGAATCAAAGGAGTAGAACTTGTACCTGATGAAGCTTGGATCTTCAAAGGTATAATTCCATCATCTCCTTTTATGTATTGACTGATAATTGATGCACAAGAAAGATCATGGTTAAGGGTTTGTAAGAAAATTTTAAAAATTGATTTTTCATCCTTTTCGCTGCGTTTATGTAATTTGATTGCATGCTTATGTTTCTAGCAAACCCAACAATGGTATCAGAGCCAATCTTGTTCTAATTATCAGTTTATGTGATTCCATACATGTATGATATGCGATTGGATCGAGTTCTTGGGCAACAAAATTTTTCTGATTCTGCGAAGCTGCGCCGGTGCAAGGCTTTCTTGCTGCGCCGGTGTCTTGTCCTGGTTTTCATGTTGCGCAACTGCGCCGGTTCCCTTTATATTTTTGGCGCAGCTGCGCCACTGGACAAGAACTGAATTTTTTTTATTTAATTAAATGAATGGTTTATTTAATTAATAAAGGTTTAAAATAAAGATGTTTATTTTATATGAAATGAGATTTCAGAATTGCTAAAATTAAAGAGTTTAATTTGGAATTGTTTTTGAATGAAATAAAGGAGTTTATTTTTCCAAAAACAAAACTTAGCAAACTTTTGCCCATTAACTGATATTAATACATATATGGAATGAATTTATTTTCATGAGATGAATAAGTTTTATTGATATATATGATGATATGTATGTTAATAAAAGGGATTGATTATGGACTATGACCAATGTAATTGGATTTTATTTTGGATGAATGCTTGAATGTATGGGTTTTATAAAATGGGGTCTGCGTACCTTGTCTTCTCTGATTTTATTCTCGGTGTAAAATTCTATCTCCCTCCTATGTACTTCCCCTTGACTGCTGATCAAAGTTCCTATTTAATTATAAATAGTTTATGTAATAGAGATAGTTAGAATTATCTTGAAGAAATTGGAGACCAAGGAGCAAGGAGCGCATGAAGACCCGTTTGTATGGAGTTCGAGTTTAAATGTAATAGTTACATTTAAAATTTAAATTCTTGAACTCCTAGGTTTGACCTTTTGGTTCACTTGGTGGCTCTAGTGAACCAAACTAGAATAAAAGTCCATAATCAATCCTGGTAGAATATAGTATTCTATATTGCATGCTAAATATTATATATTATATTTTATGCAAACATGCTTCGCATGTTTAATAAAATGACGCATATTTTATATATATATATATGTGCATGCGCGCTAAACAAGATGAGACAAATAATAACAAACTCCTCAAAGAAATAATATTAAGTCTAAAGCGTTCAAATGATATTTGGAATATCGAACGTCACCTTCTAGCATGATTAATTAATAGAGTATTAAATATTTAATATGAGTTTGTTGTGCTATCCACAAGGCGAGTATTGAGTATTTAAGATGTTAATTAATCACATTTGATGCTTATCAAGAAAATTGAACGATCTAGTCTTGTTGTGCTATCCACAAGGACGAACATTTTTTTTTTGAATTTATGGAAGTGCTAGGCTGGACTTAACTTAAATCATTTTAGTTCGGATGTGCATACACATGACCATTATGATTTAAGAGGCAAAATAAAAGGAGTTACATGTTGATGTAATTGACAAGAGTTGTCTACCTATTTATTTGTATATCGCTTGTTGTGCTATCCACAAGGTTATATACATTTGAAATGGGATCCTTAATCTCACTAGCAAATCTTTAATTAGATGTTGCCGAACTATATAAGTGAGGGTAATATAGTTTGATGAAAAATAGTGGGAGATACTAATTTAAAATAAAGACCTAAATTTATTTTGGTATGCAAAGTTAATAAAATAAATGTTTGCTAAAAATGTTATCTTTTCACATGCATAATTTTAAAAAAATGTCAAAATCACTAATCTCACTACGAAGCATACTTGATGCAAATAAGCTTACCGGGCCGAATTATGAGGACTGGCTAAGAAATCTGAGAATTGTTCTCACTGCTGAAAAGATTTTTTATGTCCTAAATTCAACTATCCCTAAATCTGTTTCGGAAACAGCCTTTGAGGAAGAGATTGCCACTTTTAATAAATGGCAAGATGATGCATCTGTGGCTCAATGCATCATGCTCGCATCCATGAATAACGAGCTTCAGCGTCAGCACGTAAATATGGATGCTGCTGCTATGCTGCTTCACCTCAAGGAGTTGTATGGTGAACAGAGTAGGACTGCTAGATATGAGATATCTAAGGAGCTCTTTCGATCTCGGATGACCGAGGGCACTGCCGTCGAGACTCATGTTCTGAAGGTAATCAATTTGATTGAACGCCTTGGACAGCTTGGGTTCGTCATGGATGGGGCGTTGAGTCAAGACTTGGTCTTGCAGTCACTCCCTGAGACCTTCTCGTAGTTTGTGGTTAATTTTCACATGAATAAGCTAGATGTCAGTTTGCCTGAGCTGCTTAACATGCTAAAAACTGCAGAAGGTCACTTCTAATCCAAGAAGAACCATGTCTTGATGGTGGATTCTTCCAATAAAAGGAAGAGGCCCAAGGTGTCTTCTGAAAAGAAGAAATCCAAGAAGGCTAAGGGAAAGGGGAAAGAAAAGGAACAAAAGAAACCTGAACCAGCTAAAAGAATGTGCTTTCATTGCAACGAGCCGGGACATTGGAAGAGGAACTGCAAGAAGTTTCTAGCAGAGAAGAAGCTTGGAGAAGCTTCGACTTCCAATCAAGGTTTGTTTATGACTGAAATTAATTTTTTTGAAAGTCATAATTCTACTTGGGTATTGGATACCGGCTGTGGGTCTCACATATGTAACACTGTGCAGGGACAGGTCAGAAGTAGAAAGCTAAACAATGAAGAGGTGATCCTACGAGTGAGGAATGGAGCAAAGGTTGCTGCATTAGCTGTAGGAACTTATTGTTTAGAAATGCCTTCGGGCAAGTCCATTTATCTTAATAACTATTATTATGTTCCGAATATTATTAAAAATATTATTTCAATTTCTGTATTGGATATGGAAGGTTTTGATGTTATTATAAAGAACAATGGTTGTTCTATTTATAAAGACGATGTTTTATATGGTATTGAAAATTTGCGAAATGGACTTTATATACTTGACTTGCAAGAAAATATATTTCAAATTGAACAAACTAAGAAAAGGAAAAGAGTTGATATTAATTATACCTACATGTGGCACTGTAGACTCGGTCATATCAATAAAACAAGATTATCCAAGTTGCATAAGGATGGGCTCCTAGAGCTATCCGATTATGAATCATAACCAACTTGTGAATCTTGTCTCATGGGTAAAATGACTAAATCTCCTTTTAGTAGAAAGGGAAAAGGAGTTACAGAGTTGTTGGCATTGATTCACACAGACGTTTGTGGACCTATGACAACAAGTGCACGGGGTGGGTATTCTTATTTATTACTTTCACTGATGATCACTCAAGATTTGGATATGTGTATTTAATGAAATACAAATCAGAATCATTTGAATAGTTGAAAGAGTTCAGAAGTAAGTTGAGAAACAAACATGCAAGAGTATTAAGATACTTCGATCAGATCGAGGTGGAGCATACTTACGCGGTGAGTTTCTTAATTGTCTCAAAGAAAATGGTATAATCTCACAATGGACTCCTCCAGGTACACCACAATTAAATGGAGTATCTGAAAGGAGAAATCGAACACTGTTGGATATGGTTCGATCCATGATGAGTTTTACCGACCTTCCAATTTCCTTCTGGGGTTATGTCCTAGAAACGGCTACATACCTACTTAACAAGGTACCTACCAAATCTGCCCCAAAGACTCCATATGAGATGTGGATAGGGAGGAAACCAAATCTTAAGCATGTTAAGACTTGGGGTTGTCTAGCTTATATCAAAAAGTTTGAAAATGATAAGCTACAGACTAAATCCGATAAGTGTAGATTTGTGGGATACCCTAAAGAAATCGTAGGGTATTATTTCAATCATCCTACTGATCAAAAGGTGTTTGTTGCGAAACATGCTACCTTCTTGGAGAAAGAGTTTATCCACGAAGGGGTCAGTGGGAGTAAGATATATCTTGAAGAAGTTCAAGAACCACAAATTACCACGGATCAAAGTCAGGTACCTAACCAAGTAGAAAAACCTACTGTACCACACCCTGTTCGTAAATCTAGAAGAGTACCGAAGATACCTGAGAGGTATGGATTCGTTATAGAGGATGACGATGAGGTACACATCATGAATGATGATGATCCATTGAATTACGAACAAGCTATGAGTAATAAAGACTCAGGGAAATGGCTTGAAGCCATGAAATCCGAAATGGACTCCATGTATGAAAACAAAGTATGGACTTTGGTTTCACCACCTGAAGGTATTAAGCCTATTGGGTGTAAATGGGTTTTTAAGAGAAAGACTAGAGCAGACGGAAAGGTAGAAACCTATAAGGCCCGACTGGTTGCAAAAGGTTTCAAACAAAGACAAGGAGTTGACTATGATGAAACCTTCTCACCAGTAGCCATGCTCAAGTCCATTCGGATTTTGCTTGCGATTGCAGCTTACAACAACTATGAGATCTGGCAGATGGACGTGAAAACGGCCTTCCTCAATGAGAAACTTGAGAAGGATGTGTATATGACACAGCCAGAGGAATTTATTTCAAAAGTTGGAACAAATCAAGTCTGTAAGCTACAACGATCCATTTATGGGTTGAAGCAAGCTTCTCGTAGATGGAACATTCATTTTGATGAGACAATCAAAGAGTTTGATTTTATCAAAAACGAGGATGAACCATGTGTATACAAGAAGGTCAGTGGGAGCGCAGTATCATTCCTTATATTATATGTTGATGATCTATTACTGATAGGGAATGACATTCCTATGTTACAATCAATTAAAATCTGGTTATCTAAAAACTGCTCCATGAAGGACTTGGGTGAAGCATCCTATATTTTGGGGATAAAGATCTATAGAGATAGATCTAAAAGGATGCTCGACTTATCCCAAGGAACGTACATTGATACGATGCTAAAGAGGTTTAGCATGGAAGATTCCAAAAGAGGTCTCATGCCAATCAGCCAGGGAATACATCTCTCTATGAAACAGGCCCCTAAGACGCCTGAGGAGAGGGACCGTATGAGTAAGATTTCTTATGCTTCTGCAATAGGATCTATCATGTACGGTATAATATGTACTAGACCGGATGTTGCTCACGCACTTAGTGTAACGAGCAGATACTAGTCGAATCCAGGAGAAGAGCACTGGAAGGCAGGGAAGAATATCCTAAAGTACTTGAGAAGGACAGAAGATATTTTTCTTATCTACGGTGGCTCTGAATTAAAACTCGAGGGATTCACGGACTCAAGTTTTCAAACAGACCAAGATGACAGTAAATCTGTTTCAGGGTATGTGTTTACCTTGAACGGAGGCGCAGTGAGTTGGAAGAGTTCCAAGCAGCAAACAGTTGCTGATTCAGTGATAGAGGCCGAGTATATAGCTGCAAGTGAAGCTGCAAAGGAAGCTATTTGGATGAAGAAGTTCATAACTGAACTTGGTGTGGTTCCTAGCATTGGAGAAGCAGTTCCCGTATACTGTGACAACACCGGAGCGGTTGCACAGGCTAAGGAGCCCAAGTCTCATCAGAAATCCAAACACAGGTTGCGGCAATTTCACTTGATCAGGGAGATCATTAAAAGAGGAGACGTTACCTTGGAGCATGTGGGCTCTCAAGATAACATTGCAGATCCATTTACTAAAGCTCTAACGCAACAACAGTTTGATCGTCACTTAGAGAAGATGGGTATGAGATACCATAGCGATTGGCTTTAGTGCAAGTGGGAGATTGATAGTAATGTGCATACAAGCCAATCATGTATGATGATAAAGCATATACTTTGTAAACAATCTTATTTATTTATTAATAAAATATTAATTTAAGGCATTTAAATATCTACATGGTGCTGTTTTTATAATATGTAAATAACCCATAGTTTTAAGCAATGCTTTTAGAATCATGATGAGATCATGCTAATGAGATCTAAATTCGTAGAAAGCTTAAAAACTAAAATAGTTCTCAATCGTGGGATTTCTAAAATAGGGATTAGTAAATCCGGATAGATTGGTACATATGTTGCTTGCTCATTGGATGAGAATGATTGGTCTCATGGTCATTTGTGTGGAGACACTAAAGAAAGTATGTAGGTGCTTATTGGAGAATAAGTTCACTGAATGTGACTCGCTATGGAATACCTAATGGAGTTTTACTCGCCTGTCAATAGGAATTCCTAATGTGATAGTAGTACAAGTGATCCTTGGACTTGAGATCATCATAGTATCTTGTATGTAATAAATTATACTTTGACTTATTTCTTAAGGCCTTTTAAGGCATATATAGGGTATGCTTAGGTATAATGAGTTACATATGGAGATAATGACTGATCAATAAAGAATCTACCACCTCTAGTAAAAGAGGAGATATGTCCTATGTGATTCGTTAAATGACAACCCAGGAATCCTTGGCCAAGGTAGAATGAAATTAGAAAGAGGTTTCTAATTTGTATTATTTGGAGTTGTGCATTTTCTAATCGAAATACATATGATTAAATAAATTAAGACTTGACAGTAAATTCATGTCTTATATTTAATTAGGACATTGTTGTTGGGTTTGTACGAAATCGTGACGCAATCAAATTGCAAAAATTAGCGGAAGCATGGTATATCAGAGTTTAAAAAAATTTCTACAAAACCATTACCCGGATCATCCTTTATGCAAATTATTAATTTAAAACGATAAATAAGAAGTTATGGAATCATACCCTTGTAGAACGAAGCTTCCACAGGTACTAGTTCAACTCCTTGTTCTTCGTGATCTCCTTGAATTTCCGGATTAGATTCCTTCCTTTGATCAACGTTAGCCACCCAAGTGTTTGGCCTCTAGAGGTGATCCACCAAGGAAGATGAATTATCAAGAAGGAGGGTGGTTGGCTTAGTTTTCTATCCTCTATAGAAAAGGAGTACTCTCCAACAATTGAAATTGCATCTAGTAATATCTATTATAAGACTCCTCTTATATAGACATTGGTCAACCCTTCTAATCCTATTAGACATGGGATTTCTTTTAATTAATTAAACTCCTTTAATTAATTTTAGGTTTCCCACCACATGGGAATAATTAATTAAATTCATTTAATTAATTTGTCTCCTAATCTTATTAGGAATAAATGAGAGTACTAATATTAAATTAATTACTAAACTCCTTTAGAAATTAAAATAATAATAATAATAATATTAATAAGACTCCTCTTATTAATTTATATTAATATTTCCAAAATATTAAATAATAAATATTAAGCTATTTAATTTATTCTATCACCATAGATTAAATTAATTTCACTTAATGCATTATTACGATTATGCCATTACCTTCTTAAATAATTATTCTTCTTTTATGGTGTGACCCTTTAGGTTCTCCATATTAAACCGGTTGTGAATAAATCAATTAGAACAATTCTAATCTTATTTAAATAAATAAATTAAACTAATAATCTATTTAAATAAATAATATTTATTCTACAATAGGGATAAGCCTCCCTAGCGATCAACGACTTTCCAGATAATATAGATTTCAACATTAATCATAAAAGAACCTGTGAGTAAATAGTTACCATACAATTCAATCCTTCCACCATACAATGTCCCAATTAAATATAAGACATGAATTTACTGTCAAGTCTTATTTTATTTAATTATATGTATTTCGATTAGAAAATGCACAACTCCAAATAATGTAAATTAGAAAATCCTTTCTAATTTCATTTTACCTTGGCCAAGGATTCCTGGGTTGTCATTTAACGAATCACATAAAACATATCTCCTCCTTTACTAGAGGTGGTAGATTCTTTATTGATCATTCATTGTCTCCATATGTAACTCATTATACCCAAGCATACCCTTTTATATACCCTAAAGGGCTTTAAGGAATAAGTCAAAGTATAATTCATTACATACAAGATACTATGATGATCTCAAGTCCAAGGATCACTTGTACTACTATCACATTAGGAATTCCTATTGACAGGCGAGTAAAACTCCATTAGGTATTCCATAGCGAGTCACGTTCAGCGAACTTATTCTCCGATAAGCACCTACATACTTGCTTTAGTGTCTCCACACAAATGATTATGAGATCAATCATCATCATCTAATGAGCAAGCAACATATGTACTAATCTATCCGGATTTACTAATCCCCTTTTTAGTAATCCCATGATTAGGAACTATTTTAGTTTTAGAGCTTTCTAAGAATTTAGATCTCATTGGCATGATCATCATTATGATTCTAAAAGCATTGCTTAAAACTATGGGTTATTTACATATTATAAAAACAGCACCATGTAGATAATTAAATGCCTTTAATAAATGAATATTTTTATTAATAAATAAATAAGATTGCCTCCAAAGTATATGCTTTATCATCATACATGATTGGCTTGTATGCATACTACTTTCAATCTCCCACTTGCACTAAAGCCAATCGCCATGGTATCTCATACCCAACTTCTCTAAGTGACGATCAAACTGCTGTTGTGTTAAAGCTTTAGTTAATGGATCTGCAATGTTGTCTTGAGAGTCTACAATCTCCTCTTTCAATGATTTCTTTAATCAAAGTGCCGCAACACATGTTTAGATTCAAGATGAGACTTAGGACCTATTCCTAGTTCTGTAATGAACTTTTCATCTAAAACATCAACTTGCAGCTTCACTTACAGTTATATACTTTGTCTTTGTCACTAAACCAACAACCTTTTGTTGTTTGGAACCTTTTCAATTCACTGCACCATCTTTCAAGGTAAACACATACCCTGAAACAGATTTATTGTCATCTTGGTCTGTTTGAAAACTTGAGTCTGTGAATCCCTTGAGTTTTAATTCAGACCCACCGTAGACAAGAAAAATATCTTTAGTCCTTCTCAAGTACTTTAGGATATTCTTCACTGCCTTCTAGTGCTCTTCTCCAGGGTTTGACTAGTATCTGCTCATTACATTAAGTGCATGAGCAACATCCGGTCTAGTACATATCATACCGTACATGATAGATCCTATTGCAGAAGCATAAGGGATCTTACTCATACGGTCTCTCTCCTCAGGTGTCTTTGGGGCCTGTTTCTTGGAGAGATGTATTCCATGGCTCATCGGCATGAGACCTCTTTTGGAATCTTCCATGCTAAACCTCTTTAGCATTGCATCAATGTACGTTCCTTGGGATAAACCAAGCATCCTTTTAGATCTATCTCTATAGATCTTTATCCCCAAAATATAGGATGCTTCTCCCAAGTCCTTCATGGAGAAGTGTTTAGATAACCAGATTTTAATCGATTGTAGCATAGGAATGTCATTCGCTATCAGTAATATATCATCAACATATAATACAAGGAATGAAACTGCGCTCCCACTAACCTTCTTGTTCACACATGGTTCATCGTCGTTTTTGACAAAATCAAACTCTTTGATTGTCTCATCAAAACGAATGTTCCATCTACGAGAAGCTTGCTTCAATCCATAAATGGATCGTTGCAGCTTACAGACTTGATTTGTTCCAACCTTTGAAACAAATTCCTCTGGCTGTGTCATATACACATCCTCCTCAAGTTTCCCATTGAGGAAGGCAGTTTTCACGTCCATCTGCCAGATCTCATAGTCGTTATAAGCTGCAATCGCAAGCAAAATCCGAATGGACTTTGAGCATAGCTACTGGTGAGAAGGTTTCATCATAGTCAACTCCTTGTCTTTGTTTGAAACCTTTTGCAACCAGTCGGGCCTTATAGGTCTCTACCTTGCCGTCCGCTCCATTCTTTCTTTTAAAGACCCATTTACACCCAATAGGCTTAATGCCTTCAGGTGGTGAAATCAAAGTCCATACTTTATTTTCATACATGGAGTCCATTTCGAATTTCATAGCTTCAAGTCATTTCCCTGAGTCTTTATTACTCGTAGCCTGTTCGTAATTCAATGGATCATCATCATTCATGATGTGTACCTCATCGTCATCCTCTATAATGAAGCTATATCTCTCAGGTATCTTCGGTACTCTTCCAGATTTACGAACAGGGTGTGGTATAGTAGGTTCTTCTACTTTGTCAGGTACCTGACTTTGATCCGTGGTAATTTGTGGGTCTTGAACTTCTTCAAGATATATCTTACTCCCACTGACCCCTTCATGGATAAAATCCTTTTCCAAGAAGGCAGTATGTTTCGCAACAAACACCTTTTGATCAGTTGGATGATAGAAATAATACCCTAAAGTTTCTTTAGGGTATCCCACAAATCTACACTTATCGGATTTAGTCTGTAGCTTATCGTTTTCAAACTTTTTGACATCAGCTGGACAACCCCAAGTCTTAACATGCTTAAGATTTGGTTTCCTCCCCTTCCATATCTCATATGGAGTCTTTGGGGCGGATTTGTAGGTACCTTGTTAAGTAGGTATGCAGCCGTTTCTAGGGCATATCCCCACAAGGAAATTGGAAGGTCGGTAAAACTCATCATAGATCGAACCATGTCCAACAGTGTTCGATTTCTCCTTTAAGATACTCCATTTAACTGTGGTGTACCTAGAGGAGTCCATTGTGAGATTATACCATTTTCTTTGAGATAATTGAGAAACTCACCGCTTAAGTATTCTCCACCTCAATCTGATTGAAGTATCTTTATACTCTTGCCCGTTTGTTTCTCTACTTCACTTCTGAACTCTTTGAACTTTTCAAATGATTCTGGCTTGTATTTCATTAAATACACATATCCAAATCTTGAGTGATCATCAGTGAAAGTAATAAAATAAGAATACCCCCGTGCACTTGTTGTATAGGTCCACAAACGTATGTGTGAATCAATGCCAACAACTCTGTAACTCTTTCTCCTTTTCCACTAAAAGGAGATTTAGTCATTTTACCCATGAGATAAGATTCACAAGTTGGATATGATTCATAATCAGATAACTCAAAGAGCCCATCTTTATGCAACTTGGATAATCTTGTTTCATTGATATGACCGAGTCTACAGTGCCACATGTAGGTATAATTAATATCATCTCTTTTCCTTTTCTTAGTTTGTTCAATTTGAAAAATATTTTCTTGTAAGTCAAGTGTATAAAGTCCATTTCGCAAATTTCCAACACCATATAAAATATCGTCTTTATAAATAGAACAACTATTGTTCTTTATAACAACGTTAAATCCTTCCATATCCAATACAGAAATTGAAATAATATTTTTAATAATATTCGGAACATAATAACAATTATTAAGATAAATGGACTTGCCCGAAGACATTGCTAAATAATAAGTTCCTACAGCTAATGCAGCAACCTTTGCTCCATTCCCCACTCGTAGGATCACCTCATCATTGTTCAGCTTTCTACTTCTGACCAGTCCCTTCACATTATTACATATGTGAGAACCACAGCCGGTATCCAATACCCAAGTAGAATTTTGACTTTCTAAAAAATTAATTTCAATCATGAACAAACCTTGATTGGAAGTCGAAGCTTCTCCAAGCTTCTTCTTTGCCAGAAACTTCTTGCAGTTCCTCTTCCAATGACCCGGCTCGTTGCAATGGAAGCACATTCCTTTGCTAGCTGGATCAGATTTCTTTTGTTCCTTTATGTTCACTTTGCCCTTGGTCATCCGAGATCGGAAGAGCTCCTTAGATATCTCATATCTAGCAGTCCTACTTTGTTCACCATACAACTCCTTGAGGTGAATCAACATAGTAGGAGCATCCATGTTTTCGTGCTGACGCTGAAGCTCGTTATTCATGGATGCGAGCATGATGCATTGAGCCACAGATGCATCATCTTGCCACTTTACAATGGTGGAAATCTCTTCCTCAGAGGCTGTTTCTGGAACAGTTCCAGGGACAGGTGAGTTTAGGACATAAGAAATCTTTTCAGCAGTGAGAACTATTCTCAGATTTCTTAGCCAGTCCGTATAATTCGGCCCGGTAAGCTTATTAGCATCAAGTATGCTTCGCAGTGAAATTAGTGATTTTGACATTTTTAAAATTTTGCATGTGAAAAACAACATTTTAGCAAACATTCATTTTATTAATTTTGCATACCAAAATAAATTTAGGTCTTTATTTTAAATTGGTATCTCCCACTATTTTTATCAAACTATATTACCCTCACTTATATAGTTCGGCAACATCTAATTAAAGATTTGCTAGTGAGAATAAGGATCCCATTTCAAATGTATATAACCTTGTGGATAGCACAACAAGCGATATACAAATAAATAGGTAGACAACTCTTGTCAATTACATCACTATATAACTCCTTTTATTTTGCCTCTTAAATCATAATGGTCAAGTGTGTGCACATCCGAACTAAAACGATTTAAGTTAAGTCCAGCCTAGCACTTCTATAAATTCAAAAAAGAAAAATGTTCGTCCTTGTGGATAGCACAACAAGACTAGATCGTTCAATTTTCTTGATAAGCATCAAATGTGATTAATTAACATCTTAAATATGCAATACTCGCCTTGTGGATAGCACAACAAGCTCATATTAAATATTTAATACTCTATTAATTTATCATGCTAGAAGGCGACGTTCGATATTCCAAATATCATTTGAACGCTTCGGACTTAATATTATTTCTTTGAGGGATTTGTTATTATTTGTCTCATCTTGTTTAGCGTGCATGCACATATATATATAAAATACGCGTCATTTTATTAAACATGCGAAGCATGTTTGCATAAAATATAATATATATAATATTTAGCATGCAATATAGAATACTATATTCTACCAGGATTGATTATGGACTTTTATTCTAGTTTGGTTCACTAGAGCCACCAAGTGAACCAAAAGGTCAAACTTAGGAGTGCAAGAATTTAAATTTAAATATAACTATTACATTTAAACCCGGGCTCCATACAAACGGGTCTTCACGCGCTCCTTGGTCTCCAATTTTTTCAAGATAATTCTAACTATTTCTATTACATTAAACTATTTAATTTAAATAGAAACCTTGATCAGCAGTCAAGGTAAAGTACATAGGAGGGAGATAGAATTTTACATCATGAAATTTTTTTTTAGAGAAGACGAGGTACACAGACCCCATTTAATAAAACCCATTCATTCAAGCATTCAACTAAAATAAAATCCAATCACATTGGTCAAATAGTCCATAATCAATCCCCATTTATTATCATACATATCACCATATATATCAATAAATAAATATTCATCTCATTAATTAAAACATTCCATATATATATGAGTATCATTTAATGGGCAATTTTAAATTGCATGAAATTCAATTTCAAGATTAAAATAAACTCTTTATTTTAATTATAAAATTATTTAGAATATAATATATAAATATATCATATTTATTTTTTAAAAAAGAAGTCACCTTCTTTTATTAAAAGAGTCCTGCAGGTTTATTAAAAGAGTCCTTTCCTGATGGGTCACATTCTTTTTGGAGTAAGAAAGAGACAACACATTTTCTTTGCAGAATTCAAGATTAGCACCCAAAAAAAAAATTGTGATTCGTCCCAAAAAAAAAAACGTCATTTTTTTTTCTTAAAAAAATAATAATTTTATACAATAAAATTATGCCCAATAAATTATTTTAAATATATACCCATATGTATATGAAATCAAAAATAAATTAATAATTGCATAAAAGTTTGGCTCTGATGCCACTGTTGGGTTTGTACGAAATCGTGACGCAATCAAATTGCAAAAATTAGCGGAAGCATGGTATATCAGAGTTTTAAAAAATTTCTACAAAACTATTACCCGGATCATCCTTTATGCAAATTATTAATTTAAAACGATAAATAAAAAGTTATGGAATCATACCCTTGTAGGACGAAGCTTCCACATGTACTAGTTCAACTCCTTGTTCTTCGTGATCTCCTTGAATTTCCGGATTAGATTCCTTCCTTTGATCAACGTTAGCCACCCAAGTGTTTGGCCTCTAGAGGTGATCCACCAAGGAAGATGAATTATCAAGAAGGAGGGTGGTTGGCTTAGTTTTCTATCCTCTATAGAAAAGGAGTACTCTCCAACAATTGAAATTGCATCTAGTAATATCTATTATAAGACTCCTCTTATATAGACATTGGTCAACCCTTCTAATCCTATTAGACATGGGATTTCTTTTAATTAATTAAACTCCTTTAATTAATTTTAGGTTTCCCACCACATGGGAATAATTAATTAAATTCATTTAATTAATTTGTCTCCTAATCTTATTAGGAATAAATGAGAGTACTAATATTAAATTAATTACTAAACTCCTTTAGAAATTAAAATAATAATAATAATAATATTAATAAGACTCCTCTTATTAATTTATATTTAATATTTCCAAAATATTAAATAATAAATATTAAGCTATTTAATTTATTCTATCACCATAGATTAAATTAATTTCACTTAATGCATTATTACGATTATGCCATTACCTTCTTAAATAATTATTCTTCCTTTTATGGTGTGACCCTTTAGGTTCTCCATATTAAACCGGTTGTGAATAAATCAATTAGAACAATTCTAATCTTATTTAAATAAATAAATTAAACTAATAATCTATTTAAATAAATAATATTTATTCTACAATAGGGATAAGCCTCCCTAGCGATCAACGACTTTCCAGATAATATAGATTTCAACATTAATCATAAAAGAACCTGTGAGTAAATAGTTACCATACAATTCAATCCTTCCACCATACAATGTCCCAATTAAATATAAGACATGAATTTACTGTCAAGTCTTATTTTATTTAATTATATGTATTTCGATTAGAAAATGCACAACTCCAAATAATGTAAATTAGAAACTCCTTTCTAATTTCATTTTACCTTGGCCAAGGATTCCTGGGTTGTCATTTAACGAATCACATAGGACATATCTCCTCCTTTACTAGAGGTGGTAGATTCTTTATTGATCATTCATTGTCTCCATATGTAACTCATTATACCCAAGCTGATAAGTACACAATATTCATGATTTTTTATTCCTTTACATTTGGTTTTATTACATGTTTCATGTGTATATGAGCTTAATAAGTTGTTTATTATTTTCAGGTGAATTAAAGCTAAAAGGATGGAAACAAGTTGATTTGGAGTTGAATTGAAGAGGAGTTTGACCAGCAGTTGACTTTCTCAATATTTGGAGATTCCTACATAGAATTGGATTGATATTACTATTAGAATTAGGACTTCTTTGGACTGAGATTTTATTTCCTTATTAGATTCTATTTCTTTATGAAAATTAGTTATAATTGTAATTCCTTTTAGGATTTGGATTCCTAGTTCTTATAGGATTTAAATAATTGTCTAGCACTATAAATAGAGGATGATAGTCAAGGTTTTATTCATTCAATCTTCTACCAACTATCATACCTCATTGAAGTGCAGACTTGGAGCATGTCAGGCTAGTTTCTTTATTCAGTTCTAAAGGGAGGTGGAACCTTGTTACAAGTAATTAATTAATTGAGTATTATTATTTATTCGTTCTTGTATGAAATTTCTTCTGATAATCTGTTTTCATTGATTGCATGCTAATTGATCTAATTAATTTGATATGGCCAATTGAGTTAATTTAATCATTATCATATGCTAGATTAAGATTGGTATTACGTGTAATTGATATCTGTCTTCATCACAAGTAGTAAATTAGTGATACTAATTGTGGACAAGCTTTTGTGTATTGCTAAGATTATCAGAAAACAAGTTAAACAAATCGAGCTTATGTGTTTGTTGCTTGGATTAGCCTAATTCTCTATTTCTTAATGATTCTATCATATTAAATCTAGAGAGCTTGTTCTAGGTTATATGCTAGTTGAATCTGGTGAAGAGCTTGTTTCATACAGTGAATATCTAAGGAGAATTTCGGATAGCAGAAGCTTATTGTTATCTAGGGTTAATAGTTTCATTGAAGGGTAAAGAATAATAACTTGATTAATTGATTGCTGTGCTTGGTGAAACTGAACTACAGAACTGAAGTTTTTACATATCTGGTTAATCTCTTTATTTAAATTCTATTTTTCTTAGTTTAAAACAATTTCAAAAATCCCCCATCTTTATTTTCTGTTAAAATAGTAGAATAAATCTAAAACAAACTCACTCTCCGTGGGATCGATCCTTGCTTACTACTGTGCTAATTATTTAAATTCGTGAAGTGAAAGTGAGGTTAATTTAGGAGTGTAAACGACAGCTCCCAAATTTTGGCGCCGTTGCCGGGGAGTGTTATTTGTTTTTGTTTATTCTTTGTTTTCGTTTATTTTTATTATTTTCTTTTTATTTTATTTTTTTTTTCTTTTTGTTTTATGACTCAATCCTCTCACTCTAATTTTGATCAAGAGATAGAGAAAATTGTAGATACAAAAGAAGCTCTTGTTCCAATACTTAAAAAGGAAAAGATGGTGGTGCCGAACAACAACCGGACTTTAAAAGAACTGGCTACTCCAGACCTTGATCATCCATCCCTGTGTATTAAATATCCTACCGTAGAAGTTGCTTTTGAACTTAACTACGGACTAATTCGCTTTTTGCCTATTTTTCGTGGTCTAACAGGTGAAAATCCATATACGCATCTAAAGGAGTTCCATATGGTGTGTTCCACGATGAAATCACAAGGAGTGTCAGAGGAGCAGATCAAACTTAGACTTTTTCCTTTCTCATTAGCAGATTTGGCTAAAGACTGGTTATACTATCTTCCTTCAGGATCGATACGATCATGGACTGATATGCAAAGGTTATTCTTGGAGAAGTATTTTCCTGCATCAAGAGTTGCCGATTCAAGGAAGAAGATATGTGGAATTAGTCAGTTCAATGGAGAAACTCTCTACGAGTATTGGGAAAGGTTCAAGAAGTTGTGTTCCAGCTGCCCTCCCCACCAAATTGATGAGCAACACTTGATTCAGTACTTCTACGAGGGACTGATACCAACGGAAAGAAGTATGATCGATGCGGCTAGTGGAGGAGCATTAGTAGACAAGACACCGGAGGCTGCAAGAAATTTGATTGCAAACATGGCCGCTAACTCACAACAATACGATCATGCTCCACAAAGAGTAAGTGAGGTAAGCACGAGTGAATTGGCACAACAGATTTTTAACTTAACTGCTGTGGTGCAACAATTAACAATAGAAAACGTACCGGTTGCAAAAGTATGTGGAATTTACTCAAAATCAGGGCATACAACAAATGATTGTCCCATAGTGCAAGAGGATGTAATTGTTCATCAAGTTAATGCTGTGGGGGCATTCCTCGGACAAAATCCACATCAATGTGATCCTTGGGCAGAAACTCACAATTCCGGATGGAGAGATCATCCCGACTTGAGCTATGAAGGTACTAGGCCACCAATGCAACCTGTCCTTTCAAGTATGCAGCAAGATCTTCAGCAGACTCAACCTCAGTACCACACAGAAAACCAAGAAGTACCTGTCAATTCTGGGACATCTATGGAGGATATGTTCAAGGCATTCATGAGCCGAACACTACAGTTCATGAGTCAGACACAGCAGTTCCAGCAGGAGACAAGAACTTCTGTTCAAGATCTGAGGGATCAAGTTGGTCAGCTTGCAACCAAAGTAGGGAGGTTGGAATCTCAAGGCTTCGAGGAGTTACCTTCCTCCGTTTGTTGAGAACTTCAGTACAATGGGATTTGACGAAAAGGAGCAGGAGGATTCAGGGCTTACTCCAGGAACGGACTGTAATATGGAATTTGACGAAGAGAATGAACAAGAGGAAGAAGAGAATAATTTGATAAATTCTGCAGATCTCGACAAGAAAGACGTGGATTCATCTCCATCAGTACAACTAACAGAAACAAGGAGTGCTACACACCATCGTACCTTTACCATGGAATTGGACAATGCAAAGTTCCAGTTCAACGCAGATCAGGCTAAAAGGTATCTTGGTAATATTAAATCTGTTTTTGTTATTGATGTTGTGAATTATTCAGTGCAGGAATCTGTTGATCGAATACAATTATACGAGGAGGATTTGGTGGCTGGAAAGGAGCAAAATCATGAAGTACACAATGTTCCTCAATTAAGGAAGAAACTATTACCAATCCACTTGAAGTTCACAACTCCAATTACATAGAATGAGAGGGAAGATGTCAAGCCAATGACAATAAACAAGGGCAGCTGCTTGGGAGGCAACCTAAGAAATCAGATTTGATTTTTCTATCCCTTTACTATTTAATTTTTTTTTATTATTATTTTATTTTTGCATGTAGTTCTTTCTTCTTTGCATAATTTTCTTACATTGGGGACAATGTAAGGTTTGAGTGTGGGGGGAGAGATTTACGTTTTTTTTAATTTTATTTTAGTGATATTGATCTGCTGATTTTGATAGGAAATAGGACCATCTTGATGCCTTGAATTTTTTTTTTGAATTTTTTTGAAAAATTTGATTTTCATAACTCTATTTTGCCTATGTGTTCAAAGGTTAAAGTCAATAAATGAGAATCAATGCTAAAAATTCAAAATCTGTTTAATGCTTAATTGGTTAATGATTGAGAAAAACTAAGTCATGATCCATAGTAATTGATTTGAATTGAATTTGTGTCTCATGAGCACTTGAACATGTGATATATGCTTAGTTGGCTAAGTTATCTATGGAGTTGTCTATGTGCACTAATCTCATGCTCTAGAACTATTGAACTGCTTAAGCTTTTTGCAGGACCATGTGAAAAAAATCAAAAAAGTTGGAAACCAGTGAAATTGTTGAAAAAGAAGCAAAAGAGAAGTCATGTGGTGGGATGAGATGGAGCGTAAAACGCACTTTCCCAGAAACACGTGCGAATAAGTGAGATGGAGCATAAAATGCACTCACTTACAAAAGAATGATTGAAGAAAGTGAAACGGAGCATAAAATGCATTCACCGAAAACAAATAAGAATTTGAAAAGGTTCTGGTAAAAAAATAAAGCAGGAAAAGAATGTTTTGAGTTTTGAGTGGTGTGTACGGTTTTTGCTCCATGGTAACTAAGTTGAGTAAGTGTGTGAATCATAGACAAGGACTTATGTGGTTACAATTTAACTTAATGAAATTCATTGGTGAAGTGGCAAGGTACTTATCTTGAGTTAATTGATGAACATTGATCATGCTTTTGTGGGTTTAGTGTTGATAATCATGATTTGATCTTAAAATCTTTTGACGTTATGGTTGAGTAGAGTTTCTGAAAATTAAACTTTTAGTTTACACGAGGACATGTAAAAGACTAAGTGTGGGGGAATTTGATAAGTACACAATATTCATGATTTTTTATTCCTTTACATTTGGTTTTATTACATGTTTCATGTGTATATGAGCTTAATAAGTTGTTTATTATTTTCAGGTGAATTAAAGCTAAAAGGATGGAAACAAGTTGATTTGGAGTTGAATTGAAGAGGAGTTTGACCAGCAGTTGACTTTCTCAATATTTGGAGATTCCTACATAGAATTGGATTGATATTACTATTAGAATTAGGACTTCTTTGGACTGAGATTTTATTTCCTTATTAGATTCTATTTCTTTATGAAAATTAGTTATAATTGTAATTCCTTTTAGGATTTGGATTCCTAGTTCTTATAGGATTTAAGTCCTTGTCTAGCACTATAAATAGAGGATGATAGTCAAGGTTTTATTCATTCAATCTTCTACCAACTATCATACCTCATTGAAGTGCAGACTTGGAGCATGTCAGGCTAGTTTCTTTATTCAGTTCTGAAGGGAGGTGGAACCTTGTTACAAGTAATTAATTAATTGAGTATTATTATTTATTCGTTCTTGTATGAAATTTCTTCTGATAATCTGTTTTCATTGATTGCATGCTAATTGATCTAATTAATTTGATATGGCCAATTGAGTTAATTTAATCATTATCATATGCTAGATTAAGATTGGTATTACGTATAATTGATATCTGTCTTCATCACAAGTAGTAAATTAGTGATACTAATTGTGGACAAGCTTTTGTGTATTGCTAAGATTATCAGAAAACAAGTTAAACAAATCGAGCTTATGTGTTTGTTGCTTGGATTAGCCTAATTCTCTATTTCTTAATGATTCTATCATATTAAATCTAGAGAGCTTGTTCTAGGTTATATGCTAGTTGAATCTGGTGAAGAGCTTGTTTCATACAGTGAATATCTAAGGAGAATTTCGGATAGCAGAGCTTATTGTTATCTAGGGTTAATAGTTTCATTGAAGGGTAAAGAATAATAACTTGATTAATTGATTGCTGTGCTTGGTGAAACTGAACTACAGAACTGAAGTTTTTACATATCTGGTTAATCTCTTTATTTAAATTCTGTTTTTCTTAGTTTAAAACAATTTCAAAAATCCCCCATCTTTATTTTCTGTTAAAATAGTAGAATAAATCTAAAACAAACTCACTCTCCGTGGGATCGATCCTTGATTACTACTGTGCTAATTATTTAAATTCGTGAAGTGAAAGTGAGGTTAATTTAGGAGTGTAAACGACAGCTCCCACAAGCATACCCTTTTATATACCCTAAAGTGCTTTAAGGAATAAGTCAAAGTATAATTCATTACATACAAGATACTATGATGATCTCAAGTCCAAGGATCACTTGTACTACTATCACATTAGGAATTCCTATTAACAGGCGAGTAAAACTCCATTAGGTATTCCATAGCGAGTCACGTTCAGTGAACTTATTCTCCAATAAGCACCTACATACTTGCTTTAGTGTCTCCACACAAATGATTATGAGATCAATCATCCTCATCTAATGAGCAAGCAACATATGTACTAATCTATCCGGATTTACTAATCCCCTTTTTAGTAATCCCATGATTAGGAACTATTTTAGTTTTAGAGCTTTCTAAGAATTTAGATCTCATTGGCATGATCATCATCATGATTCTAAAAGCATTGCTTAAAACTATGGGTTATTTACATATTATAAAAACAGCACCATGTAGATAATTAAATGCCTTTAATAAATGAATATTTTTATTAATAAATAAATAAGATTGCCTCCAAAGTATATGCTTTATCATCATACATGATTGGCTTGTATGCATACTACTTTCAATTGTATGGTGGAAGGATTGAATTGTACAGTAACTATAAACTCACAGGTTCTTTTATGATTAATATTGAAATCTATATTATCTGAAAAGTCGTTGATCGCTAGGGAGGCTTATCCCTATTATAGAATAAATGTTATTTATTTAAATAGATTATTAGTTTAATTTATTTATTTAAATAAGATTAGAATTGTTCTAATTGATTTATTCACAACCGGTTTACTATGGAGAACCTAAAGGGTCACACCATAAAAGGAAGAAGAATTATTTAAGAAGAAAATGACATGATAGTAATATTGCATTAAGTGTAATTAATTTAATCTATGGTGATAGAATAAATTAAATAGCTTAATGTTTATTATTTAATATTTTAGAAATATTAAATATAAATTAATAAGAGGAGTCTTATTATTATTATTATTATTATTATTATTTTAATTCTAAAGGAGTTTAGGAATTAATATAATATCAGTACTCTCTCTCAATCCTAATAAGATTAGGATATAAATTAATTAAAAGTGTTTAATTAATTAATTAAATAAAATTCTATTCTAATTGGATTAGGAGGGTTAACCTAATATCTATATAAGAGAGTCTTATATTAGAAATAAGAGACGTGAATTTATTCCAAAGGTTGGGAGTACACATATTCTATAGAGATAAAAACAAGGGTTAAGCCAATAACCCATCTTCCTGAGTTCTTCATCTTCCTTGGTGGATCACCGTTAGAAGCCAAACATTTGGGTGGCTGATATTGATCAAGGGAAGGAGCCACTACAGAGGAATCAAAGGAATCAAAGGAGTAGAACTTGTACCTGAGGAAGCTCGGATCTTCAAAGGTATAATTCCATCATCTCCTTTTATGTATTGACTGATAATTGATGCACAAGAAAGATCATAGTTAAGGGTTTGTAAGAAAATTTTAAAAACTAATTTTTCATCCCTTCCGCTGCGTTTATGTAATTTGATTGCATGCTTATGTTTCTAGCAAACCCAACAGCTTCTTCATGCCTTCCTGTTTCAAATTCCATGTTAAGTCTCCAATTACCGAGGAGCACCATGTAAATATCATAATGAAAGATTTAATTTCCCTGTCAAAATACCATGTCATCCTGTCATCAAAAAAACTAACCTCGTTTTTGCAGGATAAAATCTAAAAAACACATCATGCATACTGTCCTTACCTACATCAGGAAATTGACACGCCTACGTTTTGTTGTAGGTAAAAATTGGTCCTGGTAGTTGGTCTAAATCTAAAGCACCCAGTCCATCCACGGACATGGCTTCTAGTGCTCAACCAGAATTCGCCCCGGTATCCCAGGAAGAGTTCGAAGGACTGAAAAATTAGATATCCGAGTTAGTCAATTTTCTATGAGAACAAAGCAAGGCCCTTAAAGGGAAACAATCTCAAGCTCACACAGAACAGGGAGCATCTGGTGGTAGTGTTGGAGGTCAAGAGACTGAAAAGGTCGAAACTCAGATTCCTAGACCACAAAACCAGGACATGACCAACAAAACCCTTGAAATCACCCCCCCTCGTCAAAGAACAGGAAACTGATGACATTATAAAGAAAGTACAACAAATGAAGGAAGCTTGCTGATCAATCAAAGGGATTGGAGCATTCGGTAGTGTCAATTACTCCGACCTCTGTATATTCCCCGGGGCTCATTATCCCAAAAAATTTAAAACTCCTGACTTCGAGAAATATGATGGAACAGGAGATCCTTACACACACTTAAAAGTATTCATTGGAGAACTCGAATCCTATGCAGAGGACGAGAATCTTCGAATGCAGCTATTTCAGAAAAGTCTAACCAGATAGACGAGAGCATGGTATGCCTGTCTGGACAACTCCAAAACCCACAGTTGGGAAGAACTGGCCCACGCTTTCCTTGGTTAATACAGCTTCCAATCTCAGCTGGCTCCAGACAGATACCAAATTATCAATATCAGGAAGAATAACACTGAATCATTCAGAGAATATGCCCAACGATGGAGACAGGTCGCAGCACAAGTCACCTCAGCCATGACTGAATTTGAAATAGTCACGACCTTCATCGACATCCAAGAAGAGCCTTATTATGAGAGGGTCCTAGCAGGCATATGAAAACCATTCTCTGAAATGATCAAACATAGTGAAATGGCCGAATTAGTGCTCAAATCCGGGAAGATAAAAGATCTAACCGCCCTCGAAGCTGTCGCTGAGCATATCTAGTCTGGAAATTAAGGGAGTAATCCTTGTAGGGTCCACAAGAAGAAAGATGAAGAAGTCTCCTTAGTGTTACAAGGACAAAATCCAAGGGGCGAGTCAAACAGTATGCCCATCCAAAGGAGGAATTATACCCTTTTTCAAAATCAAGCACAGCCTTCAAATCCTCCATTTCTGAAAAATATGGAGGTCAGGCGTCGAAGAACTTTCACCCCTCTAGGGGATTCACTTGAGAACGTATTCAAACTTCTGACAGCCCAAAAGAAGATTGTCCAACTCCTTCCACCAACCAACACTAATGGTCAGAATTTCGACTCAAGCAAGAAGTGTGCTTATCACTCTGGATCTCCAGGCCATGACACCCAAGATTTTTGGTCTCTCAAGGACAAAATACAAGACTTGATTGACAGCGGAGAGATTATTGTCAAGAAGCCTGAGCAACCCAATGTGCAGGACAATCCTCTGCCACAGCATAAAGAGGAGAATGTCAACATGACCAGCACCACAAATGGAGAAGGATCCAATTACCTCCGTTATGTAGAAGAATCAATTCAATCCAACAAAATAAGCCCAGATAGTTGGGAAGTTTTTGAAAGGCGATTCCTGATAGAGAATGAAATAAATTCTCTCAAGGAACAAATCGAGCAGTTAGCAGAACTGGTCGTTTACCAGCATCAGCTCACCAGGAGTATGGTGAAACAAATCAACCAGTCCATTGTCAATCATCCTCCCACGCCGGAGATCACTTCCCCTAGAAATCAATACTAGTCTAATGAGAATAATTATTGGGCCAACAGGGTGGCCGAAGAAGAGAATCTCCGATCGGATGGGAAATTCCTATTTCAGAGGAACTTCACCAACCTAAATCAATCAATGGAAGAAATCCTTCAAATGCTAATCAACCAAGGAATGGTCGCAGACTTGTTACCTCCATTGAACCCTCGAGCCAGAAAATTCAAACCTGACCAAATATGTCAGTACCATTCCAATTCCCCCGTCCATGATACTGATGATTGCTAAGCACTTCGTAACCTAATTCAAGACATGATTAAAAATGGGAACTTGATAAGGGGAAATCAAATCCTCGATCTCCCAAACAATGACACTATTTGGATCCCCACTGTATGGAACCAGAACACAGTGGCTGTCATATCTTGCAATAAGGAGTCAATCCTCACACTTTTAGTACTGCCCTGGAAAGGAGTTCAAGAACTACAAAATCCTTTGAAGGTGGCTGCACCTCAGCCTCTAATCTTGCCCTTCAGACCTCAGTATCCAATCACCAGTCTGAAGAAGGTCCCATGGAACTACGGGAGCGACGAAGGTTCCACTTCAAACAGTATTACCATCCTGTCAAAGGATAATCCACTGTACCTGCCTCAGCAGGTAACCAAACTGGTCATCAAAGCAAAAGAGAAGGTGGCTGAAGAGAAAATCAAAGAGTTGCTCAACAAAATGGGGCACAATGAAATTAAAATAGTGCAAAGCTTAGATGACGCACGTAAACAAGTGTCCATCCTTGACTTGGTCCTATCCTCAGCGGACCATCGCAACATTCTAGTGAAAGTACTAGAAGAAGCTCAGTTACCACATACAGTGGACACCGTGAAATTCTGTCACGTGATAGAGCACATATCTAACAACAACGTGATATCTTTCACTAATGATGATATCCCGGAAGAGGGAACGGGCCACCACAAGTCCCTGCATATATCTGTAATGTTCTCCGGATATATAATCGGAGGTGTGCTCATTGATGGAGGATCATCCCTCAACATTTGTCCATACGATACTTTAGAAAGGATGAAGATCAATCCGAACCGGATCAAAACTAGTCATATGATCATCCGGGCCTTCGATGGATCTCGCCGACAGGCTGTGAGGGAAATAAAGCTACCTTTAGAGATTGGCCCACACACTTTCTACGTATCTTTCCAGGTGCTCAACATCGCCACCGGATACAACTTATTGCTGGGTAGACACTGAATCCACATGGTAGGGGCAGTGCCATCAACCCTCCATCAACAACTCAAGTACATTATCAACGGCAGCCTCATCACAGGGAATGCCCTAACCAGAGTACCCTACCTACATACATGGGGATATGCTAGTGATTAGCCTGGATGCGGGGATTGAACCTGCCAGTTTTCTATCTCTAGAGGTGAGTGATACTCAGTATCTACCTATCAGAGCACCAGCCCTAAAACCTAAAGTCTCCACCGAAGTAATGACAGTGGGGCAAGAAATGGTATCTTCGGATTTCCACCCTGGAGAAGGGTTGGGAAAGGATAAGCCAGGTATCAAGATAGTAGTCCAAATCCCAAGTCAGACTGGGAGAACAGGATTGGGATATTCATCCGGGTCAAGCCGCTGGAACCCACATAAACATCCCAAGGCTCATGCCACCACAATTCTACTGCCAAACCTCACCAATGTCGGATGGGTGAAACCTACAAGGAAAATCCCGACTGCGGTATCAGCCATGTTATTCCCTCCAATCATACCTTTCCATAAAAGAAAAGCCCTCAAGCCTGAGGCAGACAACGAAAAGGGAAAAGAAAAGATCCCGTACGAAGGACGAGACCCATTCACTAACATGAGGGTTATTATCAACTACAAGGGCATGAATGACGAACTCCTAGATAGCGACGACAAGGGTCATGCCCAACTTCCATGCATCAAGAAGGGAAAAGGGAGCTGTTCAAAGAAGATCCCTAGCCCTATTATAAAGGATGTCTCGGTCATCATCCAAGACGAGACAGATAATCACAAATCCCTGATCCTCTAGGTTCATGAGGATTTGACCTTGGACAACTGGAACAGTGTCCCTTGCCTCGGTCAAAAACGGTAAAGGGGAAGAAAGTACATCTGCCATTTAATCATGCTTTCATTTACTGTTTACTTTTGCTTGCACAGCTATAGCAGTAACTTTTGTCATGCGTTGCAAATGCCATGTATGTTTAAGTAGTTGTATATATTAATGAAAGCATTTTTGTTTTCAGGACCCAAGCATTGGATGTGGGTGTCTCTGCTGATGAGATGCCAACCTGTCAAAATGACTACGACTTTGATGTAGAAATGAACTTTGACTTGATTGATATTGATCAAGAGGAGGAAGATGACTATGAGGTGCCCGAGGAGATCAAAGAATGGGTCGAAGATAAACCCAAACCAAACCTCGACCAAACCACCACCATCAACATGGGAACCTCCGAGAACATCAAAGAAATCCAAATAGGTTCAGACCTCACATCCAATCAAAAAGCCGACCTGATCAAACTCATAAAACTGTACCAGGATGTATTTGCATGGTCACATGAAGACATGATTGGCTTATCCACTGATATTGTCATCCATCGAATGCCCATCAAAGATGGATTCAAACCAGTCAAGAAAAAGCTCAAGTGATTGAAACCTGAATGGAGTCTAAAAGTCAAAGAAGAAATTATTAAACAATTTAAAGATGGAATCATCATGGTATCAACACACCCAGAATGGCTATCAAACATAGTTCATGTGCCTAAGCCCGGAGGGATGGTACGAGTCTGCGTGGATTACCGGGATTTGAACAAAGCCTGCCTCAAGGTCAATTTCCTGGTATCGTTCATCCACATCCTGATCGACAATACTGCACAGTATGACATTTATTCTTTCGTGAATTGCTTTGCTGGTTATCATCAAATCATGGTTGCTGAAGAGGATGGGAAAAAACAGCTTTTATCACTCCCTGAGGAACCTTCTGCTATAGACAACTATCCTTCGGCCTTATCAATGTCGGAGCCACGTATCAGCGAGCCATGATGGCCCTCTTTCATGACATGATGCACAAAGAGATCGAAGTTTATGTGGATGACATCATCATCAAATCTTGGAGGGAGGATGATCACATCGACCATCTCAGAAAGTTGTTCAATAGGTTACGTAAGTATAACCTCAAGCTCAATCCCGTCAAATGTGCTTTTGGCGTCAAAGCAGGCAATCTGTTAGGATTCTTGGTAAGCAATCGGAGCATCGAGCTCGACCCTGCCAAGATCAAAGCCATTACTAAAATGTCCGTACCTCGTACAGAGAAGGAGATACGGGGATTCCTGGGAAGGATCAACTTTATAAGCCGATTCATTTCCCAACTCACAGCAACCTGTGAGCCTATCTTCAAGCTGTTAAGGAAGAATTCCTCCACCAAGTGGGACTGAGGATTGTAAACAAGCCTTCCTTGCCATCAAGAAGCATCTGACTGAAGCTCCTATTTTGGTACCCCCAAGGGATGGAGTTCCCTTGTTCATATACCTGTCCGTCAATAACAATGCAATGGACTGCATGTTAGGACAGAAGGATGATAGTAGCAAAGAAAGAGCTATCTACTACATCAGCAAAAGATTCAGCAGTGGTGAACAGAAATACACCGTGATCGAGAAGACATGATGTGCATTATCATGGGCCGCCATGAGGTTGCAACACTATTTACATGGGCATACGACCTACCTCATATCCCGCATGGATCCAGTCAAGTACATATTAAACAAACCAATGCTGAATTGCCGACTGTCCAAATGGCAGTTGATCCTACAGTAATTCTACATTGTCTACGTTACTTAGAAGTCAATCAAGGGTCAAGGCATTGCAGATCAATTAGCTGAAGCACCTTCAGGAGGGTTCGAGCCCCTGGAGATGTATTTCCCGGATGATGGGATCATGACAATTCAACAACTCTAGTTCGAGAATGCAGTCCAACCATGGAAAATGTACTTCGACGGAGCGGTAAACATGGAAGGTGCCGAAGCTAGGGCAGTCGTCATCTCTGGTGCAGGAAAGCAGTATCCTGTGGCTACCAAACTTCAATTTGGCAACACCAACAACATGGCCGATTATGAAGGCTGTATAATGGGTTGAAATTAGCCCAATCCATGCCTATCAAACACCTACTCGTCTTCGGAGATTCTGAGCTGGTCATCAGACAAACCACCGGCGCGTATCTCACCAAAGAACTGTATTTGCTACCCTATCATCAGTAGGTCCTCAAAATATCCAAAGAATTCGAAGACATAACCTTTGTTCATATTCCTCGGGGTCGAAATAACTTCGCTGATGCATTGGCAACGTTGCCTTCATTAATCCACATATCCGATAGGAGTGGATTTCCCAACATCAAGTTCACAATTCAGAAAGCCTCGACATATGGGAGTTACATTGGAGAAGTATCAGATGAAATACCTCCTGTCAAGCAGCCTTGGTATCAAGACATCAAGGAATACCTTCATGATGGATCCACACCCACTAGGGCAAGTCAATCAGAGCGAAAGAGAATTCACAAAATGGCCATGAAGTTCTATTTGAGCGGAGATGCACTTTACAAAAGGGATGCTAGAATAGGCCTGTTAAGATGTCTCGACAAAGAGCAAACCCAAAGACTTATGGATGAAATCCATGGTGGAGTATGTGGTTCCACACATGAGCGATCATCTGCTGGCCAAGAAGATAATCAGAACAGGCCATTATTGGATCTCTCCTAAGGCTGACTGTGACGATCATAGTAAGATATGTTTTTAATTCCAAATACATGGAAATGCCATCCACGCTCCTCCAAATGAGCTGCACAACATGAGTTCACCATGACCTTTCTCTATATGAGGAATGGATGTGATAGGTCCAGTGGAACCAAAAGCCAGCAATGGTCATCGATTTATTTTCACCATGATCGATTACTTGACCAAATGGGTTGCAGCAGCCTCTTTTCCCAAAGTCACAAAAGAGGTCATCATTAGTTTCATCGAAAATAATGTCATTTGTCGATATGGACAATCGGAGGTGTTCGTATCAAAAAATGCCAAAAACCTGAACAACCAAATGATGAAAGAATTGTGCAGTAAGTCCAACATTAAGCATCTCAATTCCGTCATCTATCGACCCAAGATGAACGGTTGTTGTTCGATTTATGTAACGACAATTAACGCGCAAGTATACGCGGTCAACAAGTAATATAAGATAAGTAGGGTGTCGTACCCATGAGGACGAAGTCTTAAATGCAAATCAAATACTAATGTAAGTTATATACTATCTTATCTAAACAAATGATTGGAAGTGGCATTATAAACTATGCGATTACAACTAAAGGAAGCGGGAGAAATTGAAGTAATAGCGAGACAAGCTAGGATTACAATTTCCCTAATGAGTCGCCTAATCTCCTAACTCTCCACAATACAAACAAATCAAGGAATGGTCAGCCGAGAATAGAACTATGCATATGCTTATGTCGAAGGCAAAATGCACATCCCTAGCTAGATGAATCACAATATATCTATCGATGAAAATAACTAGGCTAGGGTCATTAAGCTCAGTCTCAAGGCTACACAAGGCAAATATAGATATGTATATCCTATTAAGCAGTTTATGCACACACTCCTTTAGGCAAGGGCATAACAAGTGTTATTGTATTTTAAAAATCAGATATTAATGTCCAATATTCAATATCCATTAATATCACTGCCAAAAACTCTGTCAAGCATTTAGTCAATAAGCAAGAAATACAACAACCCATTCCCAAAATGATTCATTAATATAAATAGGAGAGAAAGTTAATTAGGCTAAACACTAGGTTACATTGCAATCCTTAAAAGGAATTAGTTCATAACCATGGTGCTAATACACATTTCTATCACATTCAACATTGCTCAGTAATACACAAATAACTGAGAGATTTAGAATAAGAAAACTCCTGTTGTAAGGTTTTCTGTCTCCAAGTCTTATCTTCTCCGTGTAACTCCTGAGCTGTGTATGAAGCAATAACTATTCTCCCCTAAAACACAGCTTCTTTCTGGTCTAGAATCTCCACAAATATTCTTTGTTATCACTGTCTATGGTGATATCCTAGCCGCCGTCCTCTTCTGCTATCTATTTCTTTTTCCCTCCTTTATTTTTAGGTCATTAAACGCTAACCACTGGCTAGGCACCGGAGGTGACGCTGCGGCGCGGAGCCTATAACTGCTTGGTGGCGCTGCGGCGCCACTCACGCTGCAGCTCGAGAATAAGAAGGATCGGGCCGCTGCAGCGCCAGATGACATCAGCATGAACCAGGAGTTGGCGCTGTGGCGCGGGCTTAAGGCTAGGCTCTGGCGCTGCGGTGCCAGAGTGTAGAAAATGACAATTTTGCCCCTGCAAGCTGAAAATGACCTAAACAGCCCTGCATCAAACAGGAAGAGCATAACAACAACAGAATATATACAAAAGCACAACAAATAATACAAAAAACAAGCAACGTCTTAAGCTTTAGAGAATCTGATATGCGATATAAATACCACACATCAGATAGCCCCAAACTTAAGCTTTTGCTTGCCCTCAAGCAAACTATCTAACATCCACACCTACATTACAGGAAGACGCGAATGGGAACTACTACTATAGAATAATACCACGGCTTTAAAGCGTACTTATAGAGCCTCTCCGAGAATAAGACAAACACTGACATGAAAGGGGGCTTAAAATCGAATTTGCAAGCATGAGACTGTACTTGATCCATTTTATGTGAGCGAAAACCAACCATCCAAACTAAACATAGCTCAAAAAAAACTCGCACAGTCGAAAGCTAAAACCAATATGCACACTACGCAACTTAAACAATCAACAAGCATTAAGACTAAGATGCAAGCACATGAAAAGATCAAAAGGCTCTAGCATGAAGACAATAAAATCTGACTCGGATAGTCCTTAATTACCTTAGGCTAAACAGAGCTACCCATAAGTGAGCTTTTGATCAGTGACTCCCAAGCCAGACGGCTTTAGGGCACTAGGCGTGGAACACCCCTATGAATCTAATCACTCGAGCAGCAAAGGCCACGTAATCAACATAAGCCAAATTAGACTTTATAAAATCTGAAGATTATTTGACGAGTGCATTTTATGCTCCATCTCAACATCGGTCCTGCGTTTATGGGCGAGTGCGTTTTACGCTCCATCTCGACCCACCGCAAGACTTTCGATATTCAATCTCCTTTTCAATTAATTTTATTTTTATTTATTTTATTCTACAACATGCCAGAGTCCAAGATCCGAAACTGTAAAAGCACCCAAGCCCTTTATTACCTTGCAGAAATGAAAGATTATAAGAATGAACATACTCTCAAAGAAATCAACGTGCGAAAAAAAATGGAAAAATAATTAGCTAAAACAGTTGATCGGTACTTGCTAAGGACGGATCAAAAATAGTCTCGACTTATTGATTCACAACCCTTAACACATACATGCTTGACACGACTCTAAGAGACAGCCATAACTACTAGGCGCTTGTCATTAGCCACGATCAAAAATTAACAGCTAAAACACCCTCACCCAGCATATTTACAGTTACAGAACGGGGTGAAAGGGGGGATCAAAATAAATTAGGCATGAAGCAACAAAAAAAAATAACACCCTGCCCAAATAAGGAGAAGCCATAACACATGGCATCAAGTAAACCAATTATCTGCACAAACCCCAAAATATAGCTAAAAACATAACAACCAAAATAAAGCACAAGCATTTAAATATTATAAACCAAAACATACGTTTATATACTTAATAAAACCAACGTACCAATGCATCATAACATGCATCCCAAAATAAACCGAAAACATCCACAAATGATAGTCTGGGGCTATACCGCCCAAAAGAAACATGACAGCAATTCATATATAAAAATACTTAAAAAGGAAATCTCCCCCAAGCTTGAAATTTGTCAATGACCTCACTGGCCTTCACCCTCTGGAGCACCATCACCTCCGCCATCATCATCGCCATCATCATCAGCCTGCGCAGGCCCCTCCTCGCGATCCTCTCCTCTGGCTGGAAATGGCGGAGGATAAGGCGCAAAAATTGGAGGCTCTGGAAATTGAAAGGGCATGGACTCTGCGTCGTCTCCTCCCTGAGCATAATAGATACTGGAGACTGTATTTGCGAACTCCGCATGATAGTGATTGAATTGGCTCTGCCATTGAGCCACTGTATCAACCTTGCAGTGGAGAAAATTAAGGCTGCTTAAAATCTCTGCCAAGGCCCCAGGTGGTATAGCCTCAGAAGATGGGGGATCAGGCGCTCGAGCGGAGGTACCAGCCTCCGATGAGGGAGGCGGCAGAGGCCCCGGTAAATATCCTTGACCCTTTGGGTGCGACGGAGGTCCCCCATCCCGTACTCCATAACGGGCTATAACGTGATGATCAATGACAGCCATAGGCGGCTGAGTGATGTCGTCTTTCTCCCATACCACACCCGTCCTTTTGCATAGGCGTGTGATCAAAGACGGGTGAGGGAGTCCGGAATTGACGTTGCTTCTAATGGCCTTTTTAATTGAATCCTGGATAAGAACCCCCACATCAACCTTCAGCCCCATAACAATTGCATACAGTAATACTGCCCTCTCTCTTGTTACATCACTCAGGTGGCGTGTTGGCATGATATTAGCACAAATAAAGGAGTACCAGCCTTACCATAACGACTTAAGGCTTGATGGGGGAAAGAAGTCTTTTCACCGTGGAATTCATTGGTTTTCCACACGGTACCAGGCTTGTAGAGCTTGGTTATAATCTCATTTGTATTGTAACTCCGCATCCCAGACTCCAGATAATCCTTACCATCGTAGTTTGGAGTCCCATACACAGCATTAATGGTACGACTGTCAAATTTTATCAACTTACCCCGAACCGGTACCAAAGCAGGACCCTCAGCATTAGCATTTGCGTAGAATTCCTTTACCACTGAAATAACTGCAGATTCGGGCGGCTTGGTAAAGTGAATCCATTTCATAGTCACAATCATGGAATTCATATGGCCGTCCATCTTGTCATTTGGCCTTAGCCCTCTCTCAGGCACCAAACTCCTCTTTGAAAAATTTTGGGCATATCGCTTCCAGGCTTCCTCACTTGGGAATTTTACAGCATCCCAAAGGGGAGGAGGGGTTCTGGAAGACGGAGGAGGACCTATACTAGTGCGAGCACGCTTTGAACCCATAGCCAACAAACCCCAAGGACAACAAAAAGAAAATTAACAAACGAAAATCCAATGGTTGCTCTGAAGAAATCCTTAACCGCATATTGCTTATAAATAGGATGAAGGAGAAGTAACTGCAGACGGTTGATGGCCCCAAACGGTGAGAAACCAAAAGGGTGTCGCTTGATTTGCCGCACTTGTTGGAAGAAATGGAGATGTGTGTGAGAGAAAAGAGGGGAGAAACAAAAACTGCAGCAAACTGAAACCCAAACGCCTTGCTTAAACTCAAAAACACGGCACTGGCGTTGCGGCGTGGTGCATGGCGCTGCGGCGTGAGATAGATTCAACTTGGCGCTGCGGCGCCATTTTCGGCGCTGCGGCGCGACATCTTGGCGCTGCGGCGCGAATAATTATGAAGGCCTCAACGCTGCAGCGCAACTCTCCAGTAGCTTCCAGCATATGCCGGCGCCGCGGCGTGACATTTTGTGAAAGGACTGGCGCTGCGGCGTGATAGAGAATTTGGAAAAAAGAGCATGGCGCTGCGGCGTGAAAATTAGGCTAACACTTGGCGCTGCGGCACGAGTACTTTGCTTTTTTTTCCCTGCATTCCTGCAGCAAACACCCAAAACCTGAATCAATGCAGAATTTAACTACTAGACAAAGCAATCATACTAACCATTAAACTACATACTAACATACTAATTTAACATCTACAATAATTCTAAGGAAAACCAATTGCACTAATGATAACTAAAGAAAATAACACTAAATAAAACCATAAGGAAATTTTTGATACTGAGATGGGGTTGCCTCCCCATCAAGCGCTTGATTTAGAGTCGCCGGCTTGACTTTCGCCCCGTCTTACACCGGGTCTCCCAAGGTGATGGAGGTGTGTTGCCGGTCAACCTCGCCGCCCCAATAGTGTTTCAAACGTTGTCCATTGACTTTGAAGGTTTCGTCTGAATGAGGGTCTTCGACCTCAATAGCCCCATGAGGATACACTTTAGCAATTGTGAACGGCCCCGACCATCGGGACTTCAACTTCCCCGGGAATAATTTCAGCAGGGAGTTAAAAAGAAGCACCTTCTGGCCTCGTTCGAAGTTCCTTTCGACAATTTTCTTGTCATGCCACCGCTTTGTCTTTTCCTTATACAACTTAGCGTTTTCATACGCGTGCAGACGAAACTCGTCTGATTCATTGAGTTGTAATAGTCTTCGTTCACCCGCTGCATCCATATCGAAATTGAGCTTTTGGATAGCCCAATATGCGTTGTGCTCTAGCTCCACAGGAAGATGACAAGCCTTGCCGTAAACAAGCCTATACGGAGACATTCCGATAGGCATTTTATAAGCGGTGCGGTATGCCCACAAGGCATCATCAAGCTTCTTTGACCAGTCCTTCCGATTAGGATTAACAATCTTCTCCAAGATACGCTTAACCTCTCGGTTAGAGATCTCTGCTTGGCCACTTGTCTGCGGATGATAACCTGTGGCTATTTTATGGGTCACCCCATACTTAGCAAGAAGGGCTTCGAAATATTTGTTGCAAAAATATGATCCTTCATCACTAATTATTTCCCGAGGAGTGCCGAAGCGAGTGAAAATATTTTTCCATAAGAAATTAAGCACCACCTTAGCATCATTAGAAGGCAAGGCGACTGCTTTTACCCATTTGGAGACATAATCAACCACGACCAGAATATAGAGATTGTTGTAGGACGAAGGGAATGGCCCCATGAAGTCAATACCCCATACATCAAACAACTCTACTTCAAGGATATTCTGCAGAGGCAATTCGTGTTTTTTTGAAATGGTTCCTACCCTTTGGCATCTATCGCAGTGCAACACATATAGGTGTGCATCTTTGAACAGGGTAGGCCAGTAAAACCCAGATTGGAGTACTTTAGCAGCAGTTCTTTGGCCCCCAAAATGTCCTCCATAATTAGAGGAATGGCAATGATGGAGCACACCTTCGATTTCCTCCTCTGGCAAACATCTCCGCAGAATCTGATCTGAACATTGTTTGAATAAAAAGGGCTCATCCCAAAAGTATTGTTTTGCATCATTTAGGAATTTCTTCCTCTGTTGATAGCTCAAGATGGGAGGAAGCACTTGACAAGCGACGAAATTGGCAAAGTCCGCATACCACGGGGCTTTACTTTGGACGCCAAACAGTTGTTCATCCGGGAAGAAATCATTGATGTCTTTGATTGCATCTCCCGAATGAGGAGGGTTTTCCAACCTCGACAAGTGATCTGCTACCTGGTTTTCTGTCCCCTTTTTGTCGCGGATCTCCAGATCGAACTCCTGTAGAAGAAGGACCCACCTTATCAGCCTAGGCTTTGCATCTTTCTTCTCTATCAGATATTTGATGGCCGAATGGTCTATGTACACGGTCACTTTTGTTCCAATTAGGTAGGAACAGAATTTGTCGAAAGCATAAACCACTGCCAGCAGTTCCTTCTCGGTTGTGGTGTAATTTAACTGAGCATCAGTTAATGTTTTGCTGGCATAGTAGATCGTGTGGAACACTTTGTCCCTTCTCTGTCCCAACACTGCCCCAATTGCAAAATCGCTGGCGTCACACATGAGCTCAAATGGGAAAGTCCAATCAGGAGCTACCACGATAGGAGTCGAAATGAGTTTTTCCTTCAAAAGTTCAAATGCTCTGAGGCAGGCTTCATCAAACTGAAAAGGCATATCCTTTTCCAATAGTGAACATAGCGGTTTTGTTATCCTTGAGAAGTCCTTGATAAACCGCCTATAGAAACCTGCATGCCCAAGAAAACTCCTAACCCCTTTCACTGATGTAGGCGGCGGTAGACTATTGATGACATCAATTTTAGCCTTGTCTACTTCAATACCACCATCTGATACTCTGTGGCCCAGAATAATGCCCTCTTTTACCATGAAGTGGCACTTCTCCCAATTCAATACAATATTAGTTTCAACGCATCTTTGGAGAACGGCAGTCAAATTCACCAGACAGTTATCAAATGAACTCCCGAATACAGAAAAATCGTCCATGAAAACCTCGAGGGTCTTTTTGACCATGTCAGAGAAGATGGACATCATGCAACGTTGGAATGTTGCAGGAGCGTTACACAACCCAAAGGATATTTTTTGAAAGGCAAAGGTCCCATACGGACATGTGAACGTTGTTTTCTCCTGATCTTCGGGAGCAATTGAAATTTGATTATAGCCAGAATAACCGTCTAGCAGACAATAGAAGGCATGCCCAGCAAGTCTATCGAGCATCTGATCAATAAATGGCAGCGGGAAGTGATCCTTACAGGTGGACTTATTCAACTTTCTGTAGTCCATACATACCCTCCATCCAGTCACCGTTCTGGTTGGAATCAACTCGTTATTCTCATTGGCTACTATTGTCATACCGCCCTTTTTTGGCACGCATTGAATGGGACTGACCCAAGGACTGTCCCGAGATAGGGTAGATAATGCCCGTATCTAGCAGCTTAATAATTTCCTTCCGGACCACCTCTTTCATTATTGGGTTCAACCGCCTTTGATGTTCAATAGTCGGCTTGGATCCTTCCTCCAGTAGGATTTTGTGCATACAAAGGGATGGACTGATCCCTTTAATGTCTAAAATCGACCATCCCAGTGCCGTTTTATACTGTTTGAGCACTAGCAGTAGCTTCTCTTCCTGGCCTTCATCTAAAGATGCAGCTATTATAACAGGTAAAACGGATGAATTCCCCAAGTATGCATACCTCAGATGATTGGGCATGGCTTTAACTCGAGGACAGGAGGTTCTACAACAGATGGTTGGGCCTTGGAAGTAGATGCTTCTGGATCATTCAGCGACTCAAACTGTCTTTGGAACTGTGTAGATCGCTGGGGTGCATCCAGCCAGTTAGCATATTCAACATGGGTGGCCTCCTCCTTAGTACTGGTACCTCTTAGTGTAGCTTCTAAAGGGTCTGTCATGCATGTTTCTGAGAATACTTCCCTGACTGCATCATCAAGCACTTTAATCTGGAAGCAGTCTTCAGGGGTGTTCGGATATTTCATTGCCCTAAACACATTGAAAGTTACTTCCTGATCCTGCACTCTCATAGTCAGCTCCCCTTTCTGCACATCTATAAGGGTTCTCCCCGTTGCTAAGAATGGTCTACCCAGTATTATCGGGACCTCCCTGTCTTCCTCAAAGTCCAGGACAATAAAGTCCGCTGGGAAGATTAACTTGTCCACCTTAACAAGCACATCCTCTACTATCCCCTTCGGGTACGTGAGAGATCTATCCTCCAATTGCAAAGTAACACTTGTGGGTTTGGCTTCATTCAGTCCAAGCTTTTTATATATTGACAGAGGCATCAAATTTATACTCGCCCCCAAATCACATAAGGCCTTGCCAATGAATTGGTCCCCGATAGTATATGGAATCGTGAAACTTCCAGGATCTTTCAGTTTTGGCGGGAGCTTGTTCTATAGAATAGCACTGCATTCCTCAGTCAGAGCCACTGTTTCATAATCTCCCATTTTCCTCTTCTTTGACAATATGTCTTTCATGAATTTAACATAGCTCGGCATTTGCTCCAACGCCTCTGCAAACGGGATGTTTATGTGAAGCTTCTTGAACACTTCTAAAAACTTAGAAAATTTCTTATCAAGCTTTTGTTTCTGCATGCGCTGGGGGAATGGCAACTGTGGGATAGGAGGACTAGCTGTGTTCACTGTAGGGGTTGGTGATGAAGGGCTTTCTTGAGCATTTACCTCACCCCTAGACTTATCATCACTCTGCTCCACAATAGGTTCCTCTCTAGTCACTTCTTCTTGCACTACAGGACTCTCTCCACCCTTTTCATTTATAGTTTTCCCACTCCGGAGTGTAACTGCTTTGCAGTGTTCCTTCCTATCCCGTTTCGGGTCGACATTAGTGTCACTCGGCAAAGTGCCTTGCGGTCGACTATTCAAAGCAGAGGCCAACTGTCCTATTTGGACTTCAAGGTTCCGGATGGAAGCCTCTTGATTACTGCTCCTTGTCTCATTTTGGGCAATATATCATGACAGGAGATCTTCCAAACTAGGTTTTCTTTCCTGTTGAGGTGGTGGATGGTGGAACTGATTATGAGAACTCTGTGGTTGTTGGTTGTACTGATTTTGAGCTTGAAAACCTGGAGGGTTTGAAAAATTAGGCCCTGGTGGTAGGAGGTTGTGCTTGATTGCTATTTGTGTTGCCCCAAGAAAAGTTTGGATGATTCCTCAAGCCCGGATGATAATGAGTAGGGAGACTTGCGTTTTGCTGCCGCCCGTAGTTGGAAACAAATTGAACTGACTCGGGGCTTATAGCACACTGCTTAGTTGTGTGGCTCCCTTGACACAATTCACACAACAATGAGACACTCTGAACATTCTGCACAGCTTGCACTCCCATGGTGTCAAGTCTTTTAGTTAGCGCTGCAACCTGAGCCGCTAATTGTCTGACTGGATCTACCTCATATATTCCTGCTGCTCTTCTAGGGGCCTGCCTATCATTTGGCCATTGATAATTATTGGCCGCCATTGTTTCCACCAATTCATACCCCGCTGTGTGATGCTTAGACATGAACGCTCCTCCAGAAGCGGCATCAATACTCGATCGAGTAGCTCCGGATAACCCATTATAGAATGTCTGGATGGGAAGCCATTCTGGCAGTCCATGGTGGGGGCATTTTCTCAGAAGATCCTTGAATCGCTCCCATGAGTCGTACAAAGACTCTGACTCAAACTGAATAAAAGAGGTAATTTCATGCCTGAGCCTGGCGGTTTTAGCGGGTGGGAAGAACTTTGCCACGAACTTTTGAGCCAAGTCATCCCATGTGGTTATGGAGCCTGACGGAAGTGAATGTAGCCAGCTTTTAGCCTTGTCCTTCAAAGTGAAGGGAAACAATCGGAGTCTGATGGCATTGTCAGACACTCCGTTGCACTTAAACGTATCGCAGATCTCCAAGAAGTTCATCAAGTGATCGTTGGGGTCATCATTTGGTAATCCCCCAAACTGAATATTGGAGCACATTTGGATGGTGCCCGGCTTGATCTCAAAATTGTTTGCTTGGATTGCGGGCCTAAGAATGCTCGCTTGCAAATCTGCGATGTGAGGCATAGCATGCTCCCTTAAAGATTTCTGAAGTTCCTCAGCCATTGTAACAGGAGTATGTATGTCCCGAGCTTTTTCTCTCTGCAGGCGTCTGTACGTTCTATCAACCTCGGGATCGAGAGGTATTATATTCCTACCCCTTCGAGGTGGCATACGCCGTTGAGATCACCTGAAAAGAAAATTAAATAGATAAAGTTAGTCTAAATTAAGATTGTAATGACTTAGCTTTAATATTGATAACAAATAATACTAAGTCCCCGACAACGGGGCCAAAAACTTGTTGTTCGATTTATGTAACGACAATTAACGCGCAAGTATACGCGGTCAACAAGTAATATAAGATAAGTAGGGTGTCGTACCCATGAGGACGAAGTCTTACATGCAAATCAAATACTAATGTAAGTTATATACTATCTTATCTAAACAAATGATTGTAGGTGGTATTTTAAACTATGCGATTACAACTAAAGGAAGCGGGAGAAATTGAAGTAATAGGGAGACAAGCTAGGATTACAATTTCCCTAATGCGTCGCCTAATCTCCTAACTCTCTACAATACAAACAAATCAAGGAATGGTCAGCCGAGAATAGAACTATGCATATGCTTCTGTCGAAGGCAAAATGCACATCCCTAGCTAGATGAATCACAATATATCTATCGATGAAAATAACTAGGCTAGGGTCATTAAGCTCAGTCTCAAGGCTACACAAGGCAAATAGAGATATGTCTATCCTATTAAGCAGTTTATGCACACACTCCTTTAGGCAAGGGCATAACAAGTGTTATTGTATTTTAAAAGCCAGATATTAATGTCCAATATTCAATATCCATTAATATCACTGCCAAAAACTCTGTTAAGCATTTAGTCAATAAGCAAGAAATACAACAACCCATTCCCAAAATGATTCATTAATATAAATAGGAGAGAAAGTTAATTAGGCTAAACACTAGGTTACATTGCAATCCTTAAAAGGAATTAGTTCATAACCATGGTGCTAATACACATTTCTATCACATTCAACATTGCTCAGTAATACACAAATAACTGAGAGATTTAGAATAAGAAAACTCCTGTTGTAAGGTTTTCTGTCTCCAAGTCTTCTCTTCTCCGTGTAACTCCTGAGCTGTGTATGAAGCAATAACTATTCTCCCCTAAAACACAGCTTCTTTCTGGTCTAGAATCTCCACAAATATTCTTTGTTATCACTGTCTATGGTGATATCCTAGCCGCCGTCCTCTTCTGCTATCTATTTCTTTTTCCCTCCTTTATTTTTAGGTCATTAAACGCTAACCACTGGCTAGGCACCGGAGGTGACGCTGCGGCGCGGAGCCTATAACTGCTTGGTGGCGCTGCGGCGCCACTCACGCTGCAGCGCGAGAATAAGAAGGACCGGGCCGCTGCAGCACCAGATGCCATCAGCATGAACCAGGAGTTGGCGCTGCGGCGCGGGCTTAAGGCTAGGCTCTGGCGCTGCGGCGCCAGAGTGTAGAAAATGACAATTTTGCCCCTGCAAGCTGAAAATGACCTAAACAGCCCTGCATCAAACAGGAAGAGCATAACAACAACAGAATATATACAAAAGCACAACAAATAATACAAAAAACAAGCAACTTCTTAAGCTTTAGAGAATCTGATATGCGATATAAATACCACACATCAACGGTGCGATCAAAGTGGCCAATAAAAATATCAAGAAGATCATGCAGAAAATGTTCGCCAATCACAAGGAATGGCCTGACCTGCTACCTCTAATCCTGTTAGCATACAGGACGTCAATGCGCACCTTTACTGGGGCTACCCCCTATTCATTGGTCAATGGCATGGAGGCAATCCTTCCCATAGAGGTAGAGATGGAATCTTTGCTAGTATTGATCGATGCTCAGATAGACGAGGATCAGTGGTTGCAAGACCGATATCATTAATTGTCTATGATAGATGAAAAGAGGGCTACAACCATTTTTCACAGACAGTTATTCCAGCAAAGGATCGCCAGATCTTACAATAAAAAGGTCCGAATTTGACAATTCAAAGAAAATGACTTGGTGCTAAAGAAAGTCCTAGCCAATCAAGATGAAGCCAAAGGAAAGTTCGCCCCAAATTGGGAAGGCCCTTTCATTGTCAAGGAGGTGTTGACAGGGGGAGCTATCAGACTACAAGAAGTGGATGGGAACAAATTTCCCCAACTCATCAATTCAGACGCCATCAAAAGGTACTACGTCTGAGACATATGCATACCCGCATCCGGGTCCTACAAATCAAATCAGGTTTGGTTTTTCACTAGAATGCCAGAACTACGAATGACATGATCTCCCTTAACCCGGGAGTACATAGGCAGCCATTTCTGGTGCTGTCAAACTACAAAAAATATAAAAATACAAAAACCAAACCTTACCGGCAAAGCTGGAACTACGAATGACCTGATCTCCCTCAACCCGGGAGTACGTAGGCAGCTATTTCTGGTGCGGTCAAAACAAATAAAAAAAACTCAAAAAACTCATCAAACTAAACTCAAAAACCCAAGATAAATACTTTTTAAACCTCTCTCCAACCAAACAGCCTGAACTACGAATGACCTGATCTCCCTTAACTCGGGAGTACGTAGGCAGCCATCTACGGCCCGGTTTGACCTTCAAGAAAAAAACAAATAAAAGACCAGTTCTAAGACACCGAAGACAAATAGAAGCTAAATTCTATCAATCTACCCTGGTCAACAGGCCCATCTGAGAGACTCTCTGACATCTCAACTATCAGTCCATCAAGGAGAAGCTCAAGATACATCTACAACTGCGAGTCATGAAAGAGGTGGTAATCACTCAGCAATGATAGTACTTATCCAATCAGGGAAGTGAATCAAAACTATATTTCTCTGATATATAACATTGTTTAATATATACATAATGCCCTATACATGACAAAAATGGCTGATATAGTCTGTGCAGGAAAAATAAAGCTAGCCTATGGACCCAAGGACAAGCGGGTTAGCAATGCCAGCATGGCATCTCTCTATAAAGATGGTGGAGCAGCTGTAAGTGCAGTCCACTCAGCCTCTATACTGCTCAATACCTCCACGATCATCTGCAAGGTGGCACTGTGGTCATCCATATACACACTTATCTCGGTGACCAAACCATGAGTGTAAGATCAAAGAGCAGTACTATCAGCAAAGTGGAAATCACGAGAAGCTATAGCCTCATCCCTCTCCGCAAAAGCTACGTCTCGAGCAATCAAAGTCTCCTCGTTCTCAACATATGCTGCGTCTCTGGCCGAGCAGATCTCATCTTGCTCTACAATAGCTGTATCCCTGGTAGATCTAAGCTCCTCCTGCTCAATCAATCTAGCATTCAAAGTGGCCCTGAGCCCATTTCTCTCCGCCAAAGCTAAATCTCTGCCAAACAAGGCAACCAACATTTGCGCTCTAGCCTAATCTCGCTCAAAGGTCATCCTGAATAGTGAGTCCACTAAAGCCGGATCCGTCTTTGCAGGAATAAACGACGGATCACTCACTAGATCCTTTGTTAAACTCATGAACAGCTCATCCTCGGTAGGAGAATCCAAATCCTCCATAGTCTCCTCGTCGTCGGAGTCCACAATCGTATATAAATGAGGCTCTACTACTACAACTACGGTCTCTGCCTCCAACAATGCAGAATACTCTGGAGAACGACCTGGATAGCTACCAAAGAAATCAGCCCTCTCTCGATGAGTCCAACACTCATATACTCTAACCAAGTCGTTGGATGACATAGAAGAAGCTGACGTCCTCTGATCAACAGACCCCTCAAAGTGGTGCAAACTCTGTAGTTGATCAAACTGACACATGACTGCCAGGGGATGATAGGTAGTCACTCCCCTCAAACCCGCTAGGGGCAAATAATCAAGGCCAGAAGCATGGGTGATAAAGCTATATGGGGACGCTAGCCCTGAGCATGGCAAGATCGAGAATGGATGCTCAATATTAGATAGAAATGCCAACCATGACTCTGCATCAATGCACTCCGCAGGCTGAAAGGAGTAAACTGTGGATGTCTTATGAGTGAAGCAAAAACCCCGAGGCCTGAAGAATCCAATCGGTCGTATATGTGACATCAGCCATATATACAGCAAGACCGAGTTGCTAAAAAACCCCTCTGGATGGGTACTACAATATGTGGCGGATCTAAATATCTCAGCCAATATTATTAGGACGATGGTGCTACCCTGTCTAACGGCCCGAACCACAACTACTAATCCCACGTCCAAATGATCAAAGTGAAGCGGCATATAGATATATGCCACAATACACATCAGCAGAATGTCTACTCTGGCCAAATGCCATGCCTCTGCTGAAATAATAAAATTTTCGACATGGCGATCATAGCTGTCGAGCTCGACAAATCGATCGATCAGGAAATCAATCAAGATCACGTGTCCAGATACAATCTCGTCCCTGATCAAGCTCTGACGGAGACCAGACATACGGGTAAACGGTCTCCTCATATCACTAATAACCGTACGAGCACACGGCAGATCCAGAGCCAACCCAGTAAATCGGTCGTACTCCTCGAGAGTCGGCGTCAACACATGCCGCCCGAAGCAGAACACCTGTCTCTCAGGTATCTAGAAGGGTAAAATGCCATCAATAAATCCAGACGGCACCCAAAAATCTGCATGGGCCAATGAATGCCCCAGCATGTGGTCCACTATCCCTCTGACTGGGTAGGGCAGGCTCTCATACCACGACCTCAATGATGTGGCCACCTCAGAAAGTGGTGAATGCTCAATACGGCTGACCGCAGATGACGTCATATGTAGCACCGTACCACAAGACCATCCAGAGGTCAAATCAAGTCGCAGCTGTCTGAATGTATACACATGACATAATATATAAATGATGACAAATATAAACATGATGCGATAGATAGAAAAGATCATGAATATCTATAACAAACTATCTACTGCAGGACATCATCCCTGTCTGATAATACAAAGCAAAAAGGAAAATACAGGGAAATGGGGCACCACCACCCGACTAATACAATGGTCTATCAAAATGATGACACGACCGCCAAATAGCCAAAATAATGGCTAACCAAAATTATAGCGCTAATAGCTATCAGAGGAAGTCAAAGACATCAGTGTCAAAGCGATCGACCTGCCCATCTCCTCAGTGGATACAAAATCGCTGCTATCAGGCATGTCTGGGAGGTATAAGGGAGGATATATCTCTGCATAGGTGCTTCTAAATGGACCAGAAGAGGGACCCGCTCCTGAGCTGGATGGGTAAAAAGAAGATGCCTCTGACGGATCTCGGCCAAGATGTCTGATAAAGAAACGGGCATGCTCTAACTCCTTGGTCAAATCTGCTATCTGGTCTGTATGAGTAGGCTCTATAAGGCAAGCTATCCCATTTGTCATCATCACGAACCCTGGCACGATGTCTGCCATGAACTGAGTGGCACGAGTCTGAGCTCCAATAGTGTGAGGACTCCACCAACTGCTAAAGGCCTCCGGGCTGTACGGGCCCTCTGATAAGGCGAAGCCATCTATGCCCTCCATAGGGATATCTGTCAATGGCAAGGTCAATGGACAATGATGCCAAATAGGAGGAACAATGGGAATACGAATCTTCCCTGTAATGCTCCTAATGGCACGCTCTCCAAGATAGAGCTCCCAGCCTCCCACAGTCAACAAAGGGACTCTGCGGGTCGATAAAACAAACTTCTGAGCTATAGGGATGCCTCCCTTAAATCTAATGGTCAAAAACTCAGAGGTATACGGCGTCCAGGTGATCGAACCCACCGTCAAAAGCTCCAACTGCAAATGGGCGTGAGTAAATCCCTCAGCAACCGGGACCTCCATCAAAGTGGAGTGATGTCATCTCCATCCCCGAGGATAGGTCTCTAGACCTAGGGCAGAAGCAGGACGTAGGCAAGGAAGCCTCTCAAATGCCCAAAGCTGATCATGCAAATATCAAAAGTCCTCAGTGACCAAAATTGACAAAAATGAATGCTGAAATCAAAAAGGTACAGAAAGATGTACTCACCAGCAGAAATGGATAAAATCCTAACCAAGCCTCCGTCACACCCTCCGAAAGTATGCGCATGCCACGGAGAAAATAGGAAAAGGTATAGTAGCCCTAATCATAGTCACTGAGGCGCTCTATATGTCGAGTGGTGCTAATCAAGGCAAAGGACACAGTAGACGAGTTGTCCGCCACAAAATAGTCCCTGATGATCGACAAAAACAATCACCTCAGAATGTGATCTCTAGCCCTCTGATCATCAGGCGGGGGCTCCTGTAAAGTCCCATCTTGGGCATCTGTACTCAAGAGACCAGATCGGACCGTCCGACCCTTGAATGCTGTCGTAAGGACTCCCAACAAGGATCAGACGACAGTGGGCGTAATATCAGCCACGACAGGCACCGGCTCGCCCTCAAACTCAATGCCGATGATAAATCTCTAATCCTTAGGAGTTATCATCACCTCACAATCTAGCAGATGAAGGGACTGAGTCTGGTGGAACCGGCGCTCAGATAAAGCCCTCATATACCCCCAGGGGTAACGACGGGGAAGGATCGAGAAAAAGGCCTGAAAGCACCAGCCATCTACGATATCCCTATAATCCTCATGCAGAGTGTGATACAGGGAATGCACGCTAAACTAGTTCCCTCGAGGCTGCGTAAAGCCGGGAACCTGCATCAAAAATAAACCCGTGTCAAAAACCTGAGCCTCGAGAATGGCAAAAAGGAAGAAAAGAATCCAGAGAGAAGAAAATTTCAAGTCACCTCGTTGGCATGAAGATATCTCGAAGGATGGCAACTCAAGTCGCCCAACAACTCTTGCGTCTGCAAAATAATGCCAGGGACCTTCGCACGTGGAGCCTGAGCGATAACAGGAGCAACAAAAGGAGCCTCTTTATCGTCAACGTCAAGTGGTTGCTCGTCCTGTGCTGGACGAACCACCGCCTCCACCAGTTTACGAGGGTTCCGAGCCGGACGAGGTTGAGGAACATCAGAAGCCCTCCTCCGTCTGATACCTGAGAACACCCTGCTAGAACTGTCAGGCCTATCGCGACCCATCGCATACACCAATACTCCAAATAACCTCAGAAAGGGTGTGGTAAGCCTAAAACTTGTGGCTTATCATTTTCAATCAGTCCGTCATATATCTCTAGGTCCTAAGACATGCATGGGTCGGTCAAAAATACCCAGTAAAGTCAAAACTGCATGTTTTCAAAATGTAGAAGCTAAAAACCTGCATGGGTCAGTCAAAAATCCCCAGTAGAGTCAAAAATGCATGTTTTTCAATGCCTAAGATTTTGGAAAATTTTCACCAGAGTCTCCTTTGTAAAATGGACTGTCTATATGCACGCAGGCATGTCTATGTGGCCATTTAGTAGCACACCTACCCAAAAATAGAAAGAATTCATATTTATGAAAAAAATCAAAAGTCAACCTCATATGGTAGCCAAATTACCATGGACATTTTAGTTAAAATTTTAGGCTCACTAGGCCTCAAAAATGATAACTAAACTGATCAAAAAGTGAAAAATAGTAGTGTCTCAGAACCTAAATTTTCTTACATCCAAACATGCATTACAGTAAGATATGTATAAATATGTAGTCAGAAAATTTTTAGCAGGTCATATAGGCATACATTTTTCATACATTGCGTCTGAAAGGCCCCTGAGTGGTTCGCATGCTTTTAACGGTCAAAACATGGGAAAAAATACGTAAAACGTTACTTGCGCTGTGCTGATCGTGTAGGAACTGACGGATTTAGAAAACAACTATTCAAGCTCCGTAGATCTGAAAAAGAAGATCGAAATCCGTTTGGAACTCAAAACTGAAACTTGAAAAATGAAAATCCTGCAGCCCATTAAATAGCCCAGTGGAAGCGGGCCCACCTGCGGCTGCCGAACCTCTGCCTGTGGCACCCCAGGGTGGGTCCCACTCCCCCGGGCTCTGTCCAGTTTGGGTCAAAACGGAGTTCTTATGTGCTGTCGAGTCAAATCTAAAGAAAAATCGCTACGCGATTAAGCGGTTTGTCCTGAAAATCTGCGTTTAAGCAGCGGGAATCTGAAAGAAAGGGAAACCCCATAGAGAGCCTTGGTATTCATCCCGGAGCCATGTCTGGGGATCAACAGAGCAAACTGCACAAAAACTGCACAAAAACTGTGTAAAACTATCAAAAACTGCCACTTTAGGAGCGTCTGGTACATACCAAAGCCGATTTCAGTCGTTGGTTCTACCCCAGCGAAGTTCGGGTACAGAACAAAGCAGTTTCAATCGTTGGTTCTACCCTAGTGAAGTTCGGGTACAGACCAAAGTAGTTTCAACCGTTGGTTCCATCCCATCGAAGTTCGGGTACAGACTGAAGTCAATTTCAACCGTTGGTTCCATCCCAGCGAAGTTCGGGTACAGACCAAAGCAGTTTCAATCATTGGTTCCATCCCAGTGAAGTTCGAGTATAGGCCGAAGCAGTTTCAGCCGTTGGTTCCATCCCGGCAAAGTTCGGGTACAAACCGAACCAGTTTCAACCGTTGGCACAACCCTAGAGAAGCGTCGGGTACTGACCGATGACAGTTCAGCTGTTGGCACTGTAACGAATGAGATTTCTTATATTAATTGTAAATATTTATTGAATTAAATAAATATTTTACTTGATTTATTTATTGAGATAAATAAATAAATTGTGTGATTATTGTGGATTAATTTAATTAAGTACAATAGAAGTAATGGTGTAGCATAATTCTAATTTAATTGAGAATAATTAAATTAGAGTAATATTATGTGCTAAGTGGTTATAGTGATTTACTAATTGTTATATGAATAATGATTAATAAGAGAATTACAAGTGTGTGACAATTTAGTATTATGTACAATTTTAACTAATGAGTGTTCACTTATATTTAATTAAATTAGAAGGTTGCAATTTAATTAAATAAAGTGTAGAATTTAAACTATGGGTTAAAGAATTTATTAAAAGAATTGAAAAGGGTTTTAAATTAATTTTACCAAACAAGGCCCTTACTTTTGTTTTAAACCTGTTTTACAAAACATGGCCTTAGTTAATAAAAATCTATTTTTTAAAAAAAATAATGTGGTTTTGCCAAACATGACCTTAGTGCTTTTCAAATTCAAAAGTTGTAACCTATATATTAAATAATAGTTAGTGTAGGTAATTAATATATAGGAGTTATATGTTTTATATAATTATATGTATTATATGTATATCAGTATATACAATAGTACGTTAATTTTAGAAAACAAACAAAGAAAGAAAAATAGAGGAAAGCTAGAGAGAAATACTCAGAGAAGAAGAAGAGAGAAGAAGACGAAGGCTTGAGAAAAGCAAAGGAGAGCTATACACCATCATCATCTCCATCTCTGCTCCTAATCCAAGCATGAAAGGGTATAATTACTACCTTATAATTCTAAGAACTTATTTAGTTGTTTTCTTTGATTTGAGTTCTCTGTGAAAATTTCTTCTCATGAAATTGATGATGTTAGTGTAGATATGTAGAAATTATGTTTACAAACTGTTTATAATTGAATTGTATGCCATAAACAAGTTTTCAAAAATCAAATTGTAGTAGAAACAAGTTTTTATGGAGAAATTATGTTATAAAAATTTTATATTTTTGGTTGAGTTAGAATGAAAGATTGATGTAAACATGAAATTTATGTGTAATATGTGTTATAGCATATTTATATATGAGTTATATAGTTGTTTTAGCGATTCAATCCACGTAATTAAGATGAACATGAAGAAATCATGTTCATAGTAATTTACTGTGAACTAATTTAGAAAATAGACTTTTAAACTATCAAATTGGTGTTGGATTATTGATTATTGTGTAAGTTGATCATGGGTTATGTTAATATATTAAGAATTAGAGTTAGTACAATTGGAATTTCATGAATTGGTTTAAAATCGAATTCACAGTAGCAATGTTTGTCAAGAACGCTTGATATTGTGTTTTTCTTCAAAAGATTATGAAAACTGTGTTTTGATTATGAGTTGTAATGGTTTTGGATGTTATAATCATGCTAAGAGTCTAAAATTTTGTTGTCATTAAGTTTCATGTACATCATGTTGAAAAAAATCAGATTTTGGTGTGAAGAAATAAGCCAAATTGGCTTATTTCTCTGCCGTTCACGAGCTGGGGGAACCCACCAGTAGTGGGCCCAGCCCCAGCAGGGCTTTTAACCTTGGGGGACCCGCCCCAGCAGGTTAACCTGCTGTCTGGGTAAAATTTTTATGCTTCGTTGAGTTTTTGTGCCGTGTTTGTTTAGCTAACGCATATTGATGACTTGTTAAGTGTAATAGATAATGAGATAACATACTTTTGATGTGTTTAAGATAATTTGAAGTCTTATGTTATTATATTACGTGTGTACTTGGAAATTATTATCCTAGAGTATGATATAATAATTTAAAGTGTTATACGTGTATGATCGTGAGTTAAACTCACATTTGTGGCTAGTTAGTGACTTATGTTGTAAACCACGTTGTGAGTTGAACTTAAGTAGAAGTTCCATGACGTTAAGGTAACAATCGTGTACTAATTGATATTATAAAAACCACGTGACATGTAGGGTAATTGTGGAAGTGGTTAGTAATAGTAAAGTGTAGCTTACGCTTGAGGCAAGTTCTCTACTCCTTATTTTTTTTACTTAAGCAAGCTTTCTAATCATTATTCTTCTACGTTATGCAAGTTCTTTCACGGTATCTTTTCATTGTGCAAGTTTCTAACCTTGCTTATTATATCATGCAAGTTTATTTTCGATTCTTAACTTGTTATGTATTGTACAAGTTATATTATATTCTAATATTCATAATGCATAAGTATTGAAGTTATTATCATAATATTGTGATCTTGACTTAATTGTTCAAGCAAGATCCACCAATCTTTCGAATGCTTTTAGTTATTCCAAAGCATGTCTAGTTATTATAAAATCTATTGTTGTATCTTACATTTGGTTCATGATTCTTATATTATCGAACTGTTAAAGTATTGTGAGTCGATTCAACTACTCCTTAGTTGATGATAGTTGAAACTCTAAATTTCCTTTTAGTTATCCAAATCAAACTTTCTTTGGTGCGGACTTGTACTCAAATACTGAGATGAACAACCCTATTTATTAAGGGAGGTTACTACGCGAAAGCGTTAAATGTTTGTGCACAATACATGGTACGAAGGGCTGATCTCCCTAAGTACGAGTTAAAGGTCCATAGTCAATGACTGTTACAGGTTTAAATAGAAATATTTATAACCTAAGACATAGTTCAAGGTAGTATGACCCTCTGATAAATTCTATATTCGAATTTTAAATATGATTAAAAATTATTATTCAATTCTTTATTTTGATGAAAGTGAAGTTATTCAAACTCTCTTGATGTTATTCAGTCATGGCATATTTTTTTATATTTCAAGTGAGCTTTTGTTTGCTCACTCTTGCAGATTTTATAACCCATTGCAGTTAAAGCCGAGAATGTTGACATACCATCAACAAGTAAAGGGAAAGGAAAGATGAGCAAGTGAAGACTTGTTGTTTTCAATCTTGATTGAAATAAGACTAGTTTATGATATTTTATTTCTGCACTTATTTGTTATGTTAAAGTTAGTAAACCTGGGATAATTTTGGACTAAAGTTATAATCCTTTTTCATAAAGAATATTTTATTTAATTATGAGGTTGTAATTTATTTTGAAATTCTTTATTATTGGGTAGATGTATGATTTATTTAGAAAATGAACACCAAATTTTGTGGAAACGAAGTACCCGGATTTGGGGGTGTCACAGGTTGGTATCAGAGCAGTAGGTTATGAACCTTAGGTGGGGGATAAACCTTAGGTAGTAGCCTGATAGGAAGATCGAAAAGATAGTGGTGATAGGTAAAGATAATAAACTACCTTATGTGCTATGTGTTTACGTTTAAGTATTCAGAGAATGACGACTCGATATCATGTAATAATAAACTTTAAAATTCTTTTGTCAGGATGACGAACGTTGGAGAGTCCAGTCAGGCTAGAGAAGAGTTACCTTAGGTGTTTAGAGAGGAGGAGCCTCGAGACATCCATGTTGTCTAGGAGCAGCTGGTTAGGAGAGAGCCATCTCTAGTGATCACCGTAGCTAGTCGAGAGCATGAGCTGACACTTATTCCAGAGGAGGAAGAGGAGGAAGAGGATCCCGGAGAGGAATTCCCACCTCACTCTACTAGTGCTGAGATGTACGAGGCAGTCTACGACAGTAACATGGAGCTACATAGTCGAGTCGGAGAGCTCGATGAAACCATCCAGCAGCGGGACGAGACTATCGAAGAGATGGAAAGTGAGCTAGGAGAAGCACAGTGGAAACTAATTCACATAAAGAATGATAGAGACGAGGCCCGAGTCCAGCTAGCAAAGCTGAAGCAAGACATCCAAGAAGAGTCAACGAAGCGTGCTAGAGCTGAGGAAACAAGCTTGAGGGCTACTCAATGAGCTAAAGACGAGACTGAAGCCAAGAGGGCCAAGCTGAGGGAAACAGAATACGCTTTCCATACGGCCATAGATAGGGCCTAGGATCGTGTCTTTTATTACCCAGCTCAGTTCCAAGGTTTACCATGGTATGTGGTGGACTGAAGAACAGTGGTTCGGGTGATGGAGGAAGAATGCAGAGAGGCTGTGCGACGTCTTAACATGCCTAGGCAGTAGAGTCCTTAATTATGTGTTTCTTTTTGTAATAAATGTAAATCCCATAATTTGAGATAAGAATGGGATGAGATAATAATGTAATCCTGTAACTTGTTCCAGTTCAGGAAAGATGATGTAAATAGCAGAGATGTTATCTAATCTATATTTTTAGAATTTACGAGTAATAAATAAAAGAAGTTTATTGATGTGCTATGTGTTCTATGTGAACTGAGTTATTCAAACATTTAAGTATGAACTTGAATACTTAAGAATTGAATAAAGGATCTAATAATAATATTGTCTTAACAGAAAAATACCTCCTAGAAGAAGACCTACATGTCAAAACCCCGAGGGTTCGACGAACAATAACAACAACAACAATAACGATGGGACGAATCCCAACTCTGTTCAACAGTTGGTGAACCTATTGACAGGAGCCCTTGGAAATCAACCGCAAGTGTAGGGCACAACGTTTAAAGAGTTTAAGGCAGTAGGACTGCCTGAGTTCAAGGGATTGGTAAACCCTATAGATTCCCAGACGTTGGTAATGAAAATAGAGAAGGTCTTTGACGTGGCTAGGGTTAGCGAAGACCAGAAGACGGCATTTACGACTTTCATGTTGAAGTTGGATGCTAGTTTCTGGTGGCAAGCCAACAAGACCAGAGAGGGTAAAGGAGTGATACCATGGGAGCATTTCAAAGAGATGTTATTTAAAATGTACTTCCCTGTGAGCTCGCAGGACCAAATGGAGGTCCAATTTCTAGAGCTTAAGTAGGGAGGGATGACGGTGTCGGAATACTCCATAAAATTCAACGAACTGGAAAGGTTCGCTACATACTAGGTCAATACTGACGCTAGGAAGGCGAAGAGGTTTGAGTAGGGACAGAAACCATGGCTCTACAGCAAGGTCTCCATGTTCCAGCTGAACACGTTTGCAGCTGTACTGGAAAAGGCCATTCTCGCTGAAGGAGGGAGTAATGTCGTGACTAAATTCAACCAGGACAAGAAGAAGAAGATTGAGACGGAAAACAAGGCTGGTGGTAGTGGGGCTATCAATTCGAAAAGGAAATAGAACGATAATACCTCTGCTGGGAGTCAGCAGGGAGGCCAGCAGAAGAGGAAGTTCGAAGCATGTGCTACATGCGAGAAGAATCACACTAGAGTGTGCATGAAGGGGAAGCGGGTGTGCTTCAACTGTGGTCAGGAAGGCCACATTGTGCCAAATTACCCGAACCTAAACATGGGAGCTTGCTACACATGTGGATCCAAGGATCACATGACTCATAATTGCCCAAAGAAGCCAGCGGTAGGGTCAACAGGGAATGAAGAAAATGGCAGCGGCAGCACTCTGACTATCGCTGGACCACTGCAAGCCGTTTGACCCACTGCCAGCACATTCAATATGACGGTGCAGGATATTGTGCAATCAAAAGATGTGGTGGCAGGTATTATTCCGATCAATAGTATAAATGCATATGTATTATTTGATTCGGGTGCTACTTGTTCATTCATATCTGATGATTTTGCTAAGACCCTAGACTTACCTAGAGAGGAATTAGTTTACCCCTTAAACATAGAAATTGCAAATAGGAAAGTTAATCCTGTGATGCTCCCAAATCCGGGTTCTCTAACCTCGGACTAAGTGCTCACAATACATCATCATTAAAAGCATTCTATATACTATTGCGGAATAATAAACATACATTGTTCATTATAATAAAGTCTTACAAACATATCCCAAGGTCTATTACCTTAACTTAAACATACCTTACTTTAGTTACATATATTAACAAAAAAGGTTTACAACCCATCAAACATAGTATTTCATGATACATATACATTTATATTAACTATTCCTGAACCTTTCCTTTGCCCTTGTCCTTCTTGGACGATTCTGGCTTAGCTGCAACAATTGTCATGATATAGCAAGGGTAAGAAACTAATTTGCTTAGCAAGTTTAAATTCAAAGGAGATATATCATGATTAGAAAAGAATTTAGCTTTCAATGTTCAACAAGATAATCGATTGTGAAAGAACATGAATTACATTTCTATAACTGTATATCCGAATAAATGAATAACAGATGCTGAGTGGTTTTAAATAACCATGAACATATACTAAGGTTGCCAGTATTTAAACTGGTCCTTTTAATAAAGTTTGGTAGTCAAGGGGATCAGCCTTTTCCTACCCGGTGAAATATGCATAATCACTTAATATACTAGCAACAATTGTTTTCCAATAATGCTGTAGTAAAACTGTTCTTTTTCTCAGTCAAGAGTCCTTACCATTTCAATTGGTTAGGCATCGCTTTCAAAATATATTTGATTTAACAAATTTAAAAATGCTTGATCTAGCTGATAAAACTAGCATAAATCCATATCATAAGCAGTTCATGAATGAAAGAACTTTAACTAATTCACAGTTCAATAATAATGGAAAAAGAATTTAATTGCACAAAGTGCGATTTTTCAACAATCAGTAAAGATATGAATAATCATCAATAACTATTCACTAACATGCTTTTGAATATAACTCGAGTTTGAGTTAGAGAACTTGCCTCAATCGCGATCTACTGCTATGCAATTTAGTTTAGCTTCTTAGAGAAAAGACCTATAATAGATTTTTCAATCAGTCATAGCATATACTCACTTATAATCTCAGTATTCCATGTTAAATTGTCTAACATTTAATCATATAGTTAAGTACTAGACATTACGTTAAAGTCTTAGTGTTATTGTTACTTTTCAATAACCTTTTAATCACTTCATTGCTTAATCCCTCCTTATGTAAGCTCTTCTTTATTACTTAGTAAGTTAAATGTAACGATTGAGAATTTTATATATTAATTGTAAATATTTATTGAATTAAATAAATATTTTATTAAATTTAATTAATGAGATAAATAAATAAATTGTGTGATTGTTGTGGAAAATTTAATTAAGTGCTATATGTTTAATTAAATTGATATGTTGTAGCATAATTCTAATTTAGTTGAGAATAATTAAATTGGATTTAAAATTATGTGCTAAGTGTTTGTTGTAATTTATTAAGTTTTACATGAATTGAGTTTCAATTGTGACAATTGAGTATTATGGGTGTATTAATTAATGAGTGTTAGTTTTATTTCATTGAATTAGAATGATGTAATTTAATTAAATAAGTGTAGTATTTAATCTATGGATTTGAAGAATTATTAAAAGAATAGAAAAGGGTTTTAAAGTGGTTTTACCAAACGAGGCCCTTGTATTTGTTTAAATCTATTTTACCCAAACAAGGCTTTAGCTAATAAAAGAATTGTTTTTAAAAGGATTTTGTTTAGCCAAACATGGCCTTATACTTTTCAAATTCTTGTAACTTATATATTAAATAGTAGTTAGTGTATATATTTAATATATAGGAGTTACATATATTATATATTACTTGTATTATATATTATATGTATATACTACCAGTATGTTAGTTTTTCTAAAGCCTAAGTCTAAACAAAGAAAAGAAACAGAGAGAAAGGGTTAGAGAGAGTTCTCAGAGAAGAAGAAAGGAAGAAGAAGAAGAAGAAGAAGAAGCGAAGCTTGAGAAAATAAAGTAATCATCATCTGTAATAGACGAGAATTTATTTTTATGTGTGATTCTAGGGACATAATCCTTTTAAGGAGGGAAGATTGTAACGATTGAGATTTTATATTTAATTTTAAATATTTATTGAGTTAAATAAATATTTTATGTGATTTATTTATTGAGTGAAATAAATAAATTATGTAATTTATGGAAGTGATTTAATTAAGTGTTATATATTAATTAAATGAATGTGTAATATTTAATTTAATTGATGTATATTAATTTTATATTATAGTTCTAATTTAATTGAGAGAATTAAATTAGATGATTTATGTGCTAGTGTTACATGAATTATAATTAGCGAGTAATTATAAAATGTGACAATTTTATGTGATTAATTAATGTTGAATTTTAATTGATTAAATTAGTTGTTAAATGATTTAATTAATTAAAGTGTGACATTAAAGTATGTGTTAAAATGATTTAATAAAATAAAAAAAATTGTTTTAAAATTGTTTTGACAAATAAGGCCCTTGTATTTGTTTTAAACTTATTTTACAAAGCATGGCCTTGGTGACTAAATTTTTTTAAAAAAATTAAAGAGTTTGGCCAAACAAAGTTTTAAGGCTTTTTGAATTTTAAAACTTATGTAACTGATAATTTAATTAGTGTATTAATTATAGTTAGTACGCGTATTATATTATATTATGTCAGTTTTATTCTACGTTAGTCTATACTACGTGAACTGTCCTAAGCCTAAGTCTAAGAGTTGAGAAAAAAGGAGAAAACAGAGAAGAGTTGGAGAAGAAGAGCAAGGAGGAAGAAGAATTCCTAGAATCAAACTCGTATTATTTTCTACGTCAACCCATTAGCAAAAATGTATCATCTAGAATTTCTAATTATTATGGAATTCCGTTATATGTTTTGTGTGTTTGTCCTCTATTAAAAATAAGTTTTCATGAGATTATATAAACATGAATGTTATATATGTAGATTGTAGTTATGTGTTGCTGTAGTGGGTTATATGCTTTAAAGAAATTTCAGAAAAAACCAAATTGATATTGGAGTATGTTTTAATAAGAATTTATGTTCTTATGTGCTCATACGGTTTTGACCAATTTTAGAATGAAAATTATGGAGTTCGTATATGTTAATGTTCATGTTTAGAATTGGTTATGATGTTGTATTTATTTATGAGGAGATTACATGTGTGGTAACTTGAATTGGTTAAGAATTGAAGTTACAATGAATGGTTTTGAGAAAATATAGGAGTTTTTATAAAATGTCAAAATTGAGTTTTTAAAACCTTTGATTCTCGTTGTTTGGACAAATTCGATGATTGGTAGTGGTTATAGCATGAGTATTAAGGCATGGGTATGAATTATATTGTCTGTGTTGCTATATTTTTGAGTTTGTTGGCTTGTTTGGGTTGTTCGGTAAAGCAGAGGGTCGCAACTGTCTGTGTCTGGCCGTGTTGTAGCGCAGCTGCGCCGGCAGCAAGGCAAGGAGCAGCGCAGCTGCGCTGCTTGCCCTTCCTGATTCATTCCCTGCGCAGCTGCTCCGGTTTTAAAGCAGCTGGCTGCGCAGCTGCGCCATGTTCAGTGCAGAGGCAGTGATGCTAGTTTACTTGTGCAAGTTATTTTGGAGCCTAATTTAATTATTTTATGAATGATCATGTATTACTATAACATGTTAACATGAGTTTGATAATGTCGTATTTAAAAAGAAAAATATAAAAAATGAAGTTGTAAATCTTAAAATAATATTTGAATTGTTAAATTATAATTGTTCTATGAGTTACTTTTAAATTATAAATTGATTATTTAAAATTAAAAGTTAGTGTTTAATTTAAAGCATGATATTAGTTGATTTATTTTAATCAATTAGATGTTAAATTAAATTATAATTTATGTAATTATAATTTAATGCATGTTTAATTATGGATTTAAAATTTATAAATTGCATGGTTAATTATGATTTGTGTAATGATAATGCATGATATAGTTTAATTAATTATTAATTATGAATTGGTGATAATTTAAGAGGTAATTATAATTGAGTAATTATAATTAGATTAAGTGTTTAAATTATAATTTTTAATTATAATTTAGCTAAAACCATAATTAATTTAATTATGTGAGTATGTGTGTGATGTAATTAACTATGTAATAGTTGATTATTATTATTTATTTTATTAGAGTGAGTTAACCATGATGGTTAACCACTTATGCGAGTTAGTTATGTGTTAACTGATTTAGATTATTATAATTGAATGTGTATAGGAAGTGTTTAAGTACGTGGTTGAGTTAAGTAGCTTGCGCGTAAGGCAAGTCTTCTAACCCTAAGCTTGTTAATTCTATACAATTTCTTGAGTTCATATATTCATTGTTGAGAATGTCCTTTCCATTTCTGTATTGGACAATTATTTATTTAACTGAAATGATCTTAACTTATTGTTCAAGTAAGATCCAGTTATTATTTTAAATGCTTTAAGTTGATTCTAAAGCATATGTTAGTTCATAATTCTATTATTTACGAATTATTGAAAGACAATTCAACTAATCCTTAGTTGATGAACGTGAACTCTAAATTTCCTTGTAAGCTTATCAACTAATCACTTATCTGATAAATAAGAATTCTAAATTATCCTTGTAAGCTTATCCAAACTAAACTTTCTTTGGTGCGGACTTGAATTCAAATTACTGAGTTGAACAACCCTATTTACTAGGGGAGGTTACTACGCATAGCGTTAAGATGTTTGTGCACAATACATGGTACGAAGGGCTGATCCCCCTAAGTACTAGTTAAGGTCCATAATCTTATTGACTATTAAAGGTTTAAATAGAAATATTTATAACCTAGGACAAGAGTTCAAAGGTCAGATAAATTCTATTTTTGAATTGTAATTGTGATGAAAGAATTATTATTCAATTCTTTATTATTGAAGCGAATCATATTATTCAGATTCTTTTAAAGATATCCTTTCATGTATATATTATTGTTAAACTCCAGTGAGCTGTTGTTTGCTCACTCTTGCATTAAATAAAAATTTTAGCTAAGGTTGATAACGCTGATGCTCCGTCTACGGGTAAGGGCAAGGGAAAGCAAAGCAAGTGAAGTCTTGAGTATATTTAATTGAGATGATTGTAATAGACTTTAATGTGATATTTTTATTTCCGCACTTTATTATGTTGTCAAGGTTAGAGTAATCCCGGGATTTATTTTGATGAAGGTTGTAACCCTTGTTTTAAGGGAGATTTTATTATTTTGATTTAGGTTGTAGTTTATTTTGCATTATTCATTGGGTAGATGTATGTTATATTAGAAAGTGAACACCAAATTATATGGAAATGAAGTACCCAGATTTGGAGGTGTCACATCATCTCTATCTCTTAATCCAAAACTAGTAACGTTATAACCCTAACTCTTCTAATTGTAGAATCAATTTGTATACCTATTGTGTTTTTTGTCAAATTAGGTCTTCATGAAATTTTAAAATTATGAATTTTATGTGTGTATATGGTATTCATATGTTTTTTCATATGTAATTGTATGCCATGAAAGGATTTTCAAAATACAATTGTTGTAAAAACAAGTTTTAAAATCATGTTCTTCTATATTTTAATAGTTTTATAATTTTCTGTAAAAATCTTTGAGTGAAAGTTCATGATTTTGATATATGTATGGGATGTGTGCATATATATATATATATATATATATATGTTTACATATGATTTTATAGTTGTTTAAGTGTTTTAATTCACAAAGATATGAGGAGTATGGAGAAATCATGTTCATAGTGTATTATTATGAAGTTATTTTGAAAATAGTTCTTAAATTATCAAAGAAATTGATGAAAACATGAAGTTATGTGTAATATATGATATAACATGGTTATATATGAGTTATATGGTTGTGTTAGCAATTCAATCCATGTATTTTTGATAAACAAGAGGAATTGTGTTCATAAGGATTTTCTGTGAACTAATTTCTAAAAAATGGCTGTTGAAACTATCAAATTGATGTGTGATTATGGTTTATTGTTAAAATTGGTCATGTATTATGTTAGTATGTTAAGAATAGAAGTTATTACAATTGGAATCACTTGAATTGGTTTAAAAACGAATTCGTGGTAACAATTTTCTTCAAGAACGCTTGATTTTGTAGTTTTCTTTGAAAATCATGAAAACTTTGATTTTGATTATGTGATGTATGGATTTTATATGATATGATCATGCTAAAGAGTTTAAAATATTTTTTTTTTATCAAGTTTCATGTTTATCATGTTGGAAAAAATCGAATTCAGTGTGAAGGAATAAGCCAAATTGGCTTATTTTTCCACTAGTTCGCGAACCAGGACCCTCACCAGGGGGTGACCCGCCCCAGTGGGTGGACTTGCTGTCCAGGAATGTTGGTTTTTGGTTTTTGAGTTTTCATACCCTTTTGTTTAGCTAACTTATTTCTATGACTTGAAAATTGAAATAGGTAATAAGATAAGATGTTTTTGATGTGTTTAAGATGGATTGAAGTTGTATATGAATGTGTTACATGTGTGTGGGTGTGTTACCTTCATAAGCTACACAACACGATTCATTGAGTTATAAGTTTATGAATGTATGCCGTGAGTATAAACTCACATACTTAACTAGTTAGCAACCAATGCGGTAAATTACATTGTGAGTTGGACTTGAGTATGAAGTTCAACGGTTTAAATGTTGTAGTTGGATACTAATAGATGTTTTGGAACGTAATGCAATATGTGTAGGGTAATTGTGGAAGTGATTGTAGTTATTAAAGTGTAGTTTGCGCTTGAAGCAAGTTTCCTATCTCTAAACTTATTATCGTGCAAGTGTTCTAATCTTTATTCTTTTACGTTAAACAAGTTTTCTATTTCAAAACTTGTTACTTACTTTGTACAAGACTTGTTGTATCCTAATGTTTCTAATACTCAAATATTGAAGTATTATTGAGGTATTGTGATATTGACTTAGTTGTTCAAGCAAGATCTACATATTCTTTCAATTTCTTTGAGTTACTTCTAAAGCATGCCTATCTATTATGAAGTTTATTGTCATATCTTATAATTGGTTCATGATTCTTATATTATTGAACTATTAAAGTACTGTGAGTCGATTCAACTACTCCTAGTTGATGAGAGTTGAAACTCTAAAGTTCCCTTATCTATCCAAACCAAACTTTCTTTGGTGCGGACTTGTATTCAATTACTGAGAATGAACAACCCTATTTATTAGGGGATATTTATGCGAAAGCGTTGAGATGATTGTGCATAATTCATGGTATAAAGGGTTAATTTCCCTCAGTACGAGTTAAAGGTCCATAGTCTTATTGACTGTTAAAGGTTTAAATAGAAATATTTATAACCTAGAACATAGTTCAAGGTCTTATGACCCTCAGATGATTCTATATTCTAATTCTATGTATTGATGAAAGAATTATAATTCAAATATTTATATTGAAGAAAGTAAAGTTATTCAAACTCTTTTGAAACTATTCATATATGTCATATCACTGTTGTATTTTCAAGTGAGCTTTTGTTTGCTCACTCTTGCATGTTTATCTCCACTAAAGTTGAAACGAAGAATGTTGACATACCGTCAACAAGTAAAGGAAAAGGAAAGATGAACAAGTGAAGGCTTGTTGTTTTAAGTTTTTATTGTAATAAGACTTAGTCGATTATGTTATGTTTTATTTTCGCATTTATTGTTTGATGTTAAGGTTTAGTTAACCCTGGGATTTTATTGGACAAGTTGTAAACCTTTTTAAAGGAAGATTTTTATTAAGGTTTTATGAATGTTGTAATTTACTTTGCAAGTCTTTATATTTGGGTAGATATATGTTTTAATTAGAAAGTGAACACCAAATTATGTGAAAATAAAGTACCCGGATTTGGGGGTGTCGCATTAAATACCCCAATCCAGCAAACTGGATTCTAATTCCAACAATCTAGATGCTAATCCAGCAACCTGGATTCAAACTGATTCTTATTCAGCAACCTGAATTACAATTCTTGCAACCCAGACGCCCATCCAGTAGCTTGGATTCAACTAGATTCTAATCTAGCAGCCTGGATTACAATTCTAGAAACCCAGACGTCAATCCAGCAGACTGGATTCACTGAACTTCAATCCAATAAACTAGATGGCAATCCAGCAAGCTGGATTCCCCATTCTTAATCGAATCATCTTATTATTTTTTTATCTTTTGTCCACACATAAATACATGTATTCCACACACAAAAATAATATTTCAGGAATTTTTTAATTTCCTTTAGTATTTTTCAAAAATTAATTTCTAGTTAATTCCTTAAGAAAATAACTACCTCACTCTTAACTCCAAAAATTCCCAATTCTTGGCGGGATCTTACACATGTTAACGTGAATCTCCAGTTTAAATTTCGTGGCCATCGGAGTTATACAACTCCGATTATAACTTGCTCAATTTTAGCCAGAATGAGCTTATTTTTGGACACAAGCTACTTCATTCCATATATTTTCATGTCCAAAAAGGCCTGATTTTATTTCACAAATTAAGTGACCGAAACAGTACCTTAAATTTCCGGACAGCCTACTTTTAGTCATTTTCAGTTTTGGCGTCCTTTTCTACAAACAGTCCATACGGAAATCTACAAGGAATTTTTCAGTGATTCCACTTGGAAAAGTTAGAAGACTTATAGATCTAACTCTAAAAATTAACCACACTCAAAAATTCAAAACACAATGAGAGATATGGTCTTTTGAATTTCAGGTTCCGTTTTCTCAAAAATCTGATTTTCTAACTTTGTGTTTTATAAGTAAACTTTCATGATCTCTTGATTAATCTAACATTGGCCATCATAAACCATCATAATACATACTAATATACCTTAAGATCAAGGATCCATCATGATCCATGATCTATTACACCAAACATACACCAAAACCAAGCAAAACATAATTTATGCTAAGAAAAATTAAAGTTTTCTAACTTTTCAAAACATAGTTTCCTTTTTCTTGATTTTGATCTAACTTTTGACATTCAAAAGTGATAGATCTAAACATATAACACTTATACATATGAAGATCTAAGGTTTTGGGAAGATGAAACCATAGATTCAAGTTTCTTATCCAAATAACTAAAAATACTTGATAAAAGTTATTTATACCTTGATTTGTGAGCTACCCTCCTTGTCCAACCAAAATATGTAATGAGTCTAGGATGCAACAAGAGTAGAATTCCTCCTCTTCTTTCTTTTCTTCCCCACCGATTTTTCTCTCTCACTCTTGCCCTCTTTATAGCTTTTGTTAGTTAAATAAAATGACAAGAAAAAGATAGATTTTTGTTAGTTTGTAAAATAGATATACTTATGATTTGTATACTTAGATTCATTCACCACAATCATTCCATTTCTCTCTCTCATTTATTAAGTTATTACTTGCAAGAAAGAGTAAAAAGGGTGGCTTGCTTTCAAGGGTGACACATGGTGGAGTTGTTGGAGTAGGTAATTGACTTTTTGACAAAATGGCACAATACTTGCTCTCCTTTTCCTTCCTCATCATAACCGGCCACATGGCCTCTCTTTATCCCAATTTTATTTTGCTTTTATTTCTTTATTTCGTTAAGTAAATGTCCAACATGCCCCTCTCTAATTGGGCCAAGACTTAGGCCATTGTATTTTAATGTTTTGGGCTCACATTTAATAAATTTGGGCCATGTAAACCACTATGGTTCCATTACTCTTTTAATTAACCTTACCCTAATTATTTAATTAGAGTTTTCATTCCCCACTTTTGTAATTTAATTTATTACTCATGTTCATTTAATTTCATAACCCAATTAGACTTTCTTTAATTAGGTTATAAAATTAATTAGTTGAGATATATAAAATAAATCTCTTAGGGTTAGTATAAATTTTTAAGACTAATATTCTTCCATACCATAACCCTTAGGTTATTCAATTCTCATACCTAATGTAAAATTAGGTTATGTAATCTTTCTTCTTAATTTACTTTCTATAAAATAAATGAACACATATACATAATTAAAGTACACATATTCATTTAACCCATTATTCAATCCACACATGTCACAAGGTTTTTAGTATCACTAATATTTAATTAATATATCTATTTACAAAGTGTCTTAGAATTCTTGGTTATTACAATTCCTGTTAGGTTTATTTACAAGAACTGTAGATTGGACATTAAGGGTCAGGAATTAAGGGTAGATTTGATTCCGATAAAACTTGGGGAATTCGATGTCATACTGGGTATGGACTGGTTGTTCAACCATGGGGCGGTAATCTACTGTTAAAAGATGTAGGTAAACCTTACGACTCCGTCAAAGTTGATGTTCTGTGGTAGCAAACTGCCTAGACAAGCGAGTTGTCTGACGATCATGCAAGCCAAGAAACTTTTAACGCAAGGCTATGTAGGATATCTAGCCTACATAGTAGACACACGTAAGGAGAGCTCGAAGTTAGAAGAGATACCAGTGGTTAGGGAGTTTGTGGACATGTTTCCGGACGATTTACCACGACTTTCGCCAGATATGGAGATAGAGTTCGTGATCGACTTAGCGTCGGGGACTGCTCCGATTTCAAAAACTCCGTACCGAATGGCTCCAGTAGAGATGAAGGAACTGATGGTTCAACTGCAGGAACTGTTGGACAAAAAGTATATTCAACAGAGCGTTTCGCCGTGGGGAGTGCCAATTTTATTCGTAAAGAAGAAGGATGGAACGATGCGTCTTTGCATTGATTATAGGGAGTTAAACAAAGTTACGATCAAGAATTGGTATCCTTTACCTAGGATAGATGACTTGTTCGATCAACTGAAGGGGGCTAGATACTTCTCAAAAATTGATTTGAGAAGTGGGTATCATCAGTTAAAGGTGAGAAGAGAAGATATACCGAAAATATCTTTTAGGACTTGGTATAGACAATACGAGTTCTTGGTGATGTCATTTGGTCTAACGAATGCCCCAGCTGCATTTATAGATTTAATTAACAAGGTGTTTAAGCCATTCCTGGATAAGCTCGTGGTGATGTTCATAGATGACATCCTGGTTTACTCCAAGACAGAGGAGGAACACACATAACATTTAAGGCTGACCTTAGAATCACTGAGACGAGAGAAGCTTTATGCAAAATTCTCGAAATGCGAATTCTGGTTGGAACGTGTGTAATTTCTTGGCCACGTGATCGACAAAGATGGTATTTCGGTGGATCCATCGAAGGTTGAAGCGGTAATGAATTGGGATTAGCCGAAGACGCCGTCTGAAGTGAAGAGTTTCTTAGGATTGGCGGGCTATTACTGAAGATTTATCCAAAACTTTTCCAAGATCACAACTCCGTTGATGAATTTGACTCGTAAAATAGTTAAGTTTGTTTGGACGGAAAAGTGTGAGGAAAGTTTTCAGGAACTGAAGAAGAGGTTGAGTACTGCGCCTGTGTTGTCCTTACCGGATAGTACGGGGAATTTCGTGGTATATAGTGATGCCTCACATAAAGGTTTAGGTTGCGTGCTGATGTAGAATGGCAAGGTCATTGCCTACGCATCACGTCAACTAAAGGATTATGAGAAGGGGTATCCGACCCATGACTTGGAGTTGGCGGCGGTAGTGTTTGTTCTAAAGATATGGAGACACTACTTATATGGAGAGAAGTGTGAAATATACACAGATCATAAGAGTCTGAAGTATATCTTCACCCAGAAGGATTTGAACATGCGGCAGAGAAGATGGTTGGAACTGATCAAAGACTACGATTGCGAGATACTTTACCATCCGGGTAAAGTTAATGTCGTCGTCGACGCTTTGTGCAGAAAAGGTCGGGAGAAGCTGAACGTGTTAATTGATTAGGATCGGTTGATAGAACAGATGGCTAGATTGGAACTGGAAGTGAAGTTTTCGAAGGAAGTGAAGTTTCCGAAGGAATCGAATGAGAAGTTATTTCAAGTAACTACTGGTTCTACTCTGGTAGACAAAGTGAAAGAAGCACAACTTCACGACGTAGAGTGCGAAAAGATCCAAAAAAGAATAGCTGATAGTGAACAGTTCAAGTTCATGATCGATAATGAAGGTCTGTTATGATTTGAAGGAAGAATCTGGGTACCGCCAGTACCAGAAGTCAAAGAGGAGATTTTGAGCGAATCTCACATCTCAAGATATTCTATTCACCCTCGGAGTATGAAGATGTACCAGGATCTCAGGCACCATTTCTGGTGGCTGAATATGAAGAGGGACGTTGCTGAATGCATTGTAAAATGTCTAACGTGCCAGAAAGTCAAAGCAGAACACTAGAGACCTAGCGGATTGCTACAACAGTTGGAAATTCTAGAGTGGAAGTGGGAGCATATCATGATGGATTTCGTGGTTGGTCTTCCACCAACTCAGAAGGGTTTGGATGTCATATGGGTGATAGTGGATCGACTAACGAAGTCAGCCACTCTTTACCGATCAGGATTAAGTACAATTTGGATCAGCTAGCGAAGTTATATGTGAAGGAAATCATTGCTCGACACGGTGTACCGGTGTCAATTGTGTCTGATAGAGATCCATGTTTTACGTCGAATTTCTGGAAACGTTTGCAAGAGTGTCTGGGAACGCAATTGCGAATGAGTACAGTGTACTATCCTCAGAATGATGTCCAGAGCGAGAGAACAATTCAGACGCTAGAGGATATGCTGAGAGCTTGCGTGATGAACTTTAAAGGAAGCTGGGATGATCATCTACCGTTAGTGGAGTTCTCCTGCAACAATAGTTACCACGCGAGTATTGGCATGCCGCCTTATGAAGCGTTATACGACAGAAAGTGCAGAATGCCTTTGCGCTGGGATGAAGTTGGTGAATGTCAACTGTTGGGACCAGAACTGGTACAACAAACTGTCGAAATCGTGAAGTTGATCAGAACAAGACTGGTTGCTGCTCAAGACAGACAAAAGAAATATGCCGATTAACATCGACAGAAACGAGAATTCTTACTAGGAAGCTTTGTTCTCTTGAAGGTATCTCCCTAGAATAGGAAGATTCGATTTGGCAAGAAAGGAAGTTGAGTCCCCGATTTATTGGACCTTTTGAGGTACTACGGAAAGTTGGAGAAGTGGTTTACGAGGTTACTTTACCTCCGGAGCTGGACAATATACACAACGTATTCCATATTTTCGTGTTACGACCGAATAAACACGACTATAAACATGTAATAGAATACGAGCATTTACAGTTTGATAAAGACTTAACTTATGAAGAGGGTTCCTGTTCAAATAGTTGATAGGAAGGAACAAGTACTTAAAAATAAAGTGATACCTTCTGTTAAGGTAATCTGGAGGAACCACAGTGCTGAAGAAGTCACGTGGGAACTCGAAGATGTAATGAGGAAATCGTATCCTCAATTATTTGCTTAATTATTTGTGTAACCACCTATATATCGATTCTGGGGATAGAATCCTTTTAAGGGGGAAAGAATGCAATAGATGAGAATTTTTATTATGAGATTTTTTTTATGTTGTAATTCTGGGGACAGAATCTTTTTAAGGAGGGAAGATTGTAACGAATGAGATTTCATATATTAATTATAAATATTTATTGAATTAAATAAATATTTTACTTGATTTATTTATTGAGATAAATAAATAAATTATGTGATTGTTGTGGATTAATTTAATTAAGTACAATAGAAGTAATGGTGTAGCATAATTCTAATTTAATTGAGAATAATTAAATTAGAGTAATATTATGTGCTAAGTGGTTATAGTGATTAACTAATTGTTACATGAATTATGATTAATAAGAGAATTACAAGTGTGTGACAATTTAGTATTATGTACAATTTTAATTAATGAGTGTTCACTTATATTTAATTAAATTAGAAAGTTGCAATTTAATTAAATAAAGTGTAGTATTTAAACTATGGGTTAAAGGATTTATTAAAAGAATTGAAAAGGGCTTTAAATTGATTTTACCAAACAAGGCCCTTACTTTTGTTTTAAACTTGATTTACCAAACATGGCCTTAGTTAATAAAAATCTATTTTTTAAAAATAATGTAGTTTTGCCAAACATGGCCTTAGGGCTTTTCAAATTCAAAAGTTGTAACCTATATATTAAATAATAGTTAGTGTAGGTAATTAATATATTGGAGTTATATGTTTTATATAATTATATGTATATCAGTATATACAATAGTACGTTAGTTTTAAAAAAGAAAGAAAGAAAGAAAAGTAGAGGAAAGTTAGAGAGAAATACTCAGAGAAGAAGAAGAGGAAGAAGAGAGAAGAAGAAGAAGGCTTGAGAAAAGCAAAGGAGAGCTATACACCATCATCATCTCCATCTCTTCTCCTAATCCAAACTTGAAAGGGTATAATTACTACCTTATAATTCTAAGAACTTATTTAGTTGTTTTCTTTGATTTGAGTTCTCTATGAAAATTTCTTCTCATAAAATTGATGATGTTAATGTAGATATGTAGAAATTATGTTTACAAATTGTTTATACTTGAATTGTATGCCATAAAAAAGTTTTCAGAAATCAAATTGTAGTATAAACATGTTTTTATGAAGAAATTGTGTTCTTATGAAATTTTCATATTTTTGGTTGAGTTGGAATGAAAGATTGATGTAAACATGAAATTTATGTGTAATATGTGTTATAGCATGTTTACATATGAGTTATATAGTTGTTTTAGCGATTCAATCCACGTAATTAAGATTAACATGAAGAAATCATGTTCATAGTAATTTACTGTGAACTAATTTCAAAAATAGCTTTTTAAACTATCAAATTGGAGTTAGATTATTGATTATTGTGTACGTTGATCATGGGTTATGTTAATATGTTAAGAATTAGAGTTAGTACAATTGGAATTTCATGAATTGGTTTAAAATAGAATTCACAGTAGCAATTTTTGTCAAGAACGTTTGATATTGTGTTTTTCTTCAAAAGATTATGAAAACAGTGTTTTGATTATGTGTTGTAATGGTTTTATATGTTATAATCATGTTAAGAGTCTAAAATTTTGTTGTCATTAAGTTTCATGTACATCATGTTGAAAAAAATTAGATTTTTGTTTGAAGAAATAAGCCAAATCAGCTTATTTCTCTGCCATTCGCGAGTTGGAGGAACCCACCGGTAGTGGGCCCCGCCCCAGCGGGGATTTTAGCCTTGGGGGACCCGCACCAGCGGGTTAACCTGCTGTCTGGGGAAAATTTTTGTGCTGCGTTGAGTTTTTGTGCCGTGTTTGTTTAGCTAACGCATATTAATGACTTGTTAAGTGTAATAGATAATGAGATAACATACTTTTGATGTGTTTAAGATAATTTGAAGTCTTACATTATTATATTACGTGTGTACTTGGAAATTATTATCCTAGAGTACGATATAATAGTTTAAAGTGTTATACGTGTATGATCGTGAGTTAAACTCACATTTGTGGCTAGTTAGCGACTTATGTTGTAAACCACGTTGTGAGTTGAACTTAAGTAGACGTTCCACGACGTTAACGTAACAATCGTGTACTAATTGATATTATAAAAACCACGTGACATGTAGGGTAATTGTGGAAGTGGTTTTTAATAATAATGTGTAGCTTGCACTTGAAGCAAGTTCTCTACTCCTTATTTTTTTTTTGCTTAAGCAAGTTTTCTAATCATTATTCTTCTACGCTATGCAAGTTCTTTCATGGTATATTTTCATTGTGCAAGTTTCTAACCTTGCTCATTATATCATGCAAGTTTATTTCCGATTCTTAACTTGTTATGTATTGTACAAGTTATATTGTATTCTAATATTCATAATGCACAAGTATTGAAGTTATTATCATAATGTTGTGATCTTGACTTAATTGTTCAAGCAAGATCCACCAATCTTTCGAATGCTTTAAGTTATTCCAAATCATGTCTAGTTATTATGAAATCTATTGTTGTATCTTACATTTGGTTCATGATTCTTATATTATCGAACTGTTAAAGTATTGTGAGTCGATTCAACTACTCCTTAGTTGATGATAGTTGAAACTCCAAATTTCCTTTTAGTTATCCAAACCAAACTTTCTTTGGTGCGGACATGTACTCAAATACTGAGATGAACAACCCTATTTATTAGGAGAGGTTACTACGCAAAAGCGTTGAATTTTTTTGCACAATATATGGTACGAAGGGTTGATCCCCCTAAGTACGAGTTTAAGGTCCATAGTCAATAACTGTTAAAGGTTTAAATAGAAATATTTATAACCTAGGACATAGTTCAAGGTCCCCTCAGATAAATTCTATATTCGAATTTTAAATATGATTAAAGAATTATTATTCAATTCTTTATTTTGATGAAAGTGAAGTTATTCAAACTCTCTTGAAGTTATTCAGTCATAGCATATCATTGTATATTTCAAGTGAGCTTTTGTTTGTTCACTCTTGCGTATTTTATAACCCCTTGCATTTAAAGCCGAGAATGTTGACATACCGTCAACAAGTAAAGGGAAAGGAAAGATGAGCAGGTGAGCACTTGTTGTTTTCAATCTTGATTGTAATAAGACTAGTTTATGATATTTTATTTCCGCACTTATTTGTTATGTTAAGGTTAGCAAACCTGGGATAATTTTGGACTAAAGTTATAATCCTTTCTCATAAGGAATATTTTATTTAATCATGAGGTTGTAATTTATTTTGAAATTCTTTATTATTGGATAGATGTATGGTTTATTTAGAAAGTGAACACCAAATCTTGTGGAAACGAAGTACCCGGATTTGGGGGTGTCACAGGCACAACCCCACCGAAGCGCCGGGTATTGACCGATGACAGTTCAGCCGTTGGCACAATCCCAGCGAAGCGTCGGGTACTGACCGATGACAGTTCAGCTGTTAGCACAACCCCAATGAAACGTCGGGTATTGACCGATACAGTTTAACCAGTTGGTTAGCCCTATCAAAGTTTCGGGAGTGATCCGGTGATAAAGGCAATTATAGTAATCCATCGCCAATGATGGAATCTGTTATACACATCCTCAAAAGAGAATGAGGTAAAAGATTGGATATTCAGCTTCCTACTGCAAGCTGCCAAGGGAAACCTATCATCCGAAATAAAACATCGGAAGATGCCAACAAGGTGACTCGATACCTGAGGGACAACCCCGTCAGAGGAGCCTTCCAAAACACACAAACGACATCAGCCAAGAGAGGAAATCTATCCCCTAATAATGCTGACAGATGCAGGAAACCATGAGTTTCAAACCATGGTAACATCAATATAATAGCATCCTCATCAGAGTTAAACAGGCTACCATGAATAACCTCATCCCAAGAAGAAAATGACAAGAATAGTTCGCAGGTAACCTATCAATAACATCAAGGGCTGTCCATGAAAACGTTATCCACAACAGATAGTTGACGTAAGCAGCTAAGAGCAACTCCGTTCCACTCAAAGACACCCAGCCTTCGTAGAGACTCTGGCATTTGTCTTATTTTCAGTGTCTACTAATCTTTATCCTGTCCATTCCACTCCATTGCATGGACATGATATAAAGGGGCATCTGTAGACACTCAAAATTTTCCTTACCCCAATACGAACACTGTTGGAGGACAAAACCGTCAATCAAGCCAATCCCGGTACTGATACCAGGCTTCCAATCCAAATTCGGCCACCAATGCCAGTCATTCAGTTGAAATCCGACCACCAATGTCGGTAAACATAAATCCGTCCACCAATGCCGGTAAACTCAAATTTGATCACCAATATCGGCACTCCAGTCAAATTCGATCCCCAATATCGGTACTCTAGCTCCGATCTCCACCGTTAATCCAGCTCCGATCTTTAATCGGACCGTCTATCCAGCTCTGATAGTCAATCGGACCGTCAATCCAGCTCCGATCTCAATCGGACAGTCTATCCAGCTCAGATCTCCAATCGGACAGACTATTCAAATCTAATCTCCAATTGGACCATAAATCCCGCTTCGATCTCCAATCGGACCATCTATCCAGCTCCGATCTCCAATCAGACTATCAATCCAACTCCGATCTCCCATCTGACCGTCAATCCAACTCCGATCGTCAATCGGACCATCTATCTAGGTCCGATCTCCAATCAGACCGTCTATCCAGCTCCGATCTCAAATCTGACCATCAATACAACTCCGATCTCCAATCGGACAATCAATCCAACTCCGATCGTCAATCGGACCATCTATCCAGCTCCGATCTCCAATCAGATCGTCAGGTCAACCCAGATCTCAATATCGGGCTATCATATCAATCCTGATCTTTGATCAGACCATCAGTTCAAACCCCATTCTAAATATCGAGCCTTCAAATCAGCCTCGGTAGTAACCCGAGAAGTACAGATCAGCTCTGGCAGCAACCCCGGAGATACCGATCAACCCCGATCTCAAAATCGGGCCGTCAAGTCAGCCCCAACATCAACTCAGAAGGTACAGGTCAACCTTGACATTGACCTAGGACGTGTCAAATAATCCCCCGATCTCAGTCCGAGAAGTACAGATCAGCCCCGGCATCAATTCGGGAAGTGCAGTTCAGCCCCAGAGATAACCCTGGGAAGCCAGATCCACTAAGGACCACCCCGGGAAGGGTGAAATGTTCATTTTATCAAATCTTAATCAAATCTGTCAAAATTAAGCCGAATTGATTCCATCGAAGTCAGAATGAATCATAACGACGATCCCGAGTGCAAACGACGCAAGACAGCTCAACGGACAAACTACGGGGAATCGAAGACCTGGTTATGAACCCATCTTTTGGGACCCAGGAAATGTTTTATCCCATGTCATTACGACACTCTCGGCGAGGGCTTTCCGAAAAGGTATCTCACGTCTCAAACGGACACTCTGATCAAAAGTTAAAAAGTTTTTACATCAACTGCGCGTTGTCCGAAGTGCACGTACTTCGAGACAATGAAACCTGGCACTGCGGGCCCCACTAGGGGAGCCGTACCTATACATACAGTAGCAAAAGGTAGAGTAGAGGCTCTCTAGCCTATAAATAGAGGTGCCCCCCCATTTATTTTAAAGAATCCAAAAACGCAGTGAAGCTCTGCCAGTTTAATTTTTTGACTTTTACACCTCTTCCAAACCCAAATATTTTCACTCTAACTCGTAGATATACCCATATAATACCACATATCAGGAAATAACCGATAGATTTGGACGTATAGAGCCTACGATTTGGCAAAAAACCCGTGTAGCAGTCCATTGTAAGTATTTTCACGATCAGAAAGTGAATATTACTTCTTCGTACTTTTATACACTTGTACGTTAAGTTTCGTTTTCTAAAAATGCCCGGAACTTTGTTCCGGGGCCGTTCTAGTCAAAATTTAGTACATTTATGTACATAAACTAGTTTTCTGGCATTTCTACAACTCGGATTGACGATCCGTCAGCTTCAGCAGCTTCAATGCACTAGCACACACGTTCTGGCAACTTCACCAGACTGGGTTATCTTCCCAGTTCGGGTTTGGCCCCTTTTTTGTATATATTTAACTGTATATATACTAACATTTCAATTCTGTCAAGCCTGGATGTCAAATCCGAGGTAGTTTACCACTTTTATATATATTTACGATATATGAGCGACTTTCACCATAACTGGGTTCTCTTCCCAGTATTGGTTGACTACATTTATGTCAATATATATGTATATCAATTCCAGTCTGGGCACTGGCGTGAAAATCCATCTCCCTTTATACTGTTTTTGCACACTTCACCATACTGGGTGATCTCCCCAATCACTGGTGGACTACTTTTCTGCAATTTACATTCCAGTCTGGCCTGGACTATTTCGTGGCCTTTATACTATTTTGGCATACTTCACCATTACTGGGTTATCTTCCTAGTCCATGGTTGACTACTTTTCTGTACATTTACATTCTAGTTTGGCCTGGATCATTCTGTGGCCTTTTTACTTCTTTTATATATATTTTTGCATATATAAGCAGCCTTCACCATCACTGGTCCTCTTCCCAGTTTTGGTTGACTATGTTTCTGTTAATATATATATATATATATATATATATATATATATCAATTCAAGTCCGGGCACCGGCGTGAAAATCCATCGCCCTTTACAGCTTTTATATATATTTATATATATATATATATATTACTTTACTTCGCTTCCTATTCAACTGCTGCTTTAAATATTCATTTTATATGAATTGACACTGACATATTTGCAGGCGGACTAGATTTATTTAAATATCGCCAATTCTAGTTTTCAAATGTTTCAAAACATCCAAACTGAACCGGAAAGCTAGAATGGCTGAGATTTCCTTAAATATAGCTTTCTTTCTAGTTTCAGCTTCAAAAGCAACCTCGCATTCCCTTAGATCGCTATCTAGTTGGAACGAGATGCTTCGGCCATGCGGACCAGGATTTACTGAATGAATCCTCGATTCTGACAATATTGGGATATTTATCTATTTTTGTACAAATTTGAACTGTGCAGGTTTGGCTATTCATATGTGAGCCTAGGAATCGTGGGATTCACGATCAAAATGATCAGAATCTGATTCCCACGATGGACAAACTTAGATTTACAAATGTACCCTGCCCGTTTTTCTGCAAAAAATATACATGTAAACAGACCTTAAAACGGTTATCCGATTTTAAGGTCTCAAGATAATAAAAATATGTCGATTGTAGTGTCAGCGTCCCTCTGATGGTTTTCATACCCATGAGGAGACCGACACTTGTATATTCTGTGGTCGAGGATGCTTCGCAGCCCGATAAATCACCATTCACGTGCAGCCTTAAGGCTATAAAGATAAAATTAGAAGTATCAATAGGCTTCAATTCCTATGGCAGCGTAAGGTTTTGTTAAACTAGATTTCAAAACATCATTTTCAAATCAATTAAAAGAAAATCTTTTCAAAGAAAATCAAATTAAATGCTTTTGCAAATCAAATCAAAGATTGATTTTCAAATCAAATCAAACCCTTCGTATATAGGTTCAACGAAACAAAGCACTACTTTTCCGTCAATCAAATCAATAGATTTTCAAACAGCATTCACTCATGCATTCCAATTTTAAAGGAAAATATTGAAAAGATGCGGTACCGTGTATACACGGGAGTCCTGGGGTGCCTAACACCTTCTCCACACTTAACCAAGCCCCCGAGCTCAAAACTTTGTTTTCAAAGATCAAGTTTCGACGGTGTTCAGCAATTGGGCCTCTTTCAAACAAAACTCGGTTGAGTTGGTACAACCATTTTCAAATCTACCAACTGACGACTCTATAAAACATTTAAATCGTCGACATGATACATGTTGGCCTTTCTTCTAAAAAATTCTTCAAAACCTTTTTCTTAAATAAAAAGAGTTAGGGTAGAGAGAACTTAGGAAAAGAGATTAAAAGATTCGGGTTGTGACCCGACCTGCGGATTTTTAAACCAACGTCGACAAAGATCCATTATAATCTCAAAATAGAGTTTAATTCATAATTAAAGTGAAATCTATAATCCACAATTGAATAAACATTGAAAGATACAAAGAAAGAAGGAGAGAATTTAGGGTTTGGAGTAAGTAAATCTGAATTCTCTTGCTTTCAATATGAATCTCCAATGATCTTCAAGAGCTTCAATCTCCAACTCTAATCTAATCTAGGGTTTATCTAATCTAATCTAAACCTTATCTAATCTAATCTACTAATGAAAGAAAAGAGAAGAATAGATGTAAGCTCAGGATCCCAAAGGGTGGAATATAATATTACATACTGAAATGTCTCTCATTTATAAGCCCTAATATGCCTCTCCTCCAAGTTACGCTTCAATTGCACTATTTAAAGAAAAAGTCAACTCTAGTCAGCTTCAGGAGTGGCGCGGCCGCACTGGAAATGGCCTTGAGTTGGGTGCGGGCGCGCTAATAGAAAATATCACTTTTTTGGCCTAGGGAAGAGCGGGGCCACACTCCAAATACACTACAAAATGGGACAGCCGCGCTCCAAATTTTTTACTGCAGTGGCCTCTGGTAGAATAGCCATAAAGTTTGATCCGGGAGGAGTTACGGAGCCTGTCACCTATAAAATCGAAGATATCGACGTGATCTACAACTTTCATTCTTTGAGAATTGAGAAATAATTGGCGGATAAAAGGCAAAATTGTTCTTGAAGTGACAGATTCTCAAAGGCAACCCAAAACCGTGAAGTTCAACATCCGTTGGTACAAAGGTCATAACTCTCGCCTCGGAACTATGATTGGGATGATTCAGGATGTTTCAGAAAGCTTAGAAGAAGCTCTACAATAAAACCTAAGTTCCAAGCCAAGAACATGAAATGAACATGAAAGCCTAAATAATGTCCGGATTGCATTTCCTTGCCCTTTCATACCAATAGCCGCCCACATAGTTCCCAAGTATAAGATCTACAAAATGAACACAAAATGAATGAAAAGTAACTATGAAACATAGGTTTAAGCAAATAAGTCAAGTAATAGATAGCGGATAAGTAGGTATAAAATTGACTTATCATATACTCAATTCAAAACGCGTCATCTTTTACTTGTTGTTAGAAATATTAGGATAGATTAAGACAATATCACTCTCTGTGGGTTCGACCCTTATTTGCTACTATACTGAGTTCATATTCATAGAGTGAAAAGTAAGGTTTAATTTTGGAGTGTTAACAATAACTCCCAAATTTTGGCGTCGTTGTCGGGGAGTGATTATTTGTTTTTATTTATTCTTTATTTCTTTTTAGTTTATGACTTGATCCTCTCAATATGGTAAGTTAAACTTTGTTCCAGAGATTGAGAATACTGCAAGAAGACTAAGGAAAGAGATTCATCAAGCTCAACATATAACTGCAGATTCAGATAAAATTTTAGTTTCATCACCTGACATGAACATAACACTTGAATTACTATCTAATAATTCACCTAATGATTCAGATGAAGAAAATATGGCTAATGTCAACAACAACAAGACTTTGAAAGAATCAGCTACTCCTAATCTTAATCAACCATCATTGTGTATTGAATATCTTACTTTAGATGCTACTTTTGAATTAAAATCCGGAATAATTCATCTTTTGCCTACTTTTCGTGGTCTCACAGGTGAAGATCCATACAAGTATATAAAGGAGTTCTATATGGTATATTCTACCATGAAGCCACAAGGAATAACAGAAGAGTAGATAAATCTTAGAGCATTTCCTTTCTCACTAGCACATTTGACAAAAGACTGGTTATATTATCTTTCTTTAGGATCAATAAATTCATGGAATGATATAGGTGAATGAGGTAAGCACATGTAATCTTGAAAGTAAAATTTCTGATTTAATTGCTATGGTTTGTCAGATGGCTGTAGGGAATATGTCAGCTATAAAAACTTGTGGAATCTGTTTGTTGTCAGGCCACACTACAGATGCATGCCCAACACTTCAAGAAGATGGCACTGTTCAACAAGCTAATGCAGTAGAGAATTTTTATGGATAACCTCAAAGAAGATATGATCTTATTCTAAAACTTACAATCTGGGATCATCCTAATATGAGCTATGGAGGAAATAAGAAACCAATGTAGACTATTTTTTCGAATAGGCAGCAAGGGTTTCAACCAGCTCAACAACAGTACCAACTTAGACAAACAACACTTGCTACCTCTGGAACATCTCTTGAGGATATGTTCAAAGCATTTATGATTCTGACACAAAATTTCATGAATCAGACAAAACAGTTCCAACAAGAGACAATAACTTTCATATATGACCTGAGAAATGAAGTGGGTCAGCTTTCTACCACAGTTGGTAGAGTGGAGTCTCAAGGCTCAGGAAAGTAAATTTCTCAAATTGTTGTCAATCTAAGAGAGAATGTTAGTGGCATCACACTGAGGAGTGGAAAACAATTGGATGAACTAAAAACCACTTCTAAATTTGATGACGGGAAGGTCAAAGAGGGAACAAAAACATCTAAGGTAATTCCTAACCTTTCTATTTAAGTTAAGACTAACCCCTTACCTTTTCCACCCAGGTATCCAAAGTCTAAGAAGGAGGAGCAAGAAGAACAGATACTGGAAACATTTTGCAAGGTTGAAATGAATGAGATAAAACTGCCTACACATGTTCTTTTAGGGGAGTCATTCTTGAAAAAGTCAAAACATTGATTGATAAACATAATGATACCTTAACCATGGAGTTTGATGATGAAGAGATTCAGTTCAATGTTTATAAGGCCATGAGGTATCATGGCGATGTTAATTCTATTTTTACTATTGATGTTATTAACCCTATAGTGCAGAAATTATTTGAGCAAACAAATAAGGAGAATTTGAAGGATGTTGCTCCTACTTTAGGATTGAGACCAGTATCAACTCACTTGAAGTATGAACGTCCGATTAAATATATTGAGAAGATTAGTGTCAGGAAAATGATATTAAACAAATGCGCTGCTTGGGAGGCAACCTATGATATTAGATTTACTTTTCTTTTCCTTTTTACTTTTTAGTTGCATGTTATTTAATTACTTCTTCTTTGCGTAATTGTCTTACATTGGGGACAATGTAAGGTTTGAGTGTAGGGGATGGGTTTAAGTTATGTTTAGGTTATGCTCTGGTTTATAGTATGTTTTGAGGAAAATTGTAAATTTTGAAAAAATGGACTCTACGATCGTAATATTTGGCTAAGATTTTAAAGGTTGAAATCGTAGAGTGGAAATTGATGCTGATTTGTAGAATCTGATTGATGCTTAATTAATTAATTAATTAATTAATGATAACTGAGTCAGGATCCACAGTGAACTGATGTTAAATTAAATTTATGTTATATGAGTACTTGAATATGAGATACATGCTTACTTGGCTAAGTTATGTGGGGTCTGACTATGTACACTGATTTCATGATTTAGAGCTTGTTTAAATGCTTATGTTGTTTACAGAACCAAAATGAAATGAAAAAAAGTTGAAGAAAGAAAAGAAGAAAAGAAAGAAATAAAAGTGCAAAATCTTGTGTTGGGTTTGTTTGGTTTGTATATAACGCGAGTATGCAATCAAATTACATTAACGAAGCGGAAGCGCGATAAAATTAGAGTTTAAATTTTTATACAAACCATTACCATAATTATACCTTGTGCTCAATTATCAATTAATAGAAGAAGATGGAGAATTAGATTCACACACTTGTAGAAACGAGCTTCCTCATGTGCGAGTTCAACTCCAAGTCCTTCGTGTTCCCCTTGAATTACACTAATGTGATTCCTTCTTTAGATCAACATTATCCACCCAAGTGTTTGGCCTCTAGAGGTGATCGATTAAGGAAATATCTATTCAAGAAGTTGGGTGTTGGTTGAACCTTGGTTTCTATCTCTTTAGAATTTGTAAGTACTCTCCCAACAATTGGAAGTGTATGTAACCCTAACCCATAATAAGACTCGTCTTATTTATAGATGTAGGTAACCCTCCTAAATTATTTAGAAATAGAGTTTTAATTTAATTAATTAAACTCTTTTAATTAATTGTCTTCCTAATCTAATTAGGAACTTATGAAAGTACTTTTATTAATTAATTCTTAAACCCTTTTAGGAATTAAATAATAATAGTAATATAATAAGACTTCTCTTATTAATTTATATTTAATATTTCCAAAACATAAATAATAAATATTAAGCTATTTAATTTATTCTATCAACATAAATTAAATTAAATATACTTAACTTATTATTACGATTATGCCATTTACTTCTTAAATAAATATTTTCTTTTTATGGTGTGACCATTTAGGTTCTCCATATTAAACTGGTTGTGAATAAATAAATTGGAAAAATTCTAATCTTATTTAAATAAATAAATTACATAATTTAATTTATTTAAATAAATAATATTTATTTTACAATAAGGGTAAGCCCCCTTAGCGATCAACGATTTTCTAGATAGTATATATTTCAACATTAATCACAAAAGAACATTTCAGTGAATAGTTATCGTACAATTCTTAATAAATACCCAATTAAATATAAGATTTGGAATTACTATCAACTATTATTTTATTTAATTATATATATTTCGATCCTTAAATGCACAACTCTAAATAATGCAAATTAAAAACTCCTTTCTAATTTCATTTTGCCTTGGCCAAGGTGTGACGCCCCCAAATTCAGATACTTATACCTCGAATTTGGTGTTTCACAATCTAACTCTAATAAAAACTAAAATCTCAAACAACAGAATAATTGAATAATTTACATTGTTATAATATAAATATTCTCGTCCTAAGGTCTCGCAACCATGACTAATACACTTCATAACTTAATCCCAACATAACTTAATACATAACATTAATTAAGTCTTAATACAACATAAAGAAAACATCCTAGCATAGAAGAGCAAAGCTACTCTATAGCCTTGCCTTCTCTCTTGCCCTGTCCTGGGGTTTCACCTTGCCCTGCCCTAACTGAAATATTTAAGGGAAGCAAGAGTGAGCAACAAATTTGCCCAACAGGTAATATGACAATAAATGAAAACCTGTGTATATACGGTTCTTAATCTCAAGGGTAAAACGGTAATTAATAGCTCAGGAATTTAAATAAGAATGTTGTGAACAAAGTCAATATCAATGGTTCCAAACTTATCATTTGAAGTTAATAAAGAGTTACGATGGACCGAAAGATTATAAAAGCATTCAAAGGTCTCAACAATTTCAAGTGAATGAATAGATGTCACTGAGTGTCACTGTGGACCACGATTTGTAGAATCAAAAGATTTCATCAAATTCCAAAATAAATATTGAATACTGAGTAGTCGCTATGGACCATGAACTCCTGCTAGAATTAACAGTATTACCCTGCTAATCCAATATGTACAATAGGTGATCAGCCTAAAATACATAGTGTTATGCATAACATCCCCCAGCTGTGCGTGCAAATGTCGGTTCCCTGACGTTGTATAGTTTCCCCTTCTATAAAGGTTGTTCATCTCAGTAGATTTTTAAAAGTTCTCACCATGGTTTGGATCGCTTTCAAATTCATAGATATTGGTCTAGGCGAATCAAATGGCATAGACGCACTTTAACACATTTGGTCTGGTGTCTCTTGGGTTCACTTTAAGTTACTTTCACAATTTATAGCTTTATTTAGAATTTCTATCAAGGATAGACGAGTTCATGCAACAAGGGTCTAACTATATAATCATTAAACCACATAACGATGTTAAACAACCTTTAATATGCATGCTCACGTGTATTCGACTTATTTACGCATAGCAAGCATAGTTTATCACTTGAAAACTCATTTAAAATCATGCTTGAATAAATCATCTTGTGTTTAACTAGATGTGTGCACATATTGGTCATAATTAGTGACAAAAGGAGTACTAACATGCAATCCTATAAGTTTAGAATATAATTACACAACTTTTATAAAACTTAGTTTGCAAAACGTCCAAGTTCGCCTTTAAAAGTCATTTAAACCAAGCTAAAGCAACTTAGCACATGCAAATCAAATTTGAATCACATTTCACGCATAGCTAGGCCATGTACACATGCTAACAAAGTTAGAACTTAAAGTACACAAGTCTCATCAAGTTTGTTTTCAAAGTTTCAAGATTCTTTTAGAAAATGCACATTAAAGTAAACTAATGCAACTCATATAGTGCAAAGGAACTTGAGACCACATGTCATACTTATTTTTATACCTAACTAAGTCAAACTAACATGCTAGAACTCATCAGATTATATCAGAAAGCACCAACCATTTCTGGTACACGGCGCAGCTGCGCAGTTTTGAACTGCAGAAGCAGCCCAGTTGCGCCCTTCCTAGACAGAACCAAGAATGGTTTTGCTTTTGTAGAACTCAGAAACAATACATGAATTCCTTTTCTAAATGCAACTTAGACCAACCCTATTGTGTTCATAACATACATACAAACTCATATAACACAATGACATCCAATTCCAAATCAATTAATAAGTAATTTCATGAATTTCTAAGAATTTGTAGAAGTTTAAATTAAGAACATACATATGAGTATTACCTTCTTGAAGTTGAATTGCTAACTCTTGAAGCTTGGAATTGCTAAATTAAATCTCTGATTACTCTCTAATTCCTTAGTACTCACTCTTTGTAGTTACTTATCAGAAATTTGCAAATTGAATTGAGAAGAGGAAGCTCCAATTTATAGAGAAACTCTTACCTAGACCATAGCTTTACCCCAAGGATTGAATCCAATGGAAGATGGAAGAAGATGATGGGCAAGAAGAGTTGGTGGAAAGTTTCCATTGTCACTATTGAACCCACTCTCTCGTCCATCATCACCATTTCACTGAGTTTGAAAAATGAAGAAATAAGCTAGGCCAATGGCCTATACACGACAATTAAATTAAAAAGGACAATGATTTTGGGACAAGGATCCTTAATATACAGCATTAGTAAAAAGCTACTAGTGACAGCAAGGTTAATTCCTTTAGGGCTCACAAATGCAATTTTAATGAGTTAATATAACTACCTTATGATAAGTTAGTGACACGCACACACAAAAAAAATATCTGTATATATATATATATATATACACAAGTGAGATTACTTAACTGATCATGAATTCTTTCTGTAATATTACTAGGAGTTCCAATAAAATGTTTTATTATAGTAAATATTAATGTATTCACTCCATCAAGAATTCCAAAACCAATATCTTCTCTAAAGATTGGATGACCATAATCATCCATTTGGCGCACATAGCTTATAGAATGCCTTGCATCTTCATCGAGGAGTTTTTTCCACCAAGAACGAAGGACACCAGTAAATTCATTAGTTAATATTTCCACAATTTCAGGTTGTGTTAAACTACTGAATGCTGTAATATAACTATTGGCAACCATGGACAAATGATTCATTTTAGTAAGAATTTGATGTTCACTAAATCCATCAATATTCTATTCATAAATCTTATTAGAAGAAACAAAAAATTGATTGTCTAGATTTTTCTCTTCAAACTAAAGATTTGGAGGAGTGGGTCTAGAATATAAATTTTTTGTTATACCAGTATTATTAAAAGTTAACTTATTTAACTGATCTTTAAGATCTGGAATTGAAACTGTTTCAGATTTATTATCTGATTGACTAATGCTTTCATCTTCAGATGCTTCAATATGATCTATGATAGCAATAGTACTATTAGATTCTCCAGAACTCATCTTTTTAAGTAATCTATCCATTGTTTTTACTAAATCAGAATCTTTATTAGGCAATCCCAAACCATCTATGTTTTCAGGAAGACTTAATAAAGGTTTATCTATCTTTTTATCAGGATTTTTAACAACAGTTTGATCAAAATTTTCTTCAATCTTGTCAAACTATTTTCCTATTGTTACTAAATACTGATTAGTGAAATTATTTTGTTCAATAATTTTCTTTTCGTCAGTCTTGCTATCAGCCACTTTAAACGGACTAGAAACAACTAAAGTATTTTTAACAGTCAAAAGAACAGTTTCTAAAGGTGGATGACTAGTTAAAACTCTAGTCTTATCTTCTTTAGTCCACTAACTTTTGGTTAAAACATTACAATGAGAATGATATTTATCATACCAATTATAAAAAGTAATGTTTATTTTTTTCATTGTTAATAAATCTTTTCCATCTATTAACAATTTTATCTCTGTCATGTTTATCGTATTTATTACGAAAAGCATGTCTTTTATCTTTATTAGATTTGGAATTAAAATCTTCAACCAGATTATTCCAATCTAATTTAAATTCTTTAGTAAGAACTCTTAACTGAGGATTAATCGAGGCTTCAAAATCTGAAGGAGTAGGTCCTAACGAAGATGTAGGCGAAAGAACTTGATCTTCTTCTACAATATTATTAGCAGTGTAACAAGGATGACAAGTTTGACTCGATTATAGAATTCCTAACATTGGCTACTAAGAAGAAGCATAAGAGGTTTACAGATTTGTCAGATAGGAATATGAGTCTTTCTAAAACACTCTATTGGATTTCTAATCCTGCTTCTTACAAATGACTTCGCCTTCCTTTTATAGAGTTCCTGGTATCAAAGCCATGAGTTGTTTGTTTGTTAATTGTTGATCTTAACTGTTCAATTTGTTCATTTTCGAAAATTAAAAATTTTTCTTTCTTCTCTGTTCCTAAGTCACCTAGCTCTTACTGTGGAACAACGTGTTCGTCCCGGTCTTTTTTCCCTTTGTAAGTCTTAAAGCGGAGCAGTGTCGGGTGTCTGACCTAGAACATAGGTATGCGTCTGCTTAAGGTAAGAATGGTATGTATGGAAGAACTTTGAATCAATTTTTTTTTTCTAAAATGAGTAGACTGTTCAGGTCTAGTTCTTCAGTTAGCAACCGGTCAACTTTAACTTATGTTCTAGACATAGTTAATCAAGAAGAATATAGTTATGAAAACATTATTCAAACTTTGAGTAATTGGAACATACCTAGTATATCCGCTAGAGAGATATATCAGTCAACTTTTTTAGATAGCTTTAAAACTGATTATAATGTTAAAACGGTTGAGAGAGTTTATGCTATTAACAAAGAATATGAAAATTGTAGTCTTTTATCACCTGATGTTATTAATAAACACAGGAAGAAGGGTTATAATTTTATTCATATTGGTTTAGTTCAAGTCGCTGTTAAGCCTTTGAATATAAACGGAATTAATTCGAGTATTTTTCTGTGTCTAAAAGATGCTCGTTTTCTTAATTATTTCCCTAGTATCATTGGAATAATGGAATCAAGTCTGCATGATGAACCTGTCCATTTTAATTGCTTTCCTGATCTTCCCTTAAGCCTCAGTGACATTAATTTGTTCAAAGCATTAGTCTTAAACATTAAAACTGCAGGAGAGATCACTCAAATGATTGAGGGTTCTCAACCTCTAGCTTTAATATACAGAATTTATTATAAATCCATGAAAATAAATTCAAATGTTCATGCTCTTAATAAAAGTCCCAAAGATCATACTGTTTTAATTCAAAGCAGTACTAGTAATGCTAATATCCAGACTCCAAGATCTATTCTTTGGAAGGATGTTACTTTACCTAATCAATGGGTTCTACCCAATGAGCTTCCACAAAAACCAGTTATTAACAACCTATTAAATGTAGAAAATATTAAGCAATTTTCTGATGGTACTGTCAGAGTCATTTTTGAACGTACCAGAAGACCTTTAATCATAGAAGAATTTACTAGTTCCTCAGTTCCTTCAGTTACTTCCAGAAGAGACACTGAGGTACTGAGTAATCTTTCTATGCCTGACATTAAAGTGAAAGGTATTTTAAACCAAGGTCAAACTAGTCATCCTTGTTACACTGCTAATGATATTGTAGAAGAAGATCAAGATCTTTTGCCTACATCTTCGTTAGGAACCTACTCCTTCAGATTTTGAAGCCTCGATTAATCCTAAGTTAAGAGTTCTTACTAAAGAATTTAAATTAGATTGGAATAATCTGGTTGAAGATTTTAATTCCAAATCTAATAAAGATAAAAGACATGCTTTTCGTAATAAATACAATAAACAAAACAGAGATAAAATTGTTAATAGCTGGAAAAGATTTAGTAACAATAAAAAAATAAACATTACTTTTTATGATTGGTATGATAAATATCATTCTCATTGTAATGTTTTAACCAAAAGTCAAGGGACTAAAGAAGATAAGACTAGAGTTTTAGCTAGTCATCCTCCTTTAGAAACTGTTCTTTTGACTGTTAAAAATACTTCAGTTGTTGCTAGTCCGTTTAAAGTGGCTGATAGAAAGACTGACGAAAAGAAAATTTTTGAACAAAATAATTTCACTAATCAGTATTTAGCAACAATAGGAAAACAGTTAGACAAGATTGAAGAAAAATTTGATCAAACTGTTGTTAAAAATCCTGATAAAAAGATAGATAAACCTTTATTAAGTCTTCGTGAAAACAGAGATGGTTTGGGATTGCCTAATAAAGATTCCGATTTAGTAAAAACAATAGATAAATTACTTAAAAAGATGAGTTTTGGAGAATCTAGTGGTACTATTGCTATCATTGATCAAATTGAAGCATCTGAAGATGAAAGCATTAGTCAATCACATAATAAATTTGAAACAGTTTTAATTCCAGATCTTAACGATCAGTTAAATAAGTTAACTTTTAATAATACTGGTATAACAAAAATTTGGTATTCTAGACCCATTCCTCCAGATCTTCAGTTTGAAGAGAAGAATCTAGACAATCAATTTTTTGTTTCTTCTAATAAGATTTATGAATGAAATATTGATGGATTTAGTGAACATCAAATTCTTACTAAAATGAATCATTTGTCCATGGTTGCCAATAGTTATATTACAACATTCAGTAATTTAACACAACCTAAAATTGTTGAAATATTAACTAATGGATTTACTGGTGTCCTTCGTTCATGGTGGAAAAAAATACCTCGATGAAGATGCAAGGCTTTCTATAATCCATGCGCGCGAAATTGATGATGATGGTCATCCAATCTTTAGAGAAGATATTGGTTTTGAAATTCCTGATGGAGTGAATACATTAATATTTACTATAATAAAATATTTTATTGGAACTCCTAGTAATATTATAGAAAGAATTCATGATCAGTTAAGTAATCTCACTTGTCCCACTCTAAGTGATTTTAGATAGTACAAAGATGTTTTTATTTCTCGTGTCATGATGCGAAGTGATAGTAACAAACCTTTCTGGAAAGAAAAGTTTGTTAATGGTCTTTCTAATTTGTTTGCACACAAAATTAGAGAAGAACTGAGTAAAACTTTAGGATATATTGATTATGATAACCTAACTTATGGTGATATAATTAGTTATATTCAAAAGATTGGATTAAAAATGTGTATTGATTATAAACTTGCTAAACAAGCTAGTAAAGATAAAAACAAGGCTAAATATGAGCTTGGAGCTTTCTACGAACAATATGGTTTGCCTCCTGTTGCTCCCTCTAGAACAAAGCATAGGAAAAAACATATTGAAAAACGCAAAAGTAGTAAGCATCATAAAAAGAGATGTAGTCAGTCTAAAAATCAAGATAACTACTACGAGAAACCAAAGTCAAAAAGAAAAACTCATAATAAAAAGCCTGCTCACAAATCAAAAGGTAACGATAAAAGTAGAATTATCTGTTATAATTGTGGCCAGAAGGGTCATTATAAGAGTGAATGTAAAATTAAACAAAAATTAAGTTAGTTAAACATTTTTGTAGAAGAAACAGATAAACTTTTGGAATTAATAAGAATAGAGAATGACATTGATAACAACGATTATTCTGATATTACTTATTCCTCTAATAATGATGAAGCTGATCAAACCAATAGTGAAGAAAATGAAGTCACTTTGTGTATAGATAATTGCAGATCTGATTGCTGCAATAAAACAATTAATGTGTTTAACAAAGATGACGAAGAGAGCTCTTTGTTAATTGATTTAATTAGTAAAATTACTGATACTGAGTTAAAAACACAATACATGAAGCAACTTAAAGAATTGTTAACTAAAAACAATTCAGGAAAAAATAAGGTTATAAAGGGAAAAGATAAACCCATTATCAGCCTTAATAAAACCTTAGAAAGATTTAAGACTCCTGATAGAGAAGTCACTCTACCCGAGTTAAATCAAGAAGTTAATAAACTTAAAAAAGAAATTTTAGGTCTTAAGACTGAAATTTCTGATTTACGAAAAGAAATGACCAATCTTGCAGCCAAAGGTTCAGACCTTCACATTTCTGATTCATTAGAGAATGATGAAGAAGCTGAATCTTCCAACGCTAAAGATAATGAGTCAGTTCACATGGTCCAAGGTAATTCATTAAAAAGATTAAAAGATATTACCAATCAGAAATGGTATATTATTGTTAAGCTAGTCATTGATGGAACTTTTGCAATTGAGCTTCCTACTTTAGTTGATATTGGCACAAAGCTTAATTGTATTTAAGAAGGGTTAATCCCTACTAAGTTCTATAAGAAAACTAGCGAGAGATTAAATTCTGCTAATGGTAGCAAAATGAAAATAAAATATAAACTTCCTAAGGTTCATATTTGTCAGGATAATATGTGTTTTAAAACTGCTTTTGTTTTAATTTTTAACCTGACAGATAAGACTATTTTAGGTCTTTCATTTATATATTTGTTGTATCCATTTACTACTAGTAATAATGGTTTAACCACTGAACATTTGGGTCAAAAGGTAGTGTTTAAATTCATTACTCAGCCCAAAGAGAGAGATTTGAAATTCATTCAAGATGAATCTATTTTAAAATCTTTAAACTTGTTAAATTGTAAAACTTCTCAGTTAAAATTCTTAAAGCAAGAAATTAAGTATAAACAGGTTGAAGATCTTCTCCTACTTGAAAAAGTACAGAATAAGATTGAAGACCTTAAAAAATTTATGACAAAAACCCTTTGTACTGATTCTCCTAATGCTTTTTGGCACAGAAGAAAGCATATTGTAAAGTTACCTTATGCAAAGGAATTCAAAGAACACTTAATTCCTACTAAGGCTAGACCTATACAAATGAATCACCAACAAATGGAACTTTGTAAGCAAGAAATCAATGATTTGCTTGCAAAGGGTCTTATTAAAAATAGTAAATCTCCCTGGTCTTGTCCAGTCTTTTATGTTAATAATGAAACTGAGAAAGAGAGAGGAGTCCCTAGATTAGTTATTAATTACAAGCCGTTAAACAAGGTCTTAGAGTGGATTCGGTATCTGTTGGCTAACAAAGAAGACCTCCTTAGTAGACCTAGTAATGCAACCATTTTTAGCAATTTTAACCTCAAGTCAGGATTTTGGTAGGTTAGTATTCATCCCAGTGATAGATATAAAACTGCTTTTACAACTCCTTTTGGTCATTACGAATGGATTGTTTAACCATTCGGACTCAAGAATGCTCCTAGTGAGTTTCAGAATATTCTTAATAAAATTTTGAATCCATTTAGTCATCTCATCATCGTTTACATTGAGGATATTCTTATCTTCTCCAAATCAATTGAAGAACATTTCAAACATTTGAATTCATTTTTCAAACTATCAAAGTCAATGGTTTAGTCCTTTCCCCTACTAAATGTAGTCTTTTTCAGACTAGAGTCAAATTTCTTGGTCATGATATTAATCATGGTCTTATTCGACCCATTCAGCGAGTTATTCAATTTGCAGATAAATTTCCTGATAAAATCATTGATAAAACTCAACTTCAGCGATTTTTAGAATATCTGAATTATGTTGGTAAATTCTACCAAAATCTTAGAAAAATTTGTAAACCTCTGTTTCATCGTTTACAAAAGAATCCCCCTCCTTAGACTGATGAACATACATCCATCGTCCAACAAGTCAAAAAATATGTTAAGGTATTACCTTGCCTTGACATCTCTAATGAATCTGCATTCAAAATTGTTGAAATTGTTGCTTCTAAAATTGGATTCGGTGGTATTCTGAAACGGAAATTAACCCCTAATTCTTCTGAGCAAATTGTTCGATTTCATTCTGGTGCATGGAATCAGGCTCAAAGTAATTATAGCACAATTAAGAAAGAAATTTTAGCATTAGTCTTATGAATTAGTAAATTTCAAAATGATTTAATAAATCAAAGATTTTTAGTTAGAATTGATTGCAAATCTGCCAAATATATTTTGGAAAATGATGTTAAAAATATAGCTGCTAAGCATATTTTTGCTAGATGGCAATCTCTTTTAAGTATTTTTGATTTTGATATTGAATATATTAAAGGAAGTCAAAATTCGATTCCTAATTTTCTTACACGAGAGTTTATTAATTCAGGTACACCAGAAAAATGAGCATGAGAGGTGGTAACTCTTAAGTTAGGCCCCCTCCAGGCCCAAATCAAAGTCAAAAGCCCAAAGGAGCCTTAATTCTTCATCCAGTAAGCCCAGTTCCTACAGTAGACGTAGCCAACCGGTATCAACTCCTTAGTACAGTTCCAAAGCCCTATAACACGGTTTTGGCTCAGTCACCAAAGTCAATTGACCTTTCGCTTCGTCTGCTTCGTTTAGTAACCCTAATTCAGTTCAACTGCTGCATTCGCAGTATGTTCCCAATTACACAGTCAATCTGTTTTATATTGAACCTCATATGAAACCTATTGATGATCCAGTCAAATTGGCTGCCCAGTTCTTCCCAACTGGATGGCATTTCCTTCCTCTAGCTCCTTATAAATCCCTTGCGTATTATAAGGAAGTTCTTCTTCAAACTTAGTCAATTCTTATCAAACCTATATACGATAGGAATGATAATTCCAAAGTTATATATCATTCTCATTATATTAAATAGATTATCTCAATGAGTGATTAGGGTAATCAACCTTCTGATCTTAAATAATTAGATAATCTTGATAGCCAATTCTGCTATTATGATTATATTGAAGCATGTAATAAGATTTTCTTATTCCAAAATCCTTCCTTTAGTCATTCGTGGTTTATTCAATTTGACCACAAATTCAAGAGTCAGCTTGCTCACTGGTTTACTCTTTGGTGGACAAGGTTAGGACCCACTTTTGATATCTTTCCCCAAGATCTTAAACCTCTAGTTAGCCATTTCTGCTGTAGAAATCCACACAATCCAAAATTTGATTGTATCCCTGTTCTTCTTCAATTTATCAGTAAATATAAAATCCCATGGATTCTTAAATGGCAATATGGTCTTTTATCCCTTGTTGTTGAATCAGTTTTCCAGTCATCAAGCGGTCAAACTACTGCCGCTTTCTCATGTTAGTCAACTAAATTATGTTACTCGAACTTTTTCCATTAAATGGTGGGATAAATTTGATTTTTATCGTATCATAGGTCAAGTTGAGAAAGAATTTCCAGACAACCCTATTCCTATTAAATCGATTTCTCCCAAAGAATCCTCCAGTAAATCCAAGAAATCTTCCCAGTCAAAATTAGATTTTTCAGATATTAATAAGTGTTCAAGTGAAGAGTTAAAAATGCTTGCACAAATTATTCAAAACAGAGTCGATAAACTGCATGAAGACATTGCACCTTCGGATAGTTCATCGTCTACCTCAAATTCCAGTAAGCAGGCATCCAGTGCTGAGGATTCGTACGGCAGCATAAGTCTTTAAGATGCTCAAGATCATTTTGCATAGGATACTCACCCAATTGCATGAGTCATTATCAATGACTCACCTCAAGTCATCATCAAAGAGTGCTCCTTTTTCAAAAGTAGCCGAAAGTAATGATATAGTAGCCAAAAGCAAAGGCACGAGTCATTTGTAATTTTGTGGAGTCATCTTTCCACTGTCGGCCATTTGGTCTTTTAGTCAAAACGTTGTATTTTCTTTTCCAATTAATGTGTCTGTATTTAGTCAAAAGTATTCAATAATGTGTCTGTAATCATTTACATTTGTAAAGCATTACTGTTCAGCAATAGTTAAAGCTGTTTGTAATTATTGAGTCTGTAATAGTGGGGGAGGGCGGAAGCATAAAGAGACTAAGAAGAACACAGAGAGGCGCATGCAATCTGAATCATAACTATAGCAAGAATTATAAGAAATGATAACAGCACTAACAGCAGTTTACTAAAAATTATTTATTGAAATCATAAAATATTTACAAACAGATTACTCGAAATAAAAACTTACAAGTTTGACTCGATTATAGAATTCCTAACATTGGTTACTAAGAAGAAGAATAAGAGGTTTAAAGATTTGTCAGATAGGAATCTGAGTCTTTCTAAAACACTCTATTGGATTTCTAATCCTGCTTCTTACAAATGACTATGCCTTCCATTTATAGAGTAAGGAAAGTGGAACTGTTACAGACTCAATAATTACAAACAGCTTTAACTATTGCATGAACAGTAACGCTTTACAAATGTAAATGATTACAGACATATTATTGAATACTTTTGACTAAATATAGACGCATTAATTGAAAAAGAAAATACAACTTTTTTAGTAAAAGACCAAATGGTCGACAGTGGAAAGATTACTCCATAAAATTACAAATGACTCATGCCTTTGCTTTCGGCTGCTTTATCATTACTTTCGGCTGCTTTTGAAAAAGGAGCACTCTTTGATGATGACTTGAGGTGAGTCATTGATAATGACTCATGCAATTGAGTGAGTATCCTATGCAAAAGGATTTTGAACATCTTGAAGACTTATGCTGCCTTACGGATCCTCAGCACTGGATGCCTGCTTACTGGAATTTGAGGAAGACGATGAACTATCCAGAGCTGCAATGTCTTCATGCAGTTTATCGACTCTATTTTGAATAATTTGTGCAAGCATTTTTAACTCTGCACTTGAACACTTATTAAAATCTAAAATTTTTATTTTTACTGGGAAGATTTCTTGGATTTACTAGAGGATTCTTTGGGAGAAATCGATTTAATAGGAATAGGGTTGACTGGAAATTCTTTCTCAACTTGACCTATGATACGATAAATATCAAATTTATCCCACCATTTAATGGAAAAAGTTCGAGTAACATAAGTTAGTTGACTAACATGAGAAGCGGCAGTAGTTTGACCGCTTGATGTCTGGAAAATGGATTCAACAACAGGGGATAAAACACCATATTGCCATTTAAGAATCCATGGGATTTTATATTTACTGACAAACTGAAGAAGAACAGGGATACAATCAAATTTTGGATTGTGTGGACTTCTACAGCAGAAATGGCTAACTAGAGGTTTAAGATCTTGGGGAAAGATATCAAAAGTGGGTCCTAACCTTGTCCACCAGTGAGGAAGTTGACTCTTGAATTTGTGGTCAAATTGAACAAACCACGAATGACTAAAGGAAGAATTTTGGAATAAGAAAATCTTATTCCATGCTTCAATATAATCATAATAGCAGAATTGGCTATCAAGATTATCTAATTATTTAAGATCAGAAGGTTGATTACCCCAATCACTCATTGAGATAATCTGTTTAATATAAAGATAATGATATATAACTTTGGAATTATCATTCCTATCATAGACAGGTTTGATAAGAATTGACTGAGTTTGAAGAAGAACTTCCTTATAATACGCAAGGAATTTATAAGGAGCTAGAGGAAGGAAATGCCATCCAGTTGGGAAGAACTGGGCAGCCAATTTGACTGGATCATCAATAGGTTTTATATGAGGTTCAATATAAAACAGATTGACTGTGTAATTGGGAACATACTGCGAATGCAGCAGTTGAACTGAATTAGGGTTACTAGACGAAGAAGACGAAGCGAAAGGGTCAATTGACTTTAGTGACTGAGCCAAAACCGTGTTATAGGGCTTTGGAATAGTACCAAGGAGATGATACCGGTTGGCTATGTCTACTGCAGGAACTGGGCTTACTGGATGAGGAATTAAGGCTCCTTTGGGCCTTTGACTTTGATTTGGGCCTGGAGGAGGCCTAACTGAAGAGTTACCATCTCTCACGCTCATTTTTCTGGTGTACCTGAATTAATAAACTCTCGTGTAAGAAAATCAGGAATCGAATTGTGACTTTCTTTAATATATTCAATATCAAAATCAAAAATACTTAAAAGAGATTGCCATCTAGCAAAAATATGCTTAGCAGCTATATTTTTAACATCCTTTTCCAAAATATATTTGGCAGATTTGCAATCAATTCTAACTAAAAATATTTGATTTAATAAATCATTTTAAAATTTACTAATGCATAAGACTAATGCTAAAATTTCTTTCTTAATTATGCTATAATTACTTTGAGCCTGATTCCATGCACCAGAATGAAATCGAACAATTTGCTCAGAAGAAGTAGGGGTTAATTTCCATTTCAGAATACCACCGAATTCAATTTCAGAGGCATCGATTTCAACAATTTTGAATGCAGATTCATTAGAGATGTCAAGGCAAGGTAATACCTTAACATATTTTTTGACTTGTTGGACGATGGATGTATGTTCATCAGTCCAAGGAGGGGGATTCTTTTGTAAACAATGAAACAGAGGTTTATAAATTTTTCTAAGATTTTGGTAGAATTTACTAACATAATTCAGAGATCCAAAAAATCGCTAAAGTTAAGTTTTATCAATGATTTTATCAGGAAATTTATTTGCAAATTGAATGACTCGCTGAATGGGTCGAATAAGACCATGATTAATATCATAACCAAGAAATTTGACTCTAGTCTGAAAAAGACTACATTTAGTAGGGGAAAGGACTAAACCATTGACTTTGATAGTTTTGAAAAATGAATTTAAATGTTTGAAATGTTCTTCAATTAATTTGGAGAAGACAAGAATATCATTGTAAACGATGATGAAATGACTAAATGGATTCAAAATTTTATTAAGAATTGAAACTCACTAGGAGCATTCTTGAGTCCGAATGGTTGAACAATCCATTCGTAATGACCAAAAGGAGTTGTGAAAGCAGTTTTATATCTATCACTAGGATGAATACTAACCTGCTAAAATCCTGACTTAAGGTCAAACTTACTAAAAATGGTTGCATTACTAAGTCTACTAAGGAGGACTTCTTTGTTAGGCAACGGATACCTAATCCACTATAAGACCTTGTTTAACGGCTTGTAATTAATAACTAATCTAGGGACTCCTCTCTGTTTCTCAACTTCGTTATTAACAATAAAGGCTGGACAAAACCAGGGAGATTTACTATTTTTAATAAGACCCTTTGCAAGCAAATCATTGATTTCTTGCTTACAAAGTTCCATTTGTTGGTGATTCATTTGTATAGGTCTAGCATTAGTAGGAATTAAGTGTTCTTTAAATTTCTTTGCATAAGGTAACCTTACAACATGCTTTCTTCTGTGCCAAAAAGCATTGGGAGAATCAGCACAAAGGGACTTTTCGTAATAAATACGATAAACATGACAGAGATAAAATTGTTAATAGATGGAAAAGATTTATTAACAATGAAACAATAAACATTACTTTTATGATTGGTATGATAAATATCATTCTCATTGTAATGTTTTAACCAAAAGTCAGTGGACGAAAGAAGATAAGACTAAATTTTAGCTAGTCATCCTCCTTTAGAAACTGTTCTTTTGATTGTTAAAAATACTTCAGTTGTTGCTAGTCCGTTTAAAGTGGCTGATGGCAAGACTGACGAAAAGAAAACTTTTGAACAAAATATTTTCACTAATCAGTATTTAGCAACAATAGGAAAATAGTTAGACAAGATTAAAGAAAAATTTGATCAAACTATTGTTAAAAATTTTGATAAAAAGATAGACAAACCTTTATTAAGTCTTCCTGAAAACAGAGGTGGTTTGGGATTGGCTAATAAAGATTCTAATTTAGTAAAAACAATAGATAAATTACTTAAAAAGATGAGTTCTGGAGAATCAAGTGGTACTATTGCTATTATAGATCAGATTGAAGCATCTGAAGATGAAAGCATTAGTCAATCAGATAATAAATCTGAAACAGTTTCAATTCCAAATCTTAACGATCAGTTAAATAAGTTAACTTTTAATAATACTGGTATAACAAAAAATTGGTATTCTAGACCCACTCCTCCAGATCTTCAGTTTGAAGAGAAGAATCTAGACAATCAATTTTCTATTTCTTCTAATAAGATTTATGAATGGAATATTGATAGATTTAGTGAACATCAAATTCTTACTAAAGTGAATCATTTGTCCATGGTTGCCAATAGTTATATTACAGCATTCAGTAGTTTAACACAACCTGAAATTGTTGAAATATTAACTAATGGATTTACTGGTGTCCTTTGTTCTTGGTGGAAAAAACACCTCGATGAAGATGCAAGACATTCTATAATCCATGCGCGCCAAATGGATGATGATGGTCATCCAATCTTTAGAGAAGATATTGGTTTTGGAATTCCTGATGGAGTGAATGCATTAATATTTACTATAATAAAATATTTTATTGGAACTCCTAGTAATATTACAGAAATAATTCATGATAAGTTAAGTAATCTCACTTGTCCCACTTTAAGTGATTTTAGATGGTACAAAAAAGTTTTTATTTCTCGTATCATGATGCGAAGTGATAGAATTCCTAACATTGGTTACTAAGAAGAAGCATAAGAGGTTTAAAGATTTGTCAGATAGAAATCTGAGTCTTTCTAAAACACTCTATTGAATTTCTAATCTTGCTTCTTACAATTGACTATGCCTTCCTTTTATAAAGTAAGGAATATATATATATATATATATATTAAAAAATTTTATTTTTAAAAAATGAGTAGATTATTCAGGTCTAGTTCTTCAGTTTGTAATAGATCAGCCCTACCTCCGGTTCTAGACATAATCAACCAGGAAGAACATAGTTACGAAAACCTTAATCAAACCCTTAGTAATTGGAATATACATAGTGTGTCTCCTAAAGAGATTTATCAATCAATCTTTATTGAAAATTTCAAAACTGATTATAATGTTAAAACGGTTGAACGTGTCTATGCGATCAACAAAGAATATGAAAATTGTAATCTTCTTTCTTTTGATGTTATTAACAAACATAGAAAGAAAGGTTATAATTTCATTCATATTGGTTTAGTTCAGGTTGTAGTCAAGCCTTTATCTATTAAAGGAATAAACTCAAGCATCTTTTTATGTCTTAGAGATGCACGATATCTTAACTACGCTCCTAGCATAATTGGTATTATGGAATCGAGTTTGCATGATGGACCTATCCATTTCAATTGCTTTCCCAATCTCCCTTTGAGTTTAAGTGATGTTAACTTATTAAAAGCTTTAACTCTAAATATTAAGACTGCAGGTGAGATAACTCATATGATTGAGGGTTCACAACCTATAGCCTTAATTTATAGAATTTATTATAAAGTTATGAAAACCAACTTAAACATTCATGCTCATAATAAAAGCCCAAAAGCTTGAACAACCCATTCATAATGACCAAAGGGAGTGGTAAAAGCAGTTCTATACTTATCGCTAGGATGAATACTAACTTGCCAAAACCCTGATTTGAGATCGAATTACTAAAAATGGTAGCATTTATATTTATTATATCCATTTACTACTAGTAATAATGGTTTAACGACTGAACATTTGGGTCAGAAAGTAGTGTTTGAATTCATTACTCAACACAAAGAAAGGGATTTGAAATGTATTCAAGATGAATCTATTTCAAAATCGTTAAATTTGTTAAGCTATAAAACTTCACAGTTAAAATTCCTAAAACAAGAGATTAAATATAAACAGGTTAAGGATCTTCTCTTTCTTGAGAAAATTCAAGATAAGATTGAAGAACTTCGAGTGTTTATGACTAAAAACCTCTGTGCTGATTCTCCTAATGCCTTCTTGCATAGAAGAAAGCATGTGGTTAGGCTACCTTATGCTAAGGAATTTAGAGAACACTTGATTCCTACTAAGGCTAGACCTATTCAGATGACCATCAGCAAATGGAACTTTGCAAATAAGAAATTAATGACTTGCTTGCAAAAGGCTTAATTAAACATAGTAAATCGCCTTGGTCTTGTCCAGCTTTTTATGTTAATAATGAAGCTGAGAAAGAAAGAGGTGTTCCCAGACTAGTTATTAATTACAAGCCCCTCAATAAGGTCTTAGAATGGATTAGATACCCCCTTCCTAATAAAGAAGACCTCCTTAGTCGGCTTAGTAATGCTACCATTTTTAGTAAATTCGATCTCAAGTCAGGGTTTTGGCAAGTTAGTATTCATCCTAGCGATAGGTATAAAACTTCTTTTACCACTCCCTTTGGTGATTATGAATGGGTTGTTCAAGCTTTTGGTCTTAAGAATGCCCCTAGTGAATTCCAAAATATTCTCAATGAAATTTTGAATCCTATCAATCATTTCATCATTGTTTATATTGATGATATCTTAGTTTTTTCCAAGTCGATCGACGAATATTTCAAACATCTGAATTCGTTCTTCAAGGCTATTAAAGCCATGTGTTGGTCATTTACTAATTGTTGATCTTAATCTGCTTAATCAAAGTCATTTTTAAAAATCAGAAGTTTTTGATTTTTCTTTGTTCAAGAAATCACCTAAGCTCTTTCTGTAGAACACCGTGTTCGCCCTGGTCTTTTTGCCCTTTGTAAGTCTCAGTGTGGAGCAGTGTCGGGTGTTTGACCTAGGATATAGGTATGTGTCTGCTTAAGGAAAGAAGGGTATGTATGGAAGAACATAGAATTATTAAAAAAAATTATTTTTAAAAAATGAGTAAATTATTCAGGTCTAGTTCTTCAGTTAGTAATAGATCAGCCCTACCTCTAGTTCCAGACATAGTCAACCAGGAAGAACATAGTTACGAAAACCTTAGTAATTGGAATATACCTAGTGTGTCTCCTAAAGAGATTTATCAGTCAACCTTTATTGATAATTTCAAAATTGATTATAATGTTAAAACGATTGAACGTGTCTATGCGATCAACAAAGAATATGAAAATTATAATCTTCTTTCTTCTGATGTTATTAACAAACATAGAAAGAAAGATTATAATTTCATTAATATTGGTTTAGTTCAGGTCGTAGTCAAGCCTTTATCTATTAAAGGAATAAACTCAAGCATTTTTTTATGTCTTAGAGATGTACGATACCTTAACTATGCTCCTAGCATAATTGGTATTATGGAATCGAGTTTGCATGATGGACCTATCCATTTCAATTGCTTTCCCGATCTCCCTTTGAGTTGAAGTGATGTTAACTTTTTAAAAGCTTTAACTCTGAATATTAAGACTGCAGGTGAGATAACTCATATGATTGAGGGTTCACAACCAATAACCTTAATTTACAGAATTTATTATAAAGTTATGAAAACCAACTTAAACATTCATGCTCTTAATAAAAGTCCATAAGATCACACTCTTTTAATTCAAAGCAGTACTAGTAACGCTAATATCCAAACTCCAAAGACTATTCTTTGGAAAGATATTACGCTACCTAGTCAGTGGATTTTACCTCAAGAAATTCCACAAAAAAAAGTCATTAATAATTTGTTGAACTTAGAAAATATTAAACAATTTTCTGATGGTACTGTCAGAGTTAGCTTTGAACGTACTAGAAGACATTTGATAATGGAAGAATTTACCAATTCCTCAGTTCCTTCGGTTGTTTCTAGAAGAGATACTGAAGTTTTAATAAATTTTTCTATTCTTGATATTAAAATGAAAGGAGTTTTGAACCAGGGTCAAACCAGTCATCCTTGTTATACTCTTACTAATTTAGTAGAAGAAGAACAAGATATTTCTCCTACTACTTCTGTAGGACCGACCCCTTCGGATTTCGAAACACTTATTAATCATCAATTAAGAGTCATTACTAAAGTATTTAAATTAGATTGGGATAATCTGGTTGCAGATTTTAATTCAATATCTAATAAAGAAAAAAGGCATGCTTTTCGTAATAAATACGATAAGCATGACGGAGATAAAATTGTTAATAAATGAAAAAAAATTATAAAAATTAATCAAGAGAACCTTACATTTTATGATTGGTATGAAAAATATCATTCACAATGCAAAGTTCTTACTAAAAGTCAGTGGACGAAAGAGGATAAATCTAAAATTTTAGCAAGTCATCCTCCTTTGGAAACTGTTCTTTTACATGTTAAAAATACTTCTGTTGTTGCCAGTCCATTCAAAGTTGCTGATGGAAAAACTGATGAAAAGAAAATTATTGAACAAAATAATTTTATTAATCAGTATTTAGCTACAATTGGTAAACAGTTAGATAAAATTGAAGAAAATTTTGATCATTCTATGGTTAAAAATCATGATAAAAAATTAGATCAACCTTTATTAACTCTCCCAAAAAAAAGAGAAGGAATGAGATTGCCTAATAAAGATTCTTATCTAGTTAAAACTATTGATAAGTTACTTAAAAAAATTGGTTCAAGTACTGGTGAAACTAGTGGAACTGTTGCTATCATTGATCAAGTTGATGAATTTGATGATGAAAGTAATAGTCAATCAGAAATTAATTCTGAAACTGCTTCAATCCCAGATTTTACTGAACAATTAAACAAGTTAACCTTTAATAACACTAGTATTACAAAAAATTGGTATTCTAGACCCACTCCTCCTGATCTCCAGTATGAGAAAAAGAATCTAGATAATCAATTGTCTGTTTCTTCTAATAAAATTTACGAGTGGAATATTGATGGTTTTAGTGAGCATCAAATTCTTACCAAAATGAATCATTTGTCTATGGTAGCCAACAGTTATATTACAGCTTTCAGCAGTTTAACTCAGTCCGAAATAGTTGAAATATTAACTAATGGTTTCACTGGTGTTCTTCGTTCTTGGTGGAAAAAATACCTTGATGAAGATGCAAGGAATTCTATAATTCATGCTCGCCAGTTAGATGACAATGGTCAGCCTATCTTCAGAGAAGATATTGGTTTTGGTATTCCTGATGGTATTAACACATTAATTTTCACTATAAAAAAATATTTTCTTGGAACCCCTAGTAATATCACTGAAAAAATTCATGATCAGTAAAGTAATCTCACTTGTCCCACTCTAAGTGATTTTAGGTGGTACAAAGATGTTTTTATTTCTCGAGTCATGACGCGTAGTGATAGTAACAAACCTTTTTGGAAAGAAAAATTTGTTAATGGACTGCCTCACTTATTTGCTCACAAGGTTAGAGAAGAACTTAGCAAAGCTATTGGATATATTGATTATGATAACCTAACTTATGGTGATATAATCAGCTACTATTCAAAAGATTGGCTTAAAAATGTGTATCGATTTTAAATTGCTAAACAAGCTGCTAAAGACAAGAAAAAAGCTAAATATGAGCTTGGCACATTTTGCAAACAATATGGTTTGCCTCCTATTGCTCCCTCCAGAAGGAAGTATAGGAAAAAACAAGTTGAAAAATGCAAAACGCGTAAGCATCATAAGAAGCGGTCTAGTCAGTCAAAAAATCAAGACAATTATTATGAAAAACCCAAGTCACGAAAGAAGTCTCATAGTAAAAAACCTACTTCTAAGTCTCAGGATAAGAGTAAGATTACTTGTTATAATTGTGGTAAAAAAGGACGTTACAAGAGTGAGTGTAAAATTAAACAGAAATTGAGTCAGCTGAATATTTCTGTCGAAGACACTAATAAAATTTTAGAGCTAATAAGGATTGAGAATGATGTTAATAGCAACAATTATTCTGATATTCCTTATTCCTCTGGTAATGAAGAAGATAATCAAACTCCTAGTGAAGAAAATGAAGTTACTCTTTGTACTGATAATTGCAGGTCTGATTGCTGTAAAACTATTAATGTTCTTAGTAAAGAAGTCCAAGAGAGCTCTTTGTTAATTGAATTAATTAGTAAACTTATTGACAAAGATTTAAAATTGCAATACATGAAACAGTTAAAAGATTTATTTTCTAAAAATAATTCTGGTAAAAGTAAGATTATTAAGGGTAAAGATAAACATGTTATCAGCCTTAATAAAACCTTAGAAAGATTTAAAACTTCGGATAGAGAAATTACCCTTCCCGAATTAAATCAAGAAGTTAATAAACTTAAGAAGGAAATTTCTGGTCTTAAGACTGAGATTTCTGATTTACGTAAAGAAATGGCTACTTTGGCAACTAAAAGTTCAGAACTTCACATTACTGATTCGTCAGATAATGAAGAAGAGGCTGAATCTTCTAATGTCAAAGAAGATGAGTCAATTCTTATGGTTCAAGGTAATTCATTAAAAAGATTAAAGGACATTACCATTCAAAAATGGTATATTATTGTTCGTCTAGTTATTGATGGAACTTTTGCAATTCAACTTCCTGCTCTAGTTGATACTGGTGAGGATCTTAATTGCATTCAAGAAGGTTTGATACCTACTAAGTTCTATAAAAAAACTAGTGAACGATTAAATTCTGCTAATGATAGTATGATGAAAATAAAATATAAACTTCCTAAAGTTCATATTTGCCAATATAATATGTGTTTTAAAACTTCTTTTGTTTTAATTCGCAACTTGACAGATAAGATTATTTTAGGACTTCCGTTTATATATTTATTATATCTACTTACTACTAGTAATAATGGTTTAACGATTGAACATTTGGGTCAGAAAGTAGTGTTTGAATTCATTACTCAACCCAAAAAAAGGGATTTGAAATTTATTCAAGATTAATCTAATTCAAAATCGTTAAATTTGTTAAGCTGTAAAACTTCACAGTTAAAATTTCTAAAACAAGAGATTAAATATAAACAGGTTGAGAATCTTCTCATTCCTGAGAAAATTCAAGATAAGATTGAAGAACTTCGAGTGTTTATGACTAAAAACTTATGTGTTGATTCTCCTAATGCCTTCTGGCATAGAAGAAAGCATGTGGTTAGGCTACCTTATGCTAAGAAATTTAAAGAACACTTGATTCCTACTAAGGCTAGACCTATTCAGATGAGCCATCAGCAAATGGAACTTTGCAAACAAAAAATTAATGACTTGCTTGCAAAAGGCTTAATTAAACATAGTAAATTGCCTTGGTCTTGTCCAGGTTTTTATGTTAATAATAAAGCTGAGAAAGAAAGAGGTGTTCCCAGACTAGTTATTAATTACAAGCCCCTTAATAAGGTCTTCGAATGGATTAGATACCCTCTGCCTAATAAAGAAGACCTCCTTAGTTGGCTGAGTAATGCTACCATTTTTAGTAAATTCGATCTCAAGTCAGGGTTTTGGCAAGTTAGTATTCATCCTAGCGATAGGTATAAAACTACTTTTACCACTCCCTTTGGTCATTATGAATGGGTTGTTCAAGCTTTTGGTCTTAAGAATGCCCTTAGTGAATTCCAAAATATTCTCAATGAAATTTTGAATCCTTTTAGTCATTTTATCATTGTTTATATTGATAATATCATAGTTTTTTCCAAGTCGATCGACGAACATTTCAAACATTTGAATTCGTTATTTAAGGCTATTAAAGTAAATGGTTTGGTTTTGTCCCCTACAAAATATAGTTTGTTCCAAAGAAAAGTCAAATTTCTAGGTCATGATATTCATCGTGGTCTAGTCCGTCCTATTCAACGAGTTATTCAATTCGCTGATAAATTTCCATAGAAAATCATTGACAAAACTCAACTTCAGCGGTTCTTAGGATCTCTGAATTATGTTGGTAAATTCTATCAAAACCTTAGAAAGATCTGTAAACCATTGTTTCTTCGTTTACAGAAAAACCCTCCTCCTTGGACTGATGAACACACTTTCATCGTCCAAGAAGTTAAAAAATATGTTAAGGTTTTGCCTTGCCTTGGCATTTCCAAAGAATCTGCGTTCAAGATTGTTGAAACTTATGCCTCTAAAATTGGTTTTGGTGGCATTCTGAAGCAGAAATTAACTTCTGCTTCCTCTGAACAAATTGTTCGATTTCATTCTGGTGCTTGGAATCAGGCTCAACTTAATTATAGTACAATTAAAAAAGAAATTTTAGCTTTGGTTTTATGTATTAGTAAATTTCAAAATGATTTATTAAATCAAAGATTTTTAGTTCGAATTGATTGTAAGTCAGCTAAATATATTTTAAAAAAAGATGTTAAAAACATTGTTGCTAAGCACATTTTTGCCCGATGGCAATCTCTTTTAAGCATTTTTGATTTCGATATTGAATATATTAAAGGAAGTCAAAATTCTGTTCCTGATTTTCTTACTAGAGAATTCATTAATTCAGGTACTCAAGACAAATGAGTGTGAGAGGTGGGAACAATGCTGTTCGGCCCTCTTCTGGCCCAAGTCAAAGGCCCTTGGGAGCCATAATCCCTCATCCAGTTTCCCCAGCTACTCCTGTTGATGTAGCTAATAGATATACTGTTCTTGGTACTGTCCCAAGGCCTTATAATACGATTTTGGCCCAGTCACCAAGGCCCGTTGATCCTTTTGCTTCATCTTCCTCCAGTAACCCTAACCTTAGTCAACATACACATTCCTAGTATGCCCCTGTTTGTTTAGTTAATTTATTTCATATTGAATCCCATATGAAATCCATTGACGATCTAGTTAAATTGACTGCCCAGTTCTTCCCAACTGGTTGACATTTTCTTCCTCTTGCTCCTTATAAATCCCTTGTGTATTATAAGGACATCCTTCTTCAAACACAGTCAATTCTAGTCAAACCTATTTATGATAGAAATGACTATTCTAAGGTCATCTATCATTCTCTTTATATTAAACAGATTATTTCCATGTCTGATTGGGGTAATCACCCGTCTGATCTTCGTCAATTAAATGATCATGATAGCCAGTTCTGCTATTATGATTATATGGAAGCTTGGCATAGAGTCTTTCTGTTCCAAACTCCTTCTTTCAGTCATTCGTGGTACATTTAGTTTGACCACAAATTTAAAAGTCATATTCCTTATTAGTTTACTCTATGGCGGGAAAGATTTGGTCTGGTCCATAGCATTTTGCCTATTGAACTCCAGTCTGTTCTTACTCATTTTTGCTGTCGTTTTCCCAACAATCCTAAAAATGAGTGTATTCCAGTTATTCTCCTGTTTATTAGTAAATATAAAGTTCCATGGATCCTTAAATGGAATTATGGTTTTTATTCTCCCACTGTTGAAATTAATCTTGAATCAGCTAGAGATAAATCAGTTATCACTCGCAATCATATTAGTCAATTGACTTATGTGACTCGTGAGTTTTGTATTAAATGGTGGGATAAATTTGATATTTATCGCATCATTGGTCAGGTCCAGAAAGAATTCCCAATAAATCCTACCCCTATTAAATCGGTTCCTCCCAAAGAATCTTCTTCTAGTAAATCCAAAAGATCTTCTCAGACAAAATTAGATTTTGTGGATATTGATCATTGTTCTAATGCTGAGTTAAAACAGTTAGCTAGGCTCATTCAAAAACAAGTTGATAAGCTCAGTGAGGATAGTGTTCCCTCAATTTGCTCATCATCTTCGTCAAAATCCAGTCAGGAAGCTTCTAGTCCTATTGATCCATACGGCAGCATTAGCCTCCAGGATGCTCAGGTTCCTTTTGCCTAGGATGCCTACAGTCACATTTTGATGCAAGCGGCAAACAGAGACTGTTGCTTTCAAAAAAGTCATCAGCGTGTGCACATTTTTCAAAAGTAGCTGAAAGTTAAAGCAGAGTCGATTTGTTTTTAGTTGAGTCATATTTTCTTTGTCGGCCATCTGGTCGTTTTAGTCAAAAGTTGTAATAATACGTATGTATTTTATTCAAAAGTTGTTTTATTGCGTCTATATTTAGTCAAAAGGTTCAATAATGCTTATGTCTTTTGTAAAAGCATTACTGTTCTTAAATAGTTAAAAATATTTTGTAATTATTGAGTTGTAATCAGTTTGCCATTTCTTATTCTATATAAGGGAAGCGGAGTCATTTGTAAGAGGCAGGATTAGAAATCCAATAGAGAGTTTTTAAAGACTCAGATTTCGATCTGACTAATCTTTAACCCTCTTGCCTTCTTCTTAGTTAGACAATGTTAGGCTTTCTATAATCTAGTCTACTTGTAAGTTATCTTCAGTTATCTGTTTGTAAATTTTTTCATTCAATAAAAGTTTATTTATTTATAAACTGTTATTAATTCATATGAACTGCTGTTATCATTTCTTATAGTTATACTATAGTTGTGATTCAGATTGTTATGCGCCACTCTTCTCTCTCATCTTCTCTCTCATGTATATTTTATACTTCCGCCCTCTTGGGTTTTCTTCGCTAGAAGTTTGATTATCTTGTTCATTACCAAAGGAATAAGGAATATCAGAATAATTGTTGCTATCAACATCATTCTCAATCCTTATTAGCTCTAAAATTTTATCAGTGTCTTCGACAGAAATATTTAATTGACTCAATTTCTGTTTAATTTTACACTCACTCTTGTAATGTCCTTTTTTACCACAATTATAACTAGTAATCTTACTCTTATCCTGAGACTTAAAAGTAGGTTTTTTACTATGAGACTTCTTTCGTGACTTGGGTTTTTCATAATAATTATCTTGATTTTTTGACTGACTAGACCGCTTCTTATGATGCTTACGCATTTTGCGTTTTTCAACTTGTTTTTTCCTATGCTTCCTTCTGGTGGGAGCAATAGGAGGCAAACCATTTGTTCGAAAAATGTGCCAGCTCATATTTAGCTTTTTTCTTGTCTTTAGTAGCTTGTTTAGCAATTTTAAAATCAATACAGATTTTTAACCCAATCTTTTGAATATAGCTGATTATATCACCATAAGTCAGGTTATCATAATCAATATATCCAAGAGTTTTGCTAAGTTCTTCTCTAACCTTGTGAGCAAATAAGTTAGGCAGTCCATTAATAAATTTTTCTTTCCAAAAAGGTTTGTTACTATCACTACGCATCATGACTCGAGAAATAAAAACATCTTTGTACCACCTAAAATCACTTAGAGTGGGACAAGTGAGATTACTTAACTGATCATGAATTCTTTCAGTGATATTACTAGGGGTTCCAAGAAAATATTTTATTATAGTGAAAATTAATGTGTTAATACCGTCAAAAATACCAAAACCAATATCTTCTCGGAAGATAGGCTGACCATTGTCATTTAACTGGCGAGCATGAATTATAGAATTCCTTGCATCTTCATCAAGGTGTTTTTCCCACCAAGAACGAAGAACACCAGTGAAACCATTAGTTAATATTTCACCTATTTCAGGCTGAGTTAAACTGCTGAAAGCTGTAATATAACTGTTGGCTACCTTAGACAAATGATTCATTTTGGTAAGAATTTGATGTTCACTAAAACCATCAATATTCCACTCGTAAATTTTATTAGAAGAAACAGAAAATTGATTATCTAGATTCTTTTCCTCATATTGGAGATCAGGAGTAGTGGGTCTAGAATACCAATTTTTTGTAATACTAGTGTTATTAAAGGTTAACTTGTTTAATTGTTCAGAAATATTTGGGATAGAAGCTGTTTCAAAATCAATTTCTGATTGGCTATTACTTTCATCATCAGATTCTTCAACTTGATCAATGATAGCAACAGTTCCACTAGTTTCACCAGTACATTGAACCAATTTTTTTAAGTAACATATCAATAGTTTTATCTGACTTTATCTGACTGTGGAGGTCCGGTTCCTTCCTCGCCGGTGGGTGCTGTTGATCTTCTTCTCAGAGAGATCACCATCCTCTATTTCTTCGACCCCAAGAAAATTCCAGGGATTCAATCCTTTTACCCCCCAAAAATTATGTTTAATTTTTAAGAAAGGAAAAAAAAATTCACCTAAATTTTGGTCCCCGACTGTTGTTTTCAAAGAAATTTATGCAATTTTTTTTATAAAAACTAATCAGACTATGTCTGATACAAGGATCACACGGCTGACTCTTGACTAACTTATGAACTCAATCTAAATAGTCTACTTCATTTTAACTTTGTTCAAACCTAATCTTTAATCCTGTTGACATTCCACTTAAAGACAGACTAAAGTCGCTTGAGTTCATACCCTCTTACCTATTGGCATACACATACCCTTAGATTTAATGATTCCTTAACGCCTACTGCTCGTACTTGAGACTTACAACGGCTTAACAGGACTTATGGCGATCCGGGGTGGTCTATAGGTGATAAGAGACTCAAACTAGGTGCTCTAAGGACGGAGCAACAGCTTAAAAGAAGAAGTATAACCAAATTTTAAACTCTGACCTCTGTGTTTGACCGGAGAACAAACAATGACACCAAGAGACAACACCGCATGGCTCTGATACCATTTAACAGCGGACGAAAAGTTTAAATAAAACTTTAAACTTAAAATAATTTTGAAACTTAAAGAAGATGACCGGTGATTCGGTAAAGTAATCTCTTTCTTTTATTTATAAACATTTGGGAAAGGATTACATTAATCTGGAAATGTTTACTAAGGGAGGCCGAAACCATAAGGGCTTAGACCTTCTTCTAACTAGAGAGAAGGTAGAGAGATGGGGGAGAGATGGAGGAGAGAACCTCTAGTGAGGTTTGTCAAAATAAAACCTAAGGAAAACTCTAACACTTGAGTTCCTTTAAATAGAACTAAAGTTACCGGTTTATATTTACCGAAGTAACTTTTACATTTACTTAAAGTTAAAAGTAAAAATATTTAACTAAAGTAAAAAACATTTAACTTAAGTTAAAAATATTCAACCTAAGTAAATTACTTTTACATTTACTAAAGGTAAAGTAAAAACATTTAACTAAAGTTAAAAACATGGTATCAAAGCCATACGGTGTTGTCTCTTGGTGTCACTGTTTGTTCTCTGGTTAAATACAGAGGTCTGAGTTTAAAATTTGTTTATACTTCTTCTTTTAAGCTGTTGCTCCATCCTTAGAGCACCTAGTTTGGGTCACCTGTCACCTATAAACCACACTGGATCGCCATAAGTTTTGTTAAGCCGTTGTAAGTCTCAAGTGCGAGCAGTAGGCATTAAGGAATCATTAGATCTAAGGGTATGTGTCTGCCAATAGGTAAGAGGGTATGAACTCAAGCGACTTTGGTTTGTCTTTAAGTGGAATGTCAACAGGATTAAAGATTAGGTTTGAGCAAAGTTAAAACGAAGTAGACTATTTAGATCGAGTTCATAACTTAGTCAAGAGTCAGCCGTGTGATCCTTCTATCAGACACAGCCTGATTAGTTTTTATAAAAAAATTTATATAATTTTTTTTGAAAACAACAGTCGGTGACCAAAAATTCGGTGAAATTTTTTCTCCTTTCTAAAAAATTAAACATAATTTTTGGCCGGTAAAAGGATTGAATCCCTGGATTGTTTTTTGGGGTCGAAGGAATAGGGGATGGTGATCTCTCTGAGAAGAAGATCAACAGCACCCACCGGCGAGGAAGGAGGCGGACCTCAACAGTCAGATAAAGTCAGACGACGCTGGCCCCCCAGGGTCCCACAGTCATCGGATGATCCAGTCATCATCAGATGCAATCAACGCATCCGACAAAGTAAAAAGTAAAGGAGAACTTTACTTTAGTAAAAGTAATTTACTTAAGTAAAAGTAAAAGTAAATGTAAATACTTTAACTTTAGTTAAATGTTTTTAACTTTAGTTAAATGTTGTTACTTTACCTTTAGTAAATGTAAAAGTAATTTACTTTTAACCTAAGTTAAATATTTTTAACTTAAGTTAAATGTTTTTTACTTTTAACTTTAAGTAAATGTAAAAGTTACTTCGGTAAATATAAATTGGTAACTTTAGTTCTATTTAAAGGAACTCAAGTGTTAGAGTTTCCTTAGGTTTTATTTTGACAAACCTCACAGAGGTTCTCTCCTCCTTCTCTCCCCCTTCTCTCTACCTTCTCTCTAGTGAGAAGAAGGTCGAAGCCCTTATGGTTTCGGCCTCCCTTAGTAAACATTTTCAGATTAATGGAATCCTTTTCCAAATTTTTATAAATAAAACAAAGAGATTACTTTACCGAATCACCGGTCATCTTCTTTAAGTTTTAAAATTGTTTTAAGTTTAATGTTTTATTTAAACTTTTCGTCCGCTGTTAAATGGTATCAGAGCCATGCGGTGTTGTCTGTTGGTGTCATTGTTTGTTCTCCGATAAAACACAGAGGTCTGAGTTTAAAATTTGTTTATACTTCTTCTTTTAAGCTGTTGCTCCGTCCTTAGAGCACCTAGTTTGAGTCACATATCACCTATAGACCACCCCGGATCGCCATAAGTCCTATTAAGCCGTTGTAAGTCTCAAGTGCGAGCAGTAGGCATTAAAGAATCATTAGATCTAAGGGTATGTGTCTGCCAATAGGTAAGAGGGTATGAACTCAAGGACTTTGGTTTGTCTTTAAGTGGAATGTCAACAGGATTAAAGATTAGGTTTGAACAAAGTTAAAAAGATGTAGACTGTTTATATCGAGTTCATAACTTAGTCAAGAGTCAGCCGTGTGATCCTTGTATCAGACACAGTCTGATTAGTTTTTATAAAAAAAATTACATAATTGTTTTTGAAAACAACAGTCGGTGACCAAAATTTCAGAGAAATTTTTTCTCTTTTCTTAAAAATTAAACATAATTTTTGGGGGGTAAAAGGATTGAATCCCTGGAATTTTCTTGGGGTCGAAGGAATAGGGGATGGTGATCTCTCTGAGAAGAAGATCAACAGCACCCACCGGCGAGGAAGGAGCCGGACCTCAACAGTCAGATAATGTCAGACGAAGCTGGCCCCCATGGTCCCACAGTCATCGGATGCTCTAGTCATCATCAGATGCAATCAACGCATCCGACAAAGTCAAAAGTAAAGGACAACTTTACTTTAGTAAAAGTAATTTACTTAAGTAAAAGTAAATGTAAATACTTTAACTTTAGTTAAATATTTTTAACTTTAGTTAATTGTTTTTACTTTACCTTTATTAAATATAAAAGTAATTTACTTTTAACCTAAATTAAATGTTTTTAACTTAAGTTAAATATATTTTACTTTAGTTAAATGTTTTTACTTTTAACTTTAAGTAAATGTAAAAGTTACTTCGGTAAATATAAACCGGTAACTTTAGTTCTATTTAAAGGAACTCAAGTGTTAGAGTTTCCTTAGGTTTTGTTTTGACAAACCTCACAGAGGTTCTCTCCCCCTTCTCTCTAGTTAGAAGAAGGTCGAAGCCCTTATGGTTTCGGCCTCCCTTAGTAAACATTTTCAGATTAATGGAATCCTTTTCCAAATTTTTATAAATAAAACAAAGAGATTACTTTACCGAATCACCGGTCATCTTCTTTAAATTTTAAAATTGTTTTAAGTTTAATGTTTTATTTAAACTTTTCGTCCGCTGTTAAATGGTATCAGAGCCATGCGGTGTTGTCTGTTGGTGTCATTGTTTGTTCTCCGATAAAACACAGAGGTCTGAGTTTAAAATTTGTTTATACTTCTTCTTTTAAGCTGTTGCTCCGTCCTTAGAGCACCTAGTTTGAGTCACATATCACCTATAGACCACCCCGGATCGCCATAAGTCCTATTAAGCCGTTGTAAGTCTCAAGTGCGAGCAGTAGGCATTAAAGAATCATTAGATCTAAGGGTATGTGTCTGCCAATAGGTAAGAGGGTATGAACTCAAGGACTTTGGTTTGTCTTTAAGTGGAATGTCAACAGGATTAAAGATTAGGTTTGAACAAAGTTAAAAAGATGTAGACTGTTTATATCGAGTTCATAACTTAGTCAAGAGTCAGCCGTGTGATCCTTGTATCAGACACAGTCTGATTAGTTTTTATAAAAAAATTACATAATTGTTTTTGAAAACAACAGTCGGTGACCAAAATTTCAGAGAAATTTTTTCTCTTTTCTTAAAAATTAAACATAATTTTTGGGGGGTAAAAGGATTGAATCCCTGGAATTTTCTTGGGGTCGAAGGAATAGGGGATGGTGATCTCTCTGAGAAGAAGATCAACAGCACCCACCGGCGAGGAAGGAGCCGGACCTCAACAGTCAGATAATGTCAGACGAAGCTGGCCCCCATGGTCCCACAGTCATCGGATGCTCTAGTCATCATCAGATGCAATCAACGCATCCGACAAAGTCAAAAGTAAAGGACAACTTTACTTTAGTAAAAGTAATTTACTTAAGTAAAAGTAAATGTAAATACTTTAACTTTAGTTAAATATTTTTAACTTTAGTTAATTGTTTTTACTTTACCTTTATTAAATATAAAAGTAATTTACTTTTAACCTAAATTAAATGTTTTTAACTTAAGTTAAATATATTTTACTTTAGTTAAATGTTTTTACTTTTAACTTTAAGTAAATGTAAAAGTTACTTCGGTAAATATAAACCGGTAACTTTAGTTCTATTTAAAGGAACTCAAGTGTTAGAGTTTCCTTAGGTTTTGTTTTGACAAACCTCACAGAGGTTCTCTCCCCCTTCTCTCTAGTTAGAAGAAGGTCGAAGCCCTTATGGTTTCGGCCTCCCTTAGTAAACATTTCCAGATTAATGTAATCCTTTCCCAAATGTTTATAAATAAAAGAAAGAGATTACTTTACCGAATCACTGGTCATCTTCTTTAAGTTTGAAAATTGTTTTAAGTTTTAAGTTTTATTTAAACTTTTCGTCCGCTGTTAATGGTCCTGCCTTGTACCAATGACTCCGTTTCTCTTATATAGAATAAGAAAAGGCAAACTGATTACAACTCAATAATTACAAAATATTTTTAACTATTTAAGAACAGTAATGCTTTTACAAAAGACATAAGCATTATTGAACCTTTTGACTAAATACAGACGCAATAAAATACCTTTTGAATAAAATACAGACGCATTATTATAACTTTTGACTAAAACGACCAGATGGCCGACAAAAAAAACATGACTCAACTAAAAATAAACCGACTCTACTTTAACTTTCGGCTACTTTTGAAAAAGGAGCACGCACTGATGATTTTTGAAAGCAACAGTATCTGTCTGCCGCTTGCATCAAAATATGACTGTAGGCATCCTAGGCAAAAGGATCCTGAGCATCCTGAATGCTAATGCTGCCGTATGGATCAATAGGACTAGAAGCTTCTTGACTGGATTTTGACGAAGATGATGAGCAAATTGAGGGAACACTATCCTCACTGAGCTTATCAACTCGTTTTTGAATGAGCCTAGCTAACTGTTTTAACTCAGCATTAGAATAATGATCAATATTCGTAAAATCTAATTTTGTCTGAGAAGATCTTTTGGATTTACTAGAAGAAGATTCTTTGGGAGGAACCGATTTAATAGGGGTAGAATTTATTGGGAATTCTTTCTGGACCTGACCAATGATGCGATAAATATCAAATTTATCCCACCATTTAATAGAAAACTCACGAGTCACATAAGTCAATTGACTAATATGATTGCGAGTGATAACTAATTTATCTCTGGCTGACTCAAGATTAATTTTAATAGTGGGAGAATAAAAACCATAATTCCATTTAAGGATCCATGGAACTTTATAATTACTAATAAACAGGAGAATAACTGGAATAAACTTATTTTTAGGATTTTTGGGAAAACAACAGCAAAAATGAGTAAGAACAGACTGGAGTTTAATAGGCAAAACACTATGGATGAGACCAAATCTTTTCCACCATAGAGTAAACCAATGAGGAATCTGACTTTTAAATTTGTGATCAAACTAAATGTACCACGAATGACTGAAAGAAGAAGTTTGGAACAGAAAGACTCTATTTTAAGCTTCCATATAATCATAATAGCAGAACTAGCTATCATGATCATTTAATTGACGAAGATCAGACGAGTGATTACCCCAATCAGACATGGAAATAATCTGTTTAATATAAAGAGAATGATAGATGACCTTAGAACTGTCATTTCTATCATAAATAAGTTTGACTAAAATTAACTGTGTTTGAAGAAGGATGTCCTTATAATACACAAGGGATTTATAAGGAGCAAGAGGAAGAAAATGCCAACCAGTTGGGAAGAACTGGGCAGCCAATTTAACTGAATCGTCAATGGATTTCATATGGGATTCAATATGAAATAAATTGACAAAAAAATAGGGACATACTACGAATGTGTATGTTGACCAGGGTTAGGGTTACTGGAGGAAGATGAAGCAAAAGGATCAATGGGCCTTGGTGACTGGGCCAAAATCGTATTATAAGGCCTTGGGACAGTACCAAGAACAGTATATCTATTAGCTACATCAACAGGAGTAGCTGAGGAAACTGGATGTGGGATTATGGCTTCCAAGGGCCTTTGACTTGGTCCAGAAGAGGGCTGAACAGCATTGTTCCCTCCTCTCACACTCATTTGTCTTGATTACCTAAATTAATGAATTCTCTAGTAAGAAAATCAGGAACAGAATTTTGACTTCCTTTAATATATTCAATATCGAAATCAAAAATGCTTAAAAGAGATTGCCATCGGGCAAAAATGTGCTTAGCAGCAATGTTTTTAACATCTTTTTCTAAAATATATTTAGCTGACTTACAATCAATTTGAACTAAAAATCTTTGATTTAATAAATCGTTTTGAAATTTACAAATACATAAAACCAAAGCTAATTTTTTTTTTAAATGTACTATAATTAAGTTGAGCCTGATTCCAAGCACTAGAAAGAAATCGAACAATTTGTTCAGAGGAAGCAAGGGTTAATTTCTGCTTCAGAATGCCACCAAACCAATTTCAGAGGCATCAGTTTCAACAATCTTGAACGCAGATTCATTGGAAATGCCAAGGCAAGGCAAAACCTTAACATATTTTTTAACTTGTTGGACGATGGAAGTGTGTTCATCAGTCCAAGGAGGAGGGTTTTTTTTGTGAACGAAGAAACAATGGTTTACAGATCTTTCTAAGGTTTTGATATAATTTACCAACATAATTCAGAGATCCTAAGAACCGCTGAAGTTGAGTTTTGTCAATGATTTTATCTGAGAATTTATCAGCGAATTGAATTACTCGTTGAATAGGACGGACTAGACCGCGATGAATATCATGACCTAGAAATTTGACTTTTGTTTAGAACAAACTACATTTTGTAGGGGACAGAACCAAACCATTTACTTTAATAGCCTTGAAGAACGAATTTAGATGTTTGAAATGTTCGTCGATCGACTTGGAAAAAACTAAGATATCATCAATATAAACAATGATGAATTGACTGAAAGGATTCAAAATTTTATTGAGAATATTTTGGAATTCACTAGGGGCATTCTTAAGACCAAAAGCTTGAACAACCCATTCATAATGACCAAAGAGAGTGGTAAAAGCAGTTTTATACCTATCGCTAGGATGAATACTAACTTGCCAAAACCCTGACTTGAGATCGAATTTACTAAAAATGGTAGCATTACTCAGCCGACTAAGGAGGTCTTCTTTATTAGGTAGGGGGTATCTAATCCATTCTAAGACCTTATTAAGGGGCTTGTAATTAATAACTAGTCTGGGAACACCTCTTTCTTTCTCAGCTTCATTATTAACATAAAAAGTTGGACAAGACCAAGGCGATTTACTATGTTTAATTAAGCCTTTTGCAAGCAAGTCATTAATTTTTTGTTTGCAAAGTTCCATTTGCTGATGGCTCATCTGAATAGGTCTAGCCTTAGTAGGAATCAAGTGTTCTCTAAATTCCTTAGCATAAGGTAGCCTAACCACATGCTTTCTTCTATGCCAGAAGGCATTAGGAGAATCAGCAGTTTTAGTCATAAACACTCGAAGTTCTTCAATCTTATCTTGAATTTTCTCAAGAAGGAGACGATCCTCAACCTGCTTATATTTAATATCTTATTTTAGGAATTTTAACTGTGAAGCTTTACAGCTCAACAAATTTAACGATTTTGAAATAGATTCATCTTGAATAAATTTCAAATTCCTTTCCTTGGGTTGAGTAATGAATTCAAACACTACTTTCTGACCCAAATGTTCAGTCGTTAAATCATTATTACTAGTAGTAAATGGATATAATAAATATATAAACGAAAGTCCTAAAATAATCTTATCTGTCAAGTTGCGAATTAAAATAAAAGAAGTTTTAAAACACATATTATCTTGGCAAATATGAACTTCAAGAAGTTTATATTTTATTTCCATCATACTACCATTAGCAGAATTTAATCGTTCACTAGTTTTTTTATAGAACTTAGTAGGTATCAAACCTTCTTGAATGCAATTAAGATCCGCACCAGTATCAACTAGAGCAGGAAAGTTGAATTGCAAAAGTTCCATCAATAACTAGACGAACAATAATATTCTATTTTTAAATGGTAATGTCTTTTAATGTTTTTAATGAATTACCTTGAACCATAAAAATTGGCTCATCTTCTTTGACGTTAGAAGATTCAGCCTCTTCTTCAGTATCTGACGAATCAGTAATGTGAAGTTCTGAACTTTTAGTTACCAAAGTAGCCATTTCTTTACGTAAATCAGAAATTTCAGTCTTAAGACCAGAAATTTCCCTATTAAGTTTATTAACTTCTTGATTTAATTCGGGAAGGGTAATTTCTCTATCCGAGGTTTTAAATCTTTCTAAGGTTTTATTAAGGCTGATAACAGGTTTATCTTTACCCTTAATAATCTTACTTTTACCAAAATTGTCTTTAGAAAATAAATCTTTTAACTGTTTCATGTATTGCAATTTTAACACTTCGTCAGTAAGTTTACTAATTAATTCAATTAACAAAGAGCTCTTTTGGTCTTCTTTGCTAAGAACATTAATAGTTTTACAGCAATCAGACCTGCAATTATCAGTACAAAGAGTAACTTCATTTTTTTCACTAGGAGTTTGATTATCTTCTTCATTACCAGAGGAATAAAGAATATCAGAATAATTGTTGCAATCAACATCATTCTCAATCCTTATTAGCTCTAAAATTTTATTAGTGTCTTCGACAGAAATATTCAACTGACTCAATTTCTATTTAATTTTACACTCACTCTTGTAATGTCATTTTTTACCACAAGTATAACAAGTAATCTTACTCTTATCTTGAGACTTAGAAGTAGGTTTTTTACTATGAGACTTCTTTTGTGACTTGGGTTTTTCATAATAATTGTCTTGATTTTTTGACTGACTAGACCGCTTCTTATGATGCTTACGCATTTTGCTTTTTTTAACTTGTTTTTTCCTATGCTTCCTTCTGGAGGGAGCAATAGGAGGCAAACCATATTGTTCGCAAAATGTGCCAAGCTCATATTTAGCTTTTTTCTTGTCGTTAACAGCTTGTTTAGCAATTTTAAAATCAATACATATTTTTAACCCAATCTTTTGAATATAGTTGATTATATCACCATAAGTCAGGTTATCGTAATCAATATATCCAAGAGTTTTGCTAAGTTCTTCTCTAACCTTATGAGCAAATAAGTTAGGCAATCCATTAACAAAATTTTCTTTCCAAAAAGGTTTGTTACTATCACTACGCATCATGATTCGAGAAATAAAAACATCTTTGTACCACCTAAAATCACTTAGAGTGGGACAAGTGAGATTACTTAACTGATCATGAATTCTTTCAGTGATATTACTAGGGGTTCCAAGAAAATGTTTTATTATAGTGAAAATTAATGTGTTAATACCATCAGGAATACCAAAACCAATATCTTCTCTGAAGATAGGCTGACCATTGTCATCTAACTGGCGAGCATGAATTATAGAATTCCTTGCATCTTCATTAAGGTGTTTTTTTCACCAAGAACGAAGAATACCAATGAAACCATTAGTTAATATTTCAGCTATTTCAAGCTGAGTTAAACTGCTGAAAGCTGTAATATAACTGTTGGCTACCATAGACAAATGATTCATTTTGGAAAGAATTTGATGTTCACTAAAACCATCAATATTCCACTCGTAAATTTTATTAGAAGAAACAGAAAATTGATTATCTAGATTCTTTTCCTCATATTGGAGATCAGGAGGAGTGGGTCTAGAATACCAATTTTTTTATACTACTAGTGTTATTAAAGGTTAACTTGTTTAATTGTTCAGTAAGATCTGGGATAGAAGTAGTTTTAGAATCAATTTCTGATTGGCTACTACTTTCATCATCAGATTCTTCAACTTGAATAATGATAGCAACAGTTCCACTAGTTTCACCAGTACTTGAACCAATTTTTTTAAGTAACTTATCAATAGTTTTAACTAGATCAGAATCTTTATTAGGCAATCCCATTCCTTCTCTTTTTTCTGGGAGAGTTAATAAAGGTTGATCTAATTTTTTATCATGATTTTTAACCATAGAATGATCAAAATTTTCTTCAATTTTATCTAACTGTTTACCAATTGTAGCCAAATACTGATTAGTAAAATTATTTTGTTCAATAATTTTTTTTTCATCAGTTTTTCCATCAGCAACTTTGAATGGACTGGCAACAACAGAAGTATTTTTAACATGTAAAAGAACAGTTTCCAAAGGAGGATGACTTGCTAAAATTTTAGATATATCCTCTTTCGTCCATTGACTTTTAGTAAGAACTTTGCATTGTGAATGATATTTCTCATACCAATCATAAAATGTAAGGTTCTCTTGATTAATTTTTATAAATTTTTTCCATTTATTAACAATTTTATCTCTGTCATGCTTATCGTATTTATTACGAAAAGCATGCATTTTTTCTTTATTAGATATGGAATTAAAATCTGCAACCAGATTATCCCAATCTAATTTAAATGCTTTAGTAATGACTCTTAATTGATGATTAATAGGGGCTTCGAAATTCGAAGGGGTCGGTCCTACAGAAGTAGTAGGAGAAATATCTTGTTCTTCTTCCACTAAATTAGTAGGAGTATAACAAGGATGACTGGTTTGACCCTGGTTCAAAACTCCTTTCATTTTAATATCAGGAATAGAAAAATTACTTAAAACTTCTGTATCTATTCTAGAAACAACCGAAGGAACTGAGGAATTATTAATTCTTCTATTATCAAAGGTCTTCTGGTACGTTCAAAGCTAACTCTGACAGTACCATCAGAAAATTATTTAATATTTTCTAAGTTCAACAAATTATTAATGACTGGTTTTTGTGGAATTTCTTGAGGTAAAATCCACTGACTAGGTAACGTAATATCTTTCCAAAGAATAGTCTTTGGAGTTTGGATATTAGCGTTACTAGTACTGCTTTAAATTGAAAGAGTGTGATCTTTTCTGCGTTTATTAAGAGCATGAATGTTTAAGTTGGTTTTCATAACTTTATAATAAATTATGTAAATTAAGGCTATAGGTTGTGAACCCTCAATCATATGAGTTATCTCACCTGCAGTCTTAATATTCAGAGTTAAAGCTTTTAATAAGTTAACATCACTTAGACTCAAAGGGAGATCGGGAAAGCAATTGAAATGGATAGGTCCATCATGCAAACTCGATTCCATAATACCAATTATGCTAGGAGCATAGTTAAGGTATCGTGCATCTCTAAGACATAAAAAGATGCTTGAGTTTATTCCTTTAATTGATAAAGGCTTGACTGCGACCTGAACTAAACCAATATGAATGAAATTATAACCTTTCTTTGTTGTTTGTTAATAACATCAGAAGAAAGAAGATTATAATTTTCATATTCTTTGTTGATCGCATAGACACGTTCAACCGTTTTAACATTATAATCAGTTTTGAAATTATCAATAAAGGTTGACTGATAAATCTCTTTAGGAGACACACTAGGTATATTCTAATTACTAAGGGCTTAATTAAGGTTTTCGTAACTATGTTCTTCCTGGTTGACTATGTCTGGAACCGGAGGTAGGGCTGATTTATTACTAACTGAAGAACTAGACCTGAATAATCTACTCATTTTTTTAAAATTAAAATTTTTAATAATTCTATGTTCTTCCATACATACCCTTCTTTCCTTAAGCAGACGCATACCTATGTCCTAGGTCAAACACCCGACACTGCTCCACACTTAGACTTACAAAGGGCAAAAAGACCGGGGCGAACACGGTGTTCTACAGAAAGAGCTTAGGTGATTTCTTGAACAAAGAAAAATCAAAAACTTTCGATTTTCAAAAATGACTTGATTAAGCAGATTAAGATCAACACTTAGTAAATGAACAACACAAGGCTCTAATACCAAGAGGGAAGTGATCTCTCTGAGAAGAAGATCAACAGCACCCACCGACAAGGAAGGAGCCGGACCTCAATATTCAGATAAAGTCAGACGACGCTGGCCCCCCAGGGTCCCACAGTCATCGGATGCTCCAGTCATCATCAGATGCAATCAACGCATCCGACAAAGTCAAAAGTAAAGGACAACTTTACATTAGTAAAAGTAATTTACATAAGTAAAAGTAAATGTAAATACTTTAACTTTAGTTAAATGTTTTTAACTTTAGTTAAATATTTTTACTTTATCTTTAGTAAATGTAAAAGTAATTTACTTTTAACCTAAGTTAAATGTTTTTAACTTAAGTTAAATGTTTCTTACTTTAGTTAAATATTTTTACTTTTAACTTTAAGTAAATGTAAAAGTTACTTCGGTAAATATAAACTGGTAACTTTAGTTTCTATTTAAATGAACTCAAGTGTTAGAGTTCATTAGGTTTTGTTTTGACAAACCTCACAAAGGTTCTCTCCTCCTTCTCTCCCCCTTCTCTCTATCTTTTCTCTAGTTAGAAGAAGGTCGAAGCCCTTATGGTTTTGGCCTCCCTTAGTAAACTTTTCCAGATTAATGTAATCCTTTCCCAAATGTTTATAATTAAACGAAAGAGTTGCTTTACCGATTCACCGGTCATCTTCTTTAAGTTTCAAAATTATTTTAAGTTTAAAGTTTTATTTAAACTTTTCGTCCACTGTTAAATGTTTTCACAGCCATACGGTGTTGTCTCTTGGTGTCACTGTTTGTTCTCCGGTCAAACATAGAGGTCTGAGTTTAAACTTTGTTTATACTTCTTCTTTTAAGCTGTTTCTCCGTCCTTAGAGCACCTAGTTTGAGTCACCTATCACCTATAGACCACCCCGGATCGCCATAAGTCCTGTTAAGCCGTTGTAAGTCTCAAGTGCGAGCTGTAGGTGTTAAGGAATCAGTAGATCTAAGGGTATGTGTCTGCCAATAGGTAAGAGGGTATGAACTCAAGCGACTTTGGTCTGTCTTTAAGTGGAATGTCAACAGGATTAAAGATTAGGTTTGAACAAAGTTAAAACGAAGTAGACTGTTTAGATCGAGTTCATAAGTTAGTCAAGAGTTAGCCGTGTGATCCTTGTATCAGACACAGTCTGATTAGTTTTTATAAAAAATATTTACATAAATTTTTTTAAAAATACCAGTCGGTGACCAAAATTTCTCTGAAATTTTTTCTCGTTTCTTAAAAATTAAACATAATTTTTGGGGGGTAAAAGGATTGAATCCCTGGATTTTTTTTGGGGTCGAAGGAATAGGGGATGGTGATCTCTCTAAGAAAATGATCAACAGCACCCACCGGCGAGGAAGGAGCCGGACCTCAACAGTCAGATAAAGTTAGACGACGCTGTCCCCCAGGGTCCCACAGTCATCGGATGCTCTAGTCATCATCAGATGCAATCAACGCATCCGACAAAGTCAAAAGTAAAGGACAACTTTTCTTTAGTAAAAGTAATTTACTTAAGTAAAAGTAAATGTAAATACTTTAACTTTAGTTAAATATTTTTACTTTATCTTTAGTAAATGTAAAAGTAATTTACTTTTAACCTAAGTTAAATGTTTTTAACTTAAGTTAAATATTTCTTACTTTAGTTAAATGTTTTTACTTTTAACTTTAAGTAAATGTAAAAGTTACTTCGGTAAATATAAACCGGTAACTTTAGTTTCTATTTAAATGAACTCAAGTGTTAGAGTTCATTAGGTTTTGTTTTGACAAACCTCACAGAGGTTCTCTCCTCCTTCTCTCCCCCTTCTCTCTACCTTCTCTCTAGTTAGAAGAAGGTCGAAGCCCTTATGGTTTCGGCCTCCCTTAGTAAACATTTCCAGATTAATGTAATCCTTTCCCAAATGTTTATAATGAAAAGAAAGAGATTGCTTTACCGATTCACCGGTCATCTTCTTTAAGTTTCAAAATTGTTTTAAGTTTAAAGTTTTATTTAAACTTTTCGTCCGCTGTCAAATGGGTTCTGATGATAACTGGAGCATCCGATGACTGTGGGACCCTAGGGGGCCATCTTCGTCTGACTTCGTCTGACTGTTGAGGTCCAGCTCCTTCTTCGCCGGTGGGTGCTGTTGATCTTCTTCTCAGAGAGATCACTATCTCCTATTCTACCATTTGACAGCAGACGAAAAGTTTAAATAAATCTTTAAACTTAAAACAATTTTGAAACTTAAAAAGATGACCGGTGAATCGGTAAAGAAATCTCTTTCTTTTAATTATAAACATTTGGAAAAGAATTACATTAATCTGGAAATGTTTACTAAGGGCGGCCGAAACCATAAGGGCTTCGACCTTCTTCTAACTAGAGAGAAGGTAGAGAGAAGGGGGAGAGAAGGAGGAGAGAACCTCTATGAGGTTTGTCAAAACAAAACCTAATGAACTCTAACACTTGAGTTCATTTAAATATAAACTAAAGTTATCGATTTATATTTACCGAAGTAACTTTTACATTACTTAAAGTTAAAAGTAAAAATATTTAACTAAAGTAAGAAACATTTAACTTGAGTTAAAAACATTTAACTTGAGTTTAAAACATTTAACTTAGGTTAAAAGTGAATTACTTTTACATTTACTAAAGGTAAAGTAAAAATATTTAACTAAAGTTAGAAATATTTAACTAAAGTTAAAGTATTTACATTTACTTTTACTTAAGTAAATTACTTTTACTAAAATAAAGTTGTCCTTTACTTTTGACTTTGTCGAATGCGTTGATTGCATCTGATGATGATTGGAGCATCCGATAACTGTGGGACCCTGGGGGGCCAGCGTCGTCTGACTTTATCTAACTGTTGAGGTCCGGCTCCTTCCTCGCCGGTGGGTGCTATTGATCTTCTTTTTAGAGAGATCACCATCCCCTATTCCTTCGACCCCAAAAAATTCCATGGATTCAATCCTTTTACCTCCCAAAAATTATGTTTAATTTTTAAGAAAGGAGAAAAAAATCACCGAAATTTTAGTCACCGACTGTTGTTTTCAAAAAAAATTATGTAAACTTTTTTATAAAAACTAATCAGACTGTGTCTGATACAAGGATCACACGGCTGACTCTTGACCTACTTATGAACTCAATCTAAACAGTGTACTTCGTTTTAACTTTGTTTAAACCTAATCTTTAATTATATTGACATTCCACTTAAAGACAGACCAAAGTCGCTTGAGTTCATACCCTCTTACGTATTGGTAGACACATACCCTTAGATCTAATGATTCCTTAACACCTACTGCTTGCACTTGAGACTTACAATGGCTTAACAGGACTTATGGCGATCCGGGGTGGTCTATAGGTGATAGGTGACTCAAACTAGGTGCTCTAAGGACGGAGCAATAGCTTAAAAGAAGAAGTATAAACAAATTTTAAACTCAGACCTCTGTGTTTGACCGGAGAACAAACAGTGACACCAAGAGACAACACCGCATGGCTCTGATACCATTTGACAGCGGACGAAAAGTTTAAATAAAACTTTAAACTTAAAATAATTTTAAAATTTAAAGAAGATAACCGGTGAATCGGTAAAGCAATCTCTTTCTTTTAATTATAAACATTTGGGAAAGGATTACATAATCTGGAAATGTTTACTAAGGGAGGTCAAAACCATAAGGGCTTCGACCTTCTTCTAACTAGAGAGAAGGTAGAGAGAAGGGGGAGAGAAGGAGGAGAGAACCTCTGTGAGGTTTGTCAAAACAAAACCTAATGAACTCTAATACTTGAGTTCATTTAAATAGAAACTAAAGTTACCGGTTTATATTTACCGAAGTAACTTTTACATTTACTTAAAGTTAAAAGTAAAAATATTTAACTAATGTAAGAAACATTTAACTTAAGTTAAAAACATTTAACTTAGGTTAAAAGTAAATTACTTTTACATTTACTAAAGGTAAAGTAAAAATATTTAACTAAAGTTAAAAATATTTAACTAAAGTTAAAGTATTTTCATTTACTTTTACTTAAGTAAACCTTGCTTAACCCCCTTTAGCGACGGACCGGGCAACGGTTCGGTACGTCGCTATTTATACAACTATAGTCTTAATGTTATCCGTCGCTATATGTTGTCCGTCGCTAACAGCTAATGTGACGCCCCCAGAATAGGTCCATTCAACCCAACCCATTCTGAGTCGCCAAATACATGGTACAGAATTCAAATACAAACTTTATATCATACGGTCGTGCAAAATACGACCACACAACTGTGAGTCTCAATACAAATATGTAGAAAATATTAAGATTCAAACTAAGTCCTCATTACAATTATTATCACACTATTTATCAGAAATAGTGAGGACTACTACTGCTCTAACTCGGACCATCACTCTGTCCCCCGACTAGTTCCCGCAACATTCTCATTTACTGAAGAGGACAACAGATGAAAAGGGTGAGCTCAACTAGCTCAGTAAAGAATATTATGACTAAGATAATGAAAAATAAATTATCGTTAGTCTTCAACAAATCAGATAAAATATAATGGACAACCAACTCTAGATCAATATTCGCAGCGGAAATAACAATTCATTAGAAGAGTTAAGCAGAGAATCAAGTCTACTATCTTCTATGATTTAAAAGTCCATCATCAATATTTTATCCCTGTAACATCAATCAATATACATCTCGAATCAAATAATCATCTTTGCACTACAGGCCAAAGATATTCATTTGTATCATCAGTGGTCATATTCATCTCAACACCTGTCATCTTTGCACTACAGGCCAAAGATATTCATCAGGTAATCATTCATCTTTGCTCTACAGGCCAAAGATATTCATCAAGTAATCATTCATCTTTGCTCTACAGGCCAAAGATATTCAGTTACATCACCTTTTAGGACTGAGAATGATGAAAAATATTTTTAAAAAACGAATCCAATGAGATAAAAGACAAAGACTAATGATTCGTATTTTAGTATATCCAATTCAAAAATACCTCGTAATAATCAATTATAGGAGCAAAATTCAAGAATAGAGCTCAAAACTTGGATACAATCAAAGATAGTAACCTTAACAAGTAATTTGGACACATAGAAGAAAATTTAATTTTTCTGTGAATAGTGCCGTATACGTGAATAGTGCCGTATACGTGAATAGTAACCCCGACGAAAAAAGTAAGAATTTCAATCTTCGCCGGGTCCCAGATACTCCACGTTTCGATACCACGTGCCCAAGAAATGCTACTTCCTCAAGCCAGAACTCACATTTCTTTAACTTGGCGTATAGCTTGTTCTCACGAAGCTTTTGAAGTACTAACTTCAAATGGTGTTCATGATCTTCACGGCTTTTAGAATAGATGAGAATGTCATCAATAAAGACAACAACGAATTGATCTAAATACTCCTTAAATACACGGTTCATCATATCCATGAAAGCAGCAGGAGCATTAGTCAATCCAAAAGACATGACTAAGAACTCATAATGCCCGTACCGTGTTCTAAAAGCAGTCTTTAGAATATCCTCAGTTTTAATCTTCAACTGATGATATCCAGAACGAAGATCGATCTTTGAAAAGAATTGCGCTCCTTGCAACTGGTCGAACAGGTCATCAATACGAGGTAACGGATACCTATTCTTAATGGTGACATGGTTCAACTCCCGATAGTCAATACAAAGTCGCATACTCCCGTCTTTCTTCTTTACGAATAAAACAGGAGCACCCCAAGGAGACGTACTAGGACGAATAAAACCGATATCTAACAACTCTTGTAATTGGATCTTTAACTCCTGAAGTTCAATAGGAGCCATTCGATATGGGGTTTTAGAAATGGGCTTTGTACCGGGCTCAAGGTCAATAAAGAATTCAACTTCACGTTCTGGGGGTATACCGGGAAGTTCTTTGGGAAATACATCAGGAAACTCATTAACAACGGAAATATCATTCAAATCTGATGTATTCTGGTTTAGATCATGACATGAGCTAAGAAAGCTTGACATCCGTTTTTTAATAAACGAATAGCCTTGGGATTTGAAATGATATTGACTGATTTTAGTGGTTTGGTGGTTTGAATTCGCACAACAGGTTGATTAGGAATATGAAAACTAACAACCTTACGAAAATAATCAATTCTGGCATGGTAAGTGGTTAACCAGTCAATTCCTAAAATCACGTCAAATGCAAGTATTTTCAAAGATATAAGATCAACAGGTAAGGTAAGGGTACCAATCTGAATCAAGCAAGATTTGTAAACTGTAGATGTAACAAAGGTTTCTCCTAACGGAGTTTCAATAGATAAGTCAAAGTCTAATTTATCAGAAGTCAAGTTCAAACGTTGAGCACAAGCAGGTGAAATAAAGGAATGGGTAGCACCGGTATCTAACAAGGTATAAACTTCGCAAGAGTTTATGATCAGCTTACCCGTAATCACCTCGTGTGGATTCCTCGCGTTTTGGCCTGTCACGACAAACGCTCTTCCAGGAATCACCGACTTCGACTTGTCTGCAACCGCCTTTGGAATCACCACCCCCGCTGAACTTGGTTTCGCAACAGGACAATCTCGAGCTATATGTCCTTCTTTTCCACAGTTATAGCATCCTTTGAACTGTTGTGGGCAGTTTGGGCTTATGTGTCCCTCTTTCCCGCATTTAAAGCATACGACCGGTGGTCGTTCTCCTCCCCTCGAAACAGTTGATGCTGGTGCTGATGTTGACATCTTCGCGTTCTCATTGTTGTACCTTCTCTTCTTGAAATCTCCTCCCGATTCGCTTCTTCTACTATCATGGCCACGATAACCACCGGAGTGGTTACCGCTTCTGTCATACTTTCCTCCTCGCCGGTTGTCATTGCTCCGATGACTACTGCCACCGGTACGACCTTGGTTGTGGTCCCTCGGTTGAACATAATCATTATCTCGTTATAATAACTGGGCCCTGTTTACTACATCCGAATATAAAGAAAATTTATGAGAAATGAGGTATTGACGTATTTCGGGTTTCAAACCTCTTAGAAACATCCGCGTCATACGTTCCTCATTCTCCACCAAATGAGGTGCAAACCTGGACAGCTCCGCGAACTTAGCCTCGTATTGGGATACCGTCATGTTGTTTTGTTCGAGTCTAATAAATTCTACCTCCTTCATATGACGAATACTTTCAGGAAAGTACTTGTCATTAAACAGTTTCTGGAACGCTTCCCAAGACATCTTAAGTGCGGCAGGCTGGGTACGCTTCACGGATTCCCACCAGTAATCTGCCTCTCCACGGAACATAAACGTGGCGAATGGAACCTCCTGTTCCTCCGTACATCCCAAGATATCAAATATCTTGGTAATTTGTTTAATCCACGTCTCCGCCTTGATCGGATCTGGCTTTCCCAGAAACTCTGGTGGTCCCAATTCTTTGAACTGCTTGGCAGTGCCAGCTCGTGTGTTGTTATTATCTCCACCTGTATGTTGCACACGAGTCTCCCTCGTCTGGTTTTGCATAAACTGCAAAAAACTTCTAAACATCTCATCGTTTATCGTCTGACCAGCGTTATTTTCAGGATGAACATTGCCTTCTTGTTGCACGTTCTCCTGGTTAACGATTAAAGGTGTCTCCACGGTCTCATTCACTTCGTTGTTAACATTCTCAGCTGTCATTCTCAAATACTGCCATAAAACAAGGGTTAATTAAACAAATCAACATATCACATATTAACCCTATGCTCCGACTGACCAATTAAATACCACATAAGCTTAGGTAGGACACACTAGCGAAGGATCTACTCGTCTCTCCCCTCCTAGTTCTATTCCCCGATCTCCGCCAGAGATCATATCCCTAAGCTCTGATACCAACTGTGACGCCCCCAGAATAGGTCCATTCAACCCAACCCATTCTGAGTCGCCAAATACATGGTACAGAATTCAAATACAAACTTTATATCATACGGTCGTGCAAAATACGACCACACAACTGTGAGTCTCAATACAAATATGTAGAAAATATTAAGATTCAAACTAAGTCCTCATTACAATTATTATCACACTATTTATCAGAAATAGTGAGGACTACTACTGCTCTAACTCGGACCATCACTCTGTCTCCCGACTAGTTCCCGCAACATTCTCATTTCCTGAAGAGGACAACAGATGAAAAGGGTGAGCTCAACTAGCTCAGTAAAGAATATTATGACTAAGATAATGAAAAATAAATTATCGTTAGTCTTCAACAAATCAGATAAAATATAATGGACAACCAACTCTAGATCAATATTCGCAGCGGAAATAACAATTCATTAGAAGAGTTAAGCAGAGAATCAAGTCTACTATCTTCTATGATTTAAAAGTCCATCATCAATATTTTATCCCTGTAACATCAATCAATATACATCTCGAATCAAATAATCATCTTTGCACTACAGGCCAAAGATATTCATTTGTATCATCAGTGGTCATATTCATCTCAACACCTGTCATCTTTGCACTACAGGCCAAAGATATTCATCAGGTAATCATTCATCTTTGCTCTACAGGCCAAAGATATTCATCAAGTAATCATTCATCTTTGCTCTACAGGCCAAAGATATTCAGTTACATCACCTTTTAGGACTGAGAATGATGAAAAATATTTTTAAAAAACGAATCCAGTGAGATAAAAGACAAAGACTAAGGATTCGTATTTTAGTATATCCAATTCAAAAATACCTCGTAATAATCAATTATGGAGCAAAATTCAAGAATAGAGCTCAAAACTTGGATACAATCAAAGATAGTAACCTTAACAAGCAATTTGGACACATAGAAGAAAATTTAATTTTTCCGTGAATAGTGTCGTATACGTGAATAGTGCCGTATACGTGAATAGTAACCCCGACGTAAAAAGTAAGAATTTCAACATAAAATCCATGACAATATTTCTGTATAATGATATTGAAAAGAATAACATCATTTACGAAAGAAAATAAAATCCCTTACCTCAAAAAGATAGTACCTCTGACTGGAATATCGGATATAATACCGAAGGAAACTTGCACTGAATACTAATACTCAAAGTATAGAAATACTCACAAAAATACGCTCGATATTATAGAGAGAGAAAACTTCTGATTCTGGTGTGATTTTCAATTCTAACCTAAGCACCCTATTTATAGGAAAAGCTTAGGATGCCAAAGGAGACTAAAATAATAAAATATTATTATTTTTTTAAATTCTCCAGCCGCCGGCTGCTACCAAAAATCAAATTTCAACAAAAGTGGGGCCCACCCATTAAATATATATATATTTTCTGAAACTTTAATAATTCATAACAAATAGCCCCTTTGTTAGAAAAATACAAATTCTATGTCCTTCCATAGGAAATTTAATTCTCTACAACTTTGCAGAAGAAAGTTTTTCCAAATTCCAAACATAAATTATCCGAAATCCATAAACAGATGATTTCTCACACCAAAATATTGATCAAAACTCATCAGCGCCAATTCCTTCTTTAATATCCACAAAATAAATATTTCCTTATCATATAAATCGATAATTAATTATTCACAAATAATATTATAGAACTACAATATTAACAACCAGGTCGTTCCCAGGACAGAGGGGGCCTTCCGATAAGGACATCTCCTTACTGGCGCGCAATTAAATAACCCCTCCTAGACAGAACTTCCTTAGACATTGTCAATAATGCTATATAATAATACTATTCAAATAATATGAATTATTGAGTTGATAACGTGAAATACTGTGCAACGACAATTATTGAATCAATACTACAAAATATCAACTGTAGCCATTATTGAATCAATCATAAAAAATAGCAACGTGGTAATTATTGAGTCAATAAAATATCAATGCAGCAATTATTGAGTCAATAATATAAAATATCAACGTAGCAATTATTGAGTCAATAATATAAAATATTGAACAGTAATTACTGTAACAATAATTGAGTAATGACTTCTCACGTAAGACTCAATAATTCGAAATACTGTGCAATACCGTGTGCTACTATGCAACACCGTGTATCACTGTATTTTAACCACCGGATATTTCAACAGTACTAACAGTAATAACCACGCCGTTATCTTGTAAAAAAGTTATTTCTGTCGCTTTCTATATCCGACAGTTATTTCGTTGTGGGGGCCCACAAATAGCTGCGCCGTCGTACGAATATTCCCCGACAACAAGAATATTTTATAACCACTTGCTCATTTTAAAAATGTTTGCACATTTCACCCATAACTTTCGTATTTATCAAAACAACACCTTACTGTTTCGAAATAATATATAAAGAAAACTAAATCTTCATTCATAAAAGTTGGGGTCTTACAACCTCCCCTCCTTATGAAATTTCGTCCTCGAAATTGACGTACGTACCTGGTATGTCGAAAAGGTGAGGATACCTCGCTTTCATTTCCGATTCCAATTCCCACGTCATTTCCTCAATAGCCTGGTTTCTCCACAAAACTTTAACTTGAGGTATAATTTTCGAGCGTAGGACATGCTCCTTCCTATCCAAGATCTTGACAGGTACCTCCTCGTACGTTAAATCTTCTGCTATCTCGTCTGGTTCTAACTCAATAATGCTGTTTGGATCCTTCACATATTTACGTAACACGGATATGTGAAACACGTTATGAACACGAGACATGCTTGGAGGTAAAGCGAGTCTATAAGCCACATTTCCTATTCGGTCAAGAATCTCAAATGGACCAATGAATCGTGGGTTGAGCTTTCCTCTCTTCCCAAACCTCGTAATTCCCTTCCATGGAGCAATACGTAATAACACATGGTCTCCAACGTTAAATTCCACGTCCTTTCGATGAAGATCCGCATAACTCTTTTGTCGATCCTGTGCCGTTTGTATACGTTGTCGGATCATTTGGATCTTTTCCGTAGTCATACGTACTAACTCCGGTCCCAACAATGTTATTTCACCCACCTCGTTCCAACATACTGGAGAGCGACACTTTCTCCCATACAACGCTTCGAATGGAGCTACGCCTATACTTGCCTGATAACTGTTGTTGTAGGAGAATTCCACCAATGGTAAGTACTTATCCCAACTCCCTTTGAAGTCTAGAACACAGAGTCTCAAAAGATCTTCAAGAGTTTGGATAGTCCTTTCCGATTGTCCGTCTGTTTGAGGATGATAAGCCGAACTGAATCGTAAATTCGTGCCCATAGTTTTCTGCAAACTGATCCAAAATCGTGAAGTAAATCTGGGATCACGATCCGAAACTATGGATACTGGCATGCCATGCAATCTCACAATCTCATTCACGTATATATGAGCAAGACGTTCAAGGGAATAAGTCTCTCGTATCGGCAAGAAATGAGCAGACTTGGTTAATCTATCAACAATAACCCAAATCGCATCTAAGCCTTGAGAAACCTTGGTAAGACCCGTAACGAAATCCATCGTCGTAACGAAATCCATCGTAATGTGTTCCCACTTCCATTTCAGAATCTCCAGTGGTTGCAATGGACCCTTCGGCACTTGATGCTCCGCCTTTACACGTTGACAAATTAAACATCTCGAGATGAACTCCGCGATCTCTCTCTTCATATTGCCCCACCAAAATGTATGTCGAAGATCACGATACATTTTAGTACTCCCAGGATGGATTGCAAACGGTGTGTTGTGTGCCTCCATCATGATTCTATACTTCAAGTCGGAATCGTTAGGAACACAAAGTCTGGAGTTGACTCGAAGTATTCCATCTTTATCGATTCTCGCTTCTGGAATTGCACCTTCTTGCACCATCTTCTTCATCTTCATCAGCTCCGCATCCGTAGCTTGAGCAGCTTTAACTTTATCAATCAAAGCTGGTTCTACGCGTATACTTGACATCATCGCACTCGTTCCCACATATGATCTTCTACTCAACGCGTCAGCTACCACGTTCGCTTTTCCAGGATTGTATTGGATAGTATGATCGTAATCTTTCAACAGCTCAAGCCAACGTCGTTGCCGCATGTTGAGTTCCTTCTGAGTGAAGAAATATTTAAGGCTCTTATGATCCGTATAAATCTCCACTTTCTCTCCGTACAAGTAATGTCTCCAGATCTTCAAAGCGAAAACGACTGCTGCCAACTCTAGATCATGAGTAGGATAATTCCTCTCATATTCTTTGAGTTGTCGCGAGGCATAGGCTATGACTTTCCCATGTTGCATGAGAACACATCCTAACCCTTTGCCCGAAGCATCGCTGTAAATAACAAATCCATCCGAACCAGATGGTATTGTCAGAACAGGTGCCGAAATAAGTCTCCTCTTGAGCTCTTGGAAGCTCTTCTCGCATTCCCCGTCCCAAACGAATTTTGTATCTTTTCGAGTCAACTGCGTTAATGGAGTAGCGATTCGAGAAAATCCCTCTACGAACCTCCGATAATAACCAGCTAAGCCTAGAAAGCTTCGTACTTCAGTCACCGACTTAGGTTGCTCCCAGCTTTGTATTGCTTCAATCTTCGCCGGGTCCACAGATACTCCATGTTTCGATACCACGTGCCCAAGAAATGCTACTTCCTTAAGCCAGAACTCACATTTCTTTAACTTGGCGTATAGCTTGTTCTCACGAAGCTTTTGAAGTACTAACTTCAAATGGTGTTCATGATCTTCACGGCTTTTAGAATATATGAGAATGTCATCAATAAAGACAACAACGAATTGATCTAAATACTCCTTAAATACACGGTTCATCATATCCATGAAAGCAGCAGGAGCATTAGTCAATCCAAAAGACATGACTAAGAACTTATAATGCCCGTACCGTGTTCTAAAAGCAGTCTTTAGAATATCCTCAGTTTTAATCTTCAACTGATGATATCCAGAACGAAGATCGATCTTTGAAAAGAATTGCGCTCCTTGCAACTGGTCGAACAGGTCATCAATACGAGGTAACGGATACCTATTCTTAATGGTGACATGGTTCAACTCCCGATAGTCAATACAAAGTCGCATACTCCCGTCTTTCTTCTTTACGAATAAAACAGGAGCACCCCAAGGAGACGTACTAGGACGAATAAAACCGATATCTAACAACTCTTGTAATTGGATCTTTAACTCCTGAAGTTCAATAGGAGCCATTCGATATGGGGTTTTAGAAATGGGCTTTGTACCGGGCTCAAGGTCAATAAAGAATTCAACTTCACGTTCTGGGGGTATACCGGGAAGTTCTTTGGGAAATACATCAGGAAACTCATTAACAACGGAAATATCATTCAAATCTGATGTATTCTGGTTTAGATCATGACATGAGCTAAGAAAGCTTGACATCCGTTTTTTAATAAACGAATAGCCTTGGGATTTGAAATGATATTGACTGATTTTAGTGGTTTGGTGGTTTGAATTCGCACAACAGGTTGATTAGGAATATGAAAACTAACAACCTTACGAAAACAATCAATTCTGGCATGGTAAGTGGTTAACCAGTCAATTCCTAAAATCACGTCAAATGCAAGTATTTTCAAAGATATAAGATCAACAGGTAAGGTAAGGGTACCAATCTGAATCAAGCAAGATTTGTAAACTGTAGATGTAACAAAGGTTTCTCCTAACGGAGTTTCAACAGATAAGTCAAAGTCTAATTTATCAGAAGTCAAGTTCAAACGTTGAGCACAAGCAGGTGAAATAAAGGAATGGGTAGCACCGGTATCTAACAAGGTATAAACTTCGCAAGAGTTTATGATCAGCTTACCCGTAATCACCTCGTGTGGATTCCTCGCGTTTTGGCCTGTCACGACAAACGCTCTTCCAGGAATCACCGACTTCGACTTGTCTGCAACCGCCTTTGGAATCACCACCCCCGCTGAACTTGGTTTCGCAACAGGACAATCTCTAGCTATATGTCCTTCTTTTCCACAGTTATAGCATCCTTTGAACTGTTGTGGGCAGTTTGGGCTTATGTGTCCCTCTTTCCCGCATTTAAAGCATACGACCGGTGGTCGTTCTCCTCCCCTCGAAACAGTTGATGCTGGTGCTGATGTTGACATCTTCGCGTTCTCATTATTGTACCTTCTCTTCTTGAAATCTCCTCCCGATTCGCTTCTTCTACTATCATGGCCACGATAACCACCGGAGTGGTTACCGCTTCTGTCATACTTTCCTCCTCACCGGTTGTCATTGCTCCGATGACTACTGCCACCGGTACGACCTTGGTTGTGGTCCCTCGGTTGAACATAATCATTATCTCGTTCTAATAACTGGGCCCTGTTTACTACATCCGAATATAAAGAAAATTTATGAGAAATGAGGTATTGACGTATTTCGGGTTTCAAACCTCTTAGAAATATCCGCGTCATACGTTCCTCATTCTCCACCAAATGAGGTGCAAACCTGGACAGCTCCGCGAACTTAGCCTCTTATTGGGATACCGTCATGTTGTTTTGTTCGAGTCTAATAAATTCTACCTCCTTCATATGACGAATACTTTTAGGAAAGTACTTGTCATTAAACAGTTTCTGGAACGCTTCCCAAGACATCTTAAGTGCGGCAGGCTGGGTACGCTTCACGGATTCCCACCAGTAATCTGCCTCTCCACGGAACATAAACGTGGCGAATGGAACCTTCTGTTCCTCCGTACATCCCAAGACATCAAATATCTTGGTAATTTGTTTAATCCACGTCTCCGCCTTGATCGGATCTGGCTTTCCCAGAAACTCTGGTGGTCCCAATTCTTTGAACTGCTTGGCAGTGCCAGCTCGTGTGTTGTTATTATCTCCACCTGTATGTTGCACACGAGTCTCCCTCGTCTGGTTTTGCATAAACTGCAAAAAACTTCTAAACATCTCATCGTTTATCGTCTGACCAGTGTTATTTTCAGGATGAACATTGCCTTCTTGTTGCACGTTCTCCTGGTTAACGATTAAAGGTGTCTCCACGGTCTCATTCACTTCGTTGTTAACATTCTCAGCTATCATTCTCAAATACTGCTATAAAACAAGGGTTAATTAAACAAATCAACATATCACATATTAACCCTATGCTCCGACTGACCAATTAAATACCACATAAGCTTAGGTAGGACACACTAGCGAAGGATTTACTCGTCTCTCCCCTCCTAGTTCTATTCCCCGATCTCCGCCAGAGATCATATCCCTAAGCTCTGATACCAACTGTGACGCCCCCAGAATAGGTCCATTCAACCCAACCCATTCTGAGTCGCCAAATACATGGTACAGAATTCAAATACAAACTTTATATCATACGGTCGTGCAAAATACGACCACACAACTGTGAGTCTCAATACAAATATGTAGAAAATATTAAGATTCAAACTAAGTCCTCATTACAATTATTATCACACTATTTATCAGAAATAGTGAGGACTACTACTGCTCTAACTCGGACCATCACTCTGTCCCCCGACTAGTTCCCGCAACATTCTCATTTCCTGAAGAGGACAACAGATAAAAAGGGTGAGCTCAACTAGCTCAGTAAAGAATATTATGACTAAGATAATGAAAAATAAATTATCGTTAGTCTTCAACAAATCAGATAAAATATAATGGACAACCAACTCTAGATCAATATTCGCAGCGGAAATAACAATTCATTAGAAGAGTTAAGCAGAGAATCAAGTCTACTATCTTCTATGATTTAAAAGTCCATCATCAATATTTTATCCCTGTAACATCAATCAATATACATCTCGAATCAAATATTCATCTTTGCACTACAGGCCAAAGATATTCATTTGTATCATCAGTGGTCATATTCATCTCAACACCTGTCATCTTTGCACTACAGGCCAAAGATATTCATCAGGTAATCATTCATCTTTGCTCTACAGGCCAAAGATATTCATCAAGTAATCATTCATCTTTGCTCTACAGGCCAAAGATATTCAGTTACATCACCTTTTAGGACTGAGAATGATGAAAAATATTTTTAAAAAATGAATCCAGTGAGATAGAAGACAAAGACTAAGGATTCGTATTTTAGTATATCCAATTCAAAAATACCTCGTAATAATCAATTATGGAGCAAAATTCAAGAATAGAGCTCAAAACTTGGATACAATCAAAGATAGTAACCTTAACAAGCAATTTGGACACATAGAAGAAAATTTAATTTTTCTGTGAATAGTGCCGTATACGTGAATAGTGCCGTATACGTGAATAGTAACCCCGACGAAAAAAGTAAGAATTTCAACATAAAATCCATGACAATATTTCTGTATAATGATATTGAAAAGAATAACATCATTTACGAAAGAAAATAACATCCCTTACCTCAAAAAGATAGTACCTCTGACTGGAATATCGAATATAATACCGAAGGAAACTTGCACTGAATACTAATACTCAAAGTATAGAAATACTCACAAAAATACGCTCGATATTATAGAGAGAGAAAACTTCTGATTCTGGTGTGATTTTTAATTCTAACCTAAGCACCCTATTTATAGGAAAAGCTTAGGATGCCAAAGGAGACTAAAATAATAAAATATTATTATTATTTAAAATTCTCCAGCCGCCGGCTGCTACCAAAAATCAGATTTCAACAAAAGTGGGGCCCACCCATTAAATATATATATATTTTCCGAAACTTCAATAATTCATAACAAATAGCCCCTTTGTCAGAAAAATACAAATTCTATGTCCGTCCATAGGAAATTTAATTCTCTACAACTTTGCAGAAGAAAGTTTTTCCAAATTCCAAACATAAATTATCCGAAATCCATAAACAGATGATTTCTCACACCAAAATATTGATAAAAACTCATCAGCGCCAATTCCTTCTTTAATATCCACAAAATAAATATTTCCTTATCATATAAATCAATAATTAATTATTCACAAATAATATTATAGAACTACAATATTAACAACCAGGTCGTTCCCAGGACAGAGGGGGCCTTCCGATAAGGACATCTCTTTACTAGCGCGCAATTAAATAACCCCTCCTAGACAGAACTTCCTTAGACATTGTCAATAATGCTATATAATAATACTATTCAAATAATATGAATTATTGAGTTGATAACGTGAAATACTGTGCAACGACAATTATTGAATCGATACTACAAAATATCAACTGTAGCCATTATTGAATCAATCATAAAAAATAGCAACGTGGTAATTATTGAGTCAATAAAATATCAATGCAGCAATTATTGAGTCAATAATATAAAATATCAACGTAGCAATTATTGAGTCAATAATATAAAATATTGAACAGTAATTACTGTAACAATAATTGAGTAATGACTTCTCACGTAAGACTCAATAATTCGAAATACTGTGCAATACCGTGTGCTACTATGCAACACCGTGTATCACTGTATTTTAACCACCGGGTATTTCAACAGTACTAACAGTAATAACCACGCCGTTATCTTGTAAAAAAGTTATTTCTGTCGCTTTCTATATCCGACAGTTATTTCGTTGTGGGGGCCCACAAATAGCTGCGCCGTCGTACGAATATTCCCCGACAACAAGAATATTCCACGACCAAACGAATATTCCCCGACAACAAGAATATTTTATAACCACTTGCTCATTTTAAAAATGTTTGCACATTTCACCCATAACTTTCGTATTTATCAAAACAACACCTTACTGTTTCGAAATAATATATAAAGAAAACTAAATCTTCATTCATAAAAGTTGGGGTCTTACAACCTCCCCTCCTTATGAAATTTCGTCCTCGAAATTGACGTACGTACCTGGTATGTCGAAAAGGTGAGGATACCTCGCTTTCATTTCCGATTCCAATTCCCACGTCATTTCCTCAATAGCCTGGTTTCTCCACAAAACTTTAACTTGAGGTATAATTTTCGAGCGTAGGACATGCTCCTTCCTATCCAAGATCTTGACAGGTACCTCCTCGTACGTTAAATCTTCTGCTATCTCGTCTGGTTCTAACTCAATAATGCTGTTTGGATCCTTCACATATTTACGTAACACGGATATGTGAAACACGTTATGAACACGAGACATGCTTGGAGGTAAAGCGAGTCTATAAGCCACATTTCCTATTCGGTCAAGAATCTCAAATGGACCAATGAATCGTGGGTTGAGCTTTCCTCTCTTCCCAAACCTCGTAATTCCCTTCCATGGAGCAATACGTAATAACACATGGTCTCCAACGTTAAATTCCACGTCCTTTCGATGAAGATCCGCATAACTCTTTTGTCGATCCTGTGCCGTTTGTATACGTTGTCGGATCATTTGGATCTTTTCCGTAGTCATACGTACTAACTCCGGTCCCAACAATGTTATTTCACCCACCTCGTTCCAACATACTGGAGAGCGACACTTTCTCCCATACAACGCTTCGAATGGAGCTACGCCTATACTTGCCTGATAACTGTTGTTGTAGGAGAATTCCACCAATGGTAAGTACTTATCCCAACTCCCTTTGAAGTCTAGAACACAGAGTCTCAAAAGATCTTCAAGAGTTTGGATAGTCCTTTCCGATTGTCCGTCTGTTTGAGGATGATAAGCCGAACTGAATCGTAAATTCGTGCCCATAGTTTTCTGCAAACTGATCCAAAATCGTGAAGTAAATCTGGGATCACGATCCGAAACTATGGATACTGGCATGCCATGCAATCTCACAATCTCATTCACGTATATATGAGCAAGACGTTCAAGGGAATAAGTCTCTCGTATCGGCAAGAAATGAGCAGACTTGGTTAATCTATCAACAATAACCCAAATCGCATCTAAGCCTTGAGAAACCTTGGGAAGACCCGTAACGAAATCCATCGTAATGTGTTCCCACTTCCATTTCGGAATCTCCAGTGGTTGCAATGGACCCTTCGGCACTTGATGCTCCGCCTTTACACGTTGACAAATTAAACATCTCGAGATGAACTCCGCGATCTCTCTCTTCATATTGCCCCACCAAAATGTATGTCGAAGATCACGATACATTTTAGTACTCCCAGGATGGATTGCAAACGGTGTGTTGTGTGCCTCCATCATGATTCTATACTTCAAGTCGGAATCGTTAGGAACACAAAGTCTGGAGTTGACTCGAAGTATTCCATCTTTATCGATTCTCGCTTCTGGAATTGCACCTTCTTGCACCATCTTCTTCATCTTCATCAGCTCCGCATCCGTAGCTTGAGCAGCTTTAACTTTATCAATCAAAGCTGGTTCTACGCGTATACTTGACATCATCGCACTCGTTCCCACATATGATCTTCTACTCAACGCGTCAGCTACCACGTTCGCTTTTCCAGGATTGTATTGGATAGTATGATCGTAATCTTTCAACAGCTCAAGCCAACGTCGTTGCCGCATGTTGAGTTCCTTCTGAGTGAAGAAATATTTAAGGCTCTTATGATCCGTATAAATCTCCACTTTCTCTCCGTACAAGTAATGTCTCCAGATCTTCAAAGCGAAAACGACTGCTGCCAACTCTAGATCATGAGTAGGATAATTCCTCTAATATTCTTTGAGTTGTCGCGAGGCATAGGCTATGACTTTCCCATGTTGCATGAGAACACATCCTAACCCTTTGCCCGAAGCATCGCTGTAAATAACAAATCCATCCGAACCAGATGGTATTGTCAGAACAGGTGCCGAAATAAGTCTCCTCTTGAGCTCTTGGAAGCTCTTCTCGCATTCCCCGTCCCAAACGAATTTTGTATCTTTTCGAGTCAACTGCGTTAATGGAGTAGCGATTCGAGAAAATCCCTCTACGAACCTCCGATAATAACCAGCTAAGCCTAGAAAGCTTCGTACTTCAGTCACCGACTTAGGTTGCTCCCAGCTTTGTATTGCTTCAATCTTCGCCGGGTCCACAGATACTCCATGTTTCGATACCACGTGCCCAAGAAATGCTACTTCCTTAAGCCAGAACTCACATTTCTTTAACTTGGCGTATAGCTTGTTCTCACGAAGCTTTTGAAGTACTAACTTCAAATGGTGTTCATGATCTTCACGGCTTTTAGAATATATGAGAATGTCATCAATAAAGACAACAACGAATTGATCTAAATACTCCTTAAATACACGGTTCATCATATCCATGAAAGCAGCAGGAGCATTAGTCAATCCAAAAGACATGACTAAGAACTTATAATGCCCGTACCGTGTTCTAAAAGCAGTCTTTAGAATATCCTCAGTTTTAATCTTCAACTGATGATATCCAGAACGAAGATCGATCTTTGAAAAGAATTGCGCTCCTTGCAACTGGTCGAACAGGTCATCAATACGAGGTAACGGATACCTATTCTTAATGGTGACATGGTTCAACTCCCGATAGTCAATACAAAGTCGCATACTCCCGTCTTTCTTCTTTACGAATAAAACAGGAGCACCCCAAGGAGACGTACTAGGACGAATAAAACCGATATCTAACAACTCTTGTAATTGGATCTTTAACTCCTGAAGTTCAATAGGAGCCATTCGATATGGGGTTTTAGAAATGGGCTTTGTACCGGGCTCAAGGTCAATAAAGAATTCAACTTCACGTTCTGGGGGTATACCGGGAAGTTCTTTGGGAAATACATCAGGAAACTCATTAACAACGGAAATATCATTCAAATCTGATGTATTCTGGTTTAGATCATGACATGAGCTAAGAAAGCTTGACATCCGTTTTTTAATAAACGAATAGCCTTGGGATTTGAAATGATATTGACTGATTTTAGTGGTTTGGTGGTTTGAATTCGCACAACAGGTTGATTAGGAATATGAAAACTAACAACCTTACGAAAACAATCAATTCTGGCATGGTAAGTGGTTAACCAGTCAATTCCTAAAATCACGTCAAATGCAAGTATTTTCAAAGATATAAGATCAACAGGTAAGGTAAGGGTACCAATCTGAATCAAGCAAGATTTGTAAACTGTAGATGTAACAAAGGTTTCTCCTAACGGAGTTTCAACAGATAAGTCAAAGTCTAATTTATCAGAAGTCAAGTTCAAACGTTGAGCACAAGCAGGTGAAATAAAGGAATGGGTAGCACCGGTATCTAACAAGGTATAAACTTCGCAAGAGTTTATGATCAGCTTACCCGTAATCACCTCGTGTGGATTCCTCGCGTTTTGGCCTGTCACGACAAACGCTCTTCCAGGAATCACCGACTTCGACTTGTCTGCAACCGCCTTTGGAATCACCACCCCCGCTGAACTTGGTTTCGCAACAGGACAATCTCGAGCTATATGTCCTTCTTTTCCACAGTTATAGCATCCTTTGAACTGTTGTGGGCAGTTTGGGCTTATGTGTCCCTCTTTCCCGCATTTAAAGCATACGACCGGTGGTCGTTCTCCTCCCCTCGAAACAGTTGATGCTGGTGCTGATGTTGACATCTTCGCGTTCTCATTATTGTACCTTCTCTTCTTGAAATCTCCTCCCGATTCGCTTCTTCTACTATCATGGCCACGATAACCACCGGAGTGGTTACCTCTTCTGTCATACTTTCCTCCTCACCGGTTGTCATTGCTCCGATGACTACTGCCACCGGTACGACCTTGGTTGTGGTCCCTCGGTTGAACATAATCATTATCTCGTTCTAATAACTGGGCCCTGTTTACTACATCCGAATATAAAGAAAATTTATGAGAAATGAGGTATTGACGTATTTCGGGTTTCAAACCTCTTAGAAACATCCGCGTCATACGTTCCTCATTCTCCACCAAATGAGGTGCAAACCTGGACAGCTCCGCGAACTTAGCCTCTTATTGGGATACCGTCATGTTGTTTTGTTCGAGTCTAATAAATTCTACCTCCTTCATATGACGAATACTTTTAGGAAAGTACTTGTCATTAAACAGTTTCTGGAACGCTTCCCAAGACATCTTAAGTGCGGCAGGCTGGGTACGCTTCACGGATTCCCACCAGTAATCTGCCTCTCCACGGAACATAAACGTGGCGAATGGAACCTTCTGTTCCTCCGTACATCCCAAGACATCAAATATCTTGGTAATTTGTTTAATCCACGTCTCCGCCTTGATCGGATCTGGCTTTCCCAGAAACTCTGGTGGTCCCAATTCTTTGAACTGCTTGGCAGTGCCAGCTCGTGTGTTGTTATTATCTCCACCTGTATGTTGCACACGAGTCTCCCTCGTCTGGTTTTGCATAAACTGCAAAAAACTTCTAAACATCTCATCGTTTATCGTCTGACCAGCGTTATTTTCAGGATGAACATTGCCTTCTTGTTGCACGTTCTCCTAGTTAACGATTAAAGGTGTCTCCACGGTCTCATTCACTTCGTTGTTAACATTCTCAGCTATCATTCTCAAATACTGCTATAAAACAAGGGTTAATTAAACAAATCAACATATCACATATTAACCCTATGCTCCGACTGACCAATTAAATACCACATAAGCTTAGGTAGGACACACTAGCGAAGGATTTACTCGTCTCTCCCCTCCTAGTTCTATTCCCCGATCTCCGCCAGAGATCATATCCCTAAGCTCTGATACCAACTGTGACGCCCCCAGAATAGGTCCATTCAACCCAACCCATTCTGAGTCGCCAAATACATGGTACAGAATTCAAATACAAACTTTATATCATACGGTCGTGCAAAATACGACCACACAACTGTGAGTCTCAATACAAATATGTAGAAAATATTAAGATTCAAACTAAGTCCTCATTACAATTATTATCACACTATTTATCAGAAATAGTGAGGACTACTACTGCTCTAACTCGGACCATCACTCTGTCCCCCGACTAGTTCCCGCAACATTCTCATTTCCTGAAGAGGACAACAGATAAAAAGGGTGAGCTCAACTAGCTCAGTAAAGAATATTATGACTAAGATAATGAAAAATAAATTATCGTTAGTCTTCAACAAATCAGATAAAATATAATGGACAACCAACTCTAGATCAATATTCGCAGCGGAAATAACAATTCATTAGAAGAGTTAAGCAGAGAATCAAGTCTACTATCTTCTATGATTTAAAAGTCCATCATCAATATTTTATCCCTGTAACATCAATCAATATACATCTCGAATCAAATATTCATCTTTGCACTACAGGCCAAAGATATTCATTTGTATCATCAGTGGTCATATTCATCTCAACACCTGTCATCTTTGCACTACAGGCCAAAGATATTCATCAGGTAATCATTCATCTTTGCTCTACAGGCCAAAGATATTCATCAAGTAATCATTCATCTTTGCTCTACAGGCCAAAGATATTCAGTTACATCACCTTTTAGGACTGAGAATGATGAAAAATATTTTTAAAAAATGAATCCAGTGAGATAGAAGACAAAGACTAAGGATTCGTATTTTAGTATATCCAATTCAAAAATACCTCGTAATAATCAATTATGGAGCAAAATTCAAGAATAGAGCTCAAAACTTGGATACAATCAAAGATAGTAACCTTAACAAGCAATTTGGACACATAGAAGAAAATTTAATTTTTCTGTGAATAGTGCCGTATACGTGAATAGTGCCGTATACGTGAATAGTAACCCCGACGAAAAAAGTAAGAATTTCAACATAAAATCCATGACAATATTTCTGTATAATGATATTGAAAAGAATAACATCATTTACGAAAGAAAATAACATCCCTTACCTCAAAAAGATAGTACCTCTGACTGGAATATCGAATATAATACCGAAGGAAACTTGCACTGAATACTAATACTCAAAGTATAGAAATACTCACAAAAATACGCTCGATATTATAGAGAGAGAAAACTTCTGATTCTGGTGTGATTTTTAATTCTAACCTAAGCACCCTATTTATAGGAAAAGCTTAGGATGCCAAAGGAGACTAAAATAATAAAATATTATTATTATTTAAAATTCTCCAGCCGCCGGCTGCTACCAAAAATCAGATTTCAACAAAAGTGGGGCCCACCCATTAAATATATATATATTTTCCGAAACTTCAATAATTCATAACAAATAGCCCCTTTGTCAGAAAAATACAAATTCTATGTCCGTCCATAGGAAATTTAATTCTCTACAACTTTGCAGAAGAAAGTTTTTCCAAATTCCAAACATAAATTATCCGAAATCCATAAACAGATGATTTCTCACACCAAAATATTGATAAAAACTCATCAGCGCCAATTCCTTCTTTAATATCCACAAAATAAATATTTCCTTATCATATAAATCAATAATTAATTATTCACAAATAATATTATAGAACTACAATATTAACAACCAGGTCGTTCCCAGGACAGAGGGGGCCTTCCGATAAGGACATCTCTTTACTAGCGCGCAATTAAATAACCCCTCCTAGACAGAACTTCCTTAGACATTGTCAATAATGCTATATAATAATACTATTCAAATAATATGAATTATTGAGTTGATAACGTGAAATACTGTGCAACGACAATTATTGAATCGATACTACAAAATATCAACTGTAGCCATTATTGAATCAATCATAAAAAATAGCAACGTGGTAATTATTGAGTCAATAAAATATCAATGCAGCAATTATTGAGTCAATAATATAAAATATCAACGTAGCAATTATTGAGTCAATAATATAAAATATTGAACAGTAATTACTGTAACAATAATTGAGTAATGACTTCTCACGTAAGACTCAATAATTCGAAATACTGTGCAATACCGTGTGCTACTATGCAACACCGTGTATCACTGTATTTTAACCACCGGGTATTTCAACAGTACTAACAGTAATAACCACGCCGTTATCTTGTAAAAAAGTTATTTCTGTCGCTTTCTATATCCGACAGTTATTTCGTTGTGGGGGCCCACAAATAGCTGCGCCGTCGTACGAATATTCCCCGACAACAAGAATATTCCACGACCAAACGAATATTCCCCGACAACAAGAATATTTTATAACCACTTGCTCATTTTAAAAATGTTTGCACATTTCACCCATAACTTTCGTATTTATCAAAACAACACCTTACTGTTTCGAAATAATATATAAAGAAAACTAAATCTTCATTCATAAAAGTTGGGGTCTTACAACCTCCCCTCCTTATGAAATTTCGTCCTCGAAATTGACGTACGTACCTGGTATGTCGAAAAGGTGAGGATACCTCGCTTTCATTTCCGATTCCAATTCCCACGTCATTTCCTCAATAGCCTGGTTTCTCCACAAAACTTTAACTTGAGGTATAATTTTCGAGCGTAGGACATGCTCCTTCCTATCCAAGATCTTGACAGGTACCTCCTCGTACGTTAAATCTTCTGCTATCTCGTCTGGTTCTAACTCAATAATGCTGTTTGGATCCTTCACATATTTACGTAACACGGATATGTGAAACACGTTATGAACACGAGACATGCTTGGAGGTAAAGCGAGTCTATAAGCCACATTTCCTATTCGGTCAAGAATCTCAAATGGACCAATGAATCGTGGGTTGAGCTTTCCTCTCTTCCCAAACCTCGTAATTCCCTTCCATGGAGCAATACGTAATAACACATGGTCTCCAACGTTAAATTCCACGTCCTTTCGATGAAGATCCGCATAACTCTTTTGTCGATCCTGTGCCGTTTGTATACGTTGTCGGATCATTTGGATCTTTTCCGTAGTCATACGTACTAACTCCGGTCCCAACAATGTTATTTCACCCACCTCGTTCCAACATACTGGAGAGCGACACTTTCTCCCATACAACGCTTCGAATGGAGCTACGCCTATACTTGCCTGATAACTGTTGTTGTAGGAGAATTCCACCAATGGTAAGTACTTATCCCAACTCCCTTTGAAGTCTAGAACACAGAGTCTCAAAAGATCTTCAAGAGTTTGGATAGTCCTTTCCGATTGTCCGTCTGTTTGAGGATGATAAGCCGAACTGAATCGTAAATTCGTGCCCATAGTTTTCTGCAAACTGATCCAAAATCGTGAAGTAAATCTGGGATCACGATCCGAAACTATGGATACTGGCATGCCATGCAATCTCACAATCTCATTCACGTATATATGAGCAAGACGTTCAAGGGAATAAGTCTCTCGTATCGGCAAGAAATGAGCAGACTTGGTTAATCTATCAACAATAACCCAAATCGCATCTAAGCCTTGAGAAACCTTGGGAAGACCCGTAACGAAATCCATCGTAATGTGTTCCCACTTCCATTTCGGAATCTCCAGTGGTTGCAATGGACCCTTCGGCACTTGATGCTCCGCCTTTACACGTTGACAAATTAAACATCTCGAGATGAACTCCGCGATCTCTCTCTTCATATTGCCCCACCAAAATGTATGTCGAAGATCACGATACATTTTAGTACTCCCAGGATGGATTGCAAACGGTGTGTTGTGTGCCTCCATCATGATTCTATACTTCAAGTCGGAATCGTTAGGAACACAAAGTCTGGAGTTGACTCGAAGTATTCCATCTTTATCGATTCTCGCTTCTGGAATTGCACCTTCTTGCACCATCTTCTTCATCTTCATCAGCTCCGCATCCGTAGCTTGAGCAGCTTTAACTTTATCAATCAAAGCTGGTTCTACGCGTATACTTGACATCATCGCACTCGTTCCCACATATGATCTTCTACTCAACGCGTCAGCTACCACGTTCGCTTTTCCAGGATTGTATTGGATAGTATGATCGTAATCTTTCAACAGCTCAAGCCAACGTCGTTGCCGCATGTTGAGTTCCTTCTGAGTGAAGAAATATTTAAGGCTCTTATGATCCGTATAAATCTCCACTTTCTCTCCGTACAAGTAATGTCTCCAGATCTTCAAAGCGAAAACGACTGCTGCCAACTCTAGATCATGAGTAGGATAATTCCTCTAATATTCTTTGAGTTGTCGCGAGGCATAGGCTATGACTTTCCCATGTTGCATGAGAACACATCCTAACCCTTTGCCCGAAGCATCGCTGTAAATAACAAATCCATCCGAACCAGATGGTATTGTCAGAACAGGTGCCGAAATAAGTCTCCTCTTGAGCTCTTGGAAGCTCTTCTCGCATTCCCCGTCCCAAACGAATTTTGTATCTTTTCGAGTCAACTGCGTTAATGGAGTAGCGATTCGAGAAAATCCCTCTACGAACCTCCGATAATAACCAGCTAAGCCTAGAAAGCTTCGTACTTCAGTCACCGACTTAGGTTGCTCCCAGCTTTGTATTGCTTCAATCTTCGCCGGGTCCACAGATACTCCATGTTTCGATACCACGTGCCCAAGAAATGCTACTTCCTTAAGCCAGAACTCACATTTCTTTAACTTGGCGTATAGCTTGTTCTCACGAAGCTTTTGAAGTACTAACTTCAAATGGTGTTCATGATCTTCACGGCTTTTAGAATATATGAGAATGTCATCAATAAAGACAACAACGAATTGATCTAAATACTCCTTAAATACACGGTTCATCATATCCATGAAAGCAGCAGGAGCATTAGTCAATCCAAAAGACATGACTAAGAACTTATAATGCCCGTACCGTGTTCTAAAAGCAGTCTTTAGAATATCCTCAGTTTTAATCTTCAACTGATGATATCCAGAACGAAGATCGATCTTTGAAAAGAATTGCGCTCCTTGCAACTGGTCGAACAGGTCATCAATACGAGGTAACGGATACCTATTCTTAATGGTGACATGGTTCAACTCCCGATAGTCAATACAAAGTCGCATACTCCCGTCTTTCTTCTTTACGAATAAAACAGGAGCACCCCAAGGAGACGTACTAGGACGAATAAAACCGATATCTAACAACTCTTGTAATTGGATCTTTAACTCCTGAAGTTCAATAGGAGCCATTCGATATGGGGTTTTAGAAATGGGCTTTGTACCGGGCTCAAGGTCAATAAAGAATTCAACTTCACGTTCTGGGGGTATACCGGGAAGTTCTTTGGGAAATACATCAGGAAACTCATTAACAACGGAAATATCATTCAAATCTGATGTATTCTGGTTTAGATCATGACATGAGCTAAGAAAGCTTGACATCCGTTTTTTAATAAACGAATAGCCTTGGGATTTGAAATGATATTGACTGATTTTAGTGGTTTGGTGGTTTGAATTCGCACAACAGGTTGATTAGGAATATGAAAACTAACAACCTTACGAAAACAATCAATTCTTGCATGGTAAGTGGTTAACCAGTCAATTCCTAAAATCACGTCAAATGCAAGTATTTTCAAAGATATAAGATCAACAGGTAAGGTAAGGGTACCAATCTGAATCAAGCAAGATTTGTAAACTGTAGATGTAACAAAGGTTTCTCCTAACGGAGTTTCAACAGATAAGTCAAAGTCTAATTTATCAGAAGTCAAGTTCAAACGTTGAGCACAAGCAGGTGAAATAAAGGAATGGGTAGCACCGGTATCTAACAAGGTATAAACTTCGCAAGAGTTTATGATCAGCTTACCCGTAATCACCTCGTGTGGATTCCTCGCGTTTTGGCCTGTCACGACAAACGCTCTTCCAGGAATCACCGACTTCAACTTGTCTGCAACCGCCTTTGGAATCACCACCCCCGCTGAACTTGGTTTCGCAACAGGACAATCTCGAGCTATATGTCCTTCTTTTCCACAGTTATAGCATCCTTTGAACTGTTGTGGGCAGTTTGGGCTTATGTGTCCCTCTTTCCCGCATTTAAAGCATACGACCGGTGGTCGTTCTCCTCCCCTCGAAACAGTTGATGCTGGTGCTGATGTTGACATCTTCGCGTTCTCATTGTTGTACCTTCTCTTCTTGAAATCTCCTCCTGATTCGCTTCTTCTACTATCATGGCCACGATAACCGCCGGAGTGGTTACCGCTTCTGTCATACTTTCCTCCTCGCCGGTTGTCATTGCTCCGATGACTACTGCCACCGGTACGACCTTGGTTGTGGTCCCTCGGTTGAACATAATCATTATCTCGTTCTAATAACTGGGCCCTGTTTACTACATCCGAATATAAAGAAAATTTATGAGAAATGAGGTATTGACGTATTTCGGGTTTCAAACCTCTTAGAAACATCCGCGTCATACGTTCCTCATTCTCCACCAAATGAGGTGCAAACCTGGACAGCTCCGCGAACTTAGCCTCGTATTGGGATACCGTCATGTTGTTTTGTTCGAGTCTAATAAATTCTACCTCCTTCATATGACGAATACTTTTAGGAAAGTACTTGTCATTAAACAGTTTCTGGAACGCTTCCCAAGACATCTTAAGTGCGGCAGGCTGGGTACGCTTCACGGATTCCCACCAGTAATCTGCCTCTCCACGGAACATAAACGTGGCGAATGGAACCTTCTGTTCCTCCGTACATCCCAAGACATCAAATATCTTGGTAATTTGTTTAATCCACGTCTCCGCCTTGATCGGATCTGGCTTTCCCAGAAACTCTGGTGGTCCCAATTCTTTGAACTGCTTGGCAGTAACAGCTCGTGTGTTGTTATTATCTCCACCTGTATGTTACACATGAGTCTCCCTCGTCTGGTTTTGCATAAACTGCAAAAAACTTCTAAACATCTCATCGTTTATCGTCTGACCAGCGTTATTTTCAGGATGAACATTGCCTTCTTGTTGCACGTTCTCCTGGTTAACGATTAAAGGTGTCTCCACGGTCTCATTCACTTCGTTGTTAACATTCTCAGCTGTCATTCTCAAATACTGCCATAAAACAAGGGTTAATTAAACAAATCAACATATCACATATTAACCCTATGCTCCGACTGACCAATTAAATACCACATAAGCTTAGGTAGTACACACTAGCGAAGGATTTACTCGTCTCTCCCCTCCTAGTTCTATTCCCCGATCTCCGCCAGAGATCATATCCCTAAGCTCTGATACCAACTGTGACGCCCCCAGAATAGGTCCATTCAACCCAACCAATTCTGAGTCGCCAAATACATGGTACAGAATTCAAATACAAACTTTATATCATACGGTCGTGCAAAATACGACCACACAACTGTGAGTCTCAATACAAATATGTAGAAAATATTAAGATTCAAACTAAGTCCTCATTACAATTATTATCACACTATTTATCAGAAATAGTGAGGACTACTACTGCTCTAACTCGGACCATCACTCTGTCCCCCGACTAGTTCCCGCAACATTCTCATTTCCTGAAGAGGACAACAGATAAAAAGGGTGAGCTCAACTAGCTCAGTAAAGAATATTATGACTAAGATAATGAAAAATAAATTATCGTTAGTCTTCAACAAATCAGATAAAATATAATGGACAACCAACTCTAGATCAATATTCGCAGCGGAAATAACAATTCATTAGAAGAGTTAAGCAGAGAATCAAGTCTACTATCTTCTATGATTTAAAAGTCCATCATCAATATTTTATCCCTGTAACATCAATCAATATACATCTCGAATCAAATATTCATCTTTGCACTACAGGCCAAAGATATTCATTTGAATCATCAGTGGTCATATTCATCTCAACACCTGTCATCTTTGCACTACAGGCCAAAGATATTCATCAGGTAATTATTCATCTTTGCTCTACAGGCCAAAGATATTCATCAAGTAATCATTCAACTTTGCTCTACAGGCCAAAGATATTCAGTTACATCACCTTTTAGGACTGAGAATGATGAAAAATATTTTTAAAAAACGAATCCAGTGAGATAAAAGACAAAGACTAAGGATTCGTATTTTAGTATATCCAATTCAAAAATACCTCGTAATAATCAATTATGGAGCAAAATTCAAGAATAGAGCTCAAAACTTGGATACAATCAAAGATAGTAACCTTAACAAGCAATTTGGACACATAGAAGAAAATTTAATTTTTCTGTGAATAGTGCCGTATACGTGAATACTGTCGTATACGTGAATAGTAACCCCGACGAAAAAAGTAAGAATTTCAACATAAAATCCATGACAATATTTCTGTATAATGATATTGAAAAGAATAACATCATTTACGAAAGAAAATAACATCCCTTACCTCAAAAAGATAGTACCTCTGACTGGAATATCGGATATAATACCGAAGGAAACTTGCACTGAATACTAATACTCAAAGTATAGAAATACTCACAAAAATACGCTCGATATTATAGAGAGAGAAAACTTCTGATTCTGGTGTGATTTTTAATTCTAACCTAAGCACCCTATTTATAGGAAAAGCTTAGGATGCCAAAGGAGACTAAAATAATAAAATATTATTATTTTTTAAATTTCTCCAGCCGCCGGCTGCTACCAAAAATCAGATTTCAACAAAAGTGGGGCCCACCCATTAAATATATATATATTTTCCGAAACTTCAATAATTCATAACAAATAGCCCCTTTGTCAGAAAAATACAAATTCTATGTCCTTCCATAGGAAATTTAATTCTCTACAACTTTGCAGAAGAAAGTTTTTCCAAATTCCAAACATAAATTATCCGAAATCCATAAACAGATGATTTCTCACACCAAAATATTGATAAAAACTCATCAGCGCCAATTCCTTCTTTAATATCCACAAAATAAATATTTCCTTATCATATAAATCAATAATTAATTATTCACAAATAATATTATAGAACTACAATATTAACAACCAGGTCGTTCCCAGGACAGAGGGGGCCTTCCGATAAGGACTTCTCCTTACTGGCGCACAATTAAATAACCCCTCCTAGACAGAACTTTCTTAGACATTGTCAATAATGCTATATAATTATACTATTCAAATAATATGAATTATTGAGTTGATAACGTGAAATACTGTGCAACGACAATTATTGAATCAATACTACAAAATATCAACTGTAGCCATTATTGAATCAATCATAAAAAAATAGCAACGTGGTAATTATTGAGTCAATAAAATATCAATGCAGCAATTATTGAGTCAATAATATAAAATATCAACGTAGCAATTATTGAGTCAATAATATAAAATATTGAACAGTAATTACTGTAACAATAATTGAGTAATGACTCCTCACGTAAGACTCAATAATTCGAAATACTGTGCAATACCGTGTGCTACTATGCAACACCGTGTATCACTGTATTTTAACCACCGGGTATTTCAACAGTACTAACAGTAATAACCACGCCGTTATCTTGTAAAAAAGTTATTCCTGTCGCTTTCTATATCCGACAGTTATTTCGTTGTGGGGGCCCACAAATAGCTGCGCCGTCGTACGAATATTCCCCGACAACAAGAATATTCCACGACCAAACGAATATTCCCCGACAACAAGAATATTTTATAACCACTTGCTCATTTTAAAAATATTTACACATTTCACCCATAACTTTCGTATTTATCAAAACAACACCTTACTGTTTCGAAATAATATATAAAGAAAACTAAATCTTCATTCATAAAAGTTGGGGTCTTACAGCTAAGACGATAGTCGTCTATATAGCGACGGACCGAACCGTCACCCGGTCCGTCGCTAAAAAGGGATAAGCAATGTATGTTAGATAAAAGGTAAGCTTAAGATCCGAACCGTATATATATATATATATATATATATATATATATATATATATATATTTATATATAAGTATACATACACTTTAATATATACCAATACATAAAATCTTATAATCCATTTAAATTGGGTTAATCCAAATAATATTTAAATGGGTTTAGAATATAAACTAGTTGGGTACTAACAACCCATTATTTTCCATAAAACTTATTATCTCAAATACACCCAAATATTATAATGATAATTAATATCAAATATTTATTTTCTAAAATTTAATTTCCTTCCATACTTTTAAAATACACATTTAAGTGACTCAACATGCATCATTATGTTCCTCAAGGCTTATTTATACAAGCTTAGTGAATTACATAACTTAAGGTTATTTTTATCATATAGTCTCATATAACAACTATTCACATATTATAATATTATTCTTAACATTCCATATTAAATTCTATGCATATAGCAACTTTATGAATTAATTATTTATGTGTTCACACAACACATATAGTTGCACATAGCCACAATTAAATAATCTATTAACAATAATTAGTCCATCACATTATTTAATAATTTTTTCATTAATTTAATTAAGCAATTACTTAGTCCATCATTATGCCACACTAGGCATATAACATAAGCTTAATTAAGCTTATCCTCATTTCCACTACATTTCTTACTTATCACATATTTAATTTAACTTGAATTACCACAATTCAAGATACACATAAATATATATGTATTTCAACATAAATATTCAAATATTTTTAATTTCAATATTAATATTATTTTAAAAAAAATCACGCGTATTACATCCTCCCCCCTATAAGGATTCCGTACTTAGAATCAGTAAAAGGTCACACAAAAAGATGGGGATAGTCCCCTCTCATCTTATCTTCTAACTCTCATGTAGCCTCCTCGATGTTGTGGTTTTGCCAAACTACCTTTACAGAAGATATAACTTTATTTCTAAATTGTCGACGTTAGGAAAAAATCTGGTTCGAGTTGGACCTGAATCTTTCTCTCTTCCTAAGTTCTGTCTACCCTTATTTTATTTTTTTGTGAAAAAGGTTTTGTAGGGGGTTTTTTAGGAAAAGGCCAACATGTATCGTGTCGACGATTTGAACGTTTTACAGAGTCGCCAGTTGGTAGATTTGAAATGGTTGTACCAACTCAACCGAATTTATTTTTGAAAGGAGGCCCATGTAAGACCCCAACTTTTATGAATAAAGATTTAATTTTCTTTATATATTATTTCGAAATAGTAAGGTGTTGATTGATAAATGTGAAAAGTTATGGGTGAAATGTGCAAATATTTTAAAATGAGCAAGTGGTTATAAAATATTATGGTTGTCGGGGAATATTCGTTTGGTCGTAGAATATTCTTGTTGTCGGGGAATATTCGTACGACGGCGCATCTATTTGTGGGCCCCATAACGGAATAACTGTCGGATATAGAAAGCGACAGAAATAACCTTTTTTATAAAATAACGGTATAGTTGTTACCGTTAGTACTGTTGAAATACCCGGTGGTTAAAATACAGTACGCGGTGTTGCGCAGTAGCACACGGTATTGCACAGTATTTCGAATTATTGAGTCTTACGTGAGAAGGAACTTACTCAATTATTGTTACAGTAATTACTGTTTAATATTTTATATTATTGACTCAATAATTGCTACGTTGATATTTTATATTATTGACTCAATAATTGCTGCATTGATATTTCATTGACTCAATAATTGCTACTTTGCTATTTTTTATGATTGATTCAATAATGGCTACAGTTGATGTTTTATAGTATTGATTCAATAATTGTCATTGCACAGTATTTCACATTATCAACTCAATAATTCATATTATTTGAATAATATTATTAGATAGCATTATTGACAATGTCTAAGGAAGTTCTGTCTAGGAGGGGTTATTTAATTGCGCGCCAGTAACGAGAAGTCCTTATCGGAAGGCTCCCTCTTTCCTGGGAATGACCTGGTTGTCAATATTGTAGTTCTATAATATTATTTGTTAATAATTAATTATTGATTTATATGATAAGGAAAATATTTATTTTATGGATATTAAAGAAGGAATTAGTGCTGATGTGTTTTTATCAGTATTTTGGTGTGGAAAATCATCTGTTTATGGATTTCGGATAATTTATGTTTGGAATTTGGAAAAACTTCCTTCTACAAAGTTGTAGAGAATTAAATTTCCTATAGAAGGACATAGAATTTGTATTTTTCTGACAAAGGGGCTATTTATTATGAATTATTGAAGTTTCGGAAAATAAATATTTTTTAATAAAGGGCGGGACCCACTTTTGGTTGGAAAAAATTGCTGATGGCTTTTTGGTAGCAGCCGGCGGCTGGAGGTTTTAAAAAGAAATAATATTATTTTATTAATTTAGTCTCCTTTGGCATCCTAAGCTTTTCCTATAAATAGGGTGCTTAGGTTAGAATTGAAAATCACACCAGAATCAGAAGTTTTCTCTCTCTATAATATCGAGCGTATTTTTGTGAGTATTTCAATACTTTGAGTATTACTATTCAGTACAAGCTTCCGTCGGTATTATATCCGATATTCCAGTCAGAGATACTGTTCTTTTGAGGTAAGGGATGTTATTTTCTTTCGTAAATGATGTTATTCTTTTCAATATCATTATACAAAAATATTGTCATGGATTTTATGTTGAAATTCTTACTTTTTTCGTCGGGGTTACTATTCACGTATACGGCACAATTCATGTATACGACACTATTCACGGAAAAACTAAATTTTCTTCTATTTATCCAAATTGCTTGTTAAGGTTACTATCTTTGATTGTATCCAAGTTTTGAGCTCTATTCTTGAATTTTGCTCCATAATTGATTATTACGAGGTATTTTTGAATTGGATATACTAAAATACAAATCCTTAGTCTTTGTCTTTTATCTCACTGGATTCGTTTTTTTTAAAATGTTTTTCATCATTCTCAGTCCTAAAAGGTGATGTAACTGAATATCTTTGACCTGTAGAGCAAAGATGAATGATTACCTGATGAATATCTTTGGCCTGTAGTGCAAAGATGACAGGTGTTGAGATGAACATGACTACTGATGATACAAATGAATATCTTTGGCCGTAGTGCGAAGATGAATATTTGATTTGAGATATATATTGATTGACGTTACAGGGATAAAATATTGATGATGGATTTTAAATCATAGAAGATAGTAGACTTCATTCTCTGCTTAATTCTTCTAATGAATTATTATTTCCGCTGCGAATATTGATCTAAGATTGGTTGTCCATTATATTTTATCTGATTTATTGAAGGCTAACAATACTTTATTTTCCATTATCTTAGTCATAATATTCTTTACTGAGCTAGTTGAGCTCACCCTTTTCATCTGTTGTCCTCTTCAGGAAATGAGAATGTTGCGGGAACTAGTCGGGGGACAGAGTGATGGTCCGAGTTAGAGCAGTAGTAGTCCTCACTATTTCTGATAAATAGTGGGATAATAATTGTAATGAGGACTTAGTTTGAATCTTAATATTTTCTATATATTTGTATTGAGACTCACAGTTGTGTGGTCGTATTTTGCACGACCGTATGATATAAAGTTGTATTTAAATTCTGTACCATGTATTTGGCGACTCAGAATGGGTTGGGTTGACTGGACCTATTCTGGGGGCGTCACAGCCCAATTGCTGGACAATGTTGAAACTTAATCTTTGAAACTAAAGTTCTAAGTTCGGGGGCTTGGATAAGTGTGGGGAAGGTGTTAGGCACCGCACAACTCCCGTGTAAATACGGTACCGCATCTTTTCAATATTTTTCTTTTAAATATAAAATGTGTGTGTGAATGTTGGAAGAAATTGAACCTACGCTTGATTGCTTTGAAAGTATGGATATTCTTCGTTGAACCTATATATGAAGGGTTTGATTTGATTTGCAAAAGTCTCTTTTCTAGACAAGATTATTAAAATGATTTTTTGAAAGAAGGTTTTTAAACCCTTATGCTAACATAGGAATTGAAGCATGCTGATACTTCCATTTTATCTTTTTAGCCTTTTGGCTCAATTTGAATGGTGATTGTCGGGCTGCGAAGCATCCTCGACCACAAAAATATATACAAGTGTCGGTCTTCTCATGGGCATGACAACCATCGGAGCGACTCTGACACGACAAACCATATTCTCATTATGTTGAGACCTTAAACTCGGATAACTGTTTTAAGGTCTTTCGGATGTACATTTTACAGAAAAACTGGCAGGGTACATCTGTAAAGTGGAGTTTGTGCATCGTGGGAATCAGATTCTGATCAGTTTGATCATGAATCCCATAATTCCTAGGCTCACATAGGGAAGCCAATAAACCTGTACAACTCAAATATGTACAGAAATGTATATTTACATCCATATATCGTCAGAACCACGGATTCATCAGTAAATCTTGGCTCTCATATAGCTGAAGCTTCTCGTTCCCACTAGATAGTGATCTAAGGGCCGCGAGGTTGCTTTCAGGAATGAAACTAGAAAAAATGCTAGATTTAAGTAAATCTCAGCCATTCAAGCTTCCCGGTTCCGTCTGGACCTATTTTAAACCGTTTAAAAGCTATAGTTGGCGAGATTTAAAGAAATCTAGTTCGCCCAAAGAGATGTCAGTGCCGCTTCATATCAAATGAATATTTAAAGCAATAATTTAATCAAAAATGAGTAATATATATATATATATATATAGTTATAGTTATATATATACGAAAGCTGTAAAGGGCGATGGATTTTCACTCCGATGCCCGGACTGGAATGTAAATATATATATATATATATATATATATATATATATATATATATATATATATATATATATATATATATATATATATATAAGCTGTAAAAGAGCCACGAAATTGTCCAGGCTCAGCAGAAAGTAAATATATATATTTATATATATATATAAACTGTAAAAAGGGGACGAACATTTTATCTTTTGCCCGGACAGAAAGGTAAGTGTGTATATATATATATATATGTATGTATTTATAAAAGCAGTAAAAAGGCCACAGAATGATCCAAGTCAAACTGAAATGTAAAAAGTTAATATATACAGTTAGTATATATATATTAAAGCAATAAAAAGGCCACGAAGTAGAAATTCAGGCCCAAATAAGTCAAAAAAATTTATATATATATATATATATATAAAGTAATAAACTACCACAGATTTGACATCCGAGCTTGGCAGAATTAAAAAGTTAGTATATATATAGTAAAATATATACATAAAAAAGCCAAACCCGGACTGCGAAGATAACCCAGTCCGATGAAGTTGCTATAAACAAAGATATACATATATAAAAGCTGTTAGAAGTGACGGATCGACGATCCGAGTTGCAAAAATGCCAGAAAATGAGTTTATGTACTAAAATGTACGAAAACTTAAGCAAAAACGGCCACGGAACTAAGTTCCAGGCATATTCAGAAAACAAAACTTAACGTGCAAGTGTATAAATGCGCAATGAAGTAGTAGGAACTTTTTGATCGTAAAAATACTCACAATAGACTGCTACACGGGCTTTTTGCCAAATCGTAGGCTTTAAACGTCCGTTTCTACCGGTTAATTTCTGGTATGTGGTAGTATATGAGTATATCTACTTGTTAGAGCAATAAAATTTGGGTTTGGAGTACAAGAATATGGCTGAGAAATGAAATGGACAGCGGTTCAGAGCGTTTCTGAATTATGAAATGAGCTGGGGATGCACCTTTATTTATAGACCCGGTGGAAGAAGCTCTACCCACGGCAAGCATAGGTAGAGGTGCGGCTCCATGTGGCAGGGCCCACGTGGTGGGTCCCATTGCATCAAAGTACGTGCACTCAAAGCAATGTAAGGTCAGATTCGAAACTTTCTAACTTTTGATCAGAGCGTTCGTTTGAGGTGTGCTATACCTTTTTGGAAAGACCTTGCCGAGAGTGTCGCAATGATATAAAAGTAAACCTTTTCTGAGTCCAAAAAGATGGGTTCATAACCAAGTCTTTGATTCCTCGTAGTTTATCCGTTGAGCTGTCTTGCTCTGTTTCCACTCGGGATCATTGTGACGGTTCTTTCTAACCTTGGCGGCATCAATTTGGCTCGAGTTTGATCGAATTGGCTTTAAGTTGGTGAAATTAACATTTTTCCCCTCCTAGGGTTGCCTTCAGTGCTGGCATGGCCTTCGACTGACTTCCCGGGGTTGTCTCTGAGGTTTGGATCCCAGCCGATTCTGTTTGTCCTCAAGGTTGTCTCTGAGGCTGACTTGGTTCTTCCAGGTTTGTCTATGGAGATGATGTGAGGCTTCGGGGTTGGCTCTGAAGTTAATTTGACCTCCCGGGTGGAGACTGGAGCTTTACCTGACCTACTGGGCTGAGACCGGGGATGACCTATACCTCCCGGAATAAGATCGGGGATGACCTGTACCTCCCGGGTTGAGACTGGGGCTGACCTGTACCTTCCGGGTTGAGATCGGGGCTGACATGTACCTCCCGGGTTGAGACCAGGGCTAACCTGTACCTCTCGGGTTAAGATCGGGGCTGACTTGTACCTCCCGGGTTGAGACCGGGGCTGACCTGTACCTCCCGGGTTGGACAGGGTTCGCATTCGCATTAGCGTCATTATTGTTTGTTGACCCTTCTTGGGCTGGTCGACGGTTTGGTCTTCTTCTCGGCGGTATATTTTAGTTAAAATATACGCTTATTAGATCTTATTCAATCTTTTAAATATTTAAGGCTTAACTTAAATATTTAACAAAATCAATTAAAACATAATAATCTCAAATAACTCTAATATTTTTATTTAATCAAAAGTTTTAAACGTATTACGATAGCATCACTGCTATTTACATTAACTATCCCGAGATAAAGAATCTTCAAGATTTAAATCATCAAAATATTCCTCTACTTATAAGCACATCGAAATTTACATTATTAACATCAAGTAAGTTATCACATAATTAAACTGTTCCTATCACTGCCTACTAAGGCGTCGAATAAATTTACTGCGTTCTTCCTCCATAATGCGGAACATCGTCCTGCGGTCTAACATATATCAGGGAAGACCTTCGAACAGGACTGGATAGTACATCGCCCGATCCTGGGCCTCATTAATTGCCTTTTGAAACGTGTAGTCCGTCTCCTCAATCTTTGCTTTCTTTGCACGAACATTATCCTCTTCAAAATCGGCACGTCGTGTGTGACGCTCCCAAATCCGTGTAACATCGATTACAGGACATGGTGCTCACGGTATGACATACATCATCATCTATCTAAGTAAACTCCAATAGTAATAATAATAATAATATAACTATTACGTACTTACTCAAAATAAAATCCCAAGTCTTTACAACCTTTAATAAACCACCATTTAAACTTAGCGTTTATCGCTACATTACATCATATGCGAAAATATAAACTTATTACATAAGGTATCTAGCATCATTTCATCTTAGACTTCCCCTTGTCCTTACCCGAGCCCTCAGCCTTCTCATCTTTAACTGAAAGGTGCAAGCAAAAATGAGCACAAATTGCCCAGCAAGTATATAAAGAAGTTTAAAAACATACATCAGGAGTAAAAACATCTGTATAGCAATGTCTCAACAGTTGAAAGAATTGTCAAGTGTTCAACAAGAATATCAAAGATAAGAGTTTAGAATTCTCAATATCATACTAAGGGGTGTAAAATACCCTGAACATTACTTTGTTTCATCGAAAAACCATCAGACGATTTAACAATCAAATAGATTGTAAATGGTCTCTGCAAGTACTCAAGGTGATCAGCCTATTGTACCCTACATTGTGCACAAGTATAAAGTTTAAACTGCATAAGCATAAATGAGACTATATGCCCGACATCTGTTTGCCCGTTTATTCGGGTGGTTCATCTTAGTTTTCATGCGAGATCGCACCAAAACAATTGGATTGGTAAATATTAAATAGCTTCAAAGGATTTGAATTATATCACTTTTCATCAATAATAACTAGCCAAAACAAAAAGGCTAGAAAGCATTCTTAGAAACAGTTCTTCAAATAAACAGAACTTTAAAGCATAACAGTTACAGTAATAACTGAGTAGTCAACAATAAAACTTGCAAGATAATTGAAGTTATAGAATTTTATGATAAAGGAACTTGTGCAAATAGGTAAACAATCACACGTCCGAAGCTTACCCTCGCTGCAATCAAATGATTAAGGGTTGAATAATTTCTCAACGAAAATAAGGTTAAGAACTTGCACAATCAAATCTGAGTAAGGAAACTTTCCTGATACGCATGCTATCGTTAAAGCTAGTAATTAACCTTCACATAACCTAATCATATGTGTCACGTTAAGAAATTAGGTCCTCGAACTCTAATTTGAAAGTAAAGGGTTTCCTTTTAATTTAATTTTATTATTAAACTATCATGTGTTCTATCATCAACTAATTTAATCATATAACATGTTACGTCATATAGGTAAAGTGGTTCAATATGAGAATCTGAGTAAAAATAAGTTTCTGGAATTTTTTCTGACCCGACCCGACCCGACCCGGAATGACCCGGACCGGCGCAGCTATACAGCCTCAAGCCGTGTTACCGGCGCTGCTGCTCTGCCTGGAAAACCCGGAACCCAACTTTGAGTGGCGTAGCTGCGCAGCGTTAAGCCGTATGAACGGCGCAGCTGCGCTGCTCTTCATGCCCAGAAAATATTTTTCCTGCCGAGCAGCCTACTACCCGATTTAATTCCCACTTGTTTACAGGTTGTATGACCATGATATTTGGACACCATACCCTCCATACATCACAGTATTTTACAAAAATACAACATACATGAAACTAACATGTTAAGACCTCGATCCAGCAACCTAGATAAGCGTGCCAGACTGCCTTCCAGACTTAGAAAATTTTTGGAAATTCCCAGAATTCTGCAGATTTTTATACCAACATGCTTGCTTACGAAATTCATAACTTTCTCATTTTAACTCCGTTTCTTTTGAAAATTGGTCAGGTGAGACATCATACTACATAGTATTTTACAAAATTAACACATACAACCAACGAGTCACAGAAGCTATGATTCCAAGGCTCCGAAAAACCCAAAAAGTCACAGATTCTAAGTTAACCCACTTTGACAAAAATTCATGATTTTAATTCTAGCATGCAAGGACTTGGTTCCTATTGTCCATAACATATATACTAACATAAATACACGTGTTACAATAATCAAACTCACTAACTTTTCATGTTTTGAGCAATTTGACATCTAAGAGGCATTTTAGCAAACACTTAGCATGCATGGCATAAATTCATACGATTCAATGTGTAAGAGACATGAATTAAACCAGAACTTTCGTTCGCTACATCCACATATCAGTAACCAACATGAACATAGCCTCACAAAATCAAAACAAATCATTTAACATGGCTATACATGCTTTTTCTTAAGAACATATGAAAGAGAGTTCATGCTTACCTTTTTGGACGAATTTCTTCCTTGTTTTAACTCTGATAATCCTTCCCCCTTGTTAGTTTAGACTCTCCAAAACTCCAGAAATCGTCACAACACTCAAACTTTCCTTCTCTTGATTTTTTCTTCTCTTGGTGGAATTTTGTAAAAAGGAAGGAAGTATAGAGGTGGAGAGCATATATATATATATTATAAGCATTGGTTTCCCTTGCCTCTTCCATTCCCATCTTAGGACTTACACAAACTTGCAACAAATACACAATTAAAAGAAAGAATTAACTTGGGAGTTTGAGAAAATGAAAGAGTTCTTGGTTTAAAGAGGAGAATGAAGTACTCCCTCCTTAATATCATTGTTATATACGTATATACTCCTCCATGTTGTCCTATTTCAATTGTCACCAAGTCCCATCAGCTGCTGACTAATTAAAATATTAGTATTTTAATCATTTAATCAACTAATATATTATTTTGACCATTTTGCCCTCCGTAGCCGAACGTTGCGATACTTATATCGATTCCTACTAAAGTCGACGTCCTGGACGTCATGGGACTATCCGTTTCGTCAAATTCCTCTCCGAAATTTGTGGTTGACTTTTTCCCCCAAAAAGTCAACCGGTTGACTTTTTCCCCAAAAAAGTCAACCAGTTTACTTTGACCAAAAAGTCAACCGTGACACAATTTTGTGGTTACAGTCTATCCTGACTAATTTCGACGTTCCGGACTCAAATAATGCAGTCCGTATCTCTAAATTATGCTCCGAACTTAAAATCATGATTTAAAGCCATCCCACGAAATTAATAGAAATAATTCCATACTTAACCAATTTAAATAGTTGAATTAAACTGAACCAACCATTTAAATACTCCTCATCACATATCATAAAATAACACATGTATGTATAACACAGATACATCTAATAAAAGAAAACACACAAGAATTTCACATAAATTCGTTTATTGATAATTGTTAAATGACATAATAACCTCGGATATTACATTCACCCTCCCTTATAAGGATTCCGTCCCCGGAATCATTACACATCAAACAAAAAGACTAGGGTAATTTTTCATCATTTTCTCCTCGAGTTCCCACGTAGCCTCTTCGGCGTTGTGGTTCCTCCATACTACCTTAACCGAAGGTATTAACTTATTTCTCAACACTTGTTCTTTTCTATCAATTATCTGTACTGGAACCTCTTCATAGGTTAAGTCCTTTTCGAACTGAATGAGTTCATACTCTATGACGTGCTTGTAATCCTGCTTATAGGGTCTTAAAACTGATACGTGGAACACATTGTGTGTATATGTTCTAACTCCGGAGGTAAAGCTATTTCATAAGCTACCTCACCAACTCGCCTTAACACTTCAAAGGGTCCTTTGAATTTGGGGCTAAGTTTTCCCTTCTTCCCAAATCTCATTTTCCCTTTCCAAGGTGAAACCTTTAGAAACACATAATTGCCGACGTCGAAGTCTCGTTGTTGCCGATGTTGATCAGCATATTTCTTCTGTCGATCCTGAGCTGTCACTAATCTCGCTCGTATAGTTTTGGTCACATCTGCAGTTTGCTGCACTAATTTTGGCCCTAGCAATTGACGTTCTCCTACTTCATCCCAACAAAATGGCGTTCTGCATTTTCTTCCATATAAAGCTTCATAAGGTGGCATCCCGATGCTCGCGTGGTAACTGTTGTTGTATGCGAATTCCACCAACGGTAGGTGCTCATCCCAGCTTCCTTTGAAGTCCATAACACATGCTCTCAGCATGTCCTCCAATGTTTGAATAGTTCTTTCGCTCTGCCCGTCTGTTTGAGGATGATACGGGGTGCTCAACCTCAGTTGCGTTCCCATGCGTTCTTGAAAGCTTTTCCAGAAATTAGCTGTGAATCGTGGATCGCGATCTGACACAATTGATACAGGTACATCGTGCCTGGAAACAATCTCCTTGATATAAAGCTTTGCCAACTGATCCAAGGTATATCTGATCTTGATTAGCAAGAAATGCGCTGACTTGGTCAATCGATCAACGATTACCCAAACTGCATCGTAACCCTTCTGTGTATTTGGAAGTCCTACCACGAAGTCCATCGTGATATGCTCCCATTTCCATTCTGGAATTTCTAAAGGTTGAAGTAACCCGCTCGGTCTCTGATGTTCCGCCTTAACTCTCTGGCATGTCAAACACTTGCTGACGCACTCCGCGATTTCTCTCTTCATATTGGGCCACCAATAATGTTGGCGAAGATCCTGATACATCTTTGTGCTACCCAGGTGAATTGAGTAACTTGAGCTATGAGCTTCCTACAAGATTTCTTCCTTTAATTCAGATACCGCTGGCACCTAAATTCTCCTTTCAAACCTTAATAATCCATCACCACCCATATTGAACTTAAGCTCCTCTCCGTCTGAAATTCTTTTCCTCACCTTCTCGCATTCTTCATCGCTGTTTTGTTCTTCCTTGATTTTGTCCAATAGAGTCGGTCGAACCTCCATTGCGAACAACTTCTCATCTGACTCACTCGGACTCTTTACCTCGAGTTCTAAACTGGCCATTTCCTTAATCAACTCCTCTTGAGCCGTTAGCATTGCCAACCTGCCACTGCCCTTTCTGCTTAGCGCATCTGCGACCACGTTAGCTTTTCCCGGATGATATAAGATGTCGCAATCGTAATCATTTATTAGTTCCAACCATCTTCTCTGTCTCATATTCAACTCCTTCTGCGTGAAGATATACTTCAGACTTTTATGGTTCGTGTATATTTCACACTTTACACCATATAAATAGTGCCTCCAAATCTTCAGATCAAATACTACCGCTGCCAATTCCAGGTCATGGGTAGGATATCCCTTCTTATAATCCTTCAACCGACGCGATGCGTACGCAATAACTTTACTATGTTGCATAAGCACACAGCCAAGTCCTTTGTGCGACGCATCACTGAAAATTACAAAATCACCAGTATCGTCTGGTAAAGACAACACCGGTGCCTCACTCAATCTTTTCTTAAGTTCCCGAAAAACTTTCTTCACACTTCTCCGTCCAGACAAATTTTACAGACTTCTTCGTTAAATTCGTCAACGTTCCTGCTATCTTCGAAAAATCTTGGATAAACCGTCTATAATAGCCTGCCAATTCTAAGAAACTTCTTACTTCAGTTGGTGTCTTTGGTTGTTCCCAATTCTGCACCGCTTCCACCTTTGCTGGATCCACGGAGATTCCGTTCTTATCGATCACGTGACCCAAAAATTGAACTTTCTCCAACCAAAACTCGCACTTTGAAAATTTTGCGTATAACTTATCCTTCCTCAACGCCTCCAATACCAACCTTAAGTGTTCAGCATAATCCTCCTGAGTCTTGGAATAGATCAGGATATCATCTATGAACACGACCACAAATTTATCTAAGTATTGCTTGAATACCCGATTCATCATGTCCATAAATGTTGCCGGCGCGTTCGTTAATCCAAATGACATCACCAGGAACTCGTAGTGACCATAACGAGTCCTGAATGCTGTCTTAGGAACATCTTCCTTCCTCACCCTCAACTGGTGATATCCCGTCCTCAAGTCGATCTTGGAAAAATACCTCGCTCCCCTCAACTGATCGAACAGATCATCTATCCTAGGTAACAGATACTTGTTCTTTATCGTCACTTTTTTCAACTCTCGATAGTCGATACAAAGTCTCATCGATCCGTCCTTCTTTTTCACAAATAAAACTGGTGCTCCCCAAGGAGACACACTCGGTTGAATATACTTTCTATCCAATAATTCCTGCAACTGTACCATCAGCTCCTTCATCTCTGCTGCTGCCATTCTGTATGGGGCTTTTGAAATCGGGGCCGTTCCCGGTACAAAATCTATAACGAATTCGACCTCTCTATTCGGTGGAAGTCCTGGTAACTCTTCCAGAAATACATCCAAAAATTCATTCACTACTGGTCTCTGTCCCATTCCTACACCTACTTTCTGTGTATCGACGATATGGGCCAAATATCCTACACACCCCTTCCTTAGCAACTTCCTCGCTTGCAACATCGTCAGACAACTCGAGTGTCTCGGCGACTTACTCCCGTAGAATACTACCTTAGACTGATCTGGAGTCTTAAGGTTTATACACTTCTTCTGGCAATCTATCATCGCTCCATGGTTAAATAACCAATCCATTCCTAGAATTACATCAAATTCCCCTAATTGAATTGGAATTAAATCCACTGGTAACTTATATCCCCTGATATCTACAACACAATTCCTATAGACATGGTTAACGGGAATGACTTCCTTATTAGCGACTTCTATGTTCATAGGATATTCCAATTCTTCCTGGGGTAAGTTTAATCGTTGGCAGAATTCATGCGGCACGAAGGAACAAGTAGCACCCGAATTGAATAATATGTAAGCAGATATATCAATGATCGGAATGATACCTGAAACCACGTCCTTGGATGCGACTGCATCCTGAACCGTCATGTTGAAAGTCCTTGCTGTTGGTCAATTCTGAGTTGGTGGCCCAGTAATTGTGAGATTTCCATCGCTTGGTCCCCTTCCTCTATTTCCTCCTGCTGAATTCTTCTTTGGGCAATTCCTTGCCTGATGGTCCAATGCTCCACAATTGAAACATCCATTTCTCTTTGGTGCAGAGCAATTGGGAGAGATGTGCCCCTCTTGCCCGCAATTGAAACAAACATTCTTCCCTTTTAGACATGCACCCGAGTGATTCCTTCCACACTCCTTGCATGCCTTAGTCCTCTTCTTTGTTTCCCCTGGTTTTCCCCCAGAGTTTCCCGAGTTGAAATTGTTATTATTGTTGTTGTTGTTCCACTTCCTCTTGTTTGCACCACTGCTGTTGCTACCTTCCCTACGATTCCCTCCTTCATTCTTCTTCTTTTTCTCCATATTAAACTTCATTAGGGCTTCACTTCTGCCCTCAGCAATTATAGCTTTCTCCAGGAGAGTCGCGAAGCTGTTCGTCTGCAACATCAAAAGTCTACTATATTACCATGGTTTGAGACCCTGCTCAAACCTCCTCGTTTTCCTCTCCTCAGTGTGGACCTGATGAGGCGCGAACCTCGCCAGCTCGTTGAACTTTGCGGCATATTGGGGTACCATCATGTCTTCTTGCTTCAGCTCCAGGAATCGCATCTCCATACAACTCTGCATACTCGCAGGGAAATAGTTTTCAAAGAAGATCTTCTTAAACCCTTCCCAAGGTATCACACCTTCTCCTGCCCTGGTCTGGTTTGCCTCCCACCAGAAATTGGCTTCACCCTTCAGCATGTAAGTGGCGAAGATTGTTTTCTGATCATCTCCTACTCGGGCGATAGAGAACACCTTTTCAATTTCCTTGACCCAAGTTTGGGCTTCAATAGGTTCTGTGGTTCCTTTGAACCTAGGCGGTCCCGCGCTCCTGAAGTCTTTAAAGTGTGCCACCTGGCCCGCTGGAGGGTTATTGGTATTCGGGGTTCGATTCTGTAATGCCCCAACTAACATGTCTACAAACTGTTGCATGGGGTTCGGTGGACCCCCAGCATTATCGCATGACCCTTCTGGTACTTGACGACGTCTTCCTCTATCCATCTACCTGTTTAAATAAACTTAATGTTATCATCTCATAACTTATTCCTACAGCATATATAATTCATATAAAAACTTAATCATCACATCACATAATTAAATAAAAGCATATTTATTTATAAACATAATACCCAAAGTATTTCATCGTCTTATGGCATTAAGCCATTTACATCACTTTAACCATCATATTTAGTAAAATTGGAAACCAAGTTTTATTTCATAGATAAGCGTTCTACACGCTAGTAGTAAAAGTTTAACACAAATAAACTAAAGACCCAGCCTAATGGCGTCTTCATGCTCTTCATCCGCTATCTGCAGCACCAGCCCACAGCTTATGGCATGTCTAGATCGGTACTCCTCACGTGGAAAGTGATACACCCTATGCTGGAACCTCCCATGTGCTGACTTAAACGCGTACTTCATTCTATCTATCCTAACATTCTTATCTCTTACTTCTCCTTCTAACTCGCCTGTTAGCTTCTCGGCCTGAACACGGCCTCTCCTCTCATCTCCCCAGAATGTGGTAATGATCTGCTTGTCAGTTTGGAGACTCTGTATCCTCGTCTCTAACCCATTAATGGTATGTCCCAAGTGGGTCTTGATAGCTTCTTTCTCATCCTTCAGCCTATCCGCCTTCTGACCTGCTGTTCGCAGCTTGTCAGCCAGATCCCCATTCCTAATTATCAGGTGTTGCACCAATGCCCCAAGCAATGCTGCAGCTTCCTGCTCCCCTTGATACAGCTCCTCCAACTCATGGACCTTGTCGTCCAATTCGATATTCCTATCCATCAACTTATCCTCAGGTGCTTCTTCAGAGTCCTCCTCGGGCTCCTCTTCCTATTCAGGATACTCCTCTGGGTCTGACTCAGCTGCTGCCTCAGCTATGGGCTCAGGTACAGCTATCACCAACTGCTCACTCACGACATGAATATCTCTAACCTCCTCTTCTCCTGACATCCTACAATCAAGACAAACAACTCGATTAGTATTTTAAAATAGATATTGATTTTGTTTTGTAGAAAAATAGATTTGACACAACTCTTAGAACTCTACATGAGTTCATCTCCATATATCCTCCACTAACTTCCCTAAGGTTATAGTCTCAGGTTCCCCACCTAAGGTTTATAACCTACGGCTTTGATACCAACCTGTGACGCCCCCAAATTCGTGTAACATCGATTACAAGACATGGTTCTCACGGTACAACATACATCATCATCAATCTAAGTAAACTCCAACAGTAATAATAATAATAATATAACTATTACGTACTTACTCAAAATAAAATCCCAAGTCTTTACAACCTTTAATAAACCACCACTTAAACTTAGCGTTTATCGCTACATTACATCATATGCGGAAATATAAACTTATTACATAAGGTATCTAGCATCATTTCATCTTAGACTTCCCCTTGTCCTTGCCCGAGCCCTCAGCCTTCTCATCCTTAATTGAAAGGTGTAAGCAAGAATAAGTACAAATTGCCCAGCAAGTATATAAAGAAGTTTAAAAACATACATCAGAGTAAAAACATCTGTATGGCAATATCTCAACAGTTGAAAGAATTGTCAAGTGTTCAACAAGATTATCAAAGATAAGAGTTTAGAATTTTCAATATCATACTAAGGGGTGTAAAATACCCTGAACATTACTTTGTTTCATCGAAAAACCATCAGACGGTTTAACAATCAAATAGGTTGTAAACAGTCTCTGCAAGTACTCCAGGTGATCAGCTTATTGTACCCTACATTGTGTACAAGTATAAAGTTTAAACTGCATAAGCATAAATGGGACATTATGCCCGACATATGTTTGCCCGTTTATTCGGGTGGTTCATCTTAGTATTCATGCGAGAACGTACCAAAATAATTGGATTGGTAAATATTAAATAGCTTCAAAGGATTTGAATTATATCACTTTTCATCAATAATAACTAGCCGAAACAAAAAGGCTAGAAAGCATTCTTAGAAACAGTTCTTCAAATAAACAGAACTTTAAAGCATAACAGTTACAGTAATAACTGAGTAGTCAACAATAAAAATTGCAAGATAATTGAAGTTATAGAATTTTATGATAAAGGAACTTGTGCAAATAGGTAAACAATCACACGTCCGAAGCTTACCCTCGCTGCAATCAAATGATTAAGGGTTGAATAATTTCTCAACGAAAATAAGGTTAAGAACTTGCACAATCAAATCTGATTAAGGAAACTTTCCTAATACGCCTGCTATCGTTAAAGCTAGCAATTAACCTTCACGTAACCTAATCATATGTGTCACGTTAAGAAATTAGGTCCTCGAACTCTAATTTGAAAGTAAAGGGTTTCCTTTTAATTTAATTTTATTATTAAACTATCATGTATTCTATCATCAAGCTAATTTAATCATATAACATGTTGCGTCATATAGATAGTGGTTCAATATGAGAATCTGAGTAAAAATAAGTTTCTGGAATTTTTTCTAACCCGACCTGACCCGGATGACCCGGAATGACCCGGACCGGCGCAGCTGTACAGCCTCAAACCGTGTTACCGGCGCAGCTGCTCTGCCTGGCAAACCCGAAACCCAACTTTGAGTGGCGCAGCTGCGCAGCGTTAAGCCGTATGAACGGCGCAGCTGCGTTGCTCTTCATGCCTAGAAAATTTTTTTCCTGCCGAGCAGCCTACTTCCCGATTTAATTTCCACTTGTTTACAGGTTGTATGACCATGATATTTGGACACCATACCCTCCATACATCACAGTATTTTACAAAAATACAACATACATAAAACTAACATGTTAAGACCTCGATCCAGCAGCCTAGATAAGCGTGCCAGACTGCCTTCTAGACTTAGAAAATTTCTAGAAATTCCCAGAATTCTGCAGATTTTTATACAAACATGCTTGCTTATGAAATTCATAACTTGCTCATTTTAACTCCGTTTCTTTTGAAAATTGGTCAGGTGAGACATCATACTACATAGTATTTTACAAAATTAACACATACAACCAACGAGTCACAGAAGCTATGATTCCAAGGATCTGAAAACCCAAAAAGTCACAGATTCTAAGTTAACCCACTTTGACAAAAATTCATGATTTTGATTCTAGCATGCAAGGACTTGGTTCCTATTGTCCATAACATATATACTAACATAAATACACAGTGTTACAATAATCAAACTCACTAACTTTTTATGTTTTGAGCAATTTGACATCTAAGAGGCATTTTAGCAAACACTTACCATGCATGGCATAAATTCATACGATTCAATGTGTAAGAGACATGAATTAAACCAGAACTTTCGTTCTCTACATCCACATATCAGTAACCAACATGAACATAGCCTCACAAAATCAAAACAAATCATTTACCATGGCTATACATGCTTTTTCTTATTATTTTCTTAAGAACATATGAAAGAGAGTTCATGCTTACCTTTTTGGACGAATTTCTTCCTTGTTTTAACTCTGATAATCCTTCCCCCTTGTTAGTTTAGACTCTCCAAAACTCCAGAAATCGTCACAACACTCAAACTCTCCTTTTCTTGATTTTTTCTTCTCTTGGTGGAATTTTATAAAAAGGAAGGAAGTATAGAGGTGGAGAGTATATATATATATTATAAGCATTGGTTTCCCTTGCCTCTTCCATTCCCATCTCAAGAGTTACACAAACTTGAAACCAATACACAATTAAAAGAAAGAATTAACTTGGGAGCTAGAGAAAATGAAAGAGTTCTTGGTTTAAAGAGGAGAATGAAGTACTCCCTCCTTAATATCATTGTTATATACGTATATACTCCTCCATGTTGTCCTATTTCAATTGTCACCAAGTCCCACCAGCTGCTGACTAATTAAAATATTATTATTTTAATTATTTAATCAACTAATATATCATTTTGACCATTTTGCCCTCTGTAGCCGAACGTTGCGATAGTTATATCGATTCCTACTAAAGTCGACGTCCTGGACGTCATGGGACTATCCGTTTCGTCAAATTCCTCTCTAAAATTTGTGGTTGACTTTTTTTTCCGAAAAAGTCAACCGTGACACATTTTTGTGGTTACAATCTATCCTGACTAATTTCGACGTTCCGGACTCAAATACGCAGTCCGTATCTCTAAATTTCGCTCCGAACTCAAAATTATTATTTAAAGCCATCCCACGAAATTAATAGAATTAATTCCATACTTAATCAATTTAAATAGTTGAATTAAACTGAACCAACCATTTAAATACTCCTCATCACATATCATAAAATAACACATGTATGTATAACACAGATACATCTAATAAAAGAAAACACACAAGAATTTCACATAAATTTGTTTATTGATAATTGTTAAATGACATAATAACCTCGGATATTACATCGTGAATCCCTCACCCAAGCATCCTCCGCTATGGCAAGCCTTGCTGATTTTTCTTTCAATTCATTCTTCAGCTTCTCTATCTCTTCTGACTTTTCTTCTCCTTGGCCCTTCTTGTGGACCAAATCCCACTTTACGTCTCCAAGACGTGTGTAAAGAGCCTCCATCTCACCATCTTTTTGCTCGATGGTAGACTGTTGACTAATCGTCTGCTCCTTAAGCTCCCGAACAGTATCTTATAACTCAATGTTACGGTTATATAGCTCGTCGTACATCTCAACACTGATAGAGTTCGGTGGGAACTCTTCAAGGTCTTTATCATCCTCCTCAGCTGCCTCAGTCGGAATCTCAATCTCCTCAGAGTCCTCCTCTAAGTCAAACACTGGCTCATGCTCCTGGCCAATGACTGTGATCAAAAGAGATGGCTCTCATCAAATCAACAGCTCCCAGACTGTGTGAATGTCTCGGGGCTCCTCCTCTCTAGCCTCTCGGGGTACAACGTCCCTAGGCTGACTAGGTTCTCCAGCATCTGACATCCTGATAGATCAAATTTTAAGTCTTAGTTATTACGTGATGCTAATCGATACCTTCGCGAGTACATAAATATAAACACATAGTACATAAGATAAGTTATTATCTTTCTTAGAACTCGATCAGAGTTATCATTACTATATTATCGATCTCTTAAAAGGCTACTACCCAAAGGTTTTCCCCCACCTAAGGTTCATAATCTACAGCTCTGATACCAACCCGTGACACACCCAAATCCGAGTACTTCAATTTCCACAGGATTTGGTTTTCACTGTACAAATATTATGTCTATTTACCCATAATAAATGAAAACCATTAAATAGATAGAAATAAATACTCCCCTTATGGGGTTACAACATCTGAAAATAAATGCATCAATCACAGGTCATACTAACCTTAAGTCTCAAATACGAAAGTGTAAACAAATATTAAGTCTTACACAACTTTAACATAAGTCTTAAACATAAACATATTAAATAAACAACAAGTCTTCATCACTTGTTGACCTTGCCCTTGCCTTTGCTAGTAGAAGGCTCGTCGGACCTTTCGTTCTTAACTGTAATGTTATTATTATGCAAGAGTGAGCACGATTTCCCACAAGTATAACAATATAACAATAATATAATAACATGAGAGTGAATCAAAGACTTATGAATAAGAAAACTCGACTTTTGAATCAAGAATGAATAACAAGAGTCAAAAGAACTTCTGAGCGTTATAAGACCTTAAACTATGTCCTAGGTTGTCAAGTGTTTATACTTTAAACCTTTAACAGCTCTAAGATAATGGACTCTACTTCTCGTACTTAGGGGAATCAACCTTTAGTACCATACTGTGCACAATATCTCAACGTTAAGCACAAATAATCCCCTATATAGGGTTGTTCATCTCTGTTTGACATCAGAGTCCGCACCAAAGGAAGTTTGATTTGGATAAGCTTAATAATAGTTCTGGAATTTAGAACATTCATCAACTATGGACAAGTCGAATCAATAAGGGTTCGCTAGTCTTACGAAGTTCAATAATAAACCGATAATCAATTCGAATAATAAATCTCAAGAGTACACAATTGAATAAGTATTGTATAACTGAAGTAACACTTTAAAAGAATTATAATGTCTCATGTCAAATCCTGAACTTGAATAATTAAGAACAAGAGCTTACTCAATATAGAATATAAGGCTATGACTTGCTCAATGAATAATTTAGAGTTTAAGGAACTTGCTTAACAATAATAAGTTAGGGATATAATACTTGCTCAATATAAAAGTAAGGTTTAAAAAATTACTTCTTGCACAAGCTACAATTAATTCACGTTCCTTATTAAATCCTACATATCAATACATTCATAGTACCCATTAATCATAAGTTCGATATACTCATCGAATCACAACATTGGACTTTTGAACACGTTATTAGACTTTACAAATAACGGTTTAAGTTATGAAATTAGCTTACTAATTATTCACATAATGTAAGTTATTAACATCTTATTATATGCTTATCATGTCTTCATGTTCCTTACATTAGGTTTTAAAACACATTTAGGAGCTTTGAACACTTAGTAAAAAAATTTTGAAATTCTGCAGGACAGGCGCGGCCGTGCTGCGACACAGACTCAGTTACTGCAGTTCGCGTAGAACACACAGTAAGGCCCAATTAATTCCAATTTACATAATTATAACGATTTGTAATGTTATCCATAAAGTATAAATATCACAGAAACATTATAAATTGAATCTAGCATGCTTCTAACACTTAGATCACATAATTACACAAATTAAAGCATTTGATTTCACTGTTTTCAATTTTTTGTAAGTTTTGAAGAAAACTCATGAAATTCATCTTTACAGATTCGTTATAACACCGAATCCGTCCGTTTCAATTCCGTTTTGTTCGTTTAAACATGCATAATCTTATTCAAGTGTCGATTTAGAGTTTAATAAACGATTAAAGCATGCAAATTTGTACATAAGGGCCATATATACAACTTTCATACTCTGTAACTTTTAAAACCCCAATTAAGGCATAATTGCATGAATTTAATCACTGTAAATCATGCATACATAGTATAAAATATGTTATGAACAATTAGTAACACATATATGGTCATATAATCAACAATCACCAAATTCCCCATTCACAGAGAACCTTTAAAACACGTAAATGAAAAAACTTTGAAAACTTTTGAAAACTTAATTAAAACATATTCACATGGATTTGATTGTTTTAAAACATGATTACATGATGGAAAACATGTTAGGAACATATATTCATACATATATCATAAATTCATGCATAAATTACAACTTTCACTTTAATAGAGAACTTCAAAATATACAGTGATGGAGAAATATAATACGTGAAATAAAATTGGGATGCAGGGATTACCCTTGCAATCTCTGTTTGATAAAATAGCTTTAATTCTCCAACTTTTCTTCTTTAAGTTTTCAATCTCTCTTAAGTTTTCTCTCTGAAATCTCTAAGTTTATTTTCTCTGATATGATTATAGAGTTTGATATGATATATATGTATATAAGCCTGATATATAAATATACGTGTATATAAACTGACAACAAAGTGGTCAGTCGATCCATAATGGGTTAACTGTTCTTAACTCCCATTAAAGCCATGTTTGGTTTCTCCCATTCCCCCTCCTTTCCCGTTAATTTATTTAACTCTTATTATATAGTTAATTGTCACACTTCTAATTAATCAATTAATTTTATTTAAATTAATTAAATATAATATAATAAATTCACATTAAATCACATAGTCACATAGTCACATAATTAAAATTCATATTTATTAATTATGTCAACTCATTAAATCTCTAATTAATTATTAAACTAATTAGATTAATATTATGCTTATTTGAATAATTCATTTAATCAAATAACCTTAATTAAATACATACTTTGAATAGAAAAATTCTTCACATTAATTTAACCAATGTAACACATATAATTAAATTTATCTACCACAATTCTATCAATTAATTATTCAACTCAATAATTAAATCATCAAAAAATATTTATTTATTTTAATAAATATTTAAATAATTTACAAAATTCTCGTTCGTCACATCTTTCCCCCCTTAAAAGGATTCTGTCCCCAGAATCACGGTTCAATTAAATTCGTCCAGTTACATTCCCCCCCCCCTACAAAGATTTTGTCACCAGAATCTCTTAGACATAAATTAAGTAAATAAATACGGGTAATTCTTTATCATATGATCTTCGAGTTCCCACGTAGCTTTTTCAGCGTTTTGGTTCCTCCAAATTATTTTGACAGAAGGTATAACTTTATTTCTGAGAATTTGTTCTTTCCTGTCGACAATCTGAACAGGAACTTCTTCATAGGATAACTCTTTCTCAAATTGTAGGGGTTTATATTCAATCACATGTTTATAATCGGGTTTGTAAGGCCGTAAGACTGAAACATGGAAGATGTTGTGGACATGCTCTAGCGCCGGAGGTAAGGCTACCTCATACGCAACTTCTCCAATCCTTCGCAGTACCTCAAAGGGTCCAATGAATCTCGGACTCAATTTCCCTTTCTTACCAAATCTGATCTTCTCCTTCCAAGGAGAGACTTTCAAGAAAGCAAAGCTACCCAATTCAAATTCAACATTCTTGCGATGTGGATCGGTGTATTTCTTCTGCCTATCCTGAGCTGCTACCAATCTTGTTCGAATCACTTTGACTATCTCTGCTATTTGCTATACCTGTTCTGGACCTCGCAATTGCCTCTAGTCGACTTCATCCCAGTATAGTGGAGTTTTGCACTTTTTGTCATACAACGCTTCGTAAGGAGGCATGCCAATACTTGCGTGATAACTGTTGTTATAACCGAATTCTAAGATCGATAAGTGATCATCCCAATTTCCTATGAAATCTATAATGCACGCTCCCAACATATCCTCCAATGTTTGGATCGTTCTTTCGCTCTGCCCGTCTGTCTAAGAGTGATATGTCATACTCATTCTCAATTGTGTCCCCATGAATTCCTGAAGTCACTTCTAGAAGTTCGATGTGAAACGCGGATCTAGGCCAAAAACAATCGATACCGGAACTCCATGTCTTGAAACAATCTCTTTCACATATAACCTTGCCAACAGGTCTAAGTTGAATTTGATTCTGATCGAAAGGAAGTGTGCGGATTTTGTCAATCGGTCAACGATAACCCATACTGTGTCGTAGCCTTTCTGATTCGTCGGAAGGCCAACCACGAAATCCATCGTAAGATGTTTCCATTTCCATTCTGGGATCTCTAGAGGTTGTATCAAACCACTCAGCCTCTGATGTTCTGCTTTCACTTTCTGACATGTCAGACACTTGGCAACACATTCTGCAACATCTCGTTTCAAATTCGGCCACCAAAAATGCTGTCGGAGATCCTGGTACATTTTGGTACTACCGGGGTGAATAGAATACCGAGAACTATGAGCCTCGCTCAAAATGTCTTCGTTAGTTTTTAGCACTGGCGGTACCCAAACTCTGCTCTCAAATCTTAGCAGTCCCTCGTTGTCCATCTTGAATCTTGGTTCGGTTCCTTCAGATATCTTCTTCCTTACCTTCTCACATTATTCGTTCTGAAGTTGAGCTTCCTTAACCCTATCCAGCAAAGTTGTACCAGCTTGCAGTTGGAACAACTTTTCGTCGACTTCATAGGATACCTCACCTCCAATTCCAGCTTCTCCATTGCTGAAATTAGCTCCTCCTGAGCGGTCAACATCATCAATTTCTCCCGACCCTTTCAGCTTAAGGCGTCGGCAACCACATTTTCTTTACCCGGATGGTATAAAATCTCGCAATCATAGTCTTTAATTAACTCCAACCACTTTCTCTCGTGCATATTCAAGTTCTTCTGTGTAAAAATATATTTCAGAGTCTTGTGGTTTATATATATATCACACTTCGCCCCATAGAGATAGTGTCTCCAGATCTTCAAAGAAAATACCACTGCAGCTAACTCCAAGTCATGGGTCGGATACCCCTTCTCATAGTCCTTCAATTGTCGTGACGCATACGTAATAACCTTGCCATTTTGCATAAGAACACAACCAAGTCCTTTATGCGACGCATCACTATAAACCACAAAATTTTCTGTGTCATCTAGGAGAGATAACACAGGTGTTGTACTTAACCACTTTTTAAGCTCTTAGAAGCTTTCCTCACACTTCTCCGTGTAAATGAATTTCACAGCTTTTCTAGTAAAATTCGTCAGCGGAGTTGCGATCTTTGAAAAATCCTGAATGAATCTTCTGTAATAACCTGCCAATCCAAGAAAACTTCTCACTTTCGATGGCATCTTCGGCTGTTCCCAGTTCATCACAGCTTCTACTATGGAGGGATCTATCGAAATTTCAGTCCTTATCAATCACATGTCCGAGAAATTGTACCCGCTTAATCAAAAATTCACATTTCAAAAACATGGCATACAACTTCTCTCTTCTCCACGCCTCTAATGTTACCTTCAAATGCTCTACATGTTCTTCCTTAGTCATCGAATATACCAAAATATCATCGATAAACACCACCACAAATTTGTCCAAAAATGGCTTGAACACTCCGTTCATTAGGCCCATAAATGTTGCAGGAGCATTCGTTAGACCAAACGACATCACCAAAAATTCGTAGTGACCATACCAAGGTCTAAACGCTGTCTTCGGAACATCCTCTGGCCTCACCTTCAGCTGATGATAACCACTACTTAAGTTAATCTCCGAGAAATACCTCGCTCCCTTTAGCTTATCAAATAGATCGTCAATCCTAGGCAATGGGTACTTATTCTTAATCGTAACCTTGTTTAACTCTCTATAATCGATGCAGACACTACAAAAATAAGGGTCACTGGCGACGGGCTCACTGCCGATGGCACAATCTCCATTGAGAATAAGGTCAAAGTCGACGGCATGGCCGTCGCTAATGTATGTCGTCGGTAATGGGTTTTTTTTGGCACCAGACATTCCCGGTGGAGGGAAAACTCATTGGCGACGGTAATAATTTGAACATCGACGGGGATAGCCGTCGGTAGTGACTCAATAGTGATGGTGTCATTATCGACGGGGGGCCGTCGAGAATGAGTCAGTTTATAATTAAAACCCTCGTCCGACGGCAACGACTCCTTTTATAAAATTTTCCTCTCTTTATATTTCTTTCCCTCTCAAATTCAACCATTTTTGCTCTTTAATTTCCCCACTGAATCTCAAATTCGGTTTATTGATTCTCTAAAGTTCACTCATTTTCCCATTTCACCCATTTCTCTCATCCCTGTTGCAACCCCTCCGCTTATCCATTTCGCCGCTCCAATCGGGGCCTCTAACCTGACCTCCGGCCAGTTCATCGCTACAACTTCAGAGGTTGTACCTTCACCTGTACAAGGATTGGGCTAGTTTGGTATGCTCATAAACATCAGTTCGTATCTCCTCTCTATAATTAATTTTATCCGCTTGTTAATCTTTAATTTTTTTGAGGGTATGTTGTTTAATTATTTATGTACATGATTAGTTTACTTAGGTTCAAGTATATACATATTTTCAGTTTCATCTCCTCTTTAATTTATTTAGGTTCAAGTTGGTGATTTAATATGAAACTATATAATCATTCAAGGTTAAACTTCTGTTGAACTGTATTTGGTTTAATATTATATTTGTATGTGTACGTTTTCAGCCCCATATGTACTAGGGGAAACATCTGTTATGTTTACTATTATGCAATTTATGCAATAATTTCTTCATGGATTATATTCATCATGTTACATGTTTGGTTGTTTGAGCTAGATATAAATGAAGTAAACATCTATTATGCCTGATATATACTCTACAAGCTACAGCTGTTGAAAAATCAGATTACATATTGAATTAATCTCATAGGGTATATCATATTTTTCCCTTGCAAGCAATTTTTAGGTCCTCTTTGTTACTTTTTTTAGTTTATTGTTACTTGTGTGAAAAACGTCTTTCTTTGAATATTTTCTCATCAAATTTTGAATTCACAAACAATTATTTCCATATGGGCAAGATAACTACTTTTCCCTAGCCATCACATTTGGTGAATATTAGAACTTAATTTGATGTTTTTTGGTGACTACTCATTTCAATTCACACAAAAAAAGTCGTATTTAATGAGTAGCTGGGAATAAGATGTTGGTAATGTTTTCAAGTGGGGTTCTCATTCTTCTTTTCTTTTTTATGGGTATTTCAAGAATTGTGAAATCTGGCTCTGATAATTAAGAGAGGTAGAATTGTGAACTCTATTGTATGTAATGTATAGTCTGACTCTGGTAGCATAATATGTATGTAGTGTCATTCTAGAGTAGTTAAACCATATATTCCCTTTTTCATCCTTAAGTTATCTTTACATTACATCATCTGTTATCTTAATACTAAATTTGGTTTGAAATTTGGTTCGTTTGTTGTGTTTGTCTAACTTTCCATATATATAGCAGACAGTTGTCTAAGATGTCTGTTGATCGAAGTTGGATGGAACGTAGGGTAGCCACTGATAAGAGTGGGCTTAGCTCTGAGTACCGTAGTGGGGTTGAATAGTTTCTCAATTTTGCGTTTGAGCAAGGGGCAACAACCTCTAGGGGGACTGGAGGGGCGACAGGGGACTGCCGTCGCGAATGACCTCATTGGCGACGGCTGGAGGGTCATTGGCTACGGCATGGCCCGCCGACAATGACCATTTTTTTGTAGTGAGAGCCGAATCGTCCCGTCCTTCTTCTTCAAAAATAATACTGGCGCGCCCACGGCGATACTCTTGGCTGTATGTACTTCTTGTCCAGTAACTCTTGCAGTTGTACCATCAACTCTTTCATCTCTACCAGAGCCATCCGGTACGATGCCTTTGATATTGGAGCCATTCCTGGGGCCTAATCGATCACAAACTCAACCTCTCTATATGGCCAAAGTCTTGGCAGATCATCCATAAATACGTCTACGAAGTCATTCATGACTGATATATCTTCCAATTTTGAGTTCTCTTTATGACTATCGACTATGTAGGCTAAATATCCTACACAGCCTTGTCTTAACAACTTTCTGGCCTGCATTATCGTTAGCCAACTCGCTTGTCTAGGCGACTTGCTTCCATAAAACACAACCTGTCACCGGTATGTACCCCACGCTTTGCTAGGGTTGAGCCTATGGCTGAACTGTCATTGGTCAGTACCTGATGCTTTGCTAGGGTTCATCCAATGACAGAACTGTCACCGGTCTGTACCCGAAGCTTCGCTGGGGTTGAGCCAACGACTGAACTGTCACTGGTCTATACCCGACGTTTCACTTGGGTTGAGCCAACGGCTGAACTGTCATTGGTCTGTACCCAACGCTTCGCTGGGGTTGAGCCAATGGCTGAACTGTCACCGGTTTATACCCGATTCTTCGCTGAGGTTGAGCCAACGGCTGAACTGTCACCGATTTGTACCCAACGCTTTGCTGGGGTTGAGCCAACGGCTGAACTATCACCGGTCAGTACCCGACGCTTTGCTGGGGTTGAGCCAACGGTTGAACTATCATCGGTCTGTACCCGATGGTTCGCTAGGATTGAGCCAACAGCTAAACTGTCACCGGTCTGTACCCGACACTTCGCTGAGGTTGAGCCAACTTTTGAACTGTCACCGGTCTATACCCGACGCTTTGCTGGGGTTGAGCCAACTGCTGAACTGTCACCGAACTGTACCCGATGCTTTGCTCGGGTTGTGCCAACGGCTGAACTATCACCGGTCTGTACTCGATAATTCGCTGGGGTTGAGCCAACAGCTGAACTGTCATCGGTCTGTACCCGATGCTTCGCTGGGGTTGAGGCAAAGGCTGAACTGTTATCGATGTACCCCATACTTCGTTGGGGTTGAGCCAACGGCTAAACTGTCACCGGTCTGTACCAGACGCTTCGCTGGGGTTGAGCTAGCGGCTGAACTGTCATCGGTCTGTACCCGACGCTTCGCTGGGGTTGAGCCAACGACTGAACTGTCACCGGTCTGTACCCGACGCTTCGCTGGGGTTGAGCCAACGGCTAAACTATCACTAGTCTGTACTCGACGCTTTTCTGGGGTTGAGCCAACGGCTGAACTATCACCGGTCTGTACTCGATGCTTTTCTCGGGTTATGCCAACAGCTAAACTGTCACTGGTCTATACCCGACAATTCGCTGGGGTTGAGCCAACGGCTGAACTGTCACTGATCTGTACCCGATGCTTCGCTGGGGTTGAGCCAACGGCTAAACTATGATTGATCTGTACCCGATGCTTTGCTAGGGTTGAGCCAGCAGCTGAACTGTCACTGGTCTATACCCGACGCTTTGCTGGGGTTGAGCCAACGGCTGAACTATCATCGGTCTGTACCCATTGCTTTGTTGGGGTTGTGCCAATGGCAGAACTGTCACTGGTCTGTACCCGATGCTTCGCTAGGGTTGAGCCAACGGCTGAACTGTCATCGGTCTGTACCCAATCCTTCGCTGGGGTTGAGCCAACGGCTGAAATGTGATCGGTCTGTACCCGACGCTTTGAAAATGGCAGTTTTCGGCAGTTTAGTGCAGTTTTCAGTAGTTTTCATCCTTGTTCCCCCGATATTTCTTCGAGATGAATACCAATGGCTTTCATGAAGTTCCACCCTCTGTCAGGAATTTGTTGCTTAAACGCAGGAATTCAGGACAAATCGCTCAATCGCGTAGCAGTTTTTTCTCAGATTTGACTTTTTAGCTCCTGTAAACTTTATTTCAACTCGAACTGAACCGAGCTGGAAGAGGCGGGCCCCACCCTAGGGAACCGCAGGTAGGGGTGTGGTAGCCACAGGTGGGCCCGTTCCTTCTTGCGGTTTTATATTGGGCAGCAGCAAGCTCATAAACTCATTTTTAGTTTTGAGTTTCTATATAAATCCAATTTTCTTTTTAGATCTACGGAGTTCGGGTAGCTTTTTTCTAATTCCCTCAGCGGCCACACGTTCTACACGTCTCAGGTGACGTTTTCATCGTCTTTTTTCTAATTTTAACTGGTAGAATTGTGTAAACCACGTAGGATGCTTTTGAACGCATTGTAACAAAAATGTATGCTTATATGACTTGATAAAAATTTTCTATCTTCATAAGTATGCATATTTTACTGCACTGCAATGCACGTTTTGACATAAGAAAATTTGAATTCTGTAACAGTCAATTTTTGCTCTTTTTGATCAGGTTACTCATCCTTTTTGAGGCGTAGTGAGCCTGAATTTTCAGATAAAAAATGTCCATGGCAATTTGGCTACCATGTGAAGTTTATTTTTGATTTTTTTCATAAATATGAACTGTTTCTATTTTTGGAAAGGTGTGCTACTGAATGGCCACCTAGACATGCCTGTGTGCATGCGGACAGAGCATTTTATAAAAGAGCTTTGGCAAAAAAAAATTCAAAAGCCTGAACATTTAATAAACATGCAGTTTTGACTCTACTGGGGATTTTGACTGACCCATGCATGTTTTAGGATTTAAAAATGCATAAAATACTGATTTAAATTAATAACCCACAGGTTTTAGGCTTACCTCACCCTTTCTGAGGTGATTTGGAGACTTTGTCCAGGTGATGGACCGAGATAGACTTGGGAGTGCTAGCAGGGTCGTTTCAGGAGTTAGATGGAGGAGAGCCTCCGATGTTCCTCAGCCACGGCCAGCCCGACTACCTCGTAGATTGGCTGAGTCAGTGATTCGTCCAGTCGGGGCTGAACCGTCGGTTGACATAGATGATGAGGAGGCTTCGTTTGTTGCTCCTACCCCAGCTCAGGCTCTACGTGCGGAGCTCCCAGGCATTCTTGTGCCACTTCAGGATCTGCTGCAAGATTTGAGTCGCCATCCATCGAGATTCCTTCACGCTAACGAGGTGACGAAAGTTTTCTTCTTTTTGGATTTTCGTTCTTCCCTTTTGCCATTCTTGGGGCATAGGTTTGATAGGGGTTGGCTTTTGATGCAGGTTCCTGGCTTTACATATCCCAGAGGGAACTGGTTTAATGTGCACTCTCTTTACTATGCTCTGCATCAGGATTACCGAGACATTATTAACACCTGGGGGTTTCAAGCAATCTTTTCTATCATTCCTCGTCGCTGCACCTAGGGTTATATGAGGGCTTTATTCGAGCGCTGGTTCCACCAGACTTAGTCTCTCCACTTTTTGGATTGCGAGGTGATGATGACGCCTATGGATTGGAGGTTCATCACCGGGATAGAGTTTGAGGGTGAGTCAATGCCTGTTGTGGCTGATATTACACCCACTACTGTTAGGTCCCTTTGGGAGTTCTTGCGACGGCCATTAAGGGTCGGACAGTCCGATCTAGTCCCTTGAGCGTAGATGCCCAGAGTGGAGCTTTGCTTGAGCCTCTGCCTGATGATTAGAGGGTTAGGGATCGCATCCTGCGGCGACTATTCTTAGTGATCATGAGGGGTTGTTTCCTTGCGGACAACTCTACGACGGTGTCTTTTGGCCTGGTCAGTGCCACTCGATATGTGGAGCGCCTCAGTGACTTTGATTGGGGTACCTATACCTTTGCCTATTTTCTCCGAGGTATGCGTATGCTCTCGGAGGGTGTGACGGAGGCTTGGTTAGGGTTTTACCCATTCCTAATGGTGAGTACATTTTTCTTGTACTTTTTTGATTTCTGCATTTACATTTGTCAGTCTTGGTCACTGAGGACTTTTATTATTTACATGACCAGTTTTGGGTGTATGAGAGGCTCCCTTGCCTACGTCCTGCCACTACTTTGGGCCTGGAGACTTATCCTCGGAGACGGCGTTGGCACCACTCCACTCTGATGGAGGTCCTTATAGCTGAGGGATTCACCCACTCTCATTTGTAGCTTGAGCTTTTGACAGCCGGATCAATCTCATGGGTACCGTATACCTCAAACTTTTTGACAGTTGGGTTTGAGGGCGATTTCCCCACTGGCCGGGAGTTTGCATTATCTACCCACAGAGTCCCATTTTTGACAGAGGGAGGTTGGGAGCTCTATTTAGGAGAATATGCTATCAGAAGCATCACTGGGTAGATCCTCATTCCCTTTGTTCCTCCTGCTTGGCATCATTGGCCACTAGTTCAGCCGCTTACAGACATCCTTATGGAAGGCATAGATGGCTTTATCCTGTCAGAGGGTCCTTACAGCAAGAAGGTATTTACCAGCTGGTGGAGTCCTCGTTCTATTGGAGCTCAGACTCGTGCTACCTAGTTCATGGCAGATATGGTGCCGGGGTCTGTGATGATGACAAACTGGATACCGTGCCTTCGAGAGCCCACCCACTTGGACAAGATTACAGGGCTAACCCAGTAGTTGGAGAGAGCTTATTTGTTTATCAGGCATCTTGGAAGAGATCCATCAAAGGCATCTTCTTTTGATCCTTCTGGCTCCGGAGCGGGCCCTTCCATAGGTCCATATTCTAGCAGTTATACAGGGGCTGATCCTTTCTTGTATCGCCCTGATATTCCTGATGGCCGAGACTTTGTGTCCACGGAGGAGATGGAGCAGGTTAACAGCCTGAGTATAGATATTCTGGATCTTTTTGGATAGCTTTTCTAGCTATATCTTTTGATAGGCCACTGTTTTGGCTGTTGGGCGGCTGTACCTCATTTTGATAGGTCACTGTTAGTAGTTGGGGGGTTGTACCTCATATCCATGTACTTTTTATTTTGTATTTCATTACCAGACAGAGATAATGCTTGCAGTAGTTAGTTATTGTAGATATACATAATATTTCCTATCTATTGCACCATGCTTATCATTGTCATTATGCATGTATTATGTCATGGATATGCACTTAGACAGATGAGTTCAGATTTGACCCCTGGTTGGTCTTGTGATACGGTGATACAGATGTAGTCGTCGACAGTTAGCCTCATCGAGCATTCCACCATCTGTGGTAGTATCGTCATTGAAGTCGTGGTATGATAGCCTGCCCTTCCCAGCCAGAGGGACAATGGATCAGATGTTGGGGTATTTATTGGCCCTTGTGGACTTTCAAGTTCCCTATGGATTCATAGATGGACTTTTATCCTATTGGATACCTGAGAGGCAGGTTTTCCGCTTCAAGCGGTATGAGCTGACTCCGACTTTGGAGGAGTACGATCGGCTTACAGGTTTGGCTTTGGACTTACCTTACGCCCGCATTGCTATTAGTGATATGAGGAGACCGTTCTTGCGGATATCAGGTCTACGTCAGAGTGTAGTCACAGATGAGATCATTTTCGGACGTGTGATCTCTATTAGCTTTTTGATCAATCATTTTGGTAAACTGGATAGCTATGATCGACATGCTGGTGACTTTATTATCTCGGCAGAGGAGTGGCATTCAGCAAGGATAGACGTCTTACTGATGTGCGTTATGACTTACTTATACATGCCACTATACTTGGACCATTTAGATGTTGGGCTAATGGTCGCGGTTCATGCCCTTAGACAGGGTAGCACCATCCTGCCGATGATACTGGTCGAGACACTGAGGTCAACTACCTATTGCAGTACCCATCCAGAGGGGTTTTTTAGAGGTAGCTCTGTCTTGTTGTATATATGGCTCATGACCCATTTACACCCGATTGGCTTCTTCAGACATCAGGGGTACTGCTTCACCCAAGAGATAACTATACCCTACTCCTTTCAGCCAACGGAGTGTTTGGATGCAGAGACATGGTTAACTTTTTTGTCAGATATTGAGCATCCTTTTTTAATTCTGCCATGCTCAGGGCTAGTCTCCTCTTTAAAGCTTCATCACCCATGCATCTGGCATGGACTACTTGCCCCTGGCGGGATTGAGAGGGGTGACCACATACCATCCGTTGGCAGTTATGGGTCAATTTGATTAGTTCCAGAGCCTACATCAGTTTGAGGGGGCCATTGATCAGCGGATGTCAGCTTCTTTTATGTCGTCAGCCAACCTGATCAGGATTTATAAGTGTTGGACTCATAGGGTGAGGGCTGATTTCTCTACTAGCCATCCGGATTGCTCTCCAGAGTATGCAACATGGTTGGAGACTGATATATCAACATCCACGCTCATCCAGTTAGCTCCTATTGTGGATTCAAATGAGAAGGAGCCTATGGAGGATTCTGACTCTCCTACGGAGGAAGATTTGTTCATGGGTCTGATAACAGCATTAGTTAGTGACCCGCCGATCATTCCTGCCGGGACAGATCCAGCTATGGCAGATTCATTAGCTATGATGACTTTTGAGAGAGATCAGGCTAGGGCACTGATGTTGACTGCCCTGTCCGGTAGATATATAGCTTTTGCTGATAGAGATGAGGCTCGAGCCACTCAGGATACGGCATTGGTTGAGAGAGATGAGGCTCAATCCACCAGAGATGCAGCTCTTGAGGAGAGAGATGAGATCCGATCTGTTAAAGATGCAGCATTTGAGGAGATTGAGGAGGTTTTGATTGCTAAAGATGCTACTTTTGTGAAGAGGGACGAGGCCATAGCCACTCGAGATGTATATATTGCTGACAGCACAACCCTTAGGTCATATACAGACAGCCTAGTTGGAGAGATAAGTGCTTTCATCAACGATAATCGCGCCACTATGCAGATGGCTGTGGATATGCTTGCTCATATGGAGGCTGAGGGTATTGTACTTGAAGCTGCTCCTCCATCTTCAAATAGAGATGCCATGTTGGCATTGCTATCCCGCATATCCATGGGTCTATAGCCTAGCTTTATTTTTCCTGTACATACTAGATTAGCCATTTTTGTCATGTACCGGACACAGTGTATATATCAAACAATATTATATATCAGAGAAATATATTTTGATTCACTTCCCTATTTGGATATGTATTGTCATTGCTGAGTGATTACCACTTCTTTCATGACTTGCTGTTGTTGATGTATCACGAACTTCTCCTTGATGGATTGATAGTGAGATGTCAAAGAATGTCTCGGACGGGCCCGTTGACCAGGGAGACTTGATAGGATTTAGGTTTTATATGGTTTTGGTGTCTTTGGACTATTTTTTTATTGGTTTTTTATTTTTTTTGAAGGCCATACCGCATCGTGAATGGCTACCTATGTACTCCTGGACTGAGGGAGATCAGGTCATTCGTAGTTCATTTTTTATGTGAGAGAGGTTTAAGAAGTATTTATCTTGGGTCTTGAATTTGATTTGATAAGTTTTTAAGTTTTCTTTTTGGGTTTGACCGCACCAGGAATGGTTTCCTACGTACTCCTGGGTTGGGGGAGATCAGGTCATTCGTAGTTCTATTTTTCTAATGAAAATTGAACTGATTTGACTCGCAGGACCAGGATGCTGGTATGCACGTGTTTCAGACATAGTACCTTTTTATGGTGTCTGAGTTGATGAGTTGGGGAAATTCACTTTCTTCAATTTCTTATAATCTGATAGCTCCTCATGTCAACACTTCTTTGACAATAAAAGTGCCTTCCCAATTTGGGGCAAACTTTCCCTTGGCTTCATCTTGATTGGCCAAGACTTTCTTTAGTACCAAGTCATTCTCTTTGAATTTCCGTATTCGAACTTTGTTGTTGTAGGATCGAGCAATCCTTTGTTGATATAACTGCCCGTGGAAAATGGTTGTAGCCCTCTTTTCATCTATCAGGGACAGCTGGTGGTACCACTCTTGCAACCACTGATCTTCGTCCATCTGAAGGTCTATTAATATTCTCAAGGACTCCATCTCTACTTTTATAGGAAGGACTTCTTCCATGCCATAGACCAATGAATAGGGGGTAGCCCCAGTAGAGGTTCACATCGATATCCTGTATGCTAACAGGGTTAGAGGCAACATGTCAGGCCATTCTTTGTGATTGGTGGACATTTTCTTCATGATATTTTTGATGTTCTTGTTGGCCGCTTCGACGATGCCATTCATCTTGGGCGAATAGATAACGGAATTGAGATGCTTGATGTGGAACTTGCTGCACAGTTCCCTCATCATCTGATTGTTTAAGTTTTAGCGTTGTCTGATACGATCACCTCCGGTTGTCCATATCGACAGACGACATTATTTCTGATGAAACCAATGATGACCTCTTTGGTGACTTTGGGAAAAATGGCAGCTTCAACCCACTTGGTAAAGTAATCGATCATGGTGAAAATGAATTGATGACCATTGCTGGCTTTGGGTTCAACTGGCCCAATCACATCCATTCCCCACATAGAGAAAGACCATGGTGAACTCATGTTGTATAGCTCATTTGGAGGAGCGTGTATGGCGTTTTCATGGATTTGGCATTAAAAGCATCTCCTGATGTGATCGTTACAGTCAGCTTTGAGATAGATCCAGTAATGCCCTGTTCTTAATATTTTCTTGGCCAGCAGATGACAGCTCATGTGTGGACCACAGATTCCACCGTGGACTTCATCCATCAATCTCTGGGCTTGCTCTTTATCGAGGCATCGTAACAGGCCTATTCCAACATCCCTTTTGTAGAGTGCATCTCTGCTCAGATAGAACTTCATGACCATCTTGTGAATCCGCTTTCGTTTGGATTAGCTTGCCCCAGCAGGTGTAGATCCATCTCGAAGATACTTCTTGATGCCTTGATACCAAAGCTGTTTGATAGGAGGTATTTCATCTGATACTTCTCCAATATATTTCTCGTATGTTGGGGCCTTTTAGTTTGTTATTTTGATGTCGGGAATCCCACTCTTATCGAATATGCGGATCAAGGAAGCCAATGTCACCAAGGCATTAGCGAAGTCATTCCTACCCCGAGGAATATGGATGAAAATTATGTTTTCAAACTCCATGGATATTTTGATGACCTGTCGATGATAGGACAGCATATGCAGTTCTTTGGTATAATATGCTCCAATGGTTTGTCTGATAACCAACTCAAAATCTCCAAAGACCAATAGATGCTTGACACGCATGGATTGGGCTAATTTCAACCCCATTATACAGCTTTCATACTCAGCCATGTTGTTGGTGTTGACAAACTACAGCTTGGTAGCCACAGGATATTGTTCTCCTGTACCAGAGATAAGGACTACCTCAGCTCCGGCACCTTCCATGTTTATCGCTCCATAAAAATATATTTTCCAGGGTTGCACTGCATTTTCTTGAAGATCTTGCTGAATTGTCATGATCCCATCATACGGGCCCTCCTAATGCTGTGTCAGCTAGTTGATCTGCAATGCCCTGACCTTTGATGGAATTATGAGTCACATAGACAATGTCAAATTGTTGGAGGATCAATTGCCATTTGGACAATCGATAATTCAACATTGGCTTGTTGAATACGTGTTTTAGTGGATCCATGCAGGATATGAGGTAGGTAGTGTGCCCATGAAGATAGTGTTGTAACCTTATGGCGGCCCATGCTAATGCATAGCAGGTTTTCTCGATCAGGGTGTATTTCTGTTCAGCACTGCTCAATCTTTTGCTGATGTAGTAGATGGCTCTCTCCTTACTACTATCCTCTTTCTGTCCTAGCATGCAACCCATTACAATGGTATTGACAGACAGGTACATGAATAAGGGAACTCAATCCCTCAGGGGTACAAAGACAGGTGCTTCGATCAGCTGCTTCTTGATGGCAAGGTAGGCTTTCTGACAATCCTCATTCCATTTCATGGAGGAATTCTTCCTTAGTAGCTTGAAAATGGGTTAACAAGTCGATGTGAGCTGAGAAATGAACCGGTTTATGAAGTTAATTCTTCACAAGAATCCACATATCTCTTTCTCTGTTAGAGGTACGGGCATCTCAGTGATGGCTTTTATCTTAGCAGGATCCATCTCAATGCTTCTATTGCTCACTAGGAATCCCAATAACTTGTCTGATTTGATGCCAAAAGCACATTTGGCTGGATTCATCTTGAGATTGTACTTACGCAACCTATTGAATAGCTTCCTAAGATGGTCGATGTGATCGTCCTCCTTCCGAGATTTGACAATAATGTCATCCACATAAACCTCTATCTCCTTATGAATTATGTCATGAAACAGGGCCATCATAGCTCGCTGATACGTGCCACCGACATTGATAAGGCCGAAAGACAATAGTCTGTAACAGAAGGTTCCTTAGGGAGTGATGAAAGCTGTTTTCTCCCTGTCTTCTTCAGGAACCATAATTTGATGGTAACCAGCAAAGAAATCCATAAAAGAATACATGCCATACTGCGTCGTGTTATCTATCAAGATGTGGATGAAAGGTATAGGGAAATTGTCTATGAGCCTTGCTTTATTCAAATCCCTGTAATCTACACATACTCGTACTTTCCCTCCAGGTTTAAGCACGGGGACTATGTTTGACAGCCACTCCGGGTATGTTGATACCATGATGATGCCAGCTTTGAATTGTTTAACAACTTCTTCTTGGACTTTTAAACTTCATTCAGGTTTCAATCGCCTGAGCTTTTGTTTAACTGGATTGAATCCATCTTTGATGGGCATTCGAATGGATGACAATATCAGTAGATAAGCCAACCATGTCTTCATGGGACCATGCAAACACATCCTGGAACTGTGTTAGGAGTTCAATCAGGTTTTCTTTTTGATCTGGTGTGAGGTCTATGCCTATCTGGATTTCTTTGAGGTTTTTTGAGGTTTCGATATTGACAGTGGTGGTTTGGTCGAGGTTTGGTTTGGGTTTGTCTTCAACCCATTCTTTGATCTCCTCGGGCACCTCATAGTCATCTTCCTCCTCTTGATCAACTTCCATCAAGTCGAAGTTTAGGTTCTTCATCAAAGTTGTAGTCACTGTGATAGGTTGGCATCTCATCAGCAAGGAAAAATAAATCCAATCTTGGAGTCCTGAAAACAAAATGCTTTCACTTTAATACATGCAACTGTTTAAACATACAAAGCATTTGGCAAAGCATGACAAAAGTTACTGATATAGCTGTGCAATAAAATAAACATTAAATGAAACCATGTTACAGGGCAGACAGATTCTCTGCCCTTTTACCCTTTTTGAATGAGGCAATGGATCCTGCTCCAGTTATCCAGGGTCAGATCCTCATGAAGAGGGAGGATCACAGAATTTTGCTCGTCTGCCTCATCTCGGATGATGACTAAGACATCCTTCAAAATACGGCCGGGGTTTTTCTTTGAACTGCCTCCCTTCTCTTTCTTGATGCTAGGAATTTGGATTTGATCCTCTTCGTCACTGTCTGGAATATCATCATTTATACCTTCGTAGTGTATGAGAACCCCCCCCCCCCCCCCCGCATGTTAGTAAATGGGTTTCGTCCTTCGTACATGAGCTTTTCTTTTCCATTTTTGCTATCTCCCTCAGGCTTTGGGGTTTTCTCTCACATACCGGTATGATTGGAGGAAACAACATGGCTGATATCACAGTAGGGATCTTCCTCATTGGCTTCACAAATCCAACATCAGTGAGGTTTGGCAATAATATGGTGGAAGCATGAGCCTTAAAATGCTTGTGTGGGTTCCGGTGGCTTGACCCGGATGAATAACCCAATCCGACTTTCCCCGACTGGCTCGAGATTTGTACGGGATTCTTGATACCTTGTTGATTCTTTCCTAACCCTTCTCCAGGGCGGAAACCCAAAGATACCATCTCCTGGCCCACTGTCATCACTTCGGGGGAGACTTTAGGCTTCAAAGCTGGTGCCCCAACTGGTAGGTACTGAGTATTGCTTACCTCCAATACTTGAAAACTAGCAAGTTCAATCACTGCATCCAGACTAATCACTGGCATGTCTCCCTGTATGCATACAGGGTATTCTAGTTTAGTATTCACCGTGATTTGGTTGCTATTGATAATGTATTTGAGTTGCTGATAGAGGGTGGATGGAACAGCTTTTGCCATGTGGATCCATGGCCTTCCCAGTAATAAGTTGTATCCGGTGGTGATGTTGAGCACCTGGAAAGATACATAGAAAGTGTGCGGACCAATCTCTAGAGGAAGTTCAATTTCTTCCATAGCTTCTCGGCGAGATCCATCAAAAGCCTGGATGACCACATGACTAGTTCTGATCCGGTTTAGGTTGGTCTTCACTCTCTCCAAGGTGTCATAGGGACAGATGTTTAGGGACGACCCTCCGTATATTAGAACACCTCCGATCACATACCCTGATGACATCACTGCTATATGTAGGGATTTGCGATGACCCGTCCCTTCTGCATGTATATCATCATCAGTAAAAGATATCACATTGCTATTGAAGATGTGTTCTACCACATGACGGAATTTCTCGGCATCCACTGTCTTTGGCAGATGGGCTTCTTCCAGTATTTTCACCAGAATATTGCGATGATCCACCGATGATAAGACCAAATCTAAGATGGACATTTGCTTGGGTGGATCTTTTAGACGCTACACCACTTTGATTTCATTGTGTCCCATTTTGCTGAGGAACTCTTTAATTTTCTCTTCAGCTACCTTCTCTTTGGCCTTGATAACTGATTTGATCACCCGCTGAGTTAGGTACAATGGATTCTCCTTTGGTACGATGGCAATGTTGTTTGAGGTGGAACCTTCATCATTCCCATAGTTCCATGGGACTCTCTTCAGGCTGATGACAGGATACTGGGGTCTAAATGGTAAGATTAAAGGTTCGGGCGCTGCCAACTTTACAAAATTTTATGTTTCTTGGATCCCTTTCCCTGGTAATATTAGTGGTATGAGGGCTGGCTCCTTATCACAGGAAATAACAGCCGTTGTATCCTGACTCCATGCAGTGGGAATAAAGAGAGTTTCTTCATCAGGAAGGCCATAGTCTTGATTCCCCCTTATCAGTTCACCGCTTTCAATCATATTCTGAATTAAGTGACGAAGTCCCCAGCAATCTTCGGTATCATGACCAGGTGCATTGGAGTGATATTGACAGATCCTGTCAGGCTTGAATTTTTTGGATCGAGGGTTTACCGGGGGTAACAGATCTGTAACCATTCCCTCATTAATTAATATTTGGAGGATTTCCTTCATCGGCTGGTTCAGGTTAGTGAAATTCCTCTTAAAGGTAAATTCCCTATCTGCTTGGAACTTTTCCTCCTTGGCCACCTTGTCGGTCCAGGGTTCATGCTCATAAAATCGGTAATTGTCCCTCATAGCAATGGGACTAATATCCGGTGTGGGAGGACTTGCTTCAAATTGGTTGTATTGGTTTATCAACTGTCTAGGTATCAGATGTTGGTATACGACCAGCTCTGCTAACTGTCCAATCTGTTCCTTGATAGACTTAATCTCCTGTTCTATCAGGAATCACCTTTCTAATAACTCCCAACTGTCTGGGCTATTGTTGCTGGATTGAGTTGTTTATCAAACGTATCGGAGGTATTTGGATCTTTCTCCATTTTGGGTGCTAATCATGTTGACACCTTCCTCTTTATACTGAGGGAGGGGATTATCTTGTACGTGCAGTTACTTCGGTTTGGTTACCACGATCTGTCCATTGTCTATCAAGTCCTAGATTTTGTGACCAGCAGTCTTACGTATCATGGCCCGGAGATCCGGAATGGTAGGCATACTTCTTACTTGGGTCAAAATTTCGTCCACCAGTATTGGTCGGTGGAAGGAGTTGCACAATCTTTTCTGTGCTGTCAACAGTTTTAGCACATTCTCGAGTGAATCCCTTAACGGGGTGAACGTTTTTCGATGCATGGCCTCCAAATTTTTCTGGAATGGTTGGTTTGAAGGTTGTGCTAAAGTTTGACAAGGGGAATAGCTCCTCTTTTGAATGGGCATGCTGCTTGAATCCTCCTTCTGATTCTGTCCTTGCAATACTAAGGAAACTTCTTTGTCTTTCTTCTTATGTGTCCTCCGGGGATTATTCCCATAACTCCCGGATTGAATATGCTCGGCAACAGCTTCTAAGGCTGTCAGATCCTTTATTTGCCCAGATTTGAGCCCCATTTCTGCCATTTCGCCGTGTTTGATCACTCCGAGAATGGCTTTCCTATACCTGCTAGGACCCTTTCATAATACAGAGCTTCTTGAATGTCGATGAAGGTCATGACTATCTCAAACTCAGTCATAGGTGGAGTGACTTGTGCTGCAATTCATCTCCAGCGTTGAGCATATTCTCTAAATGACTCAGTGTTCTGTTTCTTGATTTTGGTTATTTGATATCTGTCTGGAGCCAGTTGAGACTGGAAATAGTATTGATTGAGGAAGGCATGTGCCAGCTCTTTCCAGCTGTGAATTTTAGAGTTGTCCAATCAGGCATACCAGGCTCTAGCCTCTCTAGTCAGACTTTTCTGAAATAACTGTATTTGGAGTTTCTCGTCCTCTACATAGGATCTGAGCTCTCCAATGAACACCTTCAAGTAAGTGTAAGGGTCTCCCAATCCATCGTATTTCTTAAAATCAGGGACTCGAAACTTTTCGGGATAACGAGCCCCAGGGAAAATACACAAGTCTGAATAATTGACACTGCCAAATGCCATAGTCCCTTTGATAGACCGGATAGTTTCCTCCATCTGTTGGAGTTTCTTCATAATGTCACCAGCTTCCTATTCTTTGTTAAGGATGGTGATTTCAAGAGTTTTTTTGGTAAGACCCTAGTTCTAAGGATCAGGGATATAAGTGTCTGTCTTCCTAGTCTCTTTATTGCCACCGGGTGTTCCTGGTTCTGTATGACCCTGTGCTTGTTTCCCTTTAAGAGCTTTACTTTGCCCTCTCAAGAAAGTGGTCAATTCGGCTATCTGGTTCTTCAGTCCTTCAAACTCTTCCCTGAGACAGGGGTAGATTCTGGCTGAGCTGTGACGGCCCCAGAATAGGTCCAGTCAACCCAACCCATTCTGAGTCGCCAAATACATGGTACAGAATCCAAATACAAACTTTATATCACACGATCGTGCAAAATACGACCACACAACTGTGAGTGTCAATACAAATATGTAGAAAATATTAACATTCAAACTAAGACCTCATTACAATTATTATCACACTATTTATTAGAAATAGTGAGGACTACTACTGCTCTAACTCGGACCGTCACTCTGTCCCCCGACTAGTTCCCGCGACATTCTCATTTCCTGAAGAGGACAATAGATGAAAAGGGTGAGCTCAACTAGCCCAGTAAAGAATATTATGACTAAGATAATGGAAAATAAATTATCGTTAGTCTTCAACAATTCAGATAAAATATTATGGACAACAAGTTTTAGATCAATATTCGCAGAGGAAATAACAATTCATTAGAAGAGTTAAGTAGAGAATGAAGTCTACTATCTTCTATGGTTTAAAAGCCCATCATCAATATTTTATCTCTGTAACATCAATCAATATACATCTTGACTCAAATATTTATCTTTGCACTACGGGCCAAAGATATTCATTTGTATCTCCAATGGTCATGTTCATCTCAACACCTGTCAATCTTTGCACTACGGGCCAAAGATATTCATCAAATAATCATTCATCTTTGCTCTACAGGCCAAAGATATTCAGTTATATCACCATTTAGGACTGAGGATGATGAAAAATAATATAAATAACGAATCCAGTGAGATAAAGGACAAAGATTAGGGATTCGTAATTTAGTTTATCCAAGTTCAAGAATAATCCATAATAATACTTTGTGGAGCAAAATTCAAGAATGAAGATCAAAACTTGGATCCAATCAAAGATAGGAACCTTAACAAGCAACTTGAACAAATAGAAGAAAATTTAATTTTTCTGTGAATAGTGCCGTATACGTGAATAGTGCCGTATACGTGAATAGTAACCCCGACGGAAAAAGTAAAAATTTTCATAAGAAAAATAGTACTCGTGAATAGTACCGTATTCGTGAATAGTGTCATATACGTGAATAGTGCCGTATATATGAATAGTAACTCTGACAAGTAAAAATTTCATAATAAAATTTATACTAATATTTCGATGAAATGATATTGAAAGTAATAACATCATTTACGAAAGAAAATTACATCCCTTACGAAAAAAAATAATATCCTTTACCTCAAAAGAACAGTACTTCTGACTGAAATTTCAGGTATAATGCTGAAAGAAACTTGCACTGAATAACAACACTCAAAGTATCTAAATACTCACAAAAATACGCTATATAATATAGAGAGAAAACTTCTGATTCTGGTGTGATTTTCAATTCTAAACTAAGCATCCTATTTATAGGAGAATGGAAGGATACTATTTAAAAAATAAAATCACGGACTGCACAATACATTCACGGGCGCCAAAGCCTTCGACCGAATTTCTGAAAAATTTTGATTTACTATGCAGCACTATGCAATAAAATATTCTAATAAAAAGAAAAATTTAAATAAAATAAAATATATTCTATTTATAATCTAATAAAATAAAACTTATAATATATATATATATATATATATATATATATATATATATATATATTAAAAAAACTTACCTGCCTTATACGGTAGATAATCTGATTATATATATATATATATATATATATATATATATATAAATTTATATAATAAATATATAAAATTTATATATATAAAACAAAACTTATAATATATATATATATATATATTTATTTATTTATATATATTACCCTCCATTCACGTAAACTCCCCCTCCCCCATTTCCATTTTCATCACATGTGGGCCCCACCCATAATCCATCCAACATATGGGCCCCACCTTATATATATATATATATATATATATATATATATATATATATATACTGAATAACTTTCTACCGATTATTAAAAAATGAGTAAATGGGGGTCTAAATTAATACACCAAACTTACAACAAATACTGAAAAAAATACCTCAGCACTAATTCCTTCTTTTATATCTATAAAAATAAATATTTTTTTATCATATAAATCAATAATTAATTATTCCCAAATAATATTACTGAACTACAATATTGACAACCAGGTCGTTCCCAGGAAAGTGGGGGCCTTCCGATAAAGATTTTTCCGTACTGGCGCGCAATTAAATAACCCCTCCTAGACAGAACTTCCTTAGACATTGCCAATAATGCTATCTAATAATATTATTCAAATAATATGAGTTATTGATTTGATAATTTGAAATACTGTGAAATGACAATTATTGAATCAACAAAATATTATGCAATTATCAATGTAGCAATTATTGAATCAATAATATAAAATATTGAACAGTAATTACTGTAACAATTATTGAGTAGTGACTTCTTACGTAAGAATCAATAATTAGAATTAATGTGCAATACCGTGTGCTACTGTGCAACATCGCGTATTACTGTATTTTAACCACCGGTTATTTCAACAGTTTTAACGGTAACAACCACGCCGTTATTTTTAGAAAACTCATTATTGTCGTTTTCTTAATCCGACAGTTATTCCGTTGTGGGGTCCACAAATAGCTGCGCCGTCGTACGAATATTCCCCGACAACAAGAATATTCCACGACCAAACGAATATTCCCCGACAACAATGAATATTTTATAGCCACTTGCTTATTTTGAAATATTTGCACATTTCACCCATAACTTTTCACACTTATCAAATCAACACCTTACTATTTCGAAATAATATATAAAAAAATTAAATCTTTATTCATAAAAGTTGGGGTCTTACAACCTCCCTTCCTTATGAAATTTCGTCCTCGAAATTGACGTACATACCTGGTATGTCGAAAAGGTGAGGATATCTCGCTTTCATTTTTGATTCCAACTCCCAGGTCATTTCCTCAATTTCATGGTTTCTCTATAAAACTTTGACTTGAGGTATAACCTTTGAGCGTAGAACATGTTCTTTCCTATCCAAGATCTTGACAGGTACCTCCTCGTACGTTAAATCTTCGGCTATCTCGTCTGGTTCTAACTCAATAATGTGGTTTGGGTCTTTCACATATTTGCGAAGTACGGATATGTGAAAAATGTTATGAACACGAGACATGCTTGGAGGTAAGGCAAGTCTATAGGCCACATTTTTTACTCGATCAAGAATCTCAAATGGACCAATGAATCGAGGATTGAGTTTTCCTCTCTTCCCAAATCTCGTAACTCCCTTCCACGGAGCAACACGTAGCAATACATGATCCCCAACATTAAATTCCACGTCCTTTCGATGAAGATCCGCATAACTCTTTTGTCGATCCTGTGCTGTTTGTATACGTTGTCGGATCATTTGGATCTTTTTCGTAGTCATACGTACTAACTCTGGTCCCAACAATGTTGCTTCACCCACCTCATCTCAGCATACTGGAGAGCGACATTTTCTCCCATACAATGCCTCGAATGGAGCCACGCCTATACTTGCTTGATAACTGTTATTGTAGGAGAATTCCACCAATGGTAAGTACTTATCCCAACTCCCTTTGAAGTCTAGAACACAAAGTCTCAATAGATCTTCAAGAGTTTGAATAGTCCTTTCCGATTGCCCGTTCGTTTGAGGATGATATGCTGAACTGAATCGTAAATCCGTGCCCATAGCTTTCTGCAAACTAACCCAAAATCGTGAAGTAAATCTGGGGTCACGATCCGAAACTATGGATACTGGCATGCCATGCAATCTCACAATCTTATTTACGTACATACGAGCAAGACGTTCAAGAGAATAAGTCTCCCGTATCGGCAAGAAATAAGCAGACTTGGTTAATCTATCGATAATAACCCAAATCGCATCTATGCCTTAAGAAACCTTGGGAAGACCCGTAACGAAATCCATGGTAATGTGTTCCCACTTCCATTTTAGAATCTCAAGTGGTTGCAATGGACCCTTCGGCACTTGATGCTCCGCCTTTACACGTTGACAAGTTAAACACCTCGAGATAAACTCCGCGATCTCTCTCTTCATATTGTTCCACCAAAATGTATGTCGAAGATCACGATACATTTTGGTACTCCCAGGATGGATTGTAAACGGTGTGTTGTGTGCCTCCATCATAATTCTATGCTTCAAGTCAGAATTGTTAGGAACACAAAGTCTGGAGTTGACTAGAAATATTCCTTCTTCATCGATTCTTCCTTCCGGAACCGCACCTTCTTGCACCTTCTTTCTCATCTTCATCAGCTCCGAATCTGTAGCTTGAGCAGCTTTAACTTTATCAATTAAAGTTGGTTCTACGCATATACTTGACATCATTGCACTCGTTCCCGCATATGATCTTCTACTCAACGCGTCAGCTACCACGTTCGCTTTTCCAGGTTGGTATTGGATGGTATGGTCGTAATCTTTCAACAACTCAAGCCAATGTCATTGCCTCATGTTGAGTTCTTTTTGAGTGAAGAAATATTTGAGGCTCTTATGAACCGTATAGATCACCACTTTCTCTCCATATAGGTAGTGTCTCCAGACCTTTAATGTGAAAATGACAACTGCTAACTCTAGATCATGAGTAGGATAATTCCTCTCATATTCTTTGAGTTGTCGTGAGGCATAGGCTATGACTTTCCCATGTTGCATGAGAACACATCCTAACCCTTTGCCCGAAGCATCGCTGTAAATGACAAATCCATCCGAACCAGATGGTATCGTCAGAACAGGTGCTGAAATAAGTCTCCTCTTGAGCTCTTGAAAGCTCTTCTCGCATTCCTCGTTCCATACGAATTTTGTATCTTTCCGAGTCAGCTGAGTTAATGAAGTAGCGATTCGAGAAAATCCTTCCATGAATCTCCGATAATAACCAACTAAGCCCAGAAAGCTTCGTACTTCGATCACCGACTTAGGTTGCTCCCAACTTTGTATTGCTTCAATCTTCGTCGGGTCAATAGATACTCCACGTTTCGATACCACGTGCCCAAGGAATGCTACTTCCTCAAGCCAGAACTTGCATTTCTTTAGTTTGGCATATAGCTTGTTTTCACGAAGCCTTTGAAGTACTATCTTCAGGTGGTTCTCATGATCTTCACGACTTTTGAAATAGATGAGGATGTCATCAATAAAGACAACCATAAACTGATCCAAATATACTTTGAATACTCGGTTCATCATATCCATGAAAGCAGCAGGAGTATTAGTCAATCCAAAAGACATGACTAGGAATTCATAATGCCCGTACCGAGTTCTGAAGGCAATTTTCGAAATATCCTTAGTTTTAATCTTCAGCTGATGATATCCAGAATGAAGATCGATCTTTGAAAATAATTGTGCACCTTGTAACTGGTCGAACAGGTCATTAATGTGAGGTAGCGGGTACCTATTCTTGATGGTGACATGGTTTAACTCCCGATAGTCAATACAAAGTCGCATACTCCCGTCTTTCTTCTTTACGAATAAGACAGGAGCACCCCAAGGAGACGTACTAGGATGAATAAAACCGATGTCCAACAACTCCTATAGTTGGACCTTTAACTCCTGAAGTTCAATAGGAGCCATTCGATATGGGATTTAAGAAATGGGTTTTGTACCGAGCTCAAGGTCAATAAAGAATTCAACTTCACGTTCTGGGGGTAGACCGGGAAGTTCTTCGGGAAATACATCAGGAAACTCATTAACAACAGAAATATGATTCAAATCTGTCGTATTTTGGTTTAGATCAGTAACATGAGCTAAGAAAGCTTGACATCCATTTTTTAATAAACGAATAGCTTTGTGACTTGAAATGACATTGACTGATTTTAGTGGTTTGGTTGTTTGGATTCGCACAACAGGTTGGTTAGGAATATATAAACTAACAACCTTACGAAAACAATCAATTTTGGCATGGTAAGTGGTTAACCAGTCAATTCCTAAAATCACGTCAAATGCAAGTATTTTCAAAGATATAAGATCAACAGGTAAGGTAAGGGTACCAATCTGAATTAAGCAAGATTTGTAAACTGTAGATGTAACGAAAGTTTCTCCTAACGGAGTTTCGACAGATAAGTCAAAGTGTAACTTCTCAGGTGTCAAATTTAATCGTTGAGCACAAGTAGGTGAAATAAAAGAATGGGTAGCACCGGTATCTAACAAGGTGTAAACTTTGCAAGAGTTAATGACTAGCTTACCCGTAATCACCTCGTGTGGTTCCTCGCGTTTTGGGCTGTCACGACAAACGCTCTTCCAGGAACCACCGACTTTAACTTGTCCGAAACCACCTTTGGAATCACCACCCCCGCTGAACTTGGTTTCGCTACAGGACAATCTCGAGCTATATGTCCTTCTTTTCCACAGTTATAGCATGCTTTGAATTATTGTGGGCAGTTTGGGCTGATGTGTCCCTCTTTCCCGCATTTATAGCATACGACCGGTGGTTGTTCTCCTCTCCTAGAAATAGTTGATGCTGGTGCTGATGTCATTCTCTTCACGTTCTCATTGTTGTACCTTCTCTTCTTAAAATCTCCTCCCGATTTGCGTTTTCTACTATCATGGCCACAATTACCACCGGAGCGGTTACCGCTTCTGTCATGATACTTTCCTCCCTGCTGGTTGTCATTGTTCCGATGACTACTGCCACCGGTACGACCTTGGTTGTTGTCCCTTGGTTGAATATAATTACTATCTCGTTCTAACAACTGGGCCCTGTTTACTACATCCGAATATAGAGAAAATTTGTGGGAAATGAGGTATTGACGAATTTCAGGTTTCAAACCTCTCAGAAACATCCGCGTCATACGTTCCTCATTCTCCACCAAATGAGGTGCAAACCTGGACAACTCCGCGAACTTAGCCTCGTACTGGGACACAGTCATGTTGTTCTGTTCAAGTCTGATAAACTCTACCTCCTTCATATGATGAATACTTTCAGGAAAGCACTTGTTATTGAACAGTTTCTAGAACGCTTCCCAAGACATCTTGAGTGCGGCAGTCTAGGTACGCTTCACAGATTCTCACCAGTAATCTGCCTCTCCACGAAACATAAAGGTGGCAAATGGAACTTTCTGTTCCTCCGTGCATCCCAAGACATCAAATATCTTGGTAATTTGCTTAACCCACGTCTCCGCCTTGATCGGATCCGGCTTTCCCAAAAATTCCAGTGGTCCCAATTCTTTGAACTGCTTGGCAGTGACAATTCGCATGTTGTTATTATCTCCACCTGTATTTTTCACACGAGTCTCCCTCGTCTAGTTTTGCATGAACTGCAAAAAGCTTCTAAACATCTCATCGTTTATCGTCTGATCAGTGTTGTTTTCAAGATGAACATTGCCTTGAAAACATTCTTAAACTCATACTTGATTAACTTTCATTGTATCTAACAAATGTGTGCACATATAGGACATCTCAGGGACATTAGAAGTACTAGCATGCATATCAAAAATATCAAATATCGTCACACCATGTTCATGCAACTTAGTTTGCAAAAAGTCCAAGTTTTGCTTTTGAAATCATTTTAGACTTAAACCATGTATGCTAGTGTATTCTCAACAATTTAGACTAACATTTCATGCATATCTAAACCACACGATCATGCTCAAAAAGTCAGAACATAAGCATCAACATTATATGTCAAAGTCCATTTTAAAAACTCTAAGTTCATTTAGTAAATGTACACTAATGAAGTGAAAACAACTCATGCTACATCAAGAAACATATATACACAAGTTAATCATGTTCTTCATGCATTGCTAAAGTGATATCAACATGCTAGAATCTATCAGATATAATAAAAATTGGAATTCAATATCAGTGCCTGGCGCAGCTGCACTGCACCCAAGTACTAAATAGGCGCAGCTGCGCCGTGTCTCGGCCAGAACTAAAGCAGCTTTTGCTACGGCAGAGAGCAAACCCAACATAAAAATTCTCTACGAAATCCATCTTAACTAAGACACATTGTATTACTAACATGTTTACTAACTTAGATAATACGTTCACAACATTCCCCAATCAAATTAACATCAAATTCAAGTATAATCAAGAAGTTGGCAAATTCAAGAATGAAGTACAAGGAGAGTATGTGATGCCCCCAAATTCGGACCGCCACTGGTCTCTTGAATTCGGTTCGTCACGTTCTAACAATCTAACAATAATAACTAGAATCACACAATCACAGCGAATAATCTAGAATAATATACAATGATTTATTATAATTATTCTCCCAAGCCTCGCAACCTGCAGTACTTAATAAATTACATAATAATATCCAATAACGACTTATTACATAATCTAACTTAAGCTTAAACATAGATCTAAAATAGTCTTAATACAACACCAAAAATTTTAAACATAAAAGGGATAAGCTAGTCGGTAGCCTTACCCTTGCCCTTGTCGACGCCGGAAGGTTCACCATGCTCTGCCTTAGATGAAATATTTTTAAGGAAAAGCAAGAATGAGCACAAATTGCCCAGCAAGTAATATACGATAAGGGTAAAGAGTTTTATGAGTTTGAAATACCAAGATATAATCTCAATGATAATCCAGAAGAATAATGTCATGAATAACGCGTATCAACAATTCTCAAATCAAATCCTTGGAATATGAAATGATAGCTCAACAGATATATATGAATTCAAAGACAATCAACGTATCCAACTGGATAAAATAATTTATACTGAGCAGTCACTAAGGACTATTGAACATCTACTAGAATTATCAATATTAAACTGATAACCCAAAGAAATAAGTATAATAGATGATCAGTCTACGATACTCTATGTTATGCATAACACCACAGTAATTTTCATGTGTGTGTTGGAGCTTCCAACAATATACACTCCCCTTACCATAAGGGTTGTTCAACTCAGTTTTCAAGATTTGTGCACTAGTCAATTGGTTTGGATAGTTTTCTAAACATGCATATAGTCTAGCAAAATCAAATGACATAGACACTTTCACGATATTCAAGAGCAATACCAAGTTTAACATGAATAATAGCTTTCATAAGACTCAAATGGAATAAGAGTTTATTCAATAAGCATACTAACTCAATTTAAACGAGTAAGTAAGAAAACTTGCTTACAATATTCCTTGAATAAAGTAAATACAAGGATAGGATACTTGCACCATAAAAGAGTGTAAGTTAGAAAACTTGCCTTAAGCATAGTCTATCCACGTTAAATAAATTAACACTTTCGAATCCCTATCGTAATATAGTTATGTATATATATGATATCCATTAGTCATATAGTTTAACATCATACTTTATCTTATATATACAATCAACATATAAGTTAAGTCTTTAACTTACTATACTGTCATACTAATTTACAATCTTGATTAATATAACTCTCATAGTCTTATATCCTTAACGCTCCTCTTTTCAGGGTTAATTAAGTTCACATATCATCATTATCACATAAGATCACAACCAGCACCAAACACATTTTATTTAGCAAGCTATAGGATGGATATGAGGTAACTGCCAAAATCAGATTAGCAAACTGATTTAATTCTGCTTCCAAACTGGCGCAGCTGCGCCATGGCTAAGTCTAGGTGTGTTGCAGCTGCGCTGCCCCCTGGCCAAGCCAAGGTTAGGCTGCTGCCCTATAGTTTTTGTCTAACACGCAAGCATACAACACAACATAGCATATAAAAATTTTAAAGGTCCTTCTATGCTTGTACAACCCTTCCAAGTTCAATCATGCATGATATAGTTTCTAAGTTAATACCTTTAATAACTTAAGGCCATTCAAGGTCATAAAATCACAAAGTCTAACATGCTCGCCTTTTAAACACATAAGGTATTAATACAACTAGTGTTAGGCATATTCATGTGCATCCATATCACATACATGTAACTAGCATCGTTATCGATTTGAAAATATGCTTATTTATGCTTAACTTGATTTCACGACATCTAACATGGTAGGCATACATGTATGATACATTAGTGAGGTTAAGAGCTCTATCAAACATGTCCATAAATATCAGAATCTAAATCTCAAAATAACATGTCAAGGTTCACGTTCAACACTTATACTTCCGTTAGTATCGTTCACTAATAAGGTCTAACATGTTCATGCTATATATATACATATGTTAACATATCCGTCATACATTTCTAGGCCATATAAACATGCTCGCAAAAATCAGAATGCGTATATGATACCTACATGCCAAGGTTCACCTTTAAAACTTACATTTTCATTAGAAATGCTCACTAGCGAGGTCTGTATGTTCACATTACATTATGAAACATATATACACCAATTAACATACTTTTCATGCCTTTCTAGGTTATACTAACATGCTCGCAAAATCAGTATACCAAGATGATACACACATGTCAAAGTTCCCTTTTTAAAGTTCTAAGTTCCTTTTGAAAATTTTGCTTCTCAATAATCATTCATGCAAACATAATAGAACATGCTCATTTTAGTTTTACGTACTCATATATACAGGTTACTCATGCTAGCATGCTTGTCTAAGTTGTAGTAATCAATTAACACTTGGTAGATTTCTAATAGAATCAGGAAACTGACTCTAGAGCTGCGCCTCAGTAATAAACCGGTGCAGCTGCGCCGTGCCTGGTCTGTACCAGAGTTTTTCTTACTTTAGCAGAATGCAAGCCAATCCCCAAAATTTCTTCACGAAATTGATTGCAATTACGCCACATTGTATACTAACATGCTTATTAGTTCATATAACACTTAAACAAGCATTCTATAATCCAATTACAATCTAATGTAACATGGTCGAGAATTTAAAATTTACAGGATAAAGAAATGAAGAGCATGAACTTGTTGCTAATTATACCTTTGATTAGAGCTTGTAACAAATTGATTCCTCTCTCAACTGATTATCTCTCTCTCTATATACCTCAGTGAACTATCACTACTTCATTTAATAGAATTCTCAGCCAAATAAAATGTGAACGAGGGATGCTTTATTTATAGTAAAACCAAAACACAGTCCCTAACTTTGTTCTCCAAATCAAACCAACGGGAATGTTAGTTTACATAGTGGTTAAGAAGAAGTTGGTAGATGGTTGGTGAAATCAATCATGAATCTCACTCCCTCATTGATCATTGCTATAATTTTGCTGAGTTTGAGGAGAAGAGTAGGTTTAGGCTTGCAAGCTATACACGTGAAGGGAATGAAATGTGACTCTTATTGAGGGACAAGCCAATACATCTCAGCACTTAGGTAACATCAAGTGTAGTAATACGTAGGCTATGTATATTTACATACTATGTATACATGGGTTATAATTTAATGTCACAAGGTAGTTCAAATAGATAATACTTTAATGTAGTAAATATAATTTGCACACATAATCCATGTACATTTTATCATACCGGTATAATTTAATTGGATATTATCACATTACATTATCTCATCTATTATTCAATTAAAAGATATTGAAATATTCATTAATCAACAATTGTTTACAATATAATCATGAGGTATTAATTTAATGTTCACATACTTACATTGTCACACAACCTCATGAAGTATTCTTATAACTTATTAAATCTTAATATATAGTCCTCTTATATAGTATAGTCACACATGAATGGCACATTGCATTATATAATATAATTGTAACCCATATACTTTATATGTTTAATTATCGCATGCTTGGATATAACAATTAATTGAGTAATCATTATATTAATTATTCATTTACTCTATTAATCGGTTATTAACAGTTATTAACATTATTATACGATTAATTATCGCATTTCTCAACTATTAAATAAATATAATTCTTATTATATTTATAAATAATTTACTCATTATTATATTTCTCATAATAGCAATTTAACAATTAATATAGATTAATTGCTCACTTAATAATTTCGTCATCCTTGAATTAACTCATCATTGTCTCTATTCTCGTACCACACAAGGCATTTTAACGAGCTTATCATAAACTCCACATTATTCTCAATTATTATAATTTCAATTTGAATTCATTCGAATTAACTCATCCCTTAACACATAAATATTTATATTCAAATAAATATTCGACTTTTATTAATATCAATATAAATCTTTATTTGCAAAAATTCTGGGGTATTACATCCTCCCCCCCATATAAAAATTCTGTCCTCAGAATTGATACAAGGTTACATAATTAAATGGGGGATAGTCCCTCATCATCCTATCTTCTAACTCCCATGTAGCCTCCTCGACATCGTGATTACCGCAAAGTACTTTTACAGATGAAATAACTTTATTTCTTAAGGTTTGCTCTTTCATATCTAATATTTGGACAGGAATTTCTTTATACGCCAAGTTCTTCTCCACTTGAATGGGCTCATAAGAAATCACGTGCTTGTAGTCGACCTTGTATGGTCGCAATACGGAGATGTGGAACACGTTGTGGATGTGCTCCAACTCGGGTGGTAATGCAACTTTATATGCCACCTCGCCCACTCGCTTCAGTATCTCGAATGGTCCTATGAATCTTGGACTCAGTTTTTCTTTCTTTTCGAATCGAATTTTTCCCTTCCATAGAGATACCTTCAAGAATACGAAACTGCCGACTTTAAAGTCCTGGTCTTGTCAATGCAAGTCTGCGTACTTTTTCTGGCGATCTTGAGTTGCTACTAGTCTGGCTCTTATCACTGTCACCACATCTGCGGTTTGTTGTACTAACTCTGGTCCGAGAATTCGTTGCTCTCCGACTTCGTCCCAATATAATAGCGTTCTGCACTTTCTTCCGTAAAGAGCTTCGTACGGCGGCATGCCGATACTCGCATGGTAACTATTGTTATATGCGAATTCTACTAAGGGTAGGTGGTCTCCCTAATTCCCCTTGAAGTCCATCACGTACGTCCTAAGCATGTCATCCAGCGTTTGTATAGTTCGCTCACTCTGTCCGTCTGTCTGAGAATGGTAAGCGGTACTTAACCTCAACTGTGTTCCCATTCTCTCTTGTAAGCTCTTCCAAAAGTTTGACGTGAAGTGCGGATCTCGATCAGAGACAATTGATACCGACACTCTATGTCATGAAATAATCTCATTTACGTAAAGACTCGCTAACTGGTTCAAACTGTATCGGATCTTGATTGGTAGAAAGTGTGCGGTCTTCGTTAGTCGATCCACGATAACCCAAATGGCATCATATCCCTTCTGTGTGACTGGAAGTCCCACCATGAAGTCCATTATAATGTGCTCCCATTTCCACTCCAGTATTTCCAACGGTTGTAGTAAACCACTCGATCGCTGGTGCTCTGCTTTGACGCGTTGGCAAGTCAGACATCTACTAACGCACTCTGCGACTTCCCGTTTCAGATTGGGCCACTAAAAATGTTGCCTCAAATCCCGGTACATTTTTGTGCCTCTCGGATGAACGGAATATGTTGTATTTGTGTGCCTCATGCAAAATATCTTCTCTCAACTCGGTTACCGCTGGCACCCACACTCTCCCTTCGAATCTTAAGATTCTGTCTTTATCCATTCGGAATCTTCCTTCTTCATTTTCTGCGATCCTCTTTCTGATTTTCTCGCATTCTTCATCCTTCTCTTGTGATTCCTTCACTCTGTCCAACAATGTCGAACGAGCTTCCATTACAAATAACTTTTCTTCAGACCCTTCCGGTCCTTTTACCTCTATCTCTAATTTCTCTATTTCTCTTATCAATTCTTCCTGAGTCGTCAAGTGAAACAATTTCTCTCTTCCTTTTCTGCTCAGAGCGTCGGCAACCACGTTTGCCTTCCCGGGTGATAAAGAATATTACAGTCATAGTCCTTGATCAATTCTAACCACCTTCTCTAATGCATACTCAACTTCTTTTGTGTGAAGATATATTTCAGACTTTTGTGGTCCGTGTATATCTCACATTTCTCTCCGTACAAATAATGCCTCCAAATCTTCAACGCAAAAACTACTGCCGCTAACTTTAAGTCGTGAGTAGGGTATCATTTTTCGTAGTCCTTTAATTATCATGATGCATACGCAATGACTTTGTCGTGTTGCATAAGTACACAGCTAAGTCCCTTGTGCGATGCATCACTATACACCACAAAATTTCCTGCATCATCGGGTAATGACTATACAGGTGCCTTACTTAATCTTTTCTTCAACTCCTGAAAACTCTCTTCGCATTTGTCTATCCATACAAAATCCACCGTCTTCCTCGTCAGATTGGTCAACGGGGTTGCTATCTTAGAAATTTTTTGGATAAATCTTCGATAGTACCCAGCTAACCCTAAGAAACTTCTCACCTCCGTTGGTGTTCTCGGCTGCTCCCAATTACTCCTTGCTTCGACCTTTTCAGGGTCTACTAGGATTCCATTCTTATCCACCACGTGACCTAAGAATTGAACCTTCTCCATCCAAAATTCACACTTAAATTTTTTTGCATACATCTTCTCCTTCCTTAACTATCTTCAGATGTTCGGCGTGTTCTTCCCTTGTCTTCGAGTAGATTAAGATGTCGTCGATGAAAACTACTACAAACTTATCCAAGTAGGGCTTGAAAACTCAGTTCATCAAGTCCATAAATGTTGTCGGAGCATTAGTCAATCCAAACGACATTACCAAAAACTCGTAATGTCCATAACGGGTTCGAAACGCAGTCCTTGGTATGTCTTCTTCACGTACTTTCAGTTGGTGATAACCTGTCCATAGGTCTATCTTTGAGAAACACTTCGCTCCTTTCAGTTGAGCAAATAGGTCATTTATCCTTGGTAGCGGATATCTATTCTTGATCCTTACTCTGATCAATTCTCGATAATCAATACAAAGTCTCATTGATCCGTCCTTTTTCTTAACGAATAACACTGGTGCTCCCCAATGAGACACACTTAGTCGAATGTAACCCTTATCTAATAACTCTTGCAGTTGTATCATTAATTCCTTCATTTCTACTGGCGCCATACGGTATGGGGCTTTCAAAATTGGTGTCGTTCTCAGTGCTAAGTCTATTACGAATTCGATTTCTCTGTCTGGCAGAAGACCAGGCAGATTGTCCAGAAATACATCTTGAAATTCATTCACTACGGATATATCTTTAATTTCTTCTCCCTTTTTTCGAGTATCTACAATGTAAGCTAAATAACCTACACATCCTTTCCTTAACAATTTCTTGGCCTGCATCATCGTAAGGTAACATGATTGCTTAAGCGATGAGCTACCATAAAACACTACCTTAGACTTACTCGGAGTCTGAAGGTTCACACATTTGTTCTGACAGTCAATTATTAAAGCATGGTTGTACAACCAATCCATTCCCAGTATTACGTTAAATTCTCCCAATCTAATTGGAATCAAGTCTACGTTCAGTTCAAGATCTCTAATGTTTGCGCGATAATTTCGATAAGCATATTCTACAGGGATTACTTCCTTATTCGCAACTTCTATGTTCAAGGGATCTTCTAATCGTTCTCGGGATGTGTTAAGTTTACTAGCAAATTCTTCAGATACAAAAGAACAGGTGGCACCCAAATCAAATAATACATATACATTTATATCATTGATTGGGATTATACCTGACACCACGTTCTTCGCAGCCACTGCGTCCTGGACGGTCATGTTAAAGGTCCTAGCAGTTGGGCGGTTGGATTGTGCCGGTCCGCCGATCATCAGTTTGTTTCCCCCTTGTTGGCTGCTACCTCCGCCACTTCCCTTTTTTGGGCAATCCTTGATCCGGTGCTCCGTTGAGCCACATACAAAACATCCTTGGTTCTTTTTCGACTTCGAGCAGTTGGGTGAAATGTGCCCCTCCTGACCGCAGTTGTAGCAAGTGCCGCGTCCCTTCCAGCGCTCACCTTGGTGATTCTTTCCACATTTTGGGCATCCCTCAGCCCTCTTCTTGAAACCTCCACGAAAATTTCCCAACTGATTGTTGTTGTTTTTGTTGTTATTGTCCCACTTCCTTTTTCTTAAGTTACTTCCTCCACTACTGCTTCCTCCTCCGCTGTTTTCTCCTCCGGTATTCTTTCCTTTATTCTCCTTGTTGTACAGACTTAAGGCCTCACTGCCACCTTCCGCAATGATTGCCTTTTCTAGCAATGTCGCAAAGGAATCAATTCGAAGAACTGATACCTTGTTAAACAGCCAAGGCTTTAGTCCTTGCTCGAAACGCCTCGCCTTTCTTTCCTCATCTCCAACTTGGTGTTCTGCAAATCGCGCTAGTTCATTAAACTTAGCTGCGTACTGCGCCACCGTCATATCACCTTGTTTTAACTCTAAAAACTTAACCTCCATCCTATTCTTCATGCTTTTCGGAAGTAATTCTCAAAAAATAGAGTCTTGAATCTATCCCATGTTATCGTCCCTTCTCTAGCTCTCTGCTGATTCGCCTCCCACCAGTAGTTCGCTTCGCCTCTCATCATGTATGTAGCAAATACCGTCTTCTGGTCTTCACCCACGCGAGCTATAGTGAAAGCCTTCTCGATCTCCTTGATCTAGGTTTGGGCAATGATCGGGTCGGTAGTACCCTCAAACTCTGGGGGTCTTACACTCCTAAAGTCTTTGAAGTTAGTTACTGAAACAGCTTGAGGGTTGGGGTGAACGGGTTCGTTGTTTCTTCCCCTTAGAGCTTCTCCTAACAAGTCTACTAACTTTTGGATCGGGTCTACTTGTTCCCTTTCATTGTTAACTGATTCCTCAGGTGCAGTTAATCTACGCCTGGGCGGCATTATCTGCATCATAAATTTTCATTTTATTATTACTCAGTAATATTACTTAAGTCTTTCTTTTATACTAAAAAGAATTATAACACGTTTCTGAAATAAGCTTCATTTATATTCATATGCCAAATCATTTCATTACATGATTTTTCCTAGTATATTTCTATAAATGCCATCACATATCCCCTAATATCCCAAAAGACGGGGAACACAACATACTACCCCTCTAACATAAGCCTACTCGGGGTTTACATCACTGTCCCATATCTTACACAAAAGATTGGGATTACATCACAGTATATACATCACATAACGTAAATACTACTAAACTACTACTAGTCTAGCTAAGGGTCTCATCCCATCATCCCACGCTCCACAGCGCTCTTGTACTTGATCTGTGCTATATATACTATCAGCTCTCGGCTCAAAGTATGTAGTGTCTGTCCCTGCTTCGCTGGGTAGTGGTATACACCATCGATCACCCTCTCGAAAGCCGAACGAAACACATACCCCATCTTGTTCATCTTCCTCTTCTTACATCTGACCTCATCCTCTAGGTCGTCAGCTCTATTGTTAGCCGCTTCCCACTTCTCGTCGAAGTGTATCCTTTCCATAACCTCCAACTCTAGCTGAGTACGGAGTGCTTCCTTCTCGGTCTTCTCACTCAGCTCCCTCTGTTCAACTTCTTCTAACTTTCCTGCCAAGTTTACATTTCTAGATACCGACTTGTGGAATAAGGCTTCCATCTGGATCCCTGCCTCTCTGCGGTATGCAATCTCCACCTCTAACTCCTGCATGGCCTACTTCCTCTGATGGTCCTCGTCCCTCAGCTTCTGGAACTCAGACTCTCTCTCTTGGGACTCATCCTCCAGCTCCTGAACTCTGCAGTCCAACTCTAGAATACGCTCCTCGTACTCTCCCAGCATATGCTCCTCCAGATTAGGCTCGTAGGAGTCCTCCATGGGCTCCTCCTCGGTAGGCTCGTCCTCAACAGGATCGTCCTCCTCTGGATCAAACTCCACCTCAATCTCATCCTCGTCGTCAGACTCGGATGGTGCAACTACCTGCACATGCACAACCTCTAAAGGTGCCTCATATACTACGTGTATATCTCTGGGCTCCTCCTCGGCGACTCTACTAGGTACTCCTGTGTCTACCATCCTACAATCATAAACATAAGACAAACAAACGTAACTCCATTAGAATGTTAAATAAAATATAAGTTCATTGTATAGAATAAAGTTACATTTCATAACACACTAAGTCTCTCTCTAGGGAAAAACTCTATGTGAGTTCTATCCCTTTCTAACTTCTAAGTTCTCCTAAGTTATAATCTAAGGACACTCGCTCCTAAGGTTTATAACTACAGTTTTGATACCAACCTATGACGCCCCAAAATTCGGACCGCCACTGGTCTCTCGAATTCGGTTCGTCATGTTCTAACAATCTAACAATAATAACTAGAATCACACAATCATAGCAGATAATCTAGAATAATATACAATGATTTATTATAATTATTCACCCAAGTCTCTCAACCTGCAGTACTTAATAAATTACATAATAATATCCAATAACGACTTATTACATAATCTAACTTAAGCTTAAACATAGTTCTGAAATAGTCTTAATACAACACCAAAAATTTTAAACATAAAAGGGACAAGCTAGTTGGTAGCCTTGCCCTTACCCTTATCGACGCGCGAAGGTCTACCCTGTTCTGCCTTAACTGAAATATTTTTAGGGAAAAGCAAGAATGAGCATAAATTGCCTAGTAAGTAATATACGAAAAGGGTAAAGAATTTTATGAGTTTGAAATACCAAGATATAATCTCAATGATAATCCAGAAGAATATTTTCATGAATAACGAGTATCAACAATTCTCAAATCAAATCCTTGGAATATGAAATGATAGCTCAATATAGATCAACAGATATAAAAGAATTCAAAGGCAATCAACGTATCCAACTAGATAAAATAATTTATAATGAGCAGTCACTAAAGACTATTGAACATCTACTAGAATTATCAATATTAAACTGATAACCCAAAGAAATAAGTATAATAGATGATCAGTCTACAATACTCTATATTATGCATAACACCACAGTAATTTTCACGCGTGTGTTAGGGCTTCCAATAATATACACTCCCCTTACCATAAGGGTTGTTCAACTCAGTTTTCAAGATTTCCGCACCAGTCAATTGGTTTGGATAGTTTTCTAAACATGCATATAGTCTAGCCGAATCAAATGGCATAGACACTTTCATGATATTCAAGAGCAATACCAAGTTCAACATGAATATTAGCTTTCATAAGACTCAAATGGAATAAAAGTTTATTCAATAAGCATACTAACTCAATTTAAACGAGTAAGTAAGAAAACTTGCTTACAATATTCCTTGAATAAAGTAAATATAAGGATAGGATACTTTCACCGTAAAAGAGTGTAAGTTAGAGAACTTGTCTTAAGCGTAGTCTATCCACGTTAAATAAATCAACACTTTCGAATCCTTATCGTAATATAGCTATGTATATATATAATATCCATTAGTCATATAATTTAACATCATACTTTATCTTATATATACAATTAACTTATAAGTTAAGTCTTTAACTTACTATACTATCATACTAATTTACAATCTTGATCAACATAACTCTCATAGTCTTTTATCCTTAATGTTCCTCTTTTCGGGTTAATCAAGTTCACATATCATCATTATCAGATAAGATCACAACCAGTACCAAACACATTTTATTTAGCAATCTATAGAATGGATATGAGGTAACTGCCAAAATCAGATTAGCAAACTGATTCAATTCTGCTTGTAGACCGGCGAAGCTGCGCTATGGCTAAGCCTAGGGGTGGCGCAACTGCGCTGCCCCCTGGCCAAGCCAAGGTTGGGCTGCTGCCTTACAGTTTCTATCCGACACGCAAACATATAACACAACATAGCATATAAACATTTTAAAGGTCCTTCCATGCTTGTACAACCCTTCCAAGTTTAATCATGCATGATATAGTTTCTAAGTTAATACCTTTAATAACTTAAGGCCATTCAAGGTCATGAAATCGAAAAGTCTAACATGTTCACCTTTAAAACACATAAGATATTCATATAACTCGTGTTAGGCATGTTCATGTGCATCCCTATCACATACATGTAACTAGCATCGTTATCGGTTTGAAAACATGCTTCATTTATGCTTAACTTGATTTCATGACATCTAACATGGTTGGCATACATGTATGATACATTAGTGTGGTTAAGAGCTCTATCAAACATGTCCATAAATATCAGAATTTAAATCTCAATATAACATGTCAAGGTTCACGCTCAACACTTATACTTCCGTTAGTAGCATTCACTATTACGGTTTAACATGTTCATGTTATATATATATACATATGTTAACATGTCCGTCATGCATTTCTAGGCCATATAAACATACTTGCAAAAATTAGAATGCATATATGATACCTACATGCCAAGGTTCACCTTTAAAACTTATATTTTCGTTAGAAATGCTCACTAGCGAGGTCCGTATGTTCACATTACATTATGAAACATATATACACCAATTAACATACTTTTCATGCCTTTCTAGGTCATACTAACATGCTCGCAAAATCAGTACACCAAGAGGATACACAATGTCAAAGTTCCCTTTTTAAAGTTCTAAGTTCCTTTTGAAAATTTCGCTTCTCATCAATCATTCATGCAAACATAATAGAACATGCTCATTTTAGTTCTACGTACTCATATATATAGGTTACTCATGCTAGCATGCTTGTCTAAGTTGTAGTAATCAATTAACACTTAGCAGATTTCTAACATAATCAGGAAACTGACTCCAGAGGCTAGCGCATCTGCGCTGCGCCTCAATAATAAAGCGGCGCAGCTGCGCCGTGCCTAGTCTGTTCCAGAGTTTTTCTTACTTTGGCAGAACGCAGGCCAATCCCCAAAATTTCTTCACGAAATTGATTGCAATTACGCCACATTGTATACTAACATGCTTATTAGTTCATATAACACTTAAACAAGCATTCTATAATCCAATTACAATCTAATTCAACATGGTCAAGAATTTGAAATTTACAGAATGAAGAAATGGAGAGCATGAACTTGCTGCTAATTATACCTTTGATTAGAGCTTGCTGCAAATTGATTCCTCTCTCAACTGATTATCTCTCTCTATATATATACCTCAGTGAACTAGCACTACTTCACTTAATAGAATTCTTAGCCAAATGAAATGTGAAGGAGGGATGCTTTATTTATAGGAAAACCAAAACATAGTCCCTAACTTTGTTCTCCAAATAAAACCAACGGGAATGTTAGTTTACATGGTGGTTAAGAAGAAGTTGGTAGATGGTTGGTGAAATCAATCATGAATCCCACTCCCTCATTGATCATTGCTATGATTTTGCTGAGTTTGAGGAGAAGAGTAGGCTTAGACTTGCAAGCTGTATACGTGAAGGGAATGAAATGTGACTCTTATTGAGGGACAAGCCAATACATCTCAACACTTGGTAACATGAAGTGTAGTAATACATAGGCTATGTATATTTACATACTATGTATACATGGGTTATAATTTAATGTCATAAGGTAGTTCAAATAGATAATACTTTAATGTAGTAAATGTAATTTCCACACATATAATCCATGTACATTTTATCATACCGATATAATTTAATCGGATATTATCACATTATATTATCTCATCTATTATTCAATTAAAAGATATTGAAATATTCATTAATCAACAATTGTTTACAATATAATCATGATGTATTAATTTAATGTTCACATACTTACATTGTCACACAACCTCATGATGTATTCTTATAACTTATTAAATCTTAATATATAGTCCTCTTATATAGTATAGTCACACATGAATGTCACATTGCATTATATAATATAGTTGTATCCCATATACTTTATATGCTTAATTATCACATACTTGCACATAACAATTAATTAAGTAATTATTATATTAATTATCCATTTACTCTATTAACCGGTTATTAACAATTATTAACAATATTATACGATTAATTATCGCATTTCTCAAAAATTAAATAAATATAATTCTTATTATATTTATAAACAATTTACTCATTATTATATTTCTCACAATAGCAATTTAACAATTAATATAGATTAATTGCTCACTTAATAATTCCGTCATCCTTGAATTAACTCATCATTGTCTCTATTCTCGTACCACACAAGACATTTCAACGAGCTTATCATAAACTCCACATTCTTCTCAATTATTATAATTTTAATTTGAATTCATTCAAATTAACTCATCTCATAACACATAAATATTTATATTCAAATAAATATTCGACTTTTATTAATATCAATATAAATCTTTATTCGCGAAAATTCTCGGGTATTACAGAGTATACCTCTGCTAAATCAGTTTGCTAATGCTTGCCAAATTGGACTTTCTTCAATCTCAGAATCTCACCACTAATATATGTATTCACTCTCAATTCACTCTATAGCAACTTAGAATTATCTCAGCAAATGTAATGAGAAGGAGAGAGGCTATATTTATAAAGAATTCAATATACAGACAATGCATTTCCACTCCAATTCAAACCAATGGGATGAAGAATTGCCTGAAGGTTAATGGAGAGTTGTTGGTTAGTTGGTGATTTCCACTATTGAGCCCACTCCCCTCTGATCATTTACTATATTGCTGAGTTTGAGAAGAAGAAATAGAGTAGACTAGCCTTTCGCTTGTACACGTGAGGAAGAGAATGGCCACTCATTATGGGACAGGGCTTAATAAAGTTCAGCATTTGGCAAATGAAGTAATATTAACACTTAGGTTATATTATATACACTTAGGTATATATGTATACTTAGGTATTAAATTCAATTAGAGTTACAATATAGTTCTAATGGGGAAACAATATTACAATGTAGTAAGTTGGGGTACATATATATATATATATCAATATATAATCCATGTACATTTCATTAATACCGAATATAATTCAATTGGGTATTATCGTCACTACATTATTTCAATTAAATTATTGAAATCATTATTAAGTCTCAATTGTTTACTTAGTTTATTATAATATTAATAAGGTACATATTAATATTCTCACACATCACTTAATGTCACATAAGCATTATTATTATGCAACTCACACCATTTAATCAATCTTAATATATAGTTCTTATATATTATATGAAATCACATGTTAGTGTCACATCTCTTCATACACTAGATGTAGGCACTTTAATATACAATCACCTATTACATAATATGACACTTCACAATTAATTGAGTAATCATTATATTAATTATTTATTTACTCTTTTAACCAGTTATTATTCATAACAATAATTATTAACATTATTATACGATTAACTATCACATGCCTCGCACACAACAATTAATCGAGTAAATATATTTCTTATTATATTTATTAATAATTTACTCGCTAATGTTTTATTATTCACAATCACAATTACTCAACATTAATAATTACTCATTAATATTCTATTACTCACAATAATAATTAATTAATAATATAATATTAATTAATAAATTACTTATTCATTCATCTTTTAATTAATGAAATCATCATAATTCTCGTTATTGCGCCACACAAGGCGTTCTTCGAGTTTATCATAAACTCCACATTTTTCTCAATTATTATATATTCAATTTGAAGTAATTGAGTTAACTCATCTCATGACACATAAATATTTATATTCAAATAAATATTCAACTTTCATTAATTTATTCATTAATAATATTCAGAAATTCTCGGGTATTACATGACTTACCCTTATTGTAGAATAAATGTTATTTATTTAAATGAATTATTAGTTTAATTTACTTATTTAAATAATATTCGAATTGTTCTAATTGATTTATTCAAAACTGGTTTAATATGGAGAACCTAAAGGATCACACCATAAAGGGAAGAATATTTATTAAAGAAACTAATGGCATAATCGTAATAATAAGTTAAGTATATTTAATTTAATCTATGGTGATAGAATAAATTAAATAGCTTAATATTTATTATTTAATATTTTAAAAATATTAAATATAAATTAATAAGAGGAGACTTATTATTATTATTACTATTATTATTATTTAATTCCTAAAGGAGTTTGAGAATTAATTAATAAGATACTCTCATATATATATATATATATATAGTCCTAATAAGATTAGGAGGCTAATTAATTAAAAGAGTTTAATTATTCTCAATAGGATTGAGAAGCCTAATTAATTAAAAGAGTTTAATTAATTAATATGAAACCCTAATCCTAAATAGTTTTGGATTGTTGCCTATATCTATAAATAAGAAAGTTTTATTATGGAACAAAGTTACACACTTTATTCCAAGAGTTGGGAGAGTACACATTTTTTGTGGAGATAGAAACTAGGGTTTTGCCAAACACCATTCTTCTTGAATTCTTGTTCTTTCTTGATGGATCACCTCTAGAGGCCAAACACTTGGGTGGCTAACGTTGATCAAAGGAAGGAATCAACCCGGTGGATTCAAGTAAAATGCGAAAAGGATTTGGAGTTGAACTCGTACCTGAAAAAGGTGGAATCTTCAAGAATATGAATCTAATATCCATCTATTTCTTTTAATTAATATATGTGCATAAAGGATGATCCGGGTATAAGATTTGTAAAATTTTAAAACTCTGATTTACCATGCTTCCACTTATTTTATGCAATTTATTGCGTTCATGAATCTTACAAACCTAACAATAAGAATTAAGAATGACTCATCTTTATTTATTTTATATTAAGAAATATCGATAAATATTTGGACAAAATTGAATTGCGACAAACGTAAACATATATACGAAAGTCTATGCGATAAAATTAATTAGGATGAAAAATCATTCTTAATTTCTACATATCCCATGTATACATATATTTCACAATTTAACATCGTTATAGTTTTATCGACATATAAATTATTTTATTTTTTGTATTGATGACGAAAAATTAATGTTGATATTAGATATTTATAGGGGATGAAGATATAAGGTAGTTAAAAATAATGATGTAGACACTCGAAAATTTATTTTCCTGTTACTAACTACGCAGGAGAGTAAAAATAACTTTTTACACTCCGGCAACAACCCCAAAAAACTACAACCACAATCAAACCCCGGAGCCAACCCCGTGGGACATCAAATCAATCCTTAGAGACAACTCTGAGGAAAGACAGAATCAACAACAGTCAAACCTCGGAGACAACACTAAGGAAAGACAGCTACAACCACATCAACCCTGGAGATATGCCCGAGAGGGCTAAGATGGAATGTTGACAACACAACATAAATAAATTATCATCCAGCTGTGGATAAGGTCACAAGAGCCACAACAAAAATCTCGAGTGCAAACTGCGCAAGACAACTCAACGGACTGCTTACGAAGACTTGAAGATGCTATTCTAGTCATGGACCTATCTTCCTGGAGTCAGAAAAGGTCAAGCTCTATGTCATTTTGTAGCTCTTGGAAAGAGCTTTCTGGAATGGTATGGCACACTTCCATAGGATTCTCGAATTGCAAGATATGAAGGTTTCAGTAGACTGCACGTCGATCAAGGGAACAGACATTGAGGCGACAGGGCCCACTAGGCCCAGCCGTAGGTCCACTTGTGGCTGCCGCATGTCTACCTGCGGCTGGGCGGGTCTATATATATTAGACCCCCCAGCTCAAAAAGGAAGGGAAAAGAGAGAAAAAAAAAGATTCTAGAGAGAGAAGTTCGAGCTTCTAAGTGAGAAATGGAGCATTTTTTCATCTTAAACTCTGTAAATCTCAATTATAAACACTTATATACATATAAACTTTGATATATCAGGTTTTAACTGGTTGCAATCAATTTTTAAAGCGCAAAAAGCTTTTCATTTGCAGTTCTCGCGCCATTTTGTAAGACCTCTTCAGATATGTGCTTGTTTACGGCTTCAATACATACATAAGTGCTGTATATAGTTAGATCTTGCTTGGTTGCGGTTAGATCTTAGTTTTAACCATTCATTTTGTGAAAATAGTCAATATTTGAAGTGTATTGACTATATCTATGCTAGATCTGGCCAGATCTAGCTTTTAACCGGTTCAAAAGTTGTAAAACTTAAACCTTTTGAGCTAGACTAGCTAGGATCTAGATAAATCAAGTTTACTTTCTAGTTTATAAATATATGGCAACCACGTGATCCTAGACCTGTATCTAGAGGAAACGGAAAGCTTATTTGCTTGCGTACAAGGTTTTGATCAATAAATCAAATTATACACCTCTTGTTAAGCCTAATTAATTACTTCGGATTTCTAGCTAAGAGCACGAAGGTAAAACATGGCTATCTTTCAATATACAATTCCCAAATCACATAAAATCCATAAAATAGATAGAATTCATATAAACATCAATATTACCTAACTCACTATATTTCTATGCGACTTACAAGTAATATCGATTTAAGTGCAAGCTCTCTCAATTGACTACACATGGTAAGCCGGTATATGTCTATCCGGATTACGAATCACAAAATCTATCACATGCAAATTTCATGAACACATGCTAACATGGTCATATCTGAATTTTTACTTCCTCTTTCAATTCCATACAAATTATTAAGGTAGATGGTGATCAAGCATATAAAAAATAAACTCAACCATGCTGGTACATAATCAATCACACATAACAAAGAGGCATAGAGATCTGAACTAAGCAATAAGCTCCATTAGAATCCCATATTGGTGATTAGTTCATCACTGAAGTAATAACCATTATGGGATTTTGGCCAAGCATTGAAAGTATAATAGGAAAGCAAAGAGAGCTAAAAGAGTAAGCAATTGCAAATATGATAACTCAGCCTCCAAATTAAACCTTCAGATCCAAGTTCAAAATCATAATCAAACCCAATTCAAAACCCTAAGTAAGTAAAAATCTACTAAAAGCAAAGAGAAGCTAAAATAGTAAACTATAGCTAAGAACTCTCTCTAGCTCTTTAAAACCCGAGCAATGGAAAAAAACGATTGAATAAATGTCTCGTAACTAGCAAATACACCCTTTTAAGGAAAATAAGCTACAACAAATTTTAAGTGAAAAGTCAACATTTTTTAGTAGTTGACTGGTGCGGCCGCGCCACCCCGTAGGTCATTTGGGGCACGGGCGCGCTGATCTGCAGACTGGTTTCCTCCTGGCGTGGGCGCGCCACTTTGACCCTTCATGCTAGCGCTGCGACGCTATGCTGTATTTCTGCCTTCTGCTTGCTGGTGCATTGTTGCTACCTTGGTCCTTCACTAGCCTTCACTTGCCTTCATTTCCTACTGATCTGAGGCCATTTGCACAAGCCATAAGCCATCTCCACATGCCAATTCCACCTTTAGTCCACTAAAAGCTCTCCACCTTGCCTTCTATCCATTTCCATGCCAATTCAATACCATTGCTTGCCATTTGAGTTTCCTTAATGCAACCTATAAAACAAAGATAAAGAGCATAAAAAGATACTAAAATACTTAAGATTAAGCCATAATTCTAGCAAGTTGATAGCCAATAAGTAGGTATAAAACCTACTTTCAAATACCCCTAAACTTGAACTATTGCTTGCTCTCAAGCAACAAACACAAATGCGAACTACATGCTATGCAACTATAATACTATGAAAATGAATCCGAAAATTTCAGCCCTGTTATGAATTTCAATAAGATGTGGCTCAGAGAAATATCAAGAGCTATGAACAAAGCATCAAACTAAGCTAAAGTCATAAGGACATACAATTCAAAAATCACAACCTGTTGCTAAGATGTAGTGTGTGTGTGCTATATTCACAAATAAGCTTGATAAAGGCACAAATTCCACATGCTATACTTCTAAGGAAGAAAATTGAGGTTTTAAGTCAAGAACTTTGCACATATATGAAATAAAAACCCATCCAACACATCAATACAAGCTAAGGTTCAACAAAGGGTTTATTATGCTTTTATTCATACACAAAGGCGATATTCGCACTTTTCCGTGGTTACACTCGACTGTGCAATGCCAAGCCCTCTTAGGCTTTTCAATGATACCCATTTAACGAGCTTTCGACCAACGACTCCCAAACCATAAGGCTTTAGGGCGCTGGGTGTAAAGACAATCCCCTAGGGCGTACTTGCTCGAGTATCAAAGGCCACAAGACTTAGCTAGCCAAGATGTTTATTCTATTTTTTTTTTCTTTTTCTCAATTTATTTTATTTTTTTCTTTTTCTTTTTAGCATGCATACCCAATGTTTTCCCCCAAACTTGAATTTCTATGTTATTATGGTCATTACTCATTTTCTACACAATTCTATCATTAAAAACAAAATTTTCCCCTCAGAAGACAAGCATGTGCTAATCTTACCAACAAGCAAATAATAACAATGTCGTGCTATCCGGTAACATCAAAGCAACAAACATAGATTACAACATGTATGAAATTATAACTAAGCTTAAGTTATCAACTGAGTTCAAAAATCTATCACATTTCAATATCATCATCGGCCATACTGGAATTCAACAGACTAAAACATGGGATTTTGCTATGCAATGCAACTAAACACATACTAAATAAACAAAAGAAAAGAAAACTAAAAAAAAATTCATGCAAAATTTAACTAATACAATACTAAAATGCACTACTATGCAACCTAAACATGCAATAAAACTATATGCAACTAACTATATGCAAAACTAAAAACTACAACCCAATACCCCCAAACTTAAAATTTTCATTGTCCTCAATGGAGATAAAGGGTAAGGAAACTCCCCTATGTATCGGCATGGCCACCCGACTCGGGTGGTGAATCTGGCGGCGAATAGGGCATGGCAAAATCGAAGACAGGCCACTCCAGAACTGTCCCTTGCCGAGCAAAAGCCTTAGCAAGTGCATGAGATAGTCCATCGGCAAATGCTATGAAGTTGCCATGCAGCGCGTCCATCCTTGCCTCCAATCTCCTCATTCGGCGATCCTGATTCGCTGTACTGGCTGGAGGAGGAGCGGCTACCTCTGCTGGCTGTAGTGGAGGCACCGGTGGAGGAGTGGGTAGAATGAATCCTTTGCCCAGCGGGTGTGCCGTGCCACCAGCCCAATCTTCAAATTTCAACTTGGTCAAGTCCACAGTATCCTCGGCTTGGCTACTGTGAGAAGGCGATTCCAGAGTGCATGAGCAAGCTCTCTTTGGACCCATGATGACTGTAAAAATTCCCTTACAAACCCTAATTTATGAAAATTAAACCCCCAAACTTGTACTCTGCAATCTGATTGCACAAACCCTAAATTGTGTGAACAATTCTCCCAATTCTTAATCTCTAAAAACCTGTATCTGCAAACCCTAATTCTAAGGGAATTTGGATTGGATTGATGGTATGGAAGTGGAGGCTAGGGCTTGTATATAGAATCAAAGAGAGAGTTTGTATATGAGAATGGGAAAGAGGGGTTTAAATAGTATTGTAATGTGATTTTCGCTAGTTTTTTTGAGAGGGAGATAAAATGGGATTAGAATGCTCGAACGTTTTGTTCTGACAGAGAGTGTTTATGTTTTGAGAGGATGGGTCGGTCAAATAGATATAACGTTAAGGCTGAAGTCAGATTTTTAAAACTTAAAAATTGGCAGTTTTCTGAGGACGGGTGCGGGAGTGCCAGGTTTGGCCTTGATGAGGGCGCTACCGCGCAGATCAAAGCTGCTCTATGGTCTGGGTATTAGCGTTGGCGCGCAACATTTTGCCTTGAGGCTGGCGCGGGCGCGCTGCCCTGAGCCCATCAATGAATTATTTTGCAGCAGTGAAGAACAAACAGCAAACTGACATGCATTTATTTCCTGCACAAATAGCACTAAAAAATGAGATATAAATGATTCCATACTCAAAATTTAAACCATGTAAGATATATGTATGTACCCTCAAAAATGCTATATATGTGAATCCTTTCTAAAATATATGCAATATGCTCCTAACTAAAAATTGTTCAAAATTTTCATGATTTTTAGAATTAAACAGGGGGAAGGGAAATATAGAGACATGTAACCAAAATTAAATGAGAGGGAGAAGAGAGATGATGGGGTGTCTCCCATCGAGCACTTGTTTATAGTCAATTAGCTCGACTCTGTCTGAACTAGTTATATAGTGGAAAGGATCGAGGTGACTTTCTGTCGATCTAATTCGCCCCTATAGTAGTGCTTCAACCTCTGTCCATTCACTTTAAACGGTTTGTCCGAGTGTTGATTGAAAATCTCGACTGCACCATGTGGAAACACGGTTTTCACCGTGAAAGGACCCGACCATCGTGGTTTGAGTTTTCCAGGAAAGAGTCTAAGATGAGAGTTAAACAACAATACTATTTTCCCTGGCTCAAATTTCCTTTTTATGATTTTACGGTCGTGCCACCTTTTTAATTTTTCCTTGTACAACTTTGAGTTTTTGTAAGCTTGCAGTTTGAATTCGTCTAGCTCATTTAATTGGAGAAGGCGCTTGTCCCCTGCAGCTTCCAAGTCAAAGTTCAACTTTTTTATGGCCCAGTAGGCTTTGTTCTCATGTTCTACGGAAAGGTGGCAAGCTTTCTTATATACTAGTTGATACGGTGACATACCCAATGGTGTCTTGTACGCAGTCCTGTATGCCCATACTACATTATCGAGTTTAAAGGACCAATCTTTCCTCGTGGGATTTACAATTTTCTCTAAGAATCTTTTCACCTCACGATTGGACACCTCAGCTTGGCCGTTCATTTGGGGATGGTGAGCCGTGGCGACACGGTGATTCACCCCATACTTGGCCAATAGTGCAGTAAACTGTCAATTGTAGAAATGGGTGCCTTCATCACTTATGATAGCCCGAGGAGTCCCAAATATTGTGAATATACTCCTTTGAAGAAATCGTAAGACCACCCTAGCATCATTTGTTGGTAAGGCTGCTACTTCCACCCACTTGGACATATAGTCCACTACCAGTAGGATATACAAATTTTTGCACGATGAAACAAACGACCCCATGAAGTCTATCCCCCAGACGTCAAATATCTCAACCTCTAGGATCATATTCAAACGCATCTCATTTTGTTTGGATATATTACCTACACTCTGACACCAGTCACATTTTTGTACGAAGTTGTAAGCATCTTTAAAGAGAGTTGGCCAATAAAATCCTGCCTGAAGCACTTTGGCAGCTGTTATCTCGCCCCCATAGTGTCCTCTATAGACTAATAAATGGCAATCCTGAAGTATGCTGTCCGTCTCACTATCTGGGATGCACCTTCTGATCATTCTATCTGCACACTGCTTAAACAGATAAGGCTCGTCCCAAATATACCATTTAACATCATGTAAAAACTTCTTCTTCTAGGGTCTAGTCAAATCAGAAGGGATAATGTTGCTCACTACAAAGTTTGCAAAGTCCACAAACCATATCATTTTGCCTTGCACCACAAACAACTGTTCGTCCGGGAAGGACTCATTAATCATCACTTTATCATTCGTGTCCTTTCCTGAGTTTTTCAATAGGGATATGTGGTCAGCCACTTGGTTTTTGGTCACCTTTCTGTCTTCGATTTCCAAATCAAACTCTTGGAGAAGAAGTATCCATCGAATAAGACGGGGCTTTGCATCTTTCTTAGATATCAGGTATTAGATTGCAGCATGATCGGTGTATAGGACAACTCTTGTGCCAATCAGATAAGAACGGAATTTATCAAATGCATATACCACCGCTAGAAGCTCCTTCTCTGTGGTAGTGTAATTCAGTTGGGCATTCGTCAGGGTCTTACTGGCATAATAGATGACATGAAAAACCTTGTCCATGTGTTGCCCTAAGATAACTCCCACAGTGAAATCACTCGCATCACACATCAGTTTAAACGGAAGAGACCATTCAGGAGCTGTGATAATGGGTGCCGTAGTCAATCTTTTCTTTAAGTGCTCAAAAGCGGCTAAACATTCCTCGTCGAATCTAAACAGGACATCTTTATCAAGCAAACTGCATAGTGGCTTTGTGATCTTTGAGAAGTCCTTTATGAATAGGCGATAGAACCCCGCATGACCAAGGAAACTACAGACCCCTTTCACAGAAGTTGGTGGCGGTAAGCTCTCAATAGTCTCCAGCTTTTCTCTTTCCACCTCTAATCCTTTCCCTGAAACTTTACGCCCTAGGATTGGTCTCAACACACCTCTTTAATACCATAACCAGATTCTCCAAGCATATGTCAAAAGAGTCTCCAAAGACTGAGAAGTCGTCCATGAAAACTTCCATATTTTGCTCAACCATATCGGAGAATATTGCCATCACACATCTCTGGAATGTGGCCGGAGCGTTGCATAATCCGAAAGACATCCTCCTGAATGCAAAAGAACCATATGGGCACGTGAAGGTAGTCTTCTCCTGATCTTCTAGGGCTATAACTATCTAGTTATACCCCGAATAACCATCCAAGAGGCAGTAGTAGTCATGTTCCACTAACCTATCCAACATTTGGTCAATGAACGGGAGAGGGAAATGGTCCTTTCTTGTCGCTTTGTTTAGTCTGCGATAATTCATACAGACCCTCCCCCAGTGACTATTTTAGTAAGTATTAGTTCATTGTTTTCATTGGACACTACTGTTATGCTCCCCTTCTTCGGAACGCATTGCACCGGGCTCACCCATGAGCTGTCAGAGATTGGGTATATGATCCCGGCATCCAACCACTTTAGGATTTCTTTCTTGATGACCTCTTTCATTATAGGATTCAATCTCCTCTGTTGCTCCACTATCGACTTACTGTCATCCTCCAGGTGTATCTTATGCATACAGATTCAGGGGCTGATCCCCTTTATGTCCGCTATGGTCCACCCAATAGCTAACTTGAATTTTTGCAGCACTCGCAGCAGTTTACTTTACTGATAAGATGTTAGTGCAGCAGCAATTATAACAGGAAACTTTAAAGATTCACCTAAAAATACGTACCTTAGATGATTCGGAAGAGGTTTAAAGTCAAGAGTGGGAGACATCTCAAGAGAAGGCTTAAGTCGCTCCGATGTCTCCCCTGTATGTCCGAGTGGATCAGTAGGAATCTTAAATTTTCTCATATGTGGCACTGTGTTCAGAATTTGTACATACTCAACAACATCTGTATCCTCCATGTCAGAATCTCCCAGCAATGCACTCTCTAAAGGATCCATGCTCATCACTTGCTCATCTTCTTCATACAGTACCCTGTTGACAACATCAACCTGGAAACACTCTTCTTCATCAGTGGGGAACTTCATAGCTTTGAAGACATTAAATGTAACCTCTTGGTCTTGAACTCTCATTGTCAGTTCTCCCTTCTGTACGTCTATGAGTGTTATCCCAGTAGCTAGAAAAGGTCTCCCAAGAATGATCGGTATGTCTTTGTCCTTTTTGTAGTCCATAATAATAAAGTAGACAGGGAAGATAAACTTGTCCACTTTCACCAAGACATCTTCTACGATACCCCTTGAGTGTGTGATGGACCTATCGGCAAGCTGCAATGATATGTTTGTCGGCTTAGGAGCCGACAATCCCAACTGTGTGAATACCGATAGAGGCATCAGATTTATACTTGCCCCCAAGTCACATAAACACTTACTGAAGGACAATCTCCCAATGGAGCAAGGTATCATAAAACTGCCTGGATCTTTGAGCTTTCGAGGTTGTTTTTGTTGCAATATTGCACTGCATTCTTATGTTAAGCCAACTGTTTCATAATCCTCTAGCTTCTTCTTCTTCGACAGAATGTCTTTCATAAACTTCGCATAGCTTGGCATTTGTTCCAAAGCTTCTGCGAAAGGAATGTTAATCTGTAGTTTCTTAAACACCTCCAAGAACTTAGAGAACTGTTTGTCTAATTTTTTTTTTCTGAAGTCTCTGAGGGTATGGTGTACGAGGGTACACAACTGGTGGTGTAGCATTGGTTTTCTCAACTTTATCATGCTTCTCTACCTCTACTGCTTTATCACCATCATTTTCCTCATTCAAAACCACTTCAGATTTTTCTGCATATGGGCGCTCCCGAGCCATGTTCTCTTCGTTTTGGGGCGCGGCCGCGCCAGGCTCCAGTCCTGCAGTCTGCTTCCCAGACCTCAATGTGAGAGCTTGACATTGTTACTTTCCATCCCGTTTTCCTGGATTTGCTTCAGTATTGCATGGTAGAACCCCTTGTGGTCTGTTAGTTAACATATTGGCCATCTGGCCCATTTGATTCTCCAATGTTTTTACAGCCACCGCTTGGCTCTTTAACATCAACATGAGCTCTTCCATTTCAATTTTCTTCTCTGGTTGTGGAGAAGGAGCTGGATGGTGTTGATGTTGTTGTTGATGAAATTCGGGATGATGTGACGGTCTAGGGGCATACTGTTGTTGTGGGTGTTGTGGTTGAGATTGTTGTGCTTCGTATTGTTGTTGAGGTTGGTGTTGTTGTTGAGCACTTTGATTATTACTCCAGCTGAAGTTAGGATGATTTCTATTGTTTGGATGGTACGAGTTTTACAATTGATTCTGTGGCCTTTGGTAGTTACTTACGAATTGAACCGACTCTGCAGTGATAGCACATTGTTTTGTCGGGTGTGATCCCGCACATAACTCACAGACGAAGGCAACTTGCTTAACTTTGTTTGCAGCCATAGAGTCAATTTTCTTCGACATCACCGCCATTTGAGCTGATAATGCTGTGATGGCATCCACATCCAATACTCCAGTAGCTCTTGGTTGAGGCATTCTAGCTGTCGGATTCTAAAAGTCATTTGCCGCCATGGTTTCAATCAATTCATAGGCTTCCTCATAAGTTTTAGCCCATAAAGCTCCTCCTGCGGCAGCATCCATGATAGGCCTAGATTACCATCCCAAACCATTATAGAAAGTATTGATCACCATCCAATCTGGCATCCCGTGGTGAGGCATTTCCGTAGCATCTCCTTATATCTTTCCCAAGCCTCATACAATGATTCTCCTTGTTGTTGCTCAAACTGAGATAGAGCACTCCTCATCTTCGCTGTTTTAGCCATAGGAAAGAACTTTGCTAAAAACATTTGAGCTAAATCCTCTGACGTAGTCACTGATCTTGATGGTAATGAGTGAAGCCAGCTCCTTGCTTTGTCCCTAAAAGTAAATGGAAAGAGTCAAAGCTTCACCGCATCATCCGACACATTGTTGTACTTGAACGTGTCACAAATTTCAATGAAACTCAGAAGATGTTCGTTTGGATCATCGGTAGCCGAACCCCTAAACTAGACTGTGTTCTATACCATCTGAATTGTCCCTGGTTTGATTTCAAAGGTGTTCGCAGCTATCGTTGGCCGAACTATACTCGACTGTAGCTCATTGAAGTTTGGAATAGAGTAATCCTTCAACGCTCTATATTCCTCGGCTGCCATTTGTTCTAGATTTTCAGTGTCCTCTTGTGTGTTACTGTACGTGTATTCGCTCTCCAAACTTTCCCGTTGATGTTATCCTGTCTAGGCACCAAGGCAGAGTTTGTAGATCGAGTGTGCATATACTAACCACAAGTACCTGAAACACAAATAAAAGTAAAATAGAAATGAGATAAGATGTGAATTGTTCAAGCTAGACAAATTTAACTTAAATTGATGTTGATAGTAATAAAAATAACAACTTATCCCCGGTAACGACGCCAAAAACTTGTTAGCTTGTTTCGGTGTTAACAAAACAGACACACACACGTGCAAGTATACACGGTCAACAAGTAATATATGATAAATCAAATATCGTTCCCACGGAGAAAAGCAATTATCTCTAATCTATCATGCAACAACTTTGTAGCTATTTTTGGCTGCTTAAACGAGTGAATAAGATGTGATTTAACTACAAATAACAATTATCAACTAATTAACAAACAATTGATTCAAATTGGAAAGATATGGGATCCTAACTTCACTTAATACATCATCCAGATTATACACATCTTGTTAAGCCTAATTAATTACTTCGGATTACTAGCCAAGAGCACGAAGGTAAAACATGGCTATCTTTCAATATACCGTGCCCAAATCACATAAAATCCACAAAATAGATAGAATTCATATGAACATCAATATTACCTAACTCACTATATTTCTATGCGACTTACAAGTAATTTGATTTAAGTGCAAGCTCTCTCAATTGACTACACATGGTAAGCCGGTATATGTCTATCCGGATTACGAATCACAAAATCTATCACATGCAAATTTCATGAACACATGCTAACATGGCCAAATCTGAATTTGTACTTCCTCTTTCAATTCCATACAAATTATTAAGGTAGATGGTGATCAAGCATCTAAACAATAAACACAACCATGCTAGGCAATCCATACATAATCAATCACACCTAACAAAGAGGCATAGAGATCTAAACTAAGTAATAAGCTCCATTAGAACCCCATAATGGTGATTAGTTCATCACTGAAGTATGAACCATTATGGGATTTTGGTCAAGCATTGTAAGTATAATAGGAAAGCAAAGAGAGCTAAGAGAGTAAGCAATTGCAAATCTGATACTCAGCCTCCAAATTAAACCTTCAGATCCAAGTCTAAAATCACAATCAAACCCAATTCAAAACCCTAAGTGTGAGGACCCATAATTTTAAACAATTAAAATTTTATGAATAATTTTTTTTTTGGAGATTCAATATCAATATTGTGTTGAGTATCTGTGATACGAGTTTGGTAAGATGGTCAAACTGGGTATTGACTGAGAAATATGAGTAGAGATATAGTTAATAGATATTGAAAAACCTTAATTCAGTTGATGAAAATCCTAACCCTAATTACAGATAGAGATTTGATAGTTAATACAGTTATTATAATTGTATCTATGATCGCGTGCGTGTATAGTAAGGGATTAATGATCAAATGTTGACCAAATAAGGTATAACCTTAGTAAACCCTAATAATAGATTAGAATCTCTAATCTGCAGTTAGGAAACCCTAATTTCTTATTTAGAAATCCTAAACCCTAATTTGTAAATCTTAATGGTGATTAGCAAACCCTAATATTATTTATCAAACCCTAAGGGTTAAATTTTAAGGGAAACATAGGAAATGACCGAACTATACTTAAAAATTATGTGAGAAATTATTAGAATACCCTTTTGGAGGTGAAATGACTGAACTACCCTTAAAATTATGAGGGAAATTATTATAATACCTTTTTGGAGGCGAAATGACCAAATTACCCTTAAAAATTATATGTAAAATGACCAAAATACCCTCCAATCCATGTAAACTTAAATCAACCAATCAGAGAAGAGATGATGCAAGCATGATGGAAGCATGACATCAGCATTAAAAAAAATACAAAGATGATGTCATCATGATGATGTCATGATGATGTCACCTGGTGGATATTTTGGAAATGACTATTTTGTCCTAACAGAAAATTATTAATGACTTTTATGTTCTAGGAAGGAAATTTCTAGGAAATTTCCTAAACGTAGTAAAATGACAATTTTGTCCCTAAAGAAATTTGATAATTACCAATATGTCCTGTGAGAAAATTTCCAGAAAATTTTCTTGAGATGACTTAAAGACCATTTTACCCTTTTCTAGTGTTGGTGAAAGACTATTTTACCCTTTGTCTTCATTTAACATACTAGCTAAACAAAACAAAAGAAAGGAAAAAGAAAGAAAAAGAGATATAATTCTCTCTTATCTTTGTCACCCCCACCCCAGAATAGAAGAGGAAGAAGAGAGGGAGGGCTGCCATGGGAAAAGAGAGGGAGAGAAGAAAAGAAGGATAAATAAAAAGGAGGCACTCTAAAGGTATAAAAATCTCCTAAACTAAAAACCTTAGCTAGTGTAATTTGTTTTGTTATGGTTGTTTTAGATCAAATGTTGAGCTTAAGATCTTAAACCATATTTGGGTAGATGTACATGTTTTATGATGTTCCATGTTTAGATAGTACCATTTTAAGAGTTGAAAAGCTTGGAAATCAAAAGAAAACCAAAATAGTTTTCTTGCTCAAAAATCATGAAAATCAGTCCACTTTGAGGCTTTACCATTTAAAATCTATATATTATTTTTGTGATCCGTCAAAGAGGTGAGTTAGATACATGAGTTATCTGTTGAAACCAAGTGGTAGAACTCAAAAATGTTAAGCGAATCAACCGTGGTGTCATTTTTCGTAAAACACTCCTTGCCGACAAAAATCTAGAAAAATTAAATGAGTTTTCTGGCTATTTTTGGTGAAGGTTGTTTCGGATAGTTTTGTTGGTCTGAAAATTCCAGCCTTTTTGTGGTATTATACTATATCAAGTTAACTAGGTCCTGTCCAAAGATGGGGATTTTTCGATGTATAGAAAGGGAGATATGGATTTTACAAGAAAATGTGATTTTAAAAAAAACTGTAATAACTTGGTGAGTTCAACTCAGAAAAATATGAAAATTTTACATTAGGCTCTGTTGAATAATATGTAGCTACCATATAAATTTTAGAATTTTTGGGCAGAAGGATAATTTATGATAAATATTGCTATTTTGGACGATTTTAACCTATTTAAAAATACCAAACGAATTTGGAAAATTGCAAGAAAATTACTTTGTAACTAAAATCTCATATAATGATATTTCCAATAATATAAAAAAATAATAAATTGTTTTGATATTTTTCATGTCTATGAATGAGTTAAGAATAAATGAGAAAATTAAGTTATATTGAGTTATAAAACTTGAAAATGCGATTTTAATAATTAAATAATCATTATATGATATAATAAGACTTTATGGGGGTATTTTGATTAATGTTAATAAAAAGTATATGAATGGCATATTATGCGTGTTAAATAAATTAAATAATAAGAGATAAACAATTAAATTAAATTATTTATAAATGAATAAAATATTATTAATAATATTACTAAGTGATTAAAATATTATTAATAATATTATTAAAGAATTAATAATATTTATAAATAATTAAAATTTTATTAAAGAATTAATAATATTTATAAATAATTAAGATATTAATAAATGATTAATAATATTATTAAGTAATTAAAATATTATTAAATGATTAATAATATTTATAAATGATTAAGATGTTATTTAATGATTAATAATATGTGTAAAGGATTAATGATATTATTAAATGGTTAATAATATTAAGAAGTAAATAAAATATTATTAAATAATTAATAATATTAGACGAGAGTCTTAAGATAATGATTAAATAATTAAAATATTATCAAAGAATGATAATATTACTAATAAGTTAAGGAATTATCTAATGTTTAATTATGTGACTAAATGTTAGATAACTTATTTGAAGATTAGTTAAGATTACGATATATTATGCTGATTGAAAGATCAATCTTATTAATGATAGGTCTTTTCTAAAAGATTAAATTAGATTACTTAGCGGTAATCGTCGGAGCAGGCAAGTTTTTCTGCACTATGTGCAAACTTTCTATTTTTTATGCAAGTTTTCTAACTTCATTTAAATTCTATATTAAATGCAAGTCATATATATTGATATACGAACTTGTTATAAACATTATTCGTGATATCTGTGATTTGAAGAGGGTTATGACTTATTGTTCAAGCATAACTAAACCATATGAGCTGTTATTTGCGTAAAATGTGTTTGATTTGATATCAAAGCATAAACTGTGGAAAAACCAATATTATTTGGTGCATATATATATTGATACTTGTCCCGGGATTATATTGGCAGTCATAGTACTAACCTTGGTTTACAGTTATGGGCAGTTATAACACTGATCCTGGGTTTTCAATTACAGGCAGTTAAAAAATTACTGACCTTGTTAAATTGGTAGGATGATATGCATACTCCTAGAATATGATTAGGCTGATCACCTATGAGATATCTGAACAGAACTCCTATAAGTCTTTATGACTCTTAGGAATGCGGTGTGGTTAACCGAATTAACCCGTGTTACTAAGTCTATATGACTGACAATAACTTGTAATATGAGATATCTAGTAGCTCCTATAAGTCTTTGTGACTGTTAGGAGTGTGGTGTGGTTAACCGAATTAACCCGTGTTGCGAAGTCTATATGACTGACAGAAACTCGTAATATGTGGGTTTCATTATATATCTTGAAAATCTCTGAACTATATATGTTCATTCAATTCATATTCAGTGTGAGTATAATATACAACTTGATTAAAACTTGCTGAGCTTTCTGTAGCTCATCCTTGCAATTATTATTTTTCTTTGCAGCTTTAGCTGAAATGTCAAAGGTTCTGGAGATCAATAATATAGATGGAAGAACTCAGTCAATGTAAATTTGTCTATATCCTCGGGAACTATACTCTGATGTAATAGTAAGTTGGGATTTATTTGTAAGCCAATTTAAGAATATATAATATTGTATTATCATCTTTAACAATTGCGTAGTTTTTACCTTTCTAGAACATAGGAAGAAATACAGTATCTATATGAACTATACATCTGAATTGGGAGTATTGAAAGATATTGTGATTCTCTGATGCACTGAGGTCGGTCGTACCCCTCAGATTTCAAGAACGACCCTAACATTAATACTACGAATCTCAGATAGATGGGACTTATTGATATGAAAGAAATATCAGTGAGATTATAAACCTATTCATCCAAGTGAGGGTATCCCAACACAGTAAATGTTCTATTCCTTGTGGAATACTGTGAATCTTGGATTGATAGAAATTATTATCTTATGGAATATTTACGTGAGCACCAAATCTGCTACAGGGATTGTAAAAATCTACTAAGAGCAAAGAGAGAAGCCAAAATAGTAAACTATAGCTAAGAACTCTCTCTAGCTCTTCAAAACCCAAGAAATGGAAAATAAAATGATTGAATGAATGTCTCGTAACTAGAAAATACACCATTTAAGGGAAAATACGCTACAACAAATTTTAAGTGAAAAGTTAACATTTTTCAGTAGTTGATTGGCGTGCGGGCTCGCTGATCTGCAGACTGGTTTCCTCCTGGCGCGGGCGCGCCACTTTTGCCCTTCATGCCGGTGCAGCAGCGCTATACTGTATTTCTGCCTTCTACTTGCTGGTGCATTGCTGCTTCCTTGGTCTTTCACTTTCCTTCACTTGCTTTCACTTCCTACTGATCTGAGGCCATTTGCACAAGCCATAAGCCATCTCCACATGCCAGTTCCACCTTTAGTCCACCAAAAGCTCTCCACCTTGCCTTCCATCCATTTCCATGCCAATTCCGTGGCATTGTTTGCCATTTGAGTTTCCTTAATGCAACCTATAAAACAAAGATAAAGAGCATAAAAAGACACTAAAATACTTAAGATTAAGCCATAATTCTAGCAAGTTGATAGCCAATAAGTAGGTATAAAACTTACTTATCACCTCACCAATGAATTTCATCAAATCTAACTGTATCCACATAAGTATCTATCCCACAATCCACATACTCACCCAACTTAGTTATTATGGAGCAAAAACCACGCACACTAACTCATAACTCAAAATAAATTTTCCTGCACTTTGCCTTGCTTTTCGTAGAACCTTCTTTATATCCCAGATGACTATATTTTGATTTTTTCTTGTATTCTTCCTTTTCTTGACATGTGCAATGTCTCCTTTTTTTAGGCTTTTCAGTGCTACCCATGTAACAAACTTTCCACCAACGACTCCCAAACTAGATGGTCTTAGGGTGCTAGGTGTAAAGACACCCTTAAGACATACTCATTCAAGTAACAATGACCACAAAAGTTGACTAGTCAAGCTGCTTTTATCCATCACACTTTTAAGCGTGAATACCGATGTTTCCCGAGGCTTGGATACCCAGTTATATCGTATAATGGACATTGAAGCAGATTTTCATTATTATTTTTTCATACATCATTTTTATCATCATTTGTTTTCACTATTCATTCAATTTTCTATTCATAAGGTTCTTTTATTGGCATAAGTAGTGAAAATAGTTTTTTAAAGCAAGAAATTGGTGCACATAGAGAACTCCATATACAACTTGGTCAAATAAGCATGCTTCACATATTCAAGTGCTCACATATCAACAAATTCAATTCGAATAGAGTACAGTGGTTAACAACTTAGTTTTCATCATTTATTGATCAACTAAATACCACAGATCTTGAAATTAAGCATCAATTTTCAATCCGTGACTCTAACTCTTCAACACTTAGGCGAATAAAATCATGTAACCAAGCAAAAATTTCAACAGATTTCCAAATTCTAGCAAATTTTAGACTATTATACCTAAAAAATAAAGAAAACTAAAATCTAAAATTCCCTCCCCCATACTCAAACCTTACATTGTCCTCAATGTAAGAAAATTATGCAAAGTAGAAAACTACTACATCTAATAAATTAAAAAGAAAAGGGATAGAAAGATCAAATCTGAATTCTTGGGTTGCCTCCCAAGCAGATAACCTTGTTTATTGTAATTGGCTTAGCATCTTCCCTCTCATTCTATATAATTGGACTTGTGAACTTTAAGTGGACTGGTAACAGTTTCATCTCTAAATTAGGAACATTTTTTACTTCATGATCCTGCTCCTTTCCAGCCATCAAATCCTCCTTGTATAATTGTATTCGATCAAAAAATTCCTGCGCTGAATAATCCACAACATCAGCAACAAAAACAAAATTAATATTACCAAGATACCTTTTAGCTTCATAAATGTCGAACTGGACATTTGCTTCATTCAATTCCATGGTGAAGGTCTCATGGTGTTTATCATTTAGTGTCTTCGTTGTTTGCATCGATGAAGTTGTACCATCCATATCCTCCTTTTGAAAATCTATAAAAACTATCAACTCTTCCTCTTGTTCCTCCTCATCAAACTCTATAATGTCTTTGGACACCACATTTTCACACATGGCACTGATGCATGTCTCTGAAGTAAGCACTGACTCCTCTTGTTGCCATATCTCTGCACTACTTCTTAAAGTAACTGCACTTACATTCTCTCTAGGTGTAACAATAGTTTGAGAAGGAAACTTCCTTGAGCCTTGAGAATCCAATCTACTAACTGTGGTAGCCAGTTAACCCAATTGGATCTCCAGATTGTGAATGGAAGTCTGTGTCTCTTGCTAGAATTGTTGTGCTTGATTCATGAAAGCTTTGAACATATCCTCAAGGGATGGTGCAGAATTGGTAGGTACTGCTTTGGGATATGTTTGCATTGGTGGCCTATTATCTTCATAGCTCAAGCCGAAATGATCCTTCCATCTAGGATTGTAGATGTCTGCCCGAAGATCATATTGGTGTGAATTTTGTCCTACGAATGTTCCCACAACATTGACTTGTTGTACAGTTTCATCTGCATGCATTATTGGACAAGCATCACTACTATACTCTGACTTTGAATAAATTCCACACACCTTTGCAACTTGTATATTTCCTGTAGCCATTTGTCGAACCAAAGCAGTTAAATCAGAAATTTGTTGCTCAATATTACTCGTGCTTACCCCATTTACCCTTCGAGGTGGATGGATCCATTCTAGTTCCATACTGTTGTGAGTTTGCTGCCATGTTTGCAATTAAGTTCCTTACAGCTTCTGGAATTTTTTCTACCAATGCTCCTCCACTTGTTGCATCAACCATGCTTCTATCCATTGGTAGCAACCCCTCATATAAGCACTGTATCAAGTAATGATCATCAATTTTGTGAGGTGGACAGCTGGAACACAACTTCTTGAACCTTTCCCAATATTCATAGAGATTCTCTCCATTGAATTGCCTGATCCCACATATCTCCTTTCTTAAGTTGGCGACTCTCGAAGCAAGAAAGTACTTCTCCAAGAATAGCCTTTGCATATCAGTCCATGATCGTATCAATCCTGAAGGTAGATAGTATAGCCAGTCTTTAGCCAAATCTGCTAATGAGAATGGAAAAATTCTAAGCTTGATATGCTCTTTTGTCACTCCTCGTGATTTCACCGTAGAACACACCACATGGAACTCCTTTAGATGCTTATATGGGTCTTCACCTGTAAGACTACGAAAAGTAGGCAAAAGATGAATTAGTCCAAAATTAAGTTCAAAAGCAGCATCTAAAGTAGGATATTCAATACACAATGATGATTGATTTAGATCAGGAGTAGCCAGTTCTTTTAATGTTATGTTGGTGTTTGACACCGCTATTCTTCCTTCTTCAAGTGATGGAACAGGAGCTTCTTTTGTATTTGCAGTTTTCTCTATCTCCTGATCAAAATTTAAGCCAATAGAGTGAGAGGATTGAGTCATAAAATAAAAAAAACAAAAACAAAAAATGAAGAATAAACAAAAATAAATAACACTCGCCGGCAACGGTGTCAAAATTTGGGAGCTGTCGTTAACACTCCTAAATTAATTCCTTACTTATACTCTACTATCACAAGAATGAGTATAGCAATAAGCAATCCCACAGAGAGTGTATTGATTTATATTTATCCAATTATTTTCCAATGAATTGGGGGTTTTGTTTTGAATAACTAAATTAATTTAGAAGAAATATCAATAAGTAAAAATCTTCAATTCTTCAGTTCAGTATCACCTTTTCACAATCATGGATTAATCAAGTTTTACAATATTTATCCTTCAATGAGATTAACAACCCTAGATAACCGCGATCGCTAATTATCCTAAATTCTCCTTATGTGTAAATCTAATGCGACTATCGCCAACAAAAGATCCTAACTATCATATAACCCAGAACTATCTGTCTTGATTTAATACAATAGAAGCATGAAGAATGAGAATTAGATTGTTCCAAGCAACAATTTCACAATCAGGAATTATTTAACTTGTCTTCTGAAAACCTTAACTGTTGGGTTTGTACGAAATCGTGACGCAATCAAATTGCAAAAATTAGCAGAAGCATGGTATATCAGAGTTTAAAAATTTCTACAAAACCATTACCCGGATCATCCTTTATGCATATTACTAAATTAAAATGATAAATAAGAAGTTATGAAATTCATACCCTTGTAGAACGAAGCTTCCACAGGTACAAGTTTTACTCCTTGTTCTTCGCGATCTCCTTGAATATCTAGGATAGATTCCTTCCTATGATCAACGTTAGCCACCCAAGTGTTTGGCCTATAGAGATGATCCACCAAGGAATAGGAATTATTCAAGAAGGAGGGTGGTTGGCTAAGCCCTAGTTTTTATCCTCTATAGAAAAGGAGTACTATCCAACTATAGACACTCAAAATTTTCTTCAGTTCTGTTGTAGAAAATTGAGATTTTGTGTTCCTATTACTAACCCTGCAGGAGGGAAAAACCGTCTTTTCAACTCAAGTCAACACCGGCCTCAATACCGCGACGTCAAATCAACCTCGGTCTCAATACCGGGATGTCAAATCAACCCCGGTCTCAATATCGGGATTTTAAATCAACCCCGATCTCAATACCAGAATGTCAAATCAACCCTAGTCTCAATACCATGATGTCAAATCAACCACGGCCTCAATACCGGGACGTCAAACCAACCCCGGTCTCAATACCGGGACGTCAAATAAACCCCGGTCTCAATACCGAGACGTCAAATCAACCCCAATCTCAATACCGAGACATCAAATCAACCCCGGCCTCAATACCGGGAAGTCAACTTAACCCCGGTTTGAATACCGGGATGCCAACTCAGCCCCGGTCTCAACCCGGGAGGCACAGGTCAGCCCCGGTCTCAATCCAGGAAGTACAGGTCATCCCCAATCTCAACCTGAGAAGTACAGGTAATCCCCGGTCTCAACCTGGGAGGTACAGGTCATCTTTGGTCTAAACTCGAGAGGTACAGGTTAGCCCCAATCTTAACCCGAGAGGTACAGATAAGCCCTGGTCTCAACTCAAGAGGTATAGGTCAGCCCCGGTATCATCCCGGGAAGTACAGGTCGTCCCTGGTCTCAACCCAGGAAGTACAGGTCAGCCCCGGTCTTAACCCAGGAAGTACAGGTCAGCCCCGATCTCAACTCGGGAGGTACAGGTTAGCCCCAGTCTCAACCCGGGAGGTACAGGTCAGCCTCGGTCTCAACCCGTGAAGTACAGGTCATCCTCGGTCTCAAATCGGGAAGTATAAGTCAGCCCCGGTCTCAACCCGGGAGGTATAGGTCATCCTCGGTCTCAACTCAAAAAGTACAGGTCAACCCCGATCTCAACCCGGGAGGTACAGATTAGCCTCGGTCTCAACCCAAGAGGTACAGGTCAGCCCCGGTCTTATCCCGGGAGGTATAGGTCATCCTTAGTCTCAACTTGGGAAGTACAGGCTAGCCCTGGTCTCAAACCGGGAGATACAGGTCAGCCCTGATCTCAACCAGGGAAGTACAGGTCAGCCCCGATCTCAACTCGGGAAGTACAGGCCAACCCCGGTCTCAACCCGAGAGGTACAGGTCAGCCCCTGTCTCAACCTGAAAGGCCAAATGAACTTCGGAGACAACCTTGAAGCCTCACATCATCTCTAAAGACAAACTTGGAAGGACCAAGTCAGCCTTAAAGTCAACCTTGAGGACAAACAGAATCGGCTGGAATCCAAACCTTGGAGAAAACCACTAGAAGTCAGCCGAAAGCAATGCCAGCATTGGAGGCAACCCTGGAAGGGGAAAAATGGTCATTTTACCAACTTGAAGCCTATTCGGTCAAACTCAAGCTGAATTTATGCCACCAAGGTCAGAACAAACCATAACATTGATCCCAAGTGGAAACAGCGCAAGACAGCTCAACGAACAAACTACGTGCAAACGAAGATCTGGTTATGAACCCGTCTTCTTGAACTCGAAAAAGGTTTAATCCCATGTCAATGGCGACACACTCGGCGAGGGCTTTCCGGAAAGGTATAGCACTCCTCAAACGGACGCTCCGATCAAAAGTTAAAAAGTTTTGAATCGACCTCACGTTGCTCGGAGTACACGTGGCGCGGCAGGTAGGCTCGCTTCCATCGGGTCTATATATATGAGTGCACCCCCAGCTCATTTCATAATTCAAAAACGCTCTGAACCTCTACCCGTTTCATTTCTTAGCCATACTCTTATGCTCCAAACCCAAATTTTATTACTCTAACACGTAGGTATACTCATATACTACCACATATCAAAAATTGAGCGGTACAAAAGGACGTTGAAAGCCTACGATTTGGTAAAAAGCTCATGTAGCAGTCCATTGTGAGTATTTTTACGATCAGAAAGTTCCTACTACTTCATTGCACATTTATACACTTGCACATTAAGTTTTGCTTTCTGATTATGCCGAAACTCAGTTTCGTGACCGTTTTTGCTTACGTTTTTGTACATTTTAGTACATAAACACATTTTCTGGCATTTCCACCGTTCGTTTTCGTCGATCCGCGGCTTTTAACAGCTTATATATATATACGTTTATAGCAACTTTGTCGGACTGAGTTATCTTCCCAGTCCGGGTTTTGATTTTTTATGTATATATTTAACTGTATATATACTAATTTTATAATTATGTCAAGCCCGGATGTCAAATCTGTGGTCGTTTACTGCTTATATATATATATATATATATATATATATATTCTGTCTTATTTGGGCCTGAATTTCAATGTTATGGCCTTTTTATTGCTTTAATATATATATTAATTATATTTATGAACATTTACATTCCAGTTTGGCCTGGATCATTCTGCAGCCTTTTTACTGCTTTTATAAATATATATACTTATATTTCTGTCCGGGCAAAGGATAAAATGTCCGTCGCCTTTTCCCGCTTTTCTATATATATATATATTTACATTCTGTCCAGCCTGGATTACTCCGTGGCTTTTTATAGCTTTTATTAAATATATAAATATATATATATATATATATATATATATTTCCATTCCAGTCCGGGCACAGGAGTGAAAACCCATCGCCCTTTACAGCTTTCTATATATATATATATATATATATATATATTTACATTCTGTCAAGTCTGGATTACTTCGTGGCTTTTTACAGTTTTCATGAATATATATATATATATATATATATATATATATATATATATATATATATTTACATTCTAGTCCGGACATCGGAGTGAAAACCTATTGCCCTTTACAGCTTTCATATATATATATATATATATATATATATATATATATATATATCTTTTATTCATTCTGATTAAATTGTTGCTTTAAATATTCATTTGATATGAATCGGCGCTGACATCTCTTTGGGTAAACTAAATTTATTTCAATCTCGCCAATTCTATCTTTCAAAAGTTTCAAAATAGGTCTAGACGGAACCGAAAAGCTAGAATGGTTAAGATTTACTTAAAGCTAGCAATTTTTCTAGTTTAATTTCTAAAAGCAACCTCGCGGCCCTTAGATCGCTATCTAGTGGGAACGAGACGTTTCGGTTATGCGCATGCCGGGATTTACTGATGAATCCTTGGTTCTGGAGACATTTAGATGTAAATATACATTTCTGTGCATATTTAAGCTGTGCAGGTTTTATTGGCTTCCCTTTGTGAGCCTAGGAATCGTGGGATTAATGATGAAACTGATCTGAATCTGATTCCCACGATGGACAAACTCCACTTTACAAATGTACCCTGCCAGTTTTTCTGTAAAATATACATCCGAAAGACCTTAAAACAATTATTCGGGTTTAAGGTCTCAATATAATGAGAATCTGGTTTGTCGTGTCAGAGTCACTCCGATGGCTGTCATGCCCATGAGAAGACCAACACTTTTACATGTTGTGGTCGAGGATTTTTCGCAGCCCGACAATCACCATTCAAATTGAGCTTAAAGGCTAAAAAGATAAAATTGAAGTGTTGACATACTTCATTTCCTATGTTAGCATAAGGGTTTGAAAATCAGCCTTTCAAAACATTATTTTAATAATCTTGTCTAAAAAAAGAGACTTTTGCAAATCAAATCAAACCCTTTGTGTGTAGGTTCAACGAAGCATGTCCATACTTTCAAATCAAATCAAACATAGGCCCAATTTCTTTAGCATTCACACACACATTGCATATTTAAAAGGAAAATATTGAAAAGATGCATTACCGTGTTTTCACGAGAGTTATGGGGTGCCTAACACCTTCCCCACACTTAACCAATCCGCCTAAATTAGAACTTCGATTTCAAAGATCAAGTTTCGACAGTGTCCAGCAATTGGGCCTCCTTTCAAACAAAACTTGGTTGAGTTGGTACAACCATTTCAAATCTACCAACTGGCGACTCTATAAAAAGTTTAAATCGTCGACATGATGCATGTTGGTTTTTTCCTAAAAAACCCTTTAAAACCTTTTTCACAAGAAAAAAGATAAAATAAGGGTAGACAAAACTTAGGAAAAGAGAGAAAGATTCGGGTCCAACTCGAACCGGATTTTTTCCCGACGTCGACAGGTGGCGACTCTGCTGGGGATATTAGAGGGCTTAGGCCGCGTTCAAATCTTTTCAACATTTCCCTTTTATATCTGTGTATGTGTGAATGTTGCGTCTTTACATTAAGTGAATGTGAATAAATGCTTTCCTGTTTTATATTAGTGCTTCGCATCAATGTCATCATATGCATACGGTGAGACGCGATGTATGTAAATGTATGTTGTGTGATTCCTCCACCAGGATGCAAACCCGTCGGTGACAGAGTAATATCTTCGAGGACGGCTAAGTCTTCGGAGCTCATGAAAAAGCACCACTCAGATCCACTCTAGTTGAAAGATCGGATTAATTTCCCCTCTAGTAGATTGCGATGATCTATGGACCTTCATGCCGAAAAGCCACGAGAGTAGCCTAAGATAGGTCAGCCTCTGATTAACCAAATTCGATGGGAAGCTTCTTCATGCCTTCCTCTTTCAATTCAAATGTAAAGTTTTCAATGTAAATGTCATAATGTACATTCCATGTTTTGTAAATCCTATCATATTATCCTGTCATCAAAACAACTGACCTCTATTTTGCAGGATAAGATTAAAAAACCTTAAAACCACATCATGGCAAGCATCCTATCCATACCTACCTCAGAAAATTGACACGCCTACGTTTGTTGTAGGTGAAAAATTGGTCCTATCACTAGATCTAAGTCTAAGAAAGCACTAAGTCCATCTCCGGACATGGCTTCCAGTGCTCAGCCAGAATCCACCCCTGTCTCTAGGAAAGAGTTTGAAGGACTAAAGAACCAGATAGCCGAATTGGCCACTTTTTTGAGAGAACAAAGTAAAGCTCTTAAAGGGAAACAGGCACAGGGTCACACAAGAAACCCGGTACACTCGGTGGTAGTCAAGAGACCGAAAAGAAAGACACTCAGATTCCTGAAATACAGAACCACGATACTACCAACAAAACCCCTGAAATCATCATCCTTAACAAAGAACAGGAAGCTGGTGACATTCTAAAGAAAGTCCAACAGATGAAAGAGACCATCAGGTCCATCAAAGGGGCTGGGGCATTTGGCAGTGTCAATTATTCAGACTTATGTATATTCCCCAGGGCTCGTTACCCTGAAAAATTTTGAGTTCCTGATTTTGAGAAATACGATGGATTGGGAGACCCCTACACTCACTTAAAGGTGTTCATTAGAGAGCTTAGATCCTATGCAGAGGACGAGAAACTCCAAATGCAGTTATTTTAGAAAAGTCTAACCAGAGAGGCTAGAGCCTGGTATGCCCAATTGGACAACTCTAAAATTCACAGCTGGGAAGAGCTGGCATATGCCTTCCTTAATCAATACAGTTTCCAGTCTCAACTAGCTCCCGACAGATTTCAAATAACCAAAATCAAAAAACAGAACACTGAGTCATTCATAGAAAATGCTCAACGCTAGAGATGAATGGTGGCACAAGTCACTCCACCTATGACTGAGTCTGAGATAGCCATGACCTTCATCGACATTCAAGAAGCTCCATATTATGAAAGGGTCCTAGCAGGCAAAGAAAATCCATTCTCGGAGATGATCAACCATGGAGAAATGGCAGAAATGGGGCTCAAATTTGGGAAGATAAAGGATCTGACCGCCTTAGAGGCTGTTGCCAAGCATGTTCAATTTGAGAGTTACGGGAATAATCCCCGGAGGACACACAAGATGAAACACGAAGAAGTTTCCTTAGTATTGCAAGGACAGAATCAAAAGGGGGATGCAAGCAGCATGCCCATTCAAAAGAGGAGCTATTCCCCTTTTTAAACTTTAGCACAACCTTCAAACCCACCATTCCAGAAAAATTTGGAGGCCTGGCATTGGAGAACGTTTACCCCCTTATGGGATTCACTCGAGAATGTGCTAAAACTGTTAATGGCACAGAAAAAGATTGTTCAACTCCTTCCACCAACCAATACAAGTGGACGAAACTTTGACCCAGGTAAGAAGTGTGCCTACCATTTCGGATCTCCGAGCCATGATACATAAGATTGCTGGTCTCTCAAACATAAAATCCAGGACTTGATAGATAATGGAGAGATCGTAGTGACCAAACCTTAGCAACCAAACGTATAGGATAATCCCCTCCCTCAGCACAAAGAGGAGGGTGTCAACATGATTAGCACACAAATGGAGAAGGATCCAAATATCGTCGATATGTCAGAGAGTCAACTCAATCCAGCAACAATAGCCCAGACAGTTGGGAATTCTCAGAACGATAATTTCTAATAGAGCACGAGATCAAGTCTATCAAGGAACAGATTGGACAGTTAGCAGAGCTGGTCGTATATCAACATCAGGTAACCAGACAACTGATAAACCAATCCAACCAGTCTGAAGCAAGTCCTCCTGCACCTGAGATCAGCCCCATCTCTATGAGGGATCATTACCGGTTTTATAAGCAAGAACCCTAGGCCGATAAGGTGGCCAAGGAGGAGAAGTTTCAAGCTGATAGGGAATTCACCTTTCAGAGGAATTTCACTAACCTAAACCAGCCGATGAAGAAAATCCTTTCGATATTGATCAATGAGGGGATGGTTATAGATTTGTTACCCCAGTGAATCCTCGATCCAAGAAATTCAAACCTGACAGTATCTGTTAATATCACTCCTATGCACCCGGTCATGACACCAAGGATTGTTGGGGACTGTAGCACCTGATTCAGAATTATATTAAAAGTTTTGAGCTGATAAGAGGAAATCAAGACTATGGCCTTCCTGAGGAAGAAACTTTCTTTATTCCCACTGAGTGGAGTCAGGATATAGTGGCGGTTATTTACTTTGATAAAGAGCCAGCCCTCACACCCCTAATGCTACCAGGGAAAGGGGTCCAAGAAACATAAAATCCTGTGAAGTTGGCGGTGCCCGAACCTTTGATATTGCCTTTCAGACCCCAGTATCTAGTGACCAGTCTGAAAAGAGTTCCTTGGAACTATGAGAAGGTTAAATGGTCAACTTCAAACAATATTACCATTGTATCCAAGGAGAATCCATTGTACCTGCCTCAGCGGGTCATCAATTCAGTTATCAAGGCTAAAGGGAAGGTGGCTGACGAGAAAATCTAAGAGTTCCTTAGTAAAATGGGACACAATAAAATCAAGGTGGTGCAAAGTTTAAAGGATGCACCAAAACAAATGTCCATCTTAGATTTGGTCTTATCCTCGATGGATCATCGCAACATTCTGGTGAAAGTACCGGAAGAAGCCCATTTGCCAAAGACAGTGGATGCCGAGAAATTCCGTCACGTGATAGAACACATCTTCAACAGCAATGTGATATCTTTCACTGATGATGATATACCTATAGAGGGGACAGGTCATCGCAAGTCCCTGCATATAGTAGTGCTGTCATCAGGGTATGTGATCAGAGGTGTGCTGATAGATGGAGGATCATCCCTAAATATCTGTCCCTACGACACCTTGGAAAGATTGAAGATCAACCCAAACCGGATTAGAACCAATCATGTTGTCATTCGGGCTTTCCATGGATCTCGCCGAGAGGCTATGGGAGAAATTAAGCTTCCTCTAGAGATTGGTCCACACACTTTCTATATATCTTTCCAGGTGCTCAACATCACCACCGGATACAATTTATTTCTGGGCAGGCCATGGATCCACATGGCAGAAGCTGTTCCATCCACGCTCCATCAGCAACTCAAATACATTATCAATGATAACCTAATCACAGTGAATGCTGAATCGGAATACCCTGTCTGCATACAGGGAGACATGCCGGTGATCAGCCTGGATGCAGGGATTGAACCTGCTAGTCTTCAAGCCTTGGAGGTGAGTGATACTCAATACCTACCAGTTGGGGCACCAGCTCTGAAACCAAATGTTTCTCCTGAAGTGATGACAGTGGGCCAGGAGATGGTATCTTTGGGTTTCAGCCCTGGAGAAGGGTAAGGAAAGAATCAACATGGGATCAAGAGCCCGATGCAAATCCTGAGTCAGTCGGGGAAAGCCGGATTGGGCTATTCATCAGGGTCAAGCCACCAGAACCCACATAAGCATCAAAAAGCTCATGCTGTCACTATACTATTGCCAAATCTCACTGATACTGGATTTATGAAACCAGTGAGGAAGATCCCTGCCATTGTGTCAGCCATGTTATTTCCTTCAGTCATACCGGTAAGTGAGAGAAAGACCCCAAAGCCTGAAGGAGAGAGCAAAAAGGGACGCTTGTTTTATTGCACAGCTATAGTAGTAACTTTTGTCATGCTTTGCCAAATGATTTGTATGTTTAAACAGTTGCATATATTAAACCAAAAGCATTTTGTTTTCAGGACTCCAAGATTGGATTTGTTTGTCCCTGCTGATGAGATGCCAACCTGTCATAGTGACTACAAATTTGATGTAAAACTGAACTTTGACTTGATGGAAGTTGATCAAAAGGAGGAAGATGGCTATGAGGTGCCCGAGGAGATCAAAGAATCGGTCAAAGACAAACCCAAACCAAACCTCGACCAAACCACCACTGTCAATATCGGAACCTTAGAAAACCTCAAAGAAATCCAGATAGGCATAGACCTCACACAAGATCAAAAAGCCGACCTGATTGAACTCCTAACATGGTTCCAGGATGTATTTGCATGGTCACATGAAGACATGATTGGCCTATCTACTGATATTATCATCCATCGATTGCCTATCAAAGATGGATTCAAGCCAGTCAAGCAGAAGCTTAGGAGATTGAAACCTAAATGGAGCCTGAAAGTCAAAGAAGATGTTGTTAAATAATTCAAAGCCGGCATCATCATGGTATCAACATACCCGGAGTGGCTGTCAAACATAGTTCTCGTGCCTAAGCCCGAAGGGAAAGTACGAGTATGTGTAGATTGCAGGGATTTGAACAAAGCCTGCCTCAAGGATACTTTCCCGGTACCTTTCATCCACATATTGATAGACAATACGGCGCAGTATGGCATGTATTCTTTTGTGGATTTATTTGCTGGTTACCATCAAATCATGGTCGCTGAAGAAGACAAGGAGAAAATAGCCTTTATCACTCCCTGGGGAACCTTTTATTATAGACGTTTGTCCTTCGGCCTCATCAATGTCGGGGCCACATATCAGCGAGCCATGATGGCCCTGTTTCATGATATGATGCATAAGGAGATAGAAGTCTATGTGGATGACATCATCGTCAAATCCCGAAAGGAGGGCGATCACATCGATCATCTCATGAAGCTGTTCAACTTGTTGCGTAAGTACAACCTCAAGCTGAATCCAGCCAAATGTGCTTTTGGAGTCAAACCGGGCAAGCTGTTGGAATTCCTCGTGAGCAATAAAGGCATTGAGCTGGATCCTGCCAAGATTAAAGCCATCACTGAAATTCCCGTACCCTGAACAGAAAAGGAGATACGCGAGTTCCTGGGGAGGAACAATTTCATAAGCCGATTCATTTTCTAGCTTACAGCGACTTGTGAACCAATCTTCAAGCTACTAAGGAAGAATTCCTCCACGAAATGGAATGAGGATTGCCAAAAAGCCTTCGTTGCCATCCAGAAGCAGCTGATCGAAGTGCCTGTCTTGGTACCTTCAAGGGACCGAGTTTCCTTATTCACGTACTTATCAGTCAATGCCAACGCAATGGGCTGTATGCTGGGACAAAAAGATGATAGTGGCAAAGAGAGAGCTATCTATTACATCAGCAAAAGGTTCAGCAGCGGCGAACAAAAGTACACCCTGATCGAGAAGACATGCTGTGCATTAGCATGGGCAGCCATAAGGTTACTTCACTACCTCCATGGGCATAAGACCTATCTAATATCCCGCATTGATCCACTAAGATATGTATTCAACAAGCCAATGTTGAATTGTCAATTGTCTAAATGGCAGTTAATCCTCCAACAGTTTGACATTGTCTACGTGACTCAGAAGTCCATCAAAGGTCAAGGCATTGCAGATCAATTGGCCGAAGCACCATTAGGAGGGTTTAAACCCTTGGAGACTTATTTCCCAGATGATGGGATCATGATAATTTAACAAATCCGATAAGAGAATACAGTCCAACCATGGAGAATGTATTTCGATGGAGCGGTGAATATGGACGGTGCCGGAGTTGGGGTAGTCCTCATTTTTGGTACAGGAGAGCAATATCATGTGGCTACCAAGCTGCAGTTTAACGATACCAACAACATGACTGAGTAGGAAGGCTGCATAATGGGGTTGAAACTAGCCCAATCCATGGGTGTTAAGCATCTATTGGTCTTTGGAGATTCTAAATTGATCATCAGACAAACCACCGGTGCATATCACACCAAAGAACTGCATTTCCTGCCCTATCATCGGCAAGTCGTCAAAATATCCATGGAGTTTGAAGACATAACTTTCATCCACATTCCTCGGGGTAGGAATGACTTCACCGATGCATTGGTAACTTTGGCTTCCTTGATCCGCATATCCGATAGGAGTGGAATTCCTGAAATCAAATTCATAAACCAAAAGACCTCTACATACGGGAATTACATTGGAGAAGTATCAGATGAAATAGCTCCTATCAAACAGCCTTAGTATCAAGACATCGGAGATGGGTCTACACCTGTTCGGGCAAGCCAATCCGAATGCAAGCCGATTAACAAGATGGCTATAAAATTCTATCTGAGCGGAGACGCACTCTACAAAAGAGATGTTGGAATAGGCCTATTATGATGCCTTGATAAAGAGCAAGCCCAGAGATTAATGGATGAAGTCTATGGTGGAATCTGTGGACCACATATGAGCGGTCATCTGCTGGCCAAGAAAATATTAAGAACATGGCATTACTGGATCTCTCTCAAAGCTGACTGTGATGATCACGTCAAGAGGTGCTACCAATGCCAAATACATGGAAATGCCATCTACGCTCCTGCAAATGAGCTGCACAATATGAGTTCGCCATGGCCTTTCTCCATGTGGGGAATGGATATGATAGGCCCAGTAGAACCCAAAGCCAGTAACGGTCATCGTTTCATCTTTACCATGATCAATTACTTTACCAAGTGGGTTGAAGCTGCCTCTTTTCCCAAAGTCACCAAAGGGGTCATCATCGATTTCATCATGAATAATGTCGTATGTCGATATAGACAATCGGAGGTGATCGTATCAGACAACGCCAAGAACCTAAATAATCAGATGATTAGAGAACTGTGCAGCAAGTTCCACATCAAGCATCTCAACTGCGTCATCTATCGGCCCAAGATAAACGGTGTTGTCGAAGCGGCCAACAAGAACATTAAAAATATCATGCAGAAAATGTCTGCCAATCACAAAGAATGGCTTAACCTGTTGGCTTTAACCCTGTTAACATACAGAACATCAATGCGCACTTCTACTGGGGCTACCCTCTATTCATTGGTCTATGGCATAGAAGCAATCCTTCCCATAGAAGTAGAGATGGAGTCTTTGAGAATATTAATAGACGCTCGGATGGACGAAGACCAGTGGTTGCAAGGGCGGTACCACCAATTGTCCCTGATAGATGAAAAGAGGGCTATAACCATTTTCTACGAGTAGTTATATCAACAAAGAATTTCTCGACCATACAACAAGAAAGTCCGAATCCGACAATTCAAAAAAAAATGACTTGGTGTTGAAGAATATTTGTCCAATCAAGACGAAGCCAAAGGCAAGTTCGCCCCTAATTGGGAAGGCCCTTTCATTGTCAAGGAGGTGTTGACATGAAGAGCTATCAGATTATAAGAAATGGACAGGAACGAATTTCCCCAACTCATCAATTCAGACACTGTGAAAAGGTACTATATCTGAAACCCATGCCAGCCACCATCTTGGTCGAAAAAATAGATCAAATCAGTTTCAGTTTTTAATAGAAAAAAGAAAAACTATGAATGACCTGATCTCCCTCAGCTCGAGAGTACGTAGGAAGCCACTTACGGTGCTGTAAAATCAAACAAAAAATTCAAAAAATCATCAAACCAAACTCAAAACCCAAGATAAATACTTCTCAAACCTCTCTCCCACAAAAAATGAACTATAAACCTAATCTCCCTCAGCCAGAGAGTACGTATGCAGCCATTCATGGTGCGGTATAACCTTCAAAGAAAAATAAAAAGCCAATAAAACCAATCCCAAGACACCAAAACCATATAAAACCTAAATCCTATCAAGCCTTCCTGGTCAACGGGCCCGTTCGAGATATTCTCTGAAATCTCACTGTCAATCCATCAAGGAGAAGCTCGTGATACATCAACAACAGCAAGTCATGAAAGAAGTGGTAATCACTCAGTAATGATAATACATAGCCAAACAAGGAAGTGAATTAAAATATATTTCTCTGATATATAATATTGTTTGATATACACTGTGTCCTATACATAAAAAAATGGCTGATCTAGTATGTGCAGGGAAAACAAAGCTTATCTATGGACCCACGGACAAGCGAGATAGTAGTGCCAGCATGGCATCTCTCTAAAGATGGAGGAGCAGCTGCAAGTGCAATACCCTCAGCCTCCATACGAGCAAGCACATCCACAGCCATCTACATAGTGGAGCTATGACCGTCGATGAAAGAACTCATCTCTCCAACTAGGCTGTCTGTATATGACCTAAGGGCTATGCTGTCAACAATATATACATCTCAGGAAGCTAAGGCCTCATCCCTCTCTACAAAAGCAGCATCTCTAGCAATAAAAACCTCCTCAAAAACTGCATCTCTGACATATCGGATCTCGTCTCTCTCCTCAAGAGCTGCATCTCGAGTGGATTGAGCCTCGTTTCTCTCAACTAATGCTACATCTCGAATAGCTCGAGCCTCGTCTCTGGCATCAAAAGTTGTACCTCTACCAGATAGGGTCGTCAATATCAAGGCACTGGCCTGATCTCTCTCAAAGGTCATCCGAGCTAGCGAATCTGCTATAGCCGGATCTGTCCCAACAGGGATACTCAGAGGGTCACTAACTAAGGCTACTGTCAGACCCATAAACAACTCATCCTCCATAAAAGAATTAGGATCCTCCATAGGCTCCTCCTCATCTGAATCCACAACCGGAGTTGACTGGATGACTGCGATCGCGCTATATCAACCTCCAACCATGCTGAATACTCTGGAGAACAATCCGGATGGCTAGTAGAGAAATCAACCCTCTCCCTATGAGTCCAACACTCATAAATCCTGATCAGGTCAGCTGATGATATAGAAGAAGCTAACATCCGCTGATCCATGACCCCCTAAAACTGGTGCAAGCTCTGGAACTGATCAAACTGAACCATAACTGCCAACGGATGGTAAATGGTCACCCCTCTCAATCCCGCTAGGGGCAAGTAGTCCATGCCCGATACATGTGTGATGAAGCTATAAGGGGAGACTATCCTTGAGCATGGCAGAATCGAAAAGAGATGCTCAATATCTGATAGAAAAGCTGACCATGCCTCTGCATTCGAACACTCCACTGGCTGAAAGAAGTAGGACGTAGCTATCTCATGGGTGAAGCAGTACCCCTGATGTCTGAAGAACCCAATCGGGCGCAAACGGGATATGGGCTATACATACAACAAGACAGAGCTACCTCTAAAAAACCCCTGATGGGTACTGCAATAGGTAGCTGACCTCAATGTCTCGACCAGTATCATCGGCAGGATGGTGCTACCCTGTCTAAGGGCACGAACCACGACCATCAAGCCAACATCTAAGTGGTCCAAGTATAGTGGCATGTATAAGTAAGTCGTGACGCACAACAACAAAATATCTATCCGGGCCAAATGTCACTCCTCTGCCGAGATAATAAAGTCACCAGCGTGTCAATCATAGTTATCCAGTCTACCGAAATGATCGATCAAAATGTCAATAGAAATCACACATCCGAAAATGATCTCATCCGTGACTACACTCTAACGTAGACCCAACATCCACAGGAATGGTCTCCTCATGTCACTAATAGCAGTGCGAGCAAAAGGCAAATCCAGGTCTAAACTTGTCAGTCGCTCTTACTCCTCTAAAGTTAGTGTAAACTCATGCCGCCCGAAGCGGAAAACCTGCCGCTCAGGTATCCAATAGGATAAAATGTCGTCTATAAATCTATATGGAACCTGGAAGTCCACAAGGGCCAATAAATGCCCCAACATCCGATCCACTATCCCTCTGGCTGGGAAGGACAGACTATCATACCATGACCTCAAGGACGATGCTTCCACGAATGGTGGTAAATGTTCGATGCTGATGACTGTCGAGGACGACATCTGTATCACCGTATCATAAGACCGTGTAGGGGTTAAATCTAAACTTATATCTGTCTAAGTGCATATCCATGACATAATACATACATAATGACAATGATAAACATGATGCAATAGAGAGGAAATATCATGTATATCTACAATAAACAATCTACTGAAGCATCATCTCTGTCTGCTAATAAAATACAAAATAAAAAGTACAAGGATATGGGGCACAACTACCCAACTACTAACAGTGGCCTATCAAAATGGGGCACAGCTGCCCAATAGCCAAAATAGTGGCCTATCAAAAGATATAGCAAGAAACGCTATCCAAAAAGATCAAGAATATCTACACTCAGGCTGTTAACCAGCTACATCTCATCTGTAGACAAAAATTCTCGGCCATCAGGAATGTCAGGGCGGTACAAGGGAGGATCAGCCCTTGTAAAACTGCTAGAAAATGGACCTGTGGAAGGGCCCGTTCCGGAGCCGGAAGGATCAAAAGAGGAGGCCTCTGATGGATCTCAGCCAAGATGCCTGATAAACAAATGAGCTCTCTCCAACTGCTGGGTCAGTCCTATAATCTGGTCCAAGTAGGCAAGCTCTCAAAGGCACGATATCCAGTCTGTCATCATCACAGTCCCCGACACCATATCTGCCATGAACTGGGTAGCACGAGTCTGGGCCCCAATAGTGCGAGGACTCCAGCAGCTGCTAAATGCCTCCTGGCTATATGGACCCTTTGACAGGGTAAAGCCATCTACGCCCTCCATAGGGATGTCTGTAAGCGGCTGAACTAGTAGCCAATGATGCCAAACCGGAGGGATAAAGGGAATACGGATCTGCCCCGTGATGCTCCTGATAGCACGCTCTCCTAAATAGAGCTCCTAACCTCCCTCTATCAAAAATAGGACTCTGCAAGTGAACAATGCAAACTCCCGGCCAGTGGGAAAACTGCCCTCAAACCCGACTGTTAAAAAGTTTAAGGTATACAGTACCCATGAGATCGATCCGGCTATCAAAAGCACAAGCTGTAGGCGGGAATGGGTGAATCACTCAGCTACAAGGACCTCCGTCAGAGTGGAGTGGTGCCAACGCTGTCCCTGAGGATAAGTCTCTAGGCCCAAAGTAGTGGCATGACGTAGGCAAGGAAGCCTCTCATATGCCCAAAATTGGCCATGTAAATATCAAAAGTCCTCAGTGACCAAGACTGACAAATATAAATGCAAAAATCAAAAAGGTACAAGAAAGATGTACTCACTAGCAGGAATGGGTAAAACCCTAACCAAGCCTCCGTCACACCCTCCGAGCGCATGCGCATATCTCGAAGAAAATAGGCAAAGGTGTAGGTACCCTAATCAAAGTCACTGAGGCACTCCACATGTTGAGTGGCACTGAATAGGGCAAAGGACACCGTCGCGGAGTTGTCTGCTAGGAGAAAACCCCTGATGATCACCAGAAACAATCACCTCAGGATGCGATCTCTAACCCTCTGATCATCAGGCAGAGGCTCAAGCAAAGCCCCACTCTGGGCATCTACGCTCAAGGGACCAGATCAGATCGTCCGACCCTTGATGGCCGTGGCAGGAACTCATATGAGGGAACGAGCGGCAGTGGGTGTAATATCAGCCACAACAGGCACTGGCTCACCCTCAAAATATATCCAGGTGACGAACCTCCAATCCATCAGCGTCACATCACCTCACAATCCAGTAAGTGGAGAGACTGAGTCTGGTGGAACCTGCGCTCAGACAAAGCCCTCATATAACCCCAGGGGCAACGACGAGGAGGGATAAAAAAGAATGCCTGAAACCCCTAGGTGTCAACAATGTCCCCGTAATCCTGATACAGAGTGTGGTAAAGAGAATGCCTATTAAACTAGTTCCCTTTGGGCTGCGTAAATCCAGGAACCTGCATCAAAATCCAACCCATGTCAAACCTGTGCCCCAAAAATGGCAAAAGAAATAAAGAAAATCCAGAAGGAGGGAAACTTCAGTCACCTCATTGGCGTGAAGGAATCTCAAAGGATGGCGACTCAAATCTCCCAGCAGATCCTGAAGTGGCACTATAATGCCTGGGAGCTCCTCACGTGGAGCCTGAGCTGGAGCAGGAGCAACAAATGCAGCCTCTTCATCATCTATGTCAACCGGCGGCTCAGCCTGGACTGGACAAATCAATGACTCAGCCAATCTACGAGGCAGTCGGGCTGGCTGTGGCTAAGGGACATTGGAGTCTCTCCTCCGTCTAACTCCTGAACGGACCCTGCTAGCACTCCCGGGTCTATCTCAGTCCATAACCTAGACAAAGTCTCCAAATCACCTCAGAAAGGGTGAGGTAAGCCTAAAACCTGTGGCTTATTAATTTAAATCAGTATTTTATGCATTTTTAAATCCTAAAACATGCATGGGTCAGTCAAAATCCCCAGTAGAGTCAAAACTGCATGTTTATTAAATACTCAGGCTTTTGAAAAAAATTTCTCCAGAGTCTCCTTTGTAAAATGGACTGTCAGCATGCACACAGGCATGTCTAGGTAGCCATTCTGTAGCACACCTTCCCAAAAATAAAAACAGTTCATATTTATGAAAAAAAAAACTTCACATGGTAGCCAAATTACCATGGATATTTTTTAGTTGAAAATTCAGTCTCACTAGGCCTCAAAAAGGATTAGTAAACTGATCAAAAAGAGCAAAAATTGACTGTCTCAGAATTCAAATTTTCTTACATCAAAACTTGCATCGCAGTAAAATATGCATACTTATGAAGTCAAATTTTCTTTATCAAGTCATATAAGCATACATGTTTGATACATTGCGTTCAAAAGCACCCTACATGGTTTACACAATTATACCTGTTAAAACTGGAAAAGAAGGGATGAAAACGTACCTGAGACATGCAGAACATGTGGCCACTGACAGAATCTAAAAAAAGCTACACAAACTTCATAGATCTAAAAAAGAAAATCGGATTCTATTTGAAACTCAAAACTGAAAATGATTTTTGAGAGGCCCTGCTGCCCAATATAAATCGGCAGGAAGGAGCGGGCCCACCTGGGGCTATTGCAACCCTAACTGCGGTTCCCCAGGTTGGGCCTCACTCCCTCCAACTCGGTCCAGTATGAGTTGAAATAGAGTTTACAGGAGCTGAAAAGTTAAATCTGAGAAAAAACTGCTACGCGATTGAGCGGTTTGTCCTGAAATCCTGCCTTTAAGCAGCGGATTACTGATAGAGGGTGGAACTTCGTGAAAGCCATTGGTAATCATCTTGAAGCAATATTCGGGGACCACTGATGACAACTGCTGAAAAACTTCACAAAACTGCCAAAAACTGCCACTGTCGAAGCATCGGGTATAGACCGGTGACAGTTCAGCCGTTGGCTCAACCCCAGCGAAACGTCAGGTATAGACCGATGACAGTTCAGCCGTTGGCTCAACCCCAGCGAAGCATCGGGTACAAATTGGTGACAGTTCAGCCGTTGGCTCAACCCCAGCGAAGCATCGGGTACAGACCGAAGACAGTTCAGCAGTTAGCTCAACCCCAGCGAAGCGTCGGGTACAGACCGGTGACAGTTCAGCCCTTGGCTCAACCCCAGTGAAGCGTTGGGTACAGACCGATAACACTATCAGCCGTTGGAAATAACTCCAATGAAGCATCGGGAATGATCCGGTGGAAGAAATAGTATATCAATCTATCCCCACAAAGAACAGGCGATGGAATCTATTATACAAATCCTCAGAGGGAGCACCGAGAAGGATTTGTGATTCAAACTCCTGTTGTGAGCTACCCGTGTAAATTATCGTCAGGATATGCATCAGAGGCACCCACTGAGGTAACTCGATAACAGAGATATATCCCCAGCAGGGGAGCCTTCAAAAATGTACAACGACATCAGCCAAAGGAATATGCCCTACGGAGAGTATCAACAAACGTGGGAAACCATTGGTCTCAAACCAAGGTAGCGTCAACAATGTCATCCCCATCAGAGTCAATAGATCCATCACGGATAATGTCATCCCCGGGAAAGAGTGACAAGAACAGTGCCTAACTCTGATAACCTACCAATGGAACTCTACCAACGCCAAGGGCTATCCAGGATAACGTTATCCCCAGCAGGTAATGACGTGAGCAGCCAGTGCTAGCCCCATTCCCCTCAAAGGCATCTAACATTCATCACATATCATACCATGCATTGCATTACATTTGCATTTATCATATTCCAAGTGTCTAGCAATCATTATCATGTTCATTTTATTACATTACATAAACATTATAAAGAGGGGCATCTGTAGACACTCAGAATTTTCTTCAATTTTGTTGTAGATAATCGAGATTTTCTATTCCTATTACTAACCCTGCAGGAGGGCAAAATCATCTTTTCAACTCAACTCAACCCCGGCCTCAATACCAGGACATCAAATAGACCCCGGTCTCAATACCGGGATGTCAAATCAACCCCGATCTCAATACCGGGATGTCAACTCAACCCCGATCTCAATACCAGGAAGTCAAATCAAACTCGATCTCAATACCGGGACGTCAAATCAACCACGATCTCAATACCGAGATGTCCAATAAACCCTAGTCTCAATACCGGGGCGTCAAATTAACCTCGGTCTCAATACCGGGACGTCAAATCAACCCCGATCTCAATACTGGGAAGTCAACTCAACCCCGGTCTCAATACCGGGATGCCAACTCAGCCTCGGTCTCAACCCGGGGGGTACAGGTCAGCCACGATCTCAACTCGAGTGGTACAGGTCAGCCCCAGTCTCAACCCGGGAAGTATAGGTCATCCCCGGGTAGTATAGGTCAGCCCCGATCTTAACTCGGGAGGTACAGGTCATCCTCGATCTCAACCCAGGAAGTACAGGTCAGCCCCGATCTACACCTAGGAGGTACAGATCAGCCTCGGTCTAAACCCAAGAGGTACAGGTCAGCCCCGGTCTCATCCCGGGAAGTACAGGTCATCCCTGGTCTCAACCCGGGAAGTTCGTGTTAGCCCTGGTCTCAACCCAGGAGGTACATGTCAGCCCCGATCTCAACCTGGGAAGTACAGGTCAGTCCCGGTGTCAACCTGAGAAGTACAGGTCAGCCCCGGTCTCAACCCGGGAGGTACAGGTCAGCCCCTGTCTTAACCCGGGATGATAAATAAACTTTGGAGACAACCCTAAAGCCTCACATCATCTCCAAAGACAAACCTAGAAGGACCAAGTCAGCCTAAAAGTCAACCCTGAGGACAAACAGAATTGGTTGGAATCCAAATCTTAGAGACAACCCCGGGAAGTCAGTCGAAGGTTATGCCAGCATAGGGGGCAACCCCGGGAGGGGCAAAATGGTTATTTTACCAACTTGAAGCCTATTCAGTCAAACTCAAGCCGAATTGATGCCACTAAGGTCAGAACGAACCATAATATTGATTCCGAGTGGAAACAGCGCAAGACAGCTCACTAGATAAACTGTAAAAAATGAAGACATTGTTATGAACCCGTTTTCTTGAACTCAAAAAACGTTTAATCCAATGTCATTGCGACACGCTCGGTGAGGGCTTTTCGAAAAGGTATAGCACACCTCAAACGGACGCTCCGATCAAGAGTTAGAAAGTTTAGAATCTGACCTCACATTGCTCGGAGTATACGTACTTCGAGACAACGGGACCCACCAAATGGGGCTTGCCATGTGGCGCTGCAGGTAGACCCGCATGCTGCCAAAGGTAGGATTGCTTCCATCGGGTCTATATATATGAGTGCACCTCCAGCTCATTTCATAATTCAAAAACGCTCTGAACCTCTACCCGTTTCATTTCTCAGCCATACTCTTGTGCTCCAAACCCAAATTTTATTACTCTAACACGTAGGTATACTCATATACTACCACATATCAAAAATTGAGCGGTATAAACGGACGTTTAGAGCCTACGATTAGGAAAAAAGCTTGTGTAGCAGTCCATTGTGAGTATTTTTACGATCAGAAAGTTCCTACTACTTCATTGCGCATTTATACACTTGCACGTTAAGTTTCGCTTTCTGATTATGCCCGGAACTCAGTTCCGTGGCCGTTTTTGCTTACCTTTTCGTACATTTTAGTACATAAACACATTTTTTGGCATTTCCATCGCCCGGATCGTTGATCCGCGACTTTTAACAGCTTATATATATATATATTTACGTTTATAGCAACTTCATCGGACTAGGTTATCTTCCTAGTCCGGGTTTGGCTTTTTTATGTATATATTTAACTGTATGTATACTAACTTTTCAATTCTGTAAAGCCCGAATGTCAAATCTGTGGTAGTTTACTACTTTAATATATATAACTATATATTTATATATATAAATTTTTCTGACTTATTTGGGCCTGGATTTCTACTTTATGGCCTTTTTATTGCTTTAATATATATATTACTTATATATATGAACATTTACATTCTAGTTTGGCCTGGATCATTCTGTGGCCTTTTTACTACTTTTATAAATATATATATACTTATATTTCTATCCGGGCAAATGATAAAATGTTTGTCACCCTTTACCACTTTTCTATATATATATTTACATTCTGCCAGCCTGGATTACTCCGTGGCTTTTTACAGCTTTTATTATATATATATATATATATATATATTTCAATTCCAGTCCGGGCACATGAGTGAAAACCCATCGCCCTTTATAGCTTTTATATATATATTTCCATTCCAGTCTGGGCATCGGAGTGAAAATCCATCGCCGTTTACAGCTTTCGTATATATATAACTATATATATATATATATATGTATGTATCTTTTATTCATTGTGATTAAATTGCTGCTTTAAATATTCATTTGATATGTATCGGCGTTGACATCTCTTTGGGCGAACTAGATTTCTTTAAATCTCGCCAATTCTATCTTTCAAACGGTTCAAAATAGGCCCGGACGGAACCGGGAAGCTAGAATGGTTGAGATTTACTTAAATCTAGAAATTTTTCTAGTTTAATTTCTGAAAGCAACCTCGCGGCTCTTAGATCGCTATCTAGTGGGAAATAGACGCTTCGGCTATGCGCAGGCCAGGATTTACTGATGAATCCTTGGTTCTGGAAACATTTAGATGTAAATATACATTTTTGTGCATATTTGAGCTGTGCAGGTTTTATTGGCTTCCCTCTGTGAGCCTAGGAATCGTGGGATTCATCATCAAACTGATCTAAATCTGATTCCCACGATGGACAAACTCCACTTTAAAAATGTACCCTGCCAGTTTTTCTGTAAAATATACATCCGAAAGACCTTAAAACGGTTATCCGGGTTTAAGGTCTAAATATAATGAGAATCTGGTTTGTCGTGTCAGAGTCACTCCGATGGCTGTCATGCCCATGAAAAGACCGACAGTTGTACATGTTGTGGTCGAGGATGCTTCGCAGCCCGACAATCACCATTCAAATTGAGCTTAAAGGCTAAAAAGATAAAACTGAAGTGTTGACATGCTTCAATTCCTATGTTAGCATAAGGGTTTGAAAATCAGCCTTTTAAAACATTATTTTAATAATCTTATCTTAAAACAAGAGACTTTTGCAAATCAAATCAAACCCTTCGTATGTAGGTTCAACGAAGCATGTCCATAATTTCAAATCAAATCAAACATAGGCCCAATTTCATTAGCATGCACACACACATTGCAGATTTAAAAGGAAAATATTGAAAAGATGCGGTACCATATTTTCAAAGGAGTTGTGGGGGGCCTAACACCTTCCCCACACTTAACCAAGCCTCCGAACTTAGAACATCGGTTTCAAAGATCAAGTTTTGACAGTGTCCATCAATTGGGCCTCCTTTCAAACAAAACTCGGTTGAGTTGGTACAACCATTTCAAATCAACCAACTGGCGACTCTATAAAAAGTTCAAATCATCGACATGATGCATGTTGGCCTTTTCCTAAAAAATACTTCAAAACCTTTTTCACAAGAAAAAAGATAAAATAAGGGTAGACAAAACTTAGGAAAAGAGAGAAAGATTCGGGTCCAACTCGAACTGGATTTTTTTCCGACGTCGACACCAATAATTGGAATTGCATCACTTGATATCTAACATAAGACTCCTCTTATATAGATATTGGTCAAACCTTCTAATCCTCTTAGAAATATGGTCTCTTTTAATTTAATTAAACTCCTTTAATTAATTAGGCTTCCCAACATATTGGGATTAATTAATTAAACTCCTTTAATTAATTTTCCTCCTAATCTTATTAGGAATAAATGAGAGTTCTAATATTAAATTAATTCTTAAACTCCTTTAGAAATTAAAATAATAATTATTATAATAATATTAATAAGACTTCTCTTATTAATTTATATTTACTATTTTCAAAATATTAAATAATAAACATTAAGCTATTTAATTTATTCTATCACCATAGATTAAATTAATTACACTTAATGCATTATTACTATTATGTCATTACTTTCTTAAATAATTATTATTCTTTTTATGGTGTGACCCTTTAGGTTCTCTATATTAAACCGGTTGTGAATAAATCAATTAGAATAATTCTAATCTTATTTAAATAAATAAATTAAGCTAATAATCTATTTAAATAAATAATATTTATTCTACAATAGGGATAAGCCTCCCTAACGATCAACTACTTTCCAAATAATATAGATTTCAATATTAATCATAAAAGAACCTGTGAGTAAATAGTTACCGTACAATTCAATCCTTCCACCATACAATGTCCCAATTAAATATAAGACATGGAATTACTATCAAGTTTTATTTTATTTAATTATATATATTTCGATTAGAAAATGCACAACTTCAAATAATGTAAATTAGAAACTCCTTTCTAATTTCATTATGCATTGGCCAAGGACTATTGGGTTGTCATTTAACGAATCACATAGGATATATCTCTTCTTTTACTAGAAGTGGTAGATTCTTTATTGATCATTCATTATCTCCATATGTAACTCATTATACCCAAGCATATCCTTTGATATACCCTAAGGGTCTTAAGGAATAAGTTAAAGTATAATTCATTACATACAAGATACTTGATGATCTCAAGTCCAAGGATTACTTGTACTATTATCACATTAGGAATTCCTATTGACAGACAAGTAAAACTCCATTAGGTATCCCATAGCGAGTCATGTTCAGTGAACTTATTCTCTAATAAGCACCTACATACTTGCTTTAGTGTCTCCACACAAATGATCATGAGATCAATCATCCTCATCTAATGAGTAAGCAACATATGTACCAATCTATCCGGATCTACTAATCCTCTTTTTAGTAATCCCACGATTGGGAACTATTTTAGTTTTAAGCTTTCAAAGAATTTAGATCTCATTAGCATGATCAGCATCATGATTCTAAAAGCATTGCTTAAAACTATGGGTTATTTATATATTATAAAAACAGCATCATGTAGATAATTAAATGCCTTTAATGAATGAATACTTTTATTAATAAATAATAAGATCTTCTACGAAGTATATGCTTTATCAGCATGCATGATTGGCTTATATGCATATTACTTTCATTAACAATACCCAAAAGCTTGTCCATAATCAAATATCATTAATTGCTACTTATGATTAGACATACATCATTTGCTTAATATATATCTTAATCTAACAGATGATATTTATCAGATTAATCTAACTGGCCATATCAAAATAATCAGATAATATAGTATACAAGAAGCTTATGTAGATAATCAGAATAAATCTCACATGCGAAGAAATAAATAAAGTAAACTTGATCAAACAGTTAATTATAAGTAAGGTTCAACATCCCTCCAGAATTGAATTGAGAAATTAGTTCGACATCCTCGATCCTCCAAAACTAGGGTTTAGATGAATGTAGAAGATAATATATGATGATATAAGATGATCCCCTTTATATTGGGTCTTACATGTCTTTATAAAGTCTAAAAAAATCCCTGAAAATCTTAAAGTTCGCAATCCAAATCGTATTAGAAGTCTTCCTAAAACTTTTCTAAACTAGAAATTACTGTTTTCTTGACGACAATCTCGTCAGGGCACGTTTTCCTTCATAAAAACTAGCTGGGGCTAAGTTTGGTAGAGAAGAACTAGTTGGGGCGAAGTTTTCCTTCATAAAAACTCGTCGGGGCGAAGTTTGGCATAGAAGAACTCGCCGGGGTGAGTTTTTAGCCTAGCAAATCGCGCCGGGGTGAGTTTCCATTTTCTATTGAGACATCCTTTCGTAAAATGAGGATAACTTTTGATCCAGGAAGAGTTACGGGCCTGCTACCTATCAAATCGAAGCTCTCGACGAGATCTACAACTTTCATTCTTTGAGCATTAACAGATTCTGATTGGATCAAGGTTAAAATCGGCTCCAAGTGACTGCTATGTAAATTGCAACTTTCAAACTTTGAGGTTTCAACTTCCGCTTGGTAAGGTCATAACCTTTTCATATGAACTTCGATTGGGATGATTCAAGATGTTACGAAAAGCTAAGGAATAGCTCTACAATAAAATATAAGTCCCAAGTCAAGACCATGAATCCAACTTAGCATTTAAAACCCAACAATCTTCCCGTTTTCCTCGTTTCAACTCCATTTTGACCTAAAACCCATAAAAAAACCTATTAAGATCTTGTTAACAACCAAACATGCAATAGACTATACATAAAGGAATCAAAATAAATGAATATCATGCACTCGTCAACTTGATATAGAATTGGTACTTGGGAGAACGTTAAAATTAATTCCTTGTGGGATTAATACTTTACTTATCACTTTATTATTTGTTGACCACGTGTAATTGTCAATATCAACTTTGGACAACATTCATCATGGGAATATCCTTCAATTCCCGTTAAATATAAAGTTTGAGGGTATTTTATTCATTCACAAGTTCACATAATTCATAATTACACTGAACAAAAATCGAGATCTATAAACGAAGTTTAAAGTTCAGGGAATAACTTCCATAAACCATATATCCATAGATCACACAAAACATTAATAATATCATAACTATATAATTAATTATATTGTAGTAATTAAATTACAATGCCAAAATCGTAGCAACATCATGAGAGTCACAAATCCTCAAAATCTATCAACGAAACTTTGAATCTAGGGATTAAGGCCCGTAGATCTAAGATTTCATAAAAAAATAATTAAAAATATATCTTTGATTGACTAGATCAAGGAGATTCTATTTGTGATGTGATGCCCTCAAATTCTTGTGCTTGCTACAACTAATTTACTGGTCATTATCCTCATATATAGCCACACCTGCTTATAATAAAAGCAACATTAATACTTCACTTGTCAATCATACAATTACAATTAGTCTTATTTGTCCTTTATTCATGCATCCTCAAGTCTCAACTTGCTTCATTACCATAATAATTTACTTGATTATTACAAACTAGGTTAACTCATCACACCATATACAACTTAAGACGTAGTTACAACATTATTAACTTTACATCCTTACAATAAAGGTTACACAATACATAACATTTACTATTACATTACCCACGTCTCGATTGTAGATTTACTTCAATCCTTCTCTAGCCTTCTTCACTCAACCTTTGAATCCTTTCTATAATGTCTGAAATTTTTAAATATAGCAAGGGTGAGTATTCAAATGCTTAGAAAGTTTTAACGTTCAAAATATAACAGTATTAAAAAAATCATAAACAACTCATGAATAAATATTATTGAATAACTTCATAATTCAGATTCAAGAGAAAATAAAGTTCTTGAATCACATTGTTGGATAAATCATCATCAACAAAAATTCTCAGGACATAATTAATTAGTGCTATAAATTTAGCATTTTCTTAAATTTTCTTTCATTAACATAATCGAGTGGTCACATAGACCAAGAACTTTACATCAAGTGTTCATCAACTATACATGAAGTACTGTTTAGGAATGCATGTTTTAAATTTAATGATGTTATTATAATATATAATTATTCAGTAGTTTCTGAAAATTCCTTAAAAGAGATATATTTGTACAAGGACTTAGAATAGTACGATTAAACTTGTTAGGTTGATCTTTTGAGTTGATGCATTATGTAATAGATAGGATAAAATCGATTGTAGAGTTATTATGCCTTGTTCTTAATGTAAATGATGTAAACAGAGTAATCTATGTGATCGTAAAGCATCAGTTGGATGTTCACATATCTGCAAAGTTATCTCAGAGTTGAAGTAAAGATCGCAGAGTCTTCGAATTAGATTGTAGAGCTGCCTTCGGGATCTTAATGCCAAAGCTTAGATCGCAGTGTAAAAGAGAAGTTCGCATAGTTTGCTACAGAATTGTATAGAGCCATTCGTGTTGGTTTGCAAAAACAAAATATACACACAATCAACATTATAAAATAGCGAAAGCATGACATAAATCATATTTATTTATTTATTGCAATCCCAAGAATCACCTTATGCAATATTATTAATTAAGGAATGATAAAAGATATACCTTATGAAGATGATACAACTCCTTGCTATGATCTTCAAATTCTAATCCTTTGATCCTTGGTGCTTCTCCAATTCCTCGAATCAAACGTTCGTTACCCAAGTGTACAACACCCTAAGGTTGATCCACCAAGAGTATATTGATTGAAGAAGTAAATTTAGGTTCTATAAGACATTGGGTGGCTAGCCCTAATTCTCCATCTCCTAACTCTTTAGGTATTAAAGAATACTTATAAAACAACATTAGTTTGTTCCACAATAAGACACCTCTTATTTATAGACTAATCCTCTCTACTAAACCTTTTAGAAGTTAGGATTTTTAATTTAATTCCAAATCTAATTAGTAACTAAATTAATAATAATAATAATAATAATACTTATCTTATTAATTTGTAATTTAGTATTTCTCAAAATACTTAATTATAAATATTAAGTTATTTAATTTCGTCCACCAATAAATTAAATATGCTTAATTTATTATTATCAAGTCATTTACTTCTAAAATTATATTTTTCTTTATACGGTGTGACCCTTTATGTTCAATATTAAGATGGTAGTAGAATAAACAATTTAGAACCATTCTAATATTATTTATAATGAATCAAACTCCATTAATTCAAATATAAATAAATAATATTTATTCTACATCAAGGGTGACACCTTACTTTATATCATGACTTTTCCGATAATATGATTCAATGTTTAATCACAAAGAATCTGTGACGCCCCCAAATTCGGACCGCCAATGCCTCGAATTTGGTTCGTCATGTTCTAACAATAATAACTAACATCATACAATCACAGCGGATACTCTAGAATAATATACAATGATTTATTATATTTATTACCCCAAGTCTCGCAACCTACAGTACTTAATAGATTACATAATAATATCAAATAAAGACTTATTACATAACCCTACTTAAGTTTAAACATAGTTCTGAATCAGTCTTAATACATTATCATAGTTTTCATAATACAACACCGAAATTTCTAAAACATAAATAGACTAGCTAGTCGGTAGCCTTGCCCTTGCCTTTGTCGGTGCCCGAAGGTCCACCCTGCTCTGCCTTAACTGAAATATTTTTAGGGAAAAGCAAGAATGAGCAACAAGTTTACTAAGCAAGTAATATAGCAATAAGGGTGAGTAATATAGTTTTCAAATCCCAAAGGGTATAACAGAATATGATAGTTCGAGGATAGCAAGAAATATCAATAGTTCTCAATAACAGTCGCTAAGGACAGAAAGAAATCAATAAGATTTAATGTTAAATCAATTCAAGATTTCAAGATAATTGAATACTGAGCAGTCACTAAGGACTATGAACTTTTACTAGAATTAACAAAAATATACTGATAATCCAATAAAACAAGTACAACAGGTGATCAGCCTAAAGTACCCTATATTATGCATAACATTCAATCGTACTCAAGTGCGCACGTCGGTCTCCCGGCAATTATATTTTCCCTTCAAGGAAGGTTGTTCTTCTCAGTCAATACAAGATTCCGCACCAATCAATTGGTTTGGATTGCTTTTCAAATTCATAATATAAGTCTAGCCGAATCAAATGGCATAGACCCCTCTTTATAAGTTCAATACTTGATATTAAAGTTTGAAAAATATAATCGACTTTATCTTAGCTATGAAGCAACAAGTCATGAATCATAATTCGAATAGCTTACTTGTATAAGGAATAATAGTACAAGCTCAATACATGTTCAATATGAGTAGCATACTTGCTTACAATATCCGTTGAATAAAGTAATGCAAGGGTTTAGAATACTTACCTTAAGCGTAGTTTACCAAAGTTTAGCTTATTGACGCTTTTCGAATCCTATTATAACATATTTACGTATATAGGATATTCATTAGCATCGTACATTCGATACATAAGCTCGATATGAAATTCAAGTATACTCATATGATTCTAACTTAGTCGTATAATCCTATACGTACGTCATTACGTACTTTACGTACACATAGCACCACATTCGTTAATAACACACTATGAAATCACATAACATAGTTCGTAATCGTTATCTAATCACTTGAAAGTTTATAAACACTTTATCAATTCAATATGGTTTCATCATAACATGCTCATTGATACATAAATAATGTACTGGACATGTGCTAGAGATTAGGTTAACAATGTAAGCATACATCAATCTCAGATTACAAACAGGATAGTCATACTTCTTTGCAAGGTGGCGCGGTCGCGCCTGATTTGAACTAGGGAGTGGTGCGGCCGCGCTACTCCCAGTTCAGATCAGAGCTGAGCTACACAATGCCTAGACTAGCTTGCACACCCACAAATTATAGGAATTTCGGCACATAAACGCAGCGGAAATTAAAATTTTCTAAAACCCTAAAACAGGATCCATGCGAAAACATATTAATTCAGAAGTTTAGATTTATTTTACCGATTATCCAAGCTTGAATGGAGACAATGGAAACATCTTTGAATCTTCAATGCAATCCAAAGGAACTTGCGTCTCTACGGTATCCACACGAACGCCCCGCGAACCGTCACACGATCTGCAGCAAAGAGAAATGCAGGTACTAGGCCGCCAAGATCTGGATTTTGGAGCTTTCTCTCAAGTCTCTCTCTAAGAGCGGCTAGGGTTTAGATTTTTAATCAATACCCTAAAACGGCTTATATATCATATATATAGCAGTTAAAGGAATTAACCAAAACCTAATCCAATTAGAAAAATAAAATCTGAATTTATATATTTATATCTTAATTATGTCTTACTTAATTAATATACATATATATACAAATTATCCTATTAATTTAAATCCGTAATTTAAATACTATCAATCATATTGACATATTTAAATCCTTATAATTTAAATTAATTCCCTTTTAATTACGTTCTAAGTGTGTGACCCTATAGGTTATTATTATGTTGGCAATAATTTTAAAATCATATTCTAAAATTATAAATAATGAGCGGCATCTAGTAATGCATCACTGCTACCCAAATAATAATAAGATCGGTGATTCGATGCAACCTTTTCGTGACCAATGTTTCAATGTAATTTAATCTTTTTAACCTTGGCATCCTAGATTAAACTCGAGTCATGGAATGTGTCATACTCTTCATAATTTAATCTGAGTTTTCTTGATCAATTAGTAGACTATATGAAATTAATCACTTTTTGAGTATAGCCATGCACTTCATAGTCCTACTCAATCAAGAGGCCTATGGATATCACCCCTAATATATAGGAGGGTTAAATTCCATCTAGATCACTCATATTCCTCACACGATTCATGATGTACCCAATAATCTCCTTTATTGTCCACCCTATTAAAGGTGACCTTTGATGATATCAAAGTACATAAATTCCCATGTAGTAATATAGTGATTTTAAGTCGGAAGAACATTGCATCATTGTCACTATGAGAATTGCTTATGACACTTTGTATAATGCTCCACGTAGAATTCTCATGGTGGGTCTGTCCAGTACATTGTTCTCTAACATGTACCTCTTCATTGACTCAATATCTCATATATTTATGACCAATGAGATTTGGCCATTAGTCAATCCACATACTAGTCTCAATGTATCATTGTTGTCCCATTAACAATGACACTCGACTAGGGACATTTAAGAATAATGATACTAATTGTAATTATATGATCTCATGTCCAAGTCACATACTTGAAGCCATATAATTTGTATCACTATTCTATAGACTTTTATTATGCTAACATTTATATAACGCAGTAAATAAAACCATAATAAAATAATTTATTTATTCAATCAAATATAATATCAAAAATATTAAGCAATTACATCAAAGAATTGGCCTCTAGGGCATAAACTCTAACACATATATATATATATATGATAACACATGCAAAAACATTCATGTTGTGATAAGTTTGATTCTTATGTTATGCTTTCCACATAGTCTTAATAATTTCCAATTAACGAGGCTTAACGTGTTCGATTACAATGTTCCTCACGTTTACTCAATATACACGTGCAATGAGGTCCATATGTCTCTACTACATATGCTCAGGTTACCTTAGTCATGTATTTCAAGTTTTGAAGTTCGTTCAACTTGTCTTAATTCATGCTCAACTAGTTTACAATGCATATGACTAGCTAGGCATTCATTTCTATCATGTCTAGAGGCATATGAGACCCAATCAAGATAGTCAAAATTTTTAGAATACATGCAAGGTGGTTATCAACTAAACTAGTTTTCAAACTATTAAGGTTTCTCTTTAAAAAATCTCATATTAACCCTCCAAGAATGCAAAGCAACTACGCATATCATATTTCATGCTTGTACATACATAATCATACCACCTAAGCATGCTCACAAGTTTCAGAACTTAAAGGACATATAGCTTATCAAGTTTATATTTAAAACTCTAAGTTTCCATTAGAAGGCCATCGAAATCATTTAAGCATACAAAGTAAGTCCACCTATTCTACATCATGCTTTCATATACATATACATAGACCACATAAACATGCTTGAATTTTCAGAACTCAAAGTGTTCTAGTTTGACAAGTTTGCTTTTGAAAACTTTAAGTCTTCTTTGGAAAAACCAAGTTTTGGTAAGTGGTTCTATGCAAGGTCACTTATGTCAGCATTTCAGGTGCTTCAATAGTCATAATAAAGTTATACTAGCATGCTCCCTACATTAAAAAAATAACAAAGTCATCAACTTTCTTTGCACAAGGGCGCGGCACCGCCCTGTTTGTACTAGGGAGTGGCACGGCCGCGCCACTCTGGTTCCAAACTAAAAAGCTTTCTGTTAGAGCAGAGCTTCTAAACCCATTTCAGAAATATTTTGAAACATGCTTACCAATAGACACATTTCATTTATAACATGTACATAGACTATCCTAACACATTAACACCATTTCACATTATCAATTCCAACTAATTCATGACAACTTCTATGAGTTAAAATTGATAAAACTTCAAAGTTGAATAATGATTATACCTCTTGGAGTCTTAAGCTTGCTCTCAATTTCAGATTACTCTCACTTCACTCTCTATAACAACTTAACAAAAATCTAGCAACTTGATTATGAGAGGAGGAGAGCTCTATTTATAGAGAATTGATTATCCATACCAAAGCTTTGCACAAGGAATTAAACCAAGAGATGAAGGAAGAAGATGATGGACAACCAATGTTTGGTGGAATAGTTGCCACCCACCACATCAACCCACTCCCATTTGCCATCATTTGATTGAAGCTATCATGAAATTGAGGGATAGGCTAGGCCATTGGCCTTTCACGTGAAAGAGGAAGAGAGGGACTCTCAATATAGGCCAAGTAATACTCAGCATTTGCCAATTGGGAATGAACTAATATCACATACTATAGGTTATATCCATATACATATAATATACACTTAAGTTAAATAAACATATATGTATACTTAGGTTTTGAAAATCAATTGGGTGCATACTTGGATTTTAATGACATTACAATATTATATGATAGCAAATTGGGGTACATGTATACACCTCCATATATAATCCATGTACATTTTAATATGCTAAATTATGATTTAAATTGAATAGTGACACACTACATTATCATAAACCTCATTATTCCAATTATGTTACTTATTGAAATAATTATTAATATTAATTATTCATATACTTTAATTTAACATTCCATATAGTATACATTAATGTACTATACCTATCACATGGTCACATATACATCATTTATGTAACTCATTAAATTCATTAAGCTTATTATATAGTTTTATATATATCACATAGTCTCTTGTAGTGTCACATTACACCTTATATAATATAGATATAGTGATTATGTACTAAATGATTACATAACTTTACACTAAGCAATTAATTGAACAAACATTAACCTTATAATATAAATTAATTATTTATTCATTAATATGCTATTTTTCATAACAACCATTAATTAACAATATATTATTAATTAATCATCCACTTATTAATTCTTTCTTTAATTAATTAAATCATCGTAATTCTCATCACTGTGCCACACAAGGCATTCTTCGAGCTTATCATAAACTCCACATTCTTCTCAATTATTATAAATTCAATTTGAATTCATTTGAATTAACTCACCACACAACACATAATCATTTATATTCAAATAAATATTCATTTTCATTAATTTATTCATTAATAATATTCAAAATTTCTCGGGTATTACATCTTCCCCCCTTATAAAAATTTCATCCTCGGAATTAGCACAAGGTTACGCAAATAGATGGGGATAGTCCCTCATCATCCTATCTTCTAATTCTCACGTAGCCTCCTCGGCATTGTGGTTACGCCAAAGTACTTTTACAGAAGATATAACTTTATTTCGTAAGGCTTGCTTTTTCCGATATAATATCTAGACAGGAATTTCTTCATATGCTAGGTTCTTCTCCACTTGAATGGGCTCGTAGGAGATCACGTGCTTGTAGTCGGCCTTGTATGGACGCAACACGGAGATGTGAAACACGTTGTGGATGTGCTCCAACTCAAGTGATAATGCAACTTTGCATGCCACTTCGCCCACTCACTTCTGTATCTCAAACGATCCTATAAATCTTGGACTTAATTTTCCTTTCTTGCCGAATCGGATTTTTCCCTTCCATGGAGATACTTTCAAGAATACGAAACTATAGACTTTAAAGTCTCGATCCTGCCGATGTAAGTCTGTGTACTTCTTCTTGCGATCTTGAGCTGCTACTAGTCTAGCTCTTATCATTGTCATCACGTCCACGGTTTGTTGTACTAACTCTGGTCTGAGTATTCGTAATTCTTCGACTTCATCCCAACATAACGGTGTTCTGCATTTTCTCCCGTAAAGAGCTTCGTACGGCGGCATGCCGATACTTGTATGGTAACTATTGTTATATGTAAATTCTACTAAGGGTAGATGGTCGTCCCAATTTCCCTTGAAATCCATCACGCAAGTCCTAAGCATGTCCTCCAGCGTTTGTATTGTTCGCTCACTTTGTCCGTCTATCTGAGGATGATAAGCGGTACTCAACCTCAACTGTGTTCCCATTCTCTCTTGTAAGGTTTTTTAAAAGTTTGACGTGAAGCGCGGATCTCGATCAAAGATAATTGACATCGGCACTCCATGTCGTGAAATAATCTCCTTTTCGTAAAGACTCGCTAACTGATTCAAACTATAGCGGATCTTGATTGGTAGAAAATGTGCGGTCTTCATTAGTCGATCCACGATAACCAAAATAGCATCATAACCTTTCTGCGTGACTGGAAGTCCCACCACGAAGTCCATCGTAATGTGCTCCCATTTCCACTCCGATATTTCCAACGGTTGTAGTAAACCACTCGACCGCTGGTGTTCTGCTTTAACGTGTTGGCAAGTCAGACATCTACTAACGCACTCTACAACTTCCCGTTTCAGATTGGGCCACCAAAAATGTTGCCTCAAATCTCGGTACATTTTCGTGCCTCTCGAATGAACGGAATACGTCGTATTATGTGCCTCGTGAAAAATCTCTTCCCTCAATTCAGTTACTGCTAGCACCCACACTCTCTCTTCGAATCTCAAGATACCGTCTTCATCCATTCTGAATCTCTCTTCTTCATTTTCTGCGATCCTTTTTCGAATTTTCTCGCACTCCTCATCTTTTTCTTGTGATTCCTTCACTCTATCCAACAATGTCGGACGAGCTTTCATTACAAATAACTTTTCGTCAGACCTCTCCGATCCTTCTACCTCTATTTCCAACTTCTCCATTTCTCTTATTAACTCCTCCTGAGTTGTCAAGTGAAATAATTTCTCCCTTCCTTTTCTGCTCAGAGCGTCTACAACTACGTTTGCCTTTCTCGGGTGATAGAAAATATCACAGTCATAATCTTTAATCAATTATAACCACCTCCTCTGACGCATATTCAACTCCTTTTGTGTGAAGATATATTTCAGACTTTTGTGGTTCGTGTATATCTCACATTTCTCTCCGTACAAATAATGCCTCCAAATCTTTAACTCAAAAACTACCGCTAACTCTAAGTCGTAATGTTTTTCGTAGTCCTTTAATTATCGTGATGCATACGCAATGACTTTGCCATGTTGCATAAGCACACAACCAAGTCCCTTGTGCGATGCATCACTATACACCACAAAATCTTTTGCATCGTCTGGTAGTGACAACACAGGTGTCTCGCTTAATCTCTTCTTCAATTCTTGAAAACTCTCCTCGCATTTGTCCATCTATACAAACGTCACTGTCTTCCTGGTCAGATTGGTCAACAGGATTGCTATCTTAGAAAAATCCTGGATGAATCTTCGATAGTACCCAGCTAACCCTAAGAAACTTCTTATCTCTGTTGGCGTTTTCGGCTATTCCCAATTACTTACTGTTTCTACCTTCTCAGGGTCTACTGAGATTCCATCCTTACCCACCACATGACCTAAGAATTGAACCTTCTCCATCAAAAATTTTGCGTACATCTTCTCCTTCCTTAGTGCCTCCAAAACAATATTCAGATGTTCGGCGTGCTCTTCCTCTATCTTCGAGTAGATCAAGATGTCGTCGATGAAAACTACCACAAACTTATCCAAGTAGGGCTTGAAAACTCGATTCATCAAGTCCATGAATGCTGTCGGAGCATTAGTCAATCCGAATGACATTACCAAAAACTCTTAATGTTCATAACGGGTTCGAAATGCAGTTTTTGGTATGTCTTCTTCCCGTATTTTTAGTTGGTGATAACCTGTCCGTAGGTCAATCTTTGAGAAACACTTCGCTCCCTTCAGTTGATCAAAAAGGTCATCTATCCTCGGTAGCGGATATCTATTTTTGATCGTTACTCTGTTTAATTCTCGATAATAGATACAGAGCCTCATCGATCCGTCCTTCTTTTTAACAAACAACACTGATGCTCCCCAAGGAGACACACTTGGTCGTACGAAACCCTTATCTAATAACTCTTGCAGTTGTATCATCAACCCCTTCATTTCTACTGGCGCAATACGATATGGAGCTTTCAAAATCGGTGCAGTTCCCGGTGCTAAGTCTATTACGAATTCAATTTCTCTGTCTGGGGGAAAACCAGTCAGATTGTCCGAAAATACATCTTGAAATTCATTCACTATGGATATATCCTTAATTTCTACTCCCTTTTTTCGAGTATCTACAATGTAAGCTAAATAACCTACACATCATTTCCTTAATAATTTATTGGCCTGCATCATCGTAAGGCAACACGATTGTTTAAGCGATGAGCTACCATAAAACACTACCATAGACTTACTCGGAGTCTGAAGGTTCACACTTTTACTCTAACAATTGTTGTGTATTTTCTACATGTAACACGCAAGTGTACGTGGTCAACAAGTAATACAGTGATAAATCAAAGATCGTACCCACAGAGACAATAATTACTACTTAATCAAATAATTGCCAATTTTATAGTATTTCAACTTTATCAAACTAATGGTCAAATAATATTTTTATAACTAAATTATAAATTAAAAATAATCACACACTAAATTGAGAATTTAATAGATTTGAGAGAATTAAGCCCACAACTTCACTTAGAATTGCACTTCTGATAGTTATCTTTTTCCCCAGTTTATTTCATTTACCCCCAGATTATTAATCGAAAACACTAACGTAGATAAAACCACCTCACGATGCATAATATCCATACTCACTTATATCCACAAATGATAGTTTCAAGCAAGACATCCTAATTAACTAATTCACTATATTTCTATGTGAATTACAATTAATAAGAATTTATTACCAAGTTCTCTTTCAGATTACATATGGCGTAAAGGAATACATCTATCCTAAACACGAATCACGACTTCCATCTATGCAGAATTCACGAACATATGTCACTATGGCCAGTTTTAATCTCTTATGTTCCTTCACAAGTTCATAGGAAATAACATAATAATTGTTGATCAGGCAATTACATAACTTAATCACACACATAGTGAATAACCTGAGAATAACATCCAAAAACTGAATTTAAGAATAATTAATCATCCATTACAATCAAAGATCCGTTGTAGGCTTAAAATTGAATTAGTTCATCATAAATAAACAAAATCCAATTATCAACATCAAATTAAACATCCTAAATATAAGATAAAAAAATAGAGTAAAGGTAGACACTAGAACAATATCACCGATCTCTACTGCAATCTTGAATCCCTCGTGTCGATTTGATGCTTCAATCCTCCAAGCACGTTCAATCTTTAATTAGGGCTTCTTAATCCGTCAAAAAATCTCTCTCAAAAAACCGTATATTATCTCTTTTATATGCTCCCAGCCGTAACACTAATTAGCCCCTTATTTCTCCACAATCCTATCACAAACAGGAAACTGGTTATTTTTCCCTGCTGTAGGCCCGCCCCAACCACATTTTAGCCTTTGGCATGCCTGCCCCCGCGGGGGGTCTTCTTCAAGCGTGTGAAATCCGCACCCCCGCCCCAGCGGGGGTATTGTCTTAGATACACCCGCCCCAGCGGGGGGGGGGGGTCATTTCCAGCAAAAATTCAACCTTTTATCCTTTTTCTTCCCGGTTGCTTCTCAAATCAACTCCTGCACAACATGACATGAAACCAGGTAAAATAATACTAAAATAACTCGAAGTAAGCAAGAAACAAGCTATAACGGATATCAAATCGTTGGTATAAAACCAACTCATCAAATAGCCCCAAACATGAGACTTTGCTTGCCCTCAAGAAAAACAATGCATATGCAAAATTAATACAATGCCTACTAAAATGCAACTGTCATATAGCAAGAATATAACCAATATTGCCTCAGAGAATTGTTATCATAGATAACCAACAATTCCAACCATAGACAGATCTGCATCTTAGACCGATCAGTTAATCTATACCTATCAACACCTTTGTTGTGTGTGTGTAACAACAATAAACTCAGCTGCACATCGAATACACCATATAATATGCGTCTTAGAATGAAATTATAGTTCTAATTCAGGAAATTACATATACCAGATAAGTGAATTCAACGTACATAAACCAAGCTTGAAGTTAACATGGGAGACTTTCTATCTTTATACATTCACGGGGGCATTTTGCTTGTTTTTTCGTATCTCAATTTTTACTCATTACTGTGCAATGTTTATTTTCCTTAGGCTCTTCAGTGATACCCATGTAGCGAGCTTTCGACCAACGACTCCCAAGCCAGATGACTTTAGGACGCTGGGTGTAAAGACATCCCCTAGGGCGTACTTACTCGAGTATCAAAGGCCACGAAACTCAACTAATCATGGTGTTTATTCACGCATTTTTGTATATTTTCATTTTTTTTTTCTTTGCTTTCTTTTCTCTTTTTTTTCTTTCTGTTTTTCTGTTTAGACAGCTCCCATATCTTCCCCCAAGCTTAGGTTTTAGTCCAATCTTCATCACTTTCTCAATTTATTTAATTCTCGTAATTAACCTCCAATTTCTAGTCCAGATGACAATTATGTGGCTATTCGAACTACGCTGACCAAATTGTTGCTTATCATGCTAACCGGTTACAGAGGTGTTACCCAAGTAAGGATTTATGTAAAGGTCTAAAAATACATCACTATCCTAGTTCTCATTACTGGTTATGATCTAATGTTAATCCAGTTTCATCATCGGCTACTGATATATCTAGACACTGACATACTGACTCAATAATCCTAATTACTAACTAATCCAATTTCATCATTTTTTTCAATAATTAATAAGCATAAAAGTTTAACAACTATACTAAACTACTAACTACACAAGTCTTAACAATTTTTATGAAAATAAAACTACCCCCAAACTTCAATAAAGCAATGTCCTCATTGATCAAAAATATAGAACAATTAAAGTATGGAGGACTTCCCTGTGGTATCAAGCATCCTCATCGAAATTCGAGTAAGGAGGTGGTGGATATGGCTGCAATGGCTGTGGAGTCGAAAAGTGGAATGGCGCATCCGATGTGTTCAGTCTAGCCAACGCATCCGGGACTGCGGCATTAAAGTGATTCTGGGTGGTGAAAATATGATCCTGTCGCACCGCCAATGTGTTAAACAGTCGACGATGCTCATCCATCTGCTGCTGAGTGGCTGGAGTTTGCGAAGCAGAGGTGCCCTCATTGTGCATTGGTGGGTCCCCCTAACCAACCTCCTCAATTGGCTCTTGCATAGCCAAAACCGCTGCTCGTTATTTCTCCTCGGCCGATGCAAAAATGAAACCCAGCCCCAAAGGGTGTGGTGGTGCTACCGGCCATTTTCTGAATCGGGCCATCATCCTTGTGTCCAATAACTGAAGAGGTGGCTGAGTTGGTTCTTTGGCAGTCCACTTGACATCGGCACAGCGACATAGTCCCGTGATCAAAGACGGATGAGGCAAGCCACTTGAGAACATTCCTCGGAGACATCGACGGATAGAAAAATTTATGATGAAGCCTATGTCGATGTCTTTGTCCTTGAGGATAGCATACAATAGTGAAATTTTCTCCTTAGTGATCTCACTGGTGTGCGTGGATGGCACGAGCTTGGCGCACAGGAAGGAATACCAAACTTTTTTGTACTGGCTCAGGGTGGAGCTCATGATCAGTGTCCCCCCTTTCTTGCCTCTGAACCACGCAGTGCCCGGTTTGTAAATCTGATCTAATATCTCGTCATAGTTTGGGCCCCTATTGAGCAACTGCTGATATTGGCATGGATTCGGGCGTTGCAAGTTATAATAGTCAGCGATGGCTGTGGGATTGAAGTCCACCATTTTGCCCCGGACGAATGCTTGAAATGGTTGGACGTCCTCGGCATTTGCATAAAATTCTTACATGACTGGCACTTCTGCGGCGTCGGGCTGATCCCTTAGAGTTTCCCAACCTTGCTCATCAATTTGGAGAGATATTTCCCCATCAATTGATGCTGGCCTAAGACCGCGCTCAGGTGTGAGCTTCTTAGTTGCCAAATAGTCGTATCGATCGGCGGCTATTTCACTTCGAAACTTAGATCTGTCAAAAGCTCGCGATGGTGTGGCTGACGAACTCTCCCCCTTTTGTCTCTTCTGTGCTCTGGGTAGTATGGTGTTGATTTAGCATGACTTCTTGGTTTGTTGCAAATTTCTGGTTGAGGAGTTTTCTCAAACACTTGGTGGGCTAAGGAGTTTTAGGGTTATTGTTGGTGATGCTTGCTCCTTATAGTTTCCCCCAAATGGATGATGCCCAATCAAGCACAACAAATCCCAAATTATCCTAGTCGCAAAAGCCCAACGGATTTCACAGATGAACCCCCAAACTGATTAACCTAAAATCTGAATTGATATTGAATACCTTGGATTATTGAAGTGTGATGTAGTTTGACTGATGGTTGCCGCGAGTCCAAGGTGATTGATTCGGATTGAGAGATTAATCTTGAGAGATTGAGAGATTGCACTTGCCCGAAATTAGGTTGGGAGAGGGATTTTTATGTCTCTCAGCAGCCAAAGGGATGTTTGAGGGTTTAGAAGTTAGGCCATTTGCAGCGATTCCAGCTAAGAAAAATTTTGTTCCTGTGGATTGCTGGAATGGCATTTCCTTGTTCTTTTAAGGATTTCTTTTGAATGATTGCTTGAATGTGTATTGTAATCGACCCATCCCTGCACAAGAATTTTCACTTGTTAGACATGCATTCTTGAGACTCAATGACTACAAAGTTACTAAATGACTCTAATTAATCAACTGAGATATCATATAAATTAACATAAAAGATGGGTTGCCTCCCATTGAGCGCTTGATTTTTAGTCTTTCAGCCTAACTACTCCCTGTTTTCAGTTTGTCTCGGCCAAGTCGATCGTGGTTGCTTGTCGATCGACTTTTCCTCCCCAGTAATGCTTTAATCGTTGGCCGTTGACTTTAAATGTTTCGGTTGATTCTTTGGAGAATAGTTCAACGGCGCCATGCAGGAATACCGTTTTTATTGTGAATGGGCCTAACCATCTAGACTTCAGCTTTCCGGGGAATAACTTCAACCGAGAGTTGAATAACAGTACTGATTGACCCGGTTTGAACTGGCGGTGCACTATTCTCGGATCATGTCATTTCTTAACCTTTTCCTTGTACAACTTTGAATTCTCATACTCTTGTAAGCGAAATTCGTCTAGTTCATTAAGTTGTAACAACCGCTTCTCACCTGCTGCTGATAGATCGAAATTTAACTTCTTGATTGCCCAATAAGCTCTGTGCTCGAGTTCTACCGGTAGGTGACATACTTTTTCATAGACAAGCTGATAGGGGGACATGCCTATCGGAGTCTTGTAGGCGGTCCGATACGCCCACAAAGCATCATCTAACTTTACTGACCAGACCTTTTTATTTGGATTGACAACTTTTTCCAATATTCTTTTGACATCCCGGTTAGACACTTTCGCTTGTCCACTTGTTTGCGGGTGATAGGATGTAGCAATCCGATGTTTGACCCCATAATTTGCCACGAAAGCTGTGAAGAATTTGTTACAGAAGTGGCTCCCTTCATCGCTGATAATTGCTCTTGGGGTTCCGAACCGAGTGAATATATTCTTTTGCAAGAACATTAACCCCACTTTTGCATCGTTCATTGGTAACGTCACCGCTTCAACCCATTTCGAGACGTAATCTACAGCCAAGAGGATATACAGATTATTGAATGAAGATGGAAAGGGTCCCATAAAATCGATCCCCCATACGTCGAACACCTCGACTTCCAAGATCATGTTTAATGGCATTTCATTCTGCTTCGAAATGTTTCCCACTCTCTAATATTTGTCACAATTCTTCACGCATTGATGTGTGTCTCTGAACAATGTGGGCCAGTAAAATCCTGATTGAAGAACTTTTGCTGCTGTGCGATCAATCCCATAGTGTCCCACATATGGTGATGCGTGACATGCCTGTAGGATTCTCTCCACTTCACTTTTTGGTATACATCGCCGTATCATTTTATCAGCATATTGTCGGAACAAGTATGGTTCATCCCACATGTACCACTTTACATCATGTAAGAATTTTCTCTTTTGGTGACGGGACAGGTCTGGTGGGAGGACGTTACTGACCACGTAATTAGCGAAGTCTGCATACCACGAAAACTCGCCGTTTATCGAAAATAGTTGCTCGTCAGGAAATAACTCATTGATTGCTAACTTGTCTGTTTCATCCTGTAACGATTGTGATTTTATATAATCATTTTAAATATTTATTGAGTTAAATAAATATTTTATGCGATTTATTTATTGAGTTAAATAGATAAATTATGTGATTTATGGAAGTGAATTAATTAAGTGTATATATTAATTAAATGAATGTGTAATATTTAATTTAATTGATGTATATTAATTTTATATTATAGTTCTAATTTAATTGAGAGAATTAAATTTGATGAGATATGTGATGAAGTGTTACATGAATTATAATTACCGAGTAATTATAATTATGTGGCAATTTTATGTGATTAATTGATGTTAGATTTTAATTGATTAAATTAGATGATTAATATTTAATTGATTAAAATATGACATTAAAGTATGTGTTAAAATGATTTATTAAAATAAAAGGAAAAGAATTTTTAAATAATTTTTTTACCAAACAAGGCCCTTGCTTTTGTTTTAAAAGACTGTTGCCAAACAGGGCCCTTACACTAGCTTAAACCTAATTTACCTAAACCATGCCTAAGTTAGTAAAACTAATTTCTAATTTTTCTATTGCCAAACAAGCCAAAAGGACTTTTGAATTTTGTAACTCCTAATTTAATTGGATTATTAAATATTAGTTAGTACGTATATTATTGATATATGTCAGTTATATATATCTATATACTACGTAAGGAAAAACTACGTTAGTTTAAGCCTAAGACTAAGAAGAAAAGAGAGAGAAGAGAGGAAGAATAGCAGAGAAGAATTAGAGAAGAAGAGAAGAAAGGAGTAAGGAAATCATCATCTTCTTCACTTCTATTAAGCAAAAAGGTATAATTTCTAGAACTTATTATTTTGAAGTTGAATTTTATGTTCTTCATATTTTCATTCTCTGTAAAAGTAAATTTTCATGAAAGTGGTATAATCATAAATTTAATATGTATTGTGTTCATGTTATACTAATAGTGATTGTATGCCATAACGATTTTCAGAAATCAAATTAGTGTAGAAAGATATTTTAACAGAAAATTTATGTTGATATGAGTTCATATGAGTTTTAGTTTTGTTGTCAATTTTGGATTGAGAAATTGATGAATTAGAATATGTTAGCATGCTTATTGGGAAATTGTTTGATGATTATATTCAATTACATATATAATGTATATATATAAAGTAGAATTGATGGAGAAAATTTCTTAAAGTGGATTATTTTGGAAGAATATGAGTTTTCATGAAAATGGCCAAATTGGATTTTTAAAACTTTTGATTATTGTTGTTTAGATGGTTTTTGTGTTTAGAAACATGTTATGTTATGTATTATTGCATGTGTATGGAGTTACAGTGGCTACGATACTGTAATTTTCTGTTTGTTGGCTTGTATGGGTTGTCGGTAAAGCAGAGAGTTGTGTCTGTCTGCATCTGGCCAGGTTGTTGCGCAGCTGCGCTGCGCCGGCAGCAAGGCCAGGAGCAGCGCAGCTGCGCCGCTTGCCCTTCCCAGATCCATTCCCTACGCAGCTGCGCCGGTGCCAATGCTGCTGGCTGCGCAGCCGCGCCGCTGGCTGTGCAGAGGCTGAAAATTTAGTTTATTTGTGTAGTCTTACTTGATGGCTTAAGATAACTTGTTTATGATGATGAGCATGTAATCAGTTGCTATAACATGTGGTTAATATGAATGTGACAATTTCATATTATAGAAAAATGAAGTTTTGAAAACCTAATATAGGATTTAAATTATAAACTATAATTGTTTTATTGTAAATGAGTTACTTAATTATAATTTGATTAATTATAATTAAGGGTAATTGTTTAATTTAAAGTATAATATTGTGAAATTGTAATGTATAGAAATTGATTATTTTAATCAATTAGATGTTAATTTAAATTATAATTTAAGTAATTATAATTTAATAAATGCATGTTTAATTATGGATTTTAAATTGATAATTACATCATTAATTATAAATTGTGTAATTATAATACATGTTTAATTATTGATTATAATTGATAAATACATGATTAATTATAAATTGTGTAATTATAAATGCATGATGTAGTTTAATTGATTATAAATTATAATTTGTTTATAATTTAAAAGGTAAATATAATTTAAGTAATTATAATTTGATTAAGTGTTTGAATTATAATTGTTTAATTATAATGTAGCTAAATACATAATTGATTTAATTATGTGAATATGTGTGTGATGTAATTAACTATGTGATAGTTGATTATTATTATTTATTTAATTAGAGTGAGTTAATCATGAGGGTTAACCACTTATGTGAATTAGTTATGTGTTAACTAATTTAGGTTATTATGATTGGATGTATATAGGAAGTATTAAAGTACGTGGTTGAATTAAGTAGCTTGCGCTTGAGGTAAGTCTTCTAAACCCTAAACTCGCTATTTCTACGCAAGTTCTTTGAGTTCATATATTCATTGTTGAGAATGTCTTTTTCATTTCTGTATTGAACAATTGGTTATTTAATTGAAATGATCTTGACTTATTGTTCAAGTAAGATCTAGTTATTATTTTAAATGCTTTAAGTTTACTTCTAAAGCATATGTTAATTCATAATTCTGTTATTTATGAATTATTGAAAGTCAATTCAACTAATCCTTAGTTGATGAACTTATCCAAACCAAACTTTCTTTGGTGCGGACTTGAATTCAAATTACTGAGTTGAACAACCCTATTTACTAGGGGAGGTTACTACGCATAGCGTTACGATGTTTGTGCACAATATATGGTACAAAGGGCTGATCCCCCTAAGTACGCGTTAAGGTCCATAGTCTTATTGACTGTTAAAGGTTTAAATAGAAATATTTATAACCTAGGACAAGAGTTCAAAGGTCTTATGACACTCAGATAAATTCTATTTTTGAATTGTAATTGTGATGAAAGAATTATTATTCAATTCTTTATTGTTGAAGCGAATCATATTATTCAGATTCTTTGAAAGATATCTTTTCATGTATATATTATTGTTAAACTCCAGTGAGCTTTGGTTTGCTCACTCTTGGATTAAATAACAATTTCAGTTACGGTTGATAACGCTGATGCTCCGTCTACGAGTAAGGGCAAGGGAAAGCAAAGCAAGTGAAGACTTATTTTATTTAATTGAGAATGATTGTAATAAGACTTGAATGTTATGTTTTTATTTTCGCACTCTATTATATTCATGTCAGGGTTAGAGTAACCCGGGATTATTTTAAAAAGGTTGTAACCCTTGTTGTAAGGGAGATTTATTTATTTTAATTTAAGTTGTAGTTTACTTTGCATTATTCATTGGGTAGATGTATGTTATATTAGAAAGTGAATATCAAATCATGTGGAAACGAAGTACCCGGATTTGGGGGTGTCACACATCCTACTTTGGGTTCTCAAGCCGTGAGAGGTGATCGGCCACCTTGTTCTCTGTCCCCTTTCTATCCTTGATTTCCAGGTCAAATTCCTATAGTAGCAACACCCAACGGATAAGCCTTGGTTTTGTGTCTTTCTTCTCAACTAAATACCTGATAGCTAAATGGTCAGTGTACACCACCACCTTAGTTCCCACCAAGTACGAACGGAACTTGTCAAAGGCATAAACAACTGCAAGCAGTTCCTTTTCTGTGGTAGTGTAGTTTAACTGTGCATCCGTCAGAGTCTTGCTTGCATAATAAATGGCATGAAAGATTTTCTCATGTCTTTGTCCCAATACTGCTCCAACTGCAAAATCACTTGCATCACACATGAGTTCGAATGGCTTTGTCCAATCAAGTGCTATGATTACTGGGGCCGTGGCCAACTTCTTCTTCAACTGCTAAAAAGCCACTTAACAGGTTTCATCAAATTTGAATGGGACATCTTTTTCCAATAGACTGCAGAGTGGTTTAGTGATTTTTGAGAAGTCCTTGATAAACTGTCGGTAGAATGCAGCATGACAGAGAAAACTCCGAATACCCTTTACCGATGTAGGAGGTGGCAGATTTTCAATTGTTTCCAGCTTTGCTTGGTCAACTTCCAACCCTTTTCCTGAGACTTTGTGGCCAAGAATTATCCCTTCTTGCACCATAAAGTGGCACTTCTCCCAGTTGAGCACTAGGTTCGTTTCCACACACCTCTTCAAAACTAATACCAAATTTTTGAGGCATCTATCAAATGACTTCCAAAATACGGAGAAGTCGTCCACAAAGACCTCAATACTTCGCTCCATCATATCTGAAAATATCGCCATCATGCACCGCTGAAATGTAGCCGGTGCGTTGCACAGTCCGAATGACATCCTTCTAAAGACAAAGGTGCCATAGGGACACGTGAACGTCGTCTTCTCTTGATCCTCCGGTGCGATGACGATCTGGTTGTATCCTGAATACCTATCCAATAAGTAGTAATATTCATGTCCGGCTAATCAGGCCAACATCTGATCAATGAAAGGCAAGGGGAAATGATCCTTTCTAGTTGCCTTATTCAATCTTCTATAGTCCATACAGACTCTCCAGCTGGTCACTGTTCTTGTCGGTATCAACTCATTATTTTTGTTCTTCACCACTGTCATACCACCCTTTTTTGGCACACGTTGGACCAGGCTCACCCATGCACTGTCTGAAATTGGGTAGATGATTCCTGCGTCTAGCCATTTCAGGATCTCTTTCTTCACCACTTCTTTCATTATAGGATTGAGCCGCCTCTGTTGTTCTACCGTGGGCTTGCTATCCTCCTCCATTAGGATTTTTTGCATACAAAATGATGGACTGATCCCTTTAATGTCAGTGATTGTCCAGCCAATAGCCAATTTATATTCCCTCAGCACTCTCAACAGCTTACTTTCCTGCATTGGGTTAAGTGCAGCTAAAATAATAACAGGTAAAGTAGATGAATCTCCTAAAAATACATACCTGAGGTGATCAGGTAAGGGCTTAAGTTCAAGCTTAGGTGGTTCCTGGAGAGATGGCTTTATCTTTTCTGATAAGGGTCCTTCCATTCCCAAAGGTTCAACTGGTGGTGTGAATCTATTTGCTCTTGGATTGGCTTCCAACAGCTGTATATATTCTATTATTTCGACACCCTCCTCATCACACTCTTCCATCAATGCTAATTCTAGTGGGTCAGTATTTAGTATCCGAAGTTGTTCCTCATCCACCACTGTGTCTATTGTATCCACTCGGTAACATTCCTCATCTTCCTTGGGAAAGTTCATAGCCTTGAATACATTGAAGGTGACTTGTTGATCGTGCACCCTCATAGTCAACTCTCCTTTTTGCACGTCGATGAGTGTATTACCAGTAGCCAAGAATGGTCGTCCAAGGATTATTGGAATTTCCTTATCTTCTTCAAAATCAAGGATGATAAAATCTGCTGGGAAGAGTAATTTCTCCACTTTCACCAAAATATCTTTGACAATTCCCCGAGGATAAGTTACTAATCTGTCCGCCAACTGTAGGGAGATGTTGGTGGGTTTAGGTGCTGGTAACCCTAGCTGAGTGTAAACTGATAATGGCATAAGGTTAATACTGGCACCTAAATCACAAAGGCATTTGTTGAAGGTTACACTCCCTATAGTGCATGGAATGGTGAAACTACCCGGATCCTTCAACTTTGGTGGAAGCTTCTTTTGCAGAATCGCACTACATTCCTCTATTAGTGCCACAATTTTGAAGTCCTCTAGTCTCTTTTTCTTTGAAAGAATATCCTTCGTAAATTTGATATAACTGGGCATCTGCTCTAATGCCTCCACAAAAAGTATATTTATATGTAACTTCTTGAACACTTCCAGAAATTTTGTGAACTGTTGCTGTAGTTTTTGTTTGTGGAGTCTTTGTGGAAATGGCGGTAGAGGGTAAACTACTAGCGTAACCACTTGTTCCTTTTCTGCTGGTTTTTCTCCTTCCTCTCTTTCCACTGTTTGTTCCTTACTGGTTTCAGCTTGCTCTTCGGCCACCGGCTTCTCCAAATCTAACTCCTCTAACTGTTTTCCATTCTTAAGTGTTACTGCTTGACATTGCTCATGTCCTCCCTTCGGATTCTTCTCTGTGTCGCTAGGCAACGATCCCTGGGGCCGGTTATTCAGTGCACTTGCTATTTGTCCCATTTGAATCATTATATTCTTCATGTCCACCGCAAGAGCCTTCGTCTCTTTCCTCGCCACTTCATTTTCTGTTCTGACTCTGGCTATAGCTTCTTCCCAACCTAGCTTTTCATCTTGTTGTGGTGCTGCCTGTTGCTGCGAATTCTAAAAACCAGGAGGGTATGGTAGTCGTGGAACCTACTGCTGGTTCTGTGCGTTGCTCCATGAGAAGTTCGGGTGGTTCCTGTTCCATTGATTGTATGTATTCTGGTACGTGTTGGCTGATCTATTATAGTTACCCACATAATGAACTGCAGCTGGGTTAATTTCACACTGTTCAATCGGATGTTCTCCTGTATAAAGTTCGCATATGACTGCTACCTGTTGTATGTTTCCCTTTGTCATGGTCTCAATACTCTTTTGCAACGATGCCAGTTGTGACAATATAGTTGTCGAAGTATCCATTTGCAGAACACCTGCTACTGTGGGCTAAGTCAATCTTTCAGTTGGCCATTGGTACCCATTTGAAGCCATCCTTTCTATCAATGCCCATCCGTCCTCAAATTTCTTCGTCAAAAATGCTCCCTGTGAAGCTGCATCTATGCTAGACCGTATCTGACTTGATACTCCATTGTAAAAATTACTCAGCTGCATCCATGGTGGGAATCCGTGATGTGGGCACTTTCTTAACAACTACTTGTACCTTTCCCATGCTTCATAAAGTGGCTCACCTTGGTATTGTGCAAACGAAGATATCTCCGTCCTTATCTTATGTGTCTTCGATGATGGGAAGAACTTGGCAAAAAATTTATGTGCTAGATCATTCCATGTCGTAATTGACCCCGGTGGTTCAGAATGTAGCCAAGCCTTAGCCTTGTCTCTGAGCGAGAAGGGAAATAACCTCAACTTAAGCGCATCGTCTGACACTCCATTACACTTGAAAGTGTCGCAGATTTCTATGAAAGTGAAGATATGATCATTTGGATCATCATTCGGAAGACCCCCAACTGACATATGTTCTGCAACATCTGTATTGTCCCAGGCTTAATCTCGAAGTTATTTGCATTGATTACTGGCCTGGCTATACTTGAATGGATTTCTGAGATCTTTGGTATATCATAATCCTTCATTGGTTTGTCTTCCTATTGGTGTTCCGCCATGTTTGTTCTGAGTATTTCAAATTCCTCTCGATTCTTTGCAATCCACTTAGTTAACCCCCGAAACCTTTTGTCGATATCGTCCTCAAAAGGCGACAACTCTGGCTTTTTCGATCTAGTTTGCATGCACTACTCGAAAGTACCTGAAATAACCAAACAAACCAAAATAAGGATAAATCTATATATATGTTTAATTAAAACTGATTTACTTAAATCGATATTGTAAGTAATAAAAGCAATTACTGTCCCCGACAACGGCGCCAAAAACGTGTTGTGTGTTTTCTACACGCAACACGCTAGTGTACGTGGTCGACAAGTAATACAGTGATAAATCAAAGATCGTACCAACAGAGACAATAATTACTACTTAATCAAATAATTACCAATTTTATAGTATTTCAACTTTATCAAACTAATGGTCAAATGATATTTTTATAACTAAATTATAAATTAAAAACAATCGCAAACTAAATCGAGAATTTAACAGATTTGAGAGAATTAATCCCACAACTTCACTTATAATTGCACTTCTAATAGTTATCTTTTTCCCTAATTTATTTCAGTTACCCCCAGATTATTAATCGAAAACACTAACGTAGATAAAACCACCTCACGATGCATAATATACATACTCACTTATATCCACATATGATAGTTTCAAGCAAGACATCCTAATTAACTAATTCACTATATTTCTATGTGAATTACAATTAATAAGAATTTATTACCAAGTTCTCTTTCAGATTACATATGGTATAAAGGAATACATCTATCCTCAACACGAATCACGACTTCCATCTATACAGAATTCACGAACATATGTCACTATGGCCAGTTCTAATCTCTTATGTTCCTTTACAAGTTCATAGGAAATAACATAATAATTGTGGATCAGGCAATTACATAACTTAATCACACACATAGTGAATAACCTGGGAATAACATCCAAAAACTGAATTTAAGAATAATTAATCATCCATTACAATCAAAGATCCGTTGTAGGCTTAAAATTGAATTAGTTCATCATAAATAAACAAAATCCAATGATCAACATCAAATTAAACATCCTAAATATAAGATTAAAAAAAAGAGTAAAGGTAGACACTAGAACAATATCACCGATCTCCACTTCAATCTTGAATCCGTCGTGTCGATTTGATGCTTTAATCCTCCAAGCACGTTCAATCCTTTAATTAGGGCTTCTTAATCCGTCAAAAAATCTCTCTCACACAGCCGTATATTATCTCTTTGATATGCTCCCAGCCGCAACACTAATTAGCCCCTTATTTCTCCACAATCCTATCCCAAACAAGAAACTGGTTATTTTTCTCTGTCGTAGGCCCGGCCCGGCGGCATTTTAGCCTTTGCCATGCCCTGCCCCCGCAGGGGGTCTTCTTCAAGCGTGTGAAATCCGCACCCCCGCCCCAGCGGGGGTTTTGGCTTAGATACACCTGCCCCAGCAGGGGGTCATTTCCAGCAAAAATTCAACCTTTTGTCCTTTTTATTCCCGGTTGCTTATCAAATCAACTCCTGCACAACATAACATGAAACCAGGTAAAATAATACAAAAATAACTCGAAGTATGCAAGAAACAAGCTATAATGGATGTCAAATCATTGGTATAAAACCAACTCATCAACAGTCAATTATCGCTGCATGGTTATACAACCAATCCATTCCCAGTAATACGTCGAATTCTCCCAATCTAATTGGAATCAAGTCTACGCTCAGCTCATGATCTCTAATGTTTGTGCGACAATTTCGATAAACGTATTCTACAGGGATTACTTCCTTATTTGCAACTTCTATGTTAAAGGGATCTTCTAATCGTTCTCGGGGTGTATTAAGTCTACTAGCAAATTCTTCAGATATAAAAGAACAGGTGGCTCCCGAATTAAACAATACATATGAATTTATATCATTGATTGGGATTATACCTGACACCACGTCCTTCATAGCCACTGCGTCCTAGACGGTCATGTTAAAAGTTATGGCGGTTGGGAGGTTGGATTATGTCAGTCCGCCGATCATTAATTTGTTTCCCCCTTGTTGGCTGCTACCTCCGCCACTTCCCTTCTTCGGGAAATCCTTAATCCGGTGCTCCGTCGAGACACAAGCAAAACATCCTTAGATCTTCTTCGGTTTCAAGCAGTTGGGCAAAATGTGTCCCTCCTGGCCGCAGTTGTAGCAAGTGTCGCGTCCCTTCCAACACTCACCTTGGTGATTCTTTCCACATTTTGGGCATCCTTCAGCCCTTTTCTTAAAACCTCCATGAAAATTCCCCGACTAATTATTGTTATTTTTGTTGTTGTTGGTGTTATTGTTCTCCCACTTTCTTTTTCCTAAATTACTTCCTCCACTGCTGCTAGCTCCTCCCCGATTTTCTCCTCTGGTATTCTTACCCTTTTTCTCCTTGTTATATAAACTTAAGGCTTCACTGCCACCTTCCACATTAGTCGCCTTCTCCAGAAATGTCGCAAAGGAATCAATTTGAAGAACTAATACCTTATTAAACAGCCAAGGCTTCAGTCCTTGTTCAAAACGTCTCGCCTTCCTCTCTTCATCTCCTACCTAGTGTTCTGCAAATCGAGCTAGTTCGTTGAACTTAGCCGCGTACTGCGCAACCGTCATATCACCTTGCTTCAGTTCTAAGAACTTAACCTCCATCCTATTCTTCATGCTTTTCGGTAAGTAGTTCTCAAAAAACAGAGTCTTGAATCTATCCTACGCTATTATCTCTTCTCCAGCTCTTTGTTGATTAGCCTCCCACCAGTAGTTGGCTTCGCCTCTCATCATATACGTAGCAAATACTATCTTATGGTCTTCACCCACTCGAGCGATGGTGAAAGCCTTCTCTATATCCTTAACCCATGTCTGAGCTATGATCGGATCGGTAGTACCCTCGAACTCTGGGGGTCCTACACTCCTAAAATCTTTGAAACTTGTGACCGGTACTGCTTGAAGATTGGGGCAAACGGGTTCGTTGTTCCTTCCCCTAAGAGCTTTTCCTAACAAGTCTACTAGCTTATGGATCGGGTCTACTTGTTCCCTCTCATTGTTAACTGATTCCTCAGGTGCAATTAATCTACATCTGGGTGGCATTTTCTGCATCACAAATTTTTCACTTTATTAATACTCAATTTATATTACTTAAGTATTTCTTTTATACTAAAGGCATAAAATCTTATAACACATTTATGAAATAAGCTTCATTTATATTCATATGCCAATTCCTTTCATTACATGATTTTCTCTAGCATACTGCTATAAATGTCATCACATATCCCCTAATATCACAAAAGATGGGGAAAATACCAACTACTACCCCTCTAACATAAGCCTACTCGAGGTTTACATATCTATCCCATATCTTACACAAAAGATTAGGATTACATCATAGTATATACATCAAAAAAGAAAACTACTTAGGCCACTACTAGTCTAGCTAAGGGTCTCATCCCATCATTCCACGCTCCACAGCGCTCTTGTACTCTATCTGCGCTATGTACGCGACCAACTCTCGTCTCACAGTGTGTAGGGTATGTCCCTGCTCTGCTGGGTAGTGGTATACACCATCAATCACTATCTTAAAAGCTGAACAGAACACATACCCTATCTTGTTCATCTTCCTCTTCTTGCATCTGACTTCATCCTCTAAGTCGTCTGCTCTCTCATTCGCTGTTTCCCACTTCTCCTCGAAGTGAATCCTATCCATCACCTCCAACTCTAGTTGAGTACAGAGTGCCTCTTTCTCTGTCCTCTCACTTAGTTCTCTCTGTTCTACATCTTCTAGCTTTCCTGCCAGATCCACATTCCTAGCCACCAACTTGTGAAACAAGGTCCCCATCTGGATCCCTGCCTCCCTACGGTATGCCATCTCCACCTCTAACTCCTGCAGCGCTAGCTTCCTCTGATGGTCCTCATCCCTTAGCTTCTGGAACTCAGACTCTCTCTCCTAGGCCTCAGCCTCCAGCTCCTGCACTCTGCAGTCCAACTCTATAATACGCTCCTCGTACTCTTCTAGCATATGCTCCTCCAGGTTAGGCTCGTAAGAGTCCTCCATAGGCTCCTCCACTGTAGGCTCGTCCTCAACAGGATCGTCCTTCATAAGCTCCTCCTCTGGATCAAACTCCACCTCGATCTCATCCTCATTGTCAGACTCGGATGGTACAACAGCCTGCACTGGCACAGCCTCTAGAGGTGCCTCATATACGATGTGTATATCTCTGGGCTCTTCCTCTATCACTCTACTAGGTACTCCCATGTCTGTCATCCTACAATCACAAATACAAGACAAGCAAACAACATCTCCATTAGAATGTTAAATAAAACATAAGTTCATTGTATAAAATGAAGTTACATTTCATAACACACTAAGTCTCTCAAGGAAAAACACTATGTGAGTTCTATACCTTTCTAACTTCTAAGTTCTCCTAAGTTATAATCTAAGGACACTCGCTCCTAAGGTTTATAAATACAGCTCTGATACAAACCTGTGACGCCCCCAAATTCGGACCGCCAATGCCTCAAATTCGATTCATCACGTTCAAACAATAATAACTAACATCATACAATCACAGCGGATACTCTAGAATAATATAAAATGATTTATTATATTTATTCCCCCAAGTCTTTCAACCTACAGTACTTAATAGATTACATAATAATATTAAATAAAGACTTATTACATAACCCTACTTAAGTTTAAACATAGTTCTGAATCAGTCTTAATACATTATCATAGTTATCATAATACAACACCAAAATTTCTAAAACATAAAGGGACTAGCTAGTCGGTAGCCTTGCCCTTGCCTTTGTCAGTGCCCGAAGGTCCACCCTGCTCTGCCTTAACTGAAATGTTTTTAGGGAAAAGCAAGAATGAGCAATAAGTTTGCTCAGCAAGTAATATAGAAATAAGGGTGAGTAATATAGTTTTCAAATCCCAAAGGGTATAACAGAATATGATAGTTCGAGGATAGCAAGAAATATCAACAGTTTTCAATAACAGTCGCTAAGGACAGAAAGATATCAATAAGATTCAATGTTAAATCAATTCAAGATTTCAAGATAATTGAATACTGAGCAGTCACTAAGGACTATGAACTTCTACTAGAATTAACAGAAATATACTGATAATCCAATAAAACAAGTACAACAGGTGATCAGCCTAAAGTACCCTATATTATGCATAACATTCACTCGTACTCAAGTGCGCACGTCGGTCTCCCGACAATTATATTTTCCCTTCAAGGAAGGTTGTTCTTCTCAGTCAATACAAGATTCCGCACAAATCAATTGGTTTGGATTGCTTTTCAAATTCATAATATAAGTCTAGCCGAATCAAATGGCATAGACCCCTCTTTATAAGTTCAATACTTGATATTAAAGTTTGAAGAATATAATTGACTTTCTCTTAGCTATGAAGCAACAAGTCATGAATCGTAATTCGAATAGCTTACTTGTATAAGGAATAATAGTACAAGCTCAATACATGTTCAATATGAGTATAATACTTGCTTACAATATTCGTTGAATAAAGTAATGCAAGGGTTTATGATACTTGCTTTAAGCGTAGTTTACCAAAGTATAGCTTATCGACGCTTTTCAAATCCTATTATAACATATTTACGTATATAGGATATTCATTAGCATTGTACATTCGATACATAAGCTCGATATGAAATTCAAGTATACTCATATGATTCTAACTTAGTCGTATAATCCTATACGTACGTCATTACGTACTTTACGTACACATAGCACCACATTCGTTAATAAGACACTATGAAATCACATAACATAGTTTGTAATCGTTATCTAATCACATGAAAGTTTATAAACACTTTATCAATTCAATATGATTTCATCATAACATGCTCATTGTTACTTAAATACTGTACTGGACATGTGCTAGAGATTAGGTTAACAATGTAAGCATACATTAATCTCAGATTACAAACAGAACATTCAGACTTCTCTGCAAGGTGGCGCGGCCGCGCCTGATTTGAACTAGGGAGTGGCACGGACGCGCTGCTCCCAGTTCAGATCAGATCTGAGCTACACAATGCCTGACCTAGCTTGCACACCCACATATATATATGATAACACATGCAAAAACATTCATGTTGTGATAAGTTGGATTCTTATGTTATGTTTTCCACAGAGTCTTAACAATTTCCAATTTACGAGGCTTAACGTGTTCGATTACAATGTTCCTCACATTTACTCAATATACACATGCAATAAGGTCCATATGTCTCAACTACATATGCTCAAGTTACCTTAGTCATGTATTTCAAGTTATGAAGTTCGTTCAACTTGTCTTAATTCATGCTCAACTAGTTTACAATGCATATGACTAGCTAGGCATTCATTTCTATCATGTCTAGAGGCATATGAGACCCTATCAAGATAGTCAAAATTTTTAGAATACATGCAAGGTGGTTATCAACTAAACTAGTTTTCAAACTATTAAGGTTTCTCTTAAAAAATCTTATATTAACCCTCCAAGCATGCAAAGCTATTACGCATATCATATTTCATGCTTGTACATACATAATCATACCACCTAAGCATGCTCACATGTTTCAGAACTTAAAGGACATATAGCTTATCAAGTTCATATTTGAAACTCTAAGTTTCCATTAGAAGGCCATCGAAATCATTTAAGCATACAAAGTAAGTCCACCTATTCTACATCATGCATTCATGATTTCACGCTTTTATATACATATAAATAGACCACATAAACATGCTTGAATTTTCAGAACTCAAAGTGTTCTAGTTTGACAAGTTTGCTTTTGAAAACATTAAGTCTTCTTTGGAAAAACCAAGTTTTGGTAAGTGGTTCTATGCAAGGTCACTTATGTCAGCATTTCAGGGGCTTCAATAGTCATAATGAAGTTATACTTGCATGCTCCCTACATCAGAAAGCACAACAAAGTCATCAACTTTCTCTGCTCAAGGGCACGGCCGTGCCCTGTTTGTACTAGGGAGTGGCGCGACCGCGCCACTTTGGTTCCAGACTAGAAAGCTTTCTGTTAGAGCAGAGCTTCTAAACCCATTTCAGAAATATTTTGAAACATGCTTACCAATAGACACATTTCATTTATAACATGTACAGAAACTATCCTAACATATTAACACCATTTCACATTATCAATTCCAACTAATTCATGCCAATTTCTATGAATTAAAATTGCTAAAACTTCAAAGTTGAATAAGAATTATACTTCTTGGAGTCTTAATCTTGCTCTCAATTTCAGATTACTCTCACTTCACTCTCTATAACAACTTAATAAAAATCTAGCAACTTGATTATGAGAGGAGGAGAGCTCTATTTATATAGAATTGATTATCCATACCAAAGCTTTGTACAAGGAATTAAACCAAGAGATGAAGGAAGAAGATGATGGACAACCAATGTTTGGTGGAATAGTTGCCACCCACCACATCAACCCACTCCCCTTTGCCATCATTTGATTGAAGCTATCATGAAATTGAGGGATAGGCTAGGCCATTGGCCTTTCACGTGAAAGAGGAAGAGAGGGACTCTCAATATGGGACAAGTAATACTCAGCATTTGCCAATTGGGAATGAACTAATATCACATACTATAGGTTATATCCATATACATATATTATATACTTAAGTTAATTAAACATATATGTATACTTAGGTTTTGAAAATCAGTTGGGTGCATACTTGGATTTTAATGACATTACAATATTACATGGTAGCAAATTGGGGTACATGTATACACCTCCATATATAATCCATGTACATTTTAATATGCTAAATTATGATTTAAATTGAATAGTGACACACTACATTATCATAAACCTCAGTATTCCAATTATGTTACTTATTGAAATAATTATTCATATACTTTAATTTAACATTCCATATAGTATACATTAATGTACTATACCTATCACATGGTCACATAAGCATTATTTATGTAACTCATACAATTCATTAATCTTATTATATAGTTTTATATATATCACATAGTCTCTTGTAATGTCACATTACACCTTATATAATATAGATATAGTTACTATGTACTAAATGATTACATAACTTTACACTAAGCAATTAATTGAACAAACATTAACCTTATAATATAAATTAATTATTTATTCATTGATATGCTATTTTTCATAACAACCATTAATTAACAATATATTATTAATTAATCATCCACTTATTAATTCTTTCTTTAATTAATTAAATCATCGTAATTCTCATCACTGTGACGCCCCCAAATCTGTGTAACATCGATTACAGGACATGGTGCTCACGATACAACAAACATCATCATCTATCTATGTAAACTCCATCAATAATAATAATAATAATAATAATAACTGTCACATACTTATTCAAAATAAAATCCCAAGTCTTTACAACCTTTAGTAAACTAAAACTTAAACTTAGCGTTTGTCACTACATTACATCATATGCGGAAATAAATAACTATTACAAAGATAACTAGCATCATATCAACTTGGACTTTCCCTTGTCCTTGCCCGAGCCCTCAGCCTTTTCATCCTTAACTGAAAGGTTTAAGCAAGAATGAGCACAAAATTGCCCAGCAAGTATATAAAATAGTTTGGAAACATACATCAGGAGTAAAAGCATTTAAATGACTAAATCTCAACAGTTGAAAGAAATATCAAGTGTTAAACAGGAATATCAACAATAAGATTTGAAGAATTCTCGATATCATACTAAGGGGTGTAAAATACCCCGAACATTACTTTGTTTCATCGAAAAACCATCAGACGGTTTAACAATCAAATAGATTGCAAACAGTCTCTGCAAGTACTCCAGGTGATCAGCCTGTTGTACCCTACATTGTGCACAAGTATAAAGTTTAAGCTGCGTAAGTATAAATGGGACTATTTACCCGACATCTGTTTGCCCGTTTATTCAGGTTGTTCATCTTAGTATTCATGCAAGACCGCACCCAAATAATTTGGATTGGTAAACATTACATAGCTTCGAAAGATTTGTTTTAAATAATTTTTCATCAATAATAACTAGCCGAAAACAAAGGCCAGGAACATACTTAGAAACAGTTCGATAATGACATGAAACTTATAAGCATAGCAGTTAGAATAATAACTGAGTAATCATCGATAAGCTTGCAAGATAATTGAAGTTGTATAACTTCACAACAAAGGAACTTGCACGAATAAATAGCTAGCACAAGTCTAATACTTACCCTCACTGCAATAAAAATGAGTAAGGATTGAATAAATGCCCAATAGAAATTAGGGTTAGGAAACTTGCCTGATATGTCTACTATTGTTAAAGCTAGAAATTAACCTTCACGTAACCTAATCATATGTGTCACGTTTAAGCAATTAGGTTCTCGAACTCAAATTTGAGAGAAAACGATTCCTATTATTTAAACTAAGTTATCAAGTAACACGTATTCACTTAGCATGCAATTCAATTACATCAACATATTGCATCTTATAGGTCCAAGGGTTAAATATAAGAATCTGAAAAAAATAAAGTTTCTGAATTTTTTTCCGGCCCGGACCTGCCTAGACCTGCGTAGCTGCGCCGGCTTATGCCCTATGAGCTGCGTAGCTGCGCTGCTCTTCAGCCTAGAAATTTTTTGCAGTTTTGAGCAACCCACTTTGCGATTTAATTCTGACCAAACCATACATGATATGACCCTGATCTTTTGACACAATACACTCTATATAGCATAGTATTTTACAAAAATAACACATCCCAAAAACTAGCATTTTAAGAACACAAACCAACTGCCTTGAAAAGCGTGCCAGAACTGATTTTCACAGTTAAAAAATTTCTGGGAAACCCAAATTTTCTACATATTTTAATACCAACCTTCTTGCTTCCGAATTTCATAACATTCTCAATTTAGCTAAAATTCCTTTGAAATTTGGACAGATTGTACATGATACTACCTAGTATTTTATAAAATTATTACCTACACTAATTGGGTCATAGAAACCATGATTCCAAGGCTCCGAAAAACCCAAATAATAACAGATTCTATGTTCAACCAACTTTGACAAATTTTGTGATTTTGATTCTAACATGAAATCTAAGGGCTCATACTTTACAGATCATCTATATTAACATGCTTGCACATAACACAACCTTTAACTTCACTAAATTACCATAATTTCAATAAATTAGCATTTAAGAGTTATTTTATCAAACAATTAGCATGCATACATGAATTCTATGATTCTCTATGTAATAGAAGCATGACTAAGTCCAGAATTTTCCTTCCTAACAACTACATAACAGAAACAAACAATAGCATGGCACTACAAAATCAAAACAAATCGTCTACTAAGCTAATTCATGCATTTTCACTATTTTCCTTCAAGAACATAAAAAAGTGGTTCATGGCTTACCTTTTGGACGAATTCCTTCTTGTTTTAATCTGATAGAGCCTCATTCCTTGTTGCTAACTCCTTTGTAACCTCAAGAATTCTTAGATAACCTCTTAAACTCTCATTCTCAATATTTTTCCCCACTCGATTGGAACTTTTAAACAAACGAGCTAGTGTTTTGGGTGGGTAGTATATATAGAGATTTGATATAGCTTGCACCTTCCACCCCCTCCAATTCATAACGTTAATCCCATTCCATAATGTCCACATATCAATTTAGTGTTAGTGGATTAATGGAGTGGAGTTGAGAAAATGAAAAGACCTTGTCATAATGAAGTATAAGCTCTTCCTTATCCATTATCTATATACTACGTATACTTCCTCCCCCTCTTGTCCCAATTCGGTAGTCGCCAAGTCCCCCAGCTGCTGATCTTTATTAAAATATTATTATTAAATCAATTAATAAGCCATTTTGACCATTTGGCCCTCCGTAGCCAAACGTTGCGATACTTATATCGATTCCAACTAAAGTCGACGTTCCGGACATTATGGAACTATCCGTTTCGTCCAATTCCTCTCCAAAATTTTGTACTTGACTTTTTACCAGAAAAAATCAACTAGTTGACTTTGACCAAAAAGTCAACCGTGACACATTTTTGTGGTTACAGTCTATCCTGACTAATTTCGACGTTCCGAACTCAAATACGCAGTCCGCGTCTCTAAATTCCATTCTGAACTCCAACTCATGTTTTAATACCATCCCACGAAATTAATAGAATTAATTCTCTACTTAACCAATTCAAAAAGTTAAATTAATCTAAATCAACTATTTAAATACATCTCATCACATAACATATATGAATAGCATATATACCCCTAATAATAGAAATCACACAAGAGTTTCACATAACTTCGTCTATTGATAATTATAAAATTACATAATAATCTCGGATATTACATTCACCCTCCCTTATAAGGATTCCGTCTCCGGAATCATTACAAGTTAACAAAAAGACTAGGGTAATTTTCCAATATTTTCTCCTCGAGTTCCCACGTAGCCTCTTCGGCATTGTTGTTCCTCCATACTACCTTAACAGAAGGTATTATCTTATTTCTTAAAACTTGCTCTTTTCTATCAATTATCTGTACAGGAACCTCTTCATAGGTTAGGTCCTTCTCAAACTGGATGGGTTCATACTCTATGAAATGTCTGTAATCCTGTTTATAGGGTCGTAAAATTGATACGTGGAACACGTTGTGTATATGTTCTAATTTCGGAGGTAAAGCTATTTCATAAGCTACCTCACCAACTCGCCTTAACACTTCAAAGGGTCCTATGAATCTGGGACTAAGTTTTCCCTTCTTCCCAAACCTCATTTTCCCTTTCCAAGGTGACACTTTCAGAAACACATAAGTGCCTACGTGGAAGTCTCATTGTTGTCGATGTTGATCAGCATATTTCTTCTGTCGATCTTGAGCCGTCACTAGTCTTGCTCGTATCATTTTAATTACATTCGCAGTTTGCTGCACCAATTCTGGCCCTAGCAATTGCCGTTCTCCCACTTCATCCCAGCACAATGGTGTTCTACATTTTCTTCCATATAAGCTTCATAAGGTGGCATCCCAATGCTTGCGTGGTAACTGTTGTTGTATGCAAATTCCACCAACGGTAGGTGGTCATCCCAGTTTCCTTTGAAGTCCATAACACATGCGCTCAACATGTCCTTTAAAGTTTGAATAGTTCTCTCGCTCTGCCCATCTGTTCGAGGATGATACGTGGTGCTCAACCTCAGTTGCGTTCCCATGCGTTCTTAAAACCTTTTCCAAAAATTTGTTGTGAACCGCGGATCGCGATATGACACAATTGATACTAGTACACCATTCCTGGAAACGATCTCTTTGATATAAAGTTTTGCCAATCGATCCAAGTTATATCTGATCCTGATTGGCAAGAAATACGCTGACTTGGTCAATCGATCAACGATCACCCATACTGCATCGTAACCCTTATGTGTAGTTGGAAGTCCCACCACAAAGTCCATCATGATAGGCTCTCATTTCCATTCCGAAATTTCTAGAGGTTAAAGTAACCCGCTCTATTTTTGATGTTCTGCCTTGACTCGCTGACATGTTAAACACTTAATGACGCACTCTTTGACTTCTCTTTTCATATTGGGCCACCAATAATGTTGGCGAAGATCCTGATACATCTTTGTGCTTCCCGGGTGGATTGAGTAACTTGAATTATGAGCTTCCTGTAAAATTTCTTCTTTTAGCTCCTGCTACTGCTGGCACCCAAATTCTCTTCTCAAATCTTAATAATCCATCACCACCCACATTGAACTTAAGCTCCTCTTCATCTAAAATTCTTTTCCTCATCTTCTCACATTCTGCATCGCTGCTTTGTGCTTCCTTGATTTTGTCCAATAGAGTCGGATGAGCCCCCATTGCGAACAATTTCCCATCGGCTTCCCTCGGACTTTTTATCTCGAGTTCCAATCTCCCCATCTCCTTAATTAACTCCTCTTGAGCTGTTAGCATTGCCAACCTACCATTGCCCTCTCTGCTTAGCGCATCTGCTACCACATTAGCTTTCCCCGGATGATATAAGATGTCACAATCGTAATCCTTTATTAGTTCCAACCATCTTCTCTGTCTCATATTCAACTCCTTCTGTGTGAAGATATACTTCAGACTTTTATGGTCCGTGTATATTTCACACTTTACACCATATAAATAGTGCCTCCAAATCTTCAGGGCAAATACTACCGCTGGCATTTCCAAGTCATGGGTAGGATATCCCTTTTCGTAATCCTTCAATTGACGGGATGCGTACGCAATAACTTTACCATGTTGCATAAGCACACAGCAAAGTCCTTTGTGTTACGCATCACTGAAAATCACGAAGTCACCTGTATTGTCTGGTAAAGACAACACCGATGCCTCACTCAATCTTTTCTTAAGCTCCCAAAAACATTCTTCACACTTCTCTGTCCTAGATAAATTTTACCGACTTCTTTGTTAAATTCGTCAACGTTCCCGCTATCTTCGAAAAATCTTGAATGAACCGTCTGTAATAGCCTGCCAGTCCTAAGAAACTTCTTACTTCAATCGGTGTCTTTGGTTGTTCCCAATTTTGTACCGCTTCCACCTTTGATGGATCCACGAGAATTCCGTCCTTGTCGATCACGTGCCCCAAAAATTGAACATTCTTCAACCAGAACTCGTACTTCAAAAATTTTGCGTATAACTTATCCTTCCTCAACGCCTCCAATACCATTCTTAAATGTTCAGCATGATCCTCCTGAGTCTTGGAATAGATCAGGATATCGTCTATGAATACGACTATGAATTTATCTAAGTATTGCTTGAATACCCGATTCATCATGTCCATAAATACCGCCGGCGCGTTCGTTAACCCAAATGACATCACCAGAAACTCGTAGTGTTCGTAACGAGTCCTGAATGCTGTCTTAGGTACATCTTTCTTCCTCACCTTCAACTGGTGATATCCGTCCTCAAGTCAATCTTTGAAAAATATTTTGCTCCCTTCAATTGATCGAACAGATCATCTATCCTAGGTAACGGATACTTGATCTTAATCGTCACCTTGTTCAACTCTCGATAGTCGATGCAAAGTCTCATCGACCCGTCCTTTTTTTCATAAATAAAACTGGTGCTCCCCAAGGAGACACACTCAGTTAAATATACTTTCTATCCAATAATTCCTGCAACTGTACCATCAGCTCCTTCATCTCTGCCGGTGCCATTCTGTATGGGGCTTTTGAAATCGGGGCCGTTCTCGGTACTAAATCTATAGTAAATTCGACCTCCCTATCTGGTGGAATACCTGGAAATTCCTCCGAAAGTACATCCAGAAATTCATTCACTACTGGTATCTGTCCCATCCCTACCCCTACTTTCTGCGTATCGACGATATGGGCCAAATAACCTATACATCCCTTCCTTAGCAACTTCCTCGCTTACATCATTGTCAGACAACTCGAGTGTCTCGGCGACTTACTCCTGTAGAATACTACCTTAGACTGATCTGGAGTCTTAAGGTTTATACACTTCTTCTGGTAATCTATCATCGCTCCATGGTTAAATAACTAATCCATTCCTAGAATTACATCAAATTCCCCTAATTGAATCAGAATTAAATCCACAGGTAACTTATATCCCCTGATATCTACAACACAATTCCTATGGACATGGCTAACGGGGATTATTTCCTTATTAGCAACTTCTATGTTCATCGGATATTCTAATTCTTCCTGGGGTAAGTTTAATCGTTGGGAGAATTTATGCGACACGAAGGAACAAGTAGCACCCGAATCAAATAATATGTAAGCAGATATATCATTGATCAGAATGATACCTGAAACCACATCCTTGGATTCGACCGCATCCTGAACTATCATGTTGAAAGTCCTCACTGTTGGTCGATTCTAAGTTGGTGGTCCAGTAATGGTGAGATTTCCACCACTTGGTCCCTTTCCTCCATTTCCTCCTCCTGAATTCTTCTTTGGGCAATCCCTTGCCTGAAGATCCAATGCTCCACAATTGAAACATCCATTCCTCTTTGGTGCAGAGCAATTAGGAGAGATGTGTCCCTCTTACCCGCAATTCAAACACACGTTCTTTCCTTTTAGACATGCCCCCGAGTGATTCCTCCCACACTCCTTGCATGCCTCAGTCCTCTTCTTTGCTTCCCCTGGTTTTCCCCCAGAGTTTCCCGGATTGAAATTGTTGCTGCTGCTGTTATTGTTGTTCCACTTTCTTTTGTTTGCACCACTGCCGCTGCTACTGTGACACCCCCAAATTCCAGGACCGCCACTTGGTCTCTCGAATTCGGTTCATCACGTGCTCATGGTAATACATCGCAATAATGATAACTAAATATCACACAACCACAGCGGAAAAATCTATTCTAGAATAATTTACAATGATTTATTATAATTATTCCCCCAAGTCTCGCAACCTACAGTACTTAATAGATTACATAGAAATATCAATTAACGACTTGTTATATAATCTAACTTAAGCTTAAACATAAACAAATCCAGTCTTACTACATCATCTTCACACAATATTAATATATTTGAAACATAACAGACATAAGCTAGTTGGTAGCCTTGCCCTTGCCCTTATCAATGCCCGAAGGTTCGCCATGCTCTGCCTTAACTGAAATGTTTTAGGGAAAGCAAGAATGAGCACAAATTGCCCAGCAAGTAATATACAATAAGGGTGAATAATATGATTCTCAATTCTCGAAAGGGTATAGCAAGGTTTGATAGCTCAAGAATAACAAGAATATCAACAGTTCTCAATAACAGTCGCTAAGGACAGGATATGATTCAATAATAAGTCAATTCAAGATTTCAAATAACTGAATACTAAGCAGTCACTAAGGACTATGAACTTCTACTAGAATTGACAGTAATAAACTGAAAATCCAAAAAAAAAATAGGTACAACAGGTGATCAGCCTAAAGTACCATCGTTATGCATAACAATCAATCATACTCAAGTGTGCACGTCGGTTCTCCGATAATTATATATTCCCTTCAAAGAAGGTTGTTCTTCTCAGTCAAATACAAGATCCCGCACCAATCAATTAGTTTGGGTCGCTTTTCAATAATATAAGTCTAGCCGAATCAAATGGCATAGACACTTTCACAATATTCAAGAACAATACTAAGTTCAACATGTATAATAGCTTTAATGAATTAAGAGTTCAAGTATGCTAATTTAATTCAACGATTTAGTAAGAAACTAGTTCACAATATACAAGGATAGAATACTTGCACCGTAAAAGAGTGTAAGTTAGGAAACTTGCCTTTAGCGTAGTTTATCCACGTAAAGTAATTCAACACTTTTGAATCCTATTTATAGTGTATTATAAGTATAGGATTTTCATTAGTCATTTATGCTCACATATGATATGTAATTTTAAACGCACCCATAAATGTTTAACTTAGTTGCATACTATACACATACTTCATCATATACTGTTGCGAACATATAGCACATTTCAGTTTACAAGACATTATGAAGTCATCACCTAGTTTTTAATCGTTGCTTTATAGTCCCTAAATACCTTTTGGACTTATCCCTGGGAAGTTTATAATCAAACATTCAATTTTATCACTTAGCATGCCTCTTAACACATTTCTTAGCATACTGGTCATATATTACAAGTTAAAGTAATCGCATAAGCTAACTGTCAAAAATCAGATCAACAACTAGCTCAATTCTGATTCCAAACTGGCGCAGCTGCGCCATGGCTAAGCCTAGGGCCAGCGCAGCTGCGCAGCCTTCTGGCTAAGCCAAGGCTGGGCTGTGCCTTATGGTTTCTGTCCGGTCATGCAAGCCAACAACACCACATAGCACATAAACATATTAAAAGATACTTTTATGTTTGTACAACCTTTCCTCGTTTCAAATATATGTGATAAAGATTCTAAGTCAATACTTTCAATAACTTAAATCCATTCAAGGTCATGAGACCACGAAGCTATCATACTTGTCATGTACACACATAAGGTGGTCGTGTAACGTGTTCTAGGCATGTTCATGAATATCTTTACCACATACATATTACTAGCATTGCTATTGGTTTTGAAATCATGCTTCATGTAGTCTTTATGGAATCTAGCATGGTGTGTACACACGTGCTTGTATGACACATTAGTGAGGTTAAAAACATTATCCAACATGTTCATAATGATCAGAATCTGGACTTCGATATAACATGTCAAGATTTAGGTTCAAAACTTATACTTTTACTAGTAAAGTTCATTTAACGCAATCCACGTGCTCATGGTACCTTACGAAACATGTATACATCTATTTAACATGCTTTTCATGCTTTCCTAGATCATAATAATATGCTTGCAAGGTCAAGTTACCGTATAAGTCAGAACATTGATATCATACACACATGTCAAAGTCTTGTATTAAAGTTCTAAGTTTGTTTTGGAAAACTATACTTTTCATCAACCATGAACACAAGCGTAATAGAACATGATCATTTTAGGTCTACGTATCTATACATGTAAGTTAGTCATGCTAGCATGCTTCATGTACGTCAATGCAAGAACTATCATATAGCAGGAAGCAAGCAGAAAATCAAAAACTGCAGCAGGGGACCTGCGCAGCTGCGCTGCGCCGCAGTGTAATGCCGGCGCAGCTGCGCCGCGTCCGGTTCAGTTCAAGAACAGCCTGCGTCGGCAGACTTCCAGGCCAAATGCCAAATTACTTCACGAATTTGATTATAATCAACTACATTATAATTTAAACATGTATATAAGTTCACATAACAACTAAATAAGTGCTCTACAATCCAATTGCAATCCAATTTTGCATAATCAAGAATTAAAACTTTTGACAGAAAACGAAAATGAATAAGGAAACTGTATTATACCTTTGCTATGAATTAAGCTTGCTGCTATCTCACAATGCTATTATACTGATATATGTATATGCTCTCAACTTATCAACTCAAACAAAATCTCAGCAATGTGAAATGGGAAGAAAGGAAGCCATATTTATAGAGAAAACAAGATACAGACAATGCAATTGCCTACCATTTCAAACTAACAGAAAATTGAATTGCATGCTAGATAAGAGGAAGTTGGTAGATAGTTGTTGAAAGCCATCATTAGAGCCACTCCTCATATAATTATTGCTAGCTAAGCTTGGGAGAAGAATGGGAGAATAGGCCTTAGCCTTTTTGCCATACACGTGAAGGAGAAGGAGAGTGACTATTATATTGGGACAAGGCCATATATCAGCATTCTATAATTTGTATATATACACAACACTTATGCCAAAATATGTTACATGTATATATACTATATAATTAGGCCACAATTATAGTTACAATGTAATTCTAATGATACTAACATGGATTCACATAATGTAATAAGTGTGAATTGTGCACATATAATTCATGTACATTTTTATCATACTGGTATAATTTAATCGGAGGTTATCACATTACATTATCTCATGTATTATTAAATTGTTCACCATATATTCATGATGTCTCACTTTATTAAAATTAATAGTTTACAATATGTTCATGATATATTATACAGTGTATTCCCACATATTTATTGTCACATCAGTATTATCATGCATTCATAACATATAGTTTTAACATAATCACATTATGCTTCATGTAATATATGGTTTCTATGTGTAATATATTCGCATTGCATTATATAACATAGTTTATGTATATACATGCATGGTCACACTTAAGTGTCTCTCTACACTATATAATATAGTTGTATTCCATATACTTTATATATTCAAATATTGCACATTTGCACATATCAATTAATATAATCTTATTATATTAATCACTCCCTTATTTATTTTATTATTCATAATGTCAAATAAATAAACTATTTATCTCGTTGATTAATTAACAATAATATTAATTAATTTATTCATCATTGACTATTAATTATACCAAATTAATAATCATAGGATTAATTATCACATTAACAAATATAAATCTCAGCACAATTATAAACAAGTGGATTATGATTATTATATTTCTTGCAATAATAATCACATATTATTAATCAACCATAGTTAATATCCCACAACAATCAATTAATATTCTCTAATAACAATTAACAATTAATTAATTGTTCACTTAAAAATTCTTCGTTAATTAATATAATTATTAATATTTCTCATCACTGTGCCACACTAGGCTCTCAACGAGTTTATCGTAAACTCCACATTTTTCTCAATTGTCATAGATATTCAATTTAATATAATTGAATTAATCATTCTCATAACACAAAATCATTTATATTCAAATAAATTCTCATTTTCATTAATATAATTATTTAATAATATTAGGAAATTCTAGGGTATTACATCCTCCCCCCCTTATAAAAATTCCGTCCCGGAATTGCTACAAGGTTACACAAACAAATGGGGATAATCCCTCATTATCCTATCTTCTAATTCCCACGTTGCCTCCTCGACATCGTGGTTACGCCAAAGTACTTTTACAGACGAAATAATTTTATTTCTCAAAGTTTGCTCTTTCCTATCTAATATCTGGACAGGAATTTCTTCATACGCCAAGTTCTTCTCCACTTGAATGGGCTCGTAAGAAATCACATGTTTGTAGTCGGCCTTGTACGGTCGCAACACGGAAATGTGAAATACGTTGTGGATGTGCTCCAACTCGGGTGGTAACGCAACTTTGTATGCCACTTCGCCCACTCGCTTCAGTATCTCAAATGGTCCTATAAATCTTGGACTCAATTTTCCTTTCTTGCCGAAACGGATTTTTCCCTTCCATGGAGATACCTTCAAGAATACGAAACTGCCGATTTCGAAGTCTCAGTCCTGCCGATGCAAATCTGCGTATTTCTTCTGGCGGTCTTGAGCTGCTACTAATCTGGCTCTTATCACTGTCACCACGTCTGCGGTTTGTTGAACTAACTCTGGTCCGAGTATTCGTCGTTCTCCGACTTCGTCCCAACATAATGGCGTTCTGCATTTTCTCCAGTAAAGAGCTTCATACGGTGGCATGCCGATACTCGCATGGTAACTATTATTATACGCAAATTCGACTAAGGGTAGGTGGTCGTCCCAATTTCCCTTAAAATCTATCACGCAAGTCCTAAGCATGTCCTCCAGCGTTTGTATTGTTCGCTCACTCTGTCCGTCTGTCTGAGGATGGTAAGCTGTACTCAACCTCAACTGCGTTCCCATTCTTTCTTGCAAACTCTTCCAAAAATTGGACGTGAAGCGCGGATCTCGATCAGAGACAATTGATACCGGCACTCCATGTCGTGAAACAATCTTTTTTACATACAGACTCGCTAATTGGTTCAAACTGTAGCGGATTTTGATTGGTAGAAAATGTGCAGTCTTGGTAAGTCGATCCACAATAACCCAAATGGCATCATAACCTTTCTGCGTAACTGGAAGTCCTACCACGAATTCCATCGTAATATGCTCCCATTTCCACTATGGTATTTCCAACGGTTGTAGTAAACCACTCGGCCGCTGATGTTCTGCTTTAACGCGTTGGCAAGTCAAGCATCTACTGACGCACTCCGCGACTTCCCGTTTCAAATTGGGCCACCAAAAATGTTGTCTTAGATCTTGGTACATCTATGTGCCTCCCGGATGAACGGAATATGTCGTATTGTGTGCCTCGTGCAAAATCTCTTCCCTCAACTCGGTTACCGCTGGTACCCACACTCTCCCTTCAAATCTCAAAATACCGTCTTTATCCATTCAAAATTTTTCTTCCTCATTTTCTGTGATCCTCTTTCGGATTTTCTCACACTCTTCATCCTTTTCCTGAGCTTCCTTTACTCTATCCAACAACGTCGGACAAGCTTTCATTACAATTAACTTCTCACCAGACTTTTCTGGTCCTTTCACTTCTATCTCCAATTTCTCCATCTCTCTTATCAACTCTTCCTGAGTCGTCAAATTAAACAACTTCTCCCTTCCTTTCCTGCTCAGAGCGTCAGCAACCACATTTGCCTTTCCCGGGTGATAAAGAATATCGCAGTCATAGTCTTTGATTAATTCTAACCACCTTCTCTGCCGCATGTTTAACTCCTTCTGTGTGAAGATATATTTCAGACTTTTGTGGTCCGTGTATATCTCACATTTTTCTCCGTATAGATAATGTCCCCATATCTTTAACGCAAAAACTACTGCCGCTAACTCTAAGTCGTGAGTGGGGTATCGTTTTTCGTAATCCTTCAATTGTCGTGACGCATATGCAATAACCTTGCCATGTTGAATGAGCACACAGCCAAGCCCCTTGTGCGATGCATCACTATACACCACAAAATTTCCCGCATCATCTGGTAATGATAACACAGGTGCTTCGCTCAATCTCCTTTTCAGTTCTTGAAAACTTTCTTCGCATTTGTCGGTCCATACAAATTTCACCGTCTTTCTAGTCAAATTGGTCAACGGGGTTGCTATCTTAGAATAATCTTGGATGAATCTTCGATAGTATCCAGCTAACCCTAGAAAGCTTCTCACCTCCGTCGGTGTTCTCGGTTGTTCCCAATTACTTACTGCTTCGACCTTTGCAGGGTCTACTGAGATTCCATTCTTATCCACCACGTGGCCTAAGAATTGAACCTTCTCTATCCAAAATTCGCACTTAGAAAATTTTGCATACATCTTCTCCTTCCTTAGTGCCTCCAAAACAATCTTCAGATGTTCGGCGTGTTCTTCCTCTGTCTTTGAGTAGATCAAAATGTCGTCGATAAAAACCACTACAAATTTATCCAAGTATGGCTTGAAAACTCAGTTCATCAAGTCCATAAATGCTGCCGGAGCATTAGTCAATCCGAATGACATTACCAAAAACTCGTAGTGTCCATAACGGGTTCGAAACGCAGTCTTTGGTATGTCCTCGTCCCTCACTTTCAGTTGATGATATCCTGTTCGTAGGTCGATCTTTGAGAAACACTTTGCTCCCTTCAGTTGATCAAATAAGTCGTCTATCCTCGGTAGCGGATACCAGTTCTTGATCGTTACTCTGTTCAATTCTCGATAATCGATACAGAGCCTCATCGATCCGTCCTTCTTCTTAACGAATAGTACTGGTGCTCCCCAAGGAGAAACACTCGGTCGAATGTAACCCTTATCCAATAATTCTTGTAATTGTATCATCAATTCCTTCATTTCTACTGGCGCCATACGATATGGAGCTTTCGAAATCGGTGCCGTTCCCGGTGCTAAGTCTATTACGAATTCGATTTCTCTGTCTGGCGGAAGACCAGGCAGATCGTCCGGAAACACATCTTGGAATTCATTAACTACGTCTATATCCTTAATTTCTACTCCCTTTTTCCGAGTATCAACGATGTAAGCTAAATATCCTACACATCCTTTCCTTAACAATTTCTTGGCCTGCATCATCGTAACGCAACACGATTGCTTAAGCGATGAGCTACCATAAAACACTACCTTAGACTTACTCGGAGTCTGAAGGTTCACACATTTGTTCTGACAGTCAATTATCGCAGCATGGTTATACAACCAATCCATTCCAAGTATTACGTCAAATTCTCCCAGTCTAATAGGAATCAAGTCTACGCTCAGTTCACGTTTACTAATACTTGCGCGACAATTTCGATAAACGTATTCTACAGGGATCACTTCCTTATTAGCAACTTCTATGATCAAAGGATTTTCTAAAAGTTCTCGGGGTGTACTAAGTCTACTAGCAAATTCTTCAGATACAAAAGAACAGGTGGCACCCGAATCAAATAATACATAAGCATTTATATCATTGATTGGGATTATACCTGACACCACATCCTTCGCAGCCACTGCGTCTTGGACGGTCATGTTAAAGGTTCTGGCGGTTGGATTGTGCCGGTCCACCGATCATCAGCTTGTTGCCTCCTTGCTGATTACTACCCCCGCCACTTCCCTTCTTTGGGCAGTCCTTAATTCGGTGCTCCGTCGAGCCACACGCAAAGCATCCTTGTATCTTTTTCGGTTTCAAACAGTTGGGCGAGATGTGCCCGTCCTGTCCGCAGTTGTAGCAAGTGCCACGTCCCTTCCAGCACTCGCCCTGGTGATTCTTCCCACACTTCGGGCATCCTTCAGCCCTCTTCTTGAAACCTCCACGAAAATTCCCTGATTGATTATTATTGTTGTTTTTGTTGTTGTTGTTGTTCTCCCACTTTCTCTTTCCCAAGTTGCTTCCTCCGCTACTGCTTCCTCCCGTACGATTCTCTCCTCCAGTATTCTTTCCTTTCTTTTCTTTGTTATACAGACTTAAGGCCTCACTGCCGCCTTCCGCAATGATTGCCTTCTCCAGTAATGTTGCAAAGGAATCAATTTGAAGAACTAATACCTTATTGAACAGCCATGGCTTCAACCCTTGTTCAAAGCGTCTAGCCTTCCTCTCTTCATCAACAACTTGGTGCTCCGCAAATCGCGCTAGTTCGTTAAACCTAGCCGCGTATTGCGCCACCGTCATCTCACCTTGTTTTAACTCTAGGAATTTCACCTCCATCCTATTCTTCATGCTCTTTGGAAAGTAATTCTCGAAGAACAGTGTCTTAAACTTATCCCAAGCTATTATCCCTTCTCAAGCTCTTTGTTGATTAGCCTCCCACCAGTAGTTCGCTTCTCCCCTCATCATGTACGTGGCAAACACCGTCTTCTGATCTTCGCCTACGCTAGCTATAGTGAAAGCTTTTTCGATCTCTTTGATCCACGTTTGTGCGACGATTGGGTCGGTAGTTCCCTCGAACTCTGGGGGTCCTACACTCTTAAAGTCTTTAAAGGTTGTTACTGGCACAGTTTGAGGGTTCGGGCGAACGGGTTCATTGTTCCTTCCCCTTAAGGCTTCTCCTAACAAGTCTACCAGTTTCTGGATCGGGTCTACTTGTTCTCTCTCATTGTTAACGGATTCTTCGGGTGCAGTCAATCTACGTCTGGGCGGCATTATCTGCATCACAATTTTTCATTTTATTATTATTCAAGTATATCACTTAAGTATTTCTTTTAATACTAAAAGAATAAATTTATAACACGTTTCTAAAATCAACTCCATTTATATTCATATGCCATTTCATTTCATTACATGATTTTCCTAGCATACTGCTATAAATGTTATCACATATATCCCCTAATTTCACAAAAGACGGGGAATATACCAACCTACTACCATACTACCCCTCTAACAAAAGCTAACTCGGGGTTTACATCATCATCCCACATCTTACACAAAAGATCGGGATTATAACATAGTATATACAATACATAAAGACACAACTAGTACTACCACTAGACTGACTAAGGAAATCTCATCCCATCATCCCGCGCTCCACTGCGCTCTTGTACTCCAACTGTGCTATATACGCAACCAGCTCTCGGCTCAAGGTATGTAGAGTCTGTCCCTGTTCTGCCGGGTAGTGGTACACACCATCAATCACCCTTTCAAAAGCTGAACAGAACACATACCCCATCTTGTTCATCTTTCTCTTCTTGCACCTGACCTCGTCCTCAAGGTCGTCAGCTCTCTCATTGGACGCTTCCCACTTCTCCTTGAAGTGTAACCTATCCATCACCTCCAACTCTAGTTGAGTACGGAGTGCCTCTTTCTCAGTCTTCTCACTCAGCTCCCTCTGCTCAACCTCTTCTAGCTTCTCTGCCAAATCTACATTCCTAGCCACTGACCTGTGAAATAGAGTCGCCATCTGGATCCCTGCCTCCCTACGGTAGGCAATCTCCACCTCTAACTCTTGCATAGCCAACTTCCTCTGGTGGTCCTCGTCCCTCAGCTTCTGGAACTCAGACTCTCTCTCGTGGGCCTCTGCCTCCAGCTCCTGGACTCTACAGTCTAACTCTAGAATACGCTCCTCGTACTCGCCTAACATCTGTTCCTCTATAGTAGCCTCATCAGAGTCCTCTACTGGCTCATCCTCCATCGGCTCCTCCTCTGGATCAGACTCTATCTCAATCTCGTCCTCGTCGTCAGACTCGAATGGTGCAACAGCCTGCACTGGTGTAGCCTCTAGAGGTGCCTCGTATACTACGTGTATATCCCTGGGCTCCTCCTCTGCAACTCTACTAGGTACCCCTGTGTCTGTCATCCTACACTCACAAACACAAGACAAGAAATAGCATCTCCATTAGAATGTTAAACAAAATATAAGTTCATTGTATAGAATGAAGTTACATTTCATAACAGACTAAGTCTCTCAAGGAAAACTCTACATGAGTTTTATCTCCTTCCTAACTTCTAAGTTCGCTTAAGTTATAGTCTAAGGACACTCGTTCCTAAGGTTTATAACTACGGCTTTGATACCAACCTGTGACACCCCCAAATTCCAGGACCGCCACTTGGTCTCTCGAATTCGGTTCATCACGTGCTCATGGTAATACATCGCAATAATGATAACTAAATATCACACAACCACAGCGGAAAATCTATTCTAGAATAATTTACAATGATTTATTATAATTATTCCCCCAAGTCTCGCAACCTACAGTACTTAATAGATTACATAGAAATATCAATTAACGACTTGTTATATAATCTAACTTAAGCTTAAACATAAACAAATCCAGTCTTACTACATCATCTTCACACAATATTAATATATTTGAAACATAACAGACATAAGCTAGTTGGTAGCCTTGCCCTTGCCCTTATCAATGCCCAAAGGTTCGCCATGCTCTGCCTTAACTGAAATGTTTTAGGGAAAGCAAGAATGAGCACAAATTGCCCAGCAAGTAATATACAATAAGGGTGAATAATAAGATTCTCAATTCTCGAAAGGGTATAGCAAGGTTTGATAGCTCAAGAATAACAAGAATATCAACAGTTCTCAATAACAGTCGCTAAGGACAGGATATGATTTAATAATAAGTCAATTCAAGATTTCAAATAACTGAATACTAAGCAGTCACTAAGGACTATGAACTTCTACTAGAATTGACAGTAATAAACTGAAAATCCAAAAAAAAAAATAGGTACAACAGGTGATCAGCCTAAAGTACCATCGTTATGCATAACAATCAATCATACTCAAGTGTGCACGTCGGTTCTCCGATAATTATATATTCCCTTCAAAGAAGGTTGTTCTTCTCAGTCAAATACAAGATCCCGCACCAATCAATTAGTTTGGGTCGCTTTTCAATAATATAAGTCTAGCCGAATCAAATGGCATAGACACTTTCACAATATTCAAGAACAATACTAAGTTCAACATGTATAATAGCTTTAATGAATTAAGAGTTCAAGTATGCTAATTTAATTCAACGATTTAGTAAGAAACTAGTTCACAATATACAAGGATAGAATACTTGCACCGTAAAAGAGTGTAAGTTAGGAAACTTGCCTTTAGCGTAGTTTATCCACGTAAAGTAATTCAACACTTTTGAATCCTATTTATAGTGTATTATAAGTATAGGATTTTCATTAGTCATTTATGCTCACATATGATATGTAATTTTAAACGCACCCATAAACGTTTAACTTAGTTGCATACTATACACATACTTCATCATATACTGTTGCGAACATATAGCACATTTCAGTTTACAAGACATTATGAAGTCATCACCTAGTTTTTAATCGTTGCTTTATAGTCCCTAAATACCTTTTGGACTTATCCCTGGGAAGTTTATAATCAAACATTCAATTTTATCACTTAGCATGCCTCTTAACACATTTCTTAGCATACTGGTCATATATTACAAGTTAAAGTAATCGCATAAGCTAACTGTCAAAAATCAGATCAACAACTAGCTCAATTCTGATTCCAAACTGGCGCAGCTGCGCCATGGCTAAGCCTAGGGCCAGCGCAGCTGCACAGCCTTCTGGCTAAGCCAAGGCTGGGCTGTGCCTTATGGTTTCTGTCCGGTCATGCAAGCCAACAACACCACATAGCACATAAACATATTAAAAGATACTTTTATGTTTGTACAACCTTTCCTCGTTTCAAATATATGTGATAAAGATTCTAAGTCAATACTTTCAATAACTTAAATCCATTCAAGGTCATGAGACCACGAAGCTATCATACTTGTCATGTACACACATAAGGTGGTCGTGTAACGTGTTCTAGGCATGTTCATGAATATCTTTACCACATACATATTACTAGCATTGCTATTGGTTTTGAAATCATGCTTCATGTAGTCTTTATGGAATCTAGCATGGTGTGTACACACGTGCTTGTATGACACATTAGTGAGGTTAAAAACATTATCCAACATGTTCATAATGATCAGAATCTGGACTTCGATATAACATGTCAAGATTTAGGTTCAAAACTTATACTTTTACTAGTAAAGTTCATTTAACGCAATCCACGTGCTCATGGTACCTTACGAAACATGTATACATCTATTTAACATGCTTTTCATGCTTTCCTAGATCATAATAATATGCTTTCAAGGTCAAGTTACCGTATAAGTCAGAACATTGATATCATACACACATGTCAAAGTCTTGTATTAAAGTTCTAAGTTTGTTTTGGAAAACTATACTTTTCATCAACCATGAACACAAGCGTAATAGAACATGATCATTTTAGGTCTACGTATCTATACATGTAAGTTAGTCATGCTAGCATGCTTCATGTACGTCAATGCAAGAACTATCATATAGCAGGAAGCAAGCAGAAAATCAAAAACTGCAGCAGGGGACCTGCGCAGCTGCGCTGCGCCGCAGTGTAATGCCGGCGCAGCTGCGCCGCGTCCGGTTCAGTTCAAGAACAGCCTGCGTCGGCAGACTTCCAGGCCAAATGCCAAATTACTTCACGAATTTGATTATAATCAACTACATTATAATTTAAACATGTATATAAGTTCACATAACAACTAAATAAGTGCTCTACAATCCAATTGCAATCCAATTTTGCATAATCAAGAATTAGAACTTTTGACAGAAAACTGAAAATGAATAAGGAAACTGTATTATACCTTTGCTATGAATTAAGCTTGCTGCTATCTCACAATGCTATTATACTGATATATGTATATGCTCTCAACTTATCAACTCAAACAAAATCTCAGCAATGTGAAATGGGAAGAAAGGAAGCCATATTTATAGAGAAAACAAGATACAGACAATGCAATTGCCTACCATTTCAAACTAACAGAAAATTGAATTGCATGCTAGATAAGAGGAAGTTGGTAGATAGTTGTTGAAAGCCATCATTAGAGCCACTCCTCATATAATTATTGCTAGCTAAGCTTGGGAGAAGAATGGGAGAATAGGCCTTAGCCTTTTTGCCATACACGTGAAGGAGAAGGAGAGTGACTATTATATTGGGACAAGGCCATATATCAGCATTCTATAATTTGTATATATACACAACACTTATGCCAAAATATGTTACATGTATATATACTATATAATTAGGCCACAATTATAGTTACAATGTAATTCTAATGATACTAACATGGATTCACATAATGTAATAAGTGTGAATTGTGCACATATAATTCATGTACATTTTTATCATACTGGTATAATTTAATCGGAGGTTATCATATTACATTATCTCATGTATTATTAAATTGTTCACCATATATTCATGATGTCTCACTTTATTAAAATTAATAGTTTACAATATGTTCATGATATATTATACAGTGTATTCCCACATATTTATTGTCACATCAGTATTATCATGCATTCATAACATATAGTTTTAACATAATCACATTATGCTTCATGTAATATATGGTTTCTATGTGTAATATATTCGCATTGCATTATATAACATAGTTTATGTATATACATGCATGGTCACACTTAAGTGTCTCTCTACACTATATAATATAGTTGTATTCCATATACTTTATATATTCAAATATTGCACATTTGCACATATCAATTAATATAATCTTATTATATTAATCACTCCCTTATTTATTTTATTATTCATAATGTCAAATAAATAAACTATTTATCTCGTTGATTAATTAACAATAATATTAATTAATTTATTCATCATTGACTATTAATTATACCAAATTAATAATCATAGGATTAATTATCACATTAACAAATATAAATCTCAGCACAATTATAAACAAGTGGATTATGATTATTATATTTCTTGCAATAATAATCACATATTATTAATCAACCATAGTTAATATTCCACAACAATCAATTAATATTCTCTAATAACAATTAACAATTAATTAATTGTTCACTTAAAAATTCTTCGTTAATTAATATAATTATTAATATTTCTCATCACTGTGCCACACTAGGCTCTCAACGAGTTTATCGTAAACTCCACATTTTTCTCAACTGTCATAGATATTCAATTTAATATAATTGAATTAATCATTCTCATAACACAAAATCATTTATATTCAAATAAATTCTCATTTTCATTAATATAATTATTTAATAATATTAGAAAATTCTCGGGTATTACAGCTACTTTCCCCACGATTCCCTCTTTCATTCTTCATCTTTTTTTCCTTGTTAAATTTCATCAGGGCTTCACTTCCGTCGTCAGTAATTATAGCTTTCTCCAGGAGAGTCGCGAAGCTATTCGTCTACAACACCGAAAGTCTGCTATATAACCATGGTTTGAGACCCTGCTCAAACCTCCTCATTTTCCTCTCCTCAGTGTCGACCTGATGAGGCGCAAACCTCGCCATCTCATTGAACTTTGCTGCATATTGAGGTACCGTCATGTCTTCTTGCTTCAGCTCCAGGAACCGCATCTCCATGCGACTCTGCATACTTACAGGGAAATAGTTTTCGAAGATCTTCTAAACTCCTCCCAAGGTATCACCCCTTCTCTAGCCCTGGTCTGGTTTGCCTCCCACCAGAAATTGGCTTCACCCTTCAGCATATATGTGGCGAAGATTGTTTTCTGCTCATCTCCTACACGGGCGATAGCGAACGCCTTTTCCATTTCCTTGATCCATGTTTGGGCTTCGATGGGTTCGGTAGTTCTTTTGAACTCAGGGGGTCCCGCGCTCTTGAAGTCCTTAAAGTTTGCCACTTGGGCCGTTGGAGGGTTATTGATATTCGAGGTTCGAGTCTGAAGTGCCCCCACTAACATGTCTATGAATTGTTGCATGGGGTTCGGTGGACCCCCAGCATTACCGCCTGACCCTTCTGGTACTTGTTGACGACGTCTTCCTCTAGCCATCCTTCTGTTTAAATAAACTTAATGTTGTCATCTCATAACTTATTCCTACAGCGTATATAATTCATATAAAACTTAATCATCACATCATATATTTAAATAAAAGCATATTTATTTAAAAAAACATAATCACAAAGTATCTCATCATCTTATGGCATTACGCCATTTACATCTCTTTAACCCAAAACACTTTGTAAAAATCAAAAACCAAGTTTTTATTCCATAGCTAAGCGTTCTATACGCTAATAGTAAAAGTTCATCACGAATAAACTATAGACCCCGCCTAATGGCGTCTTCATGCTCTTCATCTGCTATCTCTAGCACCAGCCCTCGGCTTATAACATGTCTAGACCGGTGCTCCTCACGTGGAAAGTGATGCACCCTATGTTGGAACCTTCCATGTGCTGACTTAAATGCGTACTTCATCTTATCTATCCTAACCTTCTTATCTCTCACTTATCCTTCTAACTTGCCAGTTAGCTTTTCGGCCCGAGCACGGCCTCTCCTCTCATCTCCCTAGAATGTGGTAATGATCTTCTTGTCAGTTTGGAGTCTCTATATCTTCGACTCCAACCTATTAATGGTATGACCCAAGTGGGTCCTGATAGCCTCTTTTTCATCCTTCAACCTATCCGCTTTCTGATCTACTGCTCGCAGCTTGTTAGCCGATCCCCGTTCCTAATCACCAGGTGTTGCACCAATGCCCCAAGTAATGCTGCAGCTTCCTACTCCTCCTGATACAGCTCCTCCAGCTTATGGACTCTGTCGTCCAACTCTGTAATCCTATCCATCAACTCATCCAATAGACCATCCCCAGTAGTTTCCTCGGAGTCCTCCTCGGGCTCCTCCTCCTCTTCAGGATACTCTTTTGGGTCTGAGTCAGCTGCTGCCTTAGCTAAAGGCTCAGGTACAGCTGTCACCAACTGCTCACTCACGACGTGGATATCTCTAACTTCCTCTTCTCCTGACATCCTACAATCAGGACAAACAACTCGATTAGTATTTTAAAAAATAGATATTGGTTTTGTTTTTAGAAAAATAGGTTTGACACTACACTTAGAACTCTACGTGAGTTCATCTCCTTATTACCTTCACTAGCTCCTCTAAGGTTATAGTCTAAGGTTCCCCACCTAAGATTTATAACCTACAGCTCTGATACCAAGCTTTGACGCCCCCAAATCCGTGTAACATCGATTACAGGACATGGTGCTCACGATACAACAAACATCATCATCTATCTATGTAAACTCCAACAACAATAATAATAATAATATTAACTGTCACATACTTATTCAAAATAAAATTCCAAGTCTTTACCACCTTTAGTAAACTGAAACTTAAACTTAGTGTTTGTCACTACATTACATCATATGCGGAAATAAATAACTATTACAAAGATAACTAGCATCATTTCATCTTGGACTTTCCTTTGTCCTTGCCCGAGCCCTCGGCCTTTTCATCCTTAACTGAAAGGTTTAAGAAAGAATGAGCACAAAATTTCCCAGCAAGTATATAAAATAGTTTGGAAACATACATCAGGAGTAAAAGTATTTGAATGACTAAATCTCAACAATTGAAAGAAATATCAAGTGTTAAATAGGAATATCAACAAAAAGATTTGAAGAATTCTCAATATCATACTAAGGGGTGTAAAATACCCTGAACATTACTTTGTTTCATCGAAAAACCATCAGACAGTTTAACAATCAAATAGATTGCAAACAGTCTCTGCAAGTACTCCAGGTGATCAACTTGTTGTACCCTACATTGTGCACAAGTATAAAGTTTAAGCTGCGTAAGCATAAATAGGACTATTTGCCCGACATCTGTTTGCCCGTTTATTCGGGTTGTTCATCTTAGTATTCATGCGAGCCCACACCAAAATAATTTGGATTGGTAAACATTACATAACTTTGAAAGATTTGTTTTAAATCATTTTTCATCAATAATAACTAGCCGAAAACAAAGGTCAGAAACATACTTAGAAATAGTTCGATAATGGCATGAAACTTATAAGCATAGGAATTAGAATAATAACTGAGTAATCATCTATAAGCTTGCAAGATAATTGAGGTTGTATAACTTCACAACAAAGGAACTTGCACGAATAAATAGCTAGCACAAGTCCAATACTTACCCTCACTGCAATAAAAATGAGTAAGGATTGAATAAATGCCCAATAGAAATTAGGGTTAAGAAACTTGCCTGATATGTCTACTATTGTTAAAGCTAGAAATTAACCTTCACGTAACCTAATCATATGTGTCACGTTTAAGCAATTAGGTTCTCGAACTCAAATTTGAGAGAAAACAATTCCTATTATTTAAACTAAGTTATCAAGTAACACGTATTCACTTAGCATGCAATTCAATTACATCAACATATTGCATCTTATAGGTCCAGGGGCTAAATATAAGAATCTGGAAAACAATAAAGTTTCTAAATTTTTTTCCGGCCCAACCCGACCCGACCTACCCGGATCAGACCCGGCCCAAACCTGCCAAGACCGGCGCAGCTACGCCGACTTATGCCCTATTAGCTGCACAGCTGCGCTGCTCTTCAGCCTAGAAATTTTTTGCAGTTTTGAGCTACCCACTTTGCGATTTAATTCTGACCAAACCATACATGATATGACCCTGATCTTTTGACACAATACACTCCATATAGCATAGTATTTTACAAAAATAACACATCCCAAAAACTAGCATGTTAAGACCACAAACCGGCTGCCTTGAAAAGCATGCCAGAACAGATTTTCACACTTAAAAATTTCTAGGAAACCCAGATTTTTTGCAGATTTTAATACCAACCTGCTTGCTTCCGAATTTCATAACTCTCTCAATTTAACTCAGATTCCTTTAAAATTTGGACAGATTGTAAATGATACTACCTAGTATTTTATAAAATTATTACCTACACTAATCGGGTCATAGAAACCATGATTCCAAAGCTCCAAAAAAACCCGAAAAATCATAGATTCTATGTTCAACCAACTTTGACAAATTTTGTGATTTTGATTCTAACATGAAATCTAAGGGCTCATACTTTACAGATCATCTATATTAACATGCTTGCACATAACACAACCTTTAACTTCACTAAATTACCATGATTTCAATAAATTAGCATTTAAGAGTTATTTTATCAAACAATTAGCATGCATACATGAATTCTATGATTCTCTATGTAATAGAAGCATGAATAAGTCCAGAATATTCCTTCCTAACAACTACATAACAGAAACAAACAATAGCATGGCACTACAAAATCAAAAAAAATCGTCTACCATGATAATTCATGTATTTTCACTATTTTCCTTCAAGAACATAAAAAAGTGGTTCATGGCTTACCTTTTGGACGAATTCCTTCTTGTTTTAATATGATAGAGCCTCAATCCTTGCTTGCTAACTCCTCTATAACCTCCAGAATTCTTAGACAACCACTCAAACTCTCATTCTCAATATTTTTCCCCTCTCGGTTGGAACTTTTTAGCAAACGAGATAGTGTTTTGGGTGGGTAGTATATATAGAGATTTGATATAGCTTGCACCTTCCACCCCCTCCAATTCATAACGTTAATCCCATTCCATAATGTCCACATATCAATATAGTGTTAGTGGATTAATGGAGTGGAGTTGAGAAAATGAAAAGACCTTGTCATAATGAAGTATAAGCTTTTCCTTGTCCATTATCTATATACTACGTTTACTTCCTCCCCCTCTTGTCCCAATTCGGTAGTCACCAAGTCCCCCAGCTGCTGATCTTTATTAAAATATTATTATTAAATCAATTAATAAGCCCTTTTGACCATTTTGCCCTCCGTAGCCAAACGTTGCGATACTTATATCGATTCCTACTAAAGTCGACGTTCTGGACGTCGTGGGACTATCCATTTCGTCCAATTCATCTCCGAAATTTCGTAGTTGACTTTTTACCTAAAAAAGTCAACCGGTTAACTTTGACCAAAAAGTCAACCGTGACACATTTTTGTGGTTACAGTCTATCCTGACTAATTTCGATGTTCCGGACACAAATACGCAATCCGCGTCTCTAAATTCCGCTCCGAACTCCAACTCATACTTTAATAGCATCCCACAAAATTAATAGAATTAATTCTCTACTTAACCAATTCAAATAATTAAATTAAATAAAACCAACTATTTAAATACATATCATCACATAACATATATGAATAGCACATATACCCCTAATAATAGAAATCACACAAGAGTTTCACATAAGTTCGTCTATTGATAATTATGAAATTACATAATAATCTCGGATATTACAATCACTGTGCCACACAAGGCATTCTTCGAGCTTATCATAAATTCCACATTCTTCTCAATTATTATAAATTCAATTTGAATTAACTAGCCACACAACACATAATCATTTATATTCAAATAAATATTCATTTCTATTAATTTATTCATTAATAATATTCAAAATTTCTCAGGTATTACAGAACCTATTTCATGAATAGTTACTGTACAATTCAATTCTTCTACTATATAGTGTCCCGATTAAACATAAGATATAAAATTACTGACAAGTCTTATTTATTTAATCATATGCATTTTGATTCTAAAATACACAACTTTGATTAATGCAAATTAGAAACTCTTTTCTAATTTCATTCCACCTTGGCCAAGGATTTCTGAGTTGTCATTTATCGAATCAGCTAGGACATTCGCTCCCTTTACTGGAAGTGGTAGATCATTTGATGATCATTCACCTACCTAGATCCATATAAACTTTATTATACCCGAACATACCCTATGATATACATTGAAGTATTAAGGACTATGACAAAGTATAATTTAGAATACACAAGGTATTATGATGATCTCAAGTCTAAGGATCATTTGACCAACTATCACTATAGGAACTCCTATTGTCAGATAAGTAAAATTCCATTAGGTGTTCCTTAAAACGAGTCACATTCAGTGAACTTTTTATTTAATAAGCACCTACATACTTGGTTTAGGGTCTCCATACAAATGATTATGAGATCAATTATCCTCTTCAACAGAGCAAGCATAGTATGTACTAATCTATCCAGAATCAGTAACCCCACATTAGTGATCCAACGATTAGGAACATTTTAGTTTTTAAGTTATCTAGAATTTAGATCTCATTAGCATGATCAACATCATGATTTTAAAAGCATTGCTCCAAAACTATGGGTTTATCACATTTATTTAATTTAACTAATTAAATATGGATAAAGAATGTATTTAATTAAATAAATTATTTTATTAATAAATGTGACGCCCCGAAACCCGGCCTATTTTTCTTGCCGAATCTCGTGCGTTACGAGTACTCCTCATTCCATACATACATCATTATATCCTGAAGATACATGATATATTCATACATTCCCAGGTTCTGTAACCTCAAAACGTTCATTCATTAGAAATAATGATAATTACATTATTCCTATCACATTACATCTGTGACTTAACTAGTCACCATATCTACAGAATAGTTTTAATCTAACTATTCTACAAGTCTCGACTTGATCTTCACGCTCTTTCATAACTTGAACGGTACTTCATCTTGTGACGCTAATGGTACTTCGCGACCACAACATCTGACCATAGCAGGACATCCATCATCATGTCCTTTAATATATACTATCGTCGTTCGCTGAAAATATTTTTATTTCAAGCAAGTGTGAGCATTCAATTGCTCAGCAAGTCACAGCAGTTGAGTAAACAACCAAAGCAAGAATCAAAGTTCTTTTAAGTCTTCAATAACCGAACAATGGTTATGAAGCAGCTCGAACAATAGGAATACATTCTGATTCCTATCTTTTTTACAACATGCATCACATATACTTCGTCATACTTCCATTTTTTACTTATTCATATACATTCTATTTGACTAGAAACAATAGCACAGACTTAATAAGTACGGTTCCTGAATGAACCGAACTCTTTTTCACTTAGCAGTTCAATTATAGAACAATTCATTTCACTTAAACACCGAAGTGGTAACATTGTGGCACAAGGCCTCATATATATTACCATCTTATACAAATAGCGCACATTTGCACATACGAAATTTCTTCCTCATGTTCAACATCTGAGGAAGTTAAGAAACTAACATTCATATGAAAATGAATGAAGTTAGGAACTTGCATCAAGTAGAACTTGAGCAAGATTAGAAAACTTGCCTTCCGCACAGCTACCGCTTAGGTTTTACGCTGAGCTGCTCATCGACATTCCTATATATCACATAAGGAATAACAAATAGCAATTAGTCAAATACTTGACTTATGAATTGGTTTAACTTTACTTTACTTCATATGGTTCACATTCTTGTTACTAAGTTTACGTGACCAATCTTTACTTCCATTGTAGACTTAACTTCTTCGAACTATTATAACCTTAGTATTCGTTAAGTTAATCTTCATTACCTTTCTTACAAAGTCCAGTCTATTCGACTAGGAACGTTCGTCCAAGTTATTAACGTTAACTCGACTTTTCACATTACACGTTCTTCATTCTCTTATTACCGTTCATTACGGCTTATTAACAATCACATGCCAACATTCATTAACGTCTAAGTTATACAACCAAGGAATACTTAGAACGTTCCCTTAACGTCGATACGATTCACGAGAACCGTTCACGTATCCTGCGTTCACGTTACTCGTCTCTTACTCTCATTCAACCATTACTTAAGGTTTAAATCACTTGTTTAAGTGTTACATTAAGCGAATTATATGTTCACTATCATTCATATGTCAACAACCGACTCTCGCCGATCGTTGTTAGACCTCACGACAAGCGAAACCATAATCATTTTGCTAGATCGCACATTTTCCACTGGATTCCCGTTATCGGACTCCGTATAAAAATTAATTAAGTTTTATCTTCATTCTTTACATTCTCGCATGCCATACCTCTATTACATAACATGTACCCTTGAGGCGTGCATCAAACTCAACCACGAACCCTAGTTCACATTTTAGGGTTTCGAGTTTTAGAAATTAAATACGTTTTGTTCTCATTAACCCTTGGTTAAACATGTTGTTTAAGGGTATACATTCATGTTCCTTCATTACTTACTAACACTTTATTACTTATGGAAAGAGTTGAGTAAACATTTTATTTGGTCAACAATTTTTTCCTGGACGGCGCGGTACGCGCTCCATTTCCCTTGCAAATGGCGCGGTCAGCGCTACCTATGCAGTAGACCTGATCAGGAACGGCGCGGTCAGCGCTGGTTAAGGCGCGGCCAACGCTTGCTCTGCTGCTCATAAAAATTTTCTATGTTTGAAATTTTCTAAAATTATCGAGCTCGTAATGCTATCGTTATAACTCAGAATTGGCTCGTTCCAAAGCCAATAGTTCACATATACTATGTTCTACGCTTCCATCCATTCGAAATTCCTTTCTGAATCCGTTGGCGGAAAATTAACCGATTCATCCATTTTTACGCTTTCATCGAACGTTCGTGAATATCCAACGCTCGTTTCTTCGTTTTAACTCTAAATTTGTTCATTCTTGCTCTCGCAAATCTTGTTTACATAATTACATGTGTTGCAATTGAAATCCAATATTTTCGAATCACACGACGACTTTTGACTTTCATTTCGGGAAATTTATGATTTCGACGCTTAACAGTCTAATCGCGTAAACTTCCGCAGAATCTTCGTTACTCATTATTTTTACGTCAAACCAAATGGAATCAATCCATTGGTTGTTCCTTTACGATTCTAACCATATTAAACATCTAAGTTTTAATGGTTTTCTTCATTACGTTCTTCGTGTTCTTCGTTCATTCTTCGTTCGTAATCAATGTTATGATTATGATTTTACGTTTTCTCACATTTTAACGTTATAATTTTGATAATTCAACCTTATAACATCAGAGAGTTAATAAAACTCATCCGGATCGTCCACTAGCATCTTCTATTCTTCTTTTCATTCATAAACCATTCCTTATGGTTTAACTTCACCAATTCAAGGTTTTAACACATTTCTTCCTTAACTCTTTAATCATTTATTTATGATTTTACTTGTTCTTGGTTCTTAGTATTTTAAAGTCCACTAATACCAATCTTATTGCTTCCTAACATGCATGCTCTTCCATTTTCATTTCTCTATCAATCTAAGAATTAAAAGAAAGATGAAAATTAATGGTTAACACTTATACCTTATAAGTGTTCTAGAGCTTGTGACTTTGTGTTCTTGACAAAGCCTTAAGCTAACTTCTCTTGCTTCATGAGTTTCCCATCAAAAGCTCTTCCTTCTCTTCTCTCTCCGTACTTGGTTTTTCCAACCAACAAATGAAGCCTTAGCTTCTCTTTTATAGGCAAAGCAAGACCAAGGGCTTAAGGGTCTTTTAGGCTCAACCTCTTCACTATTCCCACCTCCTCACCCTTTCTTTGTGCCCAAGTTTGAGCCCATGTGAAACCTATGTCTCCCCACATGCAAAACATGTCCTCCCATGTGCTAGCATGTGCTAGCTCATGGCCACCATGTGCAATCAAATGCTCATAGGTTGTCCCATAGGTTTAAACCACTCGTTTACCCGTCGGTTCGACCCAAGCGTTAAATACTTAGATTTAATTCAAATTAAATCTTTTTTTACTTCGTATAAAATTCGTATTATACGACGTATTAATTCTCGTATCCTCCTCATATTATACTCGTATTCATTCCGTATAATAATAATTTATTATTATACGTAATCCATTTAATTATTGATTTTACTTTTTCTAACGCATAGGATTTTAAGTCCCTACGCGAAAACTTCGCGAACCATAAATGAAATATTATTACATGTTCCATCTCGTCTCAAAATCCTATCATTACGCGTTTCTCAGAATTTTAAAATAAATTCCCGAGTAAAAACGGATAAATAGTGATTTTTGTCATTTTCTTCCCGAGAAAACTTTTCTCAGCTAACTTAACTTTTCACGGTCTATTACCTTCAAATCTTTCGACAGAATGTCATTCCGACATTCCAATCTCCCGAAAAGGCTTAGGGTCAAAACCCTAACCTCAAACACTAACCCTTAGGTTTCATACATAAATAGTGCATATTTCGTCTTTTTCTCAGAAATATTTTTATTCTCAAAAATCTTTTATTTTCGTTTTGAAAATTCATACTTGTTCATTCTAGCTCGTAGCCAGAATCCTCCCCACTTCTAATCATCCTATGTCATAGAATGATTAATAAACACATAACACGGAATATAATCAATAAAATACACTTTTATTAATTATTAATTCTTTAATCTTAATTTTCTGGACAACTCGATTTTCCGGGTTGTCACATTCTTCCCTCCTTATAAAAATTTCGTCCTCGGAATTTCCCAAACCACATCCATACTAGGATGCGTTATCCTTACAACCCTTCACTAAGAGTTAATCTTAACTATTCTTATTATGTTGAAAAATCTCAACATACAATTCAATTAGGTATTTATCTAGTCATTCCTTCTCATTAGCTCATTCACATCCTTCCCCCCAAGGATCCTTATCTTGTTATAACTGTCAGATGATACATATCCTGACAACTATACTTCTAAAATCTCGGGTTATCACATTCACCCCTTCTTCTAAAAATTTCACCCTCGAATAACCTTACTTCTATTTACAGAAGTTATCATCCATCGTTCATTTAAGAACATTTCATATGTTGCCTTTATATTTATAAAGGAACATCCCGGCACTAAGGCCCCATACTTCTCATCTTCCCCCATTCAGTAATCTTCACAATCTACACACTAATTATGAAGTTTAAACGAATGGCAAGGAATAAATAAAATTCCTTTAAAACATTTTGCTGAGGGGTCCTAGAAACCATGAACCATTGAACTTGATTTATCGGTATTTATTGAGAACCAATTCCCTGTCGGTCAGTTTATAATCACAAAGAATGTAAACTACCTCTTCCGGTACATTAGGTGATCAACCTATTGTACAACCCCAAAACGGTGGGTTTGTTTACCTCAGACTTATTTGTCAGATTCCGCAACAAAATAATTTGGCTTGGGACAACTTCTCAAAGAAAGCTTGATTTCTTTTAAGCATGATAAACCATTTGTCTAGCCAAATCAATAGCTCAGACCACCAATAAATTGGACTCCAACTTGAAACAGTCGTCTAGTCAATCAGTTGACATTGACTTCTCTTTTTAAATTCTTTCACAATAACTCAAAACGTGTAATGACGTCGTGATACCGTACTAAATTACAGCACGTTGAGGACTTTTCCATTTTCTGACTTTGCCATACTACATACTGTCATACACTTCAAGGTATGTTCAGATGTAATAATAACTCTGTCTTTTTACCATCCCTGCATCAATTGCATTGATGATATAAAATTCATTTTGATATTTTAAATCAAACTTTGTCTAGCCGAAATGATTAGCATAGACATCCAAAGAATAGTTCTTTTAAAATCCATTGGTTTCCAAAAGTTGAAACCAACATTTTCCATCCAAAGACATACACATCCGCACGATGTCAATAAATTTTGAAGTCTAGCATAGATAGAAGACTTGGAATTTTTCTACTTCTGCTTCTTTTATTGTCATACTTGCAACAATATTAACCTCTTCTAGCACCTATAGTGCCATCTATACTGAAAATAACTTATTTTCAGTCTAACTTTCTATACCTTAGTATAGTTCATCAACTTACTACACTTTATGTGTTCAGGAACTTTTCACAACCATATGTGTTTAAGAACTTATCTTCGCAGTATATAATCCAAGAACAAATCAAGGACTGTCCATATGCTCAAGGCTCAGAAACATAGCATACAACTATGAGTCACAAACTTTTCATAAGTATGAGTTTCAAGAACTCGCACCTAACTTAATACATTCTACTATCCAATATATACATGAGAAAAGATTCACCTTCTCGTCACATACATATCGACAGCGCGACATCACTATTCCAATGATTATCACTGTAATAGACTAAGTGGTTGTTACACCAAAGCACAAACTCTTGCCCATAACAAAAGTTCATACAACTCAACTATCACATGAGTCCTCAATTAAAATTTATAACCCTCTAACCTTTTCTTGACTTACTACGAATTTTCTTTAATTCGTATACTATCCTTTACAACTCTGCGGAGTTCTTTCCCTTGTTCATCTCACTGTACTATTCCATTATAGCACTTAGCTATAACTCATCGATCGTTTAACAGGAAACTTGTTCTTACGATTTAATGAGATCACGTAGTGTTCCCTTCTTAATAGTTTATCTCAACGATTTTCTTACCGTTCTCTTCTCAGGCTATAGTCTTAGGTACTCCTACCTAAGGTTTATAACCTATCAGCTCTGATACCAACTTGTGACGCCCCAAAACCCGGCCTATTTTTCTTGCCAAATCTCGTGCGTTACGAGTACTCCTCATTCCATACATACATCATTATATCCTGAAGATACATGATATATTCATACATTCCCAGGTTCTGTAACCTCAAAATGTTCATTCACTAGAAATAATGATAATTACATTATTCCTATCACATTACATCTGTGACTTAACTAGTCACCATATCTACAGAATAGTTTTAATCTAACTATTCTACAAGTCTCTACTTGATTTTCATGCTCTTTTATAACATGAACGGTACTTCATCTTGTGACGCTAATGGTACTCGCGACCACAACATCTGACCATAGCAGGACATCCATCATCATGTCCTTTAACATATACTACCGTCGTTCACTGAAAATATTTTTATTTCAAGCAAGTGTGAGCATTCAATTACTCAGCAAGTCATAGCAGTTAAGTAAACAACCAAAGCAAGAATTAAAGTTCTTCTAAGTCTTCAATAACCGAACAATGGTTATGAAGCAGCTCAAACAATAGGAATACGTTCTGATTCGTATCATTTTACAACATACATCACATATACTTCGTCATACTTCCATTTTCTACTTATTCATATACATTCTATTTGGCTTGAAACAATAGCACAGACTTAATAAGTACGGTTCCTAAATAAATCGAACTCTTTTTCACTTAGCAGTTCAATCATAGAAGAATTCATTGCACTTAAACAACGAAGTGTTAACATTGTGGCACAAGGCCTCATATATATTACCATCTTATACAAATAGCGCACATTTGCACATACAAAATTTCTTCCTCATGTTCAACATCTGAAGAAGTTAAGAAACTAACGTTCATATGAAAATGTATTCGACCCTAGTTCACATACCCTTGAGGCGTGCATCAAATTCGACCACGAACCCTAGTTCATATTTTAGGGTTTTGAGTTTTAGAAATTAAATACATTTTGTTCTCATTAACCCTTGGTTAAACATGTTGTTTAAGGGTATACATTCATGTTCCTTCATTACTTACTAACACTTTATTACTTGTGGAAAGAGTTGAGTAAACATTTCATTTGGTCAACAATTTTTTCTTGGACGGCGCGGTTCGCGCTTCATTTCCCTTGCAAATGGTGTGGTCAGCGCTACCTATGCAGTAGACCTTATCCGAAACGGCGCGGTTAGCGCTGGTTAAGGCGTGGCCAGGGCTTGCTCTGCTGCTCAGAAATATTTTCTAAGTTTAAAAATTTTTGAAATTACTGAGCTAGTAACGCGATCATTATAACTCGGAATTGGCTCGTTCCAAAGCCAATAGTTCACATATACCATGTTCTACGCTTCCATCCATTTGGAATTCATTTCTGAATCCGTTAGCGGAAAATTGATCGATTCGTCCATTTTTACGCTTTTGTCGAACGTTCGTGAACGTCCAACGCTCATTTCTTTGTTTTAACTCTGAATTCGTTCGTTCTTGCTCTCGCAAGTCTTGTTTACATAATTACATGTGTTGCAATCGAAAACCAATGTTTCTGAATCACACGACGACTTTTGACTTTCATTACGGGAAATTCACGATTTCGACGCTTAACGTCTAATCGCGTAAACTTCCGCAAAATCTTCGTTACTCATTATTTTTACGTCAAACCAAATAGAATCAATCCATTGGTTGTTCCTTTACGATTCTAACCATATTAAACATTAAGTTTTAATGGTTTTCTTTATTATGTTCTTCGTGTTCTTCGTGTTCTTCATTCGTTCTTCGTTCGTAATCAATGTTATGATTATGATTTTATGTTTTTTCGCATTCTGACGTTATAAGTTTGATAATTCAACCTTATAACATCAGAGAGTTAATATAACTCATCCGGATTGTCCACTAGCATCTTCTATTCTTCTTTTCATTCATAAACCATTCCATATGGTTTAACTTAACCAATTCAAGGTTTTAACACATTTCTTCCTTGAACTCCTTAATCATTTACTTATGATTTTACTTGTTCTTGGTTCTTAGTGTTTTAAAGTCCACTAATACCAATCTTATTGCTTCCTAACATGCGTGCTCTTCCATTTTCATTTCTCTATCAATCTAAGAATTGAAAGAAAGATGAAAATTAATGGTTAACACTTATACCTTATAAGTGTTCTAGAGCTTGTGACTTTGTGTTCTTGACAAAGCCTAAAGCTAACTTCTCTTGCTTCATGAGTTGCTCATCAAAATCTCTTCCTTCTCTTATCTTCTCTCTCCATACTTGGTTTTTTCAACCAACAAATGAAGCCTTAGCTTCTTTTTTATAGGCAAAGCAAGACCAAGGGCTTAAGGGTCTTTTAGACCCAACCTCCTCATTATTCCCACCTCCTCACCCTTTCTTTGTGCCCAAGTTTGAGCCCATGTGCAACCTATGTCTCCCCACATGCAAATCATGTCCTCCCATGTGCTAGCATGTGCTAGCTCGTGGACACCATGTGCAATCAAATGCTCATGGGTTGTCCCATAGGTTTAAACCACCCGTTTACTCGCCAGTTCGACCCACGGGTTAAATACTTAGATTTAATTCAAATTAAATCTTTTTTTACTTCGTATAAAATTCGTATTATACGACGTATTAATTTTCGTATCCTCCTCGTATTATACTCGTATTCATTCCGTATAATAATCATTTATTATTATACGTAATCCATTTAATTATTGATTTTACTTTTCCTAACGCATAGGATTTTAAGTCCCTACGCGAGAACTTCATGAGCCATAAATGAAATATTATTACATATTTCATCTCGTCTCAAAATCCTATCATTACTCTTTTCTCGGAATTTCAAAATAAATTTCCGAGCAAAAATGGATGAATAATGATTATCGTCATTTTCTTCCCGAAAAAACTTTTCTCGGCTAACTTAACTTTTTACGGTATATTATCATCAAATCTTTCGACAGAATGTCATTCCGACGTTCTAATCTCCCAAAAAAGCTTAGGGTCAAAACCCTAACCTCAAACCCTAACCCTTAGGTTTCATACGTAAATAGTGCCTATTTCGTCTTTTTCTCAGAAATATTTTTATTCTCGAAAATCTTTTATTTTTGTCTTGATAATTCATACTCGTTCATTCTAGCTCGTAGCCAGAATCCTGCCCACTTCTAATCATCCTATGTCATAGAATGATTAATAAACACATAACACAGAATATAATCAATAAAATACCCTTTTATTAATTATTAATTCTTTAATCTTAATTTTTTGGACAACTCAATTTTTTGGGTTGTCACAATAAAAGAACAATATTACAAAGCAAATTCTTATCACATCCAATGTGATTGGCTTAAGGGCACTTTCAATCTCCCACTTATAAAATAAGGATATCATCATTTTTATACTTAGAAAATAGAGTTGTATCAACAGTACCTCTTTTAAAACTACTTTCTAGTAAGAATTTACTTAACCGTTCATACCATGCCCTGGGGGCTTGGTTTAGACCATATAGAGCTTTATAAAGTTTATACACATATTCAAGATAATCAAAATCTTCAAAGCTAGAAGGTTGTTTAACATAAACTTCCTCCTCAATTACACCATTTTAAAATGAAGATTTAACATCCATTTGAAATAGTTTAAAATCATTATTACATGCAAAAACTAATAACATATGTATAGACTCAATTCTAGCAATAGGTGATGAGTGGATTTCATACCTACGAATCGAGTACTTTTCAAACCTAAGTCTTGGCTACTTTGGGTATTTTTAGGAGTATTATTACTTGTTTTTGTGGTTTATGTGCAAGGATAGGTCGTGTGGATGAGAACAGGAAAATTAGTCTAAAATGAGAAAAGTTAAAAAAAATGGACATGCTTCGCTGGGGCGCAGTTTTATGCTATAAGTGTTCGCCGAGGAAAGGGTTTGCCGGGGCAAGTTTCCAAAGAGGAAATCTGCATCGGGGCGAAGTGGGCGGCAGACAGTTTAATTTCTTCTTTGAGTTGGAATCTGGAGATCTTTCGTTGCTGGATTTGGGACGCGATTAGAAGAGTATTAAAGATAAATATAGGGGCAGAGAGGACGTTATCATTATTATGAATAAAGCCCTAACTTTTGGATCACGATTGGAGGATTGAAGCAAGGATTTGGAGCACGAAGAACGCAAAGGAGATTGAAGAAGAACAGCAGTTCCATTTCAAGTTTTTATTCTCTATCCTCATCTTTGTATTCAAAATGCTAGTATCATTGTGGATTTCAGTTTCTTATTTATTTATCATGAACTAAGTACTTTTTAAGTCTACGATGGATTTTGTTGTTTAACGAGGGTTGACATGCTTCTTTATTAGTTAATTGAGACTAAATCCAGACTTGTCTACTATGGTTTATGCTTAATTACTAAATTGCTAGATCACCAATTTCTTGACAACCCATATGAACTCGAGAGATGCAATATGGGTTTAGATCTAATCATAGTGGCATGTGATTGTGATTTCTGCATAACGATGAGATTAATAATTTATTCTTAGGATAGAGATATACCTATGCATCGCACGTAATCTTATGAGAACTCGTGATTAAACCTTCTTTAATTATAATTCACATAGAGATATAGTGGATTAGTTAATTAAGGTGTTCTATTTAATTCTATCAATTATGGAATTAAGTGGATATGGGTATAATTCATTGAGGGATGGTTATATCTACTATTGTGTTCTTGATTTACAAGGTGGGATAGTTGATTTGAATTAAAAGGAAGTGTGTCATTTTAAGTGAAGCATCAAGTGAAATTATAAACTTAAATCTCCAATATCTGATTAAAAGCATGTGGTAGTTAGTTGGTTTTGAATTCATTAGTAGTTTTCATAAGTTTCACAAATTTGAGCTTTAGGTTAATAAAATTGAGACAATACAAAATTAGTAATTTTTAAGATAAAATTCAGTTTTTTTATCCGTGGGAACGATACTTGACTCATCACTTTATTACTAGTTGACCACGTATACTTGCGTGTTGTGCGTAGCTAAGTTTTACCCAATAAGTTTTTAGCGTCGTTGCTGGGGAGAATAACTGTGTTTATTACTTTCAATATCAGTTTAATTAAATCAATTTTAGTTAAACATTTTTATTTTAGTTTTATTTATTATTTCAGGTACTCTTGAGTAGTGCATGCAAACTCGATCAAAGAAGCCTGAATTATTACCTTACGAGGACGACATCGACAAACAGTTTTAGAGGTTGAGTAAGTGGATTGAGAAAACTCGAAAAATACTTGAAACACCGGACAACATGACTAAAGAAGAACAGAGAGCACTGCGGGACTATGCCACATCGCGGATTACAAAAATTCAGTCAAGTATTACCAGGCCTACTATTAATGCTAACAATTTTGAGATCAAGCCTGGTACTATACAAATGGTGCAGAATACTTTGTCAGTTTGGGGGTCTACCGAATGACAACCAGAATGATCATATTATCAGCTTTATTGAAATTTGTGATACCTTCAAGTGCAATGGGGTGACGGATGATGCTATTAGACTGAGGCTATTCCCGTTCACCCTCAGGGACAAAGCAAAGAGTTGACACCATTGTCTACCACCAATGTCAATTACAACATTGAATGATTTGGCACATAAATTTCTGGCTAAATTCTTCTAGCCAGTAAAAATAGCCAGGTTGAGGACTGAGATTTCTACATTTGAACAGTAGCAGGGTGAACCATTATATGAAGCTTGGGAGAGATACAAAGAGTTGTTGAGCAAATGTTCACATCATGGACTACCTAAGTTGATGAAGATGAACACTTTCTACAATGGGTTGGGTAGTCATACCCAGACCAGCATTGATACAGCATCAGGGGGAGCTTTCATGGCTAAGAAGTTTGAGGAAGCTTATGAATTGATAGAAACAATGGCAGCAAACAACTATCAGTGGCCAACTGCCAGATTGTCATAACCTAAGGTAGCGGGAAATTTGGAAGTGGATTCAGTAACTGTAACGATTGTGATTTTATATAATAATTTTAAATATTTATTGAGTTAAATAAATATTTTATGTGATTTATTTATTGAGTTAAATAGATAAATTATGTGATTTATGGAAGTGATTTAATTAAGTGTATATATTAATTAAATGAATGTGTAATATTTAATTTAATTAATGTATCTTAATTTTATATTATAGTTCTAATTTAATTGAGAGAATTAAATTAGATGAGATATGTGATGAAGTGTTACATGAATTATAATTAGCGAGTAATTATAATTATGTGGCAATTTTATGTGATTAATTGATGTTAGATTTTAATTGATTAAATTAGATGATTAATATTTAATTGATTAAAATATGATATTAAAGTATGTGTTAAAATAATTTATTAAAATAAAAGGAAAAAAAAATTTAAATAATTTTTTTACCAAACAAGGCCCTTGCTTTTGTTTTAAAAGACTGTTGCCAAACAGGGCCCTTACACTAGCTTAAACCTAATTTACCTAAACCATGCCTAGGTTAGTAAAACTAGTTTCTAATTTTCCTGTTGTCAAACAAGCCAAAAGGACTTTTGAATTTTGTAACTCCTAATTTAATTGGATTATTAAATATTAGTTAATACGTATATTATTGATATATGTCAGTTATATATCTATATACTACGTAAGGAAAAACTACGTTAGTTTAAGCCTAAGACTAAGAAGAAAAGAGAGAGCAGAGAGGAAGAATAGCAGAGAAGAATTAGAGAAGAAGAGAATAAAGGAGTAAGAAAATCATCATCTTCTTCACTTCTATTAAGCAAAAAGGTATAATTTCTAGAACTTATTGTTTTGAAGTTGAATTTTAAGTTCTTCATATTTTCATTATCTGTAAAAGTAAATTTTCATGAAAGTGGTATAATCATGAATTTAATATGTATTGTGTTCATGTTATACTAATAGTGATTGTATGCCATAACGATTTTCAGAAATCAAATTAGTGTAGAAAGATATTTTAACAGAAAATTTATATTGATATAAGTTCATATGAGTTTTAGTTTTGTTGTCAATTTTGGGTTGAGAAATTGATGAATTGGAATATGCTAGCATGCTTATTGGGAAATTATTTGATGATTATATTCAGTTACGTATATAATGTATGTATATAAAGTAGAATTGATGGAGAAAATTTCTTAAAGTGGATTATTTTGGAAGAAGATGAGTTTTCATGAAAATGGCCAAATTAGATTTTTAAAACTTTTGTTTATTGTTGTTTAGATGGTTTTTGTGTTTAAAAATATGTTATGTTATGCATTATTGCATGTGTATGGAGTTATAGTGGCTACAATACTGTAATTTTCCGTTTGTTGGCTTGTATGGGTTGTCGGTAAAGTAAAGAGTTGTGGCTGTCTGCGTCTGGCCGAGTTGCTGCGCAGCTGCGCCAGGAGCAAGGCCAGGAGCAGCGCAGCTGCGCCGCTTGCCCTTCCCAGATCCTTTCCCTGCGCAGCTACGCCGGTGCCAAGGCTGCTGGCTACGCAGCTGCGCCGCTGGCTGTGCAGAGGCAGAAAATTTAGTTTATTTGTGTAGTCTTACTTGATGGCTTAAGATAAATTGTTTATGATGATGAGCATGTAATCAGTTGCTATAACATGTGGTTAATATGAATGTGACAATTTCATATTTGAGAAAAAGGAAGTTTTGAAAACTTAATATAGTATTTAAATTATAAACTATAATTGTTTTATTGTAAATGAGTTACTTAATTATAATTTGATTAATTATAATTAAGAGTAAGTGTTTAATTTAAAGTATAATATTGTGAAATTGTAATGTATAGAAATTGATTATTTTAATCAATTAGATGTTAATTTAAATTATAATTTAAGTAATTATAATTTAATAAATGCATGTTTAATTGTGAATTTTAAATTGATAATTACATGATTAATTATAAATTGTGTAATTATAATACATGTTTAATTATTGATTATAATTGATAAATACATGATTAATTATAAATTGTGTAATTATAAATGCATGATGTAGTTTAATTGATTATAAATTATAATTTGTTTATAATTTAAAAGGTAATTATAATTTGATTAAGTGTTTGAATTATAATTGTTTAATTATAATGTAGCTAAATACATAATTGATTTAATTATGTGAATATGTGTGTGATTTAATTAACTATGTGATAGTTGATTATTATTATTTATTTAATTAGAGTGAGTTAATCATGAGGGTTAACCACTTATGTGAATTAGTTATGTGTTAACTAATTTAGGTTATTATGATTGGATGTATATAGGAAGTATTAAAGTACGTGGTTGAGTTAAGTAACTTGCGCTTGAGGCAAGTCTTCTAAACCCTAAACTCGCTATTTCTACGCAAGTTCTTTGAGTTCATATATTCATTGTTGAGAATATCCTTTTCATTTCTGTATTGGACAATTGGTTATTTAATTGAAATGATCTTAACTTATTGTTCAAGTAAGATCTAGTTATTATTTTAAATGCTTTAAGTTTACTTCTAAAGCATATGTTAATTCATAATTTTGTTATTTATGAATTATTGAAAGTCGATTCAACTAATCCTTAGTTGATGAACGTGAATTCTAAATTACCCTTGTAAGCTTATCCAAACCAAACTTTCTTTGGTGCGGACTTGAATTCAAATTACTGAGTTGAACAACCCTATTTACTAGGGGAGGTTACTACGCATAGCGTTAAGATGTTTGTGCATAATACATGGTACAAAGTGTTGATCCCCCTAAGTACGAGTTAAGGTCCATAATCTTATTGACTGTTAAAGGTTTAAATAGAAATATTTATAACCTAGGACAAGAATTCAAAGGTCTTATGACACTCAGATAAATTCTATTTTTGAATTGTAATTGTGATGAAAGAATTATTATTCAATTCTTTATTGTTGAAGCGAATCATATTATTCAGATTTATTTATTTTAATTTAAGTTGTAGTTTACTTTGCATTATTCATTGGGTTGATGTATGTTATATTTGAAAGTGAACATCAAATCATGTGGAAACGAAGTACCAGGATTTGGGGGTGTCACAGGTTGGTATCAGAGCTATAGGTTATGAAACCTTAGGTGGGGGAAAACCTTAGGTAGTAGCCTTATAGGTAAGATCGAAAAGATAGATGTGATAGGTAAAAGATAATAAACTACCTTATGTGCTATGTATTTACATTTTAGTATTTGAAGAGTGACGACTCGATATCACGTAATAATGAACTTTAAAATTCTTTTGTCAGGATGTCGAATGTTGGAGAACCTAGTCAGGCTAGAGAGGATGTACTGATAGTAGTGTGCATACAAGCCAATCATGTATGATGATAAAGCACATACTTTGTAAACAATCTTATTTATTTATTAATAAAATATTCATTTAAGGCATATAATTATCTACATGGTGCTGTTTTTATAATATGTAAATAACCCATAGTTTTAAGCAATGCTTTTAGAATCATGATGAGATCATGATAATGAGATCTAAATTCTTAGAAAGCTTAAAAACTAAAATAGTTCCCAATTGTGGGATTACTAAAATGGGGATTAGTAAATCCGGATAGATTGGTACATATGTTGCTTGCTCATTGGATGAGGATGACTGATCTCATGGTCATTTGTGTGGAGACACTAAAGCAAGTATGTAGGTGCTTATTGGAGAATAAGTTCACTGAACGTGACTCGCTATGGAATACCTAATGGAGTTTTACTCGCCTGTCAATAGGAATTCCTAATGTGATAGTAGTACATGTGATCCTTGGACTTGAGATCATCATAGTATCTTGTATGTAACAAATTATACTTTGACTAATTCCTTAAGGCCTTTTAAGGCATATATAGGGTATGCTTGGGTGTAATGAGTTACATATGGAGATAATGATGATCAATAAAGAATCTACCACCTCTAGTAAAAGAGGAGATATGTCCTATGTGATTCGTTAAATGACAACCCAGGAATCCTTGGCCAAGGTAGAATGAAATTAGAAAGAGGTTTCTAATTTGCATTATTTGGAGTTGTGCATTTTCTAATCGAAATACATATGATTAAATAAATTAAGACTTGACAGTAAATTCATGTCTTATATTTAATTGGGACATTGTATGGTGGAAGGATTGAATTGTACGGTAACTATTAACTCACAGGTTCTTTTATGATTAATGTTGAAATCTATATTATCTGGAAAGTCGTTGATCGCTAGGGAGGCTTATCCCTATTGTAGAATAAATATTATTTATTTAAATAGATTATTAGTTTAATTTGTTTATTTAAATAAGATTAGAATTGTTCTAATTGATTTATTCACAACCGGTTTAATATGGAGAACCTAAAGGGTCACACCATAAAAGGAAGAAGAATTATTTAAGAAGAAAATGGCATGATAGTAATAATGCATTAAGTATAATTAATTTAATCTATGATGATAGAATCAATTAAATAGCTTAATGTTTATTATTTAATATTTTAGAAATATTAAATATAAATTAATAAGAGGAGTCTTATTAATATTATTATTATTATTATTATTATTTTAATTCTAAAGGAGTTTAGGAATTAATATAATATCAGTACTCTATCTCAATCCTAATAAAGATTAGGATATAAATTAATTAAAAGTATTTAATTAATTAATTAAATAAAACCCTATTCTAATTGGATTAGGAGGGTTAACCTAATATCTATATAAGAGAGTTTATATCAGAAATAAGGTACGTGAATTTTTCAAGAGTTGGGAGTACACATATTCTATAGAGATAGAAACAAGGGTTAAGCCAATAACCCATCTTACTGAGTTCTTCATCTTCCTTGGTGGATCACCGTTAGAGGCCAAACATTTGGGTGGCTGACATTGATCAAGGGAAGGAGCCACTACAGAGGAATCAAAGGAATCAAAGGAGTAGAACTTGTACCTGAGGAAGCTTGGATCTTCAAAGGTATAATTCTGTTTTTCTGCTTCTTCATTCACTGATAATTGATGCACAAGAATGATCATGGTAATGGGTTTGTATAAATTTTTGAAAACCTAGTTTTTTACGCTTTCGCCCTATTTATGTGATTTGATTGCATGATTGCGTTACGTACAAACCTAACATGTACCTCAGAGCCAATCTTGTGCTAATTATCAGTCTATGTGATTCCATACATGTATGATATGCGATTGGATCGAGTTCTGGGCAACAAAAATTTTTCAGATTCTGCGAAGCTGCGCAGCTGCGCCGGTACAAGGTAATATTGCTGCGCAGCTGCGCCGGGTGCTGTTCCTGGTTTTCATGCTGCGCAGCTGCGCCGGTTCCCTTTACATTCTTGGCACAGCTGCGCCACTGGACAGGAACTGAATTTTTTTTTTGTTTTATTTAATTAAATGAATGGTTTATTTAATTAATAAAGGTTTAAAATAAAGATGTTTATTTTATATGAAATGAGATTTCAGAATTGCTAAAATTAAAGAGTTTAATTTGGAATTGTTTTTGAATGAAATAAAGGAGTTTATTTTTCCAAAAACAAAGTTTAGCAAACTTTTGCCCATTAACTGATATTAATACATATATGGAATGAATTTATTTTCATGAGATGAATAAGTTTTATTGATACGTATGATGATATGTATGGTAATAAAAGGGATTGATTATGGACTATGACCAATGTGATTGGATTTTATTTTGGTTGAATGCTTGAATGAATGGGTTTTATAAAATGGGGTCTGCGTACCTCGTCTTCTCTAGTTTTATTCTCGATGTAAATTATATCTCCTTTCTATGTACTCCCCCTTGACTGTTGCTCAAGGTTTCTATTTAATTTTAAATAGTCAATGTAATAGAGATAGTTAGAATTATTTTGAAGAAATTGGAGACCAAGGAGCAAGGAACGCATGAAGACTCATTTGTATGGAGCCAGGGTTTAAATGTAATGGTTATATTTAAATTTAAATTCTTGCACTCCTAGGTTTGACCTTTTGGTTCACTTGGTGGCTCTAGTGAACCAAACTAGAATAAAAGTCCATAATCAATCCGGGTAGAATATAGTATTCTATATTGCATGCTAAATATTATATATATTATATTTTATACAAACATGCTTCGCATGTTTAATAAAATGACGCGTATTTTATATATATATGTGCATGCGCGCTTAAAAAGATGAGACAAATAATAACAAACCCCTCAAAGAAATAATATTAAGTCTGAAGCGTTCAAATGATATTTGGAATATCGAACGTCGCCTTCTAGCATGATTAGTTAATAGAGTATTAAATATTTAATATGAGTTTGTTGTGCTATCCACAAGGCGAGTATTGAATATTTAAGATGTTAATTAATCACATTTGATGCTTATCAAGAAAATTGAACGATCTAGTCTTGTTGTGCTATCCACAAGGACGAAAATTTTTCTTTTTTGAATTTATGAAAGTGCTAGGCTGGACTTAACTTAAATCATTTTAGTTCGGGTGTGCACACACATGACCATTATGATTTAAGAGGCAAAATAAAAGGAGTTACATGGTGATATAATTGACAAGAGTTGTCTATCTATTTATTTGTATATCGCTTGTTGTGCTATCCACAAGGTTGTATACATTTGAAATGGGATCCTTAATCTCACTAGCAAATCTTTAATTAGATGTTGCCGAACTATATGAGTGAGGGTAATATAGTTTGATGAAAATAGTGGGAGATACCAATTTAAAATAAAGACCTAAATTTATTTTGGTATGCAAAGTTAATAAAATGAATGTTTGCTAAAATGTTATCTTTTCACATGCAGAATTTTAAAAATGTCAAAATCACTAATCTCACTACGAAGCATACTTGATGCAAATAAGCTTACCAGGCCCGAATTATGAGGACTGGCTAAGAAATCTGAGAATTGTTCTCACTGCTGAAAAGATTTCTTATGTCCTAAATTCCACTATCCCTGAATCTGTTTCAGAAACAGCCTCTGAGGAAGAGATTGCCACTTTCAATAAGTGGCAAGATGATGCATCTGTGGCTCAATGCATCATGCTCGCATCCATGAATAACGAGCTTCAGCGTCAGCACAAAAAAATGGATGCTCCTGCTATGCTGCTTCACCTCAAGGAGTTGTATGGTGAACAGAGTAGGACTGCTAGATATGAGATATCTAAGGAGCTCTTCCGATCTCGGATGACCGAGGGCACTACCGTCGAGACTCATGTTCTGAAGGTAATCAATTTGATTGAACGCCTTGGACAGCTTGGGTTCGTCATGGATGGGGAGTTGAGTCAAGACTTGGTCTTGCAGTCACTCCCTGAGACCTTCTCGCAGTTTGTGGTTAATTTTCACATGAATAAGCTAGATGTCAGCTTACCTGAGCTGCTTAACATGCTGAAAACTGCAGAAGGTCACTTCTCATCCAAGAAGAACCATGTCTTGATGGTGGATTCTTCTAATAAAAGGAAGAGGCCCAAGGTGTCTTTTGAAAAGAAGAAATCTAAGAAGGCTAAGGGAAAAGGGAAAGAAAAGGAGCAAAAGAAACCTGAACCAGCTAAAGGAATGTGCTTTCATTGCAATGAGCCGGGACATTGGAAGAGGAACTGCAAGAAGTTTCTAGCAGAGAAGAAGCTTGGAGAAGCTTCGACTTTCAATCAAGGTTTGTTTATGATTGAAATTAATTTTTCTGAAAGTCATAATTCTACTTGGGTATTGGATACCGGCTGTGGTTCTCACATATGTAATACTGTGCAGGGATTGGTCAGAAGTAGAAAGCTGAACAAAGATAAGGTGATCCTACGAGTGGGAAATGGAGCAAAAGTTGCTGCATTAGCTGTAGGAACTTATTGTTTAGCAATGCCTTCGGGCAAATCCATTTATCTTAATAATTGTTATTATGTTCCGAATATTATTAAAAACATTATTTCAATTTCTGTATTGGATATGGAAGGTTTTGACGTTATTATAAAGAACAATGGTTGTTCTATTTATAAAAACGATGTTTTATATGATATTGGAAATTTGCGAAATGGACTTTATACACTTGACTTACAAGAAAATATATTTCAAATTGAACAAATTAAGAAAAGGAAAAGAGATGATTTTAATTATACCTATATGTGGCACTGTAGACTCGGTCATATCAATGAAACAAGATTATCCAAGTTGCATAAAGATGGGCTCCTCGAGCTATCTGATTATGAATCATATCCAACTTGTGAATCTTGTCTCATGGGTAAAATGACTAAATCTCCTTTTAGTGGAAAAGGAGAGAGAGTTACAGAGTTATTGGCCTTGATTCACACAGACGTTTGTGGACCTATGACAACAAGTGCACGGGGTGGGTATTCTTATTTTATTACTTTCACTGATGATCACTCATGATTTGGATATGTGTATTTAATGAAATACAAATCAGAATCATTTGAAAAGTTCAAAGAGTTCAGAAGTGAAGTAGAGAAACAAACGGGCAAGAGTATTAAGATACTTCGATCAGATCGAGGTGGAGAATACTTAAGCAGTGAGTTTCTCAATTGTCTCAGAGAAAATGGTATAATCTCACAATGGACTCCTCCAGGTACACCACAGTTAAATGGAGTATCTGAAAGGAGAAATCGAACACTGTTGGACATGGTTCGATCCATGATGAGTTTTACCGACCTTCCAATTTCCTTCTGGGGATATGCCCTAGAAACGGCTGCATACCTACTTAACAAGGTACCTACCAAATCCGCCCCAAAGACTCCATATGAGATGTGGAAAGGGAGGAAACCAAATCTTAAGCATGTTAAGACTTGGGGTTGTCCAGCTTATGTCAAAAAGTTTGAAAAATGATAAGCTACAGACTAAATCCGATAAGTGTAGATTTGTGGGATACCCTAAAGAAACCGTAGGGTATTATTTCTATCATCCAACTGATCAAAAGGTGTTTGTTGCGAAACATGCTACCTTCTTGGAGAAAGAGTTTATCCATGAAGGGGTCAGTGGGAGCAAGATATATCTTGAAGAAGTTCAAGAACCACAAGTTACCACGGACCAAAGTCAGGTACCTAACCAAGTAGAAGAACCTACTGTACCACACCCTGTTCGTAAATCTGGAAGAGTACCGAAGATACCTGAGAGGTATGGATTCGTTATAAAGGATGACGATGAGGTACACATCATGAATGATGATGATCCATTGAATTACGAACAGGCTATGAGTAATAAAGACTCAGGGAAATGGCTTGAAGCCATGAAATTCGAAATGGACTCCATGTATGAAAACAAAGTATGGTCTTTGGTTTCACCACCTGAAGGTATTAAACCTATTGGGTGTAAATGGGTTTTTAAGAAAAAGACTGGAGCAGACGGAAAGGTAGAGACCTATAAGGCCCGACTGGTTGCAAAAGGTTTCAAACAAAGACAAGGGGTTGACTATGATGAAACCTTCTCACCAGTAGCCATGCTCAAGTCCATTCGAATTTTGCTTGCGATTGCAGCTTACAACGACTATGAGATCTGGCAGTCGGACGTGAAAATGGCCTTCCTCAATGGGAAACTTGAGGAGGATGTGTATATGACACAGCCAAAGGGATTTATTTCAAAAGTTGGAACAAATCAAGTTTGTAAGCTACAACGATCCATTTATGGGTTGAAGCAAGCTTCTCGTAGATGGAACATTCGTTTTGATGAGACAATCAAAGAGTTTGATTTTATCAAAAACGAGGATGAACCATGTGTATACAAGAAGGTTAGTGGGAGCGCAGTAGCATTCCTTGTATTATATGTTGATGATATATTACTGATAGGGAATGACATTCCTATGTTACAATCCATTAAAATCTGGTTATCTAAAAATTTCTCCATGAAGGACTTGGGTGAAGCATCCTATATTTTGGGGATAAAGATCTATAGAGATAGATCTAAAAGGATGCTCGGCTTATCCCAAGGAACGTACATTGATACGATGCTAAAGAGGTTTAGCATGGAAGATTCCAAAAGAGGTCTCATGCCGATGAGCCATGGAATAAATCTCTCCAAGAAACAGGCCCCAAAGACACCTGAGGAGAGAGACCGTATGAGTAAGATCCCTTATGCTTCTGCAATAGGATCTATCATGTACGGTATGATATGTACTAGACCAGGATGTTGCTCACGCACTTAGTGTAACAAGCAGATACCAGTCGAATCCAGGAGAAGAGCACTGGAAGGCAGTGAAAAATATCCTAAAGTACTTGAGAAGGACTAAAGATATTTTTCTTGTCTACGGTGGGTCTGAATTAAAACTCGAGGGATTCACGGACTCAAGTTTTCAAACAGACCAAGATGACAGTAAATCTGTTTCAGGGTATGTGTTTACCTTGAACGGAGGTGCAGTGAGTTGGAAGAGTTCCAAGAAGCAAACGGTTGCTGATTCAGTGACAAAGGCAGAGTATATAGCTGCAAGTGAAGCTGCAAAGGAAGCTGTTTGGATGAAGAAGTTCATAACTGAACTTGGTGTGGTTCCTAGCATTGGAGAAGCAGTTCCCGTATACTGTGACAACACCGGAGTGGTTGCACAGGCTAAGGAACCCAGGTCTCATCAAAAATCTAAACACGTGTTGCGGCGATTTCACTTGATCAGGGAGATCATTGAAAGAGGAGACGTCACCTTGGAGCGTGTAAACTCTCAAGACAACATTGCAGATCCATTTACTAAAGCTTTAACACAACAGCAGTTTGATCGTCACTTAGAGAAGATGGGTATGAGATACCATGGCGATTGGCTTTAGTGCAAGTGGGAGATTGATAGTAGTGTGCATACAAGCCAATCATGTATGATGATAAAGCACATACTTTGTAAACAATCTTATTTATTTATTAATAAAATATTCATTTAAGGCATATAATTATCTACATGGTGCTGTTTTTATAATATGTAAATAACCCATAGTTTTAAGCAATGCTTTTAGAATCATGATGAGATCATGATAATGAGATCTAAATTCTTAGAAAGCTTAAAAACTAAAATAGTTCCCAATTGTGGGATTACTAAAATGGGGATTAGTAAATCCGGATAGATTGGTACATATGTTGCTTGCTCATTGGATGAGGATGACTGATCTCATGGTCATTTGTGTGGAGACACTAAAGCAAGTATGTAGGTGCTTATTGGAGAATAAGTTCACTGAACGTGACTCGCTATGGAATACCTAATGGAGTTTTACTCGCCTGTCAATAGGAATTCCTAATGTGATAGTAGTACATGTGATCCTTGGACTTGAGATCATCATAGTATCTTGTATGTAATAAATTATACTTTGACTAATTCCTTAAGGCCTTTTAAGGCATATATAGGGTATGCTTGGGTGTAATGAGTTACATATGGAGATAATGAATGATCAATAAAGAATCTACCACCTCTAGTAAAAGAGGAGATATGTCCTATGTGATTCGTTAAATGACAACCTAGGAATCCTTGGCCAAGGTAGAATGAAATTAGAAAGAGGTTTCTAATTTGCATTATTTGGAGTTGTGCATTTTCTAATCGAAATACATATGATTAAATAAATTAAGACTTGACAGTAAATCCATGTCTTATATTTAATTGGGACATTGTATGGTGGAAGGATTGAATTGTACGGTAACTATTAACTCACAGGTTCTTTTATGATTAATGTTGAAATCTATATTATCTGGAAAGTCGTTGATCGCTAGGGAGGCTTATCCCTATTGTAGAATAAATATTATTTATTTAAATAGATTATTAGTTTAATTTGTTTATTTAAATAAGATTAGAATTGTTCTAATTGATTTATTCACAACCGGTTTAATATGGAGAACCTAAAGGGTCACACCATAAAAGGAAGAAGAATTATTTAAGAAGAAAATGGCATGATAGTAATAATGCATTAAGTATAATTAATTTAATCTATGATGATAGAATCAATTAAATAGCTTAATGTTTATTATTTAATATTTTAGAAATATTAAATATAAATTAATAAGAGGAGTCTTATTAATATTATTATTATTATTATTATTTTAATTCTAAAGGAGTTTAGGAATTAATATAATATCAGTACTCTCTCTCAATCCTAATAAAGATTAGGATATAAATTAATTAAAAGTATTTAATTAATTAATTAAATAAAACCCTATTCTAATTGGATTAGGAGGGTTAACCTAATATCTATATAAGAGAGTCTTATATCAGAAATAAGGTACGTGAATTTTTCAAGAGTTGGGAGTACACATATTCTATAGAGATAGAAACAAGGGTTAAGCCAATAACCCATCTTACTGAGTTCTTCATCTTTCTTGGTGGATCACCGTTAGAGGCCAAACATTTGGGTGGCTGACATTGATCAAGGGAAGGAGCCACTACAGAGGAATCAAAGGAATCAAAGGAGTAGAACTTGTACCTGAGGAAGCTTGGATCTTCAAAGGTATAATTCTGTTTTTCTGCTTCTTCATTCACTGATAATTGATGCACAAGAATGATCATGGTAATGGATTTGTATAAATTTTTGAAAACCTAGTTTTTTACGCTTCCGCCCTATTTATGTGATTTGATTGCATGATTGCGTTACGTACAAACCTAATATGTACCTCAGGTGCCTAGAGATGAGGAGCCCCGTGACATACATGTTGTCTGGGAGCAGCTGGTTAGGAGAGAACCATCTCCAGTGATCACCGTAGCTGGTCGGGAGCGTGAGTTGACACCTATTCCAGAGGATGAGGATGAGGACGAGTCTGAAGAGGAGGAAGAGGAGGAATAGGATCCCAAAGCGGAATTCCCACCTCACTCTACTAGTGCTGAGATGTACGAGGCAGTCTACGATAGCAACGTGGAGCCTCATGGACGAGTAGGAGATCTCGAGGAGACTATTCAGCAACGAGACGAGACGATCGAGGAAATGACAAGTAACCTGGGAGATGCACAGTGGAACCTGATACATATGGAGGTTGATAGAGATGCTGCTCGATTTGAACTGGCGAAGCTGAAGCAAGACATCCAGGCGGAGTCGAGGAAGCGTGCCAGAGCTGAAGAGTCAAGCTTGAGGGCCAATCAACAAGCCGATCGAGCTGAAGGTGAAGCTGAAGCCAAGAGGGCCAAGCTGAGGGAAACGGAATATGCTTTTCACACAGCGATAGAAAGAGCTCAGGACCGTATTTTCTACTATCCATCTCAGTTCCAAGGTTTACCGTGGTATGTGGTGGACCGAAGAACGGCGTTTTGGGTATTGGAAGAGGAACGCAGAGAGGCTGTACGACGTATTAATATGCCTAGGCAGTAGCAGTAGTGGCAGTAGTAGAGTTGGTTATGTATTACATTTTATAGTAAATAAAGTAAATCCCATAATTTGAGATAAGAATGGGATGAGTTAAAAATGTAATCCTGCAACTTTTCCAGTTCAGGAAGGATGATGTAAATGGCAGAAATGCTATCTGATTGATGTTTTTAAACTATGACTAATGAATAAAAGAAGTTTATTGACGTCCTATGTGTTCTATGTGAACTGAATTGTTTAAACGTTTAAGTATGAACTTGGATACTTAATAGTTGAGTAAAGGGTCTAATAATAATATTTTCTTAACAGAAAATGCCTCCTAGAAGAAGAGTAACACGTCAAAACCCCGAGGGTTCGACGAACAATAATAACAACGGGACGAACCCCAACTCGGTTCAGCAGTTGGTGAACCTGTTGACTGGAGCTCTTGCGAATCAACCGCAAGTACAGGGAACAACGTTCAAGGAATTCAAGGCAGTAGGACCGCCTGAGTTCAAAGGATCGACTAACCCTATCGAGGCTTAGACGTGGGTTATGAAAATAGAGAAGGTGTTTGACGTGGCTAGGGTAGGGGAAGACTAGAAGACAGCGTTCGCGGCTTTCATGTTAAAGTCGGATGCTAGATTTTGGTGACAGGCTAACAAGACCCGAGAGGGAGAGGGAGTCATCACGTGGGAACGTTTCAAGGAAATGTTCTAAGAGATGTACTTTCCAGTGAGTTCGCAGGACCAGATGGAGGTCCAGTTCCTAGAACTTAAGCAAGGAGGGATGACGGTGTCCGAGTATGCCGCTAAGTTTAACAAGTTGGCCAGGTTCACTACTTACCAGGTCAGCACTGACGCTAGGAAGGCGAGAAGGTTTGAGCGGGGACTGAAGCCCTAGCTCTATAGCAAGGTTTCCATGTTCCAGTTGAATACCTTTGCAGCGGTGCTGGAGAAAGCCATACTTGCTGAGGGGGGAAGCGAAGCGGTGACGAAGTTCAACCAAGATAAGAAGAAGAAGAATGAGGTAGAAACCAAAGCTGGGGGTAGAGCGCTGTGAACCAGAAGAGGAAGTGGTCTGATAATACCTCTGCTGGGAGTCAGCAAGGAAGCTAGCAGAAGAGGAAGTTTGAAGCATGTGCTACATGTGGTAAGAATCACACTGGCATGTGCATGAAGGGGAAGCGGGTGTACTTCAACTGTGGTCAGGAAGGCCACATCGCGCCTAATTGCCCAAACTCGAAGAAGGGAGCTTGCTTTACATGTGGATCCAAAGATCACATGGCTCGCAACTGCTCAAAGAAGCTGATGGCAAGGTCAACAGGGAGCGGAGGGAATGGAAGCGGCAGTACTGTTACTATTGCTGCACCATTGCAAGCTGTTCGACCCACTGCACGGACATTTAATATGACGGTGCAGGATGCTGTGCAATCAAAAGACGTGGTGTCATGTATTATTCCGGTTAATAGTATAAATGCATATGTATTATTTGATTCAGGTGCTACTTGCTCATTCATATCTGATGATTTTGCTAAAACCCTAGACTTACCTGTACAGGAGTTAGTTTACCCTTTGAACATAGAGATTGCGAATAGGGAGGTTATTCCTGTTAGGAGCGTTTATAAGAACTGTAGACTGGACATTAAGGGTCAGGAGCTTAGAGTAGATTTGATTCTGATTAAACTTGGGGAATTCGACGTCATACTGGGTATGGACTGGTTGTTCAACCATGGGGCGGTACTCGACTGTCAAAAGAAGTCGGTAAACCTTACGACTCCGTTGAAGTTGGTGTTCTATGGTAGCAAATTGCCTAGACAAGCGAGTTGTCTGACGGTTATGCAAGCCAAGAAACTTCTGATGCAAGGCTGTGTAGGATATCTAGCCTACATAGTAGATACGCGTAAGGAAAGTCCAAAGGTGGAGGAAATATCGGTAGTTAAGGAGTTTGTAGACGTTTTTCTGAGCGAATTGCCAGGACTTCCGCCAGATAGGGAGATAGAGTTCGTGATCGATCTAGCGCCGGGAACTGCTCCGATTTCGAAGGCTCCGTACCGAATGGCTCCAGTCGAGCTGAAGGAACTGATGGTTCAACTGCAAGAATTACTGGACAAGAAGTATATTCAACCAAGTGATTTGCCGTGGGGAGCGCCTGTTTTATTCGTGAAGAAGAAGGATGGATCGATGCGTCTTTGCATTGATTATAGGGAGTTGAATAAAGTTACGATCAAGAATAGGTATCCTTTACCTAGGATCGATGACTTGTTTGATCAATTGAAGGGTGCAAAGTACTTCTCGAAAATTGATTTGAGAAGCAGGTATCATCAATTGAAGGTAAGGAAGGAAGATATACCGAAAACGGCTTTTAGGACTCGATATGGTCATTACGAGTTCTTGGTGATGTCATTTGGTCTCACGAATGCCCCAGCTGCATTTATGGACCTAATGAATAGGGTGTCCAAGCCATTTCTGGACAAGTTCATGGTAGTGTTCATAGATGACATCCTGGTTTATTCTAAGACCGAGGAGGAACATGCTGAACACTTATGACTAACCTTAGAAGCCCTGAGACGAGAGAAGCTTTACGCTAAATTCTTGAAATGCGAATTTTGGTTGGAACGTGTGCAATTTCTTGGCCACGTGATCAACAAGGATGGTATTTTGGTGGATCCGTCGAAGGTTGAGGCCGTAATGAGTTGGGATCAGCCGAAGACGCCGTCTGAAGTGAGGAGTTTCTTAGGATTGACAGGTTGTTACCGTAGATTTATCCAAGACTTTTCTAGAATCGCAACTCCGTTGACGAATTTGACTCGTAAAACGGTTAAATTTATTTGGACAGAGAAGTGTGAGGAGTGAGGAAAGTTTTCAAGAGCTGAAAAAGAGGCTGAGTACTGCGCCTGTATTGTCTTTACCGGATAGTTCGGAGAATTTCATAGTATATAGCGATGCCTCACATAAAGGATTAGGCTGTGTGTTGATGCAGAACGGCAAAGTCATTGCCTATGCGTCACGTCAGCTGAAGGATTATGAGAAGGGGTATCCGACCCATGATCTAGAATTGGCGGCAGTAGTGTTTGCCCTAAAGATTTGGAGGCACTACTTATATGGAGAGAACTGTGAAATATACACAGATCACAAGAATCTGAAGTATATATTTATCCAGAAGGATTTGAACATGCACCAAAGAAGATGGTTGGAACTGATTAAAGACTACGACTGCGAGATACTTTACCATTCGGGTAAAGCTAACGTTGTTGCCGATGCTTTGAGCAGAAAAGGTCGGGAGAAGCTAAACGTGTTAACTGATCAAGATCGGTTAATAGAACAAATGGCCAGATTGGAGTTGGAAGTAAGGTTTCCGAAAGAGTCGAATGAGATGTTGTTTCAAGTAACCACTAGTTCTACTCTAGTAGACAAGGTGAAAGAAGCACAACTTCATGATGAAGAATGCGGGAAAGTACGGAAGAGGATAATCGTTGGCGAAGAGTTCAAGTTCAAGATCGATAATGAAGGTCTGATACGATTTGAAGGTAGAATATGGGTACCGCCAGTACCAGAGGTCAAAGAGGAGATTCTAAGCGAAGCTCATAGTTCTAGATATTCTATTCACCCTGGTAGTACGAAGATGTACCAGGATCTAAGGCATCATTTCTGGTGGCCGAATATGAAGAGGGACGTTGCTGAATGTGTTGCGAAGTGCTTAACGTGCCAGAAAGTCAAAGCAGAACACCAGAGACTAAGTGGACTGCTGCAACCGTTAGAAATTCCAGAGTGGAAGTGGGAGCACATCACGATGGATTTTGTGGTAGGTCTTCCAGCGACTCAGAAGGGATTTGATGCGATATGGGTTATAGTGGATCGACTGACGAAGTCAACCCACTTTCTTCCGATCAGGGTTAAGTACAACTTAGAAAAGCTAGTGAAGCTATACGTCAAGGAAATTATTTCTAGACACGGTGTTCCGGTGTCGATTGTGTCCGACAGAGATCCGCGTTTTACGTCTAATTTCTGGAAGCAATTGCAAGAATGTCTGGGAACGCAATTGCTAATGAGTACAGCGTATCATCCTCAGACCGATGGCCAGAGCGAAAGAACGATTCAAACGCTTGAGGATAGCTGAGAACTTGTGTGATGGACTTCAAAGGAAGCTGGGAGGATCATCTACCATTGGTGGAGTTCGCCTACAACAATAGTCATCATGCGAGTATTGACATGCCGCCTTACGAAGCATTATACGGCAGAAAATGCAGAACTCCTTTGTGCTGGGATGAAGTCGGTGAACATCAATTGTTGGGACTAGAATTGGTACAACAAACTGCCAAAATTGTGAAGCTGATCAGAACGAGATTAGTTGCTACCCAAGACAGACAGAAGAAGTATGCCGATTTACATAGACAAAACCAATAATTCTTACCAGGAAGTTTTGTTTTCCTGAAGGTATCTCCTTGAAAAGGGAAAATTCGATTCTATAAGAAGGGGAAGCTGAGTCCCCGATTCATTGGACCTTTTGAGGTACTACGAAAGGTGGGCGAGGTTGCTTACGAGATTGCATTACCTCCGGAGCTCGAGAATATACATAATGTCTTTCATATTTATGTGTTAAGACCTTACAAGCATGATTATAAACATGTGATAAAATATGAACCTTTGCTATTTGATAAAGACTTAACATATGAAGAAGTGCCTGTTCAAATAGTTGATAGAAAGGAACAAGTACTTAGGAATAAAGTGATACCTTCTGTTAAGGTAATCTGGAGGAACAACGATGCTGAAGAAGCTACGTGGGAACTCGAAGATGTCATGATAAAATCTTATCCGTATTTATTTGCTTAGATGTGTGTAACCCCTTATATACTGATTCTGGGGACAGGGACAGAATTCTTTTAAGGAGGGAAGAATGTAACAGACGAGAATTTTTTTTTGTGTGATTCTGGGGACAGAATCCTTTTAAGGAGGGAAGATTGTAAATATTGTAATTTTATATAATAATTTTAAATATTTATTGAGTTAAATAAATATTTTATGTGATTTATTTATTGAGTTAAATAGATAAATTATGTGATTTATGGAAGTGATTTAATTAAGTGTATATATTAATTAAATGAATGTATAATATTTAATTTAATTGATGTATATTAATTTTATATTATAGTTCTAATTTAATTGAGAGAATTAAATTAGATGAGATATGTGATGAAGTGTTACATGAATTATAATTAGCGAGTAATTATAATTATGTGGCAATTTTATGTGATTAATTGATGTTAGATTTTAATTGATTAAATTAGATGATTAATATTTAATTGATTAAAATATGATATTAAAGTATGTGTTAAAATGATTTATTAAAATAAAAGGGAAAAAAATTTAAATAATTTTTTTACCAAACAAGGCCCTTGCTTTTGTTTTAAAAGACTGTTGCCAAACGGGGCCCTTACACTAACTTAAACCTAATTTACCTAAACCATGCCTAAGTTAGTAAAATTAGTTTCTAATTTTCCTGTTGCCAAACAAGCCAAAAGGACTTTTGAATTTTGTAACTCCTAATTTAATTGGATTATTAAATATTAGTTAGTACGTATATTATTGATATATGTCAGTTATATATCTATATACTACGTAAGGAAAAACTACGTTAGTTTAAGCCTAAGACTAAGAAGAAAAGAGAGAGCAGAGAGGAAGAATAGCAGAGAAGAATTAGAGAAGAAGAGAAGAAAGGAGTAAGGAAATCATCATCTTCTTCACTTCTATTAAGCAAAAAGGTATAATTTCTAGAACTTATTGTTTTGAAGTTGAATTTTATGTTCTTCATATTTTCATTATCTGTAAAAGTAAATTTTCACGAAAGTGGTATAATCATGAATTTAATATGTATTGTGTTCATGTTATACTAATAGTGATTGTATGCCATAACGATTTTCAGAAATCAAATTAGTGTAGAAAGATATTTTAACAGAAAATTTATGTTGATATGAGTTCATATGAGTTTTAGTTTTGTTGTCAATTTTGGATTGAGAAATTGATGAATTGGAATATGCTAGCATGCTTATTGGGGAATTGTTTGATGATTATATTCAATTACGTATATAATGTATGTATATAAAGTAGAATTGAGGGAGAAAATTTCTTAAAGTGGATTATTTTGGAAGAATATGAGTTTTTATGAAAATGGCCAAATTGGATTTTTAAAACTTTTGATTATTGTTGTTTAGATGGTTTTTGTGTTTAAAAACATGTTATGTTATGCATTATTGCATGTGTATGGAGTTACAGTGGCTATGATACTGTAATTTTCCGTTTGTTAGCTTGTATGGGTTGTCGGTAAAGTAGAGAGCTATGGCTGTCTGCGTCTGGCCGAGTTGCTGCGCAGCTGCGCCGGCAGCAAGGCCAGGAGCAGCGCAGCTGCGCCGCTTGCCCTTCCCAGATCCTTTTCCTGCGCAGCTGCGCCGGTGCCAAGGCTGCTGGCTACGCAGCTGCGCCGCTGGCTGTGCAGAGGCAGAAAATTTAGTTTATTTGTGTAGTCTTACTTGATGGCTTAAGATAAATTGTTTATGATGATGAGCATGTAATCAGTTGCTATAACATATGGTTAATATGAATGTGACAATTTTATATTTGAGAAAAAAGAAGTTTTGAAAACCTAATATAGTATTTAAATTATAAACTATAATTGTTTTATTGTAAATGAGTTACTTAATTATAATTTGATTAATTATAATTAAGAGTAAGTGTTTAATTTAAAGTATAATATTGTGAAATTGTAATGTATAGAAATTGATTATTTTAATCAATTAGATGTAAATTTAAATTATAATTTAAGTAATTATAATTTAATAAATGCATGTTTAATAGTGGATTTTAAATTGATAATTACATGATTAATTATAAATTATGTAATTATAATACATGTTTAATTATTGATTATAATTGATAAATACATGATTAATTATAAATTGTGTAATTATAAATGCATGATGTAGTTTAATTGATTATAAATTATAATTTGTTTATAATTTAAAAGGTAATTATAATTTGATTAAGTGTTTGAATTATAATTGTTTAATTATAATGTAGCTAAATACATAATTGATTTAATTATGTGAATATGTGTGTAATGTAATTAACTATGTGATAGTTGATTATTATTATTTATTTAATTAGAGTGAGTTAATCATGAGGGTTAACCACTTATGTGAATTAGTTATGTGTTAACTAATTTAGGTTATTATGATTGGATGTATATAGGAAGTATTAAAGTACGTGGTTGAGTTAAGTAGCTTGCACTTGAGGCAAGTCTTCTAAACCCTAAACTCGCTATTTCTACGCAAGTTCTTTGAGTTCATATATTCATTGTTGAGAATGTCCTTTTTATTTCTGTATTGGACAATTGGTTATTTAATTGAAATGATCTTGACTTATTGTTCAAGTAAGATCTAGTTATTATTTTAAATGCTTTAAATTTACTTCTAAAGCATATGTTAATTCATAATTTTGTTATTTAGGAATTATTGAAAGTCGATTCAACTAATCCTTAGTTGATGAACGTGAATTCTAAATTACCCTTATAAGCTTATCCAAACCAAACTTTCTTTGGTGCGGACTTGAATTCAAATTACTGAGTTGAACAACCCTATTTACTAGGGGAGGTTACTACGCATAGCGTTAAGATGTTTGTGCACAATACATGGTACAAAGGGCTGATCCCCCTAAGTACGAGTTAAGGTCCATAGTCTTATTAACTGTTAAAGGTTTAAATAGAAATATTTATAACCTAGGACAAGAGTTCAAAGGTCTTATGACACTCAGATAAATTCTATTTTTGAATTGTAATTGTGATGAAAGAATTATTATTCAATTCTTTATTGTTGAAGCGAATCATATTATTTAGATTCTTTGAAAGATATTCTTTCATGTATATATTATTATTAAACTCCAGTGAGCTGTGGTTTGCTCACTCTTGCATTAAATAACAATTTCAGTTAAGGTTGATAACGCTGATGCTCCGTCTACGAGTAAGGGCAAGGGAAAGCAAAGCAAGTGAAGACTTGTTTTATTTAATTGAGAATGATTGTAATAAGACTTGAATGTTATGCTTTTATTTCTGAACTTTATTATATTCATGTCAGGGTTAGAGTAACCCGGGATTATTTTAAAAAGGTTGTAACCCTTGTTGTAAGGGAGATTTATTTATTTTAATTTAAGTTGTAGTTTACTTTTCATTATTCATTGGGTAGATGTAAACATCAAATCATATGGAAACGAAGTACCCGGATTTGGGGGTGTCACAGTAACAACTCTGTCAGCTCAAATAGCAACCTTATCAAAGAAGATGGATGCAATCTCAGGAGGGAATATGCAACAAGTAACAGTTGTGTGTGATTTATGTGCACGCGAGCATCCAACGGAACATTGTACAATTAATCCGGTCGCAGTACAGTTTGTGGGTAGTTACAATTGGCCACAAAACCCGTATCAGAACACCTACAATTCGGTGGCAAGGAACCATCCTAACTTTTCATGGAGCAACAATCAGAATCAGCAGCAAGCTCCACGACCATCATACCCCCCCCCCCCCCCCCCCCGATTTTCAAAATTAGCACCAATAGTTAGCTCCGCAACATGAGAAGAAGTCTGATTTAGAGGAGCTATGTTGGCTTGTTTCAGTGTTAACAAAATAGACACACACACGCAAGTGCACGTGATCCACAAGTAATATATGACAAGTAAAGTATTGTTCCCGCGGAGAAAAGTAATTAGTTTTAATCTAACATGCAACAACTTTGTAATTATTTATGGCTGCTTAAACGAGTAAATAAGATGTGAATTAATTAACTATAATGATTATCAACTAACAAATTAATTAACAAGAGACTGATTTAAATTAGGAAGATATGAGATTCTAACTTCACTTAATACATCATGCAGATTATACACCTCTTGTTAAACCTAATTGAATATTTCGGATTGCTAGTCAAGAGCACAAAGGTGAAACATGGCTATCTCTAGATATACCATGCCCATATCACATAAAATCCACAAAAGAGACAGAATTCATATGAACATCCAATATTACCTAACTCACTATATTTTTATATGACTTAAAAGTACTATGGATTTTAGTGCAAGCTCTCTCAATTGACTACACATGGTAATACGGTATATGTCTATCCGGATTACAAATCATGAAATCTATCACATGTAAAATTCATGAACATATGCTAACATGGCTAAATCTGAATTTGTACTTCCTTTTCCAATTCCATAAAAAGTAATACAGTAGATAGTGATCAAGCATCTAAACAATTAAAACAACCATATTAGGCAATCTATACATAATCAATCAAATACAATAAAGAGGCATAACAATCTGAACTAAGCAAAAAGTTCCATTAGAATCCCATAATGGTGATTAGTTCATCTCTGAAGCAATAACCATTATGGGAGTTTGTCCAACCATTGAAATTAAATAATGAAAGTGAAGAGAATAAAGAGATTAAGAAAGTGCAAATATGATATTCCTCCTTCCAAAATAAACCTTCAACGTTCTGGTTCAAAATCCACAATCAATCCCAATCACAATCCTAAGTATGTAAAATCTAACTAAGAAATAAGACAGAAGCCAAAAGAGTAGAATAATAGCTAAGAGCTCTCTATAGCACTTCAAAACCCTAGAATAGAAATAAAAATGATTAAAAGATAGTCTTGTAACTTGCAATTACACCCTTATAAGGAAAAACATGTTACATGAACTTTTAAGTAAAAGTCAACGCAAGGAAATAATTGACTGGCGCTGCCGCGCCACCCCGTAGGCAAAGTGGGGCGTGGGTGCGCTACTGCTGGTTGGCTTCTCCTTCTATCGTGGGCGCGCTGCTTTTGCTCTTCATGCTGGCGCGACCGCGCTACTGGGCTTTTCCTGCAGACAGTGTTAATCCTTTATTGGTGCTTGTGTTCCTTTACTGCTGCAACTAGTCCTTCACTTGCCATATCATTTGCTCATTTTTCCATGTCGTTTCCATCTGCATTCCACCACAAGCACACCATCTATCCATCATACCATTTCCATGCCATTTGCTCACAGTAGAGTTTCCTTCATGCAACCTACAAAATAAATATCAAATGCATCAAAAGTAACTAAAACTCTTGAGATTAAGCCATAATTCTAGCAAGTAGATGGCTAACTAGGTATAAAACCTACTTATCAAATACCCCCAAACTTGAACTATTGCTTGCCCTCAAGCAACAAACATAAATGCACTCTACATACTATGCAACTTTACTACTATGACAATGAATCCCAATTTCCAGTCATGTTGTGAATTCCAATAAGATGTGCCTCAGAGAAATAACAAGATCTATGAACAAAGCGTCAAACCAAGCTAAAGTCATAAGGACAAACAATTCAAAAATCATAACCTATTGACAATGATTGTGTGTGTGTGTGCTATATCCACAAATAAGCTTGATAAATGTGAAGATTCCACATGTTATGCTTCTAAGGAAAAAACTGAGGTTTTAAGTCAAGAACTTTGCACATATATGAAACAACAACCAATCCAACACATCAATCCAAACTAAGGGTCAACAAAGGGCTTATTATGCTTTTATTAACTCACGAGGGCGATATTCGCACATTCCCGTGGTTACACCCGATCGTGTAAGGCCAAGCCCTCTTAGGCTTTTCAATGATACCCATATAACGAGATTTTGACCAACGACTCCTAAACCATAAAGCTTTAGGGCGCTGGGTGTAGAGACAATCCCCTAGGGCGTACTTACTCGAGTATCAAAGGCCACAAGACTTAGCTAGCCAAGGTGTTTAGTCTTTTTTTTCTCATTTTATTTTATTTTCTTTTTCTTTTTAGCATGCATACCCAATGTTTTCCCCCAAAATTGAATTTCTATGTCATTATGGTTATTACTCATTTTCTACACAATTCTATCATTAAAAATAAATTTTTTCCCTCAGAAGACAAGCATGTGTTAATCTAACCAACAAGCAGATAATAACAATGTCGTGCTATCCGGTAACATCAAAGAAACAGGTAGAGACTACATCATGTATCAAATTATAACTAAGCTTAAGTTATCAACCGAGTTTAAAAATCTATAAAATTTCAATTTCATCATCAGTCAGACTGGAATTCAACAGACTCAATCATGGGATCATGTTATGCAATGCAACTAAACACATAACTAATTAAACAAAATAAAACAAAATAAAAGAAAACTGAAAAAAAAAATTCATGCAAAATTAACTAACAAGTGTTAAAATGCAAACTACTATGCAACCTAAACATGCAATTAAATACAATGCAATACTAAAACTACACCCCAATACCCCCAAACTTAAAATATACATTGTCCTCAATGGAGATAAAGGGTAAGGAAACTCCACTAAGTATCGGCATGGCCACCCGACTGTGGCTCAGGTGGTGAATCTGGCGGTGGATAAGGCATGGCGGCACCGAACATTGGCCACTCCACAACCGTCCCCTGCTGAGCAAAAGCCTCAGCAAGGGCACGAGATAGTCCATCGGCATAGGCTGTGAAGTTGCCATGTAGAGCATACATCCTTACCTGCATGTGCCTCATCTTGCCATCCTGACTCACTTTACTGGCTGGAGGAGGTCCGGCTGCCTCGGATGGCTATGGTGGAGCCATTGGTCGAGGAGTGGGCAGTATGAATCCTTTGCCTCTCGGATGTGCCTTGACACCCCCCCCCCACTGTTCATATTTCTTGATCGTGGCATGAGTGATGTCCTGGCTCAGCATCTGCACTTGCTCGTCATCCCACTCAACTCCCGCCTAGGCACACAGATGCGTCATGACTGATGCGTGCGAAATCCTACCGGTGGTGCTGCCTCTCATGTAGCGCAGTATGGACTGATGAAGCAGATGTCCAACATCAATATATTTGCCCGTGATGACCCACCACAGAATAGTGGCTCTGTCAGCCGTGATGTCATGCTGGTGGGTGGAGGGCATCAAATTGGTGCATTATGAAATGGTTCCACGCTTTGGTATAGCGATTCAGTGCTTAGCTAGGGAAATTGGTCTTTGTATCAGTGCCCGACTTAAGATTCCATTAGGTGCCTGGCACGCATAAGTCGGTGATCACCTTATCCAGGTCTGTCTCAAATCGCGCCGTCACCACCCAGTTCTCTTGTCCAGTCGGGAGTGAGGGCAAGTGATACACGTCACGGATCGTCCGTGGCAGATATTTTACTTGTTTTCCCAGCACGAATGAGATGTCGCTTTGTGTTTCCCTGGCATTTAACTAAAATTCTCAAACTATGGCCATTGGAGCAGGCACAGGTGTTGCCACAACCCCAAGTCAAGACTATTCTCGGATCATTTATATCATATGTCCGTCGGCTTTGGTTGGCTTCAGCCCCCGCTCCTGCACAAAGGATTTTGCCGCAATCTTGTAATAATGAGTTTGTGCCGAGAGGTTGATAAACCTGGTCAAGTCCAGGACATTCTCGTCCTCGTTATTGTTAGCAGATGATTCAGGAGTAGCGGATCGAGCCCTCTTAGGTCCCATGATATTCTGCAGATACTTGCACTTGCAAACCCTAACTTGTGAACTGGAACCCCCAAATTGCCTCTGAAATTGGTGCACAACCCTAACTGATGAATAATTCTCCCAATGCTTAGTCTCTGAAACCCTGTATCTGCAATCCTGAACTCTGAAGAAATTTGGAATGGACTGATGGTATGGTAGTGGATGTGACAACTCGGATTTTCAAGAATTAATAAATGAGAATTTAATTAATAAAATTCTTATTATGAGATGTTTCGAGTTTGAGTATGTGTATGTGTATATATGTTATATATTGTGAAATATGTGATTTGGTGTGAAAAAAATTTTATATATTAATTTTAATATTTATTGAATTAAATAAATATTTTAATTAATTTTTTTATTGAGTTAAATAAATAATTTATGTGATTGTTGTGGAGTAATTTAATTAAGTGTAATATATTAATTAAATTAATTATTTAATATTTAATTTAATTAATATGTAATAATTTTATGGTCTAGTTCTAATTTAATTGGGATAATTAAATTAGATGAAGTTATGTGGTAACTGCTACATGAAATTATAATTAGCGAGTAATTATAATTGTTATGTGACAATTTTTATGTGGTTAATTGATGTTAGTTTTTAATTAATTAAATTAGAATGTTAAGATTTAATTACTTAAAGTGTAACATTAAAAATATGTGCTAAATGATTTATTAAAAGAATAAAAACGGTTTTGCCAAACAAGACCCTTGCACTTGTTTTAACTCTGTTTTACCAAACATGGCCTTAACTATTAAAAAAACTAGTCTTAAAAATAAATTATTTTTGCCAAACAAGCCTTAAGGCTTTTTAAATTTCAAATATTGTAACCTATGTATTAATTGTAATTATTATACTTATTAGGGTCATTATGAATTATAAGTTATATACTTTATATTTATATTTTATATGTATAATATATGTAAGATATATTATATGTATATACGTTAGAAGAACAAAACAAGTGTTAGTCAGTTAGAACAAAGAAGAACAAAACATATAAAGAAAATAGAAGTTAGAGAGAAAAGAAGAGAGAAGAAGAAGAGGAAGGCTTTGAGAGAATATTTGCTAAACCTCATCATCATCTTCCTCACTAAGCATCAAGGGTATAACTCTAACATTTGTATTTTAAAAACCATGTCTTATATTCTTTGTGTGTTTTGTTCTCTGTAAAAAAATAAGTTTTTCTGAAAATATAGATAAAACATGAATTTCATGTATAAATTGTATTCATATATGCTTATACATGATTTGTATGCTTAATTAGGATGTTTAATTCATGTATATGATGAACAAAAAGAATTCATGTTCATCAAAAGTTACAGTGAAATAAATTTTTGTTAATTGGCCTTTTGAAAATCAAAATTTTGTTTGAGTGATAATCATTGTGTGAATTGATGTTAGATAATGATAACAAGTTTATAAACGAATTCAATATGATTTGAATTGTGTGTTTTGATTAATAAATAAACTTACAGTGTTCAATCTTATCAAGAACACTGGCAAAAAGTTTTTATCCAAAATTTTCAAAAGTAAGAGCTTTGATTATATGTTTTGATGATTAATTTTTTTTAAAACATGTTAGAAGCTTTAAATAATGTTTTCTATAAAGTTTATGTGAATTGTGTTGACTGAAAGCGAAGTTTGGTGAGAAGAAATAAGTCCAATTAATTTTTTCTCTGCACAGTTCGCGAATCAGTCTGTTACCGCTGCAAGGGGCCCTCCCCGGCGAGCCTTGCAAGGCCAAAACACCCGCCCCGGCGGAGAGGGGGTGCAGAGGAAAAAATATGTTATTTTTGTGTATTTTGTTCGTATCATGAGAAGTTACCCTAATGTGATAAATTATAATGCATGTTAATAAAATATAATATGTAATTATAATTTGAATAATTATAATTAAAGTAAAGGTTTAATTTCAATTATAATTTGTTAAATTATAATGAATATAGTTTGAGTAATTTTAATTAAGATAAATGTGTAACTTAAATTATAATTTAATGCGTGCATGAATTGAAATTGATTAATTATAATCAAAGTAATTATTTAATTTAAATTATAATTGGTTTAATTATAATTTAATTAATATAAATACATAAATTGAGTTTGATTAATTTTAATCAAAATAAATGTTTAATTTAAATTATAAATTGTTTACTTATAATTTAATTAATATAAAATGCAATTATAGTTTGATTAATTATAATTGAGGAGAATGTTTAATTTAAATTATAATTTAATTAATATAAGTGCATAATTATTAGTTGATTAATTATGTGAAAATGTAATGTGAACATGTGATGTGATTAATTATGTGATAATTAATTATTTAACTTAATAATTAAAGAGGAATGAGTTAACCTAAATGGGTTAACTAATTATGTGAATTAGTTATGTGATAACTAATTATACATATGAAGCCTTATCAAAACTTAAACACATAATTTGACAATGTGTGTTAAACAAAATGGGAGAGAATTATGAAATGTAAAGTAGGGTTTACTTAAACGATTGCTAAGCATTGCTATGTGAATAATAGTTGATGTGTATGGTAATACTGTTGTGTAGGATTCATGAAGTGCAGATAATTATAAGTTATTTTTCGTTAATTGGTAATCTACGAGCCAGATAAGTCTTTCAGTTCCTAATTGCTATATGAACTTGATGATGAACTTTTTTAAATTTGTATTGCAAAGAGCATGATATGTTATATATGTTGTAAGTATGAAACGTCAAAGTCAATTTATGACTACATTGATTGTGTAAAGAATAATGATTGAGTAAGGAACTCAATCTGTATACTTGTTATATGAATTTAAGCATGTATAATATGTTAGTCTAATGATTATGATGTATAAGATGAGCATGTTATTTATATGCTACGCGATGCATAAAAGCTATTAGATCTTGCTGAGCTGTCGAGCTCACTTTTGCAAATAACTATTTTTGTAGGTCAAGGTTTCAAGGTAATGATACGTGCTATTTGAATTATAGAGATCAATATTCAAGAAGATTACTTATGTTAGATGAGAAATACATTTAATGTTTTGATTGTAACATAATTGTTGAGTTATAAAGTTGAGCTATCCGATGTATAGTGGATGTGACGAACGATAATTTTGTAAAGATATTTGAATATTTATTGAAATAAATCAATATTTTGATAATTTAATTATTAAGTTAAATAATTAATTCATGAATTTGTGGTAGATTAATTTAATTATATGTATTGCATTAATTAAATTAATGTGTAGTAATTTTATAGTTCAAATTATATATTTAATTGAGTTTATTTGATTAAATAAATTAATTAAATAAGCATAATGTTATCCTAATTAATTTAATAATTAATTGGAAAATTAATGAATTGACATAATTAATAAATAAGAATATTGATTATGTGACGATGTAAATTAATGTAAAGTTATTATATTATATTTAATTGATTTAAATAAAATTAATTGAGTAATTAATAGTGTGACAATTAACTATATAGTAAATTAGTTAATTAAAATAAATAGAAAAAGAATTAGTGTGTTAGCCAAACAAGGCCCTTGTAGAGGTTAGTCCTGTTATTTAATACAACGGTAGATTATATATACATATATGTATATTGAATGTCAGACGTTTATATTATTTTCAAAGTTAGAAAGTCAGAGAGAATAGATAGAGTTCTATGAAGAAGAATTGAGAGAGATAGAGAAAAAAGAAATTGAGAAATCACTGTGTTGTCTGTGAGTGTATTCATCTTCATCATCTTCAAAAGGGTAATTCCCTTCTTTTAGGTTTTCAAAATTTATATTTTCTTAAAGTTCTTCAATACGTATTTGAAAGTTTCTGTAAAAAACTAGTTTTGAAATTAAGTCATGATATGGCTATATATATTTTTGTGTGTGATTATATCGTGTTTTATATTTGGTATGAATGATTTAAAATGATCAAAATCATGCAATTTGGCCTTAATTGAGTTTTTGAAAAGTTACAGAGTTTTCTTTTACGACCTTTTGAAATTCTCTGTTAAGAATTATTTTGATAAATTAAATTAAGATATAATCATATATGTGAGTGTATATGTTGGTATTATGTGTTGGATCATGTATCTATGATTTATAGTGATCACACCATGTAATTTTGTTAAGAATTAGGTTTCTTGAAAAGACAGAGTATAAATGTTGTGCGAATAACCCATATGGGTAGATTAAATGCTTTAATCATATGTTAGTATTAAAATTAAAACATGATTATGATTTTATATGTTAAAACGAAGAAAATGAAATTGGAATGCGTGAATTCGGTGTAGTAACTAATTCATAATGATAGATTTCATATTTTTCATAAAAACTTTGCAAAACTATGAAGAACAGTGAAATTGATTGTATTAATTTCATGAGTTGAAATGTTAAGAACATGCTAGTAGTGATTTGTGATGTTCCCATGAGGTTTTTACTTCATGGGTAACATTTTAAATCAATATATTGGTATAAATTGGGAGAAAAAGGGCGAGTTTTGTGTTCTTCGCGAGAATCTGGAAATTCGTAGCCGCGCGGCCGCGCCATGTCAAAGGGTTAATGCCGTGCGGCCTCGCCTGTTTGGAAAATTCAAAAAAAATTCTAAGTGTTAAATTTTGAGTAATGTGCTTTAAATCTAATAAACATGAAGACATGTTATGTATGTGATAAGATGTTAATACAAGATTAATAACTTTGGTTATATGATTAATTAATAAATTAATTAATCAACTTGAAACCATTATTTGAAAAACCTAATAATGAGTTCAAAGAACACTGTCGTGAATCGATAATCATATCGAACCTATGATTAATTGATATTGTGAATGTATTGATAGGTAAGAGTAATTAAAGAACGTGAGTTATAATTGTAGCTTGCGCACGAGGCAAGTTTCTTGACTATACTCTTTAAATTGAGCAAGTGTTCTATGTTTAATTACTATTGTTGAGCAAGTTTCCTAAACTCAAATCTTTACATTGAGCAAGTTATAGACTTAAATTCTATATCAAGCAAGTTCTTATCCTTGAGTATTCAAGTTCAAGATTTCATATGAGATGTTATGATTCTTTTAAAAGTATCATTTCAGTTATACAATACTTATTCGATTGTATACCCTTGAGAAATTAATATTCAAATTGAATATCATTTGTTGTTCAATTCTTTAAGACTAGCGAACCCTTACTGATTCGACTAGTCCATAGTTGAGGAGCGTTCTAAATTCCAGAACTATTATTGAGTTTATCCAAACCAAACTTTCTTTGGTGCGGACTCTGATGTCAAACTGAGATGAACAACCCTAATATAGGGGATTTGTAACGACCCCAAAATTCATACAATAATATTTTTCTTCTCGATCGTTAACAATACAACTTTAATCTCTCATTACATCATTTTTCGATATTAAAAATCACTAAAAATGCGAAATATTTAAAATTTTATAAACTTTCTTTCTATATTGCCCTGAATCGCAACCTTTACATTACATCTCTTCAATTCAAATCTATATCATGAATCGTTACAACAAAATGACTATACAAAGTCTTACATTACTAAGCAATATCCATCACACGTCGGATAGCTCAACTTACAACTTAACAACTAAGTTACAATCAAAACATCAACTAAAATTTGAAATTTAACATAACTAATATTCTTGAACATTGATCTCTATAAATAACTTAACACGTATCTTTACATTACATACTTGACATGCAAAAATGGTTATTTGCAAGAGTGAGCTCGACAGCTCAGCAAGAACTAACAGTTATCATTCATCACGTAGCATATAATTAACATGCTCAACATACATCTCATAAACCTTAAAGTAACATGGCATACATGCTTTAATCACATAAAAAATATAAAGATTGAGTTCCTTACTCAACCAACATTCCTAAATTAATCAATGTAGTCATAAATTGACTTTCACATTTCATGCTTGCAACATATATAACATAGCATGCTCTTTGCAATACAATTTAAAACAGTTCATTATCAAGTTCACGTAGAAAATAGGAACTGAAAGACTTGCCTGGCTCGTAGATTACCAATTCTCGAAAAACAGCTTAATATAATCTGCTTCATGATCCTACATAACGTATTACCATACGCATCAATTATTAGTCACCTAGCAACGCTTATCAAACGTCTAAGTAAATAATACTTTATACTTTCTAATTCTCTTCTATGTACTCGTTTGACACTCGCTGTCAAATCATATGTATAATTAACAATATCAGTTAATTATCACATAGCTAATCCTCATCGTTAGTTATCCACTTTAGGTTAACTCATTCCTCTTTAACTAATAAGTTAATAATTAATTATCACGTAATTAATCACATCACATAATCATATTATATTTCACATGATTAATCAATTAATAATTACATACTCATTTTAAATTATAATTAAACAAATTATAATTTAAACATCCACTTTAATCAAACTATAATTAAACAATCATAATTTATAATGAATCAACTACATCATGCATTAAATCATAATTTAAACATATTTAAATTAAACCATTACTTAGATTATAAATACTCAATTTCTATTCATGCCCTCAATAAATTATAATTATACAAATTATAATTTAAATTACACTTTTACCTTGATTATAATTATTCCAAATTATAATCACGTATTAAGTTATAATTAAACAAATTATACTTCAAGTTAAACATTTACTTTGATTTAAAACAATTAACTCAATTCATTATAATTTAACAATCATAATTTACATTAAACCCTTACTATAATTATAATTATTCAAATTATAATTATATATATCATATTAGTTAAGTTATATTTACACAATTATAATTTAATATCTATTATAAACAATTCAAATAATACTCTAAGGTTTTCCAAAACCTCTTTTCTTTCCCAGTTATGAAATTGTCAAATTCATGATAACAAGATGTTATTGCAACTTGGTACATGATCATTATCATAGAAACAAAATAATTTAGATTTTAAAACTTGAACAAATAACTAGAGTTCTCTGCCTCTGCTCAGTCATCGGCGCAGCTGCGCAGCCACATGCCTTGGCACCGGCACAGCTGCGCAGGGAATGAATCAGGGAAGGGCAAGCGGCGCAGCTGCGCTGATCCTGGCCTTGCTGCCGGCGCAGCTGCTCAGCAACGCGGCCAGACGCAGACAGTTTCGACCTCTGCTTCACTGTTTCATCCCATAAGCTAACCAACGAAATTTTCAAGCAACATAGACATTGAAAATCATACATATACCATAACACATCTATATAACATGCTTCTAAAACACAATAATCATCTAAACCACAAGAATCAAGAGTTTTAAAATTCAAATTTGGCTATTATCACAAAACTCATATTTCCTCTAAACAATTCACTATAATAAAATTTTCTTACCAATTCAACTTATAAAACATGCATTATATTTGAAATTGAAGATAGCATCAAATAAATTCCTAATAAACATATTAACATATATCAATTTCATTAATTTCTTCAAACTAAAATCAACCATAATATCTAAAACTCATATGAACTCATATGGACATAACTGTTCTATTAAAACATGTTTCTACAATCAATTTAATTTCTAAAAATCATTGTTTATGGCATCTAATTAAATTTATAAACAGTATATTAACAAAATTCCAACATATGTTCAACAAAATTACTAACTTTCATGAAAAACGTTTTTACAGAGAAGTTTCACAACATAAAACACATTGTTAAAACTAAATTTAGAAGTTATACCTGTTGATTAGGCTTAGGAAAAGAAGATAATGGCTTAGCGAGAATTCTTTAAAGGTCTCTTTCCCCTTTCTTTCTCTTCTTCTTCCCTTCTTCTCTGTTCTTCTTTTTCCTCTGCTCTTTTCTTTCTTTGTTTTTCTTAGTTTGTAAAACTAACGTAGTTGTAGTGTATACAATATACATATAATACATATATTACATAAAACATGTAACTCCTAATAATAATTATATATACTAACTCTTATTAATTAGGTAAGTTACAAAATTCAAAAGTCAATTTGGCTTGTTTGGCTACAAGAAAATTTGAAACTAGTTTTATTAAATCCAAACATAGTTTAGGTAATTTAGGGTTAGGCTACTGTAAGGGCCCTGTTTGGCAACAGTCTTATAAAACAAAAGCAAGGGCCTTGTTTGGTTAAAAATTATTTACAAATTCTTTTTCTTTTATTTTAATAAATCATTTTAACACATACTTTAATGTCATATTTTAATCAATTAAATATTAAACAACTAATTTAATCAATTAAAATATAACATCAATAAATCACATAAAATTTGCCACATAATTATAATTACTTGTTAATTATAATTCATGTAACACTAACACATAAATCTTCTAATTTAATTCTCTCAATTAAATTAGAACTATAATATAAAATTAATATACATCAATTAAATTAAATATTACACATTCATTTAATCGATATATAACACTTAATTAAATCATTTCATAAATCACATAATTTATTTATTTAACTCAATAAATAAATCACATAAAATATTTATTTAACTCAATAAATATTTAAAATTATTATATAAAATCACAATCGTTACAATCTTCCCTCCTTCAAAGGATTTTGTCCCCAGAATCACACATAAAAAAAATCACATATTTCACAACATATGACACATATACACATATTCACACTCAAAACATCTCATACATAAGAATTTTATTTATTAAATTCTCATTTATAATTCTTAAAAATCCGGGATGTCACATCACTTTATACTTTCTAATTCTCTTCTATGTACTCGTTTGACACTCGCTGTCAAATCATATGTATAATTAACAATATCAGTTAATTATCACATAGCTAATCTTCATCGTTAGTTATCCACTTTAGGTTAACTCATTCCTCTTTAACTAATAAGTTAATAATTAATTATCACATAATTAATCACATCACATAATCATATTATATTTCACATGATTAATCAATTAATAATTACATACTCATTTTAAATTATAATTAAACAAATTATAATTTAAACATCCACTTTAATCAAACTATAATTAAACAATCATAATTTATAATGAATCAACTACATCATGCATTAAATCATAATTTAAACATATTTAAATTAAACCATTACTTAGATTATAAATACTCAATTTCTATTCATGCCCTCATTAAATTATAATTATAGAAATTATAATTTAAATTACACTTTTACCTTGATTATAATTATTCCAAATTATAATCACATATTAAGTTATAATTAAACAAATTATACTTTAAGTTAAACATTTACTTAGACGTTTGATAAGCGTTGCTAGGTGACTAATAATTGATGCGTATGGTAATACGTTATGTAGGATCATGAAGCAGATTATATTAAGCTGTTTTTCGGTAATTGATAATCTACGAGCCAGGCAAGTCTTTTAGTTCCTATTTTCTACGTGAACTTGATAATGAACTGTTTTAAATTGTATTGCAAAGAGCATGCTATGTTATATATGTTGCAAGCATGAAATGTGAAAGTCAGTTTATGACTACATTGATTAATTTAGGAATGTTGGTTGAGTAAGGAACTCAATCTTTATATTTGTTATGTGATTAAAGCATGTATGCCATGTTACTTTAAGATTTATGAGATGTATGTTGAGCATGTTAATTATATGCTACGTGATGCATGATAACTGTTAGTTCTTGCTGAGCTGTCGAGTTCACTCTTGCAAATAACCATTTTTGCAGGTCAAGGATGAAAGGTAAAGATACGTGTTAAATGATTTATAGAGATCAATGTTCAAGAATATTAGTTATGTTAAATTTCAAATTTTAGTTGATGTTTTGATTGTAACTTAGTTGTTAAGTTGTAAGTTGAGCTATACGACGTGTAATGGATATTGCTTAGTAATGTAAGACTTTGTATATTCATTTTATTGTAACGATTCATGATATAGATTTGAATCAAAGAGATGTAATGTAAAGGTTGCGATTCAGGGCGATATAGAAAGAAAGTTAATAAAACTTTAAATATTCCGCATTTTTAGTGATTTTTAATATCGAAAAATGATGTAATGAGAGATTAAAGTTGTATTGTTAACGATCGAGAAGGAAAATATTATTGTATAAATTTTGGGGTCGTTACAGAATTGATGATGATGCTTTAAGCGTTGAGGTATTGTGCACAATATCGGTACGAAGGGCTGATCTCCCTAAGTACGAGAAGTAAATTTCATAGTCTTATGACTGTTAAAGGTTAAAGGTTAATATACTTGACCTAGGATATAGTTCAAGGTCTTATGACCCTCAGATGTAATTTGATTCTCGATTATTATTCCTTATTCAAAAGTTGAGCTTTCTATTATTCAGATTTCTTTGATTTCATTCGCATGTTATTATTGTCATATTTTTATACTTGCGGGCATTCGTGCTCACTCTTGCATAATAACATTGCAGCTAAGAATGAAAGATGTGATGAACCTTCTATTAGCAAGGGTAAAGGAAAAGCTAACAAGTGTTGAAGACTTGTGGTGTTAGTGAAATGTTAAAGTTCAAAACTTATGTATGATAATTAAGACTTATTTGTTTACGTTTCCGCAACAGAGATTTAAGGTTAAGTATAACCTGTGATTTAATATGTATTTATTATTTAAGATATTATAACCCTATTAAAGGGAGATGATGGATTATTTATCTAATAAATGAATTTCATTATTTATGGGTAGATAATTATATGATATTTGAACAGTGAACACCAAATCCTGTGGAAATAAAGATGCCGGATTTGGGGTTGTCACAAGTTGGTATCAGAGCCGTAGGTTATGAACCTTAGGTGGGAAAAAACCTTTGGATAGTAGCCTTCGAGAACATAGAAATGATAACTCTTGTTGAGTTCTAGGAAAGATAATAAAATTACCTTATGTGCTATGTGTTTATAATTATATATACTGCTCGAGTATTGATTAGCATCACTTAATAACTAAGACTTAAAACTTATTTTATCAGGATGTCAGATACTGGAGGAGCTAGTCAGCCCAGGGATATTGTACCCCTAGAGACTAGAGATGAAGAGCCCCGAGACATACATACAGTCTGGGAGCAGTTAGTACAGCCAGAGCCATCTCCGTTGATCACAGTCATTGGTCAGGAGCATGAGCCAAAGATTGACTCAGAGGAAGACCCCAAGGAGTTTGAGATCCCGGCTGAGGCAGCCGAGGAGGAAGAGGAGGAAGACCTTAAGGAGTTCCAACCGAACTCTGTCAGCGCTGATATGTACGATTTATTGTATGATCGCAACATAGAGTTACGAGATATGATTCAGGAGTTGAGAGAGCAGTCGGTTACTCAAAGGATTACCATCGAGCAGAAGGATGGTGAGGTTGAGACACTCCACACCCGTCTTGGAAGTGTGGAATGGGACTTGGCTCATGAGAAGGGCCAAAATAAGCAAAAGACAGAGGAGATAGAAAGGTTGAAGAATGACTTAAAAGAGAAATCAAAAAGACTCGCTATAGTAGAGGAAGCTTGGGTGAGCAATGCACAATGTGCAGATCTGACAGAGGATGAGGCGCGTGCAAAGAAAGCTAAGGTTGCAGAGACGTGCTACACGTTTCTGAGGGCAATTGATGAGACCCAAGACCGGGTTATGAGCTATCCAATTTAGTTCGAGGGACTGCCTGGGTATATGTGTTGTCCGATTTATATGATGACAATTAATGCGCAAGTATACGCGGTCAACAAGTAATAAAGAGTGAGTAAAGATATCATTCCCATGAGAAATTAACAGATAAACAGTCACCAAATCACTAGCACATAATCATCTCTGTCTTATTTAAACGGGTGATAAAGAGATGGAATTAAAACTACTTTAAACTAGGCACAGAATTTAAACATGCAATAAATAATCCTAAGGTAGAATCAGATAATGAAGATAAGAGATCCCGATTTCTCCTAATGATTCGTCTAAGTCAACACACTCCCAAGTCAGGTCAAATCAATCATTATAGTTATTAGCCAGGGAACACGAAAGTGGGAGTAGGCCATCTTTCGATGCACCTAAACCAAATCATGTGCAATCCACAGGTGATAGACACACGTGAACACCCACATTACCTAAATCACTATATGTCTATGTGATTCACAAATAAATAGGGTTGAAGGTCAAGTTCTCTGTTGGCTGCAGGCGGCGCTTCGGTATATGTCTATCCTAAGCACAAATAATAAGTTCAACGCCATGTGAACCTACAATCGTTCGCTACTGCGATTGGATCTAAACCTATATTTCGTCTTTCAATCCCACATAGGTTATCACAGTAATTGGTTGCAACACAATTAAGCAATTAAAGCATACATCGCAATAGATAAGCACATAGCAATCAAATAAGACCAACATGGAAGGGAAATCAACATTGACTACTCAAAAGGTTCCATTGGAACCTCAAAATAGATTTAAGGCATAGACAACCCAAATATATTATCCACAAGTACAATATACATCATCCGAATATAATTTTAATACAAAGAGAGTAAGAGATAGAGAAATGCAAATCTTGTGTCTTCTCCAAGTGTTGCATCTTTGATGATACTCCTTGCTTCAATCTTCAATACTAACTAAACCCTAGAAACTACACTAACTAATTAACCCTAATCTAACTCTAAACTACTCTTAATCTACACTAAACAAGAAAATTAAAAGAGAAAAGGAATGGAAAAGCTAGGGCTTAAGGCCTTATCTACTCCCTAATGGAGATGCCGAGCAAATGAGGGAAAAAGCCCTAATATAAGCCTTCTCCCGTTCAATCTAAGCCAAAAGTCAACTCTGGCCGAAAATTAGACTGGCGCGGCCGCGCGCCATAATGCCTTGTTCCTGGCGAGGCCGCACGGCACTGAAATGCTGAGGTTCTGGTCTGGGGATTGGAGTGGGCACGCGGGCTGGCTGCTTTAACATGGTGCGGCCACGCGAGCCTGGATTTTCTGCTGGTGCAAGGCTTCTTCTGCACTTATTATTTTCTTATTCTCTTCTTTCCTTCTTGCACCCTCTTGGCACCATGCTCTATAGCCTCTTCACCCATGCCATCCTTATGCTTTAAGCTCATATCCTCCCTTTGTCCCCCTGAAGCGTTCTTTTACTCTTTTAAGCTTAATTAGCACTCGGAGAGTTCCTAAACCTGTAAAACACAAAATAAAGGAAAAACATATGAAAAGCACATGAATACTTGAGTTTCGACAACAGAACAAGTCGATTACTATCCGAATAAGTGGTCATAAAAATCACTTATCAAATACCACCAAACTTACACGTTGCTTACCCTCAAGCAACCAATACAAAACAAAACACAAGATGCAATGCAGTATTTACAATGAATGCAAACTATACTAATATGAATGCGAATCCATTTCTCAGTCAGTAATGAACTTTCAAATCAATGCCTCAGAAAACCACAAGATAATCGAATAGATAAGCTACCCAGGACAAGGCTATAAGGCCTATTCTTGGAAATCCAAAACTGTCAGCACTGATGTATTGTGCGTTGTGTGCCTAGCAACCATTATGCATGATTTCAGATAAATAACTCGCATACTATGCTTCTTAGGGGAAAAATAAGTTTCAAATTAAGAAAAGTAGTAAATCATATAAGTTCTAACCAAGACCATGCATTACTAAAGCTAAGAGTCAACAGGGAGTTTTCATTAAGCTTTTATTACTCACAAGGGCATATTCACACTTTCCCGTGTACACAATCTACTGTGCAATGCCTAGTTCTCTTAGGCTTTTCAATGATACCCATGTAGCGAGCTTTCGACCAACGACTCCCAGACCAGACGGCCTTAGGGCACTGGGTGTAGAGACACCCCGAGGGCTTACTTGCTCGAATATCAAAGGCCACAGAACTCGACGTAGCCGAAGTGTTTATTCTATTTTTTTCTTTTTAAATGCATTTTATTTTATTTTCTTTTCTTTTCTTTTCTTTTTCATAGGGGAGTGCTTCTTACTCTCCATCTCCCCAAATATCATGCAAAACCCCTGTTTTCCCCCAACTTAAGCTTTTAACAGTCTTAGTTATTATCATATGAGAACTGAAACTCTTTCATTAAAACATAAATTTCCCACCATAAGACAAGTATGTGAAAATTTAAACTTAGCATGTCATGATGGTTACTCTATTGTGCTAACTGGTTACACAGTATCTGACAGATAAGGATTTACATATATGACCATATAATCAAGCTTAGGTCTCAAATCAGTTCAAAAATCAAGCGAATTCAATTTCTTCATAGGCCAAATACGTAACTCACCAACTGAAATTGGATTCATGCAAAATGTCCTAACACAGAATGCAAAACAGAATGCAAATTTTTTAAAAAAAATTGACAAATTTTAACTATTTACAACCTACATGCACTAAATGAACTGACACAACATGAAATGAACTACTATATGCAAAAACAAAAAATGAACTACCTACATGCAAAATAAAACAAAACAAAACCAATACCCCCAAACTTAAACTGTTCAATGTCCTCATTGAAGGTAAAGGTAAAAAGAAACTCCCCTACTCGGCTGCGTCGTCGCCTCTCCATCCTATCAATATGCTCATGTACAGTGTGGGAGGGCTCGGACTGCATCATAGTAGATGCCATCTCCCCAGTGCTCAGAATCGCTGCCCATGGATGTAGACTCTCTCCTACTCCTCTTGGATACCATATGAAATGAGAATAGATAATGCAATCCAATACTGAACTCAATTAACCCAACCAATTTAGAAATCTTGCTATGTTATCGAACCCCCACACACTGTCTCAATTGATCAAGTTGAGAAGATGGGAGTGATGGGTGGATCGGTTGATTGTGATTAGGAGATAGGAGGTTGTGTTTTCAATTAAAATTAGGGCTTGGGATGGGGGAAATTTATGGCAATCTCGTCTGATAATGCAATGGAAGTATGGGCTGAAAATTACTTAAACCAGGCATAGTCAATGTGCGGCACGGCCGCGCGCCCCAACAGGCTTAATCAGGCTCGGCAGCGCGTGATGCCAGATTTGGTTTCCTACAGAATTTATTTCATGAAGCTGCTGTGGCATTCGAACTTTGCTTCATGCTGTATGGGGTGACCCTGAGAAAAGCATATAACATTATTAAGCCCTCTTATACTAACAAAAGTATAATAACTATTTACATCAAGAGAATTAAATATGGAAAGATATATGCATTCAAATTCCCAAAAAAAATTCTCTAAGTGCGTATACGCAATGTGCAAGTGTATCAAAATATGTGCCATAAGCTTCATGGTCCCAAAAAGATATGCACTAATGCCTAAGTCCAAAAATGTAGGCATGGAACTCCTAATTCTACGAGCATTCAAAAATTTTAACTAAGTTAAACTACAAAGGATTAAACAGGGGGGAGGGAAGTATGATAGAAAGCAGGTAATGGAGAATTAAACAAGGAGATAAAGAGAGAGATATGATGGGGTGCCTCCCATCGAGCGCTTGATTTATAGTCCTCTAGCTGGACTGTGTTTGACATATGCTATTCGACCCCCCAACGATATTTGAGAACCCCTCCATCCATCAGAATTACAATGTGCTTTTGGAGGCTTCCCATCATGAGAGGACTCGATTTAAACTACCTAGCACATGATGAGTATATGAATTCTTCGTCCTGAAGGTTGGGGAGCTAGGCAATGGTTCCGTTGTGCTTGTGACATGATAGGGGCATTGAGATTCACAGTGCACAACGGGCTCTTCTTCTATTCTCTCTTCTTCTAACCACCATGGTGTCAAGACTGCAGACTCTCTCATATCCCCGACGTCCGTATCTATGAGGTGGCTACTAATGGGGCAAGGGTGTGCAAACTTCACTGGCTTGTTCCACTTAGACGGAGGAGGCTCTTGGGGGATTATCACTATTGGTTCACATTCATACTCCACAGCCCTAATTGGCTCCTCGATATCCATTGCCTTTCGCTCGTCCAGTTCCAAGTGCACCTCAGGCTCTTCATCAGTCTCTGCATCCATCTCATAGCACCAATCTTTTTGAAGGTCATAACTCACGGTTTCAGTCATTGAAGGCACAAAATCTTGCACTGTTGTCTCTTGTTCACATATCTCCTCCTTCCTTAATGCTGTGCTAATCTGCTCCGCCCAAATCTGAAGATCCTCAATTGATTGCTCTTGCTCAATCAAGGTCTCCTTTGTCGATGCTATGGAATTCCCCCACATAATTTCCAATCCTTCCTTTTCTGTTTCAGCCACGGGATCCATGTACTGAGTCTCACTGGTAGAAGCATGGTTGATGGGGGCCATCTGATATTGAAAACTTTGGTTTGATGGTTCATGGCTCTCAAATAACTCCTCTTGGTTTTCTGAGCTTGCATACATAAATTCCATTAAAGACTGTTCTCCTTGTAAACACAGAGGTTGGTATGTGGGATTGGGTGCATAAATTGGACTTGGCTCATATTGATCTTGATAGCTCACAGTATTGGTCAGAATCCCTTATTCTTCCTCTATCATCAAGGCCTTGCTAATTTGCTCTGCCCAGTTCTGGAAATTCTTGACTGACTTCTGTTGCTCAATCAAGATGTCCTTCAGTGATATGTCACCTCCTTCCTCCAATCTTGCATTTTCTATGTCACCCTTAAAATTATATTAAGGCTCGTAAACTGGAGTCTGGAAAGTGCATTCTGGGGCATAAACGGGATTTGGATCCCAGTACTGGTCTTGATAATAGTTTGCTGAAGGGAATGGGTGATACCCCCAGTCTTGCTGATAATCGGGATAAGGTTCACTGTAGGAGTGCTCACCCCCATACTGCTCCTGTCCAAAACTGATAGGCTCCTGATGGCTCGTGTAGCTTCCAGCACTATAGTCATACGAAATAACTGGCTCTCGACTCCTTTGGGCTGAAACAGTATCCAACTTCCTCGAGAGAACCTCTAGTTGTGCTGAAAGTGTTACAATTGGGTTGACGCCATCATTGTATGTTTCCCTTGGTTGCTCTTGCCTATTGTAACCTCATGGATAGAAATTTAAATCCATTGTACCTGAAAAGAGAATATGAGAAGAGAATTAAAAAAAATAAAAATAAATGTTTAAATTAAGACTAATTTGATTGCACTAATGTTGGCAAATAGTTATCGAATTAAGTCCCCAGCAACGGCGCCAAAAATTTGTTGTTCGATTTATATGATGACAATTAACGCGCAAGTATACGCGATCAACAAGTAATAAAGAGTGAGTAAAGATATCATTCTCATGAGGAATTAAAAGATAAACAGTCGCCAAAGCACTAGCACATAATCATCTCGGTCTTATTTAAACGGGTGGTACAGAGATGGAATTAAAACTACTTTAAACTAGGCACGGAATTTAAACATGCAATAAATAATCCTAAGGTAGAATCAGATAATGAAGATAAGAGATCCCAATTTTCTATAATGATTCGTCTAAGTCAACACACTCCCAAGTCAGGTCAAATCAATCATTATAGTTATTAGCCGAGAACATGAAAGTGGGAGTAGGCCATCTTTAAATGCACCTAAACCATATCACGTGCAATCCACAAGTGATAGACGCACGTGAACACCCACATTACCTAAACCACTATATATCTATGTGATTTACAAATAAATAGGGTTGAAGGTCAAGTTCTCTATTGGCTGCAGGCGGCGCTTCGGTATATGTCTATCCTAAGCATAAATCATAAGTTCAATGCCATGTGAACCTACAATCGCCCTCTACTGCGATTGGATCTAAACCTATATTTCGTCTTTCAATCCCACATAGGTTATCACAGTAATTGGTTGCAACACAATTAAGCAATTAAAGCATACATCGCAATAGATAAGCACATAGCAATCAAATAAGACCAACATGGAAGGGAAATCAACATTGACTACTCAAAAGGTTCCATTAGAACCTCAAAATAGATTTAAGGCATAGACAACCCAAATATATTTTCCACAAGAACAATATACATCATCCGAATATAATTTTAATACAAGGAGGGTAAGAGATAGAGAAATGCAAATCTTGTATCTTCTCTAAGTGTTGAATCTTTGATGATATTCCTTGCTTCAATCTTTAATACTAACTAAACCCTAGAAACTACACTAACTAATTAACCCTAATCTAACTCTAAACTACTCCTAATCTACACTAAACAAGAAAATGAAAAGAGAAAAGGAATGGAAAAGCTAGGGCTTAAGGCCTTATCTACTCCCTAATGGAGATGCCGCGCAAATGAGGGAAAAAGCCCTAATATAAGCCTTCTCCCGTTCAATCTGAGCCAAAAGTCAACTCTAGCCAAAAATTACACTGGCGCGGCCGCGCGCCATAATGCCTTGTTCCTGGCGCGGTCGCGCAGCACTGAAATGCTGAGGTTCTGGTCTAGGGATTGGCACGGGCGTGCGGGCTGGCTGCTTTAACATGGCGCGGCCGCGCGAGCCTAGATTTTCTACTGGTGCAAGGCTTCTTCTGCACTTGTTGTTTTCTTATTCTCTTCTTACCTTCTTGCACCCTCTTGGCGCCATGCTCTATAGCCTCTTCACCCATGCCATCCTTATGCTTTAAGCTTATATCCTCTCTTTGTCCCCCTGAAGCATTCTTTTACTCCTTTAAGCTCAATTAGCACTCGGAGAGTTCCTAAACCTGTAAAACACAAAACAAAGGAAAAATATATGAAAAGCACATGAATACTTGAGTTTCGACAACAGAACAAGTCGGTTACTATCCGAATAAGTGGTCACAAAAACCACTTGTCAATATGCTAGATCGCAGGACTATGTCCCGCATTATAGAGGAAGAGCGTAGCAGAGCTGTTCGACGCCTTAGTAGGCCGTGATAAGGACAGTATGATTATGTGAATGCTTAACTGATAGTTAATAATGTAATTTCCAATGTGGTTATAAACAAAGGAATATTATGATGATTTAAATCCTGAGGATTCTTTATCTCGGGATAGTTGATGTAAATGGCAGAGATGTTATCGTATTATGCTTAAAACTTTTGATTTTAATAAAATATCAAAGTTTATTTGAGATGACATGTGTTAAGTGGTTATGATAAATATTTAAGTTAAGTCTTAAGTATTTAAAAGATTGAATAAAGATCTAATAAGCGTATATTTTAACAGAATATGCCGCCAAGAAGAAGACAAAATTGTTGACAAGCCCAAGAAGGGTTAGAATTACAAAGAACTTAGAATTGCATAAGGACGAGTTAGAATACCCTATGAACATAGAGATTACGAACAGGGAAGTGATTCCTGTTAAGTATATACACAAGAACTGTAGGGTGGATATTAAGGGTAACATTATGAATGTAGATCTTATCCCGATTAAACTTGGGGAATTTAACTTTATTCTGGGAATGGATTGGCTATTCAATTATGGGGCTGTAATTGATTGTCAGAAGAAATGTATTAACCTTATGACCTCGTCAAAGGTTGTGTTTTATGGCAGCAAATCGCCTAGACAAGGGAGTTGTCTGACGATGATGCAAGCCAGGAAGTTATTAAGACAAGGCTGTGTAGGATATTTAGCCTACATAGTCGATAGTTGTAAAGAGAATCCAAAGTTAGAGGAAATACCAGTCGTAAGGGACTTTGTGGATGTGTTCCCGGACGATCTTCCTGCACTTCCGTCGGATAGGGAAGTAGAATTCGTGATCGATTTGGCGCCAAGAACGGCTCCAATATCGTAAGCACCGTACCGGATGGCTCCGGTAGAAATGAAAGAATTGATGGTTCAGCTACAAGAGTTACTGGACAAGAAATATATTCAACCAAGTGTATCGCCGTGGGGAGCGCCGGTGTTATTTGTTAAGAAGAAGGATGGGACGATGCGGCTCTGCATCGATTATAGAGAGTTGAACAAGGTTACCATTAAGAACAGGTATCTGTTACCAAGGATTGATGATCTGTTTGATCAATTAAAGGGAGCAAGATATTTCTCAAAGATTGACCTGAGAAGTGGTTATCATCAGTTGAAGGTGAGGCCAGAAGATGTCCCAAAGACAGCATTCAGGACACGATATGGTCACTACGAATTTTTGGTTATGTCATTTGGTCTAACAAATGCGCCTGCAGCATTTATGGGCCTAATGAATGGAGTGTTCAAATCGTTTTTAGACAAATTCGTGGTGGTCTTTATTGACGATATATTGGTATATTCTAAGACCAAAGAAGAGCATGTTGAGCATTTGAAGTTGACATTGGAGGTGTTGAGAAGAGAGAAGTTATACGCCAAATTCTCGAAATGTGAGTTCTGGATTGAAAGGGTGCAATTTCTCGGACACGTGATTGATAAGGACAAAATTTCAGTGGATCCCTCCAAAGTTGAAGCAGTGATGAATTGGGATCAGCCGAAAACACCGTCGAAAGTAAGAAGTTTTCTTGGATTAGCAGGTTATTACAGAAGATTCATTCAGAATTTTTCCAAGATCGCCACTCCGCTAACGAATTTGACTAGGAAAGTTGTGAAATTCGTTTAGACGGAGAAGTGCGAGGAAAGTTTTCAAGAACTTAAGAAAAGGTTGAGTACAGCACCTGTGTTGTCCCTTCCGGATGACACAGGAAACTTTGTAGTATATAGTGATGCGTCGCATAAAGGTCTAGGCTGTGTGCTTATGCAAAATGGCAGAGTCATTGCGTACGCGTCACGACAGTTGAAAGATTATGAGAAGGGATATCCAACCCACTGATTTAGAATTGGCTGCGGTGGTATTCACCTTAAAGATTTGGAGACACTATCTCTATAGGGAGAAGTGTGAAATATATACGGACCACAAGAGTCTGAAATATATTTTTACTCAAAAATACTTGAATATGCGTCAGAGAAGATGGCTGGAGTTAATAAATGATAATGACTATGATATCTTATACCACCCGGGAAAAGCGAATGTTGTAGCCGACGCCTTAAGAAGAAAGGGTCGGGAAAAGTTAATGATGCTGACAGCACAGGAATAATTGATTTCAGCAATGGAAAAGCTGGAATTGGAAGTAGGATGTCCAATAGAGACTGATGAGAAGCTGTTCCAGATGCAAGCTTGTACAACTCTCTTGGATAAGGTTAAGGAAGCTCAAATCCTAGATAAGGAATGTGAGGAAGTAAAGAAAAAGATATCTGAAGGGACCAAACTTAAATTCAAAGTGGACAGCGATGGATTGTTGAGATTTGAGAGCAGAGTTTGGGTACCACCAGTACCAGAAATCAAGGAGGACATTCTGAGCGAGGCTCATAGTTCGAGGTATTCCATTCTACCCGGAAGTACCAAGATGTATCAGGATTTACGACAACATTTTTGGTGGCCAAATATGAAGAGGGACGTTGCCGATTGTGTTGCCAGGTGTCTGACTTGCCAAAGGGACAAGGCAGAACATCAGAGACCGAGTGGTTTGCTACAACCTCTAGAGATCCCAGAATGGAAATGGGAACATATTACAATGGATTTTGTGGTTGGCCTTTCGACGACCCTGAAAGGCTATGATGCAGTATGGGTTATCGTTGACCGATTAACAAAATCCGCCCACTTTCTTCCGATCAGAATCAGATTTAACTTAGAACAGTTGACAAAGTTATACGTGAAAAAGATTATTTCGAGGCACGGAGTGCCAGTGTCTATTATTTCTGACCGTGATCCGCGCTTCACATCGAATTTCTGGAAACGATTACAAACATGTGATAGAATATGAACCCCTACAATTTGAGAAAGACTTATCCTACGAAGAAGTTCCTGTGCAAATTATTGACAGGAAAGAACAAGTCCTCAGGAATAAAGTAATACCTTCTGTTAAGGTAATTTGGAGGAACCACAACGCTGAAGAAGCTACGTGGGAACTCGAAGAGAATATGATGAAGACTTATCCACACTTATTTTCTTGAATATGTGAACGCGATTCTGGGGACAAAATCTTTGAAAGGGGGGAGAATGTGACGGGACGAAATAATTAATCGAACCGTGATTCTGAGGACAGAATCCTTTTGAGGGGGAAAGATGTGACGAACGAGAATTTTGTAAAGATATTTGAATATTTATTGAAATAAATAAATATTTTGATGAATTAATAATTAAATGTGACGGGACGAAATAATTAATCGAACCGTGATTCTGAGGACAGAATCCTTTTAAGGGGGAAAGATGTGACGAACGAGAATTTTGTAAAGATATTTGAATATTTATTGAAATAAATAAATATTTTTATGATTTAATTATTAAGTTAAATAATAAATTCATAAATTTGTGGTAGATTAATTTAATTATATGTATTGCATTAATTAAATTAATGTGCAGTAATTTTATAGTTCAAATTATATATTTAATTGAGTTTATTTGATTAAATAAATTAATTAAATAAGCATAATGTTATCCTAATTAATTTAATAATTAATTAGAGAATTAATGAATTGACATAATTAATAAATAAGAATATTGATTATGTGATAATGTGAATTAATATAAAGTTATTATATTTTATTTAATTAATTTAAATAAAATTAATTGAGTAATTAATAGTGTGACAATTAACTATATAGTAAATTAGTTAATTAAAATAAATGGAAAAAGAATTAGTGTGTTAGCCAAACAAGACCCTTGTAGAGGTTAGTCCGTTATTTAATACAAAGGTAGATTATATATACATATATGTATATTGATTGTCAGACGTTTACATTATTTTCAAAGTTAGAAAGTCAGAGAGAATAGATAAAGTTCTGTGAAGAAGAATTGAGAGAGATAGAGAGAAAAGAAATTGAGAAATCACTGTGTTGTCTGTGAGTGTATTCATCTTCATCATCTTCAAAAGGGTAATTCCCTTCTTGTAGGTTTTCAAAATTTATATTTTCTTAAAGTTCTTCAATACGTATTTGAAAGTTTCTGTAAAAAACTAGTTTTGAAATTAAGTCATGATATGGCTATATATATTTTTGTGTGTAATTATATCGTGTTTTATATTTGGTATGAATGATTTAAAATGATCAAAATCATGCAATTTGGCCTTAATTGAGTTTTTGAAAAGTTACAGAGTTTTCTTTTACGACCTTTTGAAATTCTCTGTTAAGAATTATTTTGGTAAATTAAATTAAGATATGATCATATATGTGACCGTATATGTTGGTATTATGTGTTGGATCATGTATCCATGATTTATAGTGATCACACCATGTAATTTTGTTAAGAATTGAGTTTCTTGAAAAGACAGAGTATAAATATTGTGCGAATAACCCATATGGGTAGATTAAATACTTTAATCATATGTTAGTATTAAAATTAAAACATGATTATGATTGTATATGTTAAAAAATAGAATTGGAATGAGTGAATTCGGTGTAGTAACAAATTCATAATGATAGATTTCATATTTTTCACAAAAACTTTGCAAAACTATGAAGAACAGTGAAATTGATTGTATTAATTTCATGAGTTGAAATGTTAAGAACATGCTAGTAGTGATTTGTAATGTTCCCATGAGGTTTTTATTTCATGGGTAACATTATAAATCAGTATATTGGTATAAATTGGGAGAAAATGGACGAGTTTTGTGTTCTTCGCGAGAATCTAAAAATTCATAGCCGCGCGGCCGCGCCGTGCTAAAGGGTTAATGCCGCGCGGCCGTGCCTGTCTGGAAAATTCGAAAAAAAAATTAAGTGTTAAATTTTGAGTAATGTGCTTTAAATCTAATAAACATGAAGACATGTTATGTATGTGATAAGATGTTAATACAAGATTAATAACTTAGGTTATGTGATTAATTAATAAGTTAATTAATCGACTTGAAACCATTATTTGAAAAACCTAATAATGAGTTCGAAGAACACTATCGTGAATCTATAATCATATCGAACCTATGATTAATTGATATTGTAAATGTATTGATAGGTAAGAGTAATTAAAGAACGTGAGTTATAATTGTAGCTTGCGCACGAAGCAAGTTTCTTGACTATATTCTTTACATTGAGCAAGTGTTCTATGTTTAATTACTATTGTTGAGCAAGTTTCCTAAACTCAAATCTTTACATTGAGCAAGTTGTAGACTTAAATTCTATATCGAGCAAGTTCTTATCCTTGAGTATTTAAGTTCAAGATTTCATATGAGATGTTATAATTCTTTTAAAAGTATCATTTCAGTTATACAATACTTATTCGATTGTATACCCTTGAGAAGTTAATATTCAAATTGAATATCATTTGTTGTTCAATCCTTTAAGACTAGTTAACCCTTACTGATTCAACTAGTCCATAGTTGAGGAGCGTTCTAAATTCCAGAACTATTATTGAGTTTATCCAAACCAAACTTTTTTTGGTGCAGACTCTGATGTCAAACTGAGATGAACAACCCTAATATAGGGGATTGATGATGATGCTTTAAGCGTTGAGGTATTGTGCACAGTAACGGTACGAAGGGCTGATCTCCCTAAGTACGAGAAGTAAAGTCCATAGTCTTATGACTGTTAAAGGTTAAAGGTTAATATACTTGACCTAGGACATAGTTCAAGGTCTTATGACCCTCAGATGTAATTTGATTATTATTCCTGATTCAAAAGTTGAGCTTTCTGTTATTCAGATTTCTTTGATTTCACACGCATGTTATTATTGTCATATTTTTATACTTGCGGGCATTCGTGCTCACTCTTACATAATAACATTGCAGCTAAGAATGAAAGATGTGATGAACCTTCTAGTAGCAAGGGCAAAGGAAAAGCTAACAAGTGTTGAAGACTTGTGGTGTTAGTGAAATGTTAAAGTTCAAAACTTATGTATGATAATTAAGACTTATTTGTTTACGTTTCCGCAACAGAGATTTAAGGTTAAGTATAACCTGAGATTTAATATGTATTTATTATTTCAGATATTGTAACCTGTATTAAAGGGAGATGATGGATTATTTATCTAATAAATAAATTTCATTATTTATGGGTAGATAATTATATGATATTTGAACAGTGAACACCAAATCCTATGAAAATAAAGATGCCGGATTTGGGGGTGTCACAGTGGATATTGCTTTGTGATGTAAGGCTTTATATAGCAAGTTTGATGAAGCGATTCATGTAATAAAATTGAATCAAAGATATGTAATGATAAAGGTTGTGATTCAGGAAAATAAAGAAAGAAAAATATAAAAGTTTTAATTATTTCGCATTTTATTTAAGTTTAATACTGATTAATGATGTAAAGTTAGAAGTTCGATGTATTGTTAACGATCGATGTCGAGAGTTGTATTGTATAAAATTTGGAGTCGTTACAGTTGGTATCAAAGCTGATAGGTTATACACCTTAGGTAAGAGTACCTTAGGCTATAACCTTAGGTTATAAGAAGTTAAGTTTAAGTTACGTATGTTGAAAAGGTGATTCTCTTCATATACGTAGATACATAGGGTGAGTTAATTCCTAGAAATATTATAAGAAGAAGATTAGAATGACGAGGATTAAACTTGAATAAAATATTAAGCTATATTAATGAAGTTAGAAATTCTTCAAAGAAGAATTAATAAATAAACAAGAAGATTCAAAGAAGAATCTTGAAGTGATAAAAAGATAAGAATCAGGGGTTTTCTAACTCCAATAATCAAGATGACGAATAATGATGAATAGACAGGGTCTATAAGATTAAAAACATAAATGAAATCATAATATGACATGATGAAAGGTAAAGATAAGAAGATTGTAAAACAAAACGATCATGAGATAAGAGAAGAATCATAAGGGAGATGATTATAGAACAAGATCGTGGCATGATCTTTTAATGTTGTAAAAGACAGATTGGTCTGTAATGATTGAATAGTTATAGTTTGATGCTATAACGAGAATGTACTATGATATAGTACGAGATAAACTCACGAGGAGTTATAATTGATGAGATACAGAAAATATATATCGAGCAAAGAACAAGTTATGAGCAATATAGAGTTAAGTGGGATTTCAACTGAGAACTCATGTGGTGACTGAGTTGTACAAACCTTTGTATGGGCAGGGGTTTAGTGTAAGAACCTGAATTTTTAGAAATTATTAAATAAGGATTAAATAAATAAAATTCTTAAAGTGTGAGTTGGGTTCGAATATATATATGGGTGTTATGAGGAAGGAAGTATTGTATTACATAGGGTTATATGAGCTATGTAATATGTGATTAATAAATATAATATTTATATATATTGTTGTTTATCGTAGAGACGATTTAATTAAGATAAAGGAAGTGGATAGAATTTCCTATCGATATTAAAATAATTTATAGAATTATTTTATCATAGAAGTTGGTGGCATTAAATATCTTTATGAATAAATATTGGTTAATTTAAGTTGAGAGTTATATTATGGAATAATATAATGTTAATATTAAACCTTAATTAACTATGGTGATATAGTACAGGGTTTAATTTACTTAAGTAAAGGAGTGAATTAATATGTGTGTTGAATATATAATTATAGTTGGTACTTTTATATATATTACTTAGAATAGTAATATGTGAGAAAGTCTAATGTACGAATAACGTTAATAAATATACATACGTTATTAAAGGGAGATGAAAATCATTATATTTTAAATGAATATTTAATATTTGAAGAAATTATTTTGGGAACAATTTATAGAAGAGAGAGAGAGAAATAATAATTATATATTTCTAACAAAGGATATTAAAATAACTTCTAATATTGAATTATTTTAATAAAAGGAGGAAATATTATTTTTGAATAATAATATTACCTTATATGTTTTGTATGAGGTGTGATTAATTAATATAGTAAATATATTAAAACATATTTACTATATGTAAATAAATTAATGGAAATAATTTATTATAAAATAAACTTATTACCTATTTTCTATATATAATGTACATGTGCCGTACATGTGATTATTTCTAATAGATATTATATTAATTATAATATCTTGAGACAATAAGTAAATTATTTTCTAATAATGAATGTGCTTATTTGGAGAAAACATAATATTTTATGTTATGGCTAAATACATAATTTCTAATGTAATTTCAAGGGAGTTTAATTAATGAAAGGAAACTAAGTTATTTTAATATATTAAATAACTTAAGTTATTATTTGATCGTGAATATTATTATTTGAATAATTAATAGAGTATATATATTAATTACTATAAGCGTAAAGGTTGTACTTATTATAAGTATAATTAAGATAATTTAGCATTTAAGTGCTTGAGTCACACAAATATTATATTAAAAGAATAATAAGTGTGGTGGAAATAAATAAGTGTTGAGAATGTTAATAAGCTCGATGTAAGCTTGTGTGAAATGCCTTGTGTGACACGATAATAGATCCGACGATTAATTAATTCAAGGATAGAGGAATTATTAATTAAATAATTAATCTATATTAATTGTTATTATTAATGGTATGATGAATTATTATTATTGCAAGTGATAGCATGCTAATAAGTAAATTGATTATGAATATAATCAAAAATTGTATTAATGAAGGAATTTCTACGTGAACGATTAATCAAATATTAATTGTTATTGCTATTTTGAGGAATAGTATATTAATGAGGATTAATTGATGATGTGTTGATTATTATTATTGCAAATAATAGAATAATAATAAGCAAATTGTTTATAAATATAATAAGATTTATATTTATTTAACGTGATAATTAACTATATAAATGTTAATTAATTGTTATGGAGATTAATAATTATATTAATTGATGAGGGATGGATTAATTAATATTATTATTAATTAATTGATAAGATAAGTTATTATTAATAAATAAACGAGTAGATTATTAATATGATTATAATTGCACAATTAGTTGATATGTGCAAAGAATGTGTAGTGTGACACCTTATGGTAACTATATTATATACATAAATTATATAATAAAGTAAAAAGAATTATAAGTTACATAAATAATTGCATATGTGACAACACAAGGAACTACATAATATATATAAAGTGTTGTGTGACACTTTAGTAAGGCTATGTAATATATATTATATGGTATATTAAAGCATGTGAATAAGGAATAACAATAATAAGTACCTAATGGGAATAATGAGGTTGTAGTGTGTCACTATTCATTTAACTCAGAATTGACATGCCTATATGAGTATATTAACATGACATGCACATGTGTTGCTATGTTTACATGCACGATTGATGAAACAACTTGTGGTTTTCAAAATAAATGTTGAGTTTTAAAAAGGGACTTTTGGTATAGAAGTATCATAGTTATATTCTGACATTTGAGACATGTTAATATGACCTAGGAAGGCATGAAACGCATGTTAATTGATGTATAAATGTTTTATGATGGAATGTGAACATGCGAACCCCACTATTAAACAATTTTAACGAAAATGTTAGTTTTAAAGGTGAACCTTGGCACGTAAATGTCATGAATACATTCTGATTTTGGGAGCATGTTTAGATGACTTAGAAATGCGTGTCGAACATGTTAACACATGAATCTAGATAGCATGGACGTATTAGACCCTATTAGTGAGATTTACTAGTGAAAGTATACGTTTTGCACGTGAGTCTTGACATGTATATTGAGATTTGAATTCTGATATTTGTCAACATGTTTGATAGTACTCGTAGACTCGATCATGTATCCTACATGTATATATACCATGATTAGGTGTTGTGATTCAAGTGAAGCATAAATGAAGCATGTTTTCAAAACAAAACGGTGTTAGTTGCATGAATGTGATATAATTATTCATGAGTATGCCTAATACTAAGTATATGAATACCCCATGTGTTTAAAAGGCGAGCATGTTAGACTTTATGACTTTATAGCCTTGAATGGACTTAAGTTTTTACGGGTATTAACTTAGAACCTATATCATGTAAATTGAACTTGAAAAAGTTGAACGAGCATGAAAGTATCCTTTAATATGTATACGTGCTATGTAAGATCACATGTTGATACTTGAATCCGATTTGACAGTTAACTTACAATAATGCTATAAAATACTAAAAAAAGTATGTTTGCTATTTGTTGTGATCTTATGTGTTAGTAATGATATATGAGAATGATTAACTCAAAGTGTGGACTACACTAGCTATATGTAAATGGATTAGTGGTAGACGGGCATGTTTATATGAAGAATGGTAGTAAGTACGTATGGTTAAAGTATATTTATACGTACATAGTTATTCTAAGAATACGATAAGAAAGTAAAACGAAGGTTCTAAGAACCAAGTTAGACAACAATATTACCTTTATTATTACATTGAGAATGTGTGGATACATATAACTGATGAGTGCGATCTCTGTGCTTAATATAACTGTGTAGGATTACACGAAGTGCATATATCTATAAGCAGTTAAGTCATAGTTGTTAAACTACGCATCATGCAAGTCTTTCAGTTCCTATTTGATATATGAATTCAATAACTGTTAGTTGAATTATATTATGCTGTGATGATGTGAACTTATATATGAACTGTATATGAGATATATGTGAGATTGGAAGTTGATCTTTGATGATATGCTTGTTATGTGAGAAGTAACATGCATAGTAAATATAAATTATTTATAAATGCATGAACTGAGTATGATGTTATATGCTATGTGATGCATGAAAACTGTTAGAATTGCTGAGCTGTCGGGCTCACTCTTGTAAATAATCACTTTTGCAGGTTAAGGACTTACGATAAAGACTTCGTGCTTCTTGATTGATAAAGATAGATAGTATCGCAATGAAGAATATTGTTTAGATTATTACTTGAACCACGTTTAGGTTCTAGGAGTGTGCTTGATATATACTTACGATGTTTAATACTTGTTGCATTGTAAAGATGTATTAGTTAATACATAGAGGATATCGAGTTGAGTTGTAAACCTTTATACGGTAATTCGAATATAGTGAATCATATTATCTAGTTGATTCAAGAATTGTAATTGATTCAAAGTTATGGAATCAATAAGAAGAATTTATTCAAAGGATATTGAAAAGTTTAAATTATTCCGCATTTTAGTAACATCGAATATGATGTAAAGACGAGATCTTGAATATGAATAGAATTTATATTCTAAATTGTAATAAGCAAAGTTATATTCTTTTACTAATGACTAAAAGATGTAATAGTTCTACGATAGTAGTATCGTGACTGCACTGGATCCGAGGTAATGGAAGGGACCCGAATTTGGGGGCGTCACATTTAGTGCTTACACTTAGTTTATCGCATGGATAATCATTAGAATGTTGGTGTCGCGCCATCGATATATATATATGGTGAGAAGGTGATTCTTGTCCCATGTTTATATTTGATAGTTAGAGATAATTAAGATTATATTAGATGATATTAAGGTTAGGTGCGGTTCTTAAAACTCATACTTATGGTAAGTTCGTGACTCATAATCGTATGTATGTTTTTGAACCCCTAATCATGTGGACAGTCCCTGATAGGTTCTTGGACTACGTATTGCTAGGACAAGTTCTTAAACTCATATTATTGTGACAAGTTTTTGAACTTCCAAAGTGTGGTAAGTTTGATGAACTATACTGGGTATAGAAAGGTTATGGTATAGAAAGCATTGATGATGCTAAAGATTGATAGAATGATTAAGTAAAGAAGCGGTGGGATAGAGATTAATATTGATTGGATACTCTAAATCTTCTAGCTATGCTAGATTTTTGAAATTTATTGACTTCGTGCTAATGTTGCACTTCTGTTTTCTTGAAAAATATTGGATCAAATGATTGAACCAATGGATTTTTAAAAAAAATAGTGTTGTTATTCAAATGTCTATGCTAATTGCTTCAACTAGACAAAAATGATTTAAAATTTTCAAAATATATTTTATATATTTTATATATTTTATACATTATTTGATATGATGTATGAATAATAATCGAGGAAGTCATCAATGCGATTAAACTTAGTGTTAGATGTGATCGTATGATCGTCAGCCCACTATGGTATAATGTAGTATGATGACGTCACATAATGACGAAATCCTTAACCTACCATTATGACGGTACGGTATCACGATATTATAAAAAAAATTATTTATTTTTTCCTTAAAACTATAAAAAAAAAGTAATATTTATATTGAGTTGGTTAAAAATATAAATATATACATATATATTTCGATTGATGTCCGAATTATTGCTAAAAGTCTATGCTACTTGATTCAGCTAGACAAATACTGAAAGATGTTTATGAAATTCGAGCATTCTTTGTCAAATTATGCCAAACCAAATTGTCTTGGTGCGGATTCAAATGTTAAGAAGCTGAGGTGAACAACCCTATAAAAGGGAACATGTTATCGGAGATAATGGTTCCGAAAGTAACGCATATAGTCGTTACGATGTTAAAATATAATACGTTGTGCACGACGTAGGGGTATGATAGGCTGATCACCTAGAGTACTTGTAGAGAGTGTTTATAGTCTGTGTGATTGTTAAACATTTTGTTAGAACGGTTTATAGTGTGAAGTACCGGGGGTGAAGCACTATTAAACCTAGATATGAGTTCAAGGTCTTATGACCCCTCAGCATGATTTGGAATCTTTTAAATTCCTGAGTTATTTATATCGCTTCCCAATTATTGAGCAATTGTGGAAGATTATTATTATTCTGAAGGTGAATGTGGCAAGAAAGATATACCTTAGAAAGAAGTAGTTGTAGAACGCAACTTGTGATGATGAAAGATCTTTTTAGAGAAAGATTTGGTTATACAATTCAATGAATAAAGATTAATGTAAAATTCATTGTGATAGATTGAATGGTGAATAATAATAAAAAATTGACGATGAAATTCTTAGAAGAATGGGTGATTGTGATAACCCGAATACTTACACGATAGTGAATTATGGAGTATATGAATTTGACGAGTAGAGTATATGGTAGTGATCCTTAGAAAGAAAATGAGCGGGTTAAAGAATATATAATATTTGAAATATAATTGGGTTTAATTGAAGGTTATGAAATAAAACCTAGAATTTGTTGAAGAAATGAATGGAGTAGTATATATATAAAACTTTTGTTAGAGTAATGTGTTGAAGTTATTCAACGATAATTGTGCAAGAGATTTAGTGAAAACCGAGTAAGAGAGATTTTGTTGATTCCGAGGACGAAATCCTTATAAGGAGGGAAGGATGTGACAACCCGAATTTTCAAGAATTAATAAATGAGAATTTAATGAATAAAATTTTTATTATGAGATGTTTTGAGTTTGAGTATGTGTATATGTGTTATATATTCTGAAATATGTGATTTGGTGTGAAAAAATTTTTATATATTAATTTTAATATTTATTGAATTAAATAAATATTTTAATTGATTTATTTATTGAGTTAAATAAATAATTTATGTGATTGTTGTGATATAATTTAATTAAGTGTAATATATTAATTAAATAAATATTTAATATTTAATTTAATTATAATATAATGATTTTATGGTCTAGTTCTAATTTAATTGGGATAATTAAATTAGATGAAGTTATATGGTAATTGCTACGTGAAATTATAATTAGCGAGTAATTATAATTGTTATGTGACAATTTTTATGTGGTTAATTGATGTTAGCTTTTAATTAATTAAATTAGAATGTTAAGAATTAAAGTGTAACATTAAAAATATGTGCTAAATAATTTATTAAAAGAATAAAAAGGATTTTGCCAAACAAGGCCTTTGCACCTATTTTAACTGTGACACCCCCAAATCCGGGTACTTCAATTCCGCGGGACTTGGTGTTCACTGTACAAATATCATCTATCTATCTACCCATAGTAAATACAAACCATGCAATAAATAGAATTAAATCCTCCCCTTATGGGGTTACAACATCTGAGTAATAAATAAAATAAATCCCAGGTCATACTAACCTTAAACATCTGTGCTGAACATAAACAAATAAATAAGTCTTACACCACTCTAATATAAGTCTGAAACATAACAATTAAAATAAACAATAAGTCTTCATCACTTGTTGACTTTGCCTTTGCCTTTGCTAATAGAAGGCTCATCGGACCTTTCGTTCTTAACTGCAATATTATTATTACGCAAGAGTGAGCACGATTGCCCACAAGTATAATAATATGACAACAATATAATAACATGCGAGTGAATCAAAGACATCTGAATAAAGAAACTCAACTTTTGACTCAAGAATGAATAACAGGAATCAAAAGAACGTCTGAGGGTCATAAGACCTTGAACTATGTCCTAGGTTGTAAAGTTTTTATGCTTTAAACCTTTAACAGTCATAAGACTATGGACTCTACTTCTCGTACTTAGGGGGATCAGCCCTTAGTACCATACTGTGCACAATATCTCAACGCTAAAGCGTAAATAATCCCCTATTAAAGGGTTGTTCATCTCAGTTTTGACATCAGAGTCCGCACCAAAGGAAGTTTGGTTTGGATAAGCTCAATAAGTATTCTAGAATTTAGAACGTACATCAACTATGGACTAGTCGAATAAATAAGGGTTCACTAGTCCTAGAAGTTCAACAATATCATCGATATTCAACTTGAATGGTAAATCTCAAGAGTATACAATCGAATAAGTATTGTATAGCTGAATCATGCTTAAAAAAAATAGTGATATCTCATATGAAAATCTCAACTTGAATAAACAAGGATAAGAACTTGCTCAATGTAAAAGTAAGATTTGAGTTTAGGAAACTTGCAAAATATTAAACAAGTTTAAGGATAGAAAACTTGCCTCTTGCACAAGCTACAATTTATAATTCACGTTCTTTATTAAATCCTACATATCAATACGTTCACAATACACATTAATCAATAACTCGATATACGTATCGAATCACACACATCGGTCTTGAGCACGTTATTGGACTATACAATTAACGATTCAAGTCATGTAATTAACTTATTAATTACTCACGTAATATAAGTTATTAACCTCTTATTATATGTTTAATCAAGTCTTCATGTTTATTACATTAGGTTCCAATTACATTTTCTGAACTTGAATAATTAAAATCTCATTTTTGGGAAAAATTACCAAGTGGCGCTGCAGCTCCACCATTTGAACTAAAAATGACGCTGCAGCTCCACTGGCGCTGTAGCTCGGACTTTAAGCTTAAGTCTGGCGCTGCAGCTCCACTGGCGCTGCAGCCCCACTCTTAGGCTTAAATCTGGCGCTGCAGCTCCACTGGCGCTGCAGCTCCACTGGCGCTGCAGCCCCACTCTTAGGCTTAAAGTTGGCGCTGCAGCTCCACACGCCAGTTTCAGAATCTGTAGTTCGCGAATAACATAGAACAGAGCACCCAAAACTTTGCTCAAACAATAAATTAATCATACTCATCAATTCTAGACTTTACAGAAGTATAACCCAACACTTATAGCATGATTTTGACAACTTAAACAACTAAATTTAAACCCATAAATTCCATGTTTTTGCTATTTTTCAAAGTTTCGTCAATTTTCATGAAATCACACAATACAGATTCGTTATAACACCAAATCAGTCCGTTTAAGTTTCGTTCTTTTTGCTTTTACATGTACAAACATATTAAATTGTCAATTTACAGTTTTACATGCAACTAAGGCATCAAATTTCATACATACAAGCCATTTTCGAATATTTTCACTGTAAACTCAAAACTTTCTTTTTAAACACAATCTAATGGATTAATTCAACCAAAATAGTTTACAAACATCATATAATGATTTATACATACTACCTAACATATATCAATCACTTTCTCATGTATTAGTCACAAAATTCATTTACAGAGAACTGAAACTAATTTTTCTATGAAAACTCAAGAACATGAGAAATAGAGATTATAACTTGGATTCTTACCCTTTGATTCTTGTTTAGATGATAGGAAACTCTTCTTTGATTCTCCAAACCTTCTTCAATCTCACTCTCTCTCAAATTTTTCTCTTTTTCTCTCTGTGTTCTCTAAGTTTCTTAACTGATGAATGTAATATATGATATATGATATACTACTAATATGATATACGTGTAATTTAGAAGTCGTGGGTTATGAGTCGTCAGTTAATCCCATAATGGGTTAACTGGCTCCAACCCCCACTAAGGCTTTGTTTGCTTGCCCCTTTTATTCCTCCTTTCCCATTAATTTAATTAACTTACTATCATATAGTTTAATAATGTCACACTTTTAATTAATCAATAATCCTATTTAAATCAATTAAATAAAATTGCATAATTCCAAAATAATTCACATAGTCACATAATTAAAATTCTTATTTATTAATTATGTCAAATCATTAAATCTCTAATTAATTATTAAATTAATTAGAATAACATTATGCTTATTAATTAATATATTAATCAAATAAGCTCAATTAAATACGTACTTTGAATATAAAATTCACCACATTAATTTAACTAACGTGACACATATAATTAATTTAATCTACCATAATTTCATCAATTAATTATTTAACTCAATAATTAAATCATTGATATTTATTTAATTCAATAAATATTCACATTAATTACAAAAATCTTGTTCGTCACATTAACTCTGTTTTACCAAACATGGTCTTAACTATTAAAAAAAACTAGTTTTAAAAATAAACTATTTTTTCCAAATAAGCCTTAGGGCTTTTTAAATTTCAAATATTGTAACCTATATATTAATTGCAATTATTATACTTATTAGGGTCATTATGAATTATAAGTTATATACTTTATATTTATGTTTTATATATATAATATATGTAAGATATATTATATGTATATACGTTACAAGAACAAAACAAGTGTTAGTCAGTTAGAACAAAGAAGAACAAAACATAGAAAGAGTAAGACCCCCAATTTTTTATGAATAAAATTGAATTTTCTCTATATATTATTTTAAAATAGTAAGGAATTGATTTGATAAATGTGATAAGTTATGGATAATATGCGCAAAGTTTACAAAATAAGCAAGTGGTTATAAAATATTCATTGTTGTCGGGAAATATTCGTTTGGTTGTGGAATATTCTTGTTGTCGGGGAATATTCGTACAACGGCGCAGCCATTTGTGGGCCCCATAATGAAAAATTGTCGGATGAAGAAAACGACAAGAATAAGTTTTCTAAAAATAACGGCAAAACTTTTACCGTTAAAACTGTTGAAATACCCGGTGATAAAAGAAAAGTAATATGCGTTGTTGCACAGTAGCACACGATATTGCACAGTATTTTTAATTATTGATTCTTACGTAAGAAGTCACTTACTCAATAATTGCTACATTGATAATTACTGTTCAATATTTTATATTATTGATTCAATAATTGCTACATTGATAATTACTGTTCAATATTTTATATTATTGATTCAATAATCGCTACATTAATATTTTATATTATTGATGCAATAATTGTCACAGTAATCACTGCACAGTATTTCACATTATTAAATCAATAATTGTCACACATATTATTGAAATGATATTATTAGATAACATTATTGACAATGTCTAGGAAGTTCTGTCGAGTAAAGGAGTTAGGTTATATAATTGCGCGTCAATGAGGAGAAATCTTTATCGAAAAGCCCCCTCTTTCCTAGGAACACCTGGTTGTCAATATTATAATTCTATAATATTAATTGTGAATAATAATTGATTGTTGATAAATAAGATAAGTAAATATCTGTTCAATTTTGATATAAATGAAGGAAATTTTTAGCATGAACATTTGTTGAAGGTTGACATTTTATCTTCTCCGATAAAATTTTATTCAAATATATTATTATAATATTACATTATAATAGTATAATGTGATATTATAATAGTATAATTTTATAATTTAAATAGTAATATTATTATAATATATGATTTGCACGCATGTGAATTTGTTAAAGGTGAGTGGAGGTGAGAAGGTTGCTTTGCATTCCTTTATTTTCCAAGTTGGCGGATGGAGTATTTCTCCTACAATCCTTTTGTTTTCAAAATAGTGGGGCCACAACCAATTAGAAGGAAGGAGGAAAGATCAGGCAAAGAAAAAAAGAGAGGAAAGTTAGGCAGAATTGCTTAACTCTTCCTCCGTGCTGCACTATAAAAGGAGGGTTACCCTTCATTCAAAAGCCACACCAGAAAATATAAGTTTTTATACTATTATATTGTGAGTATTTTTTTTGAGTATAAGGATACTTTGAGTGTAATTTATAGTGCAAGATTTTCTCAACATTATATCTGATATTTCAGTCAGATCTAGTATTCTACTAAGGTAAGAGATATTATTTTTTGTAAATGATGTTATTTTTTTCAATATCATTTCACCGAAATATTGGTATGAATTTTTTATGAGTTTTTTACCTTTTCATATCGGGGATACTATTCACGTATACGGCACTATTCACGTATACGACACTATTCACAAATACGACACTATTCACGTATATGATACTATTCACAAATATGAATTATTGAAGTTTCAGAATAAATATTTTTTTATTAAAATATATGATGGGCCCCACTTTTGGTTGTTGTAAAATGCTAGAGTTTTGTTCTAGAATGGTGGGCCCCACACATGGGAAAATGCTGAAATTGAAGTTTAAGGAGGTGTGTGAAAGTTTTTTTAAAAATATAATATTTTATTAAATTTTCTACTTTGGCGTTCTAAGCATTTTCCTATAAATAGGGTGCTAAATTAAAATTTAAAAATCACACCAGAATCAGAAGTTTTCTCTCTCTATAATATCGAGCGTATTTTTATGAGTATTTAGATACTTTGAGTGTTGCTATTCAGTGCAAGTTTCCTTCAGTATTATATCCGATATTCCAGCCAGAAGTACTATTTTTTTAGGTAAGGGATGTTATATTTTTCGTAAATGATGTTATTGATTTCAATATCATTTCATTAAAATATTGGTATGAATTTTATTATGAAATTTTTACCTTTTCCGACGGGATTACTATTCACGTATACGGCACTATTCACGTATACAGTACTATTAACGAATGCGGTACTATTTACGAGTACTATTCACGAAGTATGATTTTTCTTATGAAATTTCTACCTTTTTCATCTTGGGGTTACTATTCACGTATACGGCACTATTAACGTATACGACACTATTCACGAATACGGTACTATTCACAGAAAAATTAAATTTTCTTTTCTTTGTCTAAGTTGGCTATTATGGTTCCTATCTTTGATTAGATCCAAGTTTTGATCTTTATTCTTGAATTTTACTCCACAATTGATTATTATGAAGTATTCTTGAACTTGGATAAATTAAATTACGAATCCCTAATTTTTGTCCTTTATCTCATTGGATTCGTTATTTAAAATATTTTTCATCATCTTCAGTCTTAATGGGTGATACAAAAGAATATCTTTGGCCTGTAGTGCAAAGATGGATGATTATTTGATGAATATCTTTGGCCTGTAGTGTAAAGATGAATGATTACCTGATGAATATCTTTGGCCCGTAGTGCAAAGATGGACATGTGTTGTGATGAACATGACCAACTGGTGATACAAATGAATATCTTTGGCCTGTAGTACAAAGATGAATATTTGATTCAAGATATATATTGATTGATGTTACAGGGATAAAATATTAATGATGGACTTTTAAATCATAGAAGCTAGTAGACATCATTTTCTTCTTAACTCTTCTAATGAATTGTTATTTTCACTGGAGTTGTTGATCTAAAACTTGTTGTCCATAATATTTTATCTGACTTGTTGAAGACTAACGATAAATTATTCTCCATTATCTTAGTCATAATATTCATTTACTGGGCTAGTTGAACTCACCCTTTTCTTCTATTGTCCTTTTCAGGAAATGAGAATGTCGCAGGGACTAGTCGGGGGACAGAGTGATGGTCCGAGTTAGAGCAGTAGTAGTCCTCACTATTTTTGTAAAATAGTGTGAAAATAATTGTAATGAGAACTTAGTTTGAGTGTTTATATTTTCTACATGTTTGTATTGACACTGACAGTTGTGTGGTCGTATTTTGCACGACCGTGTAAGACCCCAACTTTTTATGAATAAAATTGAATTTGCTCTATATATTATTTTGAATAGTAAGGGGTTGATTTGATTAATGTGGTAAGTTATGGGTAAAATGCGTAAATATTTTAAAATAAGCAAGTGGTTATAAAATATTCATTGTTGTCGGGGAATATTCGTTTGGTCGTGGAATATTTTTGCTGTAGGAGAATATTAGTACAACGGTGCAGCCATTTGTGGGCGCCATAACGAAAATTGTCAGATGAACTAAATAGCAAGAATGAGTTTTCTAAAAAAAACGGCGTAACGGTTACCGTTAACACTGTTGGAATACCCGGTGGTTAAAATTATGTTATACGCGTTGTTGCACAGTAGCACACGGTATTGCATAGTATTTTTATATTATTGTTAATTCAATAATTGCTACTGCATAGTATTTCCTATTATCAGATCAATAATTCATATTATTTGAATAATATTATTAGATAGCATTATTGGCAATGTCTAAGGAAGTTCTGTCTAGGAGGAGTTATTTAATTGCGCATCAGTAAGGAGAAATTCTTATTGAAAGGCCCCCTCTTTCCTTGGAACAAGCTGGTTGTCAATATTGTAGTTCTATAATATTATTTATGAATAAATAATTATTAATTTATATGATAAAAAATATTTATTTTTGTGGATATAAAAGAAAGAATTAGTGTTGAGGCGTTTTTATCAGTATTTTGGTGTGAAAAATCATCCGTATGTGGATTTCGGTCATTTTCTCTTTGGAATTTGAAAAAATTTCCTTCTACAAAGTTGTAGAGAATTAAATTTTCTATGAAAAAGCCATAGAATTCGTATTTTTCTGATAAAAGGGCTATTTATTATGAATTATTGAAGTTTCAGAATAAATATTTTTTTATTAAAATATATGATGGGCCCCACTTTTGGTTGTTGTAAAATGCTAGAGTTTTGTTCTAGAATGGTGGGCCCCACACATGGGAAAATGCTGAAATTGAAGTTCAAGGAGGTGTGCGAAAGTTTTTTTTAAAATAAATATTTTATTAAATTTTTTGCTTTGGCGTTCTAAGCATTTTCTTATAAATAGGGTGCTGAATTAGAATTTAAAAATCATATCAGAATCAGAAGTTTTCTCTCTCTAAAATATCGAGCGTATTTTTATGAGTATTTAGATACTTTGAGTGTTGCTATTCAGTGCAAGTTTCCTTCAGTATTATATCCGATATTCCAGCCAGAAGTATTATTTTTTTGAGGTAAGGGATGTTATATTTTTCGTAAATGGTGTTATTGCTTTCAATATCATTTCATTAAAATATTGGTATGAATTTTATTATAAAATTTTTACCTTTTCCGACGGAATTACTATTCACGTATACGGCACTATTAACGTATACAGTACTATTAACGAATGCGGTACAATTTACGATTACTATTCACGAAGTATGATTTTTCTTATGAAATTTCTACCTTTTTCATATTGGGGTTACTATTCACATGTACGGCACTATTCACGTATACGACACTATTCACGAATACGGTACTATTCACAGAAAAATTAAATTTTCTTTTCTTTGTCTAAGTTGGCTATTATGGTTCCTATCTTTGATTAGATCCAAATTTTGATCTTTATTCTTGAATTTTACTCCACAATTGATTATTATGGAGTATTCTTGAACTTGGATAAACTAAATTACGAATCACTAATTTTTGTCCTTTATCTCATTGAATTCGTTCTTTAAAATATTTTTCATCATCTTCAGTCTTAAAGGGTGATATAAAAGAATATCTTTGGCCTGTAGTGCAAATATGGATGATTATTTGATGAATATCTTTGGCCTGTAGTGCACAGATGAATGATTACCTGATGAATATCTTTGGCCCGTAGTGCAAAGATGGACATGTGTTGAGATGAACATGACCAACTGGTGATACAAATGAATATCTTTGGTCTGTAATGCAAAGGTGAATATTTAATTCAAGATATATATTAATTGATGTTACAGGGATGAAATATTGATTATGGACTTTCAAATCATAGAAGATAGTAGACATTATTTCCCACTTAACTCTTCTGATGCATTGTTATTTCCGCTGCATTTGTTGATATAAAACTTGTTGTTCATAATATTTTATCTGATTTGTTGAAAACTAACGATAAATTGTTCTTTATTATCTTAGTCATAATATTCTTTAGTGGGCTAGTTGAGCTCACCCTTTTTATCTATTGTCCTCTTCAGGAAATAAGAATGTCGCAAGGACTAGTCGGGGGACAGAATGATGGTCCGAGTTAGAGCAGTAGTAATCGTTACTATTTTTAATAAATAGTGTGATAATAATTGTAATGAAGACTTAGTTTGAATGTTTATATTTTCTACATTCTTGTATTGACACTCATAGTTGTGTGGTTGTATTTTGCACGACCGTGTGATATAAAAGTTGTATTTGAATTCTGTAACATGTATTTGGCGACCCAGAATGGGTTGGTTGGATTGGACCTATTCTGGGGGCGTTACAGTTGGTATCAGAGCTTAGGGATATGATCTCTGACGGAGATCGGAGAATAGAACTAGGAGGGGAGAGACGAGTAAATCCTTCGCTAGTATGTTCTACCTAAGCTTATGTGGTATTTAATTGGTCAGTCGCAGCATAGGATTAACATGTGATATGTTAATTTGTTTAATTAACCCTTGTTTTATGGCAGTATTTGAGAATGATATCGAAATATTTAAGCAATGGAGCATTTGAGACTATTGAGGCGCCGCTACTGTGACATCCCCAAATCCGGGTACTTCGTTTTCACATGATTTGGTGTTCACTTTCTAATATAACATACATCTACCCAATATAACTTCAAAATAAAATACAACCTTTATTCAAAATAATAAAATCTCACTTAAAACAAGGGTTACAACCTTCTTAAAAATCAATCCCAGGGTTACTCTAATCTTGACATAACATTTAATGCGGAAATAAAAACATAACTTAAAATTTCTTATTACAATCATTCAATAATTTAAACAAGTCTTCACTTGTTTAGCTTTCTTTTGCCTTTACACGTTGACGGGGCATCAACACTTTCAATCTTAGCTGCAATAGTTATTTAATGCAAGTGTGAGCAAACAATAGCTCACTGGAATACAACAATATATAAGACATACAAGAATATCTTTGAAAAGGTTTGAATAACTTTTACTTTCACAACGATAAAGAATTGAATAATAATTCTCTATCAACATTAGAAATTCGAATATAAAATTCATCTGAGGGTTGTAAGACCTTGAACTATGTCCTAGGTTATAAACATTTCTATTTAAAACCTTTAACAGTCATTAAGACTATGGACCTTAACTCGTACTTAGGGGGATCAGCCCTTCGTACCTTGTATTGTGCACAAACATCTTAACGCTTCTGCGTAGTAACCTCCCCTAGTAAATAGGGTTGTTCAACTCAGTAATTGAATACAAGTCCGCACCAAAGGAAGTCTGGTTTGGATAAACTAAAAGGGTAATTTAGAATTCAACGTTCATCAACTAAGGAATAGTTGAATCGACTCTCAACAACTTAGAATAATTCATAATAAAAGAATTACGAATTAACATATACTTTAGAATTAAACTTAAAGCATTTAAAAGATAAGTTGAACCTTGCTTGAACAATTAAGTCAAGGTCATATTAATTCAATAATAAAATTTGATAATATTTACTCAATATGAAATTATAAAAAATACAAATAACTTGCATCATTATGATCAATAAAATAGCTCAAGTAAGGTTTGAGTTTACAGAACTTGCCTCAAGCGCAAGCTACTAAAACAATCACGTTCTAACACTTCCTACACAAATATATTTAATCACAATAATCTAAATTAGTTAACACGTAACTAATTTACATAATTAGTTAAACCATCTAGGTTAACTCATTTTTATTTAATTATTAAGTTAATAATTAATATCCACATAATTTAATTACATCACATAGGCATGCTCACATAATTAAATCAAATAATAATTATGTATTTCACATTAATTAAATTATAATTAAATAAATTATAATTTAAATATTTAATCTAATTATAATTACTCAAATTATAATCACATCTTATTTAATTAAATTATAACCAATTATAATTTATAATTAATTAACTACATCATGCATTTACTAAATTATAATTTATAATTAATCACGCAAATATTGAATTATAATACACAAGATTATAATCTATAATTAATCATGCAATTATTTTAATTACATAAATTATAATTTAAAATTATCATTCACTTGATTAAAATTAATCAACTGTAATCATTATAATTTAACAAAATTATAATTTAAATTAAACCTTTACTCTAATTATAATTATTCAAAACTATAATCACAAATTATATTTTATTAATATTTATTTAGCATTTTAATATATGTTTAATCATGCTATAAAAGTTACTACATAAAATTAGCTTTACAAAATACAAAAGAAAATAAATTTCCTTTTTCCCTGCCACCCCCCCTCCCCCTCCGTCGGGGCGGAGGTTTCCTTCTTGATAGGCCCGCCGGGGCGGGCCCCTTCCAGTAAACACAGACAAGTTCGCGTTCTATGCAGAGAAAAAGCTAATTTGGCTTATTTCTCCACACCAAATTCTAATTCCAGTTCATGCAATTCATATCAATTAATAGAAAACACAAACTTAAAGCTTCTAACATGATTCTAATATACATAAACATTATAACACATCATCAAACAAGCAATTTCATGATTTTTTAAAGAAAAATCATTGTTAAGTGTTCTTCATGAAATTGAAGATTGCATTTTTGTTTTTAAATCAATTCACCCAATTTCAAGCATAGTAATTCAATTTCTAAACATGTTATCATCATCTATACTTAATTTAACCCAAGATGAACAATTAAACATGAATTTCATTGATTTAAAGAGAAAACTATATATATATATATATATATATATATATATAATTTTCAAAATACTTTTACTGTAACTCAGTGATGATCATGAACTCCTCATATTCATCACATGTATATGAATTAAACAATTAATTAAGCATAGAATTCATATCTAAGCATGCTATAAACACATATAATTCGTATTTATAATGTTTTCATAAAATTCATATTTACATAGAACTATCACTACGAAGAACATAAACACATAATTTTTTTAAAACTACAAGTTAGGATTATACCTCTTGATTAAAGCTAGGAGAAAAGATGAAGATAATGGTGTAAAGCTTTTCTTTGGATTTCTCAAAGTCCTCTTCTTCTTCTCTCTTCTTCCTTTTCTCTCTATCTTTTCTCTGTTTTGTTCTTTTGACTAACTCTTGTTCTAAAACTAACTAATGTAAAACTATTGATATACATATATTATACATATATCATATATACATATAACTGACAAATAATTAACCTATATAATAAATATTATAATTAATACATGAGTTACACATTTTTGAATTTAAAATGTTTAAGGCTTTGTTTGGCAACCCTTTTAAATAAAACAGATTTTAGTGCTAAGGCATCGTTTGGTAAAAATGGATTTAAAACAAATGCAAGGGCCCTGTTTGGCAAAAATATTTTAAAACAAGAGTAAGGGTCTTGTTTGGTTAAAACTAATTTAAAACCTTTTTTTTAATAAATTATTTTAACACATACTTTAATGTCATACTTTAATTAATTAAATCTCTAGCATTATAATTTAATAAATTAAAATCCAACATCAATTAATCATATAAAAATTACCACATAATTATAATTACTCGCTAATTATAAATCATGTAACACTTAACACATAATTTATATAATTTAATTATCTCAATTAAATTAGAACTATACTAAAAATTAATATACATTAATTAAATTAAATATTAAATATTCATTTAATTAATATATAACACTTAATTAAATCACTCCACAAAATCACATAATTTATTTATTCAACTTAATAAATAAACACACAAAATATTTATTTAACTCAATAAATATTTAAAATTATTATATAAAATCTCAATCGTTACAATCTTCCCTCCTTAAAAGGATTCTGTCCCCAGAATCACACATAAAAAAAAATAAATTCTCGTCTATTACATTCTTCCTGTTGGGTTTGTATGTAACGCAATCATGCAATCAAATCACATAAATAGGGCGGAAGCGTAAAAACTAGGTTTTCAAAATTTATACAAACCCATAACCATGATCATGCTTTGTGCTTGTTATCAATAACAGAAAAGAGAGAACATGGAATTATACCTTTGAAGATCTAAGCTTCCTCAGGTACAAGTTCTACTCCTTTGATTCCTTTGATTCCTCTGATAGTGGCTCCTTCCCTTGAATAATGTCAGCCACCCAAATGTTTGGCCTCTAACGGTGATTCACCAAGGAAGATGAAGAACTCAAGAAGATGGGTTATTGGCTTAACCCTTGTTTCTATCTCTATAGAATATGTGTACTCCCAACTCTTGGAAAATTTCACATCTCTTATTTCTGATATAAGACTCTCTTATATAGATATTAGGTTAATCCTCCTAATCCAATTAGAATAGGGTTTTATTTAATTAATTAATTAATTACTTTTAATTAATTTATATCCTAATCTTTATTAGGATTGAGAGAGAGTACTGATATTATATTAATTCCTAAACTCCTTTAGAATTAAAATAATAATAATAATAATAATAATATTAATAAGACTCCTCTTATTAATTTATATTTAATATTTCTAAAATATTAAATAATAAACATTAAGCTATTTAATTTATTCTATCATCATAGATTAAATTAATTATACTTAATGCATTATTACTATCATGCCATTTTCTTCTTAAATAATTCTTCTTCCTTTTATGGTGTGACCCTTTAGGTTCTCCATATTAAACCGGTTGTGAATAAATCAATTAGAACAATTCTAATCTTATTTAAATAAATAAATTAAACTAATAATCTATTTAAATAAATAACATTTATTCTACAATAGGGATAAGCCTCCCTAGCGATCAACGACTTTCCAGATAATATAGATTTCAACATTAATCATAAAAGAACCTGTGAGTTAATAGTTACCGTACAATTCAATCCTTCTACCATACAATGTCCCAATTAAATATAAGACATGGATTTACTGTCAAGTCTTAATTTATTTAATCATATGTATTTCGATTAGAAAATGCACAACTCCAAATAATGCAAATTAGAAACCTCTTTCTAATTTCATTCTACCTTGGCCAAGGATTCCTGGGTTGTCATTTAACGAATCACATAGGACATATCTCCTCTTTTACTAGAGGTGGTAGATTCTTTATTGATCATTCATTATCTCCATATGTAACTCATTACACCCAAGCATACCCTATATATGCCTTAAAAGGCCTTAAGGAATTAGTCAAAGTATAATTTGTTACATACAAGATACTATGATGATCTCAAGTCCAAGGATCACATGTACTACTATCACATTAGGAATTCCTATTGACAGGCGAGTAAAACTCCATTAGGTATTCCATAGCGAGTCACGTTCAGTGAACTTATTCTCCAATAAGCACCTACATACTTGCTTTAGTGTCTCCACACAAATGACCATAAGATCAGTCATCCTCATCCAATGAGCAAGCAACATATGTACCAATCTATCCGGATTTACTAATCCCCTTTTTAGTAATTCCACGATTGGGAACTATTTTAGTTTTTAAGCTTTCTAAGAATTTAGATCTCATTAGCATGATCAACATCATGATTCTAAAAGTATTGCTTAAAACTATGGGTTATTTACATATTATAAAAACAGCACCATGTAGATAATTAAATGCCTTTAATAAATAAATATTTTATTAATAAATAAATAAGATTATTTACAAAGTATGTGCTTTATCATCATACATGATTGGCTTGTATGCACACTACTATCAATCTCCCACTTGCACTAAAGCCAATCGCCATGGTATCTCATACCCATCTTCTCTAAGTGACGATCAAACTGCTGTTGTGTTAAAGCTTTAGTAAATGGATCTGCAATGTTGTCTTGAGAGTCTACACGCTCCAAGGTGACGTCTCCTCTTTCAATGATCTCCCTGATCAAGTGAAATCGCCGCAACACGTGTTTAGATTTCTGATGAGACCTGGGTTCCTTAGCCTGTGCAACCGCTCCGGTGTTGTCACAGTATACGGGAACTGCTTCTCTAATGCTAGGAACCACACCAAGTTCAGTTATGAACTTCTTCATCCAAACAGCTTCCTTTGCAGCTTCACTTGCAGCTATATTCTCTGCCTCTGTCACTGAATCAGCAACCGTTTGCTGCTTGGAACTCTTCCAACTCACTGCACCTCCGTTCAAGGTAAACACATACCCTGAAATAGATTTACTGTCATCTTGGTCTGTTTGAAAACTTGAGTCCGTGAATCCCTCGAGTTTTAATTCAGACCCACCGTAGACAAGAAAAATATCTTTAGTCCTTCTCAAGTACTTTAGGATATTTTTCACTACCTTCCAGTGCTCTTCTCCTGGATTCGACTGGTATCTGCTTGTTACACTAAGTGCGTGAGCAACATCCGGTCTAGTACATATCATACCGTACATGATAGATCCTATTGCAGAAGCATAAGGGATCTTACTCATACGGTCTCTCTCCTCAAGTGTCTTTGGGGCCTGTTTCTTGGAGAGATGTATTCCATGGCTCATCGGCATGAGACCTCTTTTGGAATCTTCCATGCTAAACCTCTTTAGCATTTTATCAATGTACGTTCCTTGGGATAAGCCGAGCATCCTTTTAGATCTATCTCTATAGATCTTTATCCCCAAAATATAGGATGCTTCACCCAAGTCCTTCATGGAGAAGTTTTTAGATAACCAGATTTTAATGGATTGTAACATAGGAATGTCATTCCCTATCAGTAATATATCATCAACATATAATACAAGGAATGATACTGCGCTCCCACTAACCTTCTTGTATACACATGGTTCATCCTCGTTTTTGATAAAATCAAACTCTTTGATTGTCTCATCAAAACGAATGTTCCATCTACGAGAAGCTTGCTTCAACCCATAAATGGATCGTTGTAGCTTACAGACTTGATTTGTTCCAACTTTTGAAATAAATCCCTCTGGCTGTGTCATATACACATCCTCCTCAAGTTTCCCATTGAGGAAGGCCGTTTTCACGTCCATCTGCCAGATCTCATAGTCGTTGTAAGTTGCAATCGCAAGCAAAATCCGAATGGACTTGAGCATGGCTACTGGTGAGAAGGTTTCATCATAGTCAACTCCTTGTCTTTGTTTGAAACCTTTTGCAACCAGTCGGGCCTTATAGGTCTCTACCTTTCCGTCTGCTCCAGTCTTTTTCTTAAAAACCCATTTACACCCAATAGGTTTAATACCTTCAGGTGGTGAAACCAAAGACCATACTTTGTTTTCATACATGGAGTCCATTTCAGATTTCATGGCTTCAAGCCATTTCCCTGAGTCTTTATTACTCATAGCCTATTCCTAATTTAATGGATCATCATCATTCATGATGTGTACCTCATCGTCATCCTCTATAACGAATCCATACCTCTCAGGTATCTTCGGTACTCTTCCAGATTTACGAACATGGTGTGGTACAGTAGGTTCTTCTACTTGGTTAGGTACCTGACTTTGATCCGTGGTAACTTGTGGTTCTTGAACTTCTTCAAGATATATCTTACTCCCACTGACCCCTTCATGGATAAACTCTTTCTCCAAGAAGGTAGCATGTTTCGCAACAAACACCTTTTGATCAGTTGGATGATAGAAATAATACCCTACGGTTTCTTTAGGGTATCCCACAAATCTACACTTATCAGATTTAGTCTGTAGCTTATCATTTTCAAACTTTTTGACATAAGCTGGACAACCCCAAGTCTTAACATGCTTAAGATTTGGTTTCCTCCCTTTCCACATCTCATATGGAGTCTTTGGGACGGATTTGGTAGGTACCTTGTTAAGTAGGTATGCAGCCGTTTCTAGGGCATATCCCCAGAAGGAAATTGGAAGGTCGGTAAAACTCATCATGGATCGAACCATGTCCAACAGTGTTCGATTTCTCCTTTCAGATACTCCATTTAACTGTGGTGTACCTGGAGGAGTCCATTGTGAGATTATACCATTTTCTCTGAGACAATTGAGAAACTCACTGCTTAAGTATTCTCCACCTCGATCTGATCGAAGTATCTTAATACTTTTGCTCGTTTGTTTCTCTACTTCACTTCTGAACTCTTTGAACTTTTCAAATGATTCTGATTTGTATTTCATTAAATACACATATCCAAATCTTGAGTGATCATCAGTGAAAGTAATAAAATAAGAATACCCACCCCGTGCACTTGTTGTCATAGGTCCACAAACGTCTGTGTGAATCAATGCCAACAACTCTGTAACTCTCTCCCCTTTTCCACTAAAAGGAGATTTAGTCATTTTACCCATGAGACAAGATTCACAAGTTGGATATGATTCATAATCAGATAGCTCGAGGAGCCCATCTTTATGCAACTTGGATAATCTTGTTTCATTGATATGACCGAGTCTACAGTGCCACATATAGGTATAATTAATATCATCTCTTTTCCTTTTCTTAATTTGTTCAATTTGAAATATATTTTCTTGCAAGTCAAGTGTATAAAGTCCATTTCGCAAATTTCCAATACCATATAAAACATCGTCTTTATAAATAGAACAACCATTGTTCTTTATAATAACGTCAAAACCTTCCATATCCAATACAGAAATTAAAATAATGTTTTTAATAATATTCGGAACATAATAACAATTATTAAGATAAATGGATTTGCCCGAAGGCATTGCTAAACAATAAGTTCCTACAGTTAAGGCAGCAACTTTTGCTCCATTTCCCACTCGTAGGATCACCTCATCTTTGTTCAGTTTTCTACTTCTGACCAGTCCCTGCACAGTATTACATATGTGAGAACTACAGCCGGTATCCAATACCCAAGTAGAATTATGACTTTCAGAAAAATTAATTTCAATCATAAACAAACCTTGATTGGAAGTCGAAGTTTCTCCAAGCTTCTTCTCTGCTAGAAACTTCTTGCAGTTCCTCTTCCAATGTCCCGGCTCATTGCAATGAAAGCACATTCCTTTAGCTGGTTCAGGTTTCTTTTGCTCCTTTTCTTTCCCTTTTCCCTTAGCCTTCTTAGATTTCTTCTTTTCAGAAGACACCTTGGGCCTCTTCCTTTTATTGGAAGAATCCACCATCAAGACATGGTTCTTCTTGGATGAGAAGTGACCTTCTGCAGTTTTCAGCATGTTAAGCAGCTCAGGTAAGCTGACATCTAGTTTATTCATGTGAAAATTAACCACAAACTGCGAGAAGGTCTCAGGGAGTGACTGCAAGACCAAGTCTTGACTCAACTCCCCATCCATGACGAACCCAAGCTGTCCAAGGCGTTCAATCAAATTGATTACCTTCAGAACATGAGTCTCGACGGTAGTGCCCTCGGTCATCCGAGATCGGAAGAGCTCCTTAGATATCTCATATCTAGCAGTCCTACTCTGTTCACCATACAACTCCTTGAGGTGAAGCAGCATAGCAGGAGCATCCATTTTTTCGTGCTGACGCTGAGGCTCGTTATTCATGGATGCGAGCATGATGCATTGAGCCACAGATGCATCATCTTGCCACTTATTGAAAGTGGCAATCTCTTCCTCAGAGGCTGTTTCTGAAACAGATTCAGGGATAGTGGAATTTAGGACATAAGAAATCTTTTCAGCAGTGAGAACAATTCTCAGATTTCTTAGCCAGTCCTCATAGTTCGGGCCGGTAAGCTTATTTGCATCAAGTATGCTTCGTAGTGAGATTAGTGATTTTGACATTTTTAAAATTCTGCATGTGAAAAGACAACATTTTAGCAAACATTCATTTTATTAACTTTGCATACCAAAATAAATTTAGGTCTTTATTTTAAATTGGTATCTCCCACTATTTTCATCAAACTATATTACCCTCACTCATATAGTTCGGCAACATCTAATTAAAGATTTGCTAGTGAGATTAAGGATCCCATTTCAAATGTATATAACCTTGTGGATAGCACAACAAGCGATATACAAATAAATAGGTAGACAACTCTTGTCAATTACATCACCATGTAACTCCTTTTATTTTGCCTCTTAAATCATAATGGTCATGTGTGTGCACATCCGAACTAAAATGATTTAAGTTAAGTCCAGCCTAGCACTTCCATAAATTCAAAAAAAGAAAAATTTTCGTCCTTGTGGATAGCACAACAAGACTAGATCGTTCAATTTTCTTGATAAGCATCAAATGTGATTAATTAACATCTTAAATATTCAATACTCGCCTTGTGGATAGCACAACAAACTCATATTAAATATTTAATACTCTATTAACTAATCATGCTAGAAGGCTACGTTCGATATTCCAAATATCATTTGAACGTTTCAGACTTAATATTATTTCTTTGAGGGGTTTGTTATTATTTGTCTCATCTTTTTAAGCGCGCATGCACATATATATATATAAAATACGTGTCATTTTATTAAACATGCGAAGCATGTTTGTATAAAATATAATATATATAATATTTAGCATGCAATATAGAATACTATATTCTACCCGGATTGATTATGGACTTTTATTCTAGTTTGGTTCACTAGAGCCACCAAGTGAACCAAAAGGTCAAACCTAGGAGTGCAAGAATTTAAATTTTAAATGTAACTATTACATTTAAACCCGGGCTCCATACAAACGGGTCTTCACGCGCTCCTCGCTCCTTGGTCTCCAATTTCTTCAAAATAATTCTAACTATCTCTATTACATTAACTATTTAAAATTAAATAGAAACCTTGATCAGCAGTCAAGGGGAAGTACATAGAAAGGAGATAGAATTTACATCGAGAATAAAACTAGAGAAGACGAGGTACGCAGACCCCATTTTATAAAACCCATACATTCAAGCATTCATCCAAAATAAAATCCAATCACATTGGTCATAGTCCATAATCAACCCCATTTATTATCATACACATCAACATATGCATCAATAAATATCCATTCATCTCATGAATAACAATGCTATTCCATATATGGATCGATGTTATTTAATGGACAAAAGTTTTGCTAAATTTTATTTTTGAAACAAAATAAACTCTTTTATTTTAATCAAAAATAAATCCAAATTAAACTCATTTAATTTTAGCATTCTGAAATCATATTTCAGATAAAATAAACTTCTTTATTTTAAAACTTTATCAATTAAATAAACAGTTTATTTAATTAATTAAAATCAATTTTCAGGGTCTGTCCATGTACCGGCGCAGCTGCGCCAGTAATGAACTGGGTAGCTGCGCAGCTGCGCAGGTAGATGGAAGCAGCCGTTTTTGCAGACCGGCGCAGCTGCGCCAGTAATGAACTGGGCAGCTGCGCAGCTGCGCCGTTCGCCGCAGAAACTTGCAGAAAACGATTTTTGTCCAGAAAAACGATCCAATTCTCACATCAATTCATACATGGAATTATAAAATTGATAATTAGCACAAAGTTAGGCTCTGATACCACTGTTGGGTTTGTATGTAACGCAATCATGCAATCAAATCACATAAATAGGGCGGAAGCGTAAAAACTAGGTTTTCAAAATTTATACAAACCCATAACCATGATCATGCTTTGTGCTTGTTATCAATAACAGAAAAGAGAGAACGTGGAATTATACCTTTGAAGATCTAAGCTTCCTCAGGTACAAGTTCTACTCCTTTGATTCCTTTGATTCCTCTGATAGTGGCTCCTTCCCTTGAATAATGTCAGCCACCCAAATGTTTGGCCTCTAACGGTGATCCACCAAGGAAGATGAAGAACTCAAGAAGATGGGTTATTGGCTTAACCCTTGTTTCTATCTCTATAGAATATGTGTACTCCCAACTCTTGGAAAATTTCACATCTCTTATTTCTGATATAAGACTCTCTTATATAGATATTAGGTTAACCCTCCTAATCCAATTAGAATAGGGTTTTATTTAATTAATTAATTAAATACTTTTAATTAATTTATATCCTAATCTTTATTAGGATTGAGAGAGAGTACTGATATTATATTAATTCCTAAACTCCTTTAGAATAATAATAATAATAATAATAATATTAATAAGACTCCTCTTATTAATTTATATTTAATATTTCTAAAATATTAAATAATAAACATTAAGCTATTTAATTTATTCTATCATCATAGATTAAATTAATTATACTTAATGCATTATTACTATCATGCCATTTTCTTCTTAAATAATTCTTCTTCCTTTTATGGTGTGACCCTCTAGGTTCTCCATATTAGACCGGTTGTGAATAAATCAATTAGAACAATTCTAATCTTATTTAAATAAACAAATTAAACTAATAATCTATTTAAATAAATAACATTTATTCTACAATAGGGATAAGCCTCCCTAGCGATCAACGACTTTCCAGATAATATAGATTTCAACATTAATCATAAAAGAACCTGTGAGTTAATAGTTACCGTACAATTCAATCCTTCCACCATACAATGTCCCAATTAAATATAAGACATGGATTTACTGTCAAGTCTTAATTTATTTAATCATATGTATTTCGATTAGAAAATGCACAACTCCAAATAATGCAAATTAGAAACCTCTTTCTAATTTCATTCTACCTTGGCCAAGGATTCCTGGGTTGTCATTTAACGAATCACATAGGACATATCTCCTCTTTTACTAGAGGTGGTAGATTCTTTATTGATCATTCATTATCTCCATATGTAACTCATTACACCCAAGCATACCCTATATATGCCTTAAAAGGCCTTAAGGAATTAGTCAAAGTATAATTTGTTACATACAAGATACTATGATGATCTCAAGTCCAAGGATCACATGTACTACTATCACATTAGGAATTCCTATTGACAGGCGAGTAAAACTCCATTAGGTATTCCATAGCGAGTCACGTTCAGTGAACTTATTCTCCAATAAGCACCTACATACTTGCTTTAGTGTCTCCACACAAATGACCATGAGATCAGTCATCCTCATCCAATGAGCAAGCAACATATGTACCAATCTATCCGGATTTACTAATCCCCTTTTTAGTAATCCCACGATTGGGAACTATTTTAGTTTTAAAGCTTTCTAAGAATTTAGATCTCATTAGAATGATCAACATCATGATTCTAAAAGTATTGCTTAAAACTATGGGTTATTTACATATTATAAAAACAGCACCATGTAGATAATTAAATGCCTTTAATAAATAAATATTTTATTAATAAATAAATAAGATTGTTTACAAAGTATGTGCTTTATCATCATACATGATTGGCTTGTATGCACACTACTATCAGATGATATGCTGCACTCATTCGCAATTGCGTTCCCAGACACTCTTGCAAACGCCTCCAGAAATTTGACGTAAAATATGGATCTCTGTCAGACACAATCGACACTGGAACACCGTGTCGAGAAACAATCTCCTTAAAGTACAATTTAGCCAATTGTTCCAAGTTGTACTTAATCCTGATTAGTAGAAAGTGGGCTAACTTCATCAGTAGATCCACAATCACCCAAATTGCGTTAAATCCCTTCTGAGTCGCTGAAAGACCAAAAACAAACTCCATCGTGATATGCTCCCACTTCCATTCTGGAATTTCTAACGGTTGTAGCAATCCGCTAGGTCTCTGGTGCTCTGCCTTGACTTTCTGATAAGTTAGACACTTCACAACGCATTCAGCAACATCCCTCTTCATATTCGGCCACCAGAAATGATGTCTAAGATCCTGGTACATCTTCGTACTCCCAGGGTGAATTGAATACCTTGAACTGTGAGCTTCACTCAAGATCTCCTCCTTAACTTCTGGTACTGGCGGTACCCAGATTCTACCTTCAAATCGTAGCAGTCCCTCACTATCTATTCTGAATTTAAACTCCTCGCCATCGGCTATTCTCTTCCGAATCTTCTCGCATTCTTCATCGTGAAGTTGTGCTTCTTTCACTTTGTCTACCAGAGTAGAACCAGTAGTTACTTGAAATAACTTCTCAACTGATTCCTTCGAAAACTTCACTTCCAGCTCTAATCTAGCCATCTGTTCTATCAACCGATCCTGATCAGTTAACATATTCAGCTTCTCCCGACCTTTTCTGCTCAAAGCGTTGGCGACAACGTTAGCTTTACCCGGATGGTAAAGTATTTCGCAGTCGTAGTCTTTGATCAGTTCCAACCATCTTCTTTGGCGTAAGTTCAAATCCTTCTGAGTAAAGATATACTTCAGACTCTTGTGATCTGTGTATATTTCACACTTCTCTCCATATAAGTAGTGTCTCCAAATCTTTAGAGCAAACACTACTACCTCCAATTCCAAATCATGGGTCGGATACCCCATCTCGTAATCCTTCAGCTGACGTGATGCATAAGCAATGACCTTGCCGCTCTGCATCAACACACAACCTAAACCTTTATGTGAGGCATCACTATATACCATGAAATTTCCCGTACTATCCGGTAAAGACAACACAGGCACAGTACTCAACCTCTTCTTCAATTCCTGAAAACTTTCTTCACACTTCTCCTTGTTGATCACGTGGCCAAGAAATTACACACGTTCCAACCAGAATTCGCACTTCGAGAACTTTGCATAAAGCTTCTCTCGTCTCAGCGATTCTAAGGTTAGCCTTAAATGTTCAGCGTGTTCCTCCTCGGTCATAGAATAAACCAGGATGTCACCTATGAACACTACTACAAACTTATCTAGGAATGGCTTAAACACCCTATTCATTAGGTCCATAAATGCAGGTGGGGTATTTGTGAGACCAAATGACATCACGAAGAACTCGTAATGACCATACCGAGTCCTAAAAGCCATTATCGGTATATCTTCCTTTCTCACTTTCAATTGATGATACCCGCTTCTCAAATCAATTTTGGAGAAGTATTTAGCACCCTTCAATTGATCAAACAAGTCATCGATCCTAGGTAAGGAATACCTATTCTTGATCGTAACATTGTTCAACTCCCTATAATCAATGCAAAGGCGCATTGTTCCATCCTTCTTCTTCACGAATAACACTGGCGCTCCCCAGGGTAAAACGCTCAGTTGAATGTACTTCTTGTCTAGCAATTCTTGAAGTTGAACCATCAGTTCCTTCATCTCAACTGGAGCCATTCGGTACGGAGCCTTCAAAATTAGAGCAGTTCCCAGCGCTAAGTAGATCACGAACTCTATCTCCCTATCCGGCGGAAGTCCTGGCAAGTCGCTCGAAAAACACGTCCACAAACTCCTTAACCACCGATAACTCTTCTACCTTCGGGCTCTCCTTACGCGTATCTACTATGTAGGCTAGATATCCTACACAGCCTTGCGTCAAAAGTTTCTTGGCTTGCATCACTGTCAGACAACTCGCTTGTCTAGGCGATTTACTACCATAGAACACTACTTTCGACGGAGTCGTAAGGTTTATCGACTTCTTCTGACAGTCGATTATCGCCCCATGGTTGAACAACCAGTCCATCCCCAATATGACATCGAATTCCCCAAGTTTAATCGGAATCAAATCTACCCTCAGCTCTTGACCCTTAATGTCCATTCTACAGTTCTTGTATACTAACCTAACAGGAATGACTTCCCTATTTGCAATTTCTATGTTCAAGGGGTAAACTAACTTCTCTATAGGTAAGTCTAGGGTTTTAGCAAAATCATCAGATATGAATGAACAAGTAGCACCCGAATCAAATAATACATATGTATTTATACTATTGATCGGAATAATACCTGCCACCACATCCTTTGATTGCACGGCGTCCTACACCGTTATGTTGAATGTACGGGCAGTGGGTCGAACGGCTTGCAATGGCGACGGTTCAGGCAATAGTCAGAGTGCTGCCGCTGCCATTTCCTCCATTCCCTGTTGACCTGTCGTTGGCTTCTTAGGGCAATTACGAGCCATGTGATCCTTGGATCCACATGTATAGCAAGCTCCCTTCTTCGGGTTTGGGCAGTTCGGCGCGATGTGGCCTTCCTGACCACAATTGTAGCACACACGTTTTCCTTTCATGCACACTCCAGTGTGAGTCTTCCCGCATGTAGCACATGCTTCGAGCTTCCTTTTTTGTTGTCCTCCCTGCTGACTCCCAGTAGAGGTGTTGTCATTCCACTTCCTTTTCTGATGGATAGCCCCGCTACCACCAGCCTTATTTTCCGTCTCAATCTTTTTTTTCTTATCTTGGTTGAATTTAGTCACGGCTTCGCTCCCTCCTTCAGCTAGAATGGCCTTTTCCAGCACAGTTGCAAACGTGTTCAGCTGGAACATAGAGACCTTGCTGTAGAGCCAGGGTTTCAGTCCCTGCTCAAACCTCCTCGCCTTCCTAGCGTCCGTGCTGACCTGGTAAGTAGCTAACCTGGCCAACTCGTTGAACTTGCGGCGTATTCCGACACTGTCATCCCTCCTTGCTTCAGCTCTAAGAATTTGACCTCCATCTGGTCCTACGAACTCACTGGGAAGTACATTTTGTAGAACATTTCCTTGAAACGTTCCCACGTTATGACTCCTTCTCCCTCTCGGGTCTTATTCGCCTGCCACCAGAAGCTAGCATCTGACTTCAACATGAAAGTCGCAAATGGTATTTTCTGATCTTCACCGACCTTAGCCACGTCAAAGACCTTCTCCATTTCCATAACCCACGTCTGAGCATCTATAGGGTTTGTTGATCCCTTAAACTCTAGCGGTCCTACTGCCTTAAACTCTTTGAACGTCGTGGACCTGCACTTGCTGCTGATTCGCCATCGCTCCTGTCAGTAGGTTCACTAACTGCTGAATCGAGTTAGGGTTTGTTCCATCATTATTGTTGTTATTATTCGTCGAACCCTCGGGGTTTTGACGCATAGGTCTTCTTCTAGGAGGCATTTTCTGTTAAGAAACTATTATTATTAGATCCTTTATTCGATTCTTAAGTATTCAAGTTCAACTTTAAACATTTAAATAACTCAGTTCATATATAAACACATAGCACATCAATAAACTTCTTTTATTCATTACTCGTAGTTTTAAAAATATAGGATAGATAGCATTCCTGCTATTTACATCATCTTTCCTGAACTGGAACAAGTTACAGGACTACATCATCACTTTATCCCATCATTATCTCAAATTATGGGATTTACATTTATTTATTACAAAAAGAAACACATAATTTAAAAGCTCTAATGTCTAGGCATATTAAGACGTCGCACAGCCTCTCTACGTTCTTCCTCCATCACCCGAAATGCTGTCCTTCGATCCACCACATACCATAGTAACCCTTGGAACTGAGCTGGGTAATAGAAGATACAGTCCTGGGCCCTATCTATGGCCATATGGAAAGCGTATTCTGTTTCCCTCAACTTGGCTCTCTTGGTTTCCGCCTCGTACTCAGCTCGATTGGCTCGTTGAGTAGCCCTCAAGCTTGTTTCCTCAGCTCTGGCATGCTTTGTCGACTCTTCTTGGATGTCTTGCTTCAGCTTTGCTATCTCTCTCGAGCCTCATCTCGATCATTCTTTGCGTGAATTAGCTTCCACTGCACTTCTCCTAGGTCACTAGCCATATCCTCAATAGTCTCGTCTTGCTGCTGGATGGTTTCCTCGAGCTCTCCGACTCGACCATGAAGCTCCACGTTACTATCGTAAACTGCCTCGTACATCTCAGCACTAATAGAGTGAGGTGGGAATTCCTCTTCAGGATCCTCTTCCTCCTCTTCCTCCTCTTCAGACTCGTCCTCGTCCTGTGGAATAGGTGTCAGCACACGCTCCCAACCAGCTACGGTGATCATTGGAGATGGCTCTCTCCTAACCAGCTACTCCTAGACAACATAGATGTCTCGGGGCTCTTCCTCTCTAGGAACCTGAGGTATATCCTCTCTAGCCTGACTGGATTCTCCAATGTTTATCATCCTGACAAAAGAGTTTTAAAGTTTATTATTACGTGATATCGAATCGTCACTCTTCGAATACCTGAACGTAAACACATAGCACATAAGGTAGTTTATTATCTTTACCTATCACCACTATCTTTTCTATCTTCCTATAAGGCTACTACCTAAGGTTTTTCCCCCCACCTAAGGTTCATAACCTATAGCTTTGATACCAACCTGTGACACCCCCAAATCCGGGTACTTCGTTTCCACATGATTTGGTTTTCACTTTCTAATTAAACATACATCTACCCAAATATAAAGACTTGCAAAGTAAATTACAACCTTCATAGAACCTTAATAAAAATCTTCCTTGATAAAGGATTACAACTTGTCCAAATAAAATCCCAGGGTTAACTAAGCCTTAACATCAAACCAAAATAAATGTGAAAAATAAAACATTATCAACTAAGTCTTATTACAATAGAACTTCGAAACACAAGCCTTCACTTGTTCAACTTTCCTTTTCCCTTACTTGTTGACGGTACGTCAATATTCTTGGTCTCAACTGCAAGGGGTGGTAAATATGCAAGAGTGAGCAAACAAAGGCTCACTTGAAATACAACAGTGATATGATATAATTGAATAGTTTTAAAAGAGTTTGAACAACTTTATTTTCATCAAAATAAAGAATTGAATTATAATTCTTTCATCAATACGTAAAATTCGAATATAGAATCATCTGAGGGTCATAAGACCTTGAACTATATCCTAGGTTATAAATATTTCTATTTAAACCTTTAACAGTCAACATGACTATGGACCTGTAACTCGTACTCAGAGGAATTAACCCTTTGTACCATAAATTGTGCACAACCATCTTAACGCTTTCGCATAAATATCCCCTAATAACTAGGGTTGTTCATTCTCAGTATTTGAATACAAGTCCGCACCAAAGAAAGTTTGGTTTGGATAGATAAGGAACTTTAGAGTTTCAATTATCATCAACTAGGAGTAGTTGAATCGACTTATAGTACTTTAACAGTTCGATAATATAAGAATCATAAACCAATTGCAAGATATAGAACAAATCTACATAATAGATAGGCATGCTTTAGAAGTAACTCAAAGCAACTAAATGAATAATTAGTTCTTGCTTGAACAACTAAGTCAAGATCATAATACCTCCATAATACTTCAATATTTGAGCATTAGGAATAATAGAATACAACAAAGCTTAGGACAAAGTAAACAACAAGTTCGAAATGGAAACTTGCTTAACTAGAAGACTTGCACAATTTAAATAATAAGTTTAAAGTTAGAAAACTTGCTTAACATAATAAAATAAGGATAAGAGAACTTGAACAATAATAAGTTTAGAGATAGGAAACTTGCCTCAAGCGCAAGCTAAACTTTGACAACTATAACCACTTCATAGTTACCCTACACATTCATATTATTTTTAAAACATCTATTAGTATCCAACTACAACGTTCAAACCGATGAACTTCATATCCAAGTCCAACTCACAATGTAATTTACCACATTGATTGCTAACTAGTCAAGTACGTGAGTATAAACTCACGGCATATATTCATAAGCTTATAACGCTTTAAATCGTGTTGTGAACCTTATGAAAGTAACACACCCACACACATGTAACACATTCATATACAACTTCAATCCATCTTAAACACATCCAAAACATGTTATCTTATTACCTATTTCACTTATCAAGTCATAGAAATAAGTTAGCTAAACAAACGGGGCATGAAAACTAAAAAATCAAAAACCAACTTTTCTGAACAGCAACCTAACCCGCTGGGGCGGGTCCCCCAAGGGCAAAATCCCCGCTGGGGCGGGTCCTCCCTCTGGCACAGGGGCTGGTTCGCGAACTGGTGGAGAAATAAGCTAATTTGGCTTATTCCTTCACACTAAATTTAATTTTTCCCAACATGATAAACATGAAACTTGATAAAAATAATATTTTAAACTCTTTAACATGATCATAACATATAAAATTCATACATCACATAATCAAAACCAAGATTTCATAATTTTTGAAGAAAAACACAATATTAAGCGTTCTTGACGGAAATTGCTATTACGAATTTGTTTTTCAATCAATTTAAGTAATTCCAATTGTAGGAACTTCTATTCTTAACATAATAACATAATACATGATCAATTTTAACAATAACTCAAAATTAAACATCAATTTGATAGTTTCAAAAGCCATTTTTTAGAAATTAATTCACAAAAAATCACTATAAACACCATTCTTCTTGTTTATCAAAATTTCATGAATTGAATTGTTAAAACAACCATATAACTCATATATAATCATGCTATATTACACATAACTTCATGCTTTCATCAATTTCTTTGACAATTTAAGAATTATTTTCAAATTAACTTCATAATAAAACACTATGAACATGATTTCTTCATGTTCCTCATATCTTTGTGAATTGAAACACTTAAACAACTATAAAAATCATATGTAAACATATATATATATATATATATATATATATATACATATATATGTACACATCCCATACACATATCAAAATCAAGGATTTTTACAAAGATTTTTACAGAGAATTCTAAAACTATGAAAATAGAAGAACATAACTAAAAACTTGTTTTTAAGACAATTGAATTCTGAAAATTCTTTCATGGCATACAATTATATATGAAGAACATATGAATACCATATATATATATATATATATATATATATATAAATTCATGATTATGAAAACCTAATTTGACAAAGAGAAAATACAATAAGCATTCAAATTGATTTTACAATTGTAAGGGTTAAGATTATAACCTTACTAGTTTGAAGTAAGAGAGAGATGAAGATGATGATATAGAGCTCTCCTCTTGTTTCTTCAAAGTCTCTCTTCTTCTTCTTCTTCCTCTTCTTCTTCTCTGATAACTCTCTCTAACCCTTCTCTTGTTTTCTTTCTTTGTTTTGTAAAACTAACGTATCTTTTAACTTGTAGACTAACGTATATTATAATATACATATAGATATATAATATATATGTAACTTATAATATTAATATAGCTAATAAGTAATATACTAATTGCTATACTAACTACCACTTATTACATAGGTTACAAAATTTGAAAAGCCCAAGGCCATGTTTGGCAAACCCTTTATCTTTAAAAACAACTTATTAGCTAAGGCCTTGTTTGGAAAAATAAGATTAAACAAGTACAAGGGCCATGTTTGGTAAAATCACTTAAAACCCTTTTCCATTCTTTTAATAAATCTTTACTTCATAGATTAAATACTACACTTATTTAATTAAATTACAACATTCTAATTTAATTAAATATAAACTAACATTCATTAATTAATAAAAACAGACAATACCAAATTGTTACACAATTGTAATTCTTTTATTAAACATAATTCATGTAACAAATTATTATCAACCCTTAGCACATAACATTAAATCTAATTGAATTATTCTCAACTAAATTAGAATTATGCTACAACATATTAATTTAATTAAATATTACTCTTAATTAAAATCAATCCACACAATCACATAATTCATTTATTTAACTCAATAAATAAATCACATATAATATTTATTCACTCAATAAATATTAAAATTTACTATATAAAATCTCAATCGTTACAACTGCTAGTAGCTCCTTCTTTGTAGTAGTGTAATTCAGTTGGGCATCCGTCAGGGTCTTACTGGCATAGTTGATGATGTGAAAAATCTTGTCCTTGCGTTGCCCCAAAACAACTCCCACAGCAAAATCACTCGCATCACACATCAGTTCAAACGGTAAAGACCAGTCGGGAGCTGTGATAATGGGTGTCGTAGTCAATCTCTTCTTTAAGTGCTCAAAAGCTGCTAAACATTCCTCGTCGAACTTAAATGGGACGTCCTTCTCAAGCAAACTGCATAATGGCTTTGTGATCTTTGAGAAGTCCTTTATGAATCGACGATAGAACCCCGCGTGCCCAAGGAAACTACGGACCCCTTTCACTAAAGTTGGTGGCGGTAAGCTCTCAATAGTCTCCAACTTTACTTTGTCCACCTCTAATCCTTTCCCTGAAACCTTGTGCCCGAGGATAATTCCTTCCTGTACCATGAAATGGCACTTTTCCCAATTCAGCACTAAATTGGTCTCAACACACCTCTTCAATACCATAACCAGATTCTCCAAGCATATGTCAAATGAGTCCCCAAAGACTGAAAAGTCGTCCATGAAGACTTCCACATTCTACTCAACCATGTTGGAGAATATCGCCATCATACATCTCTGAAATGTGGCCGGAGTGTTGCATAAACTGAAAGACATCCTCCTGAATGAAAAAGTACCATAGGGGCACATGAAGGCAATCTTTTCCTAATCTTCTGGGGCTATAACTATCTGGTTATACCCCGAATAACCATCTAAGAGGCAATAGTAGTCGTGTCCCACCAACCTATCCAACATCTGGTCAATGAACGGGAGAGGGAAATGGTCCTTTCTAGTCGCCTTGTTCAATTTACGATAATCCATACAGACCCTCCACCCTGTGACTTTCTGGTAGGTATTAATTCATTATTTTCATTGGACACTACAGTCATGCCTCCCTTCTTTGGAACGCATTGCACCGGACTCACCCATGAGCTGTCTGATATTGGGTATATGATTTCGGCATCCAACCACTTCAGGATTTCTTTCTTGACGACCTCTTTCATTATGGGATTTAATCTCCTCTGTTGCTCAACTGTCGGCTTAATGTCATCCTCAAGAAGTATCTTATGCATGCAGAATGAGGGGTTGATCCCCTTGATATCCGCTATGGTCCACCCAATAGCTTATTTGAATTACCGTAACACTCGCAGTAGCTTACTTTCCTGACAAGATGTTAGTGCAGGCGCAATTATAACAAGCAACTTTGATGATTCACCCAAAAATGCCTACCTTAGATGATTCGAAAGAGGTTTAAGGTCATGAGTGGGAGGCATCTCAAGAGAAGGTTTGAGACGCTCCGATGTCTCCCCTGTATGCCCTAGTGGCTCAATCGAAATCTTAAATTTTCTCATTTGTGGCACTGTGTTCAGAATTTGTATGTATTCCACAACATCTGTATCCTCCATGTTAGAATCCCCTAGCAATGCACTCTCTAAAGGATCCATGCTCATCACTTGCTCAGCCTCTTCATTCAGTGCCTTGTTGAAAACATCAACCCTGAAACACTCTTCTTTATCAGTGGAAAATTTCATATCTTTGAATACATTGAATGTAACCTCTTGGTCCTGAACTCTCATTGTAAGTTCTCTCTTCTGTACGTCGATGAGAGTTCGCCCAGTAGCTAGAAAAGGTCTCCCAATAATGATTGGTATGTCCTTGTCCTCTTCGTAGTCCAGAATAATGAAATCTGCAGGGAAGATAAACTTGTCGACTTTCACCAGGACATCTTCTACAATACCCCTCGGATATGTGATGGAACTATTAGCAAGCTGTAATGATATGTTTGTCAGCTTAGGAGCCGGCAATCCCAACTGTGTAAACACCGATAGAGGCATCAGATTGATGCTCACCCCCAAATTATATAAGCATTTATTGAACGACAATCTTCCGATGGAGCAAGGTATTGGGAAACTGCCTGGATCTTTGAGTTTCGGAGGTAGTTTCCGTTGCAACACTGCACTGCATTCTTCCGTTAAGGCAACTGTTTCATAGTCTTTCAGTTTCTTCTTTCTCGATAGAATGCCTTTCATAAACTTTGCATAGCTTGGCATTTGTTCCAAAGCTTCTGTGAAAGGTATGTTAATCTGCAGCTTCTTAAAAACCTCCATGAACTTAGCAAACTGTTTATCTAATTTTTGTTTCTGAAGTCTCTGAGTGTATGGTACAGGAGGGTACACAACTGGTGGTGTAGCATATGGTTTTTCAGCATTTTCTTGCTTTTCTGCATCTCTTGCATGCTTCCCATCATTTTCCTCATTTAAAACAACCTTAGAATTTTCTGTAAATTGGCGCGGGCGCGCCGTGTTCCCATCTTCTTGGGGCACGGACGCGCCAGGCCTAATTTCTGCAGTTTGCTTTCCAGATCTCAGAGTGATAGCCTGACACTGTTCCTTTCCGTCCCTTCTTCCTGGATTTGCCTCTGTATTACTTGGTAAAGCCCCTTGCGGTCTGTTAGTCAACATATTGGCCATCTGGTCCATTTGATTCTCCAATGTTTTGATAGCCACCGCTTGGCTCTTTAACATCAACATAAGCTCTTCCATTTCAGATTTCTTCTCTTGTTGTGGAGCAGAAGCTGGATGTTGTTGATGTTGTTGTTGCTGAAATCAGGGAGGGTAAGACGGTCTAGGTGCATACTGTTGTTGTGGGTGTTGTGGTTGTTGTTGAGATTGGTGTTGTTGTTGAGCACCTTGATTGTTACTCCAGCTAAAGTTAGGATGATTTCTGTTGTTTGGATGGTGTGAGTTCTGACATTAATTTTGTGGCCTTTGATAGTTGATTACGAATTGAACCAACTCTGCAGTGATAGCACATTGTTCCGTCGGGTGTGATCCCGCACACAACTCACAGACGAAGGCAACTTCTTGTACTTTGTTTTCAGCCATAGAATTAATTTTCTTCTACATCGCCGCCATTTGAGCTGATAATGCCATGATGGCATCCACTTCCAATACCCCGGCAACTTTTGGTTGAGGCATTCTAGATGTCAGATTCTGGAAGTCATTTTCCGCCATGGTCTCAATCAAATCATAAGCTTCCTCATAGCTCTTTGCCCATAAAGCGCCTCATGCGGCGGCATCAATACACGGCCTCGATTGTCATCCCAAACCATTCTAGAACGTATTGATCACCATCCAATCTGGCATCCCCTGGTGAGGACACTTCCTTAGCATCTCCTTATATCTTTCCCAAGCCTCATACAACGATTCTCCTTGTTGTTGCTCAAACTGAGAAAGAGCACTCCTCATCTTCGCTGTTTTAGCCATAGGAAAGAACTTTGCTAGAAACTTCTGTGCTAAGTCCTCCCAAGTAGTAACTGATCCTGATGGTAGTGAGTGAAGCCAACTCCTCGCTTTGTCCCTCAATGTGAATGGAAAGAGTCGAAACTTCACCGCATCATCTGACACATTCTTATACTTGAACGTGTCGCAAGTTTCAATAAATCTTAGAAGATGTTCGTTCGGGTCATCATTAGCCGAACCCCCAAACTGGTCTGTGTTATGTACCATCTGAATTGTCCCTGGTTTGATTTCAAAGGTGTTCACAGCTATCGCTGGTCTGACAATACTCAACTGTAGCTCATTGATTTTTGGAATATAATAGTCTCTCAATGCTCTATGTTCATCAGCCGCCATTTGTACAGGTATTTTAGTTTCCTTTGGTGTATTAGTTTTATGTGTTTTCGATCTCCAAGCTTTCCCGTTGATGTTATCTTGTCTAGGCTCCAAATCAAAATTTATAGATCGAGTGTGCATATATTAACCAAGAGTACCTGAAATAAAATAAAAATAAAACAGAAATGAAATAAGATGTGAATTGTTTAAGTCAGACAAATTTAACTTAAATTGATGTTGAAAGTAATAAAAATAAAAAATATTCCCCGTCAACGGCGCCAAAAACTTGTTGGCTTGTTTCGGTGTTAACAAAACAGACACACACACGCAAGTGCACATGATCCACAAGTAATACATGATAAGTAAAGTATCACTCTCACAGATGTTGGGTAAAATCTAGTTACGCACAACACGCAAGTATACGTGGTCAACAAGTAATAAAGTGAAAGTAAAGTATCATTCCCACGAGAAATTATTTAATAAGAATCACCAAGTACTAACCCGTAACCAACTCAATCTTATTCAAACGAATGAATTATCAATATATATAATTAAACTACTATTATTCACCATTCGTTAAATTAAGATTACGGAGATTTAAGATCAAAACTTCACTTATCGCTTCATCTAAGTTAACATACTTCTCATCAATTATATTCACTATCCGAATTGTTAATCAAGAACACGAAAGCAAATATAACCACCTCACGATGCATCATACCATACTTACTCAAATCCACAGATGATAGAATTAAGCAAGACACCCTAAGTAACTAATCCACTATATCGCTATGTGAATTACAATTAAAGAGGATTTAATCACAAGTTCTCTATAAGATTACATATGGCGTAAAGGCATATCTCTATCCTAAACACGAATCATGATTTTCATCTATGCAGAAATCACAAACACATGCTATCATGATCAAATCTAAATCTATACTCCTCAATCGATTTCATATAGATTACCACATTAATTGATGGCCAATCAATTAAACAATTATTCCAAATCATAATAGACAATTCATAATAATATATCACAATAATTGATAGAGAAGCATATTAAAATAAATTACACAATAAGATCCATTGTAATCTCAAACGAAGAATTAGTTCATTGAATTAAAACTAAGAATCTACAATTGAATAATCATTAAAAGATAAGAATAAGATTAAGGAAAAGAATGGAATCTGTTGCTGACAAATTCGTCCTCCTTCTTGCTCTTGATCTGGATCTCCAATGGCTTTCAGTTGTTTCAATCTCCCAATCCCCTTTCAACTAGGATTTATTATTTATTTGAAAACTAAAATAAAAACTAATACTAATAATAATAATAAAACTAAAAAAAAACTCCTCCTGCTAATATATATTATGTCTATATATATAAGATAATATAACATATACTAAGCTACTCCTTCTTGCTCTCCTTTTTCGTTCCAGGTTAAGTCTTATTACTCTCCAATCCTTCTCATACTTGAAGTCTATTCCATATATATATATATATATATATATATATATATCATGTATGCGTAACCTAATAGGAAATGGCTCCAGCTGCTTGCTTCTTTTAAATATATTATGCAATACTTGTGGCCCCCACATCTCCAATTGCTAGCCCATCCGTGTAGAACAAGGAGATTAGCAGCTGCTCCATCTCTTTTTTTATATAAATTCCTCTTGTATCACCTATGTCCTAGTTGAAATAGGAAAAAGAGATAAGCAACTGGCATGCCTTTCCTTTATCCAATACTTGTGGCCCACTTTTGCTGTTGTCTCTTCTATTAAGTTCCATGTCAACGCAGCCTTCAATTTGAGTAATGGTCCACGTGCTCTTATTATCTTATATACTAGCAGCAGCCTTCCTTGATTCTTGTTGCATTAATCCGTCTCGAAGTAGAAAAAGAGTCAGAGGACTGCCGCCTCAGCGGGGGTTCCTTTGCACATAACCCCGCCCCAGCGGGTATATACACTGTCCAGCCGAAATTCTTTGCTTGCTCTCTCCTTAACTTAGCGGCTCCTTTTAGCAAATTAGGAATGCATGACACTTTTTGCATGGACTCTTTGTTGCTAATTTTTTTTGTCTAATAAATGCTCAATTTGTCCTTTAAAGCTCATTTCGCCTCCATTTCATTACCTGCACATAAACGTATAAACCCAATAGAAATGATAGGCAAATTACTCGAAAACCTTAAGACTCAAGCTAATAAGAGTACTGATTAGTGGGTATTAAACCCACTCATCAAATACCCCCAAACTTAAGACTTTGCTTGTTCTCAAGCAAATACACACATTAGACAGATTCATTCTCTAGCAATGATCCACTCAGGCAATGAATTAATATGAATTTGAATACTGACCTCAAAGGTTACAACAAACGATAACCTAAAGAAAATTTCAAAACAATGTTATGTCTAAAATTTTAACACTTTCATCAGTTCCACATCTACTCGTGATCCTTTAAGTGCTTCTGTGCATCCAACTGTTCAACTAGTCATGCTTTAGATAAGATCAACCAACACTCATAAAAGATTTTCAAAAGCAGCTCTCAAAATTTCTTATTACATCAATCTCCGCTAATAAAGACAAAGTACAAATTTTTCTTGAGGATCAACCGGATATTTAAACATTTAAGCACATATGAACCCTTCCCAAGAACTTCAAAGCTACTCTTTTTCTTTTCTTTTTTTAATTTTAGTGAGTGCGTTTTATGCTCCATCTCACTTTCCATTTTCATTGAACGAGTGCGTTTTACGCTCCATCTCGTTCCTGTGTTTTATGGGGAGTGCGTTTTACGCTCCATCACAACCCACCACATGATTCAATTATTTAACTCGGGAAGGTTCCAAATTTTTTCAAAAATACTCCTTGATTCCCCTAAACTTATGTGAGTGCCTAATTTCACTTTGAATGATGCTCAAATAAAATTTCTCAAGTTGTAATGATATCTTTCATAAGCATTTAGTCAAAAAATTTCAATCCCAACCGGCTAAACAAATGGATATGTGTAATATTTTCAAAAATTTCACAAGTAGTGTGAGAACCAACTAATGAGTTGAAATATAGACTAAACATGCTCATTAATTCTCCAAGAGTTAAAAAAATATTAACTACCCACTTATCATTGGCCAAGATCAAATTCCATCAAAACATTGCCCATGTGAATACTAAACATGATAAATACCCCCAAACTTAAAACAGACATTGTCCTCAATGGCTAAGATAGGAAAAATTAAAGAGAGGACTTCCCTGACAATATCGCACTTTCCCTCCTTGTCTGCTAAGTTTGAAGAATAGGCTAGGCACATTGGATTGAATTGGGCACTTGAATTGGACTTGACAAACCTGTGAACATGATAGAAGCAATTTTAGTAAATCCTAAAAAAAATGAAAATCTATCAAATAATATGAATCCTAAAAATAAACTAAAATTAAATTTTAAACTTGGGTTGCCTCCCAATAAGCGCTTGATTTATAATCTTTCAGCTTGACTTTGTCTGGTCAACGCTATCCAACTCCTCTTCGGAAGTTGAGGAACCCTCCATCCATCAGTAACAAATAATCCTTTGGGAGGTTCCCACACGCGATGACCAGTGCATCAAAGTCACCTAGCATTCTCTTATTCAGTCTGATCTCCATGAAGAAGGTCCCACTACTAGGTGTTTTATCCATTGTGTATGTGATCACTTTGGGGCATGGAAGCTTGCCACACACAATGGGCTCTTCGTCTATCTTCTCTCTCTCATCCCACCATGGCTTCAAAATTGTACTCGCTCTTATGTTATAAAGAGCTTTGTCGACGACATGACTACCAAGCAGGCATGGTTTTGCAAATTTGACTGACTCTTTGATCTTTGGTGGAAACCCATTTAGATCTTTGTCGACCTCTATTTCATTATCCTCAATTGTCTCCGTCAGTTTCGTCATCCATGTCATTAATCCAAGTACTTGGAGGATGATTGTTTAAGGCTTTGGTCATTTGCTCCATCTGATTCTCAAGATATTGAATTTCCCTCCTTAGATTTCGATTTAACCTCTCTTGATTAATTCGCCACTCCTCATTCAACGCTCTGATCTCGGACAACGCTTCCTCCAGCCTTGAATTTTCTTCTTGTGACAATAGAGGTGGACATGAAAATTCCGGTGTGCATGATGGATTTGGAGCGTAGTATTGGTCATCATAATTGTAGCTCCATGAAGAATCCGAATGATACCCCCAATCTTGGTGATAGTTAGGCTCAACATAATTGTTGAGGTAATCACCACTATATGGTACTGGTTCAAAACTGACGGTACATTGATGATTCGAATGATTGCCAGCACAATAATCACACGTAAATGCCATCCCTCGACTCCGTTGGGCTACAATAACCTCCAACGTCTTTGAAAGCTCTTCAATCTGTGCTAATATTACAGAAGATGTATTAAGTCCATCAATCCCTGTTTCCCTTGGTTGAGTCATGTTCGTGTATGGCCATTGATATGCAAAGTCATCCATGGTACCTGAAAAAAATAGTAAGATAGAAAGAGAATTAAAAATAAATAAAAATATTTAAATTAAGACTAATTTGATTGAAATTAATATTGGCAAATAATTATTAAATTAATTCCCCGACAACTGTGACACCCCCGAATCCGGGTCCTCTGACCCCGGTCCGGTCGCCACGAAACAATACTAACATCCACCTTTAAGTAATATACGATAACTAAAATGTGAAATATAATAAACGTACGTCGTTCATTCAAAAGGTGTTACTAGTCCCAAGATTCGATAACCTTAATACATCAATACAAACATACCCTAGAATAAACATTAGGGTTCATATTATATTAACAGTAATTAAACAAATCATAAAGATAAAGTCTGCTCCTTGCAAACCATCCTATATTTTTCCTTTACCCTTGTCCTTCTCTTGTGGCCTCCTTAACCTTATCTAATTACATCGGGCTTACTGACACTGTAATTAATCTCTCTTTGGTCTCCATCGGATATTTAACCTCTAAGTCTAGTCTTTCGAAATCTTTCACTAATTCTTCTGAATGGTCAACCTCGATAACTTCCCTCTGCCTTTCCTATCCAAGGCATCTGCCACTACATTTGCTTTGCCTGGATAGTACAGAATTTACAATCATAATCTTTGATCAATTCTAGCCATCAGCGCTGCCTCATGTTTAATTCCTTTTGTGTGAAGATATACTTCAGACTGTGTATATCTCACATTTCTCGCCATACCAATAATGCTTCCAAAACTCCAAAGCGAAAACTACTACTGCTAAATCTCGTTTGGGAAGACATCCATGAATTCCCTTTAAATCGGTATAACAGTTCCTATGAATGTATTCAACGGGGATAACTTCCTTGTTTGCTACTCCTACGCCCATAGGGTGTTCTAATTTCTCACGGGTAAGTCTAACTGTTTAGTAAATTTTTTCAGAAACAAAAGAGAAGGTGGCACCCAAATCGAATAACACATATGAATCTATATCATTGATCGGGATGATACCTGACTCCACCGCATCCTGTATGGTTATGTTGGCTTGACTGGCTGGCCCTCCGATGCTCAGTCCATTGTTGTTGTTGTAATGGTTTCCGCTAACTGCATCGCCCTTTTTCTTCGGGCAGTCCTTGATTTGATGATATGTGGCTTTACACGCGAAACACCTTCCTTTTGGCTTATTCGGACACTGAGGAGCCATGTGCTCCGGTTGTCTACAATGATGACACGTGTTCTTGCCCTTCATGCATTCCCCCGAGTGGTTCCTTCCACAGTTGTTGCACTTTAAACTTTTCTTAGCCTCTCCCCCGGATTTGCTACCTCCGAATGATTGGCTCTCCATCCATTTACGCTTATTGGGGTTGTTGCCTCCGCCGCTTCCCCCCTTCTGTCCTTTCTGACCGGTCTTTTTAACTTGCTTAAATTGCGTTATGGCTTCATTATCTCCTTTGGCAATGATAGCTCTTTCCAAAAGATCAGAAAAGGTCTTAATCTCCAATACATCTACTACCTTCTGCACCCATGGTTTCAATCCTAATTCAAATCTCTATGTTTTCCTAGCCTCCGTATCCACCTGATGCGAGGTGAATCGAGCCCACTCTTTAAATCTTGCCACGTTCTCTGCGACTGACATACCTCCTTGTCTCAGCTCCAAAAACTTAAATTTCATATCTTGTTGCGTATTCTCCGAAAAGAAATTCTTAAATCTGTCCCACATAATAACTCCTTCGCCTGCTAGTCCTTTATTGGGTTCCCACCAATTATTAGCTTCGCCCTTCATCATGAATGTGGCAAAACTCGTCTTCTGTGCCTCGGCCACTCGTGCGACCTCAAACACCTTCTCAATTTCTTCTATCCATGTCTGGGCTTCAATTGGGTCCAAGGTTTCCCGGAATTTTGGTGGTCCTACCAATTTAAAGTCCTTAAAGCTAGCCAAGTAATGTCCTGGCTGCTCAGCTGCTGGCGGGGTTATGTTCTGCATTGCTTCTGTTAATAGGTTAACGAAGCTCTGCATTGGGTCGACATTTCCCCCTCCACCATTGCTAACAAAACCTTCCTCCCTCTGGTTCCGCGAAAATCCCCTAGGCGGCATGATCTTGAGGACAGGAAGAAAACATTAGGCTTTATGTGATATGCTATTCATGTTAGCATTAAAAAGTTAGGACGTTTATCAATCATAGCTGATTTAAATAAACAACTTCAGTATCACAATAAGACTCGATGGATATCCTCAATCCATCACCTACAAACTCTACTTGAGTTTTCTACTAAGGTTATAACTTAGGTTTCACATTCCTAATGTTTATAACCTAAAGCTTTGATACCAACATGTGACACCCCCAAATCCGGGTCCTCTGACCCCGGTCCGGTCGCTATGAAACAATACTAACATCCACCTTTAAGTAACATACGATAACTAAAATATGAAATATAATAAACGTACGTCGTTCATTCAAAAGGTGTTACTAGTCCCAAGATTCGATAACCTTAATACATCAATACAAACATACCCTAGAATAAACATTAGGGTTCATATTACATTAACAGTAATTAAACAAATCATAAAGACAAAGTATGCTCCTTGCAAACCATCCTATATCTTTCCTTTACCTCTATCCTTCCCTGAGGGCTCGGGCTTAACTGCAATATAAGTCATGATATAGCAAGAATGAGCAACAAGTTTGCTCAGCAAGTTTAAATACAACAATAAAGGATATATCATGATGAATGAAAAAAATATCTGACAATGATTTCAACAAAATGAATATCTTAAAGATTCAACAATATGAATATTAGAATAATTCAACAATCTGTATGATTCAACGATATGAATATCTGTAAGGTTCAACAACCTGCATGATTCAACACTATGAATATCTGAAAGATTCAATAATCTAACTATTAAAAGCAAAGATAATAATTGCCTTTAGAATGACTGATAGTCGAGTAGACTTTGAACTATAACTTTCCAATGGGTTCAATAGCTAATTGACCCTTTTTGGATTACTGGCTTCTGGCTACAGAAACTTAGTACCTCGAGGAGATCAGCCTCGGGTACAACGTGAATATGCATAACACTTATATCTGCTTACTCGTATCATATATATTAGATACCTGGGCACACTTCTACATATGAGGGGTGTTCTATTCCGTCTAAGAATCCTTACCATCAATTGGTTTGGATAGCTTTAAAGAAAACTTCATACACTAGTCTGACCGAGCAAAGGTTCAGACTCTTACTGACATAGTTCAAGAAATTTAGAACCTTGAATAATGTACAAGTCCAAGACTGTACGAGCTCAAATGCACTAGGTGCAGACATCAATAAGATCAATGTAGAATAATTGATAAGTAATTAAACCACTAAATAACATGCTTGGAAATAAAGTTCAAGCAATTAAGTAAACAACTTTCGATTCAACAATAACCAACTCAATATAATATGAGAAGGATAGAGAACTTGCACAAAGTGAAGTTTAGAATTTGCACAATATATGAATTTGTGTAAGTTCGGGGAACTTGCACAATACTTAACATGTGAAGTTCGGGGAACTTGCACGATAATAGATTCCTTGCATAAATAAAATGCATAGGCTTAGACACTTACAACATCAAAGATTCGGGGAATTTTACCATAATAGATCCCTTGCATAAAGTAAATGCATAGGTTAGGACATTTGCTTACAACGTTCTTTGAGTAAAGTAAACACAAAGATAAGATACTTGCACAATATACGAGTTTGTATAAGTTTAGAGAACTTGCATAATAAAGAAATGAAGTTCGGGAACTTGCAAAATAATCAAAGTGTGAAGTTCGGGTAACTTTCACAATACTCAAAATGTGAAGTTCAGGGAACTTTCATAATAACCAAAGTGTGAAGTTCGGGGAACTTTCACAATACTCAAAGTGTGAATTTCGAGGAACTTTCACAATAACCAAAGCGTGAAGTTCAGGTAACTTTCACAATACTCAAAGTGTGAAGTTCGGGGAACTTTCACAATAACCAAAGTGTGAAGTTTGGGGAACTTTCACAATACTCAAAGTGTGAAGTTCGAAAAACTTGCACTCAACATAACAATCAAATGAAATTAGGAAACTTGCACCATAAAAGAGTGTAAGTTAAGAAAACTTGCAATATAATAATACCCTACTCAATATAAATTTGAGTAAAGTTAGGGAGACTTGCAAATAATACAAGAATGGGTTCAAAAGAACTTGCCTGTTTGCTCAGCTATAAATAATTCTAGCTTTAATAAAACTCATTGAAACGACCTAACATTAATAAGTCGGCCTTTTCAATTAGCATATATAAACTAATATAAGCTCACACATATAAGGATCTAGTCGTTATATAAATCTATCACATAATATCACGTTCAATATCAAACATACCATTTATAGCATCATAATATGTTAACTGTTAAAATCAGACTTAAGCAAAGTGTTCGGGTCTGAAAGTGTCCCGGCGTAACTCTAGCATGCAACTATTGCCATTAAACCAATACACATGCTTATCAAGTTATAATCTCCCATTCGAAACTAGCATGCTCGTCCTAATCCGATTTCGAAGTCATATATTTTCATGCCGGTAAACCTTAAGTTAAACAAGTTCATACTTCAAAGGTTCGCTATTCCTGTCATACTACCTCATCCGAGACCAAACAATACTTAATAGATATGCTCGAGTATTCTACACACATATACTCTAATCACATAGTTGAAGTTCATTTTCTACGATTAAGCCTGCATATGTGAAATCTGTATATAAACAAATGAGGTTCATGTCAAAACGTCTATAGTCATAATGAAATCTTAATACTTATGTTTGTATGCTCACAACATGTCTCACATGGTATTTAACTTTCAAATCTTAAGTTCTCCTTCAAAAGTATACTAAGTCCACAGAGATCGTTTTAGTATAATCAAAGTGTTTTGTAACTATGACTCACTTGCATTAGAAACACATACCAAAGCCACATGAATGCTCTCATATCACAAGACAAAATTATTGGTCAAGTTTACTTTGAAAGTTCTTAAGTTTTCCTTGAAAACTTCTTAAATCCATCAATCTCGTATGCTAGTGTGTTTCATACTCTAATCATGCATCCTATGTTCATATAAATCATACTACCATGCTTGCCAAAAATTAGAATATACAAAATGCATTCATGCTAACGTTCACCTTTGAAACTCATATGTTTCGTTAGAAATGTTCACTATTAAGGTTCACATGTTCAAGTTATATTATCATACCTATATACACAAGGTAATACATCTTTCATGCATCTCTACATTATATTATCATGCCTGAAAAATCAGAATGTAGACATGACACACACATGTCAAAGTTTACTTTAAAAGTTCTAAGTTCCTTTTCAAATTCTAAGTTCACTTAGCAAGGGATTTTAATGAAGTTAAAACAACCCACGCTATCTCAATAAACACATGTATATATGCTAACATATTCCTCATGCTGGCCTAAGTAGTGTAACTAAGTTAACAATGACCAGATTGCAAAAAGGAGGCAGGAATCTGCAGAGAGGCACTAGCGCAGCTGCGCCGCTGGCCAGTGCAATACTGGCGCAGCTGCGCAGGCTGGCGGCCAGGCCTGAAGCTGTGCAGCTTCGGCAGTTCTGCAATTCCAACTCAAAATTTCTCCAACGAAAATCATTCTAACAATTTCTAACATAATTCTAACATGTATAATAACTTATATGCTACCTAACAATCATGTTCCAATCAACTTAAAAATCAATCCATGCTCAATTTAAAGAATCAAGAATTAGAAATTTTATAGAGAATGAAGAACTTGAATGAAATTGGTTATACCTCTGATATAGAATGCACTAGTTCTTGCTGCTAAACCAATTCTTCCTCACTGATATCTCTTACACTTATATTCGTTATATGAAAATCTCAATAAAATGAGAAGGAAGAGAGTTCTATATATATAGTCAATTCAATACACGGTTTCAAGCTTTGTTCACCAAATCAAAACAAAGGATTGCTAGAATATACAATGGGTAAGAAGAAGTTGGTGGGAGTTGGTGATTATAATCATGGAAACCACTCCCCCCATACTCATTAGCTATGACTTGTTGAAGAAAATGAGGAGAAGTAGAGTAGCTAGGCATGTGGGTGTTTCACGTGAAGGAGAAGTGGGGAGGGGTTCTTATTGCTAACTCAGCACTTGCAAGGTGTATTATTATATAAGTCTCATACTTGGTTACATATTAAATACACTAGATAATATAATGTATATACACATAGTATATACTTAAATTATAAAGTTGCTTCCAATGAACAAATAATGTTATAATGTATCAAGTAGTGTATATACATATAATCCATGTACATTGAATATAAAGCAATTGGGTATTATTATTATAATAAATTTTACTATAATAGTTATAATAACTTATCAAAATCATTATTAATAATAATAGTTTATTAATATAAGGAAATAGGGTATTCATTTAATTCCACCCACATATGTCAAGTAACTCACATAGTGACATTAATTTCATTATATAATTTATAATGTATAATCATATTAATGTGTCACTTTATATATAATATATAGTTAACTACCATATATAAAAGGTTTAATATAAAACGATTAATCACGTAAATATAATATCATTATATTAATTAATCGCTTACTCTTTAATTATTATTTATTCATAATAATTATTAATCAACAACAATAATAATTTCATACGTTATCAATTAATTACTCAAATATAAATAATTAATCCCGATTAAATCTCTACACTATATTCAAGAAATTTGAATATATAATTTACTAACACTTTTTATCAATATTCTAATATAAAAGTCTCAGGGTTAATCTACTAATTTAAATAACCATTAGTGATTCCCTTTAATAAAATCCTAGCATTTATTTGCATAGGTTAATTCACATATGCACATAACCACATAAGGTTTAAATAAGTTTGAAAAATTAACTCCTAAAAATTTTAAATCATATATAAAATTAATAAGAAGCTTAAAATTTCTGGTCGTTATAGCAACGGCGCCAAAAACTTGTTGGGTAAAATCTAGTTACGCACAACACGCAAGTATACGTGGTCAACAAGTAATAAAGTGAAAGTAAAGTATCGTTCTCACGAGGAATTATTTAATAAGAATTACCAAGTACTAACCTGTAACTAACTCAATCTTATTCAAACGAATGAATTATCAATATATATAATTAAACTACTATTATTCACCACTCGTTAAATTAAGATTACGGAGATTTAAGATCAAAACTTCACTTATTGCTTCATCTAAGTTAACATACTTCTCATCAATTATATTCACTATCCGAATTGTTAATCAAGAACATGAAAGCAAATATAACCACCTCACGATGCATCATACCATACTCACTCAAATCCACAGATGATAAAATTAAGCAAGACACCCTAAGTAACTAATCCACTATATTGCTATGTGAATTACAATTAAAGAGGATTTAATCACAAGTTCTTTATAAGATTACATATGGCGTAAAGGCATATCTCTATCCTAAACACGAATTATGATTTCCATCTATGCAGAAATCACAAACACATGTTATCATGATCAAATCTAAATCTATACTCCTCAATCGATTTCATATAGATTATCACATTAATTGATGGCCAATCAATTAAACAATTATTCCAAATTATAATAGACTATTCACAATAATAGATCACAATAATTGATAGTGAAGCATATTAAAATAAATTACACAATAAGATCCATTGTAATCTCAAACGAAGAATTAGTTCATTGCATTAAAACTAAGAATCTACAATTGAATAATCATTAAAAGATAAGAATAAGATTAAGGAAAAGAATGGAATCTGCTGTCGACAAATTCGTCCTCCTTCTTGCTCTTGATCTGGATCTCCAATGACTTTCAGTTGTTTTAATCTCCCAATTCCCTTTCAACTAGGTTTATTATTTAATTGAAAACTAAAATAAAAACTAATACTAATAATAATAATAAAACTAAAAAAAACCCCTCCTGCTAATATATATTATGTCTATATATATAAGATAATCTAATATATAATATATACTAAGCTACTCCTTCTTGCTCTCCTTTTTCGTCCCAGGCTAAGTGTTATTACTCTCCAATCCTTCTCATACTTGAAGTCTATTCCATATATATATCATGTATGCGTAACCCAATAGGAAAAGGCTTCAACTGCTTACTTCTTTTAAATATATCATGCAATACTCGTGGCCCCCACATCTCCAATTGCTAGCCCATCCGTGTAGAACAAGGAGATTAGCAGCTGCTCCATCTTTTTTTTATATATAAATTCCTCTTGTATCACCTATGTGCTAGTTGAAATAGGAAAAAGAGACGAGCAACTGGCATGCCTTTCCTTTGTCCAATACTCGTGGCCCACTTTTGCTGTTGTCCCTTCTATTAAGTTCCGTGTCCCATTATATAACATATAAACGCAGCCTTCAATTTGAGTAATGGTCCAAGTGCTCTTATTATCTTATATACTAGCAGCAGCCTTCCTTGATTCTTGTTGCATTAATCCGTCTCGAAGTAGAAAAAGAGTCAGTCGACTGCCGCCTCCCCGCCCCAGCGGGGGTTCCTTTCCCAGCGGGTATATACACTGTCCAGCCTAAATTCTTTGCTTGCTCTCTCTTTAATTTAGTGGCTCCTTTAAGCAAATTAGGAATTAGGAATGCATGACACCTTTTGCATGGACTCTTTGTTGCTAATTTCCTTTGTCTAATAAATGCTCAATTTGTCCTTTAAAAGCTCATTTCGCCTCCATTTCATTACCTGCACATAATCGTATAAACCCAATAAAAATGATAGACAAATTACTCGATAACCTTAAGACTCAAGCTAATAAGACTACCGATTAGTAGGTATTAAACCCACTCATCAATAGAGAAAAGTAATTATTTTTAATCTAACATGCAACAACTTTGTAATTATTTCTGGCTACTTAAACGAGTGATTAAGATGTTAATTAATTAACTATAATGATTATCAACTAACAAATTAATTAACAAGCGACTGATTCAAATTAGGAAGATATGGGATTCTAACTTCACTTAATACATCATGCAGATTATACACCTCTTGTTAAACCTAATTGAATATTTCGGATTGCTAGTCAAGAGCACAAAGGTGAAACATGGCTATCTCTCGATATGCCATGCTCATATCACATAAAATCCACAAAAGGGACAGAATTCATATGAACATCCAATATTACCTAACTCACTATATTTATATGTTACTTACAAGTACTATGGATTTAAGTGCAAGCTTTCTCAATTGACTACACATGGTAATACGGTATATGTCTATCCGGATTATGAATCATGAAATCTATATCATGTAAAATTCATGAACATATTCTAATATGGCTAAATCTGAATTTGTACTTCCTTTTCCAATTCCATACAAAGAAATACGGTAGATGATGATCAAGCATCTAAACAATTAAAACAACCATATTAGGCAATCTATACATAATCAATCAAATGCAACAAAGAGGCATAACAATCTGAACTAAGCAAAAAGTTCCATTAGAATCCCATAATGGTGATTAGTTCATCACTGAAGCAATAACCATTATGAGAGTTTGTCCAAGCATTAAAATTAAATAATGAAAGTGAAGAGAATAAAGAGATTAAGAAAGTGCAAATCTGATATTCCTCCTTCCAAAATAAACCTTCAACGATATGGTTCTAAATCCACAATCAATCCCAATCAAAATCTTAAGTATGAAAATCTAACTAAGAACTAAGAGAGAAGCCAAAAGAGTAGAATAATAGCTAAGAACTCTCTATAGCTTTTCAAAACCCTAGAATAGAAATAAAAATGATTAAAAGATAGTCTCGTAACTTGCAATTACACCCTTATAAGGGAAAACACGTTACATGAATTTTTAAGTAAAAGTCAACGCTGGGAAATAATTAACTGGCGTGGTCACGCCACCCCGTAGGCAAAGTAGGGCGCGGACGCGCTGCTGCTGGTTGGCTTCTCCTTCTGGCGCGGGTGCGCTGTTTTGCTCTTCATGCTGGCCCGGCCGCGCTGCTGGGATTTTCCTGCAGACTGTGTTAATCCTTTACTAGTGCTTGTGTTCCTTTGCTGCTGCAACTAGTCCTTCACTTGCCATATCATTTACTCACTTTACCATGCCGTTTCCATCTGCATTCCACCACAAGCACACCATCTAGCCATTATACCATTTCCATGCCATTCCATGCCATTTCCATGCCATTTACTCATAGTAGAGTTTCCTTCATGCAACCTACAAAATAAAGATAAAATGCATCAAAAGTAACTAAAACTCTTAAGATTAAGTCATAATTCTTGCAAGTAGATAGCCAATAAGTAGGTATAAAACCTACTTATCAAGCTACTTATGAAATACATAACAGGTAATGAGGCGGCAATAAAATCTCAAGCGGCTGCAATTAAAAATCTGGAGACTCAAATGGGACAGATTGCAAGTGCTTTGAACAATAGACCTCAAGGGTCTTTGCCGAGCGACACCGAAAAGAATCTCAAGGGAGGTCAAGAGCGGTGTCAAGCTGTTACACTTCAAAGTGGAAAACAGTTAGTTGGGCAGAGTGCAGAAAGTTCAACGACAAGGAAAGATGCTGAGGAAAGAGAACCAGAAATAGTAGAAGAGAAACAGGGTGAGGAAAGACCAGTGGTTAAGGAACCGGCAGTTATTGTACTAGTTATCTATCCACCACCACCTTTTGAACAAAGGGTCCAAAAGTAGAAGTTAGATAAACAGTTCTCCAAATTCCTGGAAATCTTCAAGAAGCTACAAATAAACATTCCATTTGCAGAAGCCCTAGAACAGATGCCGAGTTATGCTAAGTTTATGAAGGGTATTTTTTCAAGAAAGAAAAAATTGGAGGATTAAGATATAGTAGCGTTGACAGAGGAGCGTAGCGCAATTTTGCAAAGGAAGTTGCCTTCGAAGTTGAAGGATTCGGGTAGCTTTACCATTCCTTGCACTATTGGAAGCATGTACTTCAACAAGTGTTTGTGTGACTTAGGTGTAAGCATTAATCTAATGCCATTATCAGTTTACGCTCAGTTGGGTTTGCCGGCACCAAAACCAAGGAACATCTCGCTACAGCTTGCGGATAGGTCAGTTACGTACCCGAGGGGAATTGTGTAAGACATACTTGTGAAAGTTGACAAGTTCATATTTTTAGCTGACTTCATCATCCTCGATTACGAAGAAGACAAGGACATTTCGATTATTTTAGGGAGACCATTCTTAGTAACTGGGAGGACTCTCATCGATGTGCAAAAAGGAGAATTGACTATGAGAGTTCAAGGCCAAGAGGTTATGTTTAATGTATTCAAAGCTATGAAATTTCCTCCAGATGAGGACGAATGTTTTCGGATGGATGTGGTTGAGGAAATGGTGAGTGAAGAGTTGATGCGAGACATGAATAGGGACCCATTGGAAAACACATTATTGGGAGATGTTGACTTGGACTATCCCGAAATGATTGAGTATTTGAACATGTTGGATGCATTACCTAGAGTGAGCAGATTCAAGATTCTGGTTGAACCATTAAAAACTGCAAAAAAAATCATCAGAGCAGTTGAAACCTTCACTAGAGGAACCACCCACACTTGAACTCAAACCTCTTCCAAAACACCTCAGGTATGCATTTTTGGGTAATTCATCTACCTTACCTGTCATTATTGCATCTGCACTTAACGAATCGCAGGAAAGCAAGCTGTTGAGAGTTCTTCGGGAACACAAAATAGTGATTGGATGGACTATTGCCGACATCAAGGGAATAAGCCCTTCATTCTGCATGCACAAGATATTGATGGAAGATGATGGTAAGCCTACAATAGAACAACATCGGAGGCTCAATCCGATCATAAAAGAGGTAGGGAAGAAGGAAATTCTGAAATGGTTCGATGCTAGAATAATTTACCCTATCTCTGATAGCTCATGGGTGAGCCCTATACAGTGTGTCCCAAAGAAGGGTGGTATGACAGTGGTGATGAATAAAAATAATGAGCTGATATTGACAAGGACAGTGACCGGTTGGAGGGTATGCATGGACTACAAGAAACTAAATAAGGCAACCAGAAAGGATCACTTTCTATTACCATTCATTGACCAGATGTTGGATAGACTAGCGGGGCATAAATACTACTGTTTGTTGGATGGCTATTCGGGATACAATCAGATTGTAATTGCACCGGAAGACCAAGAGAAGACAATGTTCACGTGCCCCTATGGTACCTTTGCTTTTCGACGGATGTCATTTGGACTGTACAATGCACTAGAAACTTTTCAAAGATGCATGATGGCAATATTTTCAGATATGGTGGAACGCAATGTCGAGGTATTCATGGATGACTTTTTAGTGTTCGGGAATTCCTTTGACAACTGCTTAGAGAATCTGGTCATGGTACTTAAAAGATGCGTAGAAACCAATCTGGTGCTTAACTGGGAAAAGTGTCATTTTATGGTTCAAGAGGGAATCATACTTGGAAATAAAGTCTCGAAAAGGGATTGGAAGTTGACCGAGCAAAATTGAAAACAATAGAAAACTTGTCACTGCCAACTTCAATAAAAGGTATTTGCAGTTTCCTTGGGAATGCCGGATTCTACCTTCGGTTCATTAAGGATTTTTCCAAAATCACAAAGCCCTTATGCATTTTGTTGGAGAAAGATGTATCGTTCAGATTTGATGAAGAATGTCTATCAGCGTTTGAGCAGTTAAAGAAGAAATTAACTGCAACACCGGTGATCGTGGTATCGAACTAGACCATGCCATTCGAATTAATGTGTGATGCCAGTGATTATGCGGTAGGGGCTGTTTAGGGTCAAGTTGGAGATAAAGTTTTTTATATAATCTACTATGCAAGCAAAACGTTGACAGATGCTCAGCTGAATTACACAACCACCGAGCAGGAACTACTTGCGGTTGTGTATGATTTCGATAAATTTTACTCGTATTTAATTGGAACTAAGGTGGTGGTGTACACCAATCATTCGGCTATACGGTACTTGGTTGTAAAGAAAGATGCAAAGCCTAGACTGATTTGCTGGATATTGCTCCTTCAAGAGTTCGACTTAGAAATAAGAGATAGGAAGGGGACAAAAAATTAGGTGGTTGACCACCTTTCGAGATTGGAGAATCTGGATCAAGATAAGACAAATACAGTGGTGATTAATGAATCTTTTCTAGATGAGCAGTTATTTGTGATTCACGGTGAGTTCCCATGGTATGCGGATTTTGCCAATTATTTGGTGAGTAATATTCTCCTTCCAGAGTTGACACGCCAAAAAAAGAAGAAATTCTTACATGATGTGAAGTGGTATATGTGGGATGGGCTGTTTTTGTTCTGACAGTGTGCAGATAGAATGATTCGGCGGTGTGTGCCACAAAGTGAAGTGGAAAGTATTTTACAGGCATGCCACGCATCGGTATATGGGGGACACTATGGAAGTGAAAGGACGGCCGCCAAAGTACTACAAGCAGGATTTTATTGGCCAACCTTGTTCAAAGACGCACATCAATTTGTGAAAAATTATGATCGATGTCAAAGGGTGGGCAACATTTCAAAATAGAATGAGATGCCACTCAACATGATCCCAGAAGTGGATGTTTTTGATGTATGGGGGATCGATTTCATGGGACCATTTGCGCCTTCATACAACAATTTGTATATCATGTTGGCAGTAGACTATATGTCTAAGTGGGTTGAGGTTGTAGCGCTACCGACGAATGATGCTAAGGTGGTTTTGAAATTTTTGCAGAAAAATATCTTTACAAGATTTGGCACCCCAAGGGCAATCATCAGTGATGAGGGAAGTCACTTCTGCAACAAGTATTTCACAGCCCTCTTGACTAAGTACGGGGTCAACCACAGAATTGCCACTGCCTATCACCCCCAGACTAGTGGCCAGGTAGAAGTATCTAATAGAGAGGTAAAGAAAATTTTGGAGAAAATCGTGAACCCAAATAGAAAAGTTTGGTCTCTGAAACTAGACGACGTGCTATGGTCCTATCGCACAGCATACAAGACACTGATCGGGAAGTCTCCATATTAACTTGTCTACGGAAAAGCGTGTCACCTCCTAGTGGAACTTGAGCACCTATTGGGCCATCCAAAAACTAAATTTTGATCTCACAGCAACGGGGGAGAAAAGACTTCTGCAACTCAACGAGTTAGATGAATTCTGCCTGCAGGCATACGAGAACTCCAAATTATACAAGGAAAAGGTCAAACGGTGGCACAATCAGAAAATCTTGGACAGAAAGTTCAAACCAGCCAATCGGTACTATTATTCAACTCCCGATTGAAACTCTTTCCCGGGAAACTGAAATCCAGGTGGTCGGGTCCATTCACCGTCAAAACAGTATTTCCACACGGCACCGTTGAACTATATGGCCGGGATCCAGCAGAAACATTCAAAGTTAATGGACAACGCCTAAAGCATTATTGGGGAGGTGACCTCGATCTCCAAGCAACCTCAATTGACCTCATCGAGCTAGCATGAAACACGGAGTAGTCAGGCTGAAAGACTTAAAAACAAGCGCTTGATGGGAGGCAACCCAATCATCATCTCAATTGTTTAGCTCGCTTTATTTTGCTTACTTTATTAAGTAGTGTAGTACTAGAGTAGTAGTAATTTTTGTGGCTCGATTTCTCATATGGACACTAACATGGATTATTGATTTCATTACAGGGTGGAGAGGTACATTGATATGAGGAGAAGCGAGAACTAGGGCGATAACATGCTTGATATACAGTCGAGGATATGAGGACACAAAAGAAAATATTTTGCAAAAAATAGAAAACTCACCCCAGCGAGGCTATTAACAAAGAAAATCTCGCCCCGACGAGGTACTCTCTGCCAAAAATCACCCCGGCGAGATTTTACAAAGGCAAACAACTCGCCTAGCACATATCTCTCTACCCAGGCGCGCCACTGCACATATTTTAGAACAAAATTTTTTTGCCCCGGCGCAGGAAGTGGTTTTCAATTTTTAGAAAAACCCATCTTAAGTCGACGTCTTTCCATTCCAACCACAAAATACAAAGAGCTCACCACTGAAAACACCTGCAAACTCCATATTACAAACAAATTCAACCCAAATCTTCATCCACGCATAACCTAATCTAGAGTTCAGACATTCATTACCCCAATTCAAGCATCAACACAAATTAGGGTTCTTCAAGTCCATTATTTTGGGTACTATTCAGGGTAAACAAATGGGGAAGATCTAAAGGTAATCAATATTCTGTGATGCTTTAAGGTTCAATTCCATCTCCAATCAGGTAACCATTCAGTCACTGCACTCATAGTCCATTTTATCTAATTTGGCTCAAAGTTTGGGGGTGAAACATTGGCAACACTTCAGGGACAGTTTGCAAGTTGTATTGGTGATTTCAAATATTGCTTTCATTTAGAGATTCAGTGCTAGTTTGCTATCATAGTGACCATTTGGGGTGCACACTGAAGTTTGGGGATAATTATTAGAAAGCAACCAAAGTTGCACTCTAACCGTTTGAAAAAAGGTCTTAACAAAGGTTACCACAATCAGGGGTGATCTGCACTGCCCATTCACTACATTTCAATTCCTCAATACACACCATGCCACTGAAATCACAAAAAAGGCAAAGAGGTGAGGGTCCGTCCACCCCCACCCGATAGTTTGATAGACGAAAATTCCTGAATGTGGAGGCAGCGGAGAGATTCGAGTACCTAGCCACCAAGGCACTGACCCTGGAGCGTGGATTAACTACCGATGAGTTTGATAGGGAAATGCTCCACCAAATACACTAGAGGAGATAGAAAATAGTTAAAGCCAATCGGATGCCACCGTGGTAGCGGTGGTGAAGGAATTTTACGCGAATACCCCAGACAATTCACTATTTTTCGCATTCATAAGAAGAAGATGGAACCAGTCACCGTGCAAGAAATATATGATTATTACAATCTGTCTCCAACCGCGAGTTGTGCATTTATGACACTCAAGGAAAGTGGGTGGAATTATGAACAAATAATAATTGAGTTGTGTAAGCCAGACGCTACATGGTCTTCGAATGGGTCTCACTTTCAAATCAACCATCTTAGTCTATATGGAAAGATATGGCACTTATTTTTGTGTGCCAAATTGTTTCCATCAACGCACACGAGTGATGTTACAAAGAAGAAGGTTGTGTTATAGTACATGATTATCAAGGATCGCTCAATAGATGAGGGTCGAATCATTCATCATTCCATTCGCCAAAATTTGTGTCCTCTGCAGGGAGGATTGCCTCACCCCTCTCTCATTTGTGCGTTATATGCACGGACAGGGGTACAATGGAAGTCAGATGAGCCCATCCAGCAACCATTACTATGTCTAGATTCGAAGATGATTCAGCGATATTTAGTTTGGAAAGGTGGACATTCTCATCCCCGCGGTCTTGGGTTCACCTTTTCTGATTCCGAGGGTGAAGAGGGGGAGGAAGAAGCAGATGCCGATTTTGATGAGGAAAGGGAACAAAAACAAGAACAAGTTGGGACTTCAAACTCATCCTGCACCAGCAGTATTTTGATCAGAGACTTCAAGGGTTGGCTTCAAGGCAGGATCATATATTCGCCACACAGAACGAGGTTAATGCGTCTTTGGCCACTGCTTTTGCCTGCCTCAATCCTTCTACTGAAGACTTTCACTTTCCTACTCCCTTGGCACTACCAGCCTATCCCCCATCGCAGCCCGTTGAGGAGCCTATCGAGGAACCACCAGTCGAGCATGACGCTTGACCAATCAAGGCAATCCTCAGTTTTATATTTCTTTATCTTTATATAATGAGGGCATTGCATAATTCAAGTTTGGGGGGGGGGCATTTCTTACATATTGCGCATATTTAGTTGCATAATAGATAGAAGCATGTAGTTCATATAGTTGTATGATAGTTTTTGTTTTGATTTGCTTTCATGTTAGTTTTTTTTATTTGATTTGCTTTCAAGTTATAAAAAAGGATTAAAAATTCAAAAATCACAAAAATATTTTCTTTTGCATTTAGTGTTGTATATAAATTATTTGGCATGAATCTAAGTAATGGATTGGTGTGAGTTTGAGTCGGCCGATGATGAGATTGGTGTTGCATGTTAACTTGAACAATGTGGATAATTAATGATGAGTTTTAATTTAATCATGAAGAAAATCTGAGCCTGTCAAAAACTTATATAATCGATTAGCACGTAAGGTTAAACTGTTTTAAATCAACTGGGTTTAAGGGTTCCATAATTAGTTTCTTGGGAAAAATCTTGGTTAAAATTCGAGGACATTAGTAAGCTGACAGTAAAGGTTAAAGTGAAGTAAAAGCTTGAGTTTGGGGGAAATCTATGGGATATTTATCTATATAAAAAATAATAGAAAATCTAGAAAAAGAAAAATAAATAAATGGATACATTGACTAGTTTGGTTCTGTGGCCTTTGTTACTCGAACAAGTAAACCCTCGGGGATGTCATTACACCCAACGCCCTAAAGCCCTCGGGTTTGGGAGTCGTTGGTCGAAAGTTCGCTACATGGGTAACACTGATATGCCTAAGAGAACTAGACATTGCACAGTCAAGTGTATACGCGAGATAGAGCGTAAAACGCATTCATGAAGAAATAAAAGAAGGAATAAATTTCAATGGGGACCTTTAGACTCGGTAATCGCTACGTTTAACTGGAAGTGTCATGTTTGCAGAAATACTTGAATGAGAACTGAAATTTTTCCTTTAAAGAACTTATTATGGGATTTTCTTGAACTGTGGTCGGTTAGAATGGTTGATAAACACACACACACACACACAACATGGGTAATGACAGGTTTGAATGGACTAATTAGTTGATTTATAAACTTTGACTTGATTGGACATGCTATTTGAGAGTCTTTATGATATCTTTGAGGCCAGTTACTAGACATCATTCGTTATTGGATTCGTAGGTTTGTTGTACAGTAGATCATGCATATGCATTCATATAGATAGGCTAGTTGTTTATTTCTAGTTATTACATGTGTTTGCTTGAGGGCAAACAAAGTTTTAAGTTTGGGGGTATTTGATGAGTGGGTTTCATACCTACGAATCAAGTACTTTTCAAACCTAAGTCTTGGCTACTTCGGGTATTTAGGAGTATTATTACTTGTTTTTGTGGTTTATGCAGGGATAGGTCGTGCGGACGAGAATAGGAAAATCAGTCCAAAATGTGAAAAGTAAAAAAAAATAGACATGCTTCTCTTGGGCTCAGTTTTATGCTATAAGTGTTTGCCAAGGCAAGGGTTCGCCGGGGCGAGTTTGGAAAGAGGAAATCTGTGCGACAGACAGTTTAAAGTTTCCTTGTTCGAGTTAGAATCTGGAGATCTTTCGTTGCTGGATTTGGCACGCAATTAGAAGTGTATTAGAGGCAAATATAGGGGCAGAGAGGACATTATCATTTTAGTTTTGGAAGACCACGGGCATATTCCTTAGAAGATATGTTAATTATCAGTTTCATGTTAATGTTTCCTAATCTATGATGCCAAAGCCATGGATCATCATTGGCAGATATAAGACACATTGTTTAGGTGTGAGTATGCATCTAGGACACACGTGTACACATTTTACCTTCTAGAACATACTAAAACCAATTTACCAGATTGATCACATATTGAACAGTTATGAGGACTAAAAGATATTTTAAAACCATTATCACATAGTTGGCTAATAGATAGAAGATTGTACCTGAGTCTTGTGACTAATTGAACGTTAGAGATTGTTATGTGTTTATTGCCAACACTTCCAATTTCAATAACTTTACCTTTATTGCTATCTCCACATGTTACCTCACCACAATCTCTAGCTTGTAGATTGCTCAATTTTGATTTGTCTCTTGTCATGTGTCTTGAACAAACATTATAAAGATACCATTTATTTTTACTAGAGTCAACTGTAAGACATACCTGCAACATATACTAAGTTTTTCCCAATTGTTCCAGCTCATCAATGATTCTGCAAAAATGTGTTTCCATATCAATGATTTTTCACCTTCTTCCAACTTGAAACTCTCATACTCTTGGATTAGAGCATCTTTTCTGGTTTCTTTCATATGATTGATTCCTTCATATGTTACAATTAATATTTCCCAAATTTATTTAATATTCTTGTAATTGCTAACTCTTTTGTAGTCTTTTTCTATGAGAGTACTAGTCAGAACTTGTTTGGCTCTAGAGGCTATATTCATAATCTCCTAATCTTCGGTGGTGAATTCATCAGCATCTTTCTCAACGATCTTTTCACCTTCAATTTTTGTGGAAATTTTTACTCCTCGTTCCATTATCAGCTAGATTTTAATTCCTTGCGACTCGACATAGATTTTGAATCTATTCTTCCATGTTACAAAGTTTATGTTATCAAATAGTGGAGGTCTGGACTTTAATATTCCTTCTCGGTAACCAACAGCATTGTAGGCCATAGATGGATCTACTCTTAGATATGTCTGTATTCATTTAACAAGTTAAAGAGCACTGCTCTTATATCAATTGAAAGTCTAATAATAATCTAGAATCGGTATAGATTATCATCGTTTAAAAAATTATCTTAGTCTTTTTTGAATTTTTAGTAGATTAATTTACAATGTCAGAAATTAATAATTAAGATAATAAAATTTCAATCACACAATGCATATAGATTTATCTGGTTCACAACATACAGCTCGAGTATCTTAGACTTTACACAGTTTTAAGCATAAACGTATAACTATTCACAACTATCTATCTCGAACATCAAGCTCCCAGCTCCTTCCTCAATCTTAGTTGCACCTTTCCTTTCCTTTGAGTTCAGTTCTATTCTAAGATCTTATCTTGAAACAAAGGATTCTTCCTCACCTTACAAGTACACTTAAGACCCAACTCCTAGCTGACCTCTCTAAGAATATTCTGGTCTTCGTCAAAGAATTATTTGTCTTTCTCACAGATACATAAAATAAACTAACTCTACCCTTTTCTATTTACAAATGTTTTGAGAGAAATATGTTTCTTCAATAAGCAGATACAATTTAGTACATATATATAAAAGTTAAACTCACTTTTATATTTGGTGCTTCTCAAATAAGCAAATAAGAGTTAAGAATCAGATATTTATAAAAGTTTAAGAACTTTTATGTTTGTATGAAATATGCTTCTATGTAAGCAAATGTGAATTTAAGCTTGATTATAAAAGTTTGTGTAACTTTTATATTTTGTATGAAAAGTGTTTCTGAGTAAGCAGATACATAGTTTAATTTAGATTTATAAAGATTTTACTTTTCTTTATAAATAAAGAGTGTGTTTTCTATGTAAAACAGATTAGAAAAGTTCGTCTTTTTCTTTATATAAATAAAGAATGTTTTTTTTATATTAAACAAATTTAGCTTTGAGTTCAGATATATATAAGTTTAAAAAACTTTTATATAATGCAACAAGTATTTTATGAATGAATAATATTATGTGCAAAATACTTGTGATGACAATTACCAAGTATAACAATTTAATCAATTAAATAATACTAAATATACCCAAAAAAATTATTTCATTCAAATATATATTTTATATTATATTTGATCTACGTTATGAAAATTTGGTCACTTAAGATTTCAAAGACCGTTCAGATAATATTTCTTTTAAGAAATATCTTCGAATATCGATATCTAAATACCGACTAAATTGTTCGTTTCACAATATGATATTTATATAAATATTTTATAATATTTGTATAAATTACCTATATCATTAAAAGGCCACTTAGGATTTTAAATACCCTTTAGATAATGTTTTTTAAGAAATATCTCCGTATATCGGTATCTAATTATTGACTTTTTATATGATTTTGATAGATAAAATATAGAAATATATAAATGTGTATAAAAATTTATATTTGTAAATCTATAATTATAACAAGTATGAGATAATGTAAATACAACAATTCAATAACTTGTCTCAAATACTTTGACCAATTTTATCTTATTCAAAAGGTAATAGCTTTGAATAGAAGATATAGAAAATGATTCTTTAGAGAGAGAGATTATATAGGCAAGGAGATAGAGCTTTTAATTGATTTGTAAATTGGTAATGAAAAATGAAGAAAAACCTTCGTATTTATAGAATTTTGAAGTTAGGGGCAAAAAGGTAATTTGGAAATTCCTTTTTGAAATCAATGGCCCAGATGGTTTTGAGATAAAATGGTTCAGATTACTTTGAATCACACTGATTGGCTAAAGAAAAAAAGTACAAATTTTAGCAAAAGTGTTAGCATTTAATGAATAGGCTCATGGCATATTCTTTTTAACTTTCCCAGCTATGGTATCCTCGGTTAACAATAAAAAGGCATTAGCCTTTTTTCATCCCACATGGGCAACTAGTGATGCACAACAGGCTAGCCTAACCTAGTCTGGCCAGAGCATGCCAGGATTTGGCCGTTGACCAGGCCAGGCCAGACCTTAACTTTTAAACTACTAGGCTAGGCCATGCCAGGCCAAAAATTGGCAAAATAATAAGTGGCCCGTTAAGGGCTTCAGGCTAGGCCCGGCTAGACCTTTCTCAAGTCCAGCTATTGGATTCCCACTTCGGACTTCCAAGCTTAACTTTCAAAAATAAGTCTTACTCTTCTCTATTTATAAAACAAGCATAAAAGAAGAGAAGTAAATTAGGCAATGTCGAACTATGAAACAAAGATGCATTCTCAGGCGGTTCTTCTTCCAATTCTGGTATTGATGGTTGAATGTAATAATCATAGTTTTTTTTATTGAGGATTATATGTAGCAATAAGAGCTTTGCTAATTTCTATAGATTAATACCCACCATATATATATATATATTATTTTGTTTGTGTGGATATGTGTTAGTTTTTAATGATTCATATGGGTTGTGAAACCTTACACGGAAAAATCTAGGCATCCCGAGAGGTATTGTATATAGTCTGTCTAAAGAGAGGAAATCTTTACTTTGTTTTTTATAATTTTTTTCCCTCTTTTGGTCTTTGACACCATCCAAATTGCTATTCATTGCAACTTTAGATCAACGCTTCATTCTATTATCAATAGTCAATACTTTCATAAAATTTGATTATAGTATGGTAGTTGCAGGAATTTTTACTGGGACAATATATTTGTTATATTGTTACTAACTAGATATGGAAAATTCTGCACATTGAAGTTTATCTAACGGTGTATTGAAACCTTCAAGGTTTATTCTAATGCAGCGTCTTTTCTTCAGTAAGTACCCTAAAAAGTTCAACACCCAATGTACTATGGTTCACACTTTGTTGATGCAGAATCTGAGCTTCACTCAAGTGAGAATATTTCTTGAATTAGTTTTAAATATTGTTTTATTGGTTAGTTATATGGTGTGCATACTTCATTACATGACATAGTTTTATTCTTATTTGTAGTTCCCAGAGTTTATGATAATTCAAGGATGCTCAGTAAGCAGCTTATGGAAGAGCATGAACATGCATTTGAGCTTGAGAGAATGTGTTTCTCTAAGATGCAGTTAGTAGCCAAACTTGGGAACTACTCATGCACAAAAAGGTTTATTGATCAACCCAACAATAGTGCAAAAACCTCTTATAATGAGTTGAAGTCTAAAATATTAAAGTCCCACATCAAGTTAAACTTTAAATGAACATTACACTTCACACTATAAGAACAATCCTCACCACATATGTTTTCTAAATTACGAAGTCCCACATCAGATAGTTTAAAAAAGTTGAAGGAAGTTTTCCTTATAAAATATTTAGCAAGTAAAGAACCAAACTTACTGCATAAGGCCGGGCCCAAGCCTCGGGTCGGTCCAGGTCGGATTTTTTTAGAAGGCTAGGCCAGGCTGGATGTTAGCCCATAAATCATGGTCTGTCCCTAGCCTAGCAGGTCAGGCTTAGACGGTCCAGGCCTTGACCAAGTCCAATGTTGACCAGGTTATGCCTAGGCCGGACCAGGACTAGGCTGCAGACTGCGGGCCATTTGTGCACCATTATGAGCATCACAAACATATTATATACACACTACACACTTATGCACACACATAAACATATATATATATTTAGAATTTTTCTTTTTGCTCAAAGAAAGATTTTTAGAAAATCATTAAAAAGAAATAGAAACATCATTGCCTTAGTAAATTTTATTATATGAATGAATTTCATTAACACTTGATAATTAAATTATCATGGTTAAGAAAAATAAATTCAATTTAGAAAGAGAAACATTTTTGGTTTTGGTCATAATAAAATAGGATTTGAAAACTATTTATATAAAATTCTATGGAGAAGATTCTACTTATTTAAGTAATCATATTTCTTATATATTGCTATCATCAAAATAAACTTAAAGGTTGGGGACCTTTCAATCTCCCCCTTTTTGATGATGAAAATGAACTAAAAATATTTTTCTATATAACTGCTCCCCCTCAATTTATGCATACACAAAAAAATTTAGAATTTTCAAAAAGTTCATCACAACAGTGTATCAGCAGTATATAACAGTTTTATATCACATGCACATCATATTATATATACTATTTTATTCTCCCCCTTTGTCATTATAAAAAGTGGGGAGAGAAAGAATGATTGTTAAAAAATCTACAGAAAAGGTTAGTATGAGAAGCAAAATTTCAAAACCTGTAGAAGAGATAATGTCATAAGATATAAATAAAGATAAAACCTGCAGAAGTATTGTAGTAGTGGTTAGGTTAGTATTAAGTACAATCATCCCAAATAGTTAGCAATAATATATATATAGATATAAGTACAGTCCTCCTGAATAGTTAGATTTTTTTCATGTGGACAAGAGAGAAATGTAGACTAAGAGTTGGAAGATTGGCATCTAGAGGGGTTTTAGCTACCTGTTCAACCTTAGCTGAGTTTGTACTTGCAGAAAAGTGAAAAGGGGATATGGAGACTTTCTGATGTTCCATCAACATATATAACATATCTCTCAGATAATGTACAGAGAGTTGTAAAGCTTTTATTTGTCTCATCATAACACTTTGATTTTGTAAAGACAATTGAGACATGCTATATATGGCATCTATTTGAGATATCTGATTCAGATGGGATTCAGTGGACTCATTATCATTGGGCTTAAATATTATTAGTGATCTTAGAGGGAGATTTAGATGTGACACAATGTTACAACTTTGCACAAGTTGAGTTTGGTGATAATTAAGAACATTAATCCCAAGATGTTTAAAAACAGATGTGAGAAGAAGACCATAACCCAAATAATTGTTATAATAACAGAATTCAAAGGAGGTGAGAAGTAAATATGGAAGATTGTAAGGCATGTTTTTAGTTAAAATACATTTGATTAGTTCTAAGTCGAAAGGATGTAGAAGTTTGTCATCTCTGACAAGTGTTATCCTTTTTTCGTTAAAGATAATTACATGCAAGTATACACGATCAACAAGTAATTAAGGGATAAGAGAGTGTCGAACCCACATGAATCTTTATATAATAAATCCCAACTATTAGTTTTATATCAATCCAAGTTTATTTATACTACCGATATTTGTGAACATTGGTTTAAATTAAATCAAATTAAACCAACAGTAAATTTAACACAAAGATCGATTTTAGATATAAAAGCTTAAGACTACAATATCCCCAATTATACAATATAAATTAATTATTCAATTCATCCAATTATTAAATCCACGTGAGTTGTTAAAAGGAATTCATAATTATTTATAAGCCCTTTCCCAATGATCAAATAAAAATATTCAATTCAATTAATCTTATGATATTCCTATGCAAAATAAAAGAGTTAAATTCATTAAGTATCAATTCCCAAAAGTTACATGCAGTGAAAAGAGATATCTCTATTCAATTCACAGCCCTAATTATTCATCCCATGTAAACAATTAAGAATACATGTTGTCGACGCCAAGAAAGAGTTTGAAGCCTCTTTTCCTAAAGAGAGAATGAGAATTGTGTTTTGCTTTATTTTACCCTTTTTCACCTTGTTGCTATGTTGATTTATTTCAAGGGTGAGATCTTTTTAGGAAAATAGGACCGACATAAGTGCCGACTATTTGAAAAGATTGATTTTAATGATTGGACCGAATTAGGCAGAGCCGCCAGTTGGTATAGCTTTCAATGAATGTACCAACTCATCTGGATTTTGAAGGTTTTCACAATATGGTCCAATATGTGACTCCGTAAGATTGGCTAGAACCCGGGATTCATAGAGTTCGAGGGCTTGCTTAAGCGGGGGGAAGGTGTTAGACACCCCCCAACTTCTGTGAAAACACGATTACTGCATCTTATTGATTTTCTTAAGCATAAAATGTGTGTGTGTTTTTGGAAATGCTTTTGATATTTATTTGACTTGTGTTTAACTGCTTTAATTTTAAAGGTTATTTTAGGCCTTATTTTAATGCGTTATTTTGAAAGTAGTGATGAACCTCTTTGAACCAATTCACAAAGGATTTGATTTAAGGAAAAGTTCATTTTTAGATAAAATACATTGAAGTGATGTTTTGGAAAACAAGATTTCCAAATCCTTAGCCAAATAAGAATTAAGGTCCTTTGATACTTCTATTTATTAACTTAGAGTTATCTAACCTCGAAGTGCCTTATTATTTTTTATAAAAGCTCTTTGTTGTTTTGATTGAAAATTATTTTGGTGATAATGCATGAAAGAAAGCATCAAAAAAGGGTCGGGCCATCTACGGGTATGAAAGCTATATTGATAGACCCGAGCACCTATAATCATAAGTTTTCATTATCACGGGATCTTAAATTCGATCTCTCGGGACGAAGCCCTCGATGTCGTTTTAAGATCCAATATTACATGTACAATGCTTTCACACAATTTAATATTACATTATAAACAAAAGTCCATCGTGGGAATCTATGTGACACCCCCCAGAATAGGTCCAGTCAACCCAACCCATTCTGAGTCGCCAAATACATGGTATAGAATTCAAAAACAAACTTTATATCACATGACCGTGCAAAATACGACCACACAACTGTGAGTGTCAATACAAAAATGTAAAAAATATTAACATTCAAACTAAGTCCTCATTACAATTATTCTCACACTATTTATTAGAAATAGTGAGGACTACTACTGCTCTAACTCAGATCATCACTCTGTCTCCCGACTAGTTCCTTCGACATTCTCATTTCCTGAAGAGGACAATAGATGAAAAGGGTGAGCACAACTAGCCCAGTAAAAAATATTATAACTAAGATAGTGGAAAATAAATTATCGTTAGTCTTCAACAATTCAAATAAAATATTATTGACAACAAGTTTTAGATCAATATTCGCAGCGGTAATAACCATTCATTAGAAGAGTTAAGTAGAGAATGAAGTCTACTATCTTCTATGATTTAAAAGTCCATCATCAATATTTTATCCCTGTAACATCAATCAATATATATCTCAAATCAAATATTCATCTTTGCACTACGGGCCAAAGATATTCATTTGTATCACCAGTGGTCATGTTCATCTCAACACCTGTCCATCTTCGCACTATGGCCAAAGATATTCATCAGGTAATCATTCATCTTTGCTCTACAGGCCAAAAATATTCAGTTATATCACCTTTTAGGACTGCGGATGATGAAAAACATTTTAAAGAACGAATCCAGTGAGATAAAGGACAAAGATTAAGGATTCGTATTTTAGTTTATTCAATTCAAAAATACCTCGTAATAATCAATTGTGGAGCAAAATTCAAGAATAAAGCTCAAAACTTAAATCCAATCAAAAATAGGAACCTTAACAAGCAACTTGGACAAATAGAAGAAAATTTAATTTTTTTCGTTAATAGTGTCGTATACGTGAATAGAAACTCCGACGGAAAAAGTAAGAATTTCATAATACAATTCATGCCAATATTTTGGTATAATGATATTGAAAAGAATAACATCATTTATGAAAGAAAATAACATCCCTTACCTCAAAAGAATAGTACTTCTGGCTGGAATATCGGATATAATACCGAAGGAAACTTGCACTGAATAGTAACACTCAAAGTATCTAAATACTTATAAAAATACGCTCGATATTATAGAGAGAGAAAACTTCTGATTCTGGTGTGATTTTCAATTCTAACCTAAGCACCCTATTTATAGGAAAGGCTTAGGATGCCAAAGTAGACTTTCTTCGCCGGTGGCATACCCAGCACACCTCGTGAGATTTGAAAATTCAGTAATTTTTCCACAACAACCAAAAGTGGGGCCCACTGTTTTATTTAAAAAAATATTTATTTTCTAAAACTTTAATAATTCATAATAAATAGCCCTTTTGTCAGAAAATACAAATTCTATGTCCTTTCCATAGGAAATTTAATTCTCTACAACTTTGTAAAAGGAAATTTTTCCAAATTTCAAACATAAATTATCCGAAATCCATAAATATGTGATTTTTCACACCAAAATACTGATAAAAACACATCAGCACTAATTTCTTCTTTTATATCCATAAAATAAATATTTTCTTATCATATAAATTAATAATTAATTATTCACAAATAATATTACAGAACTACAATATTGACAACCAGGTCGTTCCCATGAAAGAGGGGGCCTTCCGATAAGGACTTCTTCTTACTGGCGCGCAATTAAATAACCCCTCCTAGACAGAACTTCCTTAGACATTGTCAATAATGCTATCTAATAATATTATTCAAATAATATGAATTATTGAGTTGATAATGTGAAATACTGTGCAGTGACAATTATTGAATCAATAATAAAAAATATCAACGGTAGCAATTATTGAATCAATCATATAAAATAGCAACGTAGCAATTATTGATATAAAATATCAATGTAGCAATTATTGAATCAATAAAATATCATGCAATTATTGAATCAATAATATAAAATATTGAAAAGTAATTACTGTAACAATAATTGAGTAAGTGCCTTCTTACGTAAGAATCAATAATTCAAAATACTGTGCAATACCGTGTGCTACTGTGTAACACCGCGTATTATTGTATTTTAACCACCGGGTATTTCAATAGTACTAACGGTAACAACTACGCCGTTATTTTATAAAAAGGTTATTTCTGTCGCTTTCTATATCCGACAGTTATTCCGTTGTGGGGTCCACAAATAGCTTCGCCGTCGTACGAATATTCTCCGACAACAAGAATATTCCACGACCAAACGAATATTCCCCGACAACAATGAATATTTTATAACTACTTGCTTATTTTGAAATATTTGCACATTTCACCCATAACTTTTCACATTTATCAAATCAACACCTTAATTTTTTGAAATAATATATAAAGAAAATTAAATCTTTATTCATAAAAGTTGGGGTCTTACAACCTCCCCTCCTTATGAAATTTCATCCTCGAAATTGATGTACGTACCTGGTATGTCGAAAAGGTGAGGATACCTCGCTTTCATTTCCGATTCCAACTCCCAGGTCATTTCCTCAATAGCATAGTTTCTCCACAAAACTTTAACTTGAGGTATAATTTTTGAGCGTAAGACATGCTCCTTCCTATCCAAGATCTTGACAGGTACCTCCTCATACGTTAAATCTTCAGCTATCTCGTCTGGTTCTAACTCAATTATGTGGTTTGGGTCTTTCATATATTTACGCAACATGGATATGTGAAAAACATTATGAACACGAGACATGCTTGGAGATAAAGCGAGTCTATAGGCCACATTTTCTACTCGGCCAAGGATCTCAAATGGACCAATGAATCGTGGGTTGAGCTTTCCTCTCTTCCCGAATCTCGTAACTCCTTTCCATGGAGCAACACGTAACAATATATGATCCCCAACATTAAATTCCACGTCCTTTCGATGAAGATCCGCATAACTCTTTTGTCGATTTTGTGCAGTTTGTATCCGTTGCCGGATCATTTGAATCTTTTCTGTAATCATACATACCAACTCCGGTCCAAACAATGTTGCTTCACCCACCTCATTCCAGCGTACTGGAGAGCGACACTTTCGTCCATACAACGCTTCGAATGGAGCCACGCCTATACTTGCCTGATAACTGTTGTTGTAGAAGAATTCTACCAATGGTAAGTACTTATCCCAACTCCCTTTGAAGTCTAGAACACAGAGTCTCAATAGATCTTCAAGAGTTTGAATAGTCCTTTCTGATTGTCCGTCTGTTTGAGGATGATAAGCAGAACTGAATCGTAAATCCGTGCCCATAGCTTTCTGCAAACTGATCCAAAATCATGAAGTAAATCTGGGGTCACGATCTGAAACTATGGATACTGGCATGCCATGCAATCTCACAATCTCATTCACGTACATATGAGCAAGACGTTCAAGGGAATAAGTCTCTCGTATAGGCAAGAAATGAGCAGACTTGGTTAATCTATCAACAATAACCCAAATCACATCTATGCCTTGAGAAACCTTGAGAAGACCCGTAACAAAATCCATCGTAATGTGTTCCCACTTCCATTTCGGAATCTCCAGTGGTTGCAATGGACCCTTCGGCACTAGATGCTCCACCTTGATCGGATCTGGCTTTCCCTGAAATCCTGGTGGTCCCAACTCTTTGAACTGCTTGGCAGTGACAATTCGCGTGTTGTTATTATCTCCACCTGTATTTTGCACACGAGTTTCCCTCGTCTGGTTTTGCATGAACTGCAAAAAACTTCTAAACATCTCATTATTTATCGTCTGATCAGGGTTGTTTTCAGGATGAACATTGCCTTCTTGTTGCACGTTCTCCTGGTTGGTGATTAAAGGTGTCTCCACGGTCTCATTCACTTCATTGTTAACATTCTCAGCGGCCATTCTCAAATACTGCCATAAAACAAGGGTTAATTAAACAAATTAACATATCACATATTAACCCTATGCTCCGACTGACCAATTAAATACCACATAAGCTTAGGTAGGACATACTAGTGAAGGTTTTACTCGTCTCTCCCCTCCTAGTTCTATTCCCCGATCTCAGGCAGAGATCATATCCCTAAGCTCTGATACCAACTGTGACGCCCCCCAGAATAGGTCCAGTCAACCCAACCCATTCTGAGTCGCCAAATACATGGTACATAATTCAAATACAAACTTTATATCGCACGGCCGTGCAAAATACGACCACACAACTGTGAGTGTCAATACAAAAATGTAAAAAATATTAACATTCAAACTAAGTCCTAATTACAATTATTCTCACACTATTTATTAGAAATAGTGAGGACTACTACTGCTCTAACTCGGACCATCACTCTGTCTCCCGACTAGTTCCTGCGACATTCTCATTTCCTGAAGAGGACAATAGATGAAAAGGGTGAGCTCAACTAGCCCAGTAAAAAATATTATGACTAAGATAGTGGAAAATAAATTATCGTTAGTCTTCAACAATTCAAATAAAATATTATTGACAACAAGTTTTAGATCAATATTCGCAGCGGTAATAACCATTCATTAGAAGAGTTAAGTAGAGAATGAAGTCTACTATCTTCTATGATTTAAAAGTCCATCATCAATATTTTATCCCTGTAACATCAATCAATATATATCTCAAATCAAATATTCATCTTTGCACTACGGGCCAAAGATATTCATTTGTATCACCAGTGGTCATGTTCATCTCAACACCTGTCCATCTTCGCACTATGGCCAAAGATATTCATCAGGTAATCATTCATCTTTGCTCTACAGGCCAAAAATATTCAGTTATATCACCTTTTAGGACTGCGGATGATGAAAAACATTTTAAAGAACGAATCCAGTGAGATAAAGGACAAAGATTAAGGATTCGTATTTTAGTTTATTCAATTCAAAAATACCTCGTAATAATCAATTGTGGAGCAAAATTCAAGAATAAAGCTCAAAACTTAAATCCAATCAAAGATAGGAACCTTAACAAGCAACTTGGACAAATAGAAGAAAATTTAATTTTTTCGTGAATAGTGCCGTATACGTGAATAGTGCCGTATACGTGAATAGAAACCCCGATGGAAAAAGTAAGAATTTCATAATACAATTCATGCCAATATTTTGGTATAATGATATTGAAAAGAATAACATCATTTATGAAAGAAAATAACATCCCTTACCTCAAAAGAATAGTACTTTTGGCTGGAATATCGGATATAATACCGAAGGAAACTTGCACTGAATAGTAACACTCAATGTATCTTAATACTCACAAAAATACGCTCGATATTATAGAGAGAGAAAACTTATGATTCTGGTGTGATTTTTAATTCTAACCTAAGCACTCTATTTATAGGAAAGACTTAGGATGCCGAAGTAGACTTTCTGCGCCGGCGGCATACCCAGCACACCTCGTGAGATTTGAAAATTCAGTAATTTTTCCACAACAACCAAAAGTGAGGCCCACTGTTTTATTTAAAAAAACATTTATTTTCTAAAACTTCAATAATTCATAATAAATAGCCCTTTTGTCAGAAAAATACAAATTCTATGTCCTTTCCATAGGAAATTTAATTCTCTACAACTTTGTAGAAGAAAATATTTCCAAATTCCAAACATAAATTATCCGAAATCCATAAACAGGTGATTTCCACACCAAAATACTGATAAAAACACATCAGCACTAATTCCTTCTTTTATATCCACAAAATAAATATTTTCTTATCATATAAATCAATAATTAATTATTCACAAATAATATTACAGAACTACAATATTGACAACCAGGTCGTTCCTATGAAAGAGGGGGCCTTCCGATAAGGACTTCTCCCTACTGGCGCGCAATTAAATAACCCCTCCTAGACAGAACTTCCTTAGACATTGTCAATAATGCTATCTAATAATATTATTCAAATAATATGAATTATTGAGTTGATAATGTGAAATACTGTGCAGTGCCAATTATTGAATCAATAATATAAAATATCAACGGTAGCAATTATTGAATCAATCATATAAAATAGCAACGTAGCAATTATTGATATAAAATATCAACGTAGCAATTATTGAATCAATAAAATATCATGCAATTATTGAATCAATAATATAAAATATTGAAAAGTAATTACTGTAACAATAATTGAGTAAGTGCCTTCTTACGTAAGAATAAATAATTCAAAATACTGTGCAATACCGTGTGCTACTGTGCAACACCGCGTATTACTGTATTTTAACCACCGGGTATTTCAACAGTACTAACAGTAACAACTACGCCGTTATTTTATAAAAAGGTTATTTCTGTCGCTTTCTATATCCGACAGTTATTCTGTTGTGGGGCCCACAAATAGCTGCGCCGCCGTACGAATATTCCCCGACAACAAGAATATTCCACGACCAAACGAATATTCTCCGACAACAATGAATATTTTATAACCACTTGCTTATTTTAAAATATTTGCACATTTCACCCATAACTTTTCACATTTATCAAATCAACACCTTACTTTTTCGAAATAATATATAAAGAAAATTAAATCTTTATTTATAAAAGTTGGGGTCTTACAATCTAGTCGAGATCCGATCAGTGGATCTCAATACCGGGATTCCTAGGCTCACATTGATATGCTTGAACTTAATATATAATGTATCCTAAACCCGATATTAGATGATTCATTGATTGAAATCCCTATCACGAGTTATTAGGACTCCTTCACCACTAAATATAGATCTAGGGCTTTACGGGGTGATCGAGACTGATCGAAAACATTAAAATGACTAGATCTATCCTAGATCTAAGCCAATCTAACATGGGGGTTCGAGCTTTAAAGCTCAATAACCTATTAAGGGCTAGATCCGGCTAGATCTAGGTAGATCCGGCTAGATCTAGGTAGATCTAGTAAAAGGACTTGATTTCTAACTATATATGTACAAAATAAATGGTAAAATAGATAGATCTATCAACCAATATACAATATATGTACAACCAACAAGTTTAAACTATAGATAAACACTATATTTGACTAGATCTATAGTTAAAACAATGTTTACAAAGGAAATGGCTAAATATTCATTTTTTCACCTTGGGTAACGAAGAAACGAGCTTCTTTTGGCTTGGATTTGAGCTATCTTATTCTAGATACGTAAGATTTACAATATATGGGATCGATTCAACAAAAATCTAGTGATTTAATGTAAAAATCAAGCTTTTTCCTTTCCAGATTTGAACTCTCTAGAATGCTCAAAACTCCTATAGATATGCTAAAATTCGTCCATTTGACGAGGAAAAGGGGTAGCCGCAGGTGCAATGGAGGTAGCCGTAGGTACACCTTTGGTTGGCCTAGGGTGGGCCCCACTTGCTCGATTTTCTTATCGCTAAGTTAGTTTTCATGGTGTTCACTAAAACGTCCATAACTCTCAATCCGGAAGGAGTTAGAAGACGTGCTATACCAATTTGGAAAGATATTTCTGAGAGCTTCAAAATGGTATATTATTTTCCCAATTCTGAGTTCTGGAAAGCAGAGAAAAAGGGGAAAATCATCCCTAGGTATATGTCAGCTAGTCATTCGCCTTGTTTTGTAGTCGGTTGTTCGTTCCTTTTAATCCGGGAATAGTTGGGAGACGTGCCATGTGACGCCCCCAAAATAGGTCCACACAACCTATTTTGAGTCTTCAAATACATACTAAAGAATTTAAATACAAATTTTCCTATTTATAACTATTAAACTGTCGTGCAAAATACGACAATACACATATACTGTGAGTTTCAATACAAATATTGTAACGCATATAATACGACAATATCCACACTCAAATTAAATACTCATTATAATTATTGACACATTATTTTACAACACAGTGAGTACTACTATAGTAACTAGCTCGGACCATTACTCTATTCCCCGACTAGTCCCAACTACACTCTCATTTCCTGAGAAGAACAATATAACAAAAAGGAAAATGGTGAGCTCAAATAGCTCAGTAAAGAATATTATGACTAAGATAATGAAGAATAAATTATCTATAATCTTTAATAATGATAAATCAGATATTTATAGACAATATAAGTTTCAACGATAACTGCAACGGAACAAACATTCCATTAGAAGAGTTAAGTAGAGCTTGATGTCTACTATCTTCTATGATTTAAAAATCTATCATCAATATTTTATTTGTGTAACACCAAACAACAGTTCCTGTTCATAATTATGCAAATCAACAGTTTATCTTTGCACTACGGGCCAAATATATTCATTTGTATCACCAGTGGTCATGATCATGCCAAACAACAGTCCACCTTTATACTGCGGGTCAAAGAGAACTCTCACCACAAGCCTTTATCTGTAACACTAAATGCCATGATTATTCCAATACACAATTCTTGGTTATAATCATACCAATCAACAGTTCATCTTTGCACTACAGGCCAAAGATAATTTTTCACCACAATTTAAGTCTGAGGATGATGACAATAATATGAAGGATGAATAGAAATAATAAGAATAATAAGGTCAAGAATAAACATTAGAGATATAATTTATCTAAAGTCCAAGAATGTCCAAATTTTCAACTTGATGATCAAAATGTGGATTCAAATTCAAGAATGATATTTAAGATTCATATTTCAAAGATAATTTGGACAGAAAAGGCAAGACTTCGTTGTGAATAGTACTCCATCGTGGATAGTACTCCGACATGAATATTACCCCGGTATGAATAGTATTTTGGTATGAATAGTACCCCGGTATGAATAATACTTCGGTATAAATTGTACTCCGACATGAATAGATTAAAATTTAACAAGAACGTTAAGGCAAATATTCAAGTGAAATGATATTAGATGAAGCACAAACCTTAAAATTTTTTCTAATCATTTTAGGAATTATAGAAGCAATACTTATAATAGTAAGTTTAGATTTAGGAATATAAAATAAAATAATATCACTTACATAATATGGAGTATGAAAGAAAATGATATCCCTTACGAGTATTGAAAGAAAATAATATCCTTTATCTTAGTAGGAGACTAGATCTGACTGGTATAACGAATATTATTTTGAAAAAATCTTGCACTATTAGCCAACTCAAAGTATCCTTATACTCAAAAGAAATACGCACAATATTATAGAAGAAGAATTTTGTGATTTTGGTGTGAGTTTCATACCTCAACTAAACAACCTATTTATAGGAGAATTGTAATGTACTACGCTTGGCAACCTTGCAGGTTCGGTTAAAAATGTTCGCCTAACTTTCTCTGCCTAAATTTCTCTCTAACTCACATTTTCTTATAGGTGAGGGCCAACAAATTTGGAAAAAATTGATTTGTAAGAGAAGTTTTGCCACCCACCAATTTGGAAAAAAGGAAAAAAAAACTATACAGGAGATAAATTCTTAGCCAACCAATTTTGGAAAAGAAGAAGTGCACGGGAAGTTTTGAAAAACTTAACAATCTGACAAAGTTAATATTATATCATTATAATATTATATAAAAAATTATTACAAAACTATACAATTATGACATTATAATATAATATTATAATAATATATTTGAACGAATAATAATAATGTTGGAGAAGATAATTGTGGTTCCGTAGAAAGATATGTCAAACTCTTAAAAAATGACTTATGCTAAATCTCTTCATTTGTAACAAAAAATGGATAAATATCCACCACACATCACTTATCTTTTAATCAACATATTTTTAATATTTCAACAATTTATTCATTATTAATATTATAGACTTACAATATTGACAACCAGATCGTTCCCAGGAAAGATGGGGTTTTTCGATAAGGATTTCTCCTTATTGGCACGCAATTAGATAACCTAAGCCCTTTCCTCGATAGAACTTTCTAGACATTGCCCATAATGCTAACTAATAATATTATTTCAATAATATAAGTTACTGTGTCTTGACAATTATTGATTTAATAATGTGAAATAATGTTCAATTGTTACTGTGACAATTATTGAGTCAATATTATGAAATACTATACAATTATCACTGTAGCAATTATTGAATCAATAATATGAATTAATGTGCAATACTGTGTGCTACCGTGGAACTGTTATTTTATTACCGGGTATTTCAACAATTAATGGTAAAAGTTGTGCCACCAATTTTTAAAAAGGTTATTTCTGTTGCTTTCTATATCTGACAGTTATTCCGTTGTGGGGCCCACAATTGATTGGTTACTTCGGCGCCGTCGTACGAATATTTCTTAACAAAACAAATATTTTCCAACAACTGTTTTATATAATTTGCACATAACACCCATAACTATAACATTTATTAAATTAACACCTTACTATTTAGAATAATATTTAGAGAAAATTTAATATTATTCATAAAAAGTTGGGGTCTTACATGCCATACCATTCAGAAAAGCTCTTTCCGAGGGCTACGTAATGTCATTAAGTTTGACCATTTCCAGATCCGAGAAGATGAAGCGAAAAGCAGACGTGTATCTTTTGAAGTCAACGGGATAGTCGACTAGTCTTTCTGAGGCTCAAGGATGGTTGTGGTGGCTTCTTATGACCTCATCCTCAGCTTGGCGATCCTTTCTTGAACATGTTATTGTCAGGGCAAAATTAAGCTTTTGCCCTCCCGCGGGGTTGTCGCCGGGGTGAAATTACGCTTTTGCCCTCCTTTAAGGTTAGTGAAAGGAAAGCAAAATTTTGAGTGTCTATAGATGGCCCTCTTTGTTATGTTTATGCAAAGCAATGAAATGAACATGGAAAAGATAAAGATAGCCGATGCATGACAGGGTATACTAATGATGCAATGACATTTACAAAAATATGTTATAATGTCATGAATGCTAGATTTTAATATCACTCCCATCTACTGGGGAGGATGATTGTCGCACTACCATTACCGGGTATTGTCTTCAATAGAATCGTATCGTCACTGCTGATTGCATCACAAATTACATATGGTCGCTAATTGCATATTATTGCCGATTGCATCACAAATCGCATATCATCGCACTTCGCACGTCTCAAATCGTACTTTGCAAATAGCACTTCACACATCACACTTTGTATTTTGCCAATCGTACTTTGCAAATTGCAAATTACATATCAAATCGCACCACAAATTGCATATTGCATCGCAAATCACATCGTCACCACCGGGTATTGCCTCCGATGCCTTCACCGGGTGTTGTCTCCAACATATTTCACCATCGGGTATTGTCTTTGATGCCGTCGGTGGGTATTGTCTCCAACAGATTACAGCACCGAGTATTGTCTCTGATGCCTTTGATGGGTATTGTCTCCAACGGATTGCACCACCAGTATTTTCTCCTATGTTTTTGATGGGTAGTCTCCAACGAATTGCACCACCGAGTATTGTCTCTGATGCTTTTGATGGGTATTGTCTCTAACAGATTTCATCATTGATTATAAAAGGGGTGAGCTTTTTACTTGTGACCCCGTTGGATTAGATACTGGTTTGATCGATGACCCAGGTGCCGCTGACATCCCTGGAGGATGCGGCCCGTCCTTTTACTATCCAGATCTGAACTTTGGTGCAGAGGCCTCGACTTAAGAGGAATTGGCACAGGTTGATATGTTGATAATGTAGTTTTCATTTGCTAGAACTTTTGTTAGTCGTTGGGCGCATGTGCCCCTTTTCCTGTATTTTTTATCTTTTTGTCTTTTCACATATATATAGATGATGTTGATATGAAAATTGAAGTGCTATTCGCACATATAATATGATGATGCTTAGGTATTTATCACATTGTTTCTACTACTGTTCATCATGATGCATGCTTTGTATATCATCATTTTGAATTTAAAATTGTCAGTTAGAACTAACCCCTGTGTGGTCTTATAATACTATTTTTTACCAACGAGGTGCTTGTTTTTTAGTTAAGGATTCTCTTAGGAATTTTTCTTTTCTTTTGTCGTATCAAGCTTATGTCGTCATAATTTCTTTCAAGAGTCCTATCATTTCTTTTGATGAGAAGCTTGGTCCCGCCTTAGACTCCTTCCATTTCATTAAATTACAAAAATGCCCCTGTCTTTTCTCATGTTGTTACCAAGGATTCACATAAGAGACTCGCTTTGTTGACCATGTCAAGAGTGAGCAACATCTTGCACATTAAACGAATAACAAAATACACCAAAAGCTTTATGGCTCTGGCCGTCAGGGATAACTTTGATATTAGGATTAGTATGAGTTAAAGTTCATGAAATTGGATGCTTATTGGGTCTACCACTTAACTTGTATTCGCTGAGTTTTTATCTTATCGCTAAAGATCTTGAAATTGAGTATAAAAATTGAATTGTTTCTAAGCAAATTGTGAATCGCGAATTTCAAGGTTATTTTTAAAGTTTTAGTTTTTCTTTTAAGGAATTTTTTTATTTAACAAGCTATGAAATCGCAAAAAAACTTTTAAGCATTTATGGTCATTGTTCATGAGTAAGATTAAATTCAAAAGACTTATCTCCCTTTATCAAAGATACCTCGTCTTCGCTCCAGATACCGTTCTTCGAAGAATTGACGTCACAGGACACGTGCATTGTGAGTTTCGCAAACCTTAGCAGGGGTTTCTCTTCTATGACTTTAGATGATCTCATTTCCATCTTGCAAATTTTTTCTTAACTCTAAATTTTCTTTTCTCTTTTTCCCCTCGCTTAACTTGTCTCGTTTTCTTAGGCTATTTAGGGTTACCTATTTAACGAGTTTTGGACCAATGACTCCTTAACCAAATGACTTTAGGACACTAGGTGTAAAGACATCCCTTCGGGTTTACTTGCTCGAGTAACAAAGGTCACACTTTGAGATGAGTTAGATGGTCTACTCTATTTACTCCTCGTCTAACCTTGTGCGGGGTCTGTTTTCTTAGGCTCTAAGTTACCCATGTCGACGTCGGGAAAAAATTTTGTTGCGTTGGACCGAATCTTTCTCTCTTCCTAAGTCTTTTGTTTTCTACCCTTATTACCTTGTCTATTTTATGAAGGGTGAAGGTTTTTTAGAAAAAGGCCAACATGTATCACGTCGACGATTTGAACGGTTTACAGAGTTGCTAGTTGGTAGATTTGAAATGGTTGTACCAACTTAATCGAGTTTTGTTTGAAAAGTAGGCCCAATTGTTGGACACTGTCGAAACTTAGTCTTTGAAATCGAAATTCTAAAGTTCGGGGGCTTGGTTAAGTAGGGGGAAGGTGTTAGGTACTCCCCAACTCCTGTGAAAACACGGTACCACATCTTTTTAAGATTTCCCTTTTTATTTGCAATGTGTGTGTGTCGATGCTGGGACAAATTGGGCCTACGCTTGTTTGTTTTGAAAATAGTGTCGTGCTTCGTTGAACCTATATACGAAGGGTTTGATTTGATTTGCAAAAGTCCATTTTTAGACAAGATATGAAAATGATATTTTGAAAAGTGGTTTTCAAACCCCTACGCTTTCATAAGAATAGAAGCCTGTTGATACTACTATTTTATCTTTTCAGCCTTTTGGCTCGATTAGAATGGTGTTTGTCAGGCTGCGAAGCATCCTCGACCACAGAGTATTTACAAGTGCTGGTCTTCTCATGGGTATGACATCTAGGAGCTGTCGTTTACACTCCTAAATTAACCTCACTTTCACTTTACAAATTCAAACAATTAGCACAGTAGTAAGCAAGGATCGATCCCACAGAGAGTGATTTGTTTTATATTTATTCAATTGTTTCCAATAAAAAGGGGGTTTTGAATTGATTAACTAAATTAACAAGAATAAACTAATAAGAATTAACAATGAATAAAAAGCTTCAGTTCTTCAGTTCAGTATCACCTTTTCACAATTATGGAGTAATCAAGTTTTACAATATTTACCCTTTCAATGAAACTATTAGCCCTAGATAGCAACAAGCTCTGCTACCCGAAATTCTCCTTAGATTGTCATTGTATGAAACAAGCTCTTCACCAAATTCTAACTGTAATACAACCTAGAACAAGCTCTCTATATTTAATATGATAGAAGCATTAAAAAAATAGAGAATTAGGCTAATCTAAGCAACAAACACATAAGCTCGATTTGTATAACTTGTTTCCTGATAACCTTAGCAATACACAAAAGTTTGTCCATAATTAGTATTACTAATTTGCTACTTGTGATGAAGACAAATATCAATTACACGTAATACCAATCTTAATCTAGCAGATGATATCAATTCACTAATTTAATCCTGCAGAAACCAAATTAGTAGATTGAATAACATATAAGAAGTTAAAGTAGATTATCAGAATAAATCTCATGCAAGAATGAATAAATAAAGTAAACTTGATCAAACAGTTAATTATGAATAAGGTTCAACATCCCTTCAGAACTGAATTGAAAGTATTAGCCCATGTCTTCAATGTTGTAGATGATTAAATAGTAGAATCAATAATATCCTGACTATTACATCTATTTATAGTGCTAGACAAAGTTCTAAATCCTGTAGAACTAGAAATCCAAATCCTAAAAGTAATTACAAATTATAATTAGTTTCCAAAAAGAAATAAAATCTAATAAGGAAATAAATTTTCAGTCCAAAGTAATCCTAATTCTAATAGCAATATCAATCCAAATCCATGTAGAAAGATGTCAAAAGCTGTTTTTAGAAACTTTTCAAAAATCCAAGATTTATAAATTTTCTTTTTCTCTTCAATTCAGGTCCAAATCAACTTGTTTCCATCCTTTTAACTTTAATTCACCTGAAAATAATAAACAACTTATTAAGCTCATATACACATGAAACATGCAATACAACCAAACGTAAAGAGATAAAAAATCATGAATATTGTGTACTTATCAACAGCCATCGGAGTGACTCTAGTACGACAAACCATATTTCATTATGGTTGAGACCTTAAACTTGGATAACCATTTTAAGGTTTTTTAGATGTACATTTTTACAGAAAAATTGGCAGGGTACATTTGTAACGTGGGGTTTATCCATCGTGGGAATCAGATTCTGATCAGTTTTGTAGCGCCCCCAAATCCGTGTCCCCATAACCCCAGGCCTGGTACGTTACGATACATCATTTCTATAAGTAGTGCAGAAGATATAAACATAAATTGTTTATACAATAACTTTTATAACATAATCCCAAGGTCTGTAACCTTAACTTAATACCTGTATTCAATATCCTATACAACATACAATGTCATATGCCTTCAATATTGTTACCATTTTAACCGTATAATAATTCTATCTTGGAACTTGTCTTTGCCTTTGCCTGTGTTTGAAGTTTTGCTTTAATCTAAAATGTTTATCATGATATAGCAAGGGTGAGCAACAAGTTTGCCTAGCAAGTTTTAAATACAACAAGGATATATCATGATTGAAAGAAAGAATAAGCTTTCGAATTTTCAACAATATAATAATTGTGAAAGAGCATAAATCATAGTTTCAATAAATGAATGACTGAATCAATAATGTTTAATGTCAACAAGGACCATGAACAATTTTAAATGAACCTTATGGTAATGAAGGTGATCAGTCTTTATACCTGATGAACATATGCAACATGCACTAAGTGCGAATCAATAATCAGTATAGATGTGAATAATCAACAATGATTAATCACAAACATGCTTTACAATAACAACTCGAGTTCGAGTTAGGAAACTTGCCTGAACTTTCGATTACTGCTACGCAATTTAAGTTAATCGCTTTATTGAAAAGACCTATCAGTTATAAGATTTGATCTTTCAATTAGTATAACATACCTTATCCCATAAAGCTATTACTTTAAAAGTAAACCATCTAACACTTAACCACATAGTCAAATATTAGATATCCTCAATATCATATATATTTACAAGTCTAAACCTAGCACACATTGAGTCTTTAATAGTATTCAATATAGTATACTGAGTGGTTTCCCACAAACAACTAACAATTAGTTTCCGTCTCGTCTACACTGTTTTCACAGTGAGTTAGATTGGTTACTAATTTGTAGATACCTTCCCCATATGAAGGAGTCCTTTAGCCCAGCTACTATACATCAACCATTAAAGGGTACGATTGCACTACCTTAGACTTAACACTTACTCGTTCATTTATAAGTTCTTATTATAACTCGGTAAACTATTTATGAATTTAGAAGACTTAATATATCATTTCAGTAAACTGAAACCAAACTGTCTTCCCTTCCTAACCTTTTCAGTTTCCATTCCAGCAAACTGAAACCAAACTGACTTCACTTCCTGACATTCCAGTTTCTATTTCAGTATCCTGAATTGTTCATTTCAGGAAGCTGAAATGCCCTATTCACGAAAATTCCAAATCAGCTTATTATTTTTCTATTCTTTGGCCAAACATATATACGTATAATCCATGCACAAAAACAATATTTTTGGAATTTTTCGACTCCCTTAAGTATTTTTCTAAAATTCATTTCTAGTTAATTCCTTAACAAATTAGCTACCTTACGCTTAACTCCAGAAATTTCCAACTCTTGGCGGGATCTTACACATGTTAACGTGAGCTTACAGTTTAAATTTCGTGGCCATCATCGTAGTTATACAACTCCAGTTATAGCGATTTTTGTCAGAAAAATGCAAAGATTGAAATGGTCATAACTTCCTCAATTTAAGTCGGAATGAGCTTATTTTTGGACACAAGCTACTTTATCTTATATATTTTCATGTCCCAAAATATTGGAATTTATTACACAAATTAAGTAGACAAAACGCCCTTACAATTTCCGGACAACCTACTTTTGGCATTTTCAGTTTTGGCGTCCTTTGCTAAAAACAGTCCACACGGAAATCTATAACTCCTTTTTCAGTGATTCCACTTGGAAAAATTAAAAGACTTCTAGATTTAACTCCAGAAATTGACCATACTCAAAAATTTAAAATACTAAGAGAGATATGGTCATTTTAATTTCGTGCTACGTTTTTACAAAAATCTAATTTTTTTATACTTGATGATTTCTAAGAAAACTTTCATATTCTCACCTAATAACCAACATAAACCATTATAAAATATCATAACACAAACTAATACCAAAAATACTCATGGATCTATCATGATCCATGATCTATTTCACCAAAAATTACCAAACACAATATTAACACAATCAACTAAGAAATTTGACTTTTGAGAAATCAAACTCCTATTTCTTAGTTTAGATCCAACTTTTGATCCATAAAAGGGTTAGATATAAACTTGAAACACTATAAAATACATAGATCTAAGGTTTTTAACCTCAAGATCATAACTTTACAAAAATCAAAACTTAAATCAAACAAAGAAGAAAAATAGATTATATGAGTATGATTTCTTTATACCTTCTCTTGATTTTTCCTTCCGCTTCTTCTTCCTAAACCTTGATTGAAGAACTAAGAAAGTATAAGAACTCTCTCTATCTCCACTCCTACATGGTCGAACATCTCCTCCTTTCTCTCTCTTTAGTTTTGTTCTTTTTTTCTTAGATTAAGAAATGAAATAAAGTGATATGATATATTGGTTTTACTTAAATTAAAAAGTATAGACATATAACATATATCTATACAATTAACCACACGCTTGCCACCTATCTCTCTTATCATCATTAAAAGGTTACTTACAAGACTTAGATAACTTGCAAGTATAAACAAAGTGTTATCTCCATTCCAAGGTTAACACCTAGCATAGTTGTTCACCAACTAAAGTGACTTAATCATTATATTCACCTCCCCCCTTGCTCCACCTCCTAATTTTCAGCCCTATGGCCTTCTTGGGCTCAAGTTTGTCTTCTTTTTAAAGCCCAAATAGCTTACTTAGCATCCCATAGGTCCTCACTCAATTGGGTCACCAATTGGGCTACTCAAATAAATCTTTGGGCTTGCAATGTTCATTCTTTGGACTAGCAAAACAACATAGTTTATACTTTTTAATTTTATATCACCCTAATCATTTAGTTAGGCTTTCCATTCCCCTCCTTTGTAATTTAAATCCTTACTCATATATCTTTAATTTCATAACCCAATTAGACTTGCTTTACTTAGGTTATAAAATTAATTATTTGAGATGTATAAAATAAATCTCTTAGAGTATTTAATTACTCTACCTAATATATATATTAGGATATATTTCTTTATTTTTAATATTTTTTCAAGTATAATTTAATTCTAGGGTTTAAAAATTTTGTAACCCATATATTCTATATTCTCATTCGAATAATAAACCATAGAGGTTATTCTTTAAAAATTTAAATTATTCCTCTATTTCCCATCTAGGTTTTATCCTTTAACCTTTATTTTAATCATTCAAAATCTTATAAATTTTTGGGTTGTCACAAGTTTGATCATGAATCCTATGATTCCTAGGCTCATATAAGGAGGCCAATAAAACCTGCACAGCATAAATATTTGTAAAAAATGTATATTTACATCTAGACGTCGCCAAAACCAAGGATTCATCCGTCAAATCCTGGCATGAGCGTAGCCAAAGCTTCTCGTTCCCAATAGATAGCGATCTAAGGGTCGCAAGGTTGCTTTAAAATAAATAAAACTAGAAAAAAAAGCTAGATTTAAATAAATCTTAGCCATTCTAGCTTTCCTGTTCCGGTTGGACCATGTTTGAACCGTTTAAAAGGTAGAAAGGACTAGATTTAAAGAAATCTAACTTACCAGAATTGATATCAGGGTCAATTCATATCAAATGAATATTTGAAGCAAATATTTAATCACAATGAATAAAGAATATATATATATATAATTATATATATACGAAAGCTGTAAAGGGCGATGGGTTTTCACTCTCAGGCTCGTACTGGAATGTAAATATATATATAAAAGCTGTGAAGGGCGACGAATTTGCCATTCTATGCCCGGACAGAAGTATATATATATATATATATATATATATATATATATATATATATATATATTAAAGCAATAAGGAGCCATGAAAATGATCTAAGCTCAACTGAATGTAAATATATATATATATATATATATATATAAGCTGTAAAAAAGCCACGGAATGATCCAGGCTTAACTGAATGTAAATATATATATAAGCTGTAAAAAGTCACGGAATGATCCAGGCTTGACTGAATGTAAATATATATATATAAAAGCAGTAAAAGCCACGAAATATTCTAGGCTTGACAGAATAGAAATATATATATATATATATATATATATATATATATATATAAAAGTGGTAAAAAGGCCACAGATTTCCAATCCAAGCCAAACTGAAATATAAATATTAATATATGCAGTTAGTATATGTATATTAAAGTAATAAAGGCCACGAATTTACAATCCAGGCCAAATAAAGTCAGAAAAATTTATATATATATATAGTTATATATATAAAAGCAGTAACTACCACGGATTTACAATCCGGGCTTGACAGAATTGAAAAGTTAGTACATATATAGTTAAATATATACATAAAAAAGTTAAAAAGGCCACGAATCAGCGATCCAGGTCGTGCCAGTTAGTACATATATGTATATATATATATATATATATATATATATAAGCGAGTAATAGCCGCGGATCGTTGATCCGAGCTGTGCAAATGCAAAAACAACGTATATATGTACTAAAATGTACTAAAAAGTAAGCAAAAACGGCCACAGAACTGAGTTTCGGGAAAAATCAGAAGATAAAACTTTACGTGCACGTGTATAAATACGCAATGAAGTAGGAAACGAGTTCTGATCTTAAAATACTTATAATGGACTGCTACACGGGCTTTTTGCCACTTCGTAGGCTTCAAACGAACGTTTCCACCGGTTAATTTTTGGTATAGTGTACTATACGAGTATACCTTACGTGTTAGAGTATTAAAAACGAGGTTTGGAGTATAAGAAGTCGGGCTAGAAAATAAAATGGGCGGAGTTTCAGAGCGTTTTTTATTTTTTTCTTCTTTTTTTGGCAAGGGGGACACTTGTATTTAAAGACCCGATGGAAGCGGGCCTACCCGCGACAGCCGCGGGTCTACTTGCAGGAGCCCACATGGTGGGTCTCATCGTCTCAAAGTACGTGCACTCCGAGCAACACGATGTTATGTTCAAAACTTTCTAACTTTTGATTGGAGCGTCCGTTTGAGGTGTGCTATACCTTTCCGGAATTCCCTCGCCGAGAGCATCACACTATCATGGGACTAAACCTTTTTCGAGTCCAAGAAGACAATTTCTTAATCGGATCTTCATTTCTTCGTAGTTTATCCGTTGAGCTGTATTGTGCTGTTTTCACTAGGGATCAATGTTATGGTTCTTTCTGACCTTCATTGCATCAATGCGGCTTGATTTTGATCGGATTGGCTTTAAGTTGGTAAAATAACCATTTTGCCTTTCCAAGGGTTGTCTTCTGTACTAGCACGGTCTTCGACGGTTTTCCCGGGGTTGTCTCCGAGGTTTTGATCCCAGCCGATTCTGTTTGTCCTCAGGGTTGTCTCCGTGGCTGACTTGGTTTCCCAGCATTATCTTTGGGGATGGTTTGATGCTTCGGGGTTGTCTCTGAAGTTGATTTGGCCTCCTAGGTTGTGATCGGGGTGATTGGTCCTCCCGAGGTTGTCGTCGGGGCTGCTTGACATCCCGATATGGTCACCGAGGCTTCTCTTGACATCCCGGTGTTGCCGGGGTTTGACTTGACATTCCGGTATAGTGATCGAGGTTTGACTGACATCTTGGTATAGTGACCGGGGTTGAACTTGACATCCCGGGGTTGTTGCCGGGGCTTCACTTGACTTCCTGGTGTTACCGAGGTTTGTCTTGACATCCCGGTATAGTGACCGAAGTTGAACCTGACATCCCAGGGTTGTCTTCGGGAGGCTTAACATCCCGATATTGTCATTGGGGCTTCACTTGACTTCCCAGTGTTGCCAGGGTTTGTTTTGACATCCCGGTATAGTGACCGGGGTTGAACTTGACATCCAGGGGTTATCGCCGGGAGGTAAAAGATAGTTTTACCCTCCTGAAGGGTTAGTAACAGGAACACAAAATTTGAGTGTCTACAGATGCCCCTCTTTATCATGTTTATGCAATGCAATGGAATAAACAAGACAAAGATTGCAAGGCATTGGAAATATAATAGATGCAAAAGTAATGCAATGCATGGCCTGATATGTTATGAATGTTAGATACCTTTCTGGTGATGGGGCTATCAATGGCTTTTTACGTCATTTTCTACTAGGGATAATGTCATCCGCGATAGCCCTTGGGGAAGATTTTCCCTCGGTTGATGCCGTTGGACATCTCTGAACTCAGGGGCAGAGCCAGGAATGTTAAAATTATACATTTGGGCTGGGCTGACCAAGGCTATTCTAACTTTTTTTTACATAATTATATAGTATATCTAGTAAAAATAAATAAAATTTGGGCTGGGCTATAGCCCGAAAAGCCGACCTATAGTTCCGCCACTGTCTAAACTCGACGTTGGGGTTATCATTAAATCTTTCCGCCTTCAGATGAACTTTCTGATTTTCATCTCCGTTGGGGATATTCTTCTATGCTGAGTTACCTCATTGGAGAATCCCGATGCCTATCATGATGAAAGCTCCCACCGGTTTACATCATCGGACCTTTCCCGATGCTAATGACTGATAGTGTCCTGATCAATCTCAATGTGGGGTTATTCTTTCTGATAAATCACATCCTAGGATCAACCTGGATGCCCTGATACAATCATAACCTGCCGTTCATACCGTCAGACCTTCCCGATGCTCTGACAGTGGTAGTTTTCAGCAATTTTTCGCAGTTTTTTAGCAATTTTCAACATTGGTCCCCCAAATATCTCTTTGGGATGATAATCAATGGCTTACATGAAGTTCTTCTTTTTGTCAGGAATCCGCCGCTCATACGCAGGATTTCAGGCAAATCCGCTCAATCGCGTAGCAGTTTTTTTTTCGGATTTGACTTTTCAGCTTCTATAAACTCTGTTTCCACTCGAACTGGACCGAACCAGAGGGGGTGGGCCCCACCCTAGGGAGCCGCAGGTAGGGGTGCGGTAGCCGCAGGTGGGGCTGCTCCCTCCTGCGAGTTTAGGTTGAGCTCCCGTGGCTTTTTAAATTCATTTTCAGTTTTGAATCCTAAAGGAAATCCGATTTTCTTTCTCATATCTACAGAGTTCGAGTAGCTTTTTTTAGATTTTGTCACCATACAAACATTCTACACATCTTTGGTAACGTTTACATCCTTTCTTTTCCAATTTTAACCGCTCACCCTTTCTGAGGTGATTTAGAGACTTTGTTCAGGTTATGGAGCCAAATAGACCCGGTAGTGCCAGCAGGGTCATTCCAAGAGTTAGGCAGAGGAGAGTCTCCATTATTCTTCAGCCACGGCCGGCCCAGCCGCCCGTAGATTGGCTAAGTTATTGATTCGTCCTATCCGGGTTGATCTGTCGGTTGATGCGGAAGATGAAGATGTACCTTTTATTGATCCTTTCCCAGGTCAGGCTTCACGTGCGGAGCTTTCAGGCATTGTGGTGCCACATCAGGAGCTTTTGGGAGATTTGAGGCGCCATCCATCGAGATACCTTCACGTCAACGAGGTGACTGAAGTTTTTCTTTTGGATTTTCTTTCTTTTTTTTTGCCATTTTCAAGGCACGGGCTTGATTTAGATTAGCGTTTTGATGCAGGTTCCCGGCTTTACACAGCCCAAGGGGAACTGGTTAAATGTGCATTCTTTGTACCATACTCTGCATCTGGAGTATAGGGCTATTGTTGACACCTGGGGGTTTCAAGCGTTCTTTTTTATCCCTCCCCACCGTTGCCCCTGGGGTTATTTGAGGGTATTATCTTAGCGCTGGTTCCACCAGACCCAGTCTCTCCATTTGTTAGATTACGAGGTGATGATGACGCCTATGGACTGGAGGTTCATCACCGGGATAGAGTTCGCAAGTGAGCCAGTGCCAGTTGTGGCTGATATTTCACCTACTGCCGTTCGGTCCCTCTTGGGAGTTCCTGCGACGGCCATCAAGGGTCAGACAGTCCGTTCTGGTCCCTTGAGCGTAGATGCCCAGAGTGGGGCTTTTACTGAGCCTCTAACTGATGACTAGAGGGTTAGAGATTGCATCCTGCAGTGACTATTTTTAGTGATCATCAGGGATACTTGTTTCCTTGTGGACAACTCTTCAACAGTGTCCTTTGCCCTGGTCAATGCTACTCAATGTGTGGAGCGCCTTAGTAATTTTGATCGGGGTACCTATACCTTTGCCTATTTTCTCTGAGGGATGCTCCTGCGCTCAGAGGCTATGACAGAGGCTTGGTTAGGTTTTTACCCATTCCTGCTGGTGAGTACATTTCTCTTGTACCTTTTAATTTCCTCATTTATATTTGTCAGTCTTGATCACTAAGGACTTTTGATATTTGCATGGCCAGATTTGGGCATATGAGAGGCTCCCTTGCCTACACCCTTCTACTACTTTGGGCCTGGAGACTTATCCGAGGGGACAGCGCTGGCATCACTCCACTTTGATGGAGGTCCCTGTAGCCGAATGATTTACCCACTCCCGCCTGCAGCTAGAGCTATTGATGGCCGAGTCGATCTCGTGGGTCCTGTATACCTCAGACTTTTTGACAGTCGGGTTTGAGGACGGCTTTCCCACTGGCCGAGAGTTTGCATTATCCACTCGTCGAGTTCCATTTTTGACAGAGGGAGACTAGGAGCTCTACTTAGGAGAGCGTGCTATTCAGAGCACCACGGGAGATATCCATATTCCATTTGTTCGTCCTGCTTGGCATCATTAACCATTAGATCAGCCACTCACAGATATTCCACTGGTGGGTGTAGATGGCTTTACCCTGTCAGAGGGTCCTTACAGCCAGGAGGAATTTCACAGCTAATGGAGTCCTCTTACCATTGGGGCTCAGACTCGTGCTACCCAGTTCATGGCAGACATGGTGCTGGGATCTGTGATGATGACAGACTGGATAGCTTGCCTTCGAGATCCTACTCATCTAGATCATTTGTTCATCAGGCACCTTGGCCGGGAGCCATCTGAGGCAGATTTTTTTGATCCATCAAGCTCTAGAGCTGGTACCTCCACAGGTCCATTTTCCAACAGTTATGCAGGTACTGATCCTCTTTTGTATCGACCGGGCATTCCCACTGGCCGAGACTTTGTGACTCAGGAGGTGCTGGAGCAGGTTAATAGCCTGGAGACAGATATTCTTGATCTCTTCGGATAGCATTTCTCATTATATCTTTTAATAGGCCTCTGTTTAGCTATTGGGCGGCTGTGCCCCATTTCTCGCTATATCTTTTGATAGGCCTCTGTTAGTAGTTGGGCAGTTGTGCCCCATCTCCATGTACTTTTTATTTTGTATTGATATTAGCAGACAGAGATGATGCTTGCAGTAGATAGTTTATTCTAGATATGCAGGATATTTCTTATCTATTGCATTATGTTTATCATTGTCATTATGCATATATTATGTCATGGATATGCATTTAGACATGTGAGTTTAGAGTTGACACCTGGATGGTATTATGATACAGTGATACAGATGTCATCATCTACGGTTAGCCGTATTGAGCATTCACCACCATCTTCGATAACATCCTCATTGAGGTTTTGGTACGTAGTCTATCCCATACAGCCAGAGGGACAGTAGACCAGATGTTGGAGCATTCTTTAGCCCTCCTAGATTTCTAGGTTTTGTATGGATTCGTGGATGTCATTCTATCATGTTGGATACCTGAGCGGCAGGTTTTTGACTTTGGACTGCATGAGTTGACTCTGACCTTGGAGGAGTATGAGCGTCTTACCGGCTTGGCACTGGATTTACCTTGCGCTCGCATAAATATCAGTGACATGAGGAGACCATTTATGACGGTGTCAGGTCTAAGACGCCGAGTTGTCACTGAGGAGATTATTTCAGGACATGTGATATCCATTGACTTTCTGATCGATCATTTCTGCCGGCTAGACAGCTATGATCGACACTCTGAGGATTTTATCACTTCTGTAGATAAGTGGCAGCTTACCCGTGTAGACGTCTTGCTAATGTGCGTCACGGCTTATATATACATGCCACTATATTTGGACCATTTGGATATTGGCTTGATGGTAGTGGTCCGTGCCCTTAGACAAGGGTAATAAGATTTTGCCGATGATACTGGCTGAGACCTTGAGGTCGGCTACCTTTTGCAGCACCCATCCCGAGGGGTTTTTTTAGAGGTAGCTCCGTTCTGCTGTATGTATAGCTCATGACACATTTACGTACAATTGGCACTTTTAGACACCATGGGTATTGCTTTACCCATGAGATAGCCATGTCATACTCCTTCCAGCCAGCGGGGTGTTCAGATGCAGCAACATGGTTGGCCTTTCTGTCAGATATTGAAGAGAGCGATCGCGGAGGGACACATCAGTCCCAACTGCACACAACAATTCAAGGTGTGTTATAACTGTGGAAAGGAAGGACACATAGCTAGAGAGTGTCCGGTAGCAAAACCAAATCCAGCGGGGATGGTGACTCCAAAGACTGCCCTGGACAAGTCAAAGTCGGTGGTTCCTAGAAGAGCTTTTGTCGTGACTGCCCAACAAGCGAGGAACCTGAATGAGGTTATCACGGGTTAGTTAATCGTAAACTCTTGCGAATTCTATACCTTATTAGATACCGGTTCTACCCATTCTTTTATTTCACCTGCTTGTGCTCAACGTTTGAACTTGAATCTTGAGAAATTAGACTTTGACTTATCTGTTGAAACTCCGTTAGGAGAAACTTTCGTTACATTCACAGTTTATAAATCTTGTTTGATTCAAATTGGCACCCTCACCCTACCTATGAATTTTATATCTTTGAAAATACTTGCATTTGATGTGATTTTTGAATCGACTGGTTAATCACTCATCATTCCAAAATTGATTGTTTTGTAAGGTTGTTAGCTTTCATTCAGATAACCAGACCACTAAAATCAATCAATGTGATTTCAAGTTATAAAGCTGTTCGTTTATTGAAAAATAGATGTCAAGCTTTCGTAGCCCATGTCACTGATTTAAATCAGAATACATCAGATTTGAATGATATTTTTGTTGTTAATGAGTTTCCTGATGTATTTCCCGAAGAACTTCCTAGTCTACCCCAGAACGTGAAGTTGAATTCTTTATTGACCTTGAGCCCGATACAAAAGCCATTTCTAAAACCCCATATCGAATGGCTCTTATTGAACTTCAGGAGTTAAAGGTCCAACTACAGGAGTTGTTAGACATCGGTTTTATACATCCTAGTACACGTCTCCTTGGGGTGCTCGTGTCTTATCCGTAAAGAAGAAAGACGGTAGTGTGCGACTATGTATTGACTATCGGTAGTTGAACCATGTCACAATAGAGAATAAGTATCCGTCACCTCGTATTGATGACCTGTTCGACCAGTTGCAAGGTACACAATTTTTTTTAAAGATCAATCTCCGTTCTGGATATCATCAGTTAGAGATTAAAATTGATGACATTCCAAAGACTACCTTTAGAACTCGATACGCGCATTACGAATTTCTAGTTATATCTTTCGAATTGACCAATGTCCATTCTGCGTTCAATGACATGATGAACCAAATATTTGAGAAAATATTTGGATCATTTCGTGGTTATCATTATTGATGACATCCTAATATACTCTGAAAGCCTCGAATATATTTCTTTACTTAAAATGAACTCAACATACGACAACGACGTTGGCTTGAGCTGTTGAAAGTTTACGAAAATATCATTCAATACCATCCTGGAAAAATGAACGTTGTAGCTGACGCGTTGAGTAGAAGATCGTATGCAAAAATGAGTGTGATGCTGTCAACATAAAGGCCTATTTTGTATGACGTACAAAGGATGGAGATAGAGTTAAAGACTCTAGGGACCCACGTGATGATGTCAAGTATACGCGTAGAACTACCTTTAATTGATAAAGTTAAATTTGCTCAAGCTACAGACCCGAAGCTGATGAAGATGAAGAAGAAGGTGCAAGAAGGTGCTATTATAGAGGCGAGAATTGATGAAGAAGGAATACTTCGAGTCAACTCCAGACTTTGTATTCCTAACGATGCTGATTTGAAGTATAAAATCATGATGGAAGCACACAACACACCGTTCGCAATGGTACCAAAATATATCGTGATCTTTGACATACATTTTGGTGGATCAATATGAAGAGAGAGATCGCGGAGTTTATCTTGAGGTATTTAATGTGTCAATGTGTCAAGGCGAAGCATCAACAACCATAAGTATAGAGCCCCATGCCTCTATCTGGTGACTTCTTATGTGGGATGCACCGAAGCCAGACTCTCTGTAGGGGACGCCGTTTTTGTGCGGTGACAAACTGATAGGTACCATTGTGAGGTACTATGGTTGAAGCACCATGAGAGTCACAGTTGGAATCGAAGAAATGACCTGGGAATTAAAATCGAAAATAAAAAAGAGGTATCCTCACCTTTTCGACATACCAGGTACGCACGTCAATTTCGAGGACAAAATTTCATAAGTAGGGGAGGTTGTAAAACCCCAATTTTTTATGAATAAAATTGAATTTTCTCTATATATTATTTTGAAATAGTAAGGTGTTGATTTGATAATTGTGATAAGTTATGGGTGAGATGTGCAGAGTTTACAAAGTAAGCAAGTGGTTATAAAATATTCGTTGTGTCGGGGAATATTCGTTTGGTCGAGGAATATTCTTTTTATCGGAGAATATCCGTACGACGGCGCAGTCATTGGTGGACCCCACAATGAAATGAATGTCGGATATAAAAAGCGACAAAAATAACCTTTTTAAAAAAATAACGGTAAAACTTTTACCGTTAAAACTGTTGAAATACCCGGTAGTTAAAATACAGTAATAAACGGTGTTGCACAGTAGCACACGGTATTGCACAGTAATTCTAATTATTGATTCTTACGTAAGAAGTCACTACTCAATAATTGTTACAGTAATTACTGTTTAATATTTTATTTTATTGATTCAATAATTGCTATGTTGATATTTTATATTGTTGTTTCAATAATTTTCACTAAACAGTATTTTTATATCATCAGATCAATAATTTATATTATTTGAATAATATTATTAGATAGCATTATTGGCAATGTCTAAGAAAGTTCTGTCTAGGAGGGGTTATTTAATTGCGCGCCAATAAGGAGAAATCTTTATCGGAAGGCCCCCTCTTTCCTGGGAACGACCTGATTGTCATTATTGTGGTTCTGTAATATTATTTGTGAATAATTAATTATTGATAAAAAATAATAAGGAAATACTTATTCAATTGTGATATAAATGGAGGAATTTTTAAAAAAGTGACAATTGTTCAAAATTGATATTTTATCTGTTCTGATAAAATAATTCATTCAAATATATTATTATAATATTATATTATAAGTGTATAATGTGATAATATAATAATATAATAGTGATGATATTTTTTTACAACAAATTCACGATATATGAATAAAATGAGACGGAAGAGAGAAAATGAAATTTAGAATTATTTTAATAATTATAAATATTTTAATATATATATATATATATATATATATATATATAGATATATATATAAACATGTGGTGGAATTCATTATTTCAAAAATGGAGGCTTTGAAATTTTGAGTGTGTTAAAGATTTTCAAGAGTGATGAGTGTGGAAAAATCATTCGTATGTAAACTTGGGTCATTTTTCGTGCAGAATTTAGAAAAACTTTCTTCTACAAAATTGTAGAGAATTAAATTTTATATGAAATGGACATAAAGTTCATATTTTTCTGATAAAAGGGTTATTTATTATGAATTATTAAAGTTCCAAAATATTGAGTCTGAATTGATTTCTGGTAGAAGAGAGCAAATTGAATTTGAACTCTTATGATGCAAACAATCATGTCATCGGAGCGATGGGGTAAGTAATGATGTCATCGAAAAGATGAGGTAAGCAATGATGTCATAGAATCAATGATGTAAGCGATGATGTCATAAATTATGGCAAAAGACTATTTTATCCTTACTCTGCCAAGCCTATAAATAGAAGCTCATTTCTTCATTATTTCTCACCAATTCACTAAAGATATAGAGAGAGAAAGTATAGAGAGAGTAAGAGAAAAAGAAGAAGAGTATTCTGCTATTACACTAGTGCAGTCTCCAAATTTTTATTAAGATAAGAAGTATTATTTCTTTCATATTCATGAAGAGAGTTATTTTCTTTCAATACTCGTAAGGGTTATTATTCCATTCTTTATTATTCTGTTGGAATAACCTGTCTACGCGGACTACCGCATGCATGGTGAAATCCTTTTGTTATTCCATTCTTTATTATTCTGTGGGAATAACTTGTCTACGCGGATTACCGCATGCCTGGTGAATAACCCTTCGTATTCATTTGTTATTAAATTGAGGAAATGATCTGTCTAAGCGGACTACTGCCTGACGGGTCAAAATCTATTTGCAGTTTCATTTCAGATTCCTAACTCTAAACTTACTATAGTAAGTATTGCTTCTATAATTCCTGAAATGATCAAAAATTCCTTGAGTTTTGCGCTTCATCTAATATCATTTCACTGGAATATTGGTCTGAAATTTTTTATAAAATTTTGATCTGTTCATATCGGGGTACTATTCATGAGTTACTATTTATGAGTTACTATTCATGAGTTACTATTTACGAGTTACTATTCACAGTAAAAAAAATATTTTTACTTCCAAATCATCTTTGATTGGATCCAGGTTTTGATCTTCATTCTTGAACTCTGGATAAATTCTATAATATTTGTCCTTTATCTCACTGGATTTGTTATTCGTATTGTTTTTCATCATTCTCAGTCCTAAATGGTGATATAACTAAATATCTTTGGCCTATAGTGCAAAGATGAATGATTACTTAATGAATATCTTTGGCCTATAGTGAAAAGATGAATGATTACCTAATGAATATCTTTGGCCCGTAGTGCAAAGATGGACAGGTGTTGAGATGAACATTACCAACTGGTGATACAAATGAATATATTTGGCCCGTAGTGCAAAAGATGAATATTTGATTCGAGATGTATATATTATTGATGTTATAGGGATAAAAGGGCTAGTTAAGCTCACCTTTTCTTTCATTGTTCCCTTCAGGAAATGAGAATATCGCGGGTACTAGTCGGGGAATGGAGTGATGGTCAGAGTTAGAGCTGTAGAAGTCCTCACTATTTTTTTTGTAAAATAGTGTGATAATAAATGTAATGAGGACTTAGTTTGAATGTTTATATTTTCTACATGTCTGTATTGACACTCACAGTTGTGTGGTCATATTTTGCACGACCGTTTGATATAAAAAAATTGTATTTGGATTTTGTTGAGTGTATTTAGTGACTCAGATTGGGTTGAGTATTGAATTTATTTTGGGGGCGTCACAGTTACTATAGCACAAACCATCTTCAATCACTATTTCTTCTGGTGTTCCTTTATCTATCTCGAAATCTTCGACGTTATGTCATCAGTTACTATCAACCTTTATCTGCAAAATTTATTTGCAAGAATGAGCACGAAGGCTCAACAAGTCCAACAGTCTACACAATTTATGCTTCACATAGCATACAAATAACATTTATTCATGTATCATAAATTTTAACCAATGCATCTACATATGCTTCATACATCTCATGATATGCATCTCTATATGCATTATACTGGTTATACATATTTTTATAAACTTCAAGCTGTATAACTAACACATAGTTCACAATTTCCATACTTTGCATTTTGTCACATAACATTCATATAGTCAATGAGTTCACATAAGACAACATAATTCATTATCTACCATAAACACATGGTTCAATACACATTATCACATAATAGCAAGTTACTGAAGAACTTGCCTTAAAGCTTTCTTTGCGCAGTTAGGAGAACTCGTTATTCGAATGTCCTACACAATTAAGTGTACATACAACCACAATTAGTCATATAATGACGCTTATTAGTCACTTATGTTAGCTTTACTTTACATTTCATCATTTTTCCTTTTTTAACTTTGATACACAATGCTCAATCATGTGTTTAAGACTTACTAGGACACTTTCTTGTCCATTCAGTTTACTTACATAAAACTTCCTTCGAATGATAACCTACATCCTCCACGAGAATTTAATTGATTAGGTTAATCATCACCTCGTAATTAAATCTGATAATCAATCTTAAACTCTCGTCTAATATTATTAATCATTTAATAATATTTTATTTCTTTAAAATATTATTAGTCATTTAATAATATTTTATTCATTTACAAATATTATTAATCATTTAATAATATTTTAATCACTTACTAATATTATTAATTATTTAATAATATTTTAATCCCTTACAAAAATTATTAATCATTTAATAATATTTTAATCACTTATTAATATTATTAATCATTTAATAATATTTTAATCATTTATAAATAATTTAATTTAATTGTTTTTCACTTACTATTTAATTTATTTTAACAAACATAAAATGCCATTCTTATAATATTTTATTAAAAATGACCAAATTACCCTCATATATTCTCAATACATCACATTAATGACCATTGGTCAATAAAATCATATTAACACATTTTATAACTTAATTTTCTCAATTATTCTTAACTCAATCATAGACATGAAAAATACCAAATTAACTTATTGTTTTTATATCTTCTGCAAAAATTTAATAAATAATATTTTAGTCACAAAATAATTTTCTTGCAATTTTCCACCTCATTTTCTATTTTTAAATAGGCTAAAACAGAACAAAATGGCAACATTTATTAAATATTATTCTTTTATCTGAAAATTCTGAAATTCATAAAGTAGTCTCATGCTACCATACACTGATCCCAGTAAAACTTTCACAATTTTTTGGCCTGTAGAAACCGAGTTATAACAGTTTCATTTTAAAATCGTACTTTCTTGTACAGGTCATAACTCCATCTCAGGACATCAAAAAATTCTCATATTTGCACAGAATCTATTTAACTTGATATACTAACATACCACAAAAGACCAGGTTTTTTAGAGTTCAAAAACTAGCCGAAACATCCCTCACCAAAAACTGGCCAGGAAACTTTTTAAGGCTTTTGACAGATTTTGCCGGCAGAACTGTTTTACTAAAAATTATGCCACGGTTGACTCGTTTAACATTTTTGAGTGATTTCACTTGTTTTCATCAGATAACTCATGTATCTAACTCATGGATTTTACATATTACAAAAAAAATTTACAGATTTAAAATGGAAGGGGTTCAAAGTGGACTAAAATTTAGGATTTTTAGGCACAAAAATTAGTTTTTGTTCTTCTTTGCTATTCAAGCTCTTCAACCCTTAAAATGGCTACATCTAAGTATAAAACATGATATAACATGTAGTTCTAGTATCATATGGTTTAAGATCATGAACTCATCATTTATTTTAAAACAACTATAAGAAACACATAGATCTAACTTAGGGTTTGAGATAAGAGGACTTTTGAACCTTCTATGCTTGAATGATGGATGATCATTCTTGGTGGCTTGCCTTGGTAGAACCACTCCTCCTCAACCCTCCTCTTAGTCGTGCCTTCCTCTCCCTCTCTTTCTCTTAAGCACTTAAGTTTTCTCTAAGGTTGTGGGTGAAAATGAAGAAGAAAACTCATTTCTCTTCTTTCTCTTCTTTCTTTTTTCTCTCTCCTCTTCTCCTCCTCTTCCATGACTGCCCGCTCTCTCTCCTTTCCTCTTCCATGGTCTGGTGTGTGTGAGAGAATGCGAGAAAAATGCTTTCTTTTATTTCCTTTTCCTTTAGATAATTAGCATTTAATAGGTTAGGTGAGATTAGGTGGGATTAGGTGAGAGTTGTTGGGAGTAGGTGTGGAGTGGTTGGCCTATCCCATGTGCTAAAATCTCAGCAAATTTAGGCCATTTGGGTCCCGCTTTTATTGCCTCGTTTTGCATGCTTAAATTCTGTCTTAGACTTATTGACCCAAAAAGTTAAATTTTTAAGTTTATAGTCGTTTCCTACTAAAATCGAAGCTCCTGACTTCATGGACACATCCGTTTCTTCAAATTCATCTCCGAATTTCAAGTTTAACTTTTTTCCATAAAATTTAACCCCAACACATTTTGTGTTTACAGTCTATTCTTACTAATTTCGACGTTCCGAGCTCAAATATCTAATCCGCGTCTTCAGATTCCACTCCTAACTCGGGTGTTGACTTTTCTCTATAAAATCGACCGTTGACTTTTACCAAAAGGTCAACCCTAACACATTTTGTATTTACAATCTTTTCTTACTAAACTTGACGTTCCAAACGCAACTGCACTGTCCGTGCTTCAAAATTCTACCTCTAACTCAAATTTTGAGTTTTAACTTGCTTCTTTTTTATTGTTAATCGTATTAGCTAGCCATTTATTGATTATTATTCATTTCATTTACCATTCAAGGCCAACATCCAAGCTATGTTAATTTATAACATAGTTTTATCTTGATTCTCATGTCCTTGACTTAATTCATCATATTGGTTTATCTTTTCATCCCATAATAATAACATTTTTCCCCACTTACAAGGATCCCATTCCGAAATCACTGTTGGCTTGTTTGTATATATGACAAATCAATACACACACGCAAGTGCACGTGGTCAACAAGTAATATAGAAGAAGTAGAGTATCGATCCCACGGAGAATATTAATTGCATTTTAGACTAGCATACACCAATTTTATAACTATCTCGGTCTACTTAAACAGATGAGCAAATTGTGATTTATCTAAAAGTGTTGAATATCAAAAGATAACTAACTAACAAGTAATTAAGTCATATAAAGGAGATATGGGATTATAATTTCACTTAATGCATCATTCAAGTAACTACACTTCCTGTTAAGCCCAATTGATTATTTCAGATTGTTAGTCGAGAACACGAAATCAAAATATGGCCACCTCCTGATGTACCATACCCATATCACATTAAATCCACAATTGATAGAATGAATGTGAACACTCAAATTAATTAACTCACTATATCTCTATGTGACTTAAAATCAATAAAGGTTTAAGCACAAGTTCTCAAATGACTACGAGTGGTGCTTCGGTATATCTCTATCCTAAGCACAAATTATGAAATCTAACGTCACGTAGAATTATAAACACATGCCAATATGGTCAGATCTAAACTCATATTTCATTTCTCAATTTCACATGAGTTATCCCTGAAATTGGTGATCAAGCAATTAGGAAAATAATACAAACCACATTAGGCAATCTATAGATAATAAATTAAATCTCAACAAGGAAGCATAGCAATATGAATTAAGCACTAAGATTCATTAAAATCCCACAATAGAAATTAGTTCATATTTGAATCAATATCCATCATCCAAAATTATTCATACATTGAAAGCCAAAGATGAAAATAAAGAGAAGCTAAGTAATGAGAGATGCAAATCTAACGTCCCCTCTTAAAATCTGAACCTTCAATGTTGAGCCAATGCTTCAATGCTCCCAAATCTAACCCTAATCTAAGATAATCTAGAAAAATGCAATAGAAACTAAGAGAGAATCAAAGTAGGGAGAAGAATATGCACAAGGCCCTCTCTATGCTCCTATATCACCAAAAAGACAATAAAAATATCCTAATATGTCTGCCCTAACTTGCAATGACTCCCTCTTCAAGTAAGGATTCGATTGGGCCTTTAAGTGAAAAGTCAGACATTTTAGCAATAGAGACTGGCGCAGCTGCGCCGCCTTTGTGCTTGTTCTGGGCGCAGCTGCATACCAAGCAAATCTGGGCTCGGCTTGGGCGCAGCTATGCTGGATCCCTTTGTATTCCAAGCGCAGCTGCGCAGGCTGGCAGTCCTGCACTCTGTTGTTTGCTTCCTACTGCTTCACTTCCGTGCAATCCTTGCTCACTTTTGCATTCCTTTCCAAATGCTTTAATCTCTTTTGCTCCCACACACCAAGTTCCATATATATTATGCCAATTTTCCCTCCTTTTGACGAAAGATGCCACCAAGCGAGTTCCCGAACATGAATCCTATAAAAAATAAAGAAATGCATGGAATGTAACTTAAACACATGAGATTAAGCAACAATTATAGCAAGTTAGTATCCAATAAGTAGGTATAAAACCTATTTCTCAAATACCCCCAAACTTAAACCATTGCTTACCCTCAAAGAACACAATAAGAAGAAATGAAAATGCTAAGAAATATGAAGTCTACTCTAAATGCCTACGAATCCACATCAGCCAATATGAAATCCAAATAAATTGCCTCAAAGGAATCACAATGATCATTAAACATAGCATCCAACCAAAAAATAGTCAATAAGCCATATCATTTTGCAAATCCAAAACCTGTCATTACTGATATAGTGTGTTGTGTGCTTAGTAACCATTAAACTTGCCATGATACAAATATTTCACATAATATGCTTCTTAAACTGAAAAATTACAGTTCTAACTCAAGAAAGGCATCAAATAGGATAAGTTGCAGCTGTGACTTCACATTGACTCAGTTAAGGATTAACTTGGAGTTTATTAGCTTTTTATTCAATCACGAGGGCACTATTTACTCTTTCACGTGTTTACACTCAGCTGTGCAATGCCTAGCCCTCTTAGGATTTTCAATGATACCCATGTAGCGAGCTTTCAACCAACGACTCCCAATCCAGACGGCTTTAGGGTGCTGGGTGTAGAGGCATCCCCTAGGGCGTACTTACTCAAGTATCAAAGGCCACAGGACTAGACTAGCCAAACATTTATTCATAATTTTTTTTATATAGCTTTACTACTCCAAAGTTTTCCCCCAAACTTATGTCTTTGTGTTGTCTTTGCTTACACTACCCATTCTTTGAATTTCTATCATTTAAACTTCAATTTCCCCCAGAAGATAATTATGTGAAAATTTAGATTAAGCAAGTATAACTGCTACATAGGAGTGCTATCCGGTTATTTCAGTTTCAAACAAATTAGGATTCACATTACAATATGAAATTATAACCAAAATTAAGTTATCCACATTGTTACATAATCAAGTAAAACCAATTTCATCATAGGCCAATATCGATTTCAAACTAACAAGATGCTAGGGTTCATGCAATATGGTCTAAATAAACACAATGCAACAAGAAAAACATTTTTTTATTTTTATTTTTTATAAGGAAATAAGGAAATAACAGAAACATAACTAAATTAGACTAAACTGTCATGCAATTAACTAAAATGAAACTATATGATATGAATTAAACTAAAGTGTAACTAAACTAATATGAATGCAACTAAACTACTATGAGAACCCAATACCACCAAACTTATAAATTTTAATGTCCTCATTGGAGATAAAGGGTTAAGGGAACTCCCCTAGTTGGCATCGTCGTCGTCTCTCGCCTTATCTTGCACTGGAGGTGTGTCAGGCGGATGATAGGAGCTACTTGTGCCGAATACTAGAAATGAGGCATGTGTGCCACTCATCTCAAAGGCACGAGATAAGGCCTGAGAAAACCCCGCGATGTAGGTCTTGAAATCCAGGGGAATAGTATCCATCCGCTTCTTCAAGCGGCGTATCTCCCGCTTCTGTCTCGCATAATAGTCAGGAGGTGGCCCAACTGGCTGTGGAGCAGGAACTGGTGCATTCTCCTCTTCTTCTTCTTCTTCCTCTTCACTATCTGACTCATTTTTAGGTAAAATAAATCCCAAGCCCCGCGGGTGAGATTTTCCTCCACTCCAAATGGGGTATTTCTTGTTGACGGTGCTGTCTATGTCGCGCATCGAAAGCTGGAGAGTTTCTTCACCCCAATCCACTTTTGCCACATGGTTGAGATGAGTGTTGATGCAGGTGTGGGGAATCCCACTGAACGTACCGGCTCGCATAAACAGAAGCATGGATTGGTTGATGAGATACCCGAGGTCCAAGCTTTGCCTTTTTAGAATCCCATACAAAAGCACAACCCTCTCGGTGGTAACATCCTGATGATGGCTGGTGGGAAGCACGCTTACGCAAATGAAGCTATACCATGCCTTGGCGTATCTAATCAACGCAGTCTGCAAAAAATGAATCTTCTTGTCAGTACCTGCTTTTGTCTTCCAACTAGTCCCAGGCTTGCACATGTCATCCATCAACTTGTCTAGGTCTGTCTCAAAGTGTTGGGCTTCCACCCAGTTTGTATCCACTAGAGATGGTGTGGGCAGCTTAAATAGCTCAATGATTGCATGCGGGGTATAGGGAACTTGCTTTCCCCTAACGAAAGATATCCCGTTCTGAGTCTTTCGGGCGTTAGCATTGAACTCCCTCACGATTGCCATTGGAGCTGAACATGGTGTTGCCACAAATAAAGCCCAACCCCTCTTCTAAATCTGCTCAAGAATCTTCCTATCTCCCTCACTTGGCTTGAGACCCCTCTCCGGCACAAATGATTTGCCAACAAGACCATTCCAATAATGGTGTTGTGCGAAGAGGTTGACGAACTTTGATGGGTCCAATGTATTACTGCTATGTCCCTCATCAGCTTTGTTACTGCTGGAAGACGAAGGTTGTGGAGTTCGGATTCTCTTCGGCATGATCACAAAACTAAGGCTTGATGAATGGTTTTCTGAAGATAAGCAACCCCCAAACTGAATGAATATACCATAAGCTTCTCTCAAACCTTTTATCAAGCACTTGGTGGACGAACTCAAGTTTCCCTCTGGCCTCTGTGTGTTTAATATCTGTGGAATGGAAGGGGATAAACTAGGGTTCTTATAGGAGAAAGAAAGGGGTAGAATCTACTTTAGGTGGGAATTCGGATAGGGATTGAGGTTGCAGTTGCTTGAAGTTGAGGTTGGGGAGGAGTAGGAGTGGTTTGGTTCTGTTTTGAGAGAGCAATTAGAATTTGTGTTTGAGTAGGAATGATTAAGTATGCAGGATCAAGTGTTTTTAAAAACTGAACTAGCGCTTAGGCGCAGCTACGCAAGAATTACCTTGGAGGTTGGTGTAGCTGCGTTTGCTAAACTTAATGCCTGAAACTACTAAAGGGCGCAGTTGCACTTCCTGGTAGTACAATCAGAGCGTAGCTGCGCTGCCCTATAACTAAACATCCTTACATTTCCTGCATGTTCTGACTTTGCACACTTTTACCACATCAATTATACCTGAGAGAGACTAAAAATGAACTATCAACAATTATTTAACTCTTTCAAAAATGCACTATTAAAATCTATTTAACTTTATCAAAATTGAACTTAATAACCAAAGTGTCAAGAATTAAATATAGGGGGAGAAGGATTTAGATATCGAGCAAGAATTAAATAAGGGGGAGAAGTGATTGTATAAGTAATGAGAATTTAACTAGGGGGAGAAGAGAGTGAATGGGGTGCATCCCATCGAGCACTCGATTTATAGTCATCTAGCTCGACTATCCCTTTGTTCATTATGGATTGGTAAGGACAATTGAGGACTTTTGGCAATCGAACTCGCTTCCCCAATAGTGCTTCAAATGCTGCTCGTTGACCTTAAATGGCTGTACAGGATCCTTGCCCACTATTTCAACGTCATCATGAGGGTATACAGTCTTTTTCATGAAAGGACTCGACCATCGGGACTTGAGTTTACCCGGGAAAAGTCTAAGTCTGGAGTTGAATAGAAGGACTGCTTGACGTGGTTCAAACATTCCTTTCGATAATCTTCTAGTCATGCCACCTATTTACTTTTTCCTTATACAATTTTGAGTTCTCATATGCTTGCAGATGAAATTCATCAAGTTCATTAAGCTGTAGAAGCCTCTTTTCGCCTACGGTTGAGAGATCAAAATTCAACTTTCTGATGGCCCAATATGCTTTGTGCTCCAATTCCACAAGAAGGTGACAAGCCTTACCATATACCAACTGATAAGGTGACATGCTAATGGGTGTCTTGTAGGCAATCCTATATACCGAATCGGGTGAAGATATTTTTCTGAAGGAATTTCAAGATGACCTTGGCATCGTTGGTTGGTAAAGCACTGGCTTCCACCCACTTTGAGACGTAGTCAACTGCCAACAAAATATAGAGGTTGTTGAAAGAATAGGGAAATGGCCCCATAAAGTCTATCCCCCATACATCAAAGACTTCCACTTCCAAAATTGAGTTTAGTGGCATCTAATTGCATTTAGAAATGTTGCCCACCTTTTGGCATCTATCACAATTTTTCACAAACTGGTGGGCATCTCTAAATAATGTAGGCTAATAAAATTCTGCTTGAAGCACTTTAGCTGCAGTCTTCTCAGTCCCATAGTGACCTCCATATAGTGAAGAGTGGCATGCACGTAAAATACTAGTTGTTTCACTATAGGGGATACATCTACGAATTATACGATTTGCACACTGCCTAAACAAGAATGGCTCATCCCACATGTATCTCTTAACATCATGCAAAAACTTCTTCTTCTGTTGACGAGTCAAATCTGGTGGGAGTGAAAGTAATATGCATACAAGCCAATCATATATGATGATAAAGCATACACTTTGTAAACGATCTTATTTATTTATTAATAAAAGTATTCATTTATTAAAGACATTTAATTATCTACACGATGTTATTTTTATAATATGTAAATAACCCATAGTTTTAAGCAATGTTTTTAGAATCATGATGTTGATCATGCTAATGACATCTAAATTCTTAGAAAGCTTAAAACTAAAATAGTTCCCAATCGTTGGATTACTAAAAAGGGAATTAGTGAATCCGGATAGATTGGTACATATGTTGTTTGCTCATTGGATGAGGATGATTGATCTCATGATCATTTGTGTGGAGACACTAAAGCAAGTATATAGGTGCTTATTGAAGAATAAGTACACTGAACGTGACTCCTAAGGAATGCCTAATGGAGTTTTACTCGCCTGTCAATAGGAATTCCTAATGTGATTGTAGTACAAATGATCAGTAGACTTAAGATCATCATAGTATCTTATGTATAATGAATTATACTTTGACTTATTCCTTAATACCCTTAAGGTATATCAAAGGGTATGCTTGGGTGTAATAATTTATATATGGAGATAATGAATTATCAATAAAGAATCTATCGCTTCTAGTAAAAGAAGAGATATGTCATATGTGATTCGATAAATGACAACCCAAGAATCCTTGGCCAATGTGGAATGAAATTAGAAAGAAGTTTCTAATTTGCATTATTTGAAGTTGTGCATTTCTGATCGAAATACATATAATTAAATAAAATAAGACTTGACAGTAATTATATGTCTTATATTTAATTGGGACATTGTATAGTGAAAGGATTGAATTGTACGGTAACTATTAACTCAAGGGTTCTTTTATGATTAATGATGAAATCTATATTATCTGAAAAGTCGTTAATCGCTAGCGAGGCTTATCCCTATTGTAGAATAAATATTATTTATTTAAATAGATGATTAGTTTAATTTATTTATTTGAATAAGATTAGAATTGTTCTAATTATTTTATTCACAACCGGTTTAATATGAAAAACCTAAAAGGTCACACCATAAAAGGAAGAATAATTATTTAAGAAAATAATTGCATAATCGTAATAATATGTTAAGTGTAATTAATTTAATTTATGGTGATAGAATAAATTAAATAGCTTAATATTTGTTATTTATTATTTTAGAAATATTGAATATAAATTAATAAGAGGAGTCTTATTAATATTATAAAAATTATTATTATTTTAATTTCTAAAGGAGTTTAAGAATTAATTTAATAAAAGTACTCTCATGTATTCCTAATAAGATTAGGAGACAAATTAATTAAAAGAGTTTAATTAATTAATCCCAATGTGTTGGGAGCCTAATTAATTGAAGGAGTTTAATTAATTAAATAAAACCCTGTTTCTAATTAGATTAGAAGGGTTGACCAATATCTATATAAAAGGAGTCTTATGCTAGATATCAAATAGTGTGAAAATTTTAATTGTTGGAGAGTACTCATTTTCTATAGAGAATTAAAAAACTAGGGTTTAACCAATCACCCTCTTTCTTGAACAATTTATCTTCCTTGGTGGATCACTTCTAGAGGCCAAACACTTGGGTGGCTAATGTTGATCAAAGGAAGGAATCAATCCCGAAGATTCAAGTAGATCGCGAAGAACAAGGAGTTGAACTCGTACCTGTGGAAGCTTAGTTCTACAATGGTATGATTCCATAACTTCTTGTTTATCGTTTTAAATTAATAATTTGCATAAATGATTATCCGGGTAATTGGTTTGTAGAAAATGTTAAACTCTGATTTTACCATGCTTCCGCTACTTTTTGCAATTTAATTACGCTATAATTTCTTACAAACCTAACAGTGGTATCAGAGCCAAACTTATATGCGAGTTATTAATTATTTTGATTTGATATATATACTGATATGTGTTTCTGAACAATTTAATTGGACATAATAGTTAGCTAGGAATCAAGTTTTTGGAGAAAAAACTGCATAATTTGCAAATTGGAAAAACTGATTCTGCTAACTGGCGCCGCGACGCCGGATTACAGTGCAACAATACTTGGCGCTGCAGCGCCAGTTCGAATTCTGAAAAGGTGACCTAGCGCGGCAGCGCCTGATTACAGTATAATCAGGGCGCTGCAGTGCCGTCTCTGATTTTCTGAAAGATTGGTGACGTGGCGCAGCAGCGCCGGATGCTAGTTTACTAGCAGCGCCACCCCACCAGAAAATAAAAATTATTTTATTTAGTTTTTTAAATTAAGATAAACAGTTTATTTTAATTTAAAAATAAAATTAAATGTTTTCCTGTAATTTCAGATTAATAAAGGAGTTTATTAGATTTGAAATTGGATTAAAATAAAGATGTTTATTTTAATTAGAATTGGATTTCATGTTAACTAATTAGAGTTGGAATTGGATTCTATGATAACTAATTAGAGTTGAAATTGGTTTTCGAAACTAACTAGGATTTTTCATTAAATCGATATCAATGTATATATTAAATATTTTATTTATTGATGCATATGGTGATATGTATGAAAATAAATGGGGTTGATTATGGACTATTGACCAATGTGATTGAATTTTATTTTAGTTAAATGCTTGAATGTATTTTATTAAATGAGGTCTGCGTACTTTGTCTTCTCTAATTTTTCCTGATTTAATATTCTATCTCCCTCCTATGTACTTTCCCTTGACTGCTGATCTAGGTTTCTATTTAATTTAAATAGTTTATGTAATAGGATAATTTAGAATTATCTTGAAGAATTGGAGACCAAGGATCAAGGAGCGCTTGAAGACCTGTTTGTAATGGAGCCCGGGTTTAAATGTTATTGTTATATTTAAATTTTTTTCTTGCACCCCTAGGTTTGACCTTTTGGTTCACTTGGTGGGTCGAGTGAACCAAACTAGAATAAAAGTCCATAATCAATCCGAGTAGAATATAGTATTCTACATATGCATGCTAGTATTATAAATTATATTTTATGCAAACATGATTCGCATGTTTTAATAAAATAACGCGTGTCTTATATATATATATGTATATATATATATATATATATATATATATGTGTGTGTGTGTGTGTGTGTGTGTATGCATGCGTGCTAAACAAGATGAGACTAATAATAACAAATCCATTCAAAGAAATTATTTTAAGTCTAAAGCGTTCAAAGATATTTGGAATATCAAACGTCGCCTTCTAGCATGATAAAATTATTAGAGCATTAAATATTTAATATGAGTTTGTTATGTTTTGCACAAGGCAAGTATTAAGTATTTAAGATGTTAATTTATCACATTTGATGCTAATAAAGAAAATTGAATAATATTGTTTTGTTAAGTTTTCCACATGGAAAATATTTTTCTTTTTTGAATATATGGAAGTGTTAGGTTGGACTTAACTCAGATAATTTTGATTCGGATATGTTACCACTTGATCAAAATAATCTTTGAGGCAAAATAAAAGGAGTTACATGTTGATGTAATTGACAAAGAGTTGTCTACCTATTTATTTATATATGGTTTGTTGTGTTTTCCACAAGGCTATATACAATTGAAATAGGATCCTTCTTCTCACTAGCAAATCTTTAATTAGATTTTGTCGAACTATATAAGTGAGGGTAATATAGTTTGAAGAAAATAGTGGGAGATACCAATTTAAAATAAGACCTAATTTATTTTGGCATGTTAATTAATTAAATGAATGTTTGCTAAAATATTTTCTTTTCACATGCAAAAATTTAAAAATGTCGAAATCACTAATTTCACTGCGTAGCATACTTGATGCTAATAAATTGACCGGACCAAATTATACGGATTGGTTAAGGAATCTGAGAATAGTTCTCACTGCTGAAAAGATTTCTTATATTCTTAATTCGCATGTCCCTGTAATTGTTGTAGACACAACCTCTGAGGAAGAGATTGCCACTATAGAGAAGTGGCAAGATGATGCATCTGTGGCTCAATGCATTATGCTTGCATCCATGAATAACGAGCTTCAATGTCAGCATTAAAACGTGGATGCTTCTACTATGTTGCTTCACCTCAAGGAGTTTTATGATGAACAAAGTAGGACTGCTAGATATGAGATATCTAAGGAGCTCTTCCAATCTCAAATGACCTAGGAGACTACCGTTGAAACTCATGTCCTAAAGGTGATCAATCTGATTGAACATCTTGGTCAGGTTAGGTTCATCATGGATAGGGAGTTGAGTCAAGATTTTGTCTTGCAGTCACTCGCTGAGACCTTCTCACAATTTGTTGTGAATTTTCACATGAATAAGTTGGATGTCAGCTTGCCTGAATTACTTAACATGTTGAAAACTTCTAAAGGTCACTTCTCATCCAAGAAGAACCATGTCTTTATGGTGGATGATTCTTCCAAGAAAAGGAAGAGGCCCAAGGTATCTAAGAAGGTTAAGGGCAAGGCAAATATAAAGGATAATAAGAAACCTGATCCAGATAGTAAAGGAATGTTCTTCCATTGCAACAAGTCGGGTCATTGGAAGAGGAACTGCAAGGATTTCCTTGCAGAATAAAAGCAGAAGAAGCTTGGAGAAGCTTGAAATCCTAATCAAGGTTTGTTTATGATTGAAATTAATTTTTTAGAAAGTTAAAATTCTGCTTGGGTATTAGATACCGGTGGTGGTTCTCACATATGTAATACTATGCAGGGACTGGTCAGAAGTATAAAGCTGAACAAGGATGAGGTCGTCCTACGAGTGAGAAATGGAGCAAAGGTTGTTGCATTAGCTGTAGGCACTTATTGTTTAGCATTGCTTACGAGCAAGTTCATTAATTTAAATAATTGTTATTTTATTCTGAATATCATTAGAAATATTATTTTTATTTCTATATTGGATATGAATGGTTTTAATATTATAATAAAGAATAATAGTTGTTCTATTTATAATAATGATGTTTTATATAGTATTGGAAATTTATGAAATGGACTTTACATACTTGACTTGCATGAAAATATATTTCAAATTGAATAAACTAAGAAAAGAAAAAGAGATGATGTTAATTATACCTATATGTGGCACCGTAGACTCGGTCATATCAATGAAATAAGATTATCCTAGTTGCATAAGGAAGGGCTCTTAGAGCTATCTGATTATGAATCATATCCAACTTGTGAATCTTGTCTCATGGGTAAAATGTCTAAATCTCCTTTTAGTGGAAAAGGAGAAAGAGTTACAGAGTTGTTAGCGTCGGTTCACACAGATGTTTGTGGACCTATGACAACGACTTCACGGGGAAGGTATTCTTATTTTATTACTTTCACTAATAATCACTCAAGATTTAGATATGTGTATTTAATGAAATACAAATCTGAATCATTTGAAAAGTTCAAAGAGTTCAGAAGTGAAGTAGAGAAACAAATTGGCAAAAGTATTAAGATTCTTTGATCAGATCGAGGTGGAGAATACTTAAGCGGTGAGTTTCTCAATTGTCTCAAAGATAATGGTATAATCTCACAATGGACTCCACTAAGAACACCACAGTTAATTGGATTATCTGAAAGGAGAAATCGAACATTGTTGGATATAGTTCGTTCCATGATGAGTTTTATCGATCTTCTAATTTCCATCTTGGGTTATGCCCTACAAACGACTGCATACCTACTTAACAAGGTGCCTACCAAATCCATCCCAAAGACCCCATATGAGATGTGGAAAGGGAGGAAACCAAATTTTAAGCATGTTAAGACTTGGGGTTGTCCAGCTTATGTCAAAAAGTTTGAAAATGATAAGCTACAGACTAAATCCGACAAGTATAGATTTGTGGGATACCCTAAAGAAACACAAGGGTATTATTTCTATCATTCAACTGATAAAAAGGTGTTTGTTGTGAAACATACTGCCTTCTTAGAAAGGATTTTATCCATGAAGGGGTCAGTGAGAGTAAGATATATCTTGAAGAAGTTTAAGAACCACAAATTACTACGGATCAAAGTCAAGTACCTGACCAAGTGGATGAACCTACTGTGCAACACCCTATTCGTAAATCTAGAAGAGTACCAAAGATACCTGACAGGTATGGATTCATCATAGAGAATGACAATGAGGTACGCATCATGAATGATGATGATCCATTGAATTACGAATAGGCTATGAGTAGTAAAGACTCAGGAAAATGGCTAGAAGCCATGAAATCCAAGATGGACTCCATGGATGAGAACCAAGTATGGACTTTGGTTTCACCACCTGAAGGCATTAATCCGATTGGGTGTAAATGGGTTTTTAAAAGAAAGGCTGGAGCAGATGGCAAGGTAGAGACTTATAAAGCCCGACTGGTTACAAAAGGTTTCAAATAAAGAAAAGGAGTTGGCTATAATAAAACCTTCTCACCAGTAGCTATGCTCAAGTCCATTCGAATTTTGCTTGCAATTGCAGTTTATTACGACTATGAGATCTGGCAGATGGACGTGAAAACGGCCTTCCTCAATAGGAAACTTGAGGAGGATGTGTATATGACACAGCCAGAGGGATTTGTTTCAAAGATTGAAACAAATCAACTCTGTAAGCTGCAACGATCCATTTATGGATTGAAGAAAGCTTCTTGTAGATGGAACATCTGTTTCGATGAGACAATCAAAGAGTTTGATTTTATCAAAAACGAGGATGAACCATATGTGTACAAGAAGGTTAGTCGCAGTGCTGTTTCATTCCTTGTATTATATGTTGATGATATATTACTAATAGGGAATGATATTCCTATGCTACAATTAATTAAAATCTGGATATCTAAACACTTCTCCATGAAGGACTTGGCAGAAGCATCCTATATTTTGGGGATAAAGATCTATAGAGACAGATCTAAAAGGATGCTTGGCTTATCCCAAGGAACGTACATTGACTCGATGCTAAAGAGATTTAGCATGGAAGATTCCAAAAGAGGTCTCATGCCGATGAGCCATGGAATACATCTCTCTAAGAAACAGTCCCCAAAGACACCTGAGGAGAGAGACCGTATGAGTAAGATTCCTTATGCTTCAGAAATATGATCTATAATGTACGGTATGATATGTACTAGACCGGATGACTCTCATGCACTTAGTATAACAAGCAGATATCAGTCGAATCCAGGAGAAGGGTACTGAAAGGTAGTGAAAAATATCTTAAAGTACTTACGAAGGACTAAGGATATATTTCTTGTCTACGGTGGGTCTGAATTAAAACTCAAGGGCTTCACATACTCAAGTTTTCAAACGGACCAAGATGACAATAAATCTATTTCGGGTTATGTGTCTACCTTAAACGGTGGCGCAGTGAGTTGGAAGAGTTCTAAATAGCAAATAGTTGTTGATTCAGTGACAGAGGCAGGGTACATAGCTGCAAGTGAAGCTGCAAAGGAGGCTGTTTGGATGAAGAAGTCCATAACTAAACTTGGTGTGGTTCCTAGCATTGAAGGAGTAGTCCCCTTGTACTGTGACAACACCGGAGCTATTGCACAAGCTAAGGAACCCAGGTTTCATCAAAAATCCAAACACGTGTTGCGGCGATTTCACTTGATCAGGGAGATCATTGAAAGATGAGATGTCACCTTAGAGCGTGTAGACTCTTAAGACAACATTGCAGATCCATTTACTAAAGCTTTAACACAACAGCAGTTTGATCGTCCCTTATAGAAGACGGGTGTGAGATACCATGGCGATTGGCTTTAGTGCAAGTGGGAGATTGAAAGTGATATGCATACAAGCCAATCATGTATGATGATAAAGCATATACTTTGTAAACGATCTTCTTTATTTATTAATAATAAAAGTATTCATTTATTAAAGGCATTTAATTATCTATATGATGCTATTTTTATAATATGTAAATAACCTATAGTTTTAAGCAATGCTTTTAGAATCATGATGTTGATCATGCTAATGACATCTAAATTCTTAAAAAGCTTAAAACTAAAATAGTTCCCAATCGTTGGATTACTAAAATGGAGATTAGTGAATCCGGATAGATTGGTACATATGTTGCTTGCTCATTGGATGAGGATGATTGATCTCATGATCATTTGTGTGGAGACACTAAAGCAAGTATATAGATGCTTATTGGAGAATAAGTACACTGAACGTGACTCGCTAAGGAATGTCTAATGGAGTTTTACTCGTCTATCAATAGGAATTCCTAATGTGATAGTAGTACAAATGATCCTTATACTTGAGATCATCATAGTATCTTGTGTATAATGAATTATACTTTGACTTATTTCTTAAGACCCTTAGGGAATATCAAAGGGTATGCTTGGGTATAATATGTTATATATGGAGATAATGAATGATTATTAAAGAATCTACCGCTTCTAGTAAAAGAAGATATATGTCCTATATAATTCGATAAATGACAACTCAGGAATCCTTGGCCAATGTGGAATGAAATTAGAAAGGAGTTTCTAATTTATATTATTTGGAGTTGTGCATTTTCTGATTGAAATACATATAATTAAATAAAATAAGACTTAACAGTAATTTCATGTCTTATATTTAATTGGGACATTGTATGGTAGAAAGATTGAATTATACGGTAACTATTAGCTCAAGGGTTCTTTTATGATTAATGTTAAAATCTATATTATCTGGAAAGTCGTTGATTACTAGGGAGGTTTATCCCTATTGTAGAATAAATATTATTTATTTAAATAGATTATTAGTTAAATTTATTTATTTAAATAAGATTAGAATTGTTCTAATTGATTTATTCACAACCGGTTTAATATGGAGAACCTAAAGGGTCACACCATAAAAGGAAGAATAATTATTTAAGAAGGTAATGACATAATCGTAATAATATGTTAAGTGTAATTAATTTAATCTATGGTGATAGAATAAATTACATAGCTTAATATTTATTATTTAATATTTTAGAAATATTAAATATAAATTAATAAGAGGAGTCTTATTAATATTATTACAATTATTATTATTTTAATTTCTAAAGAAGTTTAAGAATTAATTTAATAAAAGTACTCTCATGTATTCCTAATAAGATTATGAGACAAATTAATTAAAAGAGTTTAATTAATTAATCCCAATGTGTTGGGAGCCTAATTAATTAAAGGAGTTTAATTAATTAAATAAAACCCTATTTCTAATTAGATTAGAAGGGTTGACCAATATCTATATAAGAGGAGTTTTATGCTAGATATCAAATAGTGTGGAAATTCCAATTGTTGGATAGTATTTGTGACGAATGAGTTTTTTTTAGTTGTGATTCTGGGGACATAATCCTTTTAAGGAGGGAAGACTGTAACAAACGAGAATTTTGTATTCTAATTTTAAATATTTATTGAATTAAATAAATATTTTAGTTGATTTATTTATTGAGTTGAATAAATAATTTATGTGATTATGTTGTGGAATAATTTAATTAAGTGCAATATGTTAATTAAATTGATGTTTAATATTAAATTGATGTTTAATATTTTTGTGGGTGAAGTTCTAATTTAATTGAGATAATTAAATTAGATGGATATTATGTGGTATTTGGTAATAAGGATTTAATGATTTAATGAATAATTATAGTAATGTTAATTTAATTTAAATAATTAAATTAGAGATTTAATAATTTGTTATATGGAATAATGATTAATGAGTAAATTATAATTGTGTAGCAATTTAATTTATGTGGAAATTTTATTTAATAAATTGATTATTGTTTTAATTTAATTAAATTGGAATATTGAGATTTAATTAAATAAAGTGTGACATTTAAACTATGTAGTAAAAAAGTTATTAAAATAAATAAAAAGGGGTTTCATTTAGTTTTGCCAAACAATGCCCTTAAGTCTATTTAAAATTAGTTTTATCAAACAAGGCCTTAATTTCTAAAAATCTATTTTTAAAATGGGTTTTGCCAAACAAGCCTTATGGCTTTTGATTTTCAAAATAAAAAGTAACTGATATTATATTAATATAGGATATTATGTTTTGTCAGTTATATATTATATGTATATTATATCTATATGTCAGTTATATGTATATTGTTAGTACGTGAGTTAGAAAATAAGAAGAACAGAGAAAGAGCAGAAAAAAAAGAACTAGATAGAAAGAAGGAGGAGAAATCTTTGGTAAATCAAAACACATAATCATCATCATCACCATCATCTTCTTCTTCTAAAGGTATAATCTAATTTAAGCTTTGTTCTTCCATGTTTTCATAGTTTTAAGTTCTCTGTATTTGAGTTTTTCATAAAATTCATGTAAGCGTGGATTTTATATGTAATTTGTGTTATAAAATGTTTGTATATGATTTATATGAGTGTTTAAGTTGTTCAATTCATATAAACATGATGAACATGAAGAAATCATATTCATAGTAATTTTCAGTGAACTATTTTTGAACAATGGTGTTTTCTTCAAAATCATAAAATTAAAGATTTTTAATTGATTGTTGTAATGTTTATATGTGTTGAAACATGTTAGAAGCATAAAGTTATGTTTTTATAAAACTTTATATGCATTACATGAATTAAATTCTAAGTTTGGTGCGAGGAAATAAGCCAATTTGGCTTTTTCCTGTACAGTTCGCGAGGCTATCTGCGTCTGAATGTGACGTGGCGCCGCAGCTCCAGCTTTGTGAGTAAACTGGGCACTGCAGAGTCAGATGACGTGGCACGGCAGTCGCAGTGCCAGTTATGTATGTTAACTGCAGCGCTGCAGCGCTAAAACTAGATTTCAGAGGAGTGTACTGACGTGGAAGCGCGGCACTGCCAGTTCTGAGAGTAACTGGAGCGCTGCAGTGCTAGGCTCAGCGCCCTGATGATGTGGCACGGCGCTGCAGCGCCGACTGCAATTTAGTGTGTGGCGCTGCAACGCCACCTATGCAAATCAGCCAGAAAATTATATTTTAATGTACAATTTTATGATAATGTTAACATAATGAATATAAAAGCATGTTAATAAAATTATATGCTAATTGGACAGTATTAAATTATATTTTTATTATGAAATGTATGATTTTAAATTATAATTTGATTAATTATAAAGTGTGATGTGAATGTGTGATTTAATCATGTTATATGATAATTAGTGATTAAACCTAATAACTAAAGAATGATGAGTTAACTTAGATGGGTTAACTAATGATGTGAACTAGTTATATGGTAACTAATTTGTGTTACTATTGTTAGTTACGTGTACGTAGGATAATTGTAGAACGAGTTGTTAATTGCTAGCTTGCGCACGAGGCAAGTTTCTTAACTCTACTTTTAATTACACAAGTTCTTTTACCCTAACTCGATTATGTTTACTTTTGATTGAGCAAGTTATACTATCCTTTCTAGTTTATAATTGAGCAAGTTCTTTTATTGGATAAGTATCTTATTGAAATTCATTATTGAAAATAATATAACCTTGACTTAATTGTTCAAGCAAAGTTTTATTATATCTGTTAAATGCTTTAAGTTTATTTCTAAAGCATGATTGTCAAATATGATGTCTATTGCTATGACACGTAGTTATTTCATAATTCTTTTGTTATCCAACTCTTAAATTGTTGTAAGTTGATTCAACTACTCCTTAGTTGATGATAGTTGAACTCTAAATTATCCTTTTAGCTTATCCAAACCAAACTTTCTTTGGTACGGACTCGTTGATTAATACCGAGATGAACAACCCTAGTAATAGGGGATTACCATGCGAAAGCGTTAAGATGTTTGTGCATAATACATGGTATGAAGGGTTGATCCTCCTAAGTACGAGTTAAAGGTCCATATAGTCCAACGACTGTTAAAGGTTTAAATAGAAATGTTTATAACCTAGGACATAGTTCAAGGTCTTATGACCCTCAGATGAATTCTAAATCTTATTCTTGATTATCGAAGATAGAAATGTTATTCAATTCAATTGAATTTATTCAGTGATATGTCATCATTATTGATTGTATTTCAAGTGAGCTTTTGTTTGCTCACTCTTGTATTTATATAACCACTGCAGCCAAAGTTAAGAAAGTTGGCGAGCCGTCAACTAGCAAAGGAAAAGGCAAGATGAACAAGTGAAGACTTGTTCATATTTATTATGTGATTGTGTAATAAGACTTTTAATTATTTATGATGTTTTATTTTCCGCATTGATGATGTTAAGGTTAGAAACCCTGGGAACGTTTTGAAAGTTGTAATCCTTTTTGAAGGAATATTTTATATATTAAGGTTGTAATTTATTTTGCATTCCTTATTTATGGGCAGTTAGTTGTGTTTTATTTAGATAGTGAACACCAAATCCTATGAAAATGAAGTACCCTAATTTGGGGGCGTCACAGTACTCCTTTTCTATAGAGAATAGAAAAACTAGGGTTTAGCCAACCACCCTCTTTCTTGAACAATTCCTCTTCCTTCGTGGATCACATCTAGAGGCCAAACACTTGGGTGGCTAACGTTGATCAAAAGAAGGAATCAATCCCGGAGATTCAAGTAGCTCACGAAGAACAAGGAGTTCAACTCATACCTGTGGAAGCTTAGTTATACAAGGGTATGATTCCATAACTTCTTATTTATCGTTTTAAATTAATAATTTGCATAAAAGATGATCCGGGTAATTGGTTTATAGAAAATTTTAAAATCTGATTTTACCATGCTTTCGCTACTTTGTGCAATTTGATTGCGCCAAGATTTCTTACAAACCTAACAGGGAGTACATTGCTTAATAGATAATTGACAAAGTCAGCAAACCATATCCCTCGTATCCTGGAATTTTTGAAGTCACTGCAAACAGTTTTTCATTGGGGAATTACTCATTGATCACTGCCTTGTCCCTCGTATCCTGCTCTGGACTCACTAATCTAGAAAGATGGTCAGCCACTTGATTTTCTGTACCCTTCTTGTCCCGAATTTCCAAATCAAACTCCTGGAGAAGAAGAATCCATCTGATTAGTCTAGGCTTTGCATCTTTCTTGGATATCAGGTACCTAATAGCAGCATGATCTGTGTAAACCACTACTCTAGTCCCAATGAGATACGACATGAACTTGTCAAAATCGAATATAACTTCTAGTAGCTCCTTCTCAATGGTGGTGTAGTTTAACTGAGCATCTAATAGAGTCTTGCTAGCATAATAAATAACATGAAAGATCTTTTCCTTGCCCTGACCCAACATAGCCCCGACTGCATAATCTCTGGCATCGCACATAAAAAGAATGGTAGAGACCAATCCGGTGCCACAATCAATGGTGCTGATGTTAGCTTCTTCTTTTGTAGGTCAAATGCTGCCAAGCAATCCTCATCAAATCTAAACGGGACATCCTTCTCCAATAAAATGCACAATGGTTTGGTAATCTTGGAGAAGTCCTTATTGAATCTTTGGTAAAAACCCGGCATGTCCCAAAAAACTACGAACCCCTTTGACTGATGTAGGCGGTGGCAAATTCTCAATGGTCTCCAGTTTGGCTTTATCAACTTCAATTCCTTTTTTTGAAACTTCGTGCCCGAGTATAATTCCCTCCTGAACCATGAAATGACACTTTTCCCAGTTGAGTACAAGGTTGGTTTCCACAAAATGCCTTAGTACCATGATCAAATTCTCAAGACAGCTATCAAAAGAGTCTCCGAACACGGAGAAGTCATCCGTGAAAACTTTAATATTTTTCTCAACCATGTCTAAGAAAATAGCCATCATGCATCTTTGAAATGTAGCAGGAGCATTACAAAGCCCAAAGGACATCCGTCTGAATGCAAAGGTACCTTAGGGGCAAGTAAATGTCGTCTTCTCTTGATCCTCTGGAGCGATGATAATTTGGTTATACCCTGAATAACCATCTAGCAGACAGTAGTACTTATGTCCCGCAAGTTTGTCCAACATCTGGTCAATGAATGGCAATGGAAAATGATCCTTTCTAGTTGCTTTATTGAACTTCCTGTAGTCCATGCACACTCTTTAACCCGTCACTGTCTGTGTTGGTATCAACTCGTTGTTCTCATTTTTCACAACTGTCATCCCCCTTTTCTTGGGCATGCATTTCATAGGGCTAACCCATGAACTGTCTGATATGGGGTATATGATCCCAGCGTCTAGCCATTTTAGTATCTCTTTCTTGACCCCCTCTTTCATGATAGGGTTGAGTCTTCTTTATTGTTCCACGGTGGGCTTGCTGTCATCCTCCATAAAGATTTTGTGCATGCAGAATAAGGGGCTAATTCCTTTGATGTCTGCAATTGTCCATCCAATAGCATTCTTGAACTCCCGTAGAACTCGAATCAGCTTACTTTCCTGAAACGTGGTTAGTGCAGATGCAATAATAATAGGTAAAGTATCTGATTCACCTAATTATGCATACCTGAGATGAGAAGGTAGTGGTTTGAGCTCAAGTGTAGGAGGTACCTCTAGGGATGACTTCAAAAGATCTGAACACTTGTCTGAATTTTCTAATGGCTCAAAAGGTACCTTAAACTTGTTCACCCTTGGTAGTGCATCTAACAGGTAGATATATTCTATTAATTCTGGCTCGTCCATGTCAATGTCTCCGATCAGTGTGGCCTCTAACGGATCCTTATTCATAACCCGCAGAAACTCATCATCCAGAGCCTTTTCTACTACATCCACTCTTAAGCACTCTTCTTCATCGGAAGGGAATTTTATAGCCTTAAATACGTTAAATGTGACTTCTTGTTCCTAGACCCGCATAGTCAACTCTCCCTTTTGAACATCTATAAGAGTCCTCCCAGTAGCTAGAAATGGTCTCTAAATTATAATGGGGATGTCCTTATCCTCTTCGTAGTCTAGAATAATGAAATCGGTCGGGAAGATGAACTTATCAACCTTCACAAGAATGTCCTCTATAACCCCTCTTGGATAAGTAACAGACCTATCTACAAGCTGAAGAGATATGTTTGTTGGTTTGGGTGCAGGAAGACCCAACTGTGTGTATATCAACAAAGGCATGAGATTGATGATTGCACCCAAATCACACAAACTCTTGTTGAATGACAAGCTACCAATAGTGCAGGGTATGGTAAAACTGCCAGGATCCTTCAATTTAGGAGGTATCTTTCTTTGTAGTACTGCACTGCACTCTTCAGTCAAAGTTACTGTCTCAAAGTCTTCTAACTTCTTCTTTTTGGCTAGAATTCCCTTCATAAATTTTGCATAGCTTGGAATTTGTTCTAAAGCCTTTGTAAATGGTATGTTAATCTGCAACTTCTTGAATACCTCAAGGAATTTAGCGAATTGTTTATCCAATTTTTGCTTTTTGAAGTCTTTGTGGATAAGGAACTAGTGGATATGTTCTTGGTGGAGTGACATGGGTTTTCTCTGTTGTTTCTCTGTTTTCTGGCTCAAGTTCTATATTCTCATCCTTTTCCTTAGAATTTTCTACATCATTCAAAATTGGGGAAGGGCGCAGCCGCTCTGCCTCCCTTTGTATTTCAGGCGCAGTTGCGCCTGCTGGCAGTGTTTGTTTTCCACTTCTGAGGGTAACAGCTTGGCATTGCTTTTTCCCTTCTCTCCTTAGGTTAGCTTTTGTGTTACTGGGGAGAGATCCTTGTGGTCGATTTTTCAACATGCTAGCCATTCGGCCCACTTGATTTTTTAAATTTTTGATAGTCACCGCTTGGCTTTTTAGCATCACATCATTGTTTGCCATGTACTTCATCATGAGCTCTTCCAAGTCGGGTTTTCTTTCAGGTTATAGAGGTGGTGCTGCATGTTGTTGTTTGTTTTGAACCCCAGGGGATAATGTGGTCGTGGAGCTTATTGATGGTTTTTGTTGTTGCTCTATGTAAAGTTAGGGTGGTTTCTAGCCCTAGGATTGTATGTGTTCTGATACGAATTTGGCAGTCTCTGGTAGCTACCCACAAACTGAACCGCTTCAAGATTGATGGCACATTGCTCGGTGGGATATGCTCCCGCACATAACTCACATACAAAGGCAACTTGCTGCACTTTTGTCTTTGCAATTGAATCAATCTTCTTTGACATAGCTGACAACTGAGCTACTAAAGCCGCGATTGCATCCACTTCTAACACTTTGGCTACTTTCAGCTGATTCAATCTAGAAGTTGGCCATTGGTAATTATTCGTGGTCATGGTCTCTAGCAACTTATGTGCCTCTTCATTATTCTTGGCCATAAAGGCCCCTCCCAAAGCTGCATCAATGCTAGTCCGAGTGTGACTACCTAACCCATTGTAAAATGTATTTATTGCATCCATTGAGGTAATCCATGGTGACGGCATCTTCTTAGAAACTCTTTGTACCTCTCCCACGCTTCATACAATAACTCACCATATTGTTGCTCAAAGGTAGAAATGTCATTTCTCATCTTGGCGGTCTTTGCAGGTGGGAAGAATTTTGCCAAAAAAATTTGTGCCAAATCTTGCCAAGTAGTAATGGACCCCGGTGGTAACGAGTGAAGCCAACTCTTTGTTTTGTCACTCAATGTGAATGGAAAGAGTCTAAGTCTCACCGCATCATCCGATACCCCATTAAACTTGAAAGTATCACAAATCTTTATGAAGCTCAACAAATGCTAATTTGGGTCATCATTGACCATTCCCCCAAAATGCACCAAGTTTTGCACCATCTGGATTGTCCCCGGTTTGATTTCAAAGGAATTGGCCGCTATTGCTGGCCTCGTGATACTTGATTGCAATTCATTTATCCGTGCCATTGCATAATCTCTCAATGCTTTTTGCTCTTCTTCCGCCATGATTACTGGTGTTTCAGTTTCCTCTTGAATGTTAGTAGTGCCCTTACTCAATTGCTGAACCCTTCTATTAATGTTGTCCTTGTGAGGCAACAAATTAGGCTTCTTAGACCGAGTTTGCATACACTATTCATGAGTACTTGAAACAAAAGAAAAATATAAAAAGAAATAATATAAGAAAGATTTGTTTAACTAAGACCAATCTAATTTAAACTGATGACGAAAGTAATAAAAATAATTTATAATTCTCCGGCAACGGCGCCAAAAACTTGTTGGCTTATTTGTATATATGACAAATCAATACACACACGCAAGTGCACGTGGTCAACAAGTAATATAGAAGAAGTAGAGTATTGATCCCACAGAGAATATTAATTACATTTTAAACTAACATACACCAATTTTATAACTAACTCGTTCTACTTAAACAGATGAGCAAATTATGATTTATCTAAAAGTGTTGATTATCAAAAGATAACTAACTAACAAGTAATTAAGTCAAATAAGGGAGATATAGGATTATAATTTCACTTAATGCATCATTCAAGTAACTACACTTCCTATTAAGCCCAATTGATTATTTCGGATTATTAGTCGAGAACACAAAAGTAAAATATGGCCACCTCTCGATGTACCATACCCATATCACATTAAATCCACAATTGATAGAATGAATGTGAACACCCAAATTAATTAACTCACTATATCTCTATGTGACTTAAAATCAATAAGGGTTTAATCACAAGTTCTCAAATGACTACGAGTGGTGCTTCGGTATATCTCTATCCAAAGCACGAATTATGAAATCTAGCGTCATATAGAATCATAAACACAAGCCAATATGGTAAGATCTAAACTCATACTTCATTTCTCAATTTCATATGAGTTATCCCGGTAATTAGAGATCAAGCAATTAGGCAAATAATACAAACCACATTAGGCAATCCATACATAATCAATTAAATCTCAACAAGGAAGCATAGCAATATGAATTAAGCACTAAGATTCATTAAAATCCCACAATAGAAATTAGTTCATATTTGAATCAATATCCATCATCCAAAATTGTTCATACATTGAAAGCCAAAGATGAAAAGAAAGAGAAGCTAAGTAAAGAGAGATGCAAATCTAATGTCTCCTCTTCAAATTTGAACCTTCAATGTTGAGCCAATGCTTCAATGCTCCCAAATATAGCCCTAATCTAAGCTAATCTAGAAAAATGCAATAGAAACTAGGAGAGAATCAAAGTAGGGGGAAGAATATGCACAAGGCCCTCATTATGCTCTTATATCACCAAAAAGGCAATAAAAACGTCCTAATATGTCTGCCCTAACTTGCAATGACCCCCTCTTCAAGTAAGGATTCGATTGGGCCTTTAAGTGAAAAGTCAAACATTTTAGCATCAGAGACTGGCGCAGCTGCGCCGGCTTTGTTCTTGTTGGGCGCACCTGTGCACCAGGGCAATCTGGGCTTGGGCACAGTTGCGCTGGATCCATTCGTATTCTAGGCGCAGCTGCGCAGGCTGGCAGTCCTGCAATCTGCTATTTGCTTCCTGCTGCTTCACTTCCTTGCAATCTTTGCTCACTTTTGCTTTATTTTCCACATGCTTTAATCTCTTTTGCTCCCACACACCAAGTTCCATATATGTCATGCCAATTTGCCCTTGTAAGATCCCAAAACCCTGATAAGAACCGGTTATGAAAATTCTGTGCTTATTAATAAAATCTCTCCGTTCTGAATACGTATTGTGTTATTTTATACTCTATTGAAGAAATTAGGTCAAATAAAATTTTATCCGAAAATTGACGTACTTGACACCTCGTGCTTAAAAAAAATTCTGTATTCGGACTTTTTGGTATATTTGATTTTCAAAGCTGCTTTGTCGTGCTTACACTGACAAAACGCTTTGTCGTGCTTATTGGAATTTATGCAAACCCTAGATTATGAAACCTTAATATCAAATTCGAAAACCCTAAACCTAATCTTGAAAACCCTAACCCTAATTTACAAACCCTAACCCTAATTAGGTTATCCTTAATCCTAATTATGATAACTAAACTTCAATTAGGTGCTAAGTACATAATTATAACATCCTAATCATGTAAACCAAAACCCTAATCACTATTCGGGTTAATTAAAGTGAGATTAAAGCTACTAATCAAAGTGAACTAGCTCACAAGTAGGTGCCACCACTCAAGACCAGATACAATGCACCAAACATCAGATAAGAAGCCTCCCAAGCAGCACAAGTTCCTAAGATCAGATCTTTGTAGAGGCAAGAAGGTGAAAAATGACCAAAAAGCCCTAAAAGCAAATTCTATAAGTAGCAGCCCCATTTCAGACCAAAACCTACAAATTTCTACAACCCATACACTTATATTACATGCCATAAGAAGCCCTAGCAACAACAAGATCAGAATCAGATCACAGAATCAAGTTTTAGCTCAAGAAAGGTATAAACCCTAATTTTACATAAGATCTTTGATGCTATGTTAGAATTGTTGTTTTGTTGTTTAGTAATATATAATAACCTGTTAGTTAGTGTTTTGGGTTAAAAGAACATGTTTGTATAACGTCTAGATGCATCAAAAAGAGGTTTTAAGCAATCTGGAAAACTTTGAAAAACAGGCCCGACAGCCTAATGTCAGAGCCTTTAGATCCTAACATGTTAATGATTTGATATGTTAGTTGTATTGTAGTTGTAGTATGACATGAACTTAGTAAACTAGAAGTGAAATCAGGTTATTCGGATCAACAGGTTGAAAGATATGATCGATCGAAGGTGCCTACTCGATCACGAGGTTCTGATTTCTGGGTTACCCAGAAAATCTCAAGAACAGTACGAGCAGGGTACTTTGACCGGCATGAATCTTTCAATTGTGATGTTGTTAGTGTTATATTTTGTATCTATGTTGTAGTCTAACATGTATAGTACACCACTGAAGCACTTTAACACAAAGAATTCATAGGATGACTAGAAGTAATGGTCAAAACCCGTTGACCGTTCACGGGTTCATTTTCTAAAAAACCCAGAAAATGAAGAATAACATGAACAAGCTTTGACACGACTTTGACCGGCTTAGATCTTCACCTTAAGATGTTAGTTAGTCCAAACTAGTGTCATAACTATGAACCTTGGTCCATAATCTACAACCTGAAACAATTAGAACACACATATAATACACGGATTGCAAGTTATTAAGGACAGAAAGTCGTTGACCGGCATTGACTTGGTTTCTAGGTTACCCAGAAACTTAAGAACAACCCTGACAACTACTTTGAACGTTAATAACTTCTTGTTATGTTATGATTAGAGTCCAAAATTGATATCTTGTTGTAGTATTGCATAAACACTACACCATTGATACACTTAGAAACCTTGAATCAGATTAAACCAACAAGATTCAGCATGGTCAAACTGACCACTCGGCGTTGATCGGGTCTATTCTTCAGAGGTGAAGGACACCTTTAGCCACACTTTCTGTCGCTAAAGACCTATAGCGACGGACAGAATTAAAATTAATTTCTATAAATTAAAATAAATAGAAATAATTATAAATTCAGTTTTAAAAATTATTTTAAATTACAAAAAAAATAACTTTTACTATTTTGACATAAATTCCATAAATATTTTATTTATTTATAATTAAATTATTTAATAATTTAATTAAATAAATCATTTGTAAATAATAATAAATTATTTAAAAATGATATTAATATTTCAAAAATCATATTAAATGATTATTAATTATTTAAAAATAAAACTAAGGTTTTAAAAATTATTCTAAGTAAATATTAATTATCTAAAAATAAAATAAATGATTTAAAAATTATTTAAAAAGATAATTAAATATTTAAAAATTAGTATAAGCTTCCAGAAATTATTATAAATGGTAAATAAATTATCAAAAATAATAATAAGGCTTATAAATAAAGTTTAACTATAAAATTGACATAATAAATAAATAATAATGTTTTAGGACATTGAAATCATGTAAAACTTAGACCGAACTTAAATAGTTTGAGTAGTTAGGTATTGTTATCGATACTAACGAGTTATATAAATATGTTTTAACATATTTAGGTGTTTTCAATACTTTGAGTAGTGTTATATAATCATTCTTCGCTCAAGCAAGTATTCTAAACCCTACTAATTTACTTTACGCAAGTACTTGAACCCTATTTGAATTCTTTTCGATATAGTATACCGAACCAAGTTGTTACCAGTTATTGCTATTGTTTCAGCATGACTTAAGAAATGAATTACTTATTCAGCCAATATTGCATTATTGTTTATCAAGCATAAACTGTTAGTCAAACCAAATCGTTTTGGTAAGACATCTTATACTGAGATGAAATTACCCTTAAATGGGACTTTTATTGTGTTAATAAAACACTTAAGTGCACGTGGGCACGATTAGGATGATATGCATACTCCTAGGATATTGACTGAGCTGATCCCCTATATTATATTCGAATGAAATATATATATTTCTAAGTCCTTGTGACTGACAGAAATGGTTGATATAACTCCGATTCGGTTATCAACCCTCAGTTAAAAATACTTGTTGAACTGCCATTTATTCAAATCAAAAGCTATTTGTTTACAACTATACACTTGCTGAGCGTATCATAGCTCATTCTTGCAAATTATTTCCTTTGCAGTTTTAGATGGTAACCCGGAACGTCTGGGATAAATAATGGGAAGATGCCTTGTTTTAATTAGTTTAAATTATCGTCTTGATATTGTAAAGTCTTATACAGACCTTTTTGTAATTCAGTACTCAATGTTGAGAACCATGTAATCAAACTTATTATATATACTATCATCTTTTGTTTCCGCAACCATGTACCTTTACATTCTTAGATGATTTAGTAGTATCGTTGAACTAATACAGTATCCCTAAGAAACTATCTATCCGAGTGAGGATATTGGCAATATGGACTGATCATGTTATTGTCGATATTCTGGATTTCAGTTATATAGGTCCTATGGATAATAGATATTCATAAGATGCAATCTATACACATCCAAGTGAGGGTATCCAAACACAGCTATAGTTCTGATAAAGGATTATTATCTGTTATGGGATACTGTGAACCTCGGATGGATAGGAATTATATCTTATCGAATAAATATCATTAATTCAGTTAGATGTGATCACCGAATCGGATACCGCGGGTGTATAGATTTGGGGGCGTCACATTAATTAGAGAAATACGTGAGCACCGAATCGGATACCACGGGAGTATAGATTTGGGGGTGTCACAGCCCTCCTTTTGACGAAAGATGCCACCGAGCGAGTTCCCGAATATGAATCCTATAAAAAGGAAATAAATGCATGAAAAGAAACTTAAACACATGAGATTAAGCAACAATTATAGCAAGTTAGTATCCAATAAGTAGGTATAAAACCTACTTATTAAATACCCCCAAACTTAAACAGTTGCTTGCCCTCAAGCAACACAATAAGAAGAAATGCAAAAGCTAAGAAATATGCAGTCTACTCTAAATTCCTACGAATCCACATCAGTAAGTATGGAATCTAAATGAATTGCCTCAGAGGAATCACAATGATCATTAAAAATAGCATCCAACCAAGAAATAGTCAATAAGCCATATCATTTTGCAAATCCAAAACCTGTCATTACTGATATAGTGTGTTGTGTGCTTAGTAACCATTAAACTTGCCATGATACAAATATTTCACATAATACGCTTCTTAAAGGGAAAAATTATAGTTCTAACTCAAGAAAGGCATCAAATAGGATAAGTCGAAGCTATGACTTCACATTTACTCAGTTAAGGGTTAACTTGGAGTTTATTAGCTTTTTATTCAATCACGAGGGCACTATTTGCTCTTTCCCGTGTTTACACCCGGTTGTGCAATGCCTAGCTCTCTTAAGATTTTCAATGATACCCATGTAGAGAGCTTTCGACCAACGACTCCCAAGTCGGACGGCTTTAAGGCGTTGGGTGTAGAGACATCCCCTAGGGCGTACTTACTCAAGTATCAAAGGCCACAAGACTAGACTAGCCAAACATTTATTCATCATTTTTTTATATAGCTTTATTACTCCAAAGTTTTCCCCCAAACTTAAGTCTTTGTGTTGTTTTTGCTTACACTACCCATTCTTTGAATTTCTATCATTTAAACTTCAATTTCCCCCCATAAGACAATTATGTGAAAATTTAGATTAAGCAAGCATAACAGCTACATAGGAGTGCTATCTGGTTATATCAGTTTCAAACAGATTAGGAATCACATTACAATATGAAATTATAACCAAGACTAAGTTATCCACATTTTTACATAATCAAGCAAAACCAATTTCATCATAGGCTAATATGGATTTCAAAGTAACAAGATGCTAGGATTCATGCAATATGGTCTAAATAAACAAAATACAACAAGAAAAACATTTTTTTATAAGGAAATAAGGAAATAACAGAAACATAACTAAATTAGACTAAACCATCATGCAATTAACTAAAATGAAACTATATGATATGAATTAAACTAAAATGCAACTAAACTAATATCCATGCAACTAAACTACTATGAGAACCCAATACCCCCAAACTTTTAAATTTTAATGTCCTCATTGGAGATAAAGGGTTAAGGGAACTCCCCTAGTTGGCATCGTCGTCGTCTCCCGCCTCATCTTGCTCGGGTGGTGTGTCAAGCGGAGGATAGGAGTTGCGTGTGTCGAATACTGGAAATGAGGCATGTGTGCCACTCATCTCAAAGGCACGAGATAAGGCCTGAGAAAACTCCGCGGTGTAGGTCTTGAAATCCAGGTGTATAGTATCCATTCGCTTCTTCAAGAGGCGTATCTCCCGCTTCTGTCTGGTATAATAGTCGAGAGGTGGCTCAACTGGCTGTGGAGCAGAAACTGGTGCATTTTCCTCTTCTTTTTCTTCTTTTTCTTCTTCTTCTTCCTCCTCTTCACTATCTAACTCATCTTTAGGCAAGATAAATCCCAAGCCCCACGGGTGAGATTTTCCTCCACTCCAAATGGTGTATTTCTTGATGGCGGCGCTATCTATGTTGCGCATCGAAAGCTGGAGAGTTTCTTCACCTAATCCACCTTTGCCACATGGCAGAGATGAGTGATGATGTAGGTGTGGGGAATCTCACTGGACGTACCAGCTCACATAAACCGAAGCATGGACAGGTTGATGAGATACCCGAGGTCCAGCTTTTCCCTTTTGGAATCCCATACAAAAGCACAACCCTCTCGATGGTAACATCCTGATGGTGACTGGTGGGAAGCACGCTCGCGCAACTGAAGCTATACCATACCTTGGCATATCTGTTCAACGTAGTCTACAGAAAATGAATCTTCTTGTTAGTACCTGCTTTTGTCTTCCAACTAACCCCAGGCTTGCACATGTCATCCATCAATTTGTTTAGGTCTGTCTCAAACACCTAGTTTGTATCCGCTGGAGATGGTGTGGGCAGCTTAAACAGCTCAATAATTGCCTACGGGGTATAGGGAACATGCTTGCCCCTAACAAAATATATCTCGTTCTAAGTCTCTCGAGCGTTAGCATAAAACTCCCTCATGATTGCCATTAAGCTGAACATGGTGTTGCCACAAATAAAGCCCAACCCCTTTGTCGAATCTGCTCAAGAATCTTCCCATCTCCCTCACTTGGCTTGAGAAACCTCTCCGGCATAAATAATTTACCAACAAGCACATTCCAATAATGGTGTTGTGCGGAGAGGTTGACGAACTTTGATGGTTCCAATGTATTACTGCTCTGTGCCTCATCAGCTTTGTTACTACTGGAAGATGAAGGTTGTGGTGTTCGGATTCTCTTCTGCATGATCACAAAACTAGGGGTTGATGAATGGTTTTATGAAGATAAGCAACTCCCAAACTGAATGAATATAACCTAAGCTTCTCTCAAACCTTTTATCAAGCACTTGGTGGACGAACTCAAGTTTCCTTCTTGCCTCTGTGTGTTTAATATCTATGGAATGGAATGGGAAAAACTAGGGTTCTTATAGGAGAGAGAAAGGGGTAGAATCTGCTTTGGGTGTCAATTCAGATAGGGATTGAGGTTGCAGTTGCTTGGAGTTGAGGTTGGAGAGGATTGCAGTTGCTTGGAGTTGAGGTTGGAGAGGAGTAGGAGTGTTTCGGTTCTATTTTGAGAGAGCAATTAGAAGTTGTGTTTGAGTAGGAATGATTAAGTATGCAGGGTCGGGTGTTTTTAAAAACTGAACTGGCGCTTGGGTGCAGCTAGCTACGCAGGAGTTGCCTTGGAGATTGGCGCAACTGCGCTTGCTGAACTTAATGCCTGAAACTGCTAAAGGGCGCAGTTGCGCTTCCTGGTAGTACAATTAGGGCGCAGCTGCGCTACCCTGTAACCAAACGGCCTTACATTTCCTGCATGTTCTGACTTTGCACACTTTTACCACATGAATTATACCTGAGAGAGACCAAAAATGAACTATCAACACTAATTTAACTCTTCCAAAAATGCACTATTAAAATCTATTTAACTTTATCAAAATTGAACTTAATAACCAAAGTGTCAAGAATTAAACATAGGGGGAGAAGGATTTAGATATCGAGTAAGAATTAAATAAGGGGGAGAAGTGATTGTATAAGTAATGAGAATTAAACAAGGGGGAGAAGTGAGTGAATGGGGTGCCTCCCATCGAGCACTCGGTTTATAGTCATTTAGCTCGACTATCCCTTTGTTCATTATGGATTGGCAAGGACAATTAAGAACTTTTGGCAATCGAACTCGCCTCCCCAATAGTGCTTCAAACGCTATCCGTTGACCTTAAATGGCTGTTCAGGATCCTTGCCCACTATTTCAACGGCTCCATAAGGGTATACAGTCTTTATCATGAAAGAGCCCGACCATCGGGACTTGAGTTTACTCGAGAAAATTCTAAGTTAAGAGTTGAATAGAAGGACTACTTGACCCGGTTCAAACTTCCTTTCGATGATCTTCTAGTCATGCCACCTTTTTACTTTATCCTTATACAATTTTGAGTTCTCATATGCCTGCAGACAGAATTCATCAAGTTCATTAAGTTGTAGAAGCCTTTTTTCGCCTGCGGTTGAGAGATCGAAATTCAACTTTCTGATAGCACAATATGCTTTGTGCTCTAATTCCACAAGAAGGTAACAAGCCTTGCCATATACCAACTGATAAGGTGACATGCCAATGGGTGTCTTGTAGGCGGTTCTATATGCCCAAAGTGCATCATCAAGCTTCATGAACCAATCCTTTCTCGATGGATTTACAATCTTTTCTAAAATCCTCTTCACTTCCCTATTGGACACTTCTGCCCGGCCACTCGTTTGGGGGTGATAAGCTGTAGCAATCTTGTGATTTACCCCATACTTAGCTAATAAAGATGTGAAGTATTTATTACAGAAGTGACTTCCTTCATCACTGATTATAGCTCTTGCAGTGCCGAATCGGTGTCGAATCGGGTGAAGATATTTTTCTGAAGGAATTTTAAGACGACCTTGGCATCGTTGGTTGGTAAAGCACTGGCTTCCACCCACTTTGAGACGTAGTCAACTTCCAACAAAATATAGAGGTTGCTGAAAGAAGAGGGAAATGGCCCCATAAATTCTATCCCACATACATCAAAGACTTCCACTTCCAAAATTGAGTTTAGTGGCATCTCATTGCGTTTGGAAATGTTGCCCACCTTTTGGCATTTATTATAATTTTCCACAAACTGGTGGGAATCTTTGAATAATGTAGGCCAATAGAATCATGCTTGAAGCACTTTAGTTGCAGTCCTCTCAGTCCCATAATGACCTCCATATAGTGAAGAGTGGCATGCATGCAAAATACTAGTTGTTTCACTATAGGGGATGCATCTACGAATCATACGATCTGCACACTATCTAAACAAGAATGGCTCATCCCATATGTATCTCTTCACTTCATGCAAAAACTTCTTCTTCTGTTAACGAGTCAAATCTGGTGGGAGTACATTGCTTACTAGATAATTGACGAAGTCATCAAATAATGGAATTTCTGAAGTCATTGCAAATAGTTGTTCATAATGGAAGTACTTATTAATCACTTCCTTGTCCCTCGTATCCTGCTCTGGACTCACTAATCTGGAAAGATGGTCAGCCACTTGATTTTCTGTACCCTTCTTGTATCGAATTTCCAAATCAAACTCCTGGAGAAGAAGAATCCATCTGATTAGTCTAGGCTTGGCTCTTTCTTGGATATCAAGTACCTAATAGCAGCATGATCTGTGTAAACCACTACTCTCATCCCAATAAGATACGATTTAAACTTGTCAAAACCGTATACAACTGCTAGTAGCTCCTTCTCAATAGTGGTGTAGTTTAACTTAGCATCTAATAGAGTCTTGCTAGCATAATAAATAACATGAAAGATCTTTTCCTTGCCCTGACCCAACATAGCCCCGACTGCATAATCTCTGGCATCGCACATCAACTCGAATGGTAAAGACCAATCCGGTGCCACAATCATTGGTGCTGATGTTAGCTTCTTCTTTAGTAGGTCAAAAGCTGCCAAGCAATCCTCATCAAATCTAAATGGGACATCCTTCTCAAATAAACTTCACAATGGTTTTGTAATCTTGGAGAAGTCCTTAATGAATCTTTGGTAAAACCCGGCATGTCCCAAAAAACTACGAACCCTTTTGACCGATGTATGCTGTGGCAAATTCTCAATGGTCTCCAGTTTGGCTTTATCAACTTCCAATCCCTTTTTTGAAACTTTGTGCCCGAGTATAATTCCATCCTGAACCATGAAATGGCACTTTTCCCAGTTGAGTACAAGGTTGGTTTCCACACAACGCCTTAGTACATGATAAGATTCACAAGATAGCTATCAAAAGAGTCTCCGAACACGGCGAAGTCATCCATAAAAACTTTAACATTTTTCTCAACCATGTCTGAGAAAATAGCCATCATGCATCTTTGAAATGTAGCAAGAGCATTACAAAGCCCAAAGGACATCCGTCTGAATGAAAAGGTACTGTAGGAGAAAGTAAATGTCATCTTCTCTTGATCCTCTGGAGTGATGAAAAGTTGGTTATACCCTGAATAACCATCTAGAAGACAATAGTACTCATATTCCGCAAGTCTGTCCAACATCTGGTCAATGAATGGCAATGGAAAATGATCCTTTCTAGTTGCTTTATTGAGCTTCCTATAGTCCATGCACACTCTCCAACCCGTCACTGTTCGTGTTGGTATCTCGTTCTTCTCATTTTTCACCACTCATTGCACAGGGCTCACCCATGAACTGTCTGAGATGGGGTATATGATCCCAGCATCTAGCCATTTCAGTATCTCTTTCTTGACCACCTTTTTCATGATAAGGTTGAGTCTTCTTTGTTGTTCCACAGTGGGCTTGCTGTCATCCTCCATAAAGATTTTGTGCATACAGAAGGATGGTCTAATTCCTTTGATGTCGACAATTGTCCATCCAATAGCATTCTTGAACTCCTGTAGAACTCGAATCATCTTACTTTCCTGAAATATAGTTAGTGAAGATGCAATAATAATAGGTAAAGTATCTGATTCACCTAAGTATGCATACCTAAGATGAGAAGGTAGTGGTTTGAGCTCAAGTGTAGGAGGTACCTATAGCGATGACCTCAAACGATCTGAAGACTTGTTTGAATTTTCTAATGGCTCAAAAGGTACCTTAAACTTGTTCACCCTTGGTAGTGCATCTAACAGGTAGATATATTCTATTAATTCTGGCTCGTCCATGTCAATGTCTCCCATCAGTGTGGCCTCTAACGGATCCTTATTCATAACCCACAGAAACTCATCATCCACAGCCTTTTCTATTTCATCCACTCGTAAGCACTATTCTTCATCGGAAGGGAATTTTATAGCCTTAAATACGTTGAATGTGACTTCTTGGTCATGGACCCACATAGTCAACTCTCCCTTCTGAACATCTATAAGAGTCCTCCCAGTAGCTAGAAATGGTCTCCCAAGTATAATGGGGATGTCCTTGTCCTCTTCGTAGTCTAGAATTATGATATCGGTCAAGAAGATGAAATTATCAACCTTCACAAGAATGTCCTCCACAATCCCTCTTGGATAAGTAACAAACCTATTTGCAAGCTTAAGAGATATATTTGTTGGTTTTGGCGCAACTGTGTGTATATCGACAAAGGCATGAGATTGATGCTTGCACCCAAATCACACAAACACTTGTTGAATGACAAGCTACCAATAGTGCAGGGTATGGTAAAACTTTCAGGATCCTTCAATTTGGGAGGTATGTAAGACCCCAACTTTTATGAATAAAGATTTAGTTTTCTTTATATATTATTTCGAAATAGTAAGGTGTTGACTTGATAAATATGAAAGTTATGGGTGAAATGTGCAAATATTTTTAAAATGAGCAAGTGGTTATAAAATATTCTTGTTGTCGGGGAATATTCGTTTGGTCGTGAAATATTCTTGTTGTCGGGGAATATTCGTACGACTGCGCAGCTATTTGTGGGCCCCCACAACGGAATAACTGTCGGATATAGAAAGCGACAGAAATAACTTTTTACAAGATAACGGCGTGGTTGTTACCGTTAGTACTGTTGAAATACCCGGTGGTTAAAATACAGTGATACACGGTGTTGCATAGTAGCACACGGTATTGCACAGTATTTCGAATTATTGAGTCTTACGTGAGAAGCCATTACTCAATTATTGTTACAGTAATTACTGTTCAATATTTTATATTATTGACTCAATAATTGCTACGTTGATATTTTATATTATTGACTCAATAATTGCTGCATTGATATTTTATTGACTCAATAATTGCTACGTTGTCATTTTATATGATTGATTCAATAATGACTACAGTTGATATTTTGTAGTATTGATTCAATAATTGTTGTTGCACAGTATTTCACGTTATCAACTCAATAATTCATATTATTTGAATAATATTATTAGATAGCATTATTGACAATGTCTAAGGAAGTTCTGTCTAGGAGGGGTTATTTAATTGCGCGCCAGTAAGGAGAAGTCCTTATCGGAAGGCCCCCTCTGTCCTGGGAACGACCTGGTTGTTAATATTGTAGTTCTATAATATTATTTGTGAATAATTAATTATTGATTTATATGATAAGGAAATATTTATTTTGTGGATATTAAAGAAGGAATTGGCGCTGGTGAGTTTTTATCAATATTTTGGTGTGAGAAATCATCTGTTTTTGGATTTCGGATAATTTATGTTTGGAATTTGGAAAAACTTCCTTCTGCAAAGTTGTAGAGAATTAAATTTCCTATAAAAGAACATAGAATTTGTATTTTTCTGACGAAGGGGCTATTTGTTATGAATTATTGAAGTTTTGGAAAATAAATATTTTTTTAATAAAGGGTGGGACCCACTTTTGTTGGTTTGTTGAAAAATCAGAATTTTTGGGCAGCAGCCAGGCGGCGGAAGAAAAAAAAATAAAATAATATTATTTTATTATTTTAGTCTCCTTTGGCATCCTAAGCTTTTCCTATAAATAGGGTGCTTAGGTTAGAATTGAAAATCACACCAGAAATCAGAAGTTTTCTCTCTCTATAATATCGAGCGTATTTTTGTGAGTATTTTAATACTTTGAGTATTAGCATTCAGTGCAAGTTTCTTTCGAAATTATATCCGATATTCCAGCCAGAAGTACTATTATTTTGAGGTAAGGGATGTTATTTTCTTCCGTAAATGATGTTATTCTTTTCAATATCATTATACAGAAATATTGTCATGGATTTTATGTTGAAATTCTTACTTTTTCCGTCGGGGTTACTATTCACGTATACGGCACTATTCACGTATACGGCACTATTCACGGAAAAATTAAATTTTCTTCTATTTGTCCAAATTGCTTGTTAAGGTTACTATCTTTGATTGTATCCAAGTTTTGAGCTCTATTCTTGAATTTTGCTCCATAATTGATTATTACGATGTATTTTTTTGAATTGGATATACTGAAATATGAATCCTTAGTCTTTGTCTTTTATCTCACTGGATTCATTTTTTTTAAATATTTTTCATCATCCTCAGTCCTAAAAGGTGATGTAACTGAATATCTTTGGCCTGTAGAGCAAAGATGAATGATTACCTGATGAATATCTTTGGCCTGTAGTGCAAAGATGACAGGTGTTGAGATGAATATAACCACTGATGATACAAATGAATATCTTTGGCCTGTAGTGCAAAGATGAATATTGATTCGAGATGTATATTGATTGATGTTACAGGGATAAAATATTGATGATGGACTTTTAAATCATAGAAGATAGTAGACTTGATTCTCTGCTTAACTCTTCTAATGATTTGTTATTTTCGCTGCGAATATTGATCTAAAGTTGGTTGTCCATTATATTTTATCTTATTTGTTGAAGACTAACGATAATTTGTTTCCCATTATCTTAGTCATAATATTCTTTACTGAGCTAGTTGAGCTCACCCTTTTCATCTGTTGTCCTCTTCAGGAAATGAGAATGTTGCGGGGACTAGTCGGGGGACAGAGTGATAGGTCCGAGTTAGAGCAGTAGTAGTCCTCACTATTTTTGATAAATAGTGTGATAATAATTGTAATGAGGACTTAGTTTGAATCTTAATATTTTCTACATATTTGTACTGAGACTCACAGTTGGGTGGTCGTATTTTGCACGACCGTATGATATAAAGTTTGTATTTGAATTCTGTACCATGTATTTGGCGACTCAGAATGGGTTGGGTTGAATGGACCTATTCTGGGGGCGTCACAGTTGGTATCAGAGCTTAGGGATATGATCTCTGGCGGAGATCGGGGAATAGAACTAGGAGGGGAGAGACGAGTAAATCCTTCGCTAGTGTGTCCTACCTAAGCTTATGTGGTATTTAATTGGTCAGTCGGAGCATAGGGTTAATATGTGATATTTTATTTGTTTAATTAACCCTTATTTTATGGCAGTATTTGAGAATGGCAGCTGAGAATGTTAACAACGAAGTGAATGAGACTGTGGAGACACCTTTAATTGTTAACCAGGAGAACGTGCAACAAGAAGGCAATGTTCATCCTGAAAATAACGCTGGTCAGACGATAAACGATGAGATGTTTAGAAGTTTTTTGCAGTTTATGCAAAACCAGACGAGGGAGATTCGTGTGCAACATACAGGTGGAGATAATAACAACACGCGAGCTGTCACTGCTAAGCAGTTCAAAGAATTGGGACCACCAGAGTTTCTGGGAAAGCCGGATCCGATCAAGGCGGAGACGTGGATTAAACAAATTACCAAGATATTTGATGTCTTGGGATGTACGGAGGAACAGAAGGTTCCATTCGCCACGTTTATGTACCGTGGAGAGGCAGATTACTGGTGGGAGTCTGTGAAGCGTACCCAGCCTGCCGCACTCAAGATGTCTTGGGAAGCGTTCCAGAAACTGTTCAATGACAAGTACTTTCCTGAAAGTATTCGTCATATGAAGGAGGTAGAATTTATTAGACTCGAGCAAAACAACATGACGGTATCCCAGTACGAGGCTAAGTTCGCGGAGCTGTCCAGGTTTGCACCTCATTTGGTGGAGAATGAGGAACGTATGACGCGGATGTTTCTAAGAGGTTTGAAACCCGAAATACGTCAATACCTCATTTCTCATAAATTTTCTCTATATTCAGATGTAGTGAACAGGGCCCAGTTATTGGAACGAGATAATGATTATGTTCAACCGAGGGACCACAACCAAGGTCGTACCGGTGGCAGCAGTCATCGGAGCAATGACAACCAGCGAGGAGGAAAGTATGACAGAAGCGGTAACCACTCCGGTGGTAATCGTGGCCATGATAGTAGAAGAAGCGAATCGGGGGGAGATTTCAAGAAGAGAAGGTACAACAATGAGAACACGAAGATGTCAACATCAGCACCAGCATCAACTGTTTCGAGGGGAGGAGAACGACCACCGGTCGTATGCTTTAAATGCGGGAAAGAGGGACATATCAGCCCAAACTGTCCACAACTATTCAAAGCATGTTACAACTGTGGAAAGGAAGGACATATAGCTCGAGATTGTCCTATAGCGAAACCAAGTTCAGCGGGGGTGGTGATTCCAAAGGCGGTTGCAGACAAGTCAAAGTCGGTGATTCCTGGAAGAGCGTTTGTCGTGACAGCCCAAAACGCGAGGAATCCACACGAGGTGATTACGGGTAAGATGATCATAAACTCTTGCGAAGTTTATACCTTGTTAGATACCGGTGCTACCCATTCCTTTATTTCACCTGCTTGTGTTCAACGTTTGAACTTGACTTCTGATAAATTAGACTTTGACTTATCTGTTGAAACTCCGTTAGGAGAAACCTTTGTTACATCCACAGTTTACAAATCTTGCTTGATTCAGATTGGTACCCTTACCTTACCCGTTGATCTTATATCTTTGAAAATACTTGCATTTGACGTGATTTTAGGAATTGACTGGTTAACCAATTACCATGCCAAAATTGATTGTTTTCGTAAGGTTGTTAGTTTTCATATTCCTAATCAACCTGTTGTACGAATTCAAACCACCAAACCACTAAAATCAGTCAATATCATTTCAAATCCCAAGGCTATTCGTTTATTAAAAAACGGATGTCAAGCTTTCTTAGCTCATGTCACTGATCTAAATCAGAATACATCAGATTTGAATGATATTTCCGTTGTTAACGAGTTTCCTGATGTATTTCCCGAAGAACTTCCCGGTCTACCCCCAGAACGTGAAGTTGAATTCTTTATTGACCTTGAGCCCGGTACAAAGCCCATTTCTAAAACCCCGTATCGAATGGCTCCTATTGAACTTCAGGAGTTAAAGGTCCAATTACAAGAGTTGTTAGATATCGATTTTATTCGTCCTAGTACGTCTCCTTGGGGTGCTCCTGTTTTATTTGTAAAAAAGAAAGACGGGAGTATGCGACTTTGTATTGACTATCGGGAGTTGAACCATGTCACCATTAAGAATAGGTATCCGTTACCTCGTATTGATGACCTGTTCGACCAGTTGCAAGGAGCGCAATTTTTTTCAAAGATCGATCTTCGTTCTGGATATCATCAGTTGAAGATTAAAACTGAGGATATTCCAAAGACTGCTTTCAGAACACGGTACGGGCATTATGAGTTCTTAGTCATGTCTTTTGGATTGACTAATGCTCCTTCTGCTTTCATGGATATGATGAACCGTGTATTTAAGGAATATTTGGATCAATTCGTTGTTGTCTTTATTGATGACATCCTCATCTATTCTAAAAGCCGTGAAGATCATGAGCACCACTTGAAGCTGGTACTTCAAAAGCTTCGTGAGAACAAGCTATACGCCAAGTTAAAGAAATGCGAGTTCTGGCTTGAGGAAGTAGCATTCCTTGGGCACGTGGTATCGAAACGTGGAGTATCTGTTGACCCGGCGAAGATTGAAGCAATACAAAGCTGGGAGCAACCTAAGTCGGTGACTGAAGTACGAAGCTTTCTGGGCTTAGCTGGTTATTATCGGAGATTCGTAGAGGGATTTTCTCGAATCGCTACTCCATTAACTCAGTTGACTCGGAAAGATACAAAATTCGTTTGGAGCGAGGAATGCGAGAAGAGCTTCCAAGAGCTCAAGAGGAGACTTATTTCGGCACCTGTTCTGACAATACCATCTGGTTCGGATGGATTTGTTATCTACAGCGATGCTTCAGGCAAAGGGTTAGGATGTGTTCTCATGCAACATGGGAAAGTCATAGCCTATGCCTCGCGACAACTCAAAGAATATGAGAGGAATTATCCTACTCATGATCTAGAGTTGGCAGCAGTCGTTTTCGCGTTGAAGATCTGGAGACATTACTTGTACGGAGAGAAAGTGGAGATTTATACGGATCATAAGAGCCTTAAATATTTCTTCACTCAGAAGGAACTCAACATGCGGCAACGACGTTGGCTTGAGCTGTTGAAAGATTACGATCATACTATCCAATACCATCCTGGAAAAGCGAACGTGGTAGCTGACGCGTTGAGTAGAAGATCATATGTGGGAACGAGTGCGATGATGTCAAGTATACACGTAGAACCAGCTTTGATTGATAAAGTTAAAGCTGCTCAAGCTACGGATGCGGAGCTGATGAAGATGAAGAAGAAGGTGCAAGAATGTGCTATTCCAGAAGCGAGAATCGATGAAGAGGGAATACTTCGAGTCAACTCCAGACTTTGTGTTCCTAACGATTCCAACTTGAAGTATAGAATCATGATGGAGGCACACAACACACCGTTTGCAATCCATCCTGGGAGTACTAAAATGTATCGTGATCTTCGACATACATTTTGGTGGAGCAATATGAAGAGAGAGATCGCGGAGTTCATCTCTAGATGTTTAACTTGTCAACGTGTAAAGGCGGAGCATCAAGTGCCGAAGGGTCCATTGCAACCACTGGAGATTCCGAAATGGAAGTGGGAACACATTACGATGGATTTCGTTACGGGTCTTCCCAAGGTTTCTCAAGGCTTAGATGCGATTTGGGTTATTGTTGATAGATTAACCAAGTCTGCTCATTTCTTGCCGATACGAGAGACTTATTCCCTTGAACGTCTTGCTCATATGTACATGAATGAGATTGTGAGATTGCATGGCATGCCAGTATCCATAGTTTCAGATCGTGATCCCAGATTTACTTCACGATTTTGGATCAGTTTGCAGAAAGCTATGGGCACGGACTTACGCTTCAGTTCGGCTTATCATCCTCAAACAGACGGACAATCAGAGAGGACTATTCAAACTCTTGAAGATCTATTGAGACTTTGTGTTCTAGACTTCAAAGGGAGTTGGGATAAGTATTTACCATTGGTGGAATTCTCCTACAACAACAGTTATCAGGCAAGTATAGGCGTAGCTCCATTCGAAGCGTTGTATGGGAGAAAGTGTCGTTCTCCAGTATGTTGGAACGAGGTGGGTGAAGCAACATTGTTGGGACCAGAGTTAGTACGTATGACTACAGAAAAGATCCAAATAATTCGACAACGTATACAGACGGCACAGGATCGACAAAAGAGTTATCCGGATCTTCATCGAAAGGACGTGGAATTTAATGTTGGGGACCATGTGTTACTACGTATTGCTCCGTGGAAAGGAGTTACGAGGTTCGAGAAGAGAGGAAAGCTCAATCCACGATTCATTGGTCCATTTGAGATTCTTGACCGAATAGGAAATGTGGCTTATAGACTCGCTTTACCTCCAAGCATGTCTCGTGTTCATAACGTGTTTCACATATCCGTGTTACGTAAATATGTGAAGGATTCAAACCGCATTATTGAGTTAGAACCAGACGAGATAGCTGAAGATTTAACGTACGAGGAGGTACCTGTCAAGATCTTGGATAGGAAGGAGCATGTCCTACGCTCAAAAATTATACCCCAAGTTAAAATTTTGTGGAGAAACCATGCAATTGAGGAAATGACCTGGGAGTTGGAATCGGAAATGAAAGCGAGGTATCCTCACCTTTTCGACATACCAGGTACGTACGTCAATTTCGAGGACGAAATTTCATAAGGAGGGGAGGTTGTAAGACCCCAACTTTTATGAATAAAGATTTAGTTTTCTTTATATATTATTTCGAAATAGTAAGGTGTTGACTTGATAAATATGAAAGTTATGGGTGAAAAGTGCAAATATTTTAAAATGAGCAAGTGGTTATAAAATATTCTTGTTGTCGGGGAATATTCGTTTGGTCGTGGAATATTCTTGTTGTCGGGGAATATTCGTACGACTGCGCAGCTATTTGTGGGCCCCCACAACGGAATAACTGTCGGATATAGAAAGCGACAGAAATAACTTTTTACAAGATAACGGCGTGGTTGTTACCGTTAGTACTGTTGAAATACCCGGTGGTTAAAATACAGTGATACACGGTGTTGCATAGTAGCACACGGTATTGCACAGTATTTCGAATTATTGAGTCTTACGTGAGAAGCCATTACTCAATTATTGTTACAGTAATTACTGTTCAATATTTTATATTATTGACTCAATAATTGCTACGTTGATATTTTATATTATTGACTCTGCATTGATATTTTATTGACTCAATAATTGCTACGTTGCCATTTTATATGATTGATTCAATAATGACTACAGTTGATATTTTGTAGTATTGATTCAATAATTGTTGTTGCACAGTATTTCACGTTATCAACTCAATAATTCATATTATTTGAATAATATTATTAGATAGCATTATTGACAATGTCTAAGGAAGTTCTGTCTAGGAGGGGTTATTTAATTGCGCGCCAGTAAGGAGAAGTCCTTATCGGAAGGCCCCCTCTGTCCTGGGAACGACCTGGTTGTTAATATTGTAGTTCTATAATATTATTTGTGAATAATTAATTATTGATTTATATGATAAGGAAATATTTATTTTGTGGATATTAAAGAAGGAATTGGCGCTGGTGAGTTTTTATCAATATTTTGGTGTGAGAAATCATCTGTTTTTGGATTTCGGATAATTTATGTTTGGAATTTGGAAAAACTTCCTTCTGCAAAGTTGTAGAGAATTAAATTTCCTATAAAAGAACATAGAATTTGTATTTTTCTGACGAAGGGGCTATTTGTTATGAATTATTGAAGTTTTGGAAAATAAATATTTTTTTAATAAAGGGTGGGACCCACTTTTGTTGGTTTGTTGAAAAATCAGAATTTTTGGGCAGCAGCCAGGCGGCGGAAGAAAAAAAAATAAAATAATATTATTTTATTATTTTAGTCTCCTTTGGCATCCTAAGCTTTTCCTATAAATAGGGTGCTTAGGTTAGAATTGAAAATCACACCAGAAATCAGAAGTTTTCTCTCTCTATAATATCGAGCGTATTTTTGTGAGTATTTTAATACTTTGAGTATTAGCATTCAGTGCAAGTTTCTTTCGAAATTATATCCGATATTCCAGCCAGAAGTACTATTATTTTGAGGTAAGGGATGTTATTTTCTTCCGTAAATGATGTTATTCTTTTCAATATCATTATACAGAAATATTGTCATGGATTTTATGTTGAAATTCTTACTTTTTCCGTCGGGGTTACTATTCACGTATACGGCACTATTCACGTATACGGCACTATTCACGGAAAAATTAAATTTTCTTCTATTTGTCCAAATTGCTTGTTAAGGTTACTATCTTTGATTGTATCCAAGTTTTGAGCTCTATTCTTGAATTTTGCTCCATAATTGATTATTACGAGGTATTTTTTTGAATTGGATATACTGAAATACGAATCCTTAGTCTTTGTCTTTTATCTCACTGGATTCATTTTTTTTAAATATTTTTCATCATCCTCAGTCCTAAAAGATGATGTAACTGAATATCTTTGGCCTGTAGAGCAAAGATGAATGATTACCTGATGAATATCTTTGGCCTGTAGTGCAAAGATGACAGGTGTTGAGATGAATATGACCACTGATGATACAAATGAATATCTTTGGCCTGTAGTGCAAAGATGAATATTGATTCGAGATGTATATTGATTGATGTTACAGGGATAAAATATTGATGATGGACTTTTAAATCATAGAAGATAGTAGACTTGATTCTCTGCTTAACTCTTCTAATGATTTGTTATTTCCGCTGCGAATATTGATCTAAAGTTGGTTGTCCATTATATTTTATCTTATTTGTTGAAGACTAACGATAATTTGTTTCCCATTATCTTAGTCATAATATTCTTTACTGAGCTAGTTGAGCTCACCCTTTTCATCTGTTGTCCTCTTCAGGAAATGAGAATGTTGCGGGGACTAGTCGGGGGACAGAGTGATGGTCCGAGTTAGAGCAGTAGTAGTCCTCACTATTTTTGATAAATAGTGTGATAATAATTGTAATGAGGACTTAGTTTGAATCTTAATATTTTCTACATATTTGTACTGAGACTCACAGTTGGGTGGTCGTATTTTGCACGACCGTATGATATAAAGTTTGTATTTGAATTCTGTACCATGTATTTGGCGACTCAGAATGGGTTGGGTTGAATGGACCTATTCTGGGGGCGTCACAAGGTAGCTTTCTTTGTAATACTGCACTGCACTCTTCAATCAAAGCTAAGGTCTTAAAGTCTTCTAACGTCTTCTTTCTGGACAAAATTCCCTTCATAAATTTTGCATAACTTGGCATCTATTCTAAAGACTCTACAAATGGTATGTTAATCTGCAACTTCTTGAATACCTCGAGGAATTTAGCGAATTATTTGTCCAATTTCAGCTTTTGAAGTCTTTGTGGATAAGGAACTAGTGGTTATGTTCTTGGTGGAGTGACATGGGTTTTCTCTGCTGTTTCTCTCTTTTTTGGCTCAAGTTCTACATTCTCATCCTTTTCCTTAGAATTTTCTGCATCATTCAAAATTGGGGAAGGGCGCAACTGCTCTGCCTCCCTTTGTATTTCAAGCGCATCTGCGCCTGCTAGCAGTGTTTGTTTTCCACTTCTGAGGGTAACAGCTTGGCATTGCTCTTTCCCTTCTCTCCTTGGGTTAGCTTCTGTGTTACTGGGGAGAGTTCCTTGTGATAGTAGTGTGCATACAAGCCAATCATGTATGATGATAAAGCACGTACTTTCTAAACAATCTTATTTATTTATTAATAGAAGAATTCATTTATTAAAGGCATTTAATTATCTACATAATGCTGTTTTTATAATATGTAAATAACCCATAGTTTTAAGTAATGATTTTATAATCATGATGTTGATCATGCTAATGAGATCTAAATTCTTAGAAAGCTTAAAACTAAAATAGTTCCCAGTCGTTGGATTACTAAAAAGAGGATTTTTAAATCCGGATAGATTGGTACATATGTTGCTTGCTCATTGGATGAGGATAATTGATCTCATGGTCATTTGTGTGAAGACATTAAAGCAAGTATGTAGGTGATTATTGGAGAATAAGTTCACTAAACGTGACTCGCTATGGAATGCCTAATTGAGTTTTACTTGTCTATCAATAGGAATTCCTAATGTGATAGTAGTACAAGTGATCCTTGGACTTGAGATCATCATAGTATCTTGTATGTAATGAATTATACTTTGACTTATTCCTTAAGACCCTTAGGGTATATCAAAGGGTATGCTTGGGTATAATGAGTTATATATGGAGATAATGAATGATAAATAAAGAATCTACCACTTCTAGTAAAAGAAGAGATATGTCATATGTGATTCGTTAAATGACAACCCAATAGTCCTTGGCCAAGGCAAAATAAAATTAGAAATGAGTTTCTAATTTGCATTATTTGGAGCTGTGCATTTTCTTATCGAAATACATATAATTAAATAAAATAAGACTTGACAGTAATTCCATGTCTTATATTTAATTGGGACATTGTATGATGGAAGGATTGAATTGTACGGCAACTATTTACTCACGGGTTCTTTTATGATTAGTGTTGAAATCTATATTATCTAGAAAGTCGTTGATCGCTAGGGAGGCTTATCCCTATTGTAGAATTAATATTATTTATTTAAATAGATTATTAGTTTAATTTATTTATTTAAATAAGATTAGAATTGTTCTAATTGATTTATTCACAACCAGTTTAATATGGAGAACCTAAAGGGTCACACCATAAAAGGAAGAATAATTATTTAAGAAGGTAATGGCATAATCTTAATAATGCATTAAGTGTAATTAATTTAATCTATGGTGATAGAATAAATTAAATAGCTTAATGTTTATTATTTAATATTTTGGAAATATTATATATAAATTAATAAGAGAAGTCTTATTAATATTATTATAATTATTATTATTTTAATTTTAAAAGAGTTTATGAATTAATTTAATATTAGTACTCTCATTTATTCCTAATAAGATTAGGAGATTAATTAAAGGAGTTTAGTTAATTAAATCCCAATATTTTGGGAAGCCTAATTAATTAAAGGAATTTAATTAATTAAATGAAAACCTATGTCTAATAGGATTAAAAGGGTTGACTAATATCTATATAAGAGGATTCTTATGTTAGATATTAGTTGATGCAATTCTAATTATTGGAGAGTACTCCTTTTCTATAGAGGATAGAAAACTAGGATTTAGCCAACTACCCTCTTTTTTGATAATTTCTCTTCCTTGGTGGATCACCTCTAGAGGCCAAATACTTGGGTGGCTAACGTTGATCAAAGGAAGGAATCTAACCTGAAAATTCAAGGAGATCACGAAGAACAAGGAGTTGAACTCGTACCTGTGGAAGCTTCATTCTACAAGGGTATGATTCCATAACTTCTTATTTATCGTTTTAAATTAATAATTTACATAAAGGATGATTCGGGTAATGGTTTTGTAGAAATTTTTTAAACTCTAATATACCACGCTTTCACTAATTTTTGCAATTAGATTGCGCTACAATTTCGTACAAATCCAACAGTGGCATCAGAGCCAAATATTTATGCAATTATTAATTTTTTAATTCCATATATGTATGGGTATGTATTTAGAATAATTTGTTGGGCATAATTAATTGTATAAAATTATTTTTTATGGAAGAAAGGAAAAAAACGAAAACGAAATTTATTTTTCCTTCGTTCGCTGCATCCGTGTTATAGAGAAAGGGCTAATTCACAAAAACGTAAACCTGTTTCTCGCTGGGCGTAATTGTTTTAAAAGGGCACCCACGAATTCTTTTTTAAATAAGTGACATGATGCAGGAGATTTGGATTGATCACATTCCTTTTTTTAAACAGTGACCCAGGATGTCCAAAAAGTGATTCAAACATGCTAACATAATTTGATGATTCAAAAAGGGGCATGGAAAAATATAAAGTATATTTATATATATTTATATATATATATATATATATATAATGTGACGCCCCCAAATTCGGGTACTTGAAACCCGAACTCGGTGCTACACGATATCATTTTTTTGAGCGGAATAATATAATATAACAAACTTAATTTACATATCAGAGTTGTCTAATCCCAGGTACACAACCTTTAAAACATTCATTACATGATAAATAGTAAATATTATCGTCATATTAAGGTCTAACTATTACACAAGATATCATAAACTTATTCTTACAACTTTTCTTTTTCTTTGTTTTTGCCAGAGCCTTCTAGTTGATCATGCTTAGCTGAAAATATTTAATTTAAAGCAAGAATGAGCAATCAATTGCTCAACAAGTAATAGCAGTTAATAAACTTTAGCGAAAAGAAGTAAATATTTTCTTTGAGGTATACTTCTACAACGAATCAATAGTTGTGAAGTCTTTCGAAACATATCTTAATAACATATCAAATCGTTTAAAATTTTGAAACGACGTAGTGAATATAAATGTTGAGCGGTCAATGGACCATGAACTTTTATTTTTCATTTTCAAAAAGGTTTAAACAGAAATTCATCTGCAAACCGCTCTAGTCTTGCGGACATGTAGGGTGATCAGCCCCGTTATGTCCTGTATTGATCAATACTATCTGTTTGAACGATAAATTCATTCACTCTGTTCGCCTTGGGCACAAAAACATGTTCCCCATTACGGGTTGTTCATACTCAGTCTGGAATCCTAACTAAACAATTCAGTTAGATGACCTTATCATAACCAATACTATTTAGCAGTACAATTCAACTCTGTCTAGCTGAGTCAAATAGCTTAGACAGTCTTTAAACCATAAATACATATCAAAGTTTATTAGTATGTAACAGAATTTGTCATATCAAAGAAATTCTAGTTCAAGAGTTCTTGCATGAATACAATAGCTCATACAAGTAAGGACACTTGTATGACAACAGACAATAATGAGATAATAATAAGAAATAATCGAATCATGGATATCACTAATAATTTGAGTAAAGAAACTTGCAAATGTAAACTTTTTCAAGTAAGAAAAGAATGATGTACTTGATAGTATCTTAACTATTCTTTTTGAAGCTGATTGAAATAAAAAAGTTATATAACCTTGTATTATTCATAAATAATGAGACAGCCAGTTCAAAATTTAGAGAGCCTGCCAGATATGAATAATTCTAGAATATTTGCTCAATAAAGAGTAAGATTTAGAAACTGGTACAATGAAATTAGAGTAGTTCAGATACTTGCTCAATATAATTTTGAGTAAGGTTAGGGTACTTGCCTTGGTCGTTGTTTACGGCTACGTAGTATAGCTTACGCTTTTATCTTTAATATGAAGTTCTATCACCAATAGAATTATTCTTTTAATTAGAATAATTTAAATTAACACATAATACTGCTTAAACATGTTGTCACATAGTCATATCAGTCATTAAAACACATAAGAATGTATACCTAGTCAAACTATGTCAATTTGGTTTGAGTTCGGTATCGTTTCAGCATCCCGATTGCATTATCGGATAATTAACGAATTTATTTTCAATGAAACTCTATTTTAAAGCTTCAATATTATTTTAGATAATTTAATTATCATTTATAATACTTTTCTAAACTTTAAAATCATTTATAATGATTTTTCAAACACTTATATCATTTTTAAGAATTTAATTGCTAAATAATTTTATTATCATTAATATTTAAATAATTTAAAATATTAATAAAATTCATGTCAACACATTAAAAGTTATTTATTATAACTTAAAATATTTTTTAAAACCTTAATATCACCCTTAAATGATTTTTAAAATATTAAAATTATTTTTAAATAATTATCATTATTTATCTTTAATTATTATTTAATAATAATAATTAATTAGTTACTTTATTATATGCCTTTAATTATTAATTAATATTAATTAACTAATAATTAATTAATTAATATGTGTCTTTAATTATTATTTATAATTAATTAAATAATAAATATGAGTCTTAAATTATTATTTAATATTAATTAAATAATAATTAATTAATCACTTATCCTTAAAAAAAATTACTTTATTTATTTTATTAGTTTTTAATTATTATATAATATTCATTAAATAATAATTAATTAAATAAATTATTTATCTTTAAAAAATAAATAAATAATTCACTTTATAATTTCTAACTATTCTTTAAAGAATAATTAATTAATTAACATTTATACTTATTTATTATTTAATGTTAATTAAATAATAAATTATTATTTTATTATGTTAATGTAAATAAATAATTACATTATTATTACTTAACCTTAATTAAGCAATCTTAATCATTAATTAACATTAATCAAATAATAAATAAATCAATTAGTTCATTTATTTTCTAACTTTCTATATTTTATTTTATTTTTATTTTTTTTCCAAATTGAGCTCCTTCACGAAAACCTTTGTACACCGAGATCTACAACTCCGATTGAGGCCCAATCAGACTTGTTAGATCCTTATCTTCCCGAAATACATTTTTCTTTTATCAAATACTTCATTTGGGCCTGTCTTCCACCCAGAAATCAGACCCAAAGTGGACTGACCAAACAAGGTTTTAAAATCATTTTCAAATTGGTAGTCTTTTACTAAAACATTTGTAAAACGAAATTTACAACTTCGATGGAGACCCAATCAAACTTGTTGGACTCATAACTTTCTGAACTACACTTTTCATTTATCAACCAAATTTTTCAGACCTGTTATGTGCCCAGAAAATCGGACTAAAGTGATTGTCAAAACAAAGTCCCGAATTTCATTTCCAGATTTGAGGTCTTTTACGAAAACGTTTGTAAAACGAAAACTACAACTCCGATAGAGACCCATTTGGACTTGTTGGATTCTTATTTTCCTGAATTTCATTTTTCTGTTATTAAACACCAGATTTGGACTAAGTCTAGGTCCCGAAAAACAGCCACAAACTGGCTGTCAGTGCAGAATTTTTCTAGTTTGTAGTATTTTGGTAATAAATCCATAGATCCTTCATTTTAAAACATTTTTGAGTGATTCCAAAAGGGTTTTGTCCTTAACTCATGTATCTAGTATGCCAAGAAAGAAAATCACAAATATCACTTGTAGATCTTAAGATGAACAAGCTATAGCACACTAGTTAACCAAAAATTTCATAAAAATCTATATAGCTTTATTTTTCCAAAATTTTCACATAAACCCATACAAAACCACAAGTTTCACTTATGAAACTCAAGATCTAGCATCCTAACATGTTTTAAATCATTTACCACATGAACCCAAAGAATTTAACATAAAAATATATATAGCATACAAAAAAAAGCACTAAACTTGAATTTTTTTTAATTTCTTACCTTTTCTTCTTGAAATCTTTCTTGATCCTTCAAAGTAGCTTATGTAATTAAGATGTATGAAGATCCAAGACCCCTCCTAAACTCCCTATGGCTGCCGAAAATTTTAGCCCCCTTTCTCTCTCTTTTTATTTTTCTTTTTGTTAGAAGAAAGAAAGGAAATGAGAGAGAAATGAAGTGTAGTTGGTTTTTGTTTATTGTTTGTATACATTGAATTATTATACCAACAACTTGCTTCTAAGCTTAGGTTAACTTGCACAAATGAATAAAAGTGTTGGGCATGTTAACAAGTTGACAAATGTGAGAGTGGTTGGAGAGTTAGTAGCTTATTACCAATTTCTTGGACAAGCTAAGCAAACCAAAATTCCTCTCCCCAAATTGCCCCTAAAGGGCCAGACCTCCCCTCCCCTTTTCTTCCATTTTTATTTTTATTTTGTTTGCCAAATTATTCTTTAGCAAATGACTAAAATACTCCTCTTCAAGTGGGCTAAGCTTGGGCCATTCTTTTATTTCTTTTGGGCTTCTAATTTAATTGTTTGGGCTATGTAAACTAACATGACCCAAAACTTAAATTTTATTTTATCCTAATTAGTTACTTAGGGTTTCCATTCCATCCAAGTTGGAATTTAAAATATTTGCTTTTATACATTCAATTTCATAACCCAATGAGACATGTCTCAAAAATTATTTAAAATAATTAATAACTTGAGATAATAAAAATTTATCTCCTGGGTTAGTATAATCTTACATACTAATAATTTTTATTAGCACATAATCACATTCCTTTATCATGCACGTATTCCCATATTCACTTTGGTACTTAGTAAAAATAATGTTGTTATATATAAAAAAAAATTATACGAAAAAATTTCTTATTTAATCGTATCGAAAATATTGGGTTATTACATTCACCCTCCTATATAAGGATTCCGTCCCCGGAATCACCGTTTCAAAACTTATATGTACAAGGTTAAATAATATACACATTTATTACTAATAGATCTCGATTAGATTTGATCGAACTGATCTTTATCTTATTCAGCATAAAGCTTATCTATCCAATTAAACGGAATCTGATTTCTAAAAGAACTCAAATTCCTCATTCAAAATTTCTTAATAAAATAATTTATTATTAATAAGAAAACCATATATAAGAAAATAAAAAGTTATTCGCATAATACCTGGAGTTCTATCCTCGGCTGCTACCGTATCTTGAACCGTCATATTGAAGGTCCTCGCAGTTGGCTTGTTCGTCGGAGTTGGGTATGTGATCGCCAGCTTTCCACTGCTTTTTCCAGCATTCGCGTTTCCCCCATCGCCATTCCTTTTCGGACAATCCCTTGCCATATGATCAGTTGATCCGCAGATGAAACAACCATTATTCTTCCTTGGATTTGGGCAATTAGGAGAGATGTGTCCCTCCTGCCCGTACTTGTAACACACAAACTTTCCTTTAAGACACTCACCTGAGTGACTCTTCCCACAATTTTCACATGGTTCCACCTTCTTCCTTATTCCTCTTTGACTATTTCCAATATTTCCCGAACTTGTCCACTTTCTTTTCGCACTTACACTTCCATTGTTTCCTTCCACCTTAACTTTTCCTTCAATTCTACCCTTATTCTTCTTTTCCTTATTGTAGAGGCTCATGGTCTCACTTCCTCCTTCGGCAATGATAGCCTTGTCCAGTAACGATCCAAACGAGTTAATCTGCAGCACTGCAACCTTGTTGTAGATCCAGGATTTCAGCCCATGTTCTAACCTTCGTGCCTTTCTTGCTTCAGTATTCACTTGTTGTGGAGCGAACCTAGATAATTCATTAATTTTGGCGGCATATTCTGAGACGGTCATATTTTCTTGTTTCAATTCCAGAAATCTGACCTCCATCCTATCCTGCATACTGGACGAGAAATAATTCTCGAAGAACAGTTCTGATAGTAGTGTGCATACAAGCCAATCATGTATGATGATAAAGCACGTACTTTGTAAACAATCTTATTTATTTATTAATAAAATATTCATTTATTAAAGGCATTTAATTATCTACATGGTGCTGTTTTTATAATATGTAAATAACCCATAGTTTTAAGCAATGCTTTTAGAATCATGATGATGATCATGCTAATGAGATCTAAATTCTTAGAAAGCTCTAAAACTAAAATAGTTCCCAATCGTGGGATTACTAAAAAGGGGATTAGTAAATCCGGATAGATTGGTACATATGTTGCTTGCTCATTGGATGAGGATGATTGATCTCATGATCATTTGTGTGGAGACACTAAAGCAAGTATGTAGGTGCTTATTGGAGAATAAGTTCACTGAACGTGATTCGCTATGGAATACCTAATGGAGTTTTACTCGCCTGTCAATAGGAATTCCTAATGTGATAGCAGTACAAGTGATCCTTGGACTTGAGATCATCATAGTATCTTGTATGTAACAAATTATACTTTGACTTATTCCTTAAGACCTTTTAAGGCATATATAGGGTATGCTTGGGTATAGTGAGTTATATATGGAGATAATGAATGATCAATAAAGAATCTACCACCTCTAGTAAAAGAGGAGATATGTCCTATGTGATTCGTTAAATGACAACCCAGGAATCCTTGGCCAAGGTGAAATGAAATTAGAAAGGAGTTTTTAATTTGCATTATTTGGAGTTGTGCATTTTCTAATCGAAATACATATAATTAAATAAAATAAGACTTGACAGTAAATTCATGTCTTATATTTAATTAGGACATTGTATGGTGGAAGGATTGAATTGTATGGTAACTATTAACTCACAGGTTCTTTTATGATTAATGTTGAAATCTATATTATCTGGAAAGTCGTTGATCGCTAGGGAGGCTTATCCCTATTGTAGAATAAATATTATTTATTTAAATAAATTATTAGTTTAATTTATTTATTTAAATAAGATTAAAATTGTTTTAATTGATTTATTCACAACCGGTTTAATATGGAGAACCTAAAGGGTCACACCATAAAAGGAAGAATAATTATTTAAGAAGGTAATGGCATAATCGTAATAATGCATTAAGTATAATTAATTTAATCTATGGTGATAGAATAAATTAAATAGCTTAATGTTTATTATTTAATATTTTGGAAATATTAAATATAAATTAATAAGAGGAGTCTTATTAATATTATTACAATTATTATTATTTTAATTTCTAAAGGAGTTTAGTAATTAATTTAATATTTAGTACTCTCATTTATTCCTAATAAGATTAGGAGACAAATTAATTAAATAAATTTAATTAATTATTCCCATGTGGTGGGAAGCCTAAATTAATTAAAGGAGTTTAATTAATTAAAAGAAATCCCATGTCTAATAGGATTAGAAGGGTTGACCAATGTCTATATAAGAGAAGTCTTATAATAGATATTAGATTGATGCAATTCCAATTGTTGGAGAGTACTCCTTTTCTATAGAGGATAGAAAACTAAGGTTAAGCCAAACACCCTCCTTCTTGATAATTCTTCTTCCTTGGTGGATCACCTCTAGAGGCCAAACACTTGGGTGGCTAACGTTGATCAAAGGAAAGAATCTAACCCGAAAATTCAAGGAGATCACGAAGAACAAGGAGTTGAACTAGTACCTGTGGAAGCTTCGTTCTACAAGGGTATGATTCCATAACTTCTTATTTATCGTTTTAAATTAATAATTTGCATAAAGGATGATCCGGGTAATGGTTTTCTAGAAATTTTTTTTAAACTCTGATATACCATGCTTCCGCTAAATTTTGCAATTTGATTGCGTCACGATTTCGTACAAACCCAACAGTGGCATCAGAGCCAAATCTTTATGCAATTATTAATTTTTTTTTGATTTCATATACATATGGGTATGTATTTAAAATAATTTATTGGGCATAATTTTATTGTATAAAATTATATTTTTTAAGAAAAAAAAAGACTTTTTTTGGGACGAATCACAATTTTTTTTTTGGTGCTAATCTTGAATTTTGCAAAGAAAAGGTGTTTTCTCTTTCTTACTCCAAAAAGAAGGTGACCCATCATGAAAGGACTTTTTTAATAAACCTGCAGGACTCTTTTAATAAAAGAAGGTGACTTCTTTTTAAAAAATAAATATGATATATTTATATATTATATTCTAAATAATTTTATAATTAAAATAAAGAGTTTATTTTAATCTTGAAATTGGATTTCATGCAATTTAAAATTGCCCATTAAATGATACTCATATATATATGGAATGTTTTAATTCATGAGATGAATATTTATTTATTGATATATATGGTGATATGTATGAAAATAAATGGGGATTGATTATGGACTATTTGACCAATGTGATTGGATTTTATTTTAGTTGAATGCTTGAATGAATGGGTTTTATTAAATGGGGTCTGCGTACCTCGTCTTCTCTAATTTTTTTTTCTTGATGTAAAATTCTATCTCCTTCCTATGTACTTCCCCTTGACTGTTGATCAAGGTTTCTATTTAAATTAAATAGTTTAATGTAATAAGAATAGTTAGAATTATCTTGAAGAAATTGGAGACCAAGGAGCAAGGAGCGCGTGAAGACCCGTTTGTATGGAGCCCGAGTTTAAATGTAATAGTTATATTTAAATTTAAATTCTTGCACTCCTAGGTTTGACCTTTTGGTTCACTTGGTGGCTCTAGTGAACCAAACTAGAATAAAAGTCCATAATCAATCCGGGTAGAATATAATATTCTATATTGCATGCTAAATATTATATATATTATATTTTATGCAAACATGCTTCGCATGTTTAATAAAATGACGCGTATTTTATATATATATGTGCATGCGCGCTAAACAAGATGAGGACAAATAATAACAAACCCCTCAAAGAAATAATATTAAGTCTGAAGCGTTCAATGATATTTGGAATATCGAACGTCGCCTTCTAGCATGATAAATTAATAGAGTATTAAATATTTAATATGAGCTTGTTGTGCTATCCACAAGGCGAGTATTGCGTATTTAAGATGTTAATTAATCACATTTGATGCTTATCAAGAAAATTGAACGATCTAGTCTTGTTGTGCTATCCACAAGGACGAACATTTTTCTTTTTTGAATTTATGGAAGTGCTAGGTTGGACTTAACTTAAATCATTTTAGTTCGGATGTGCACACACTTGATCATTATGATTTAAGAGGCAAAATAAAAGGAGTTATATAGTGTTGTAATTGACAAGAGTTGTCTACCTATTTATTTGTATATCGCTTGTTGTGCTATCCACAAGGTTATATACATTTGAAATGGGATCCTTATTCTCACTAGCAAATCTTTAATTAGATGTTGCCGAACTATATAAGTGAGGGTAATATAGTTTGATGAAAATAATGGGAGATACCAATTTAAAATAAAGACCTAAATTTATTTTGGTATGCAAAGTTAATAAAATGAATGTTTGCTAAAATGTTATTTTTCACATGCAGAATTTTAAAAATGTCTAAATCACTAATCTCACTACGAAGCATACTTGATGCAAACAAGCTTACCGGGCCGAATTATGAGGACTGGCTAAGAAATCTGAGAATTGTTCTCACTGCTGAAAAGATTTCTTATGTCCTAAATTCAACTGTCCCTGAATCTGTTTCAGAAACAGCCTCTGAGGAAGAGATTGCCACTTTCAATAAGTGGCAAGATGATGCATCTGTGGCTCAATGCATCATGCTCGCATCCATGAATAACGAGCTTCAGCGTCAGCACGAAAAAATGGATGCTCCTGCTATGCTGCTTCACCTCAAGGAGTTGTATGGTGAACAGAGTAGGACTGCTAGATATGAGATATCTAAGGAGCTCTTCCGATCTCGGATGACCGAGGGTACTGCCGTCGAGACTCATGTCCTGAAAGTGATCAATTTGATTGAACGCCTTGGACAGCTTGGGTTCGTCATGGATGGGGAGTTGAGTCAAGACTTGGTCTTGCAGTCACTCCCTGAGACCTTCTCGCAGTTTGTGGTTAATTTTCACATGAATAAGCTAGATGTCAGCTTGCCTGAGCTGCTTAACATGCTGAAAACTGCAGAAGGTCACTTCCCATCCAAGAAGAACCATATCTTGATGGTGGATTCTTCCAATAAAAGGAAGAGACCTAAGGTATCTTCTGAAAAGAAGAAATCCAAGAAGGCTAAGGGAAAGGGGAAAGAAAAGGAACAAAAGAAATCTGAACCAGCTAAAGGAATGTGCTTTCATTGCAACAAGCCGGGACATTGGAAAAGGAACTGCAAGAAGTATCTAGCAGAGAAGAAGCTTGGAGAAGCTTCGACTTCCAATCAAGGTTTGTTCATGATTGAAATTAATTTTTCAGAAAGTCAAAATTCTACTTGGGTATTGGATACCGGCTGTGGTTCTCACATATGTAATACTGTGCAGGGACTGGTCAGAAGTAGAAAGCTGAACAATGATGAGGTGATCCTGCGAGTGGGGAATGGAGCAAAGGTTGCTGCATTAGCTGTAGGAACTTATTATTTAGCAATGCCTTCGGGCAAGTCCATTTATCTTAATAATTGTTATTATGTTCCCAATATTATTAAAAATATTATTTCAATTTCTGTATTGGATATGGAAGGATTTAACGTTGTTATAAAGAACAATAGTTGTTCTATTTATAAAGACGATGTTTTATATGGTATTGGAAATTTGCGAAATGGACTTTATACACTTGACTTACAAGAAAATATATTTCAAATTGAACAAACTAAGAAAAGAAAAAGAGATGATATTAATTATACCTACATGTGGCACTGTAGACTCGGTCATATCAATGAAACAAGATTATCCAAGTTGCATAAAGATGGGCTCCTCGAGCTATCCGATTATGAATCATATCCAACTTGTGAATCTTGTCTCATGGGTAAAATGACTAAATGTCCTTTTAGTGGAAGAGGAGAAAGAGTTACAGAGTTGTTGGCATTGATTCACACAGACGTTTGTGGGCCTATGACAACAAGTGCACGGGGTGGGTATTCTTATTTTATTACTTTCACTGATGATCACTCAAGATTTGGATATGTGTATTTAATGAAATACAAGTCAGAATCATTTGAAAAGTTCAAAGAGTTCAGAAGTGAAGTAGAGAAACAAACGGGCAAGAGTATAAAGATACTTCGATCAGATCGAGGCGGAGAATACTTAAGCGGTGAGTTTCTCAATTGTCTCAAAGAAAATGGTATAATCTCACAATGGACTCCTCCAGGTACACCACAGTTAAATGGAGTATCTGAAAGGAGAAATCGAACACTGTTAGACATGGTTCGATCCATGATGAGTTTTACCGACCTTCCAATTTCCTTCTGGGAATATGCCCTAGAAACGGCTGCATACCTACTTAACAAGGTACCTACCAAATCCGTCCCAAAGACTCCATATGAGATGTGGAAGGGGAGGAAACCAAATCTTAAGCATGTTAAGACTTGGGGTTGTCCAGCTTATGTCAAAAAGTTTGAAAATGATAAGCTACAGACTAAATCCGATAAGTGTAGATTTGTGGGATACCCTAAAGAAACTGTAGGGTATTATTTCTATCATCTAACTGATCAAAAGGTGTTTGTTGCGAAACATGCTGCCTTCTTGGAAAAGGAGTTTATCCATGAAGGGGTCAGTGGGAGTAAGATATATCTTGAAGAAGTTCAAGAACCACAAATTACCACGGATCAAAGTCAGGTACCTGACCAAGTAGAAGAACCTACTATACCACACCCTGTTCGTAAATCTGGGAGAGTACAGAAGATACCTGAGAGGTATGGATTCGTTATAGAGGATGACGATGAGGTACACATCATGAATGATGATGATCCATTGAATTACGAACAGGCCATGAGTAATAAAGACTCAGGGAAATGGCTTGAAGCCATGAAATCCGAAATGGACTCCATGTATGAAAACAAAGTATGGACTTTGGTTTCACCACCTGAAGGCATTAAGCCTATTGGGTGTAAATGGGTCTTTAAAAGAAAGACTGGAGCGGACGGCAAGGTGGAGACCTATAAGGCCCGACTGGTTGCAAAAGGTTTCAAACAAAGACAAGGAGTTGATTATGATGAAACCTTTTCACCAGTAGCTATGCTCAAGTCCATTTGGATTTTGCTTGCGATTGCAGCTTATAACGACTATCAGATCTGGCAGATGGAAGTGAAAACAGCCTTCCTCAATGGGAAACTTGAGGAGGATGTGTATATGACACAGCCAGAGGGATTTGTTTCAAAGGTTGGAATAAATCAAGTCTGTAAGCTGCAACGATCCATTTATGGATTGAAGCAAGCTTCTCGTAGATGGAACATTCGTTTTGATGAGACAATCAAAGAGTTTGATTTTAATAAAAATGACGATGAACCATGTGTGTACAAGAAGGTTAGTGGGAGCGCAATTTCATTCCTTGTATTATATGTTGATGATATATTACTGATAGGGAATGACATTCCTATGCTACAATCGATTAAAATCTGGTTATCTAAACACTTCTCCATGAAGGACTTGGGAGAAGCATCCTATATTTTGGGGATAAAGATCTATAGAGATAGATCTAAAAGGATGCTTGGTTTATCCCAAGGAACGTACATTGATGCAATGCTAAAGAGATTTAGCATGGAAGATTCCAAAAGAGGTCTCATGCCGATGAGCCATGGAATACATCTCTCCAAGAAACAGGCCCCAAAGACACCTGAGGAGAGAGACCGTATGAGTAAGATCCCTTATGCTTCTGCAATAGGATCTATCATGTACGGTATGATATGTACTAGACCGGATGTTGCTCATGCACTTAGTATAACGAGCAGATACCAGTCGAATCCTGGAGAAGAGCACTGGAAGGCAGTGAAGAATATCCTAAAGTACTTGAGAAGGACTAAAGATATTTTTCTTGTCTACGGTGGGTCTGAATTAAAACTCGAGGGCTTCACAGACTCAAGTTTTCAAACGGACCAAGATGACAGTAAATCTGTTTCGGGGTATGTTTTTACCTTGAACGGAGGCGTAGTGAGTTGGAAGAGTTCCAAGCAGCAAACAGTTGCTGATTCAGTGACAGAGGCAGAGTATATAACTGTAAGTGAAGCTGCAAGTTGATGTTTTAGATGAAAAGTTCATTACAGAACTAGGAATAGTTCCTAAGTCTCATCTTGAATCTAAACATGTGTTGCGGCACTTTGATTAAACAAATCATTGAAAGAGGAGAGTGTAGACTCTCAAGACAACATTGTAGATCCATTAACTAAAGCTTTAACACAACAGCAGTTTGATCGTCACTTAGAGAAAATGGGTATGAGATACCATGGCGATTGGCTTTAGTGCAAGTGGGAGATTGATAGTAGTGTGCATACAAGCCAATCATGTATGATGATAAAGCACGTACTTTGTAAACAATCTTATTTATTTATTAATAAAATATTCATTTATTAAAGGCATTTAATTATCTACATGGTGCTGTTTTTATAATATGTAAATAACCCATAGTTTTAAGCAATGCTTTTAGAATCATGATGATGATCATGCTAATGAGATCTAAATTCTTAGAAAGCTCTAAAACTAAAATAGTTCCCAATCGTGGGATTACTAAAAAGGGGATTAGTAAATCCGGATAGATTGGTACATATGTTGCTTGCTCATTGGATGAGGATGATTGATCTCATGATCATTTGTGTGGAGACACTAAAGCAAGTATGTAGGTGCTTATTGGAGAATAAGTTCACTGAACGTGATTCGCTATGGAATACCTAATGGAGTTTTACTCGCCTGTCAATAGGAATTCCTAATGTGATAGCAGTACAAGTGATCCTTGGACTTGAGATCATCATAGTATCTTGTATGTAACAAATTATACTTTGACTTATTCCTTAAGACCTTTTAAGGCATATATAGGGTATGCTTGGGTATAGTGAGTTATATATGGAGATAATGAATGATCAATAAAGAATCTACCACCTCTAGTAAAAGAGGAGATATGTCCTATGTGATTCGTTAAATGACAACCCAGGAATCCTTGGCCAAGGTGAAATGAAATTAGAAAGGAGTTTTTAATTTGCATTATTTGGAGTTGTGCATTTTCTAATCGAAATACATATAATTAAATAAAATAAGACTTGACAGTAAATTCATGTCTTATATTTAATTAGGACATTGTATGGTGGAAGGATTGAATTGTATGGTAACTATTAACTCACAGGTTCTTTTATGATTAATGTTGAAATCTATATTATCTGGAAAGTCGTTGATCGCTAGGGAGGCTTATCCCTATTGTAGAATAAATATTATTTATTTAAATAAATTATTAGTTTAATTTATTTATTTAAATAAGATTAAAATTGTTTTAATTGATTTATTCACAACCGGTTTAATATGGAGAACCTAAAGGGTCACACCATAAAAGGAAGAATAATTATTTAAGAAGGTAATGGCATAATCGTAATAATGCATTAAGTATAATTAATTTAATCTATGGTGATAGAATAAATTAAATAGCTTAATGTTTATTATTTAATATTTTGGAAATATTAAATATAAATTAATAAGAGGAGTCTTATTAATATTATTACAATTATTATTATTTTAATTTCTAAAGGAGTTTAGTAATTAATTTAATATTTAGTACTCTCATTTATTCCTAATAAGATTAGGAGACAAATTAATTAAATAAATTTAATTAATTATTCCCATGTGGTGGGAAGCCTAAATTAATTAAAGGAGTTTAATTAATTAAAAGAAATCCCATGTCTAATAGGATTAGAAGGGTTGACCAATGTCTATATAAGAGAAGTCTTATAATAGATATTAGATTGATGCAATTCCAATTGTTGGAGAGTACTCCTTTTCTATAGAGGATAGAAAACTAAGGTTAAGCCAAACACCCTCCTTCTTGATAATTCTTCTTCCTTGGTGGATCACCTCTAGAGGCCAAACACTTGGGTGGCTAACGTTGATCAAAGGAAAGAATCTAACCCAAAAATTCAAGGAGATCACGAAGAACAAGGAGTTGAACTAGTACCTGTGGAAGCTTCGTTCTACAAGGGTATGATTCCATAACTTCTTATTTATCGTTTTAAATTAATAATTTGCATAAAGGATGATCCGGGTAATGGTTTTGTAGAAATTTTTTTTAAACTCTGATATACCATGCTTCCGCTAATTTTTGCAATTTGATTGCGTCACGATTTCGTACAAACCCAACAAGTTCCTTAAACCTTGTCCATGTCACCACTTATGCTCCAGCTCGAGTTTGATTAGCCTCCCACCAGAAGTTCGCTTCCTCTTTTAACATGTAGGTAGCAAAAGTTGTCTTTTGCTCCTCCGCTACCTTAGCAATAACAAACTCTTTTTCTATTTCCTTTACCCATGTTTGGGCTTCTATAGGGTCAGTCGTTCCTTGGAATTCAGGCGGTCCTACTGCCTTAAAGTCTTTGAAGTTCGCCAATTGATTATCTGGCCGATTTCTTGTTGCTGGTGCTCCGGTTTGCATGGCTTGTGCCAACATAGTCGCAAGGTTCTGCATTGGGTTTGCTTGACTTTCTGCCCTTTGGTTTTGATTTTGTCTTCTTGACGGAATTATCTGGTTAAACAAAATCTTAAAATTATTATCTTATCATTCATATACCATTTTTAATGGTATCATAAAAGATAGAATATAAAATTCTAAATTTAGACCAATTCAGCTTGTTGGATTCCCAAATTGAGCTTGCTCCAGCTTGTTGAATTATCAAATTATCATTTAATCAACATACCATCTTGACATATAATAATATTATAACATCTATATCCATATTCAAACAGTACATGGTACTTTTTATTACACAATACAGACTACCATAGTCACTTACTATCCCTTAGTGACAACAAAAGTCAGAATTCAACATGATACTTACGCAAAAGTAAATATTTCACACCTATACATACCATACATAATCCTATTTTACTTATTCTATTCATTTTCTACGCCTTCCCTAGATCCTGGACAAGCCTTTGCCTGATGACCTATTAACCCATATACAAAACATACGCATTGCTTCGGATTAGGACAATGAGATGAGATATGTCCTTCACGTCCACAATTATAGCATACATTCTGTCCTTTCATACATACGCCTTCATGTTTTCGATTATAATTTGCACACGTTCCTACTTTCTTAAAGTTCCATTAATTAAAATTAGAATTTCCTAAATTACGGTCATTCATTTTTCTTTTCCCTTTCTTGCTTGGAGCTGCACACGATTTACTGCATTTGGCTCCCATCTGTTCAATTTGAATCTTCAACTTATCTTGTTCTTCTATTGTTTCGATTAACGCCTTTTACAACTGGCTGTTTAGTAGCCTTTCCACTTTCAACAACCCTTCCAAACATAACAGCTTGTTCTTTAGATTCTGCACTTTCGCTGATGCTTGGCCCGCTCCAACTTCAGTGTCCGAAACACAATCTGTCAATGACACCATTTTTTGTTCTGGTTCTATGTTTTCCAAAATGATTACATCATCTCAGTTGCTTTCCGGCGGAGTGATTTGCTCCTTTTTTGTGATATGAAAGTCTTCTAATCCTTTCCTTCCTGACATCTATACACAAATTATCTTGATTAGCACATAATATATACACATAGCAAATAATAGTTTATATAAGTTACTTTGTATTTTATTTTATGATGAATTTCCTTAATTCATCTCCTTTAAACTCTATTTGAGTTATTTATTTTTCAACGCTTCTATCTAGCTTAAGGTTATAGCCTAAAGTATCCCCCACCTATGGTTTCAAATCTAAAGCTCTGATACCAACCTGTGACGCCCCCAAATCCGGGTACTTGAAACCCGAACTCGGTGCTACGCGATATCATTTTTTTAAGCAGAATAATATAATAATACAAACTTAATTTACATATCAGAGTTGTCTAATCCCAGGTACACAACCTTTAAAACCTTCATTACATGATAAATAGTAAATATTATAGTCCTAATAAGGTCTAACTAATACACAAGATATCATAAACTTATTCTTGCAGCTTTCCTTTTTCTTTGTTTTTGCCAGAGCCTTCTAGTTGATCATGCTTAGCTGAAAACATTTAATTTAAAGCAAGAATGAGCATTCAATTGCTCAGCAAGTAATAGCAGTTAATAAACTTTAGCGAAAAAAAGTAAATGTTTTCTTTGAGGTGTACTTCTACAACGAATCAATAGTTGTGAAGTCTTTCGAAACATATCTTAATAACATATCAAATCGTTTAAAATTTTAAAACGAAGTAGTAACTATAAATGTTGAGCGGTCGATGGACCATGAACTTTTATTTTTCATTTTTGAAAAGGTTTAAACAGAAATTCATCTACAAACTGCTCTAGTCTTACGGACATGTAGGGTGATCAGCCCCGTTATGTCCTGTATTGATCAATACTATCTGTTTGAACGATAAATTCATTCACTCTGTTCGCCTTGGGCACAAAAACATGTTCCCCATTATGGGTTGTTCATATTCAGTTTGGAATCCTAACTAAACAATTCAGTTAGATGACCTTATCATAACCAATACTATTTAGCAGTACAATTCAACTCTGTCTAGCTGAGTCAAATAGCTTAGACAGTCTTTAAAACATAAATACATGCTGAAGTTTAATAGTATGTAACAGAATTTGTCATATCAAAGAAATTCTAGTTCAAGAGTTCTTGCATGACTACAATAGCTCATACAAGTGGGGACACTTGTATGACAACAGACAATAATGAGATAATAATAAGAAATAATCGAATCATGGATATCACTAATAATTTGAGTAAAGAAACTTGCAATGTAACTTTTTTCAAGTAAGAAAAGAATGATGTACTTGATAGTATCTTCACTATTCTTTTTGAAGCTGATTGGAATAAAAAGGTTATATAACCTTGCATTATTCATAAATAATGAGACAGATAGTTCAAAATTTAGAGAGTATGTCTAGATATGAATAATTCTAGAATATTTGATCAATAAAGAGTAAGATTTAAAAACTGGTACAATGAAATTAGAGTAGTTCAGATACTTGCTCAATATAATTTTGAGTAAGGTTAGGGTACTTGCATTGGTCGCTGTTTACGGCTACGTACTATAGCTTACGCTTTTATCTTTAATATGAAGTCTTATCACCAATAGAATTATTCTTTTAATTAAAATAATTTAAATTAACACATAATACTGCTTAAACATGTTGTCACATAGTCATATCAGTCATTAAACCATATAAGAACGTATACCTAGTCAAACTATGTCGATTTGGTTCGAGTTCAGTATCGTTTCAGCATCCCAATTACATTATCGGATAATTAACGAATTTATTTTCAATGAAACTCTATTTTAAAGCTTCAATATTATTTTAGATAATTTAATTATCATTTATAATATTTTTCCAAACATTAAAATTATTTATAATGATTTTTCAAACACTTATATCATTTTTAATGATTTAATTGCTAAATAATTTCATCATCATTAATATTTAAATAATTTAAATTATTAATAAAATTTATGTCAACACATTAAAAGTTATTTATTATAACTTAAAATATTTTTTAAAACCTTAATATCACCCTTAAATGAATTTTAAAATATTAAAATTATTTTTAAATAATTATCATTATTTATCTTTAATTATTATTTAATAATAATAATTAATTAGTTACTTTATTATATGCCTTTAATTATTAATTAATATTAATTAACTAATAATTAATTAATTAATATGTGTCTTTAATTATTATTTAATATTAATTAAATAATAAATATAAGTCTTAAATTATTATTTAATATTAATTAATCACTTATCCTTAAAAGAAAAAAATAATAATTACTTTATTTATTTTATTAGTCTTTAATTATTATTTATTATTAATTAAATAATAATTAAATAAATAAATTATTTATCCTTGAAAAATAAATAAACAATTCACTTTATAATTTCTAACTATTCTTTAAAGAATAATTAATTAACATTTATACTTATTTATTATTTAATGTTAATTAAATAATAAATAATTATTTTATTATGCTAATACAAATAAATAATTACATTATTATTACTTAACCATAATTAAGCAATCTTAATCATTAATTAACATTAATCAAATAATAAATAAATCAATGAATTCATTTATTTCTTAACTTTCTAAATTTTATTTTATTTTTATTTTTTTTCCAAATTGAGGTCCTTCACAAAAACCTTTGTACACCGAGATCTACAACTCCGATTGAGGACCAATCGGACTTGTTAGATCCTTATCTTCCCGAAATACATTTTTTTTTATCAAATACTTCATTTGGGCCTGTCTTCCACCCAGAAATCAGACCCAAAGTGGACTGACCAAATAAGGTTCTAAAATCATTTCCAAATTGGTAGTCTTTTACTAAAACATTTGTAAAACAAAATTTACAACTCCGATGGAGACCCAATCGAACTTGTTGGACTCGTAACTTTCTGAACTACACTTTTCATTTATCAACCAAATTTTCCAGACCTGTTATGTGCCCAGAAAACCGAACTAAAGTGACTGTCAAAACAAAGTCCCGAATTTCATTTCCAGATTTGAGGTCTTTTACGAAAACGTTTGTAAAACGAAAACTACAACTCCAATAGAGACCCATTTGGACTTGTTGGATTCGTATTTTCCTGAATTTCATTTTTCCATTATTAAACACCAGATTTTGACTAGTCTAGGTCCCAAAAAACAGCCACAAACTGGCTGTCAGTGCAGAACTTTTCTAGTTTGTAGTATTTTGGTAATAAATCCATAGATCCTTCATTTTAAAACATTTTTGAGTGATTCCAAAGGAGTTTTGTCCTTAACTCATGTATATAGCATGCTAAGAAAGAAAATCACAAATATCACTTATAGATCTTAAGACGAACATGCTATAGCACACTAGTTAACCAAAAATTTCATAAAAATCTACTTACCTTCAATTTTCCAAATTTTTTCACATAAACCCATATAAAACCACAAGTTTCACTTATGAAACTCAAGATCTAGCATCCTAACAAGTTTTAAATCATTTATCACATGAACCCAAAGAATCTAACATAAAAATATATATATAGCATACAAAAGAAAGCACTAAACATAAATTTTTTTCAATTTCGTACTTTTTCTTCTTGAAATCTTTCTTGATCCTTCAAAGTAGCTTATGAAATTAAGATGTATGAATATCCAAGACCCCTCCTAAACTACCTATGGCTGCCGAAAATTTCAGCCCCCTTTCTCTCTCTTTTTGTTTTTCTTTTTGTTAGAAGAAGTTTGGAAGAAAGAGAGGAAATGAGAGAGAAATGAAGTGTAGTTGATTTTTGTTTTTTGTTTGTATACATTGAATTATTCTACCAACAACTTGCTTCTAAGCTTAGATTAACTTGCACAGATGAATAAAAGTATTGGGCATGTTAACAAGTTGACACATGTGAGAGTGGTTGGAGAGTTAGTAGCTTATTACCAATTTCTTGGACAAGCTAAGCAAACCAAAATTCCTCTCTCCAAATTTCCCCTAAAGGGCCGTACCTCCCCTCCCCTTTTCTTCCATTTTTATTTTTATTTTGTTTGCCAAATTATCCTTTAGCAAATAACTAAAATACCCCTCTTCAAGTTGGCTAAGCTTGGGTCATTCTTTTATTTCTTTTGGGCTTCTAATTTAATTATTTAGGCTATGTAAACTAACATGACCCAAAACTTAAATTTTATTTTACCCTAATTAGTTACTTAGGGTTTACATTCCATCCAAGTTGGAATTTAAAATATTTGCTTTTATACATTCAATTTCATAACCCAATGAGACATGTCTCAAAAAATATTTAAAATAATTAATAACTTGAGATAATAAAAATTTATCTCCTAGGTTAGTATAATCTTACATACTAATAATTTTTATTAGCATATAACCACATTTCTTTATCATGCACGCATTTCCATATTCACTTTGGTACTTAGTAAAAATAATGTTGTTATATATAAGAAAAATTTATACAAAAAAATTTCTTATTTAATCGTAATCGAAAATATTGAGTTACATTCACCCTCCCTTATAAGGATTCTGTCCCCGGAATCACCGTTTCAAAACTTATACGCACAAGGGTAAATAATATACACATTCATTGCTAATAGATCTCGATCAGATTTGATCGAACTGATCTTTATCTTATTCAGCATAAAGCTTATCTATCCAATTAAAAGGAATCTGATTTCTAAAAGAACTCAAATTCCTCCTTCAAAATTTCTTAATAAAACGATTTATTATTAATAAGAAAACCATATATAAGAAAATAAAAAGTTATTCAAATAATACCTGGAGTTCTATCCTCGGCTGCTACCGTATCTTGAACCGTCATATTGAAGGTCCTCGCAGTTGGCTTGTTCGTCGGAGTTGGGTATGTGATCGCCAGCTTTCCACTACTTTTCCCAGCATTCGCGTTCCCCCATCGGCATTCCTTTTCGGACAATCCCTTGCCATATGATCAGTTGATCCGCAGATGAAACAACCATTATTCTTTCTTGGATTTGGGCAATTAGGAGAGATGTGTCCCTCCTGCCCGCACTTGTAACACACAAACTTTCCTTTGAGACATTCACCTGAGTGCCTCTTCCCACAATTTCCACATGGTTCCACCTTCTTCCTTATTCCTCTTTTACTATTTCCAGTATTTCCCGAACTTGTCCACTTTCTTTTCCCACTTACACTTCTACTGTTTCCTTCCACCTTAACTTTTCCTTCAATTCTACCCTTATTCTTCTTTTCCTTGTTGTAGAGACTCATGGCCTCACTTCTTCCTTCAGCAATGATAGCCTTTTCCAGTAACGATCCAAACGAGTTAATCTGCAGCACTACAACCTTGTTGTAGATCCAGGGTTTCAGCCCATATTCGAACCTTCGTGCCTTTCTTGCTTCAGTATTCACTTGTTGTGGAGCGAACCTAGCTAATTCGTTAAACTTGACGGCATATTCTGAGACGGTCATATTTTCTTGTTTCAATTCCAGAAATCTGACCTCCATCCTATCCTGCATACTGGACGAGAAGTAATTCTCGAAGAACAGTTCCTTAAACCTTGTCCATGTCACCACTTATGCTCCGGCTCGAGTTTGATTAGCCTCCCACCAGAAGTTCGCTTCCCCTTTTAACATGTAGGTAGCAAAAGCTGTCTTTTGCTCCCCCGCTACCCTAGCAATAACAAACTCTTTTTCTATTTCCTTTGCCCAAGTTTGGGCTTCTATAGGGTCAGTCGTTCCTTGGAATTCAGGCGGTCCTACTACCTTAAAGTCTTTGAAATTCGCCAATTGATTATCTAGCCAATTTCTTGCTGCTGGTGCTCTGGTTTGCATGGCTTGTGCCAACATATTCGCAAGGTTCTGCATTGGGTTTGCTTGACCTTCTGCCCTTTGGTTTCGGTTTTGTCTTCTTGGCGGCATTATCTGGTTAAACAAAATCTTAAAATTATTATCTTATCATTCATATGCCATTTTTAATGGTATCATAAAAGATAGAATATAACATTCTAAATTTAGACCAATTCAGCTTGCTGGATTCCCAAATTCAGCTTGCTCCAGCTTGCTGAATTATCAAATTGTCATTTAATCAACATACCATCTTGACATATAATAATATTATAACATCTATATCCATATTCAAACAGTACATAGTACTTTTCATTACACAATACAGACTACCATAGCCACTTACTATCCCTTAGTGACAACAAAAGTCGGGATTCAACATGATACTTATGCAAAAGTAAATATTTCACACCTATACATACCATACATAATCCTATTTTACTTATTCTATTCATTTCCTACGCCTTCCCTAGATCCTGGACAAGCCTTTGCCTGATGACCTATTAACCCACATACAAAACATACGCATTGCTTCGGATTAGGACAATGAGATGAGATATGTCCTTCACGTCCACAATTATAGCATACATTCTGTCCTTTCATACATACGCCTTCAAGTTTTCGATTACAATTTGCAAACGTTCCTACTTTCTTAAAGTTCCCTTGATTAAAATTAGAATTTTCTAAATTACGGTCATTCATTTCTCTTTTCCATTTCTTGCTTGGAGCTGCACACGATTTACTGCATTTGGCTCCCATCTGTTCAATTTAACCTTCACTTATTTTGTTCTTCCATTGTTTCGATTAACGCCTTTTGCAATTGGCTGTTTAGTAGCCTTTCCACTTTCAACAACCCTTCCAAACATAACAGCTTGTTCTTTAGATTCTGCACTTTCGCTGATGCTTGGCCAGCTCCAACTTCAGTGTTCGAATCACTATCTGTCAATGACACCATTTCTGGTTCTGGTTCTAAGTTTTCCAAAATGATTACATCATCTTGGTTGCTTTCCAGCGGAGTGATTTGCTCCTTCTTTGTGACATGAAAGTCTTCTAATCCTTTCTTTCCTGACATCTATACACAAATTGTCTTGATTAGCACATAATATATACACATAGCAAATAATAGTTTATATAAGTTACTTTATATTTTATTTTATGATGAATTTCCTTAATTCATCTCCTTTAAACTCTATTTGAGTTATTTATTTTTCAACGCTTCTATCTAGCTTAAGGTTATAGCCTAAGGGATCCCCCACCTATGGTTTCTAACATAAAGCTCTGATACCGACCTGTGACGCCCCCAAATTCAGGTACTTAAAACCCGAACTCGGTACTACGCGATATCATTTTTTTGAGCAGAATAATATAATATAACAAACTTAATTTACATATCAGAGTTGTCTAATCCCAGGTACACGACCTTTAAAACATTCATTACATGATAAATAGTAAATATTATCGTCCTATTAAGGTCTAACTATTACACAAGATATCATAAACTTATTCTTGCAGCTTTCCTTTTCCTTTATTTTTGCCAGAGCCTTCTAGTTGATCATGCTTAGCTGAAATCATTTAATTTAAAGCAAGAATGAGCATTCAATTGCTCAGCAAGTAATAGCAGTTAATAAACTTTAGTGGAAAAAAGTAAATGTTTTCTTTGAGGTATACTTCTACAACGAATCAATAGTTGTGAAGTCTTTCGAAACATATCTTAATAACATATCAAATCGTTTAAAATTTTAAAACGACGTAGTGACTATAAATGTTGAGCGGTCGATAGACCATGAACTTTTATTTTTCATTTTAGTAAAGGTTTAAATAGAAATTCATCTACAAACTGCTCTGGTCTTACGGACATGTAGGGTGATCAGCCCCGTTATGTCCTATATTTGATTAATACTATCTGTTTGAACGATAAATTCATTCACTCTGTTCGCCTTGGGCATAAAAACATGTTCCCCATTACGGGTTGTTCATACTCAGTTTGGAATCCTAACTAAACAATTCAGTTGGATGACCTTATCATAACCAATACTATTTAGCAGTACAATTCAACTCTGTCTAGCTGAGTCAAATAGCTTAGACAGTCTTTAAACCATAAATATATACTGAAGTTTAATAGTATGTAACAGAATTTGTCATATCAAAGAAATTCTAGTTCAAAAGTTCTTGCATGACTACAATAGCTCATACAAGTGGGGACACTTGTATGACAACAGACAATAATGAGATAATAATAAGAAATAATCAAATCATGGATATCACTAATAATTTGAGTAAAGAAACTTGCAATGTAAACTTTTTCAAGTAAGAAAAGAATGATGTATTTGATAGTATCTTCACTATTCTTTTTGAAGCTGATTGGAATAAAAAGGTTATATAACCTTGTATTATTCATAAATAATGAGACAGACAGTTCAAAATTTAGAGAGTCTGTCTAGATATGAATTACTCTAGAATATTTGCTCAATAAAGAGTAAGATTTAGAAACTGGTACAATGAAATTAGAATACTTCAGATACTTGCTCAATATAATTTTGAGTAAGGTTAGGGTACTTGCATTGGTCGCTGTTTACGGCTACGTATTATAGCTTATGCTTTTATCTTTAATATGAAGTCCTATCACCAATATAATTATTCTTTTAATTAAAATAATTTAAATTAACACATAATACTGCTTAAACATGTTGTCACATAGTCATATCAGTCATTAAAACACATAAGAACGTATACCTAGTCAAAATATGTCGATTTGGTTCGAGTTCAGTATCGTTTCAGCATCCCAATTACATTATCGGATAATTAACGAATTTATTTTCAATGAAACTCTAATTTAAAGCTTCAATAATGTTTTAGATAATTTAATTATCATTTATAATATTTTTCCAAACATTAAAATTATTTATAATGATTTTTCAAACACTTATATCATTTTTAATGATTTAATTGCTAAATAATTTTATTATCATTAATATTTAAATAATTTAAAATATCAATAAAATTTATGTCAACACATTAAAAGTTATTTATTATAACTTAAAATATTTTTTAAAACCTTAATATCACCCTTAAATGATTTTTAAAATATTAAAATTATTTTTAAATAATTATCATTATTTATCTTTAATTATTATTTAATAATAATAATTAATTAGTTACTTTATTATATGCCTTTAATTATTAATTAACTAATAATTAATTAATTAATATATGTCTTTAATTATTATTTAATATTAATTAAATAATAAATATAAGTCTTAAATTATTATTTAATATTAATTAAATAATAATTAATTAATCACTTATCCTTAAAAGAAAAAAATAATAATTACTTTATTTATTTTATTAGTCTTTAATTATTATTTATTATTAATTAAATAAAAATTAATTAAATAAATTATTTATCCTTGAAAAATAAATAAATAATTCACTTTATAATTTTTAACTATTCTTTAAAGAATAATTAATTAATTAACATTTATACTTATTTATTATTTAATGTTAATTAATTAATAAATAATTATTTTATTATGCTAATGCAAATAAATAATTATATTATTATTACTTAACCTTAATTAAGCAAATCTTAATCATTAATTAACATTAATCAAATAATAAATAAATCAATTAGTTCATTTATTTTTCTATATTTTATTTTATTTTTATTTTTTTCCAAATTGAGGTCATTCACGAAAACCTTTGTACACCAAGATCTACAACTCCGATTGAGGGCCAATCGGATTTGTTAGATCATTATCTTCCCGAAATACATTTTTCTTTTATCAAATACTTCATTTAGGCCTGTCTTCCTCCCATAAATCAGACCCAAAGTGGACTGACCATGCAAGGTTCTAAAATTATTTCCAAATTGGTAGTCTTTTACTAAAATATTTGTAAAACGAAATCTACAACTCCGATGGAGACCCAATCAAACTTGTTGGACTCGTAACTTTCTGAACTACACTTTTCATTTATCAACCAAATTTTTCAGACCTGTTATGTGCCCAGAAAATCGGACTAAAGTGACTGTCAATCAAAGTCCCGAATTTTATTTCCAGATTTGAGGTCTTTTACGAAAACGTTTGTAAAACGAAAACTACAACTCCGATGGAGACCCAATTAGACTTGTTGGATTTGTATTTTCCTGAACTTCATTTTTCTGTTATTAAAAAACAGATTTGGACTAGTCTAGGTCCCAAAAAATAGCCACTAACTGACTGTTAGTGCAGAACTTTTCTAGTTTGTAGTGTTTTGGTAATAAATCCATAGATCCTTCATTTTAAAACAGTTTTGAGTGATTCAAAAGGGGTTTTGTCCTTAACTCATGTATCTAGCATGCCAAGAAAAAAAATCACAAATATCACTTGTAGATCTTAAGATGAACATGCTATAGCACACTAGTTAACCAAAAATTTCATAAAAATCTACATAGCTTCATTTTTCCAAATTTTTTCACATAAACCCATACAAAACCACAAGTTTCACTTATGAAACTTGATATCTAGCATCCTAACAAGTTTTAAACTATTTACCACATGAACCCAAACAATCTAACATAAAAATATATATAGCATACAAAAGAAAGCACTAACCTTGAATTTTTTTCAATTTCTTACCTTTTCTTCTTGAAATCTTTCTTGATCCTTCAAAGTAGCTTATGTAATTAAGATGTATGAAGATCCAAGACCCCTCCTAAACTCCCTATGGCTGCCAAAAATTTCATCCCCCTTTCTCTCTCTTTTTGTTTTTCTTTTTGTTAGAAGAAGCTTGGAAGAAAGAGAGGAAATGAGAGAGAAATGAAGTGTAGTTGGTTTTTTATACATTGAATTATTCTACCAACAACTTGCTTCTAAGCTTAGGTTAACTTGCACAAATGAATTAAAGTGTTGGACATGTTAACAAGTTGACACATGTGAGAGTGGTTGGAGAATTAGTAGCTTATTACCAATTTCTTGGACAAGCTAAGCAAACCAAAATTCCTCTCCCCAAATTTCCCCTAAAGGGCCGGACCTCCCCTCCCCTTTTCTTCCATTTTTATTTTTATTTTGTTTGCCAAATTATCCTTTAGCAAATAACTAAAATACCCCCTCTTCAAGTGGGCTAAGCTTGGGCCATTCTTTTATTTCTTTTGGCTTCTAATTTAATTGTTTGGGCTAACATGACCCAAAACTTAAATTTTATTTTACCCTAATTAGTTACTTAGGGTTTCCATTCCATCCAAGTTGGAATTTAAAATGTTTGCTTTTATACATTCAATTTCATAACTCAATAAGACGTGTCTCAAAAATTATTTAAAATAATTAATAACTTGAGATAATAAAAATTTATCTCCTAGGTTAGTATAATCTTACATACTAACAATTTTTATTTGCACATAGTCACATTCCTTTATCATGCACGCATTCCCATATTCACTTTGGTAATTCGTAAAAATAATGTTGTTATATATAAAAAAAAATTATACGACAAAATTTCTTATTTAATCGTATCGAAAATTTTGGGTTATTACATATAATATATATATATATATATATATATAATATTCTTAATAATTTTATAATTAAAATAAAGAGTTTATTTTAATCTTGAAATTATATTTCATACAAATTAAAATTGCACATTAAATGATACTCATATATATATGGAATGTTTTAATTCATGAGATGAATATTTATTTATTGATGCATCTGGTGATATGTATAATAATAAATGGGATTTATTATGGGACTATTGACCAATGTGATTAGATTTTTTTAGATGAATGTTTGAATGAATAGGTTTTATTAAATGGGGTCTACGTATCCATTTTTTCTATTTTTTTCTTGATGTAAAATTATATCTCCCTACTATGTACTTCTCCTTGACTGCTGATCAAGATTTCTATTTAAATTAAGTAGTTTAATGTAATAGAAATAGTTAGAATTATCTTGAAGAAATTGAAGACCAAGGAGTGCGTGAAAACCCGTTTGTATCGATCCCTGGTTTAAATGTAATAGTTACGTTTAAGTTTAAATTCTTGCAATCCTAGGTTTGACCTTTTGGTTCACTTGGTGGCTCTAGTGAACCAAACTAGAATAAAAGTCCATAATCAATCCGGGTAGAATATAGTATTCTATATGTGCATGCTAAGTATTATATATATTATATTTTATGCAAAACATGCTTCGTATGTTTAATAAAATGACGCGTATTTTATATATATATGTGCATACGCGCTAAACAAGATAAGACAAATAATAAGAAACCCCTCAAAGAAATCATATTAAGTATAAAGCGTTCAATGATATTTGGAATATCGAACGTCGCCTTCTAGCATGATAAATTAATAGAGTATTAAATATTTAATACCAGTTTGTTCTGTCCACAAGGCAAGTATTGCGTATTTAAGATATTAATATAATCACATTTGATGCTTATCAAGAAAATTGAACAATATTGTTTTGTTGTGCTATCCATGTGACATCCTGAATTTTTTAGAATTTATAAATGAGAATTTAATAAGTAAAATTCTTATTATCTGATATTTTGAGTTTGAGTATGTGAATACGTGTCATATATGGTGAAATATGTGAATTTATGTAAAAATAAGTTAAATGTTAATTTTAATATTTATTGGAGTAAATAAATATTTTAATTAAATTATTTATTGAGTTAAATAAATAATTATGTGATTATTATGGAGTAATATAATTAAGTGTAGCATATTAATTAAATGAATATTTAGTATTTAATTTAATTGATATAATGATTTTATGTTATAGTTCTAATTTAATTGAGATAATTAAATTAGATGAGTAATGTGATGAGTGTTACATGCAATTATAATTAGCAATTAATTATAATTATGTAACAATTTTATGTGCTTAATTGATGTTAGACTTTTAATTAATTAAATTAGAATGTTAAGATTTAATTAATTAAAGTGTAACATTAAAGTATGTGTTCAAAGGATTTATTAAAATAAAGAAAAGAGTTTTTAAATGATTTTTCTCAAATAAGGCCCTTACTTTTGTTTTAAAGCTATTTTACCCAAACATAGCCTTAACTACTAAAAATCTGTTTTTAAAATAACTTATTTTCCCAAACAAGCCTTAGGGCTTTTAAAATTCAAATTGTAACTTCTTTATATTAATTGCAATTATGATATTAAATGGGAAGATTAAATATTGAGAGTTATATATTATATAATTATACATATAATATATATCATTTTAGTTATATGTTAAAACTACGTTAGTTAGAAAAACAAAAGGATTAGTCTGTGTTAGAAAGAAATACAGAGAAAGAGAAGAGAAAACACAGAGAAAGATAGAGAGAAAAGAGAAGGAGAGAGAAAGAAGAAAGAGAAAGATGAGGTTTCAAACACACCACCATCTTCATCTTGTTCTTCTAAGCAAAGCAAAGTTATAATCTCAATTCTTGTTTTTAAACATATTTTTATGATTCTTCATAAGTATTAGTTCTATGTGTTTGTGAGTTAACGAGAAATATGTATAACCATGAATTGAATATATAAGTTGTGTTCATATAAGTGAATTGTATGCTATGTACAATTTTCAGAAATCAAAATTTGTTATAAAATAAGTTTTTTTGAAGAATTTGTGTTCTGAAGAAATTTTCATATTTTGGTTGAGTTTAGAATGACAAATTTATAATTACTTATGTGATATATGCATATTTAGATTTTTGTATGATACTATCTTCAATAACGAAGATAATACATGAATTATGAATTTAATTGGTTGAGAATTGGATTTATGGTGAATTATTTTGTGAAAAATATGAATTTTTGTGAAAATAGCAAAATTTGGTTTTAAAACCTTTGATTTTGATTACTTATATAATTTTTGTGATTTAAATTATGTTGTACATGTGTATGGTTGCACATGTATGCTTTACATTGTCTGAGTAATTTAGAATTGTCAATTATTGATATATTAGGGAAGAATAGTGAAGCAAGGAAGCAGTCTACACTGTTTCTGTCTGCGTTCCTGCTCAACTGCGCCGGCAACAAGGGCAGAAGCAGCGCATTTGCGCCACTGGGTTTTTTGGGTTTTGACACCTGCGCAGCTGCGCTGGTGCCAAGACTTGTGGCTGCGCAGCTGCGCCACTGGCTGAGTAGAGGCAAAGAACTCTAGTTATTTGTTCAAGTTTTAAAATCTAAATTATTTTGTATCTATGATAATAATCATGTATCAAGTTGCAATAACATATTGTTATCATGAATTTGATAATTTCATAACTTGGAAAGAAAAGTGGTTTTGGAAAACCTTAAAGTATTATTTGAATTGTTTATAATAGATATTAAATTATAATTGTTTAAATATAACTTAGCTAATATGATATATATATATATAATTATAATTTGAATAATTATAATTATAGTAAAGGTTTAATGTAAATTATGATTGATAAATTATAATGAATTGAGTTGATTGTTTTAATCAAAGTAAATGTTTAACTTGAAGTATAATTTGTTTAATTATAACTTAATATGTTATTTTAATTTGGAATAATTATAATCAAGGTAAAAGTGTAATTTAAATTATAATTTATATAATTATAATTTAATGAGGGCATGAATAGAAATTGAGTATTTATAATCTAAGTAATGGTTTAATTTAAATATGTTTAAATTATGATTTAATGCATGATGTAGTTGATTCATTATAAATTATGATTGTGTAATTAAAGTTGATTAAAGTGGATGTTTAAATTATAATTTGTTTGATTATAATTTAAAATGAGTATGTAATTATTATTGATTAATCATGTGAAATATAATATGATTATGTGATGTGATTAATTATGTGGTAATTAATTATTAACTTATTAGTTAAAGAGGAATGAGTTAACCTAAAGTGGATAACTAACGATGAGGATTAGCTATGTGATAATTAACTGATATTGTTAATTATACATATGATTTGACAGCGAGTGTCAAACGAGTAAATGGAAGAGAATTACGAAGTGTAACTTAGAAAGTATAAAGTAGTATTTACTTAGACGTTTGATAAGCGTTGCTAGGTGACTAATAATTGATGCGTATGGTAATACGTTATGTAGGATCATGAAGCAGATTATATTAAGTTGTTTTTCGGTAATTGGTAATCTACGAGCCAGGCAAGTCTTTCGGTTCTTAATTTCTATGTGAACTTGATGATATTATGAACTGTTTTAAATTGTTTTGCAAAGAGCATGATATGTTATATATGTTGTAAACATAAATGTTAAAGTCAATTTATGACTACATTGATTGATTAAAGAATGTTGATTGAGTAAGGAACTCAATCTTTATATCTGCTATGTGAATTGAAGCATGTATGCCATGTTACTTTAATTATTATGAAATGTATGTTGAGCATGTTATTATGTGCTATGTGATGCATGAAAACTGTTAGAACTTGCTGAGCTGTCGTGCTCACTCTTGCAAATAACCATTTTTGTAGGTAAAGGATGCAAGGTAAAGATACGTGTTAAGTGGTTTATAGAGATCAATGTTCAAGAATATTAGTTATGTTCAATTTCAAATTGTAGTTAATAGTTTGAATGAAATATGTCGCTGAGTTATAAGTAGAGTTATCCAATGTAGATGGATATTATTTTATTATGAAAGACTTTGTATAGTCATTTTGTTGTAACGATTCATGATATAGATTTGAATCAAAGAGATGTAATGTAAAGTTTGCGATTCAGGGCAATATAGAAAGAAAGTTTATAAAAGTTTTAAATATTCCGCATTTTTAGTGATTTTTAATATCAAATAGTGATGTAATGAGAGAATAAAGTTGTATTGTTAACGATCGAGAAGGAAAATATTATTGTATGAATTTTGGGGTCGTTACAGTTGGTATCAAAGCTGTAGGTCATACACCTTAGGTAAGAGTACCTTAGGCTATGACCTTAGAGAATGAGAAGTTAAGTTATGCATAACGAAAAGGTGATTCCTTTCATATATGTAGAAGTATGGGATGAGTTAAGTCCTAGAAATGTTATAAGAAGAAGGTGAGAATAACGAGGAATAAAAACTCGAATAAAATATTGAACTTTATGAATGGAATTAGAAATTTTTAAAAGAAGAGTTAATAAATAAACAAGAAGATTCAAAGAAGAATCTTGAAGAGATATGAAGTTGAGAATCAGGAGTTACCTAACTCCAATAATAAAGATGACAAATAACGATGAATAGACGAAGTCTATAAGATTATATCATAATGAGGTCATGATATAACATGATGAAAGGAAAAGATAAGAAGTTTTAAAACAAAACGATAATGAGATAAGAAAGAATCATAAGGGAGATGATTATAGAATAAGATCACGACGTGATCTTTTAAAGTTGTAAGAGACAGATGGTCTGTAATGATTGTATATTTATAGTTTGAGACTATAACGAGAATGTACTATGATATGGTACGAGATTAACTCACGAGGAGTTATAAATGATGAGATACAGGAAATCTGTATCGAGTATAGAGCAAGAAGTTAAGAAGAAGATAGAGTTAAGTGGGATTTCAATTGAGGACTCATGGGGTGACTGAGTTGTACAAATCTTTGTATGGGCAGAGTTTTGTGCTTACACTTAACTTATCATATTGATAATCGTTGGAAGGTTGGTGTCGCGCTATCGATATATATATGACGAGAAGGTGATTCTTTTCTTATAATTATATTTGATAGTTAGAGTCAATAGAGATTAGATTAGATGATATTAAGATTTGATTAGATGATCTTAAGGTTAGGCGAGTTCTTAAAACTCATACTTATGGTAAGTTCGTGACTCATAGTCATATGTATGTTTCGAACCCCTAAGCATATGGACAGTCTCTGATCAGTTCTTTGACTACGTATTGCTAGGACAAGTTCTTAAACTCATATTATTGTGGCAAGTTCTTGAACTTTCAAAGCGTGGTAAGTTCGATGAACTATACTGGGTATAGAAAGTTTATAATATAGAAAGCATTGATGTTGTTTAAGGTTGATAGAATGATTAAGTAATGATGGAGTAAAGAGTTTATATTGATGGAGAAAACTTTAATATTCTAAATCTCCTAGCTTTGCTAGTTTTTCAAAATTTATTGACTTCGTGCTGATATTGCACTTCTGTTTTCTTGAAAAACATTGGATCAATGATGGAACCAATGAATTTTTAAAATAGTGCTATTATTCACATGTCTATGCTAATTGCTTCAGCTGGAAAAAATAATTTTAAATCTTCAAAATGTATTTCATATGCATCATTTGATATGATGTAAAAACAATCGAGGAAGTTATCAATGCAGTTAAACCTAGTGTTGGATGTGATCGTATGATCGTCAGCCCACTATGGTATGATGTAGTATGACGACATCATGTAATGACGAAATTCTCAACGTATCATTACTACGGTACGGTATCAAGATATTATGAAAAAATTTACTTATTATTCTTAGTTTCCTTAAACTTTTAAAAAAAAATTAGTTTCCTTAGAAAAAAAAAAGATTTATTTACTTATAGTTTCCTTAAACGAAAAAATATAGTATTTTATTGAGTTGGTTAAATATATATATATATATATATATATATATATATATTTCGCTTCATGTCCGAATTATTGCTAGAAGTCTATGCTACTTGATTCAGCTAGACAAATATTGAAAGATGTTTATGAATTTCAAGCGTTTTTGGTCAAACTATGCCAAACCAAATTATTTTAGTGCGGATTCAGATGTTAAGAAGCTGAGGTGAACAACCCTATAAAAGGGGGACATGTTATCGGAGACTATAGTTCCGAATGTAACGCATATAGTCGTTACGATTTACTACGTTTGGGCCCGACGTAGGGGTACGATAGGTTGGCCACCTAGAGTACCGATGCGATTTTATAGTGTGAAGTACCGGGGGTGAAGCACTAATAAACCTAAAAATAAAGTTCAAGGTTTTGTGACCACTGAGCATGATTTGGAATCTTTTAAATTCTTGAGTTATTTATATCGTTTCCCAATTATTGAGTAATTAGTGGAAGATTCTTATTATTCTGAAGGAGAATGTAGTAAGAAAGATATTCTTTAGAAAGAAGTAGTTGTAGAACGCATTTATCCAGTGAATAGAGATTAACGTAAAATCTATTTTGATAGACTTAAATTTCGAGGACGAAATTCTTAGAAGAAGGGGTGAATGTGATAACCCGAATAATTATAGATGGTGAATTATGTAGTATATAAATTCTACGAGTAGAATATATAGTAATGATCCTTGGAAAGGAAATGAATGAGTTAAGGAAGATATATAATATTTGATATATGATTATGTTTGATTGAAAGTTTTGTAATAAAACCTAAAATTTGTTGAAGAATTGAATGTAGTAGAATATATATGTATAACCTATATTAAGGTAATGTGTTGAAGTTATTCAACGATAAATGTTTTTAAAGAAATTTGATGGAAACCTGAGTAAGGTAGGGTTTTGGTGATTCCGAGGATGGAATCCTTATAAGAAGGGAAGGATGTAACATCCTGGATTTTTAAGAATTTATAAATGAGAATTTAATAAGTAAAATTCTTATTATCTGATATTTTGAGTTTGAGTATGTGAATACGTGTCATATATGGTGAAATATGTGAATTTATGTGAAGATAATTTAAATGTTAATTTTAATATTTATTGGAGTAAATAAATATTTTAATTGAATTATTTATTGAGTTAAATAAATAATTATGTGATTATTATGGAGTAATGTAATTAAGTGTAGTATATTAATTAAATGAATTTTTAGTATTTAATTTAATTGATATAATAATTTTATATTATAGTTTTAATTTAATTGAGATAATTAAATTAGATGAGTAATGTGATGAGTGTTACATGCAATTATAATTAGCAATTAATTATAATTATGTGACAATTTTATGTGCTTAATTGATGTTAGACTTTTAATTAATTAAATTAGAATGTTAAGATTTAATTAATTAAAGTGTAACATTAAAGTATGTGTTAAAAAGATTTATTAAAATAAAGAAAAGAGTTTTTAAATGATTTGTTCCAAACAAGGCCCTTACTTTTGTTTTAAAACTGTTTTACCCAAACATGGCCTTAACTACTAAAAATTTGTTTTTCAAATAACTTGTTTTGCCAAACAAGCCTTAGGGCTTTTAAAATTCAAATTGTAACTTCTTTATATTAATTGCAATTATGATATTAAATGGGGAGATTAAATATTGGGAATTATATATTATATAATTATATATATAATATATATCATTTTAGTTATATGTTAAAACTACGTTAGTTAGAAAAATAAAAGGGTTAGTCTGTGTTAGAAAGAAATACAGAGAAAGAGAAGATAAAACACAGAGATAGATAGAGAGAAAAGAGAAGGAGGGGGAAAGAAGAAAGAGAAAGATGAGGTTTCAAACACACCACCATCTTCATCTTGTTCTTCTAAGCAAAGCAAGGTTATAATCTCAATTCTTGTTTTTAAACATGTTTTTATGATTCTTCATAAGTATTAGTTCTATGTGTTTGTGAGTTAACGAGAAATTTGTATAGCCATGAATTGAATATATAAGTTGTGTTCATATAAGTGAATTGTATGCTATGTATGATTTTCAGAAATCAAAATTTGTTATAAAACAAGTTTTTATGAAGAATTTGTGTTCTTAAGAAATTTTCATATTTTGGTTGAGTTTAGAATGTCAAATTTATAATTACTTATATGATATATGCATATTTAGATTTTTGTATGATACTATCTTCAATAACGAAGATAATACATGAATTATGAATTTAATTGGTTGAGAATTGGATTTATGGTGAATTATTTTGTGAAAAATATGAATTTTTGTGAAAATAGCAAAATTTGGTTTTAAAACCTTTGATTTTGATTACTTATATAAATTTTGTGATTTGAATTATGTTGTACATGTGTATGGTTGCACATATATGCTTTACACTGTCTGAGTAGTTTAGAATTGCCAATTGTTGGTATATTGAGAAAGAACAGTGAAGCAAGGAAGCAGTCTGCACTGTTTCTGTTTGCGTTCCTGCGCAGCTGCGCCGGCAACAAGGGCAGAAGCAGCGTAGCTGCGCCACTGGGTTTTCTGGGTTTTGACAACTGCGCAGCTGCGCCGGTGCCAAGGCTTGTGGCTGCGCAGCTGCGCCACTGGTTGAGCAGAGGCAGAGAACTCTAGTTATTTGTTCAAGTTTTAAAATCTAAATTATTTTGTTTCTATGATAATAATCATGTACCAAGTTGCAATAACATATTGTTATCATGAATTTGACAATTTCATAACTTGGATAGAAAAGTCGTTTTGGAAAACTTTAAAGTATTATTTGAATTGTTTATAATAGATATTAAATTATAATTGTTTAAATATAACTTAGCTAATATGATATATATAATTATAATTTGAATAATTATAATTATAGTAAAGGTTTAATGTAAATTATGATTGATAAATTATAATGAATTGAGTTGATTGTTTTAATCAAAGTAAATGTTTAACTTGAAGTATAATTTGTTTAATTATAACTTAATATGTTATTATAATTTAGAATAATTATAATCAAGGTAAAAGTGTAATTTAAATTATAATTTATATAATTATAATTTAATGAGTGCATGAATAAAAATTGAGTATTTATAATCTAAGTAATGGTTTAATTTAAATATGTTTAAAATATAATTTAATGCATGATGTAGTTGATTCATTATAAATTATGATTATGTAATTGTAGTTGATTAAAGTGGATGTTTAAATTATAATTTGTTTGATTATAATTTTAAATAAGTATGTAATTATTAATTGATTAATCATGTGAAATATAATATGATTATGTGATGTGATTAATTATGTGGTAATTAATTATTAACTTATTAGTTAAAGAGGAATGAGTTAACCTAAAGTGGATAACTAACAATGAGGATTAGCTATGTGATAATTAACTGATATTGTTAATTATACATATGATTTGACAGCGAGTGTCAAACGAGTAAATGGAAGAGAATTACGAAGTGTAACTTAGAAAGTATAAAGTAGTATTTACTTAGACGTTTGATAAGCGTTGCTAGGTGACTAATAATTGATGCGTATGGTAATACGTTATGTAGGATCATGAAGCAGATTATATTAAGCTGTTTTTCGGTAATTGATAATCTACGAGCCAGGCAAGTCTTTCGGTTCCTAATTTCTATGTGAACTTGATGATATTATGAACTGTTTTAAATTATTTTGCAAAGAGCATGATATGTTATATATGTTGTAAACATGAATGTTAAAGTCAATTTATGACTACATTTATTGATTAAAGAATGTTGATTGAGTAAGGAACTCAATCTTTATATCTGCTATGTGAATTGAAGCATGTATGCCATGTTACTTTAATTGTTATGAAATGTATGTTGAGCATGTAATTTCCTCTATTGATTCATCTAAGTTAACATACTTCCTGTTAAGTCAAATTAATCATCACAGAATGCTAGCTGAGAACACGAAAGTGAGATAAGGCCATCTTTTGATGTACCGAATCCATATCATATATAATCCACAGATGATAGAACATATATGAACACCCACATTATCTAAACCATCATATGTCTATGTGATTTACAAATAATTAGGATTTAAGACCAAGTCCTCAATTGACTACATGTAGTGCTTCGGTATATGTTTATCCTAAGCACGAATCATACATTCCATCGCCATGTAGAACATACAAACACAAGCTACTATGATCAGATCTTAATTCATACTTCGTCTTTCAAGTTCATATGAATTATCACGGTAATTGATAGCTAGGCAATTAAGCAATTAAAGCATGAATCATAATAGACAATCTCATAACAATTAATAAGAACAACATGGAAGAATATCAAAATAAACTATTCAATAGGTTCCATTGAAATCTCAAAATAAAGTTTAAGTCATGCTTGACTCAAATCTATCATTCAAAATATGAATAAACATCATCCGAATACAAAGAGATAATAAGGAGAATATATAGATAGAGAATGCAAATCTGAGTTCTTCCTCCAAGCTTGGATCTTTGATGATATCCACTTGCTTCAATCTTCCAATCCAATTAAACCTAGAAACTAACTATCTAAACCTAATCTAAACTAATCTAGACAATGAAATTAAAGAGAAGAAAGAAAGCAAACTAAGCTAGGGCTCCCAAGAGGGGAGTATCTCTGAATGGAACAAATGAGCCCTAATATATATCCCTCCCTCAAGCCACTCTCTGCTGAAATGAAAAGTCAAAAATCTGGTCAAGTCGAGCGGCCGCCTTTTTGCCTTGGTCCTGGCGCGGCCGCGCGCTTCCCCAGAGGAGTCTCTGGACTCTAGATATCGGCGCAAGCGCGCGGCTTTCCTTCTTTAACCCGGCGCGGCCTAGCGGGACTGTGTTTTTCTGCTGGTGCAATGCTGGCCTATGCTGCTTTCTTGCTGCGTTCACTTGCACTAAATGAGGCCCTTTTCATAAGCCAAATCCTACCTCCTTATGCCAACATCCACCTTCATAGCCTCTTTGCATCATCACATTCCCATTTAGCTGCTTGACTCCTTTCCATTAACATGCCATCATCCCTTTTAGCATTCTTTCAGTCGTTTTAGCCACATATGCACCAAGAGAGTTCCAAAATAAGAAAACTGTAAAACAAAGCAAAAACATATGAAAAGCACAAAACTACTCGAATTTAAGCAATAAAACAAGTTAGATAATATCTGAATAAGTGGTCATAAAAACCACTTATCAATGTAATTGACAAAGAGTTGTCTACCTATTTATTTATATATCGTTTATTGTGCTATCCACAAGGCTATATACATTCTAAATGGGCTCCTTATTCTCACTAAAAAAAAATTTAATTAGATGTTGTCGAACTATATAAGTGAGGATAATATAGTTTGAAAAAAATAGTGGGAGATACCAATTTAAAATAAGACCTAATTTATTTTCGTATATAAAATTAATTAAATGAATGTTTGCTAAAATATTGTCTTTTCACATATAGAAATTTAAAAAAATGTCGAAACCACTAATTTCACTGCGTAGCATACTTGATGCTAGCAAACTGACCAAACCGAATTATACGGACTAGTTAAGGAATCTGAGAATAGTTCTCACAGCTGAAAAGATTTCTTATGTCCTAAATTCACCTGTCCGTGGAACTGTTCCAGAATCAACCTTTGAAGAATTGATTGCCACCATTGTAAAGTGGCACAATGATGCATCTGTGGCTCATTGCATCATCCTCGCATCTATAAATAATGAGCTTCAGCGTCAGCGTGAAAACATGGATGCTCCTACTATGTTGCTTCACCTGAGGGAGTTGTATGGTGAACAAAGTAGGACTGCTAGATATTAGATATCTAAGGAGCTCTTCCGATCTGAGATGACCGAGGGCACCGCCGTTGAGACTTATGTCCCAAGAGTGATCAATCTAATTGAACACCTTGGACAGCTTGGGTTCGTCATGGATGGGAGTTGAGTCAAGACTTGGTCTTGCAGTCACTCCCTGAGACCTTCTCGCAGTTTGTTGTTAATTTCCACATGAATAAGTTAGATGTCAGCTTGCCTGAATTACTTAACATGTTGAAAACTACAGAAGGTCACTTCCTATCCAAGAAGAACCATGTCTTAATGGTGGATTCTTCCAAGAAAATGAAGAGGCCCAAGGTATCTTCTGAAAAGAAGAAATCTAAGAAGGCTAAGGGCAATGCGAAAGTAAAGGATCAAAAGAAACCTGATCCAGGAAGCAAAGGAATGTGTTTCCATTGCAACGAGACGGGTCATTGGAAGAGAAACTGCAAGAAGTTTCTGGCAGAGAAGAAGCTTGGAGAAGCTTCGACTTCCAATTAAGGTTTGTTCATGATTGAAATTAATTTTTCAGAAAGTTAAAATTCTACTTGGGTATTGGATACTGGCTGTGGTTCTCACATATGTAATACTGTGCAGGGACTGGTCAGAAGTAGAAAGCTGAACAAGAATGAGGTTGTCCTATAAGTAGGAAATGGAGCAAAGGTTACTGCATTAGCTGTAGACACTTATTATTTAGCACTGCCTACGGGCAAGTCCATTTATTTAAATAATTGTTATTTTGTTCCGAATATCATTAGAAACATTATTTCTGTTTCCGTATTAGATATGGATGGATTTGACATTATAATAAATAACAACAGTTGTTCTATTTATAATAACAATATTTTATATGGTATTGTTAATTTGTGAAATGGACTTTATATACTTGACTTGCATGAAAGTATATTTCAAATTGAACAAACTAAGAAAAGGAAAAGAAATGATGTTAATTATACCTATATGTGGTACTGTAGACTAGGCCATATCAATGAAATAAGATTATCCAAGTTACACAAGGATTGGCCCTTAGAGCTATCTGATTATGAATCATATCCAACTTGTGAATCTTGTCTCATGGGTAAAATGACTAAATCATTTTTTAGTGGAAAAGGAGAAAGAGTTACAAAGTTGTTAGCGTTGGTTCACACAGACGTTTGTGGACCTATGACAACGAATGAACGAGGAAGAGGGTATTCTTATTTTATTACTTTCTCTGATGATCACTCAAGATTTGAAAATGTGTTTTTAATGAAATACAAATCTGAATCATTTGAAAAGTTCAAAGAGTTCAAAAGTGAAGTACAGAAACAAACAGGCAAAAGTATTAAGATTCTTCGATTAGATCAAGGTGGAGAATACTTAAGCGGTGAGTTTCTCAATTATCTCAAAGATATTGGTATAATCTCACAATGGACTCCACCAGGTACACCACAGTTAAATGGAGTATCTAAAAGGAGAAATTGAATATTTTTGGACATGGTTCGTTCCATGATGAGTTCTACCTCTCTTCCAATATCATTCTAGGGTTATGCCCTTGAAGCGGATGCATATCTACTAAATAAGGTCCCCTCGAAATCCATCCTCAAGACTCTATATGAGACGTGGACAGGGAGGAAACCAAGCTTCCTTTGGTGCGGACTCTGATGTCAAACTGAGATGAACAACCCTTTATAGGGGATTATTTTAGGCATTAGTATTGAGATGTTGTGCACATATATGGTACTAAGGGCTGATCCCCCTAAGTACGAGAAGTAAGGTCCATACAGTCTTACGACTGTTTAAGGTTTAAGGTAGAAATACTTGATAATGTGGGACATAGTTCTTGGTCTTGTGACCCTCCGATGTACTTTTGATTCTTGTTTTCTATCTTGATTCAAAAGCCGAGCTTTCTATTATCCAGTATTCATTGTTTACTCACATGTTACCATTATTATTGTTATACTTGTGGGCAATTATTGCTCACTCTTGTATGATAACATTGCAGCTAAAGTTGAAGGGGTTGATGAGCCATTTACCAGTAAAGGCAAAGGCAAATCAAACAAGTGATGAAGACTTGTTTACTATTATTTGAGAATGTTATTGTTAAGACTTATTATGTTATGTTTAAGACTTATTTGCTTATGATGTTTTTGCATTTGATGTTTTAAGGTTAGATAACCCGGGAATTGATTATTTATGATGTTGTAACCCCTTTTAAGGGGATGATTTCTATTTTTAATTATGAGTTTCAGTTATTTCTTTATATATGGATAGTTAGATGTGTTATAATTGGACAGTGAACACCAAATCCTGTGGAATTGAAGTACCCGGATTTGGGGGTGTCACATTGTCTACTTATTTATTTATATATAGTTTGTTGTGTTACCATAAGGCTATATACATTTGAAATGGGATCCTTATTCTCACTAGCAGATCTTTAATTAGATATTGCCGAACTATATAAGTAGGATAATATAGTTTAAAGAAAATAGTGGGGGATACCAATTTAAAACAAGTCCTAATTATTTTGGTAATTAATAAAAGAATGTATGCTATAATGTTGTTAATTACAACCTGTTACTAAGATGCCGTGTGTGTGCGCAATGTCATAAACAAGCTTGAATGAGGCAAAGATTCCACATGCTATACTTCTAAGGAAGGAAAATTGAGGCTTTAAGTCAAGAATTTTTTTCATTAAGACCAAACCAACATATAGATACAAGTTGAAGTGCAGCAAGGGCTTATTATGCTTTTATTCACACACGGGGGCGATATTCGCACTTTCCCGTATACACATTCGACCGTGCAATGCCTAATCCTCTTAGGCTTTTTAAGGACATCTGTGTAGCGAGCTTTCGACCAACGACTCCCAGACCAGACGGCCTTAGGGCACTGGGTGTATAGACACCCCGAGGGCTTACTTGCTCGAATATCAAAGGCCACAGAACTCGACGTAGCCGACGTGTTTATTCACAAACATTTTTCTTTTTCTTTTTCATTCTATTTTCTTTTCTTTTCTCATAGGGGAGTGCGTATTACGCTCCATCTCCCCACATAGTATGCCTACCCAAAGATTTCCTTCAAACTTGTATTCTAGAGTTGTTAAGGTCATTTCTGCTTTTATTACACAATTCTAGCAATTACAAACAAAAATTTTCCCCTTAGAAGATAAGCATGCACTAATCTAGCCAATAAAGCCAATAAAGACAAACTGCGCTACCCGGTGACATCTAAGCAACAGGTCTAGATTGTAACATGTATAAAAATATAACTGAGCTTAAGCTACTATAGAGTTCACACATCTATCATATCTCAATGTCATCATCGGCCAGATCGGAATTCAACAGGCTAAACAAACGAGACTATGCAATGCAATGCAATTAAACACATACTAAATCGACAAAATGAAATAAAGCTGAAAAAATTTTATGCAAAATTTCAAACTAACACAAACTAGAATGCTAACACCAATTAAAGTGCAACTACTATACACAACCTAACATGCAATATGCTATTAACTAAATGCAACTACTATGCAATTAAAACTAAATGCAAACATATAAAAATTAAAACTAAATGCAATAACTACAAACTACACCCAATACCCCCAAACTTAACATATTAAATGTCCCCATTGAAGGTAAAGGGTTAGGAAACTCCCCTACTGATCGGTATGGCCACCCTCCTCGGGTGGTGTATCTGGCGACGGGTATGGCAAGTCGGATGCGAACACAGGCCACTCCAACATTGTCCCCTACTGTGCAAAGGCCTCAGCTAGGGCACGAGTCAACCCATCAGCAAACACAACAAAACTCTCATGCAGCGCATCGATCCTCCTCTCTATACGATGAATTTGGCGACCCTGCTGGATGTCACCGACTGGAGGAGGAGCTGAGCCATCTGCTAGCTGTGGCTGCGATGGTGGAACTGGCGAAGGAACTGTCACAATAAAAAATTTTCCCCTCGGGTCTGCTTTGCCTCCAGCCCAATCCACAAAATTCTTGATAGTGGTGTGAGTGACATCCCCACTTGGCATTTGGATCTGCCCATCGGGCCATTCGAGGCCTACCTCAGCACAGAGATGGGCTATTATGGATGCATGTAGAATGGAGCCTGTGGTACTGCCTCTCATAAACCTCAGCATGCTCTGGTGAATCAGATGGTCGACATCAATGTACTTTCCCGTAATAATCCCCCACAGGATGATGGCTCTCTCTACTGTCACCTCGTGCTGGTGCTGGGATGGCATAAGGCTGCCACAGAGGAACAGATTCTATACCTTAGTGTATCTGTTCATCCCGGAGATAAGGAACGTGGTGTACTCGTTAACGGTATCTTTCTTGATTTTCCACGCTGTGCCTGGTGCACACAAGTCACGAAGCACTTGATCCAAGTCAGTTCCTAACCTCTTTGCCTCGACCCAGTTCACCTGTCCGACCGGCACTGATGGCACACCTAAGACCTCATGAATGGCAGCCAGGGCGGTAATCAATGGTGTGGCCCCGCATAAAAGACTTGCCGCTCTGCGTGATTTTAGCTTTAGTGTAGAATTCTCGGACTAAAGCCAACGGCACTGGCGGTGGCGTTGCACAAACACCTTGCCATCTTATCTCTCGAATCATGGCTCGCATGTCCCCATCCTCTTTTTCTGCCTTCAAGCCCCGCTCCTTCAAAACTATTTTGGCCGCAATTCGGTAGTACTCAATTTGGGCCTCAATACTGATGAATTTGGCCAGATCGACGGTGATGTCGTCGTCCGACCCACTGCGAGCCGGCGAGGCGGATGCGGAAGTGGCAGACCTTGAACGCTTTGGACCCATGAGAATTTTCAAAAAAATATCCTACTGCAAACCCTTGATTTTGATGAACCCGATGAAGAACAACCCCCAAACTCGAATCTCTGCGACTGATTCCACAACCCCTAAGTTCCAAATTCGAAGAACAACCCCCAAACTTGAATGCAAAATCTCTGAATTTGATGCACTGAATACAAAAACCCTAATAAACCCTAACTTGGACAGAGATTGGGGCGGGCAGATATGGAAATGGAGGCTAGGAATGGTGATGAAAAGAGGACAAATTTATGTAGGAGAAGGGAGAGATTTGCGTATGGAAATTGAAGATATAAGGATTATCTGAGAGAGTGTATTGTGAAAGAGATGAGGGATCAGTTACAATATATGAAGATATAAGGGCTTTGAACGGCCAACTTAAATTAAAAATTGCTGAAGGGTTAGAGCGCGGCCGCGCGTTAGCATGCTGTAAAGGAGGCGCGGGCGCGCGAGGGACAAATTTGAGCTCTCTGGACTGGTAGAGGCGCTGGCGCGCGAAAGATGGCTTATAACATGGCGCGACCGCGTGGACACTGAACTGGCTAAAACCTTCTATTTCCTTGTGGCAGTAATATGGTGAAGGTATAAGAAGCATCTATCAACCTTTATCTCACCTGCACATATAGCAACAAAAATCTTGTAAAGCTTGATTCCATAACCAAAAACATGCGTATGCAAGATGTATAAACTGTTAAATTCGTAACAACGCTATGCAAGCGAATATTTTCTATGCGAATTCCCAAAAATCTTCCATATGCTTATATGCAATGTGCTAATATGTCAAACATATGTCCAATGAGCTTCTATCTCCAAAAATTTGTGCAACTATGCCTATGTGCAAAAATGTAGGCAATGATCATTTACATCCCATGAATATATATACAATGAGCTTCTAACTCCAAAAAAAAATGTATGCTATATGCCTAATGTTCAAAAATATAGGCGATGAGCATTCAAACACTATGATGTTAAAAAATAGCCAACTTTTTCACAATGATTAGAATTAAACAGGGGAAGGGAATTGCAGAGATTAGTAACCAGAATTAAACATGAGAGAGATATAGAGAAATATGATGCAAGAATTAAACTCGAGGGAGATATAGAGATGATGGGGTGCCTCCCATCGAGAGCTTGTTTATAGTCCACTAGCTCGACTTTCTCTGCTTTGATCAAGTTGTAGAAAGGATTGAGGTGACCTTCTGTCTGTCAACCTCACCCCCATAGTAATGCTTCAGCCGCTGCCCATTAACTTTGAAGGGCTTATCCGGGTCCTTATCGAAAATTTCTATTGCACCGTGTGGATATACAATCTTCACAGTGACAGGTCCTGACCACCTTGACTTGAGCTTTCCTAGGAAGAGTCTAAGTCTAGAATTGAATAACAACACTGCTTGCCCTGGCTCAAATGTCCTTTCCATAATCTTGCGATCATGCCACCTTTTCACTTTTTCTTTGTACAATTTGGAATTTTCATAGGACTGCAATAAAAATTCGTCCAACTCATTGAGTTGGAGAACGCGTTTCTCCACTGCAGCCTTTAAATTGAAATTCAGCTTATGAATTGCCTAATAGGCTTTATGTTCAAGCTCCATGGGAAGGTGACAAGCCTTTCCATACACAAGATGAAATGGCGACATACCCAGCGGTGTATTGTAGGCAGTCTTGTAAGCCCATACTGCATCATCCAGTTTCAGCGACCAATCTTTCCTCGTGGGGTTCACAATCTTTTCCAGTATTCTCTTCACCTCACGATTTGACACTTCTGCTTGGCCATTGGTTTGGGTGTGATAAGCTGTAGCTATTCGATGATTTACCCCATATTTAGCCAACAAAGCTGTAAACTGGCGATTGCAAAAGTGGGTACCTTCATCGCTAATGATCGCCCTGGGAGTCCCGAACCTCATGAAAATGCTCTTTTGGAGAAATCTCAAAACCACCTTAGCATCATTCGTCGGTAGAGCTACCACTTCCATCCATTTAGACACGTAATCGACTGCCAGAAGGATGTACGAGTTCCCACATGATGAAATGAAAGGCCCCATAAAGTCTATCCCCCAGACATCGAAGATCTCCACCTCGAGGATTGTATTCAAGGGCATTTCATTTCTCTTTGATATATTTCCTACCCTCTGACATCTATCACATCTTTGAACAAAGCTGTAAGCATCCTTGAAGATAGTCGGCCAATAAAAACCTGCTTGTAAAACCCTGGCCTGCTGTCCTTTCACCTCCATAATGGCCTCCATATACTGATGCGTGACAATCATGCAGTATACTCTCCGTCTTGCTATATGGAATGCACCTTCTAATCATTTGATCAGCACACTGCTTGAAAAAGTACGGTTCATCCCAAATAAACCATTTCACATCGTGTAGAAACTTCTTCTTTTAATGCCTAGTCAAGTCAGAAGGGACGATATTACTTACTAGGAAGTTTGCATTTCTGCGAACCATGGCACTTCGCCTTTCACCACAAATAATTGCTCATCTGGGAAGGACTCATTAATCATAACTTTATCATTTACATCCCTTCCCAGATTCTCTAATCGCGATAAGTGGTCACCCACTTGGTTCTCAGTCTCTTTTCTATCCTTGATTTCTAAGTCAAATTCTTGTAGAAGAAGTATCCACCTGATCAGACGAAGCTTGGCATCTTTCTTTTCTATCAAATATCGGATCGTTGCATGATCGGTGTACTCAATCACTCTAGTCCCAATCAAATAAGCACAAAATTTGTCAAATGCGTACACCATCGCTAAAAGCTCTTTTTTTGTAGTAGTGTAGTTCAACTGGGCATCAGTAAGGGTCTTGCTAGCATAATAAATAACATAAAAGACCTTATCCCTATGCTGACCCAATACAGCTCCCACATCAAAATTGTTTGCGTCACACATCAGTTCAAAAGGAAGGTCCCAATCCGGAGCTGTAATCACTGGTGCCGTAGTCAACTTCTTTTTCAAATGCTCAAATGCAGCCAGGTATTCCTCATCAAATTTAAACTGGACATCTTTCTCTAACAAACTACAAAGTGGCTTTATAATCTTCTAAAAGTCCTTTATAAATCGCCGGTAGAAGCCTGCATGCCCCAAGAAGCTACGAACACCTTTTACAGAAATAGGCGGAGGCAAGTTCTCAGTAGTTTCCAATTTAGCTCTGTCCACCTCTAATCCTTTCTTCGAAACCTTATGTCCCAAAATGATACCTTCTTGTACCATAAACTAGCACTTCTCCCAATTCAGCACGAGATTCGTCTCAACACACCTTTTTAACACCATTACCAAATTCTCCAAATACAGGTCAAAGGAGTCTCCAAAAAACAAAAAATCATCCATGAAGACTTCAACATTATGCTCAACCATATCGAAGAAAATAGCCATTATACACCTCTAAAATATAGTCGGGGCGTTGCACAACCCGAAAGACATCCTTCTAAACGCATATGTGCCATACGGACAAGTAAAGGTAGTCTTTTCTTGGTCTTCTGGGGCTATCACTATTTGGTTGTATCCTGAGTACCCATCCAGAAGGCAGTAATATTCATGACCTGTCAACCTATCTAGCATCTGATCAATGAACGGGAGGGGAAAATGATCTTTCCTTGTAGCCTTATTTAGTCTGCGGTAGTCCATGCAGACTCTCCACCCCGTCACCGCCCTGGTAGGTATTAGCTCGTTGTTTTCGTTGGATACCACAGTCATACCCCCTTTCTTCGGCACGCACTGCACCGGGCTCACCCATGAGCTGTCTGATATCGAATAGATAATCCCTGCATCTAACCACTTTAATATCTCCTTCTTAACCACTTCCTTCATAATAGGATTCAGTCTTCGCTGTTGCTCCACTGATGGCTTACTATCATCTTCCAGCAGGATTTTATGCATGCAAAATGCCGGGCTGATCCCATTTATGTCTTTTATGGTCCATCTAATTGCCGATTTAAACTCTCTTAGTACTCGTAGCAGTTTTTCTTCCTGGCAAGATGTTAGTGCAGCAGAAATAATAACAGACAACTTTAAAGATTCACTTAAAAATGCATACCTTAAATGATCAGGAAGAGCTTTAAGTTCAAGATCTGGAGGCATCTCAAGAGAAGGCTTGAGTCGTACTGATGTCTCCCCAGAAAGCTTGACTGGCTCGACAAGAATCTTAAATCCTCGAAACTGTGGTGCTGTGTTAAGAATCTGCACATATTCAGCAATCTCATTATCTTCCATCTCAGAATCTCCCAATATAGCACTCTTTAAAGGCTCATTATCAACCAGATTTCCAACTTCTTCATTCAACATCCTGTCTACCATATCAATCCTAAAGCATTCTACCCCGTCGGTAGGAAACTTTATAGCCTTAAACACATTGAAGGTGACTTCTTAATCATGCACTCTCATTGTCAACTCACCTTTCTGGACGTCTATAAGAGTTCGCCCCGTGGCCAAGAAAGGTCTCCCAATGATGATTGGTATATTTCTATCCTCTTCATAGTCGAAGTTGATGAAGTCAGCTGGGAAGATAAATTTATCTACTTTGACCAAAACATCTTCCACAATACCCCGTGGATAAGTGATGGATCTGTCAGCAAGCTGTAGTGAAATATTTGTCGACTTTGGAGCCGACAATCCCAATTGATTGAATACTGACAGAGGCATCAAATTTATGCTCGCCCCTAAGTCACACAAGTATTTCTTGAAAAATAACTTTCCAATGGAGCAAGGTATTGTGAAACTGCCCGGGTCCTTAAGCTTTGGAGGCAGCTTACACTGTAATATTGCACTGCACTCTTCTGTCAAGGCCACTGTCTCAAAGTCCTCTAATCGTTTCTTCCTTGATAGAATACCCTTCATGAACTTCGAGTAACTTGGCATTTGTTCTAATGCCTCTGCAAATGGTATATTTATCTGTAGTTTCTTAAACACCTCCAAAAACTTGGCAAATTGTCTATCATCTCTGTGTTTTTGCAATCTCTGTCGGTAAGGAACATGAGGGTAAACAGGTGGTGGTTTGGTTATGGTTTTCTCAGGCAACTCTTCATGATCCTTCTCGATTACCCTCTGTTCAGAACCCCCATTAGCCAAGCTCTTCTCTGAATCCACTGACTCTTGGCACGGCCATGCTTTATCTTCTTCATTATTGGGCGCGGGCGCGCCAACCTATAATTCTGTAGTCTGCTTTCCTGACCTCAGTGTAATGGCTTGACATTGCTCTTTTCCTTCCCTCCTTGGATTGACTTCAGTAGTACTTGGCAAAGTTCCTTGTGGTCTGTTATTGATTGAATTTGCCATTTGGCCCATCTGATTTTCCAAATTTTTAATTGCCACTGCTAGGCTCTTCATCATCAACTCAGTGGCAGCAATATGTTTCAGCAATAATTCTTCCATGTCATATTTCTTTTCTTGTTGAGGTGCGGGATCTGAATGATATTGCTGTTGTTGTTGGTGTTGATGAAATCCTGGAGGGTGTGATTGTCTTGGGACATATTGATGTTGGGACTGTTGTGGTTGAGGCTTTGGTTGATAGGGTTGGTATTGGGAATGTTGTTATTATTGGGCATTTTGGTATGGTGGTTGTGGTTGAGCCAATTGGTATTGATTTTGTGATGTTTGAGGTTGGGATGATTGAGCATTTTGGTAGGGTTGGGGCTGTTGAGCATTCTGGTTGTTACTCCAACTGAAGTTCGAATGGTTCCTATTGTTAGGATGGTAGGAGTTTGGGAATTGATTCTGCGGCTTTTGGTAGTTGTTGACAAACTGTATTGACTCGGTAGTGATGGCACACTGCTCTGTCGGGTGTGCTTCAGCACACAACTCACAAACGAATGCAACTTGCTGAACTCTATTCTCAGCCATAAAATCTATCTTCTTGTTCATTGCTGCCAATTGGGCTGACAATGATGTGATTGCATCAACATCCAATACTCCTGCCACCTTAGGTTGAACCATTCTCGCTGTTGGATTCTAATACTCATTAGCCGCTATTGTTTCAATAAGTTCATAAGCTATCGAGAAGTCTTTGGTCCATAGAGCTCCTCCCGATGAGGCATCAATAATTGGCCTGGACTGCCACCCCAATCCATTATAAAATGAGTTTATCACCATCCATTCAAGCATTCCATGGTGCGGGCACTTCCTTAGCATTTCCTTGTAGTGTTCCCAAGCTTCATACAACGTTTCCCCTTAGAGCTGTGCAAACTAACTCAAAGCACTCCTCATGGAAGCAGTCTTAGCCATAGGGAAGAATTTGGTTAGAAACTTCTGAGCACAGTCTTCCCACGTGGTAATTGATCCTGAGGGTAATGAGTGCAACCAACTTTTTGCCTTATCCCTCAAGGTGAAAGGGAATAATCTAAGTTTTACCGCCTCATCAGAAACGTTGTTGAACTTAAACGTGTAGCATATCTCTATGAAACTCAGGATATGCTCATTTGGATCTTCGGAAGGTGTACCCCCAAACTGGAGATTGTTCTGAATCATCTGCAATGTCCCTGGCTTTATCTCGAAAGTGTTTGCAGTGATTGCGGGCCGCACTATGCTAGACTGCAGATCGGTGATTTTTGTCATAGAGTAATCCTGTAAAGCTCTATTATTGGCCCTTTGCTCTTCAGCCATTTGATGAGGTTGTTTAGGTTCTACTTGCGGATTGGTGTTTCTGATGTTTGCTCTCCACGCTCTACAGTTAATGTGCTCTTGTCGAGGCACTAACTCAGGATTTGAAGCTATCGTGTGCATAAACTATCCACAAGTACCTGAAACACAAATAAAAAATAAAGTTAGAAATGAGATAAGAAGAGATTTGTTCAAGTCAATCAAATCTAACGAAAACTGATGTCAATAGTACTAAACTAACACTGTTCCCCGATAACGGCACCAAAAACTTGTTGTGCCGTTTCGGTGTTAATAAAAAATGGGCACAAAACACGTGCAAGTGTACACGGTCGACAAGTAATAATTCGATAAGTAGAGATCGTTCCCACGGAGAAAGGAGTCAGACTTACACTATCATGCAACAGTCCTATGGTTATCTTTGTCTGCTCAAACGTATGTCAAAGTGTTCTTTAATTAACTAGACTGGTTGTAAAATAAACTCAACTAATTAACAAACAAGGGGTTCAAATTAGAGGAATATGGGATCCTAACTTCATCTATTGCATCATCTAGGTTAACAACACCTCAGGTCAAACATGAATAATCACATAGGAATGCTAGCCGGGAGCACGAATGTGAGACAGGGCTATTTTTTAATGCACCAAATCCATATCATATAATATCCACAATTAAGATAGAAATCACATGAACATCGATAAAGCCTAAACCACTATATGTCTATGCAATTTACAAGCTAAACCGATTTAAGTGCAGGCCCCCATTAGACTACATATGGCAATACGGTATATTTTTATCCGGATAGCGAATCACAAAACTCATCCATTGCAAGTTTCACAAACATATGCTAGCATGGCAAAATCTAAGTTTACACTTCATTTTTCAAGTCCATATAAACTATTAGAGTAAATGTTGATCAGGCATCTAAACATACAAAGCAACCATGCTAGGCAAACCATACATTTTCATCCATACATATCAAAGAGGCATAAAACCCTAGATTTAGCAAATAGAATCCATTAGAATCCCATAATGGAAGTTAGTTCATCACTGAACTACCCACCATTATGGGATTTAAACCAAGCATTTAAACAACTATGAAAGAGAGAGAAAAGATAATGGAATGCAAATCTGGATGGTTCTCCTTCCAATAGAAGCCTTTAATACTCAAGTTCAGAACATAAGTCCACCCAAAGAGCACCCTAAACAAGAAATCTACTTGAACTAGAAGAGAGGAGGAGATAAGCTCTCAAACTCTTCTTAGTTCCTAAAACCTAGAAAATGTAAGAACAAGACTTCAAAGTAAAATGTAGTCTGATAATAAGATGAGTCCTTTTTGTGTCTAGCAACATAAGCCTTATCTCTCAAACAATCAGCCGAGCAAACAAAGTGAAAAGTCAAGAAATGTTGACTGGCGCGGCCGCGCAACTTCAATGCTCTTTTTCGACGCGGGCGAGCGGGGGTCCAAAGTCAGCTTCTGGCTTCGCCAATCGGTGCGGGTGCGCTGTGGTCCCTTGCTTCCCTGGCGCGGCCACGCGTGCCACTTTCCTTTGCTGGTGACGTCAATTTTTGGTGTGTTGCTTTCTTACTTTCTTTAGTGTTTCTTGCTTTCTTTAGTGTTTCTTACTGCTTCAAACTCCTTCACAAATGCTGCTTTGAGGCCCCCTTGCTCATTCCAAGGCTTTCTTTCTCATGCCCAATCCATCATCAAACTATCCTCTCATGCCTTATTGCTAGCCTTATGCCATTTTGTCCGTCTTTCTACCATTCCACAAGCCTTGTTGCCAAGTTCATGCCATATGCTCATTTTCATGCCATTCCATGCCTTTATCATGCCATTTCCTGCTCTATGGAGTTTTCTGCCTAAAATATGCAAAACAAAGATAAAATGCATTAAAAGACACTAAAGTGCTTGATTTTAAGCCATAATCATAGTAAGTTGGCGTCCAATAAGTAGGTATAAAACCTACTTATCACACGCCAACATAGGCCTTTTTCAGGCGCGGCCACACGCTTCCCCAGATTTTTGATATGCAGCTTTTCCTTTGCACTGAGGATAGGCCTTTTAACTTTGATTCAGTCCAAGCAGCTTTAACCTGAGAATTGCATGCAAGAATTATTAGACTCTCTAAACCACCAAAACTTAACATTAACTATTTACAACTAGGAGAATTAACATAGGGGAAGTATATGCATGTGAATTCCCAAAAACTCCTATATGTGCGTATATGCAATATGCTAGTGCTTCAAAAATATGTCCAATACTTCAAAGTCCCAAAAATATACGCACTAATGCCTAAGTCCAAAAATGTAGGTACTAATCTCCTAAGTACAAAAATATTCAAAAATTTCCAACTAAGAATTAAACTACTAGAATTAAACAGGGGGGAAATGGCAATAAGTAAGTAGAATTAGCATGGGGGAGAAGAGAGAAAATGATGAGGTGCCTCCCATCGAGCGCTCAATTTATAGTCCGTTAGTTGGACTTTCTCTTGACACTGCTATCCGATTCCCCTACGATATTTGAGAAACCCTCCATCCATTGGAACTGCAGCGTATGTTGGGAGGTTCCTCTTCACGAGAGGCTTCAGATTTAAGTCACCTAGCATCTGTTTTGAACATGAATTCTCCGTTTTGAAGCTCGAATAGCTAGGCACTTCTTCCGTTGTATTTGCGAAAAGATTTTTGCATTGAGGCATGAACAATACAACGGGCTCTTCTTCAATTCTCTCTTCTTCAGACCACTATGGCTTCCAAGATGAATCATTATCATAAAGATAATTTCCTGCAATGTGACTACCAAGGGAACACGGGTGTGCAAACTTCATTGGATTTTCCAGCTTTGGCAGAGAAGGCACTTGGGGTGTTATAACAGTCGGCTCAGATACCTCATTTTCCATATCCCCATTTGTCTTCTCAATGTCCATTTCTTTCAGTTCGTCCAGTTGCGTGTACACTTCTGGATCTCCATCATTGTCAGCGTCCAAGTCATAGCACCAATTATTCTGAGGACCATTGCTTACGGTTTCTAATATTTGAGATAATTGATTCTGAAGATTCTGAGTCTTAATCCCTTGCTCAATCAATTCCTCTTTCATTAAAGCCATGCTAATTTTATCAGTCCATTTCTGATGATTCTCAATTGACTTTGCTTGCTCAATCAAGGTCTCCTTCATTGATCCACTCTTGCCTTTTCTGTTTCAGCCTCGAAATCCATGTATTATGGCTCATGAGTTGGAGTTTGGAATGTGAATTCTGGTGCGTATATTGGATTTGGATCCCAGTATTGGTCTTGATAATAGCTCCCTAACGCATCTGGGTGATACCCCACATCTTGATGATAATTAGGATACTCATTGTGGTTGAAGTAATCACCCCAAACTGTTCTTATCCAAAGCTGATGGGGCACTGATGGCTCAGATGGTTACCAGCACAGTATTCACGAGTAATGACTGTCTCTCGACTCCGTTGGGCTGTAATAGTGTCCAACTTCCTCAAAAGAGTCTAAAGTTGCGCTGATAGTGTAGCAATTGGGTCTAGACCATCATTCTCTGTTTCCCTTGGTTGATATTTTCTTGTGTAAAACCATGGATACGCATTGAGATCCATAATACCTGAAAAGAGAATATAGGAAGAGAATTAAAACAAAATAAAAATGTTTAGATTAAGACTAATTTGAATGAAGCTAATGTTGGCAAAACTTTATCAACTTAAATCCCCGGCAACGGCGCCAAAAATTTGTTGGTCGTTTTACCGATCAATATATTTGTGCAAGCATACACAGTCAATAAGAAATAAATAGTAAGTAAGATATTGTTCCCACAGAGAATTAAGTAATAAAAGTCACCAAACCACTAGCCCATAACCATTTCATTCTTATCTAAACAAGCGATTACGTGCTTTTGAATTAAAACTAATTAAATTAAACTAAAACAAATAACCCTAGAATAAAATCAGATAATGATGAGATAAGATCTCAATTTCTCCTATTGATTCATCTAAGTTAACATACTTCTTGTTAAGTCAAATTAATCATCACAGAATGCTAGCCGAGAACACGAAAGTGAGATAAGGACATCTTTCGATGTACCGAATCCATATCATATATAATCCACAGATGATAGAACATATATGAACACTAACATTATCTAAACCACCATATGTCTATGTAATTTACAAATAATTAGGGTTTAAGACCAAGTCCTCAATTGACTACATGTGGTGCATCGGTATATGTCTATCCTAAGCACGAATCATACATTCCATCGCCATGTAGAACATACAAACACAAGCTGCTATGATCAGATCTTAATTCATACTTCGTCTTTCAAGTTCATATGAATTATCACAGTAATTGATAACTAGGCAATTAAGCAATTAAAGCATGAATCATAATAGACAATCTCATAACAATTAATAAGAACAACATGGAAGAATATCAAAATAAACTATTCAATAGGTTCCATTGAAATCTCAAAATAAAGTTTAAGTCATGCTTGAATCAAATCTATCATTCACAATATGAATAAACATCATCCGAATACAAAGAGATAATAAGGAGAATATATAAATAGAGAATGCAAATATGAGTTCTTCCTCCAAGCTTGGATCTTTGATGATATCCACTTGCTTCAATCTTCCAATCCAATTAAACCTAGAAACTAACTATCTAAACCTAATCTAAACTAATCTAGACAATGAAATTAAAGAGAAGAGAGAAAGCAAACTAAGCTAGGGCTCCCAAGGAGTATCTCTGAATGGAACAAATGAGCCCTAATATATATCCCTCCCTCAAGCCACGCTCTGCTAAAATGAAAAGTCAAAAATCTGGTCAAGTCGAGCGGCAGCCTTTTTGCCTTGGTCCTGGCGTGGCCGCGCGCTTCCCTAGAGGAGTCTCTGGACTCTGGATATCGGCTCGGGCGCGTGGCTTTCCTTCTTTAACCTGGCCCGGCCGCGCGGGACTGTGTTTTTCTGCTGGTGCAATGCTGGCCTATGCTGCTTTCTTGCTGCGTTCACTTGCACTAAATGAGGCCCTTTTCACAAGCCAAATCCTGCCTCCTTATGCCAACATCCACCTTCATAGCCTCTTTGCATCATCACATTCCCATTTAGCTGCTTGACTCCTTTCCATTATCATGCCATCATCCCTTTTAGCATTCTTTCAGTCGTTTTAGCCACATATGCACCAAGAGAGTTCCAAAACAAGAAAACTGTAAAACAAAGCAAAAACATATGAAAAGCACAAAACTACTCTAGTTTAAGCAACAAAACAAGTTAGATAATATCTGAATAAGTGGTCATAAAAATCACTTATCAATGTAATTGACAAAGAGTTGTCTACCTATTTATTTATATATCGTTTGTTGTGCTATCCACAAGGCTATATACATTCTAAATGGGTTCCTTATTCTCACTAATAAATCTTTAATTATATGTTGCCAAACTATATAAGTGAGGGTAATATAGTTTGAAAAAAATAGTGGGAGATACCAATTTAAAATAAGACATAATTTATTTTGGTATATAAAATTAATTAAATGAATGTTTGCTAAAATGTTGTCTTTTCACATATAGAAATTTAAAAAAAATGTCAAAATCACTAATTTCACTGCGTAGCATACTTGATGCTAACAAACTGACCAAACCGAATTATACGAACTGGTTAAGGAATCTGAGAATAGTTCTTATAGCTGAAAAGATTTTTTATGTCCTAAATTCACCTGTCCGTGGAACTGTTCCAGAATCAGCCTCTGAGGAATTGATTGCCACCATTGTAAAGTGGCACAATGATGCATCTGTGGCTCAATGCATCATCCTCGCATCTATAAATAATGAGCTTCAGCGTCAGCATGAAAACATGGATGCTCCTACTATGTTGCTTCACCTCAGGGAGTTATATGGTGAACAAAGTAAGACTGCTAGATATGAGATATCTAAGGAGTTCTTCCTATCTTGGATGACCGAGGGCACCGCCGTTGAGACTTATGTCCCAAGAGTGATCAATCTAATTAAACGCCTTGGACAGCTTGGGTTCGTCATGGATGGGAGTTGAGTCAAGACTTGGTCTTGCAGTCACTCCCTGAGACCTTCTCGCAGTTTGTTGTTAATTTCCACATGAATAAGTTAGATGTCAGCTTGCCTAAATTACTTAACATGTTGAAAACTACAGAAGGTCACTTCCCATCCAAAAAGAACCATATCTTAATGGTGGATTCTTCTAAGAAAATGAAGAGGCCCAAGGTATCTTCTGACAAGAATAAATCTAAGAAGGCTAAGGGCAATGCGAAAGTAAAGGATCAAAAGAAACCTGATCCAGGAAGCAAAGGAATGTGTTTTCATTGCAACGAGCCGGGTCATTAGAAGAGAAACTGCAAGAAGTTTCTGGCAGAGAAGAAGCTTGGAGAAGCTTCAACTTCCAATTAAGGTCTGTTCATGATTGAAATTAATTTTTTAGAAAGTTAAAATTCTACTTGGGTATTGTATACCTGCTGTGGTTCTCACATATGCAATACTGTGCAGGGACTGGTCAGAAGTAGAAAGTTGAACAAGGATGAGGTTGTCCTACAAGTAGGAAATGGAGCAAAGGTTGTTGCATTAGCTGTAGACACTTATTATTTAGCACTGCCTACGGGCAAGTCTATTTATTTAAATAATTGTTATTTTGTTCCGAATATCATTAGAATCATTATTTCTGTTTTCGTATTAGATATGGATGGATTTGACATTATAATAAAGAATAACAGTTGTTCTATTTATAATAATAATATTTTATACTGGTATTGTTAATTTGCGAAATGGACTTTATATACTTGACTTGCATGAAAGTATATTTCAAATTGAACAAACTAAGAAAAGGAAAAGAGATGATGTTAATTATATCTATATGTGGCACTGTAGACTCGGTCATATCAATGAAACAAGATTATCCAAGTTACATAAGGATTGGCTCTTAGAGCTATCTGATTATGAATCATATCCAACTTGTGAATCTTGTCTCATGGGTAAAATGACTAAATCTTCTTTTAGTGGAAAAGGAGAAAGAGTTACAGAGTTGTTAGCGTTGGTTCACACAGACGTTTGTGGACCTATGACAATGAATGCACGGGGAGGAGGATATTCTTATTTTATTACTTTCATTAATGATCACTCAAGATTTAGAAATGTATTTTTAATGAAATACAAATCTGAATCATTTGAAAAGTTCAAAGAGTTCAAAAGTGGAGTAGAGAAACAAATGGGCAAAAGTATTAAGATTCTTCGATCAGATTGAGGTGGAGAATACTTAAGCAGTGAGTTTCTCAATTGTCTCAAAGATAATGGTATAATCTCACAATGGACTCCACTAGGTACACCACAGTTAAATGGAGTATTTGAAAGGAGAAATCGAATATTTTTGGACATGGTTCGTTTCATAATGAGTTCTACCTCTCTTCCAGTATCATTCTAGGGTTATGCCCTAGAAGAGGATGCATATCTACTAAATAAAGTCCCCTCAAAATCCATCCTCAAGACTCCATATGAGATGTGGACAGGGAGGAAACCTGGTTTTAAACATGTTAAGATTTGGGGATGTCCAGCTTATGTGAAAAGGTTTCAAAATGATAAGATTGGGGCAAGATCTGATAAGTGCACAGTTTGTTGGATATCCTAAAGAGAGTTTGGGATACTATTTCTACAATCATATTGAGCAAACGGTGTTTGTTGCGAAACACGCTGCCTTCTTGGAAAAGGAGTTTATCCTTAAAGGGGCTAGTGGGAGAAAAATAGATCTTGAAGAAATTCAAAAACCACAAACCACTACAGATCAATTGGATGAACATGTCCAAGTAGAACACCTTCTGTACAACACCCTATTCGTAAATCTGGAAGAGTACCGAAGATACCTGAAAGGTATGGATTCGTTATAGAGGACGACGATGAGGTACACGTCATGAATGATGATGATCCATTTAATTACGAACAGGCTATGAGTAATTAAGACTCATGGAAATGGTAGATGACTATAAAATTTGAAATGGATCTTTGAAGTAATGCTCAAGTCCATTTGGATTTTACTTGCGATTATAGCTTATTATTACTAAATTTGGCAAATGGACGTGGAAACTGTAATATCCGAGATTGTTATGTCATTTAACAATTATCAATAAACGAATTTATGTGAAATTCTTATGTGTTTTCTTTTATTTAGATGTATATGTGTTATACCTACATGTGTTATTTTCTGATATGTGATGAGGAGTATTTAAATGGTTGGTTCAGTTTAATTCAACTATTTAAATTGGTTAAGTATGGAATTAATTCCATTAATTTCGTGGGATGGCTTTAAATCATGATTTTGAGTTCGGAGCGGAATTTAGAGACGCGGACTGCGTATTTGAGCCCGGAACGTCGAAATTAGTCAAGATAGACTGTAACCACGAAAATGGGTCACAGTTGACTTTTTGGTCAAAGTCAACCGGTTGACTTTTTTCGGGTAAAAAGTCAACCATGAATTTCGGAGATGGATTGGAAGAAACGAATAGTCCCATGACGTCCGGAACGTTAACTTTAGTAGGAATCGATACAAGTATCGCAACGTTTGGCTACGGAGGGTAAAATGGTCAAAATAATTTATTAAGTGATTAAATTGATTAAAATAATATTTTTATATACAAGTCAGCAGCTGGTGGGTCACATGTGACCTTCATTTTGGGACTAGGAGGGGATGAGTATACGTATATTACAAATAAATAAGAAGAGAGTATTTCATTTTCTTCTCTTTAAACCCAAAAGCCTTTTCATTCTCTCAACTCCCATTCTCTTCTTCTTTAATTAACTAAATTGATAAGTGGGTATTATGAGGCTGCAATTTACATTATGATATTGGAGGGGTGTAAGGTTCAAGCAATATCAATTATATATATACTCTCCACCCATGGTGTTGTTGTTCTCTTTGTCAAAATCCTACGTGAGAGAAAATGGAGAGAGTGAGAGCTTGAGAAACCTTGAAGGAGTTCTGAAGATTTTAAGAGCAGAAGCGTACAGGCAAGGAGAATCGATAGCTACTTCAAATCAAGAGGAATTCACCTAAGTAAGTCGTTCATCAACTTTTCATATGTTCATAAGGAAAAAAGTGAAAAATACATGTATAATCATAGTTGATGGTTTGTTTTGGCGTTGTGATGCCATGTTATGGTGTATTACTGCTATGTGTTTATTAAGCATGAAGATTTTGGACTTAATCATGTTTCAATTACATCGAGAACCATAAAATTCGAGTATGCATGCTATATGTTTGATAAAATGCCACTAACATGCTAAATTCATCAAAACATGTAAAGTTAGTGTGTTTGATTGTGGTGACATGTGTATATATGTTAATAGATGTGATCTGGACAGTAGCAATTAGTTCCTTGCATGCTAGAATCAAAATCATAATTTTTGTCAAAATTGGTTAAACATGAAATTTGTGACTTTTCGGGTTTTTAGGAGCCTTGAAATCATGGTTTCTGTGACCCATTTATGGTAGCTAATAATTTTATAAAATAGTATGTTGTATGAAGTCCAATCTGTCCAAATTTTAAAGGAATCAGAGTTATATTGTGCAAGTTAGGAATTTCGTAAGCAAGCATGTTGGTATAAAAATCTGCAGATTTCTGGGTTTTTTCAGAAATTTTCTAAGTCTGGAAGGCAGTCTGGCACGCTTATCTAGGCTGCTGAATAGAGGTCTTAACATGTTGTTTTCTAGTATGTGTTATTTTTGTAAAATACTATGCTATATGGAATTTAGTGTGTCCAAGTCTCAGAGTCATATCATGTGTAGTTTCTTCAGAATTAAATCGTGAAGTAGGCTGCTCGAAATGAAAAACTGTCTGGGCATGAAGAGCAGCGCAGCTGCGCCGTTCATACGGCTTAAAGTTGCACAGCTGCGCCGGTTAAAGATGGCTTCTGGGATGGTTGAGCAGCGCAGCTGCGCCGGTAACACGACTTGAAGCTGCGCAGCTGCGCCGGTCTGGGTCGGGTCGGGCTGGGTCTGATCCGGGCAAAATAGTAACAGAATCTTGAAGAGTAGTAATTTTAGAAGTAAATCTTTTGGGCATAGCCCGAAGTAACTTACGGTTAATCTCACTTTGTGGGATGGATTTGTCAAGTAGCTTCAGAGAGTTTAGTAGAACAAGGAATCTCGCTTGAGCTATCTTTATAGTTTCGTCTTTCTCAAGTTTAAACATTTCATAGTCGTGCATGAGCATGCTTAGTTTGACTTCTCAAACTTTGGATGTACCTTCATGGCACACTATTAAAGTGTCCCACATTTCCTTAGCAGTGTTGCAAGATGAAACTTTGTCGATCTCAGATTGTACCATGCCGCTAAGTAATGTGTTCATTGCCCTTGAATCGTAGGAGGCCATGTACGTTTCAGTTGAGTCCATTTCGAGCAAGGTCTTTGGAATACCGTCATCTTTCCTTGGAATAACTGGTCCATTCTCCACGACCCACCATTCTCAAGGATCTCTTTTAAGATAGATCCTCATTCGAAATTTTCAGAAGTTGTAGTTTTCTGTTCCATGCAGCAGAGGAGGTCTATTTGTTGATTGACCTTCTTAATTGTTGTTTCCGAATTGTGCCATGTTAGAATCTTTCCCTACAAGTCACCTTTAAGACCAACATAAGTAGAGCCAAGCTTTGATACCAAATGAAATTCAAATAAGGCACACTTAGAAGGGGGGGTTGAATAAGTGTAAGAACAACTATGACCAATTTTTAAACTCAAGTAATAACTACTGAATTCAGCTTACTATATTAACTAATGCAGCGTGCTGGATAAATATGGTTTGCTGAATTAAAAATTTACTCTTGTTATTTAATGAAAATAACTAGCTTAATTAATTTCTTTATAAAAACTCTCAGTGTCAACAATTTATCTTATGATACTGAAAATACTTAATTTTTTATTTATCTAAACAACTTTTTGTGAGCAAATAAGATAAAGCAAGTAAAAATATGAACACCAAGATTTTTACGTGGTTCAGCTATTACCCTCTATAATAATAGCCTAGTCCACGTCCAATACCAACTAGTATTGGAGACTCAATTTATTTCTTTAAATTAACTCTTTTTACAAAACAGTTCAAAACCTTGAATTACAATAATTCACTTGAGCACTTTTGCTCCTTGTGCACCAATGCACTCCTTAAACACCTATGCTTCCTTGAACCTGTTTGTAAACAATCCTTAATCCACCCGGATTAAATTCCTTTAGACAACACTTAGTCTAAAAATATAAGATTACAAATATAGAGGTCTAATGATCAAAGCAAATAAACAATTTAACAATGCAAGGCTCAACTAATGAATGCAATGATCAAATAATAAAATAGATATCACCAGTTTAAGCTCACGAAAAACTTGCTGAAAATAATCTGAATATTAATTGCACAGCAGCTTGTAATTTTATAGCGAAAACAATAGAATAGCTTTTCAAGTATATAAATGCAAAGAATGATTCAAGTGTTGTATTTTTAACACTAATATCTCAATCATTTTATAGCCCAAAATAATATTACCATTGCTCTTTTTTTAATCAGTATCGTTGCAAACAATTAAACTTATTTCCGTTAAAACCAATTCACACGGATAAGAGATGTATCAGTTAAAACCAAAACCGTGAAAATCTCTTATATAACAAGTTGGACTCCTTCAAAGTTAATTCACCCAAGAATACTGCTTTTGAAATAAATATCTTTGAAGTAATCAACGCAGTGTTAGTTTTGTAATTAGAAACAAGTGTATCTTACTCAGGATAATCATTATCTTTGAGTTCCAAGAATCATACACATATTAGACTTCTTAGAACTGATCCACCAAAGCAAGATGATACAACCGCCACATATATCATATAACCATTCTATAAATAATGCAACAAGTAATTTCAAACCAACTTCCCAGAATAATTTTAATATGTGAGTTCCGAGACATATGTAAGCAAATCACTTAAACGATAGTAATCATTATTTTGTCGTTGCATGCGTGTGCCATGTTATTTTATAGGATCGGGATACTTATGAAATATTCTAACACATGGTAGTATAAATCAATTAAATCGGTCGATAAAATAATTATTATTGTATCATAATTCAACACATGCATGAATAAATAAACATGTTAAATGCACACATAAAATGTCCTAGAGCCTTGTATTGAAAAATCAAATATTTGCAATGACCTTACAATTTATTCTTAAGACTCAAAGTCTTCAATACCTTTCATCAATGAACCTTTTCTTAACTTCCTGAAATTTCACAATAAATAATTTAGTACACAATATATAATCATCATCAAAATAATAAGGTCAGAATATTAACAAGTCAACACGTACCGGTGGCAACAGTCATCGGAACAATGACAACCAGCGTGGAGGAAATTATCATGCCAGAAATGATAACCACTTCGGTGGTAATCCTGGCCAAGATAATAGAAAGAGTGAGTCAAGTGGAAATTTTAAAAAGAAAAGATTAAACAATGACAACGGAAAGACATCGGCAGCAGCACCAGCACAAGCAACCACTTCTAGGGGAGGAAAACGACCACCGGTCGTATGTTACAAATGCGGACAAGAGGGACACATCAATCCAAATTATACACAGCAACCCAAAGTGTGTTACAATTACGAAAAGGAAGGTCATATAGCTCGAGTGTGCCCTATAGTGAAGTCAAGTCCAGCTTGGCTGGTGACACCAAAGGCTGTCCCAGACAAATCAAAGTTGGTGGTTCAGGGGAGAGCTTTTGTCGTGACTTCCCAAAAAGCGAGGAACCAGAACGAAGTTATCACGGGTAAGCTAATTATAAACTCTTGCGAAGTCTATACCTTATTAGATACCGGTTCTATCCACTCTTTTATTTCACATGCTTGTGCTCAACGTTTGAACTTGACCCTTGAGAAATTAGACTTTGACTTATCTGTTGAAACTCTGTCGGGAGAAACCTTCGTTACATCCACAGTTTACAAATCTTGTTTGATTCAAATTGGCACCCTCACATTACCTGTTGATCTCATGTATTTGAAAATACTTGCATTTAATGTGATTTTAGGAATCAACTGGTTAACCACTCATCATGCTGAAATTGATTATTTTCGTAAGGTCGTTAGCTTTCATATTCCTAACCAACCTGTTATGCGAATTCAAGCAACCAAACCACTAAAATTAATCACTGTCTTTTCAAGTCATAAAGTCATTCGTTTATTGAAAAACGGATGTCAAGCTTTCTTAGCCCATGTCACCGATTTAAACAAAAATACGTCATATTTGAATGATATTTCTATTATTAATAAATTCCCTGATGTATTTCCCGAATAACTTCCTGGCCTACCCCCAGAACGTGAACTTGAATTTTTTATTGACATTGAACACGGTACAAAACCCATTTCCAAAACCCCATATCGAATGGCTCCTATTGAACTTCAGGAGTTAAAGGTCCAACTACAGGAGTTGTTAGACATCGGCTTTATTCGTTCTAGTACATTGCCTTAGGATGCTCCTGTGTTATTCGTAAAGAAGAAAGACAGGAGTATGCGACTTTGTATTGACTATCAAGAGTTGAACCATGTCACCATCAAAAATATGTATCCGTTACCTCGCATTGATGACTTGTTTGACCAGTTGCAAGGTGCTAAATTCTTCTCAAATATCGATCTTCGTTCTAGATATCATCAGTTAAAGATTAAAACTGATGACATTCCAAAGACTGCCTTCAGAACTCGATACGGGCATTATGAATTCTTAGACATGTCTTTTAGATTGACTAATGCTCCTGCTGCCTTCATAGATATGATGGACCGGATATTCAAGAAATATTTAGATTATTTTGTGGTTGTCTTTATTGATGACATCCTCATTTACTCCAAAAGCCGTGAAGATCATGAGCAATACTTTAGGTTGATACTCCAAAAGCTTCGTGAAAATAAACTATATGCCAAGTTGAAGAAATGCGAGTTCTGGCTTGAGGAAGTAGCATTCCTTAGGCACGTGGTATCGAAACATGGAATACCAGTTGACCTGGCATAGATTGAATTAATACAAAGTTGGGAGCAACTTAAGTCAGTAACCGAAATACGTAGCTTTATGGGCTTAGCTGGTTATTATCGGAGATTCGTGGAATGATTTTCTCGAATCGCCACTCCATTAACTCAACTGACTCGAAAATATACAAAATATAGAAGGAATGTGACAAATCCGTGTCCCTTCGAAACCTCGAATCCAGTCCGCCACGATACTACTATCGTAAAATTATTATATCTTTATTCATAACTTAAAAAATATAACTTTGCTTTATTACAATTTAGAATATAAATTCCTTCCATATCCAGGATCCGTATAATAACCCCAAACTTTTATAAGTTCCAATCTTGGTCATTTACCATTCCTGACTTTACATCATATTGGATATTATAAAAATGCGGAATAATTTAAACTTTTCTATATCCTTTGAATAAAATCTTTTATTGATCTCATAACTTGAATTAATTACATAACCTTGAATCAAACTATATTATGATTCATTCTATTCGAATTATTGTATAAGATTTTACATCTTGATTCGATATCCTCTATGTATTAACTAATACATCTTTACAACACGACTAGTATTAAACATCGTAAACAACTACCAAATACATCTCCTAGAACCTAAACATGGTTCAAGATCATAACATCAGATAATTAAATCAATCTCCTTGCGATACTATGAACTCTATCAATCAAGTAACACGTAACTTTAACGTGAGTCCTTAACCTGCAAAAATGGTTATTTGTAAGAGTGAGCTCGACAGCTCAGCAATTCTAACAGTTTTCATGCATCACATAGCATATAAAATCATACTTAGTTCATGCATTTATAATCAATTTATATTTACTACGCATGTTACTTCTCACATAACGAGCATATCATCAAAGATCAACTTTCAATCTCGTACATATCTCATATGAAGTTCATATATATACATCAACATTCTCATAGCATAATATAACTCAACTAACAGTTATCGCATTCATATACAAATAGGAACAGAAAGACTTGCCTGATTCGTAGTTTATCAACTACGACTTAACTACTTAAAGCTATCTGCGCTTCGTGTATTCCTACACAGTTATATAATCATGGATTCATACCCATCAGTCATACATTTCATACGCTCTTAATATAAGAACAAATATTGTTTCCTAACTTGGTTTCATTTTTACTTGAACTTAGGATAACCATGAGACTAGCTCATTCTACTATCATATTTATCTAAACAATCTTGTTTCATATCTTGTAGTCCTTAAGGACAACATCTAACCATAACTTAAGACCATGCAGTTAACAAACTGCTCTTGGTCACTCTGCAGAACGGCACGGCCGCGCTGCATATAAGCTTGGGAGTGGCGCGCCCGCGCTACTCCTTGTCCAAACCAGACTTGAGCTTTTCATTGCCCAATTTAATTTCTAGCATAACATGTATTCTAATACATACTATAAACATTCATCAAGTAGGTTTTCAAATTCATAGTCGAATCATTTAGGTTTGAATCACGTAGTTCTACGTTGAATTACTTAAATCAACAAGGTTTAATATCTTCTTTTAACAAAGAGTCGTTAACATAAGTCTTTAAACCATATAATGCTACTAATAAGCCTCTAATAGCATGCTCACATGTATCTATCTTATTTACATGGACATAGCATAGTTCATTATTTGAAAACTTATTTTAAACCATGTTCAAATAGTCTAATTCATGCTTAGCTACATGATGAACATACTCGACACATCTAGAGGCATAAAGTGTCCTAGTATACATGCTTGAAAGGTCAGAGTATACTTTACACAATGTTTGAAACTATTAGTTCTCAAAAACTTCCACGTTTTCCTTCAAAACATTTTCAACCAAGCTATAATAAATTCTAGTTTATGCAAGGTGATTTAACAACAAGTTAAGTTTCATACTTACGTATGTATGCTCTAAGGTCATTTTTCAAAGGACACTAGGCACTTCAAGGTTTTCAAAACCTTAAGTTTTCATAAAAACTTCACTAAAGCAAGGTATAGTGGTTTATTACTAACCAAGGTAACTTATCAACAACTACCTTTCATACTCATTGACACACATAATCAAGACACGTACACACATCTCCAAAGTTAGATTTCTAATGACTCAAAATTCATCAAGTTCCATTTCAAAACTTTAAGTTTCTTTTAGAAATCATTAATACCAAGGTAATTTCATTCACTACATGCATGGTGATCTTAGGTCACATGTTAGACTCAATTATACACTTATTGAAGTCTAACTAGCATGCTCAACAAACTAGAAAACACAAAAATTCATTTTCCATTTCTGCAGAACGGCGCAGCCGCGCCACTCCGGTTCCAGACAGGAGAACTTCTGCTATTGCAGAGCTTCACAACCAACTCTATTATACTTCATGAGACATGCTAGAAATCAACTATATAGCCTCTACAACATGTTAACATTATCTTACATAACAATTCTCCACTAATATGAAATCTCTTATGAATTTATCAAATCAAAACTAAGAATTCAAAGTAAGAGTTACACCTCTTGGAGCTTTGAATTACACCACTATCTCCAATTTCAGATTACTCCCTCCAACTCTTATCAACACTTACTATAAGAACTTTATCAATTGTTTAGCAAACAACAATTGTGAAGGGGGGGCTTCTATTTATAGAGGAGCCATTGTCCAATTGGTGGCTCTTGCTCATTGAATCAAACCAATGGGAGAAGGAAGAGGATGTTGGACAAGAAGGAGTTGATGAATAATACTATTAGAACCACTCCCCCTACCATTATTGAAATCATTTCCATAGCCATCATCATCCTCTAACATAGGCCAATGGCCTCTACTTCATGTGAATGAGAAAGAGATGAGACTCTCTTATTGGGACACCCCTTTAAAAACTCAGCATTTTTACATTTGCATGTTAGCATACTTATGTTTATTTCATTTGGACAATATAAGTCATACTTCAATACTTAATATTACTACCATATTATATGTTAGGGTCACACATACCCAACCCTACACATATGTACACCCACATATAAACAAGCATACCAATACATATAATAATATAACTCATGTACATTGGTTTAACCCATTAATATTTCAATTGGACTAGATATAAAATAGTTGGGTATTCTCAACCCATAATTTCTATAAAATTTATTATCTCAAATATATCCAAATATTATAATGATAATTAATAAATATATATTAACTTACCATTTATTTTCTTTTAACAATTATAGTTAAACCTCTAATTAATTTAACTTTACCACCCATGCCACATAAGGCACAATTATGTAAGCTTAGTATATAATAGACCTCAAGCTTACAATACTATAATCTCACAAATAATATTATTCCCAACATCACCTCTTACAATATGTTCATAATGTAATACCATTCCATCATATGTTCTCATAATTTATATACTAGCACATTCATATGCTAACACTACCTACTGGTCTCTAATCATGGCCAATCTATTACCCTACTATGGACAATACCCAAGGGGCAAAGAATGGAGTTGGTGGCTAACTCCACCAACTACTACTATTCATGGTCCTTTCTCATCATTTCTCCCACATGTCTCTTAGTTTACAAACTTCACCATGACACAAAATTTTTAGCATTTAGGCATAGAATAGGGGTCATGGGAGGGGGGTCTATTGCACCATGTCATATAATTAATTCTCATAACATATATACTTGCATTTACCAAATAAACTAACACTCTACACACCAATGCATGGCCTCTACTTATTGCCAAGCTATTACCCTCCTATGGTCATTACACAAGGGGCAAAGAAGAGTTGGTGGCTAACTCCCACCAACTACTACTATTCATTGTATCCTAGCCATTTGGTTAACCATCATTGCTCTCACATGGGCTAACTTGCAAGCTTATATCTAATAACTTAATGTTATTACCATATGATATGAGAGGGTCACACATACACCCAATCATATAATCTATGTACATTTTACAATACCGCATATAGTAAGATTGAGTATTGTCACACCATATTATTACAACTCTATTATTTCAATTATATTTAATTATTAAAATAATCATTAAATAACAATTGTTTATTTAGTGTAATTTATTATTCTATACATACACCTTAATGTATCCATTCATCACATCTTGTCACATAAACATTATTTATGTAACTTATATCATTCATTCAATCTTACCATATCGTTCTTATATAATATAGTTACTTTGAAGTGTTATACTTCATATCATATAGATGTAGTTATAACATATGATCATTGCCCATAAGAATTAATTTACATAATAATACTAATTAATTTCTTTAATTATTCATTCATTAAATTATTTAATAAATGTCTATCCCACCACTTTGCCACACTAGGCATACCTCACAAGCTCAATATTAAGCTTATCATTACTTCCACCACACTTTAATATTTCTTTTTAATATAAGATTTGTGTAACACATGCACTCTAATATCAAGCTACCTTAAATAATTATACACTTATAATAAGTATAACTTTTATGCTTAGAATAATTAAGATTTACTCTATTAATTATTTAAATCATAAAATCCACGACAAAATAACAACTTAAGTTATTTAATATATTAAAATAACGTAGTTTTCTTTCATAGATTTAACCCTCTTGGAAATACATAAGATATAATTATTATTATGTACTCCGTCATATCATGATATAAAATGTTCTTATTACATTTTCTCCAATAGAGGCATTAATCATAATAAAATAACTTGCTCATATTCTGAAGATATTATTTTAATATAATATCTAAGTATTATTAAAATAATTACATGTACGACACATGTACATCTTTTATATAGAAAATAGATCATAAGTTTATCTTCTATTATGATAAATTATTCCCATCAATTTATTACATATAGCAAATATATTTTAATATATTTACCATATTAATTAATCATACCTATTACCTTATACCAAGACATATAAGGTAATATTATTATTTAAAATAACATTCCAATTTTATTAAAATAATTAAATATTAAAAATTATTTTAATATTCTTTACTAGAAATATATAATATTCATTTCTTTTTCCTTTCTATAAATTGTCTCCAAAATAATTTCTTTAATCTATACATTTAACCATATCTCAATATTAATTAATTCTCTAATCAATATTTATTTAAAGATATATTGGTTTAACAACGTATTTTATTAACGTCGTTCGCACATTCATATAATACCATGCCAAATAATATATATAAAGGCATTTACTATAATCACATACTCCACACATGTTTTAACTCACTATTTATTTAAGTGATCTTAAATCCCTTGCTATATCACCATAGTTAATTAAGGTTTTAAATGTTCAAATTATATTATTCCATAATATAACTTTCAATTTAAATTAACCAACATTTATACTTATTAGTTAATTCCCTTAACTAATTCATGCTTTACTATCTCATTCCATTCATGGATAGCTTAAGCACTAATAATAACCTATATTACAATCATACTAGTTACTAGTATATATATTCAAGAAAATGGTGATTATTCATCAAAGATATTTAATGTCACCAACTTACTATGATAAAATAATTCTATAAATTATTTAATGTCGATAGATAAATCTTTTCCATCTTCTTACTAATTCACTTCTATAATTTATAACAAATATATAGTAATGATATATATTTATTAAACACAAAATCACTTATTACATAGCTTATATTACCCTATGTAATACTACAAACCTCGTATCACATATATATATTATTATTTGAACCCATCTCATGCTTTAAGAATTTTATTTATTAAATTCTTATTTTATAATTTCTGAAAGTTCGGGTTCTTACATCCTCTCCTCCTTATAAGGATTCCGTCCTCGGAATCACCGAAACCTCCTCTACTCGGTGCTATTCTGAATGTTACATATTCTCTTGAATAATTTTATCCATTCTCTTTTTGGAAGTTTTATTATTATAACTTTCTCAATCGCATTCTATCACTTTCTCCTTTCTAGAGAACATCTACTTACTACATTCATCCTTCAAAAGAATAAGAATCTTCCACGATTTTTCAATAATCGGGAAGTAGTACGAATAACTCAGATTCCAGATTATACTGGGAATCACAAGACCGTGAACTTTTCTCCAGGTTTACTAATGCTTCAACACAATGTTTCACACTGCAAACCAGAGTGTTTATCAATCACAAAGACTAAAAGCACCCTCCACGCGTACTCTAGGTGGCCGGCCTATTGTACCACTACGTTGGGCCACAACGTAGTGTGTTGTAACGACTATATACGTTACATTCGGAACCATTGTCCCCGAAAACATGTCCCCTTTATAGGGTTGTTCACCTCAGCTTTTTCAACATTTAAATCCGAACCAGAGCAATCTGGGTTGGCATAAATACACAAGAATGCTTAAATTCCATAATTATTCTTTAAAAGTCGTCTAGCCAAATCAAATAGCTTAGACTCTTATCAACAATCCGGACATCAATCGAATCCAATCCACTTAATTGATCTTTTTCATAGTTCAAACGAAAACCAAAAATTCTTTTATGACGTCATGATTTCGTACCACCTCAGTCGTACGTTGAAAATTTTGTCATTTTATGACTTTATCATACTACATCATACCATCATGGACAGACGATTTTACGATCGCTCCGGACACTAGGTTCGATTGCATTGATGACTCCATCGTTTACCATCCTACACCATATCAAATGATGCATATGGTCAAAAATACATTTTGAAAGATTTTCAAATTATTTTTGTCTTAGCCAAAACAAATAGCATAGATATACGAATAACGGTGTCGTTTTTAAAACTCATTGGTTCAATCATCTGACCCAACGTTTTCTCAATAAAACCGAAGTGCAAACACTAGCACGAAGTCAATAAACTTTGAAAATCTAGCATAGCTAGAAGATTTAGAAAATTCCAAATTTCTCCATCAACTTTAATCTCTTACTCCATCAATGCTCACTATACCAAAACTCTTAATACTAGATATATAATATATCTATTCCCAGTATAGTTCATCGAACTTACCACACCATGGAAGTTCAGGAACTTACCATAATAATACGATTTTAGGAACTTGTCCTAGCAATACGTAGTCTAAGAACTAATCAGGGACTGCCCATATGCTTAGGGCTCAAAAATACATATGATTATGAGTCATAAACTTGTCATAGGCATGAGTCTTAAGAACTCGCACCTAATCTTAGTATTATCTAATTTAATCTTAGAAACCTCTATCTATCAGAATAAACATGAGAAAAGAATCACCTTTTTGCCATATGTATAATGATAGCGCGACACTAACATTCCAACAATTATCAATGTGATGCACTCAGCGCAAGCACAAAACCTCCGCCCACACAAAGATTTGTACAACTAAGTCGTCACATGAGTCCTCAATGGAAATCCAACACTTAACTCTATCTTACTCTTAACTTGCTCTTTGCTCATTACGAACTTTCTATGTTTCATCACATACAACTCCTCATGAGTTTATCTCGTACTATTTCATAGTACCTTCTCTTATAGCATCAAGTTATAGCCACTTAGTCGTTATAGACTATTTATCATTTCATAGCTCAATCCGATCACGTCGTGATCATCGATTTACCTTAGGGTTCTTTCCCATTATCAACTAAACTCCATTTAAGTTCATTCTTATTATCTTTGTCATATTCATCTTATAGACATCGTCTTAACATTTTTATTACCGGAGTTAGAAAACTCCTGATTCTCATTCTCTAGATACTTCAAGATTCTTCTTTGAATCTTCACGTATATATTGTAATCTTTATCTTTCCCTTTCTCAGGTTATAGCCTAAGGTACTCGTACCTAAGTTTATAACCTACAACTTTGATACCAACCTGTGACGCTCCCAAATCCGTGTCCCTTCGAAACCTCGGATTCGGTCCGCCACGATACTACTATCGTCAAATTATTATATCTTTTATTCATAACTTAAAGAATATTACTTTGCTTTATTATAATTTAGAATATAAATTCCTTCCAAATCCAGGATCCGTATAATAACCCCAAACTTTTATAAGTTCCAATCTTGGTCATTTACCATTCCTGACTTTACATCATATTCGATATTATAAAAATACAAAATAATTTAAACTTTTCTATATTCTTTGAATAAAATCTTTTATTGATCTCATAACTTGAATCAATTACATAACCTTGAATCAAACTATATTATGATTCATTCTATTCGAATTACTGTATAAGATTTTACATCTTGATTCGATATCCTCTATCTATTAACTAATACATCTTTACAATACGACTAGTATTAAACATCATAAACAACAACTAAGTACATCTCCTAGAACCTAAACATGGTTCAAGATCATAACATCAGATAATTAAATCAATCTCCTTGCGATACTATGAAATCTATCAATCAAGTAGCACGTAACCTTACCGTTAGTCCTTAACCTGCAAAAATGGTTATTTGCAAGAGTGAGCTCGACAGCTCAGCAATTTTAATAGTTTTCATGCATCACATAGCATATAATATCATACTCAGTTCATGCATTTATAATCAATTTATATTTATTATGTTACTTCTCACATAACGAGCATATCATCAAAGATCAACTTTCAACCTCATACATATCTCATATGCAGTTCATATATATACATCAACATTCTCATAGTATGATATAACTCAACTAATAGTTATCGCATTCATATACAAATAGGAACCGAAAGACTTGCCTGATTCGTAGTTTATCAACTACGACTTAACTACTTAAACCTATCTGCGCTTCGTGTATTCCTACACAGTTATATAATCATGGATTCATACCCATCAGTCATACATTTCATACGCTCTTAATATAAGAACAAATATTGTTTCCTAACATGGTTTCATTTTTACTTGAACTTAGGATAACCATGAGACTAGCACATTCTACTATCATATTTATCTAAACAATCTTGTTTCATATCTTGTAGTCCTTAAGGACAACATCTAACCATAACTTAAGACCATGTAGTTAACAAATTGCTCTTGGTCACTCTACAGAACGGCGCGGCCGCGCTGCATATAAGCTTGAAAGTGGCGCGGCCGCGCTACTCCCTGTCCAAACTAGACTTGAGCTTTTCATTGTCCAATTTAATTTCTAGCATGACATGTATTCTGATACATACTATAAACATTCATCAAGTAGGTTTTTAAATTCATAGTCGAATCATTTAGGTTTGAATCACGTAGCTCTACGTTGAATTACTTAAATCAACAAGGTTCAATATCTTCTTTTAACAAAGAGTCGTTAACATAAGTCTTTAAACCATATAATGCTACTAATAAGCATCTAATAGCATGCTCACATGTATCTATCTTATTTACATGGACATAGCATAGTTCATTATTTGAAAACTTATTTTAAACCATGTTCAAATACTCTAATTCATGCTTAGCTACATGATGAACATACTCGACACGTCTAGAGGCATAAAGTGTCCTAGTATACATGCTTGAAAGGTCAGAGTATACTTTACACAATGTTTGAAACTATTAGTTCTCAAAAACTTCCACGTTTTCCTTCCAAATATTTTCAATCAAGCTATAACAAATTCTAGTTTATGCAAGGTGACTTAACAACAAGTTACGTTTTATACTTACGTATGTATGCTCCAAGGTCATTTTTCAAAGGACACTAGGTACTTCAAGGTTTGTTTTCCAAAACCTTAAGTTTTCATAAAAACTTCACTAAAGTAAGGTATAGTGGTTTATTACTAACCAAGGTAACTTATCAACAACTACTTTTCATACTCATTGACACGCAGAATCAAGACACGTACACACGTCTCCAAAGTCAGATTTTTAATGACTCTAAATTCATCAAGTTCCATTTCAAAACTTTAAGTTTCTTTTAGAAATCATTAATACCAAGGTAATTTCATTCACTACATACATGGTGATCTTAGGTCACATGTTAGACTCAATTATACACTTATTGAAGTCTAACTAGCATGCTCAACAAACCAGAAAACACAAAAATTCATTTCCCATTTCTGCAGAACGGCGCGGCCGCGCTGCTTTTGTATTCCGGTTCCAGACAGGAGAACTTCTGCTATTGCAGAGCTTCACAACCAACTCTATTATACTTCATGAGACATGCTAGAAATCAACTACATAGCCTCTACAACATGTTAACATTATCTTACAGAACAATTCTCCACTAATATGAAATTGTAATATCCGAGGTTATTATGTCATTTAACAATTATCAATAAATAAAGTTATGTGAAATTCTTATGTGTTTTCTTTTATTAGATGTATCTGTGTTATACATACATTTGTTATTTTATGATATGTGATGAGGAGTATTTAAATGGTTGGTTCAGTTTAATTCAACAATTTAAATTGGTTAAGTATGGAATTAATTCTATTAATTTCGTGGGATGGCTTTAAATCATGATTTTGAGTTTGAAGTGGAATTTAGAGACGCGGACTGCTTATTTGAGTCCGGAACGTCGAAATTAGTCAGGATAGACTGTAACCACAAAAATGTGTCACGGTTGACTTTTTGGTCAAAGTCAACCGGTTGACTTTTTCGGGGAAAAAAGTCAACCACGAATTTCGGAGAGGAATTTGACGAAACGGATAGTCCCATGACGTCCAGGACGTCGACTTTAGTAGGAATCGATATAAGTATCGCAACGTTCGGCTACGGAGGGCAAAATGGTCAAAATGATATATTAGTTGATTAAATGATTAAAATACTAATATTTTAATTAGTCAGCAGCTGGTGGGACTTGGTGACAATTGAAATAGGACAACATGGAGGAGTATATATGTATATAACAATGATATTAAGGAGGGAGGACTTCATTCTCCTCTTTAAACCAAGAACTCTTTCATTTTCTCTAACTCCCAAGTTAATTCTTTCTTTTAATTGTGTATTTGTTGCAAGTTTGTGTAACTCCTGAGATGGGAATGGAAGAGGCAAGGGAAACCAATGCTTATAATATATATATATATATACTCTCCACCTCTATACTTCCTTCCTTTTTATAAAATTCCACCAAGAGAAGAAAAAATCTAGAGAATGAGAGTTTGAGTGTTGTGACGATTTCTGGAGTTTTGGAGAGTCAAAACTAACAAGGGGGAAGGATTATCAGAGTTAAAACAAGGAAGAAATTCGTCCAAAAAGGTAAGCATGAACTCTCTTTCATATGTTCTTAAGAAAATAGTAAGAAAAAGCATGTATAGCCATGGTAAATGATTTGTTTTGATTTTGTGAGGCTATGTTCATGTTGGTTACTGATATGTGGATGTAGAGAACGAAAGTTCTGGTTTAATTCATGTCTCTTACACATTGAATCGTATGAATTTATGCCATGCATGCTAAGTGTTTGCTAAAATGCCTCTTAGATGTCAAATTGCTCAAAACATGAAAAGTTAGTGAGTTTGATTATTGTAACACGTGTATTTATGTTAGTATATATGTTATGGACAATAGGAACCAAGTCCTTGCATGCTAGAATCAAAATCATGAATTTTTGTCAAAGTGGGTTAACTTAGAATCTGTGGCTTTTTGGATTTTTCGGAGCCTTGGAATCATAGCTTCTGTGACTCGTTGGTTGTATGTGTTAATTTTGTAAAATACTATGTAGTATGATGTCTCACCTGACCAATTTTCAAAAGAAATGGAGTTAAAATGAGCAAGTTATGAATTTCGTAAGCAAGCATGTTGGTATAAAAATCTGCAGAATTCTGGGAATTTCCAGAAATTTTCCAAGTCTGGAAGGCAGTCTGGCACGCTTATCTATGCTGCTGGATCGAGGTCTTAACATGTTAGTTTCATGTATGTTGTATTTTTGTAAAATACTGTGATGTATGGAGGGTATGGTGCCCAAATATCATGGTCATACAACCTGTAAACAAGTGGGAATTAAATCGGGAAGTAGGCTGCTCGGCAGGAAAAAAAAATTCTAGGCATGAAGAGCAGCGCAGCTACGCCGTTCATACGGCTTAACGCTGCGCCACTCAAAGTTGGGTTCTGGGTTTGCCAGGCAGCGCAGCTGCGCCGGTAAGACAGCTTGAGGTTGCGCAGCTGCGCCGGTCCGGGTCGGTCCGGGTCATCCGGGTCAGAAAAAATTTCAGAAACTTATTTTTACTCAGATTCTCATATTGAACCACTTTACCTATATAACGTAACATGTTATATGATTAAATTAGCTTGATGATAGAACACATGATAGTTTAATAATAAAATTAAATTAAAAGGAAACCCTTTACTTTCAAATTAGAGTTCGAGGACCTAATTTCTTAACGTGACACATATGATTAGGTTACGTGAAGGTTAATTGCTAGCTTTAACGATAGCAGGCGTATCAGGCAAGTTTTCTTACTCAGATTTGATTGTGCAAGTTCTTAACCTTATTTTCGTTGAGAAATTATTCAACCCTTAATCATTTGATTGCAGCAAGGGTAAACTTCGAACGTGTGATTGTTTACCTATTTGCACAAGTTCCTTTATCATAAAATTCTATAACTTCAATTATCTTGCAAGTTTTATTGTTGACTACTCAGTTATTACTGTAACTGTTATGCTTTAAAGTTATGTTTATTTGAAGAACTGTTTCTAAGAATGCTTTCTAGCCTTTTTGTTTCGGCTAGTTATTATTGATGAAAAGTGATATAATTCAAATCCTTTGAAGCTATTTAATGTTTACCAATCCAATTGTTTTGGTGCGGTGAATACTAAGATGAACCACCCGAATAAACGGGCAAACAGATGTTGGTCATATAGTCCCATTTATGCTTATGCAGTTTAAACTTTATACTTGTGCATAATATAGGGTACAATAGGCTGATCACCTGGAGTACTTGCAGAGACCGTTTACAATCTATTTGATTGTTAAACCGTCTGATGGTTTTCGATGAAACAAAGTAATGTTCAGGGTATTTTACACCCCTTTGTATGATATTGAGAATTCTTAAACTCTTATTCTTGATATTCCTGTTTAACACTTGATAATTCTTTCAACTGTTATAGCTATTCAGATGTTTCTACTCCTGATGTATGTTTTCAAACTTCTTTATATACTTGCTGGGCAATTTGTGCTCATTCTTGTTTACACCTTTCAGTTAAGGATGAGAAGGCTGAGAGCTCGGGCAAGGACAAGGGAAAGTCTAAGATGAAATGATGCTAGATACCTTATGTAATAAGTTTATATTTCCGCATATGATGTAATGTAGCGATAAACGCTAAGTTTAAGTGGTGGTTTATTAAAGGTTGTAAAGACTTGGGATTTTATTTTGAGTAAGTACGTAATAGTTATATTATTATTATTATTACTGTTGGAGTTTACTTAGATAGATGATGATGTATGTTGTACCGTGAGCACCATGTCCTGTAATCGATGTTACACGGATTTGGGGGCGTCACAAGTTGGTATCAAAGCCGTAGGTTATAAACCTTAGGTGGGGAACCTGAGACTATAACCTTAGGGAAGTTAGTGGAGGATATAAGGAGATGAACTCATGTAGAGTTCTAAGGGTTGTGTCAAATCTATTTTTCTACAAAAAAAATCAATATCTATTTTACAATACTAATCGAGTTGTTTGTCTTGATTGTAGGATGTCAGGAGAAGAGGAGGTTAGAGATATTCACGTCGTGAGTGAGCAGTTGGTGATAGCTGTACCTGAGCCCATAGCTGAGGCAGCAGCTGAGTCAGACCCAGAGGAGTATCCTGAAGAGGAAGAGGAGCCCGAGGAGGACTCTGAAGAAGCACCTGAGGATTACTATGTTGGATGAGTTGATGGATAGGATTATCGAATTGGACGACAAGGTCCATGAGTTAGAGGAGCTGTATCAAGGGCAGCAGGAAGCTGCAGCATTGCTTAGGGGCATTGGTGCAACACCTGATAATTAGGAATGGGGATCTGGCTGACAAGCTGCGAACAGCAGGTCAGAAGGCGGATAGGCTGAAGAATGAGAAAGAAGCTATCAGGACCCACTTGGGACATACCATTAATGGGTTAGAGACGAGGATACAGAGTCTCCAAACTGACAAGCAGATCATTACCACATTCTGGGGAGATGAGAGGAGAGGCCGTGTTCAGGCCGAGAAGCTAACAGGCGAGTTAGAAGGAGAAGTAAGAGATAAGAAGGTTAGGATGGATAGAATGAAGTACACGTTTAAGTCAGCACATGGGAGGTTCCAGCATAGGGTGTATCACTTTCCACGTGAGGAGTACCGGTCTAGACATGCCATAAGCCGTGGGCTGGTGCTGGAGATAGCGGATGAAGAGTATGAAGACGCCATTAGGCGGGGTCTTTAGTTTGTTCGTGTTAAACTATTACTACTAGCATATAGAACGCTTATCTATGAATAAAACTTGGTTTTCGATTTTTCCAAGTGTTTTGGGTTAAAGAGATGTAAATGGCATAATGCCATAAGGTGATGAGATACCTTGTGATTATGATTTTTTTAAATAAATATGCTTTTATTTAAATATGTTATGTGATGATTAAGTTTTATATGAATTATATATGTTGTAGGAATAAGTTATGAGATGATAACATTAAGTTTATTTAAACAGATAGATGGCTAGAGGAAGACGTCGTCAAGTACCAGAAAGGTCAGGCGGTAATGCTGGGGGTCCACCGAACCCCATGCAACAGTTTGTAGACATGTTAGTTGGGGCATTACAGAATCGAACCCCGAATACCAATAACCCTCCAGCGGGCCAGGTGGCACACTTTAAAGACTTCAAGAGCGCGGGACCACCTGAGTTCAAAGGAACCAACGAACCTATTGAAGCCCAAACTTGGGTCAAGGAAATCGAAAAGGCGTTCGCTATCGCCTGCGTAGGAGATGATCAGAAAACAATCTTCGCCACTTACATGCTGAAGGGTGAAGCCAATTTCTGGTGAGAGGCAAACAAGGCCAGGGTAGGAGAAGGTGTGATACCTTGGGAAGGGTTTAAGAAGATCTTCTTCAAAAACTATTTCCCTGTGAGTATGCAGAGTCGTATGGAGATGCGATTCTTGGAGCTGAAGCAAGAAGACATGACCGTGCCCCAGTACGCCGCAAAGTTCAACGAACTGGCGAAGTTCGCGCCTCATCAGGTCGACACTGAGGAGAGGAAAACGAGGAGGTTTGAGCAGGGTCTCAAACCATGGTTATATAGTAGACTTTCGGTGTTGCAGACGAACAGCTTCGCGACTCTCTTGGAGAAGGCTATAATTGCTGAGGGCGGAAGTGAAGCCCTAATGAAGTTTAATAAGGAGAAAAAGAAGAAGAATGAAGGAGGGAATCGCGGGGAAGGTAGCAGCAGCAGTGGTGCAAACAAGAGGAAGTGGAACAACAGCAACCGCAATAACAATTTCAACTCGGGAAACTCTGGGGGAAAACCAAGGGAAGCAAAGAAGAGAACTGAGGCGTGCAAGGAGTGTGGGAGGAATCACTCGGGTGCATGTCTAAAAGGGAAGAATGTTTGTTTCAATTGCGGGTAAGAGGGGCACATCTCTCCCAATTGCTCTGCACCAAAGAGAAATGGATGTTTCAACTGTGGAGCATTGGACCATCAGACAAGGAATTGCCCAAAGAAGAATTCAGCATGAGGAAATGGAGGAAGGGGACCAAGCGGTGGAAATCTCACAATTACTGGACCACCAACTCAGAATCGACCAACAGCAAGGACTTTCAACATGACGGTTCAGGATGCGGTCGCATCCAAGGACGTGGTTTCAGGTATCATTCCGATCAATGATATATCTGCTTACGTATTATTTGATTCGGGTGCTACTTGTTCCTTCGTATAGCATGAATTCTCCCAACGATTAAACTTACCCCAGGAAGAACTAGAATATCCTATGAACATAGAAGTCGCTAATAAGGAAGTTATTCCCGTTAGCCATGTTTATAGAAGTTGCCTGTGAATTTAATTCCAATTTAATTAGGGGAATTTGATGTAATTCTAGGAATGGATTGGTTATTTAACCATGGAGCGATGATAGATTGCCAGAAGAAGTGTATAAACCTTATGACTCCAGATAAGTCTAAGGTAGTGTTCTACGGGAGTAAGTCGCCGAGACACTCGAGTTGTCTGACGATGATGCAAGCGAGGAAGTTGCTAAGAAAGGGATGTGTAGGATATTTGGCCCATATCGTCGATACACAAAAAGTAGGTGTAGGAATGGGACAGATACCAGTAGTGAATGAATTTTTGGATGTATTTTCGGAAGAATTACCAGGACTTCCACCGGATAGAGAGGTCGAATTCGTTATAGATTTAGTACCGGGAACGGCCCCGATTTCGAAAGCCCCATACAAAATGGCACCGGCAGAGATGAAGGAACTGATGGTACAGTTGCAGGAATTATTGAATAAAAAGTATATTCAACCGAGTGTGTCTCCTTGGGGAGCACCAGTTTTATTTGTGAAAAAGAAGGACGGATCGATGAGACTTTGCATCGACTATCGAGAGTTGAACAAAGTGACGATAAAGAACAAGTATCTGTTACCTAGGATAGATGATCTGTTCGATCAGTTGAGGGGAGCGAGGTATTTTTCCAAGATCGACTTGAGGACGGGATATCACCAGTTGAGGGTGAGGAAGGAAGATGTTCCTAAGACAGCATTCAGGACTCGTTACGGTCACTACGAGTTCCTGGTGATGTCATTTGGATTAACGAACGCGCCGGCAGCATTTATGGACATGATGAATCGGGTATTCAAGAAATACTTAGATAAATTTGTGGTTGTGTTCATAGATGATATCCTGATCTATTCCAAGACTCGGGAGGATCATGCTGAACACTTAAGGTTGGTATTGGAGGCGTTGAGGAAGGATAAGTTATACGCAAAATTTTCAAAGTGCGAGTTTTGGTTGGAGAAAGTTCAATTTCTGGGTCACGTGATCGATAAGAACGGAATCTCCGTGGATCCAGCAAAGGTGGAAGCGGTGCAGAATTGGGAACAACCAAAGACACCAACTGAAGTAAGAAGTTTCTTAGGATTAGCAGGCTATTATAGACGGTTTATCTAAGATTTTTCGAAGATAGCAGGAACGTTGACGAATTTAATGAAGAAGTCTGTAAAATTTGTCTGGACGAAGAAGTGCGAAGAAAGTTTTCGGGAACTTAAGAAAAGATTGAGTGAGGCACCGGTGTTGTCTTTACCAGACGATATTGGTGATTTTGTAATTTTCAGTGATGCGTCGCACAAAGGACTTGGCTGTGTGCTTATGCAATATGGTAAAGTTATTGCGTACGCATCGCGTCAGTTGAAGGATTATGAGAAGGGATATCCTACCCATGACCTGGAATTGGCAGCGGTAGTATTTGCCCTGAAGATTTGGAGGCACTATTTATATGGTGTAAAGTGTGAAATATACACGGACCATAAAAGTCTGAAGTATATCTTCACGCAGAAGGAGTTGAATATGAGACAGAGAAGATGGTTGGAACTAATAAAGGATTACGATTGCGACATCTTATATCATTCGGGAAAAGCTAACGTGGTCGCAGATGGCTAAGCAGAAAGGGCAGTGGCAGGTTGGCAATGCTAACGGCTCAAGAGGAATTGATTAAGGAAATGGCCAGTTTGGAACTCGAGGTAAAGAGTCTGAGTGAGTCAGATGAGAAGTTGTTCACAATGGAGGTTCGACCTACTTTATTGGACAAAATCAAGGAAGAACAAAACAGCGATGAAGAATGCGAGAAGGTGAGAAAAAGAATTTCAGACGGAGAGGAGCTTAAGTTCAATGTGGGTGGTGATGGATTATTAAGGTTTGAAAGGAGAATTTGGGTGCCAGCGGTATCTGAATTAAAGGAAGAAATCTTGCAGGAAGCTCATAGCTCAAGTTACTCAATACACCCAGGTAGCACAAAGATGTATCAGGATCTTCGCCAACATTATTGGTGGCCCAATATGAAGAGAGAAATAGCAGAGTGCGTCAGCAGGTGTTTGACATGCCAGAGAGTTAAGGCGAAACATCAGAGACCGAGCGGGTTACTTCAACCTTTAGAAATTTCAGAATGGAAATGGGAGCATATCACGATGGACTTTGTGGTAGGACTTCCAAATACACAGAAGGGTTACGATTGCAGTTTGGGTAATCGTTGATCGATTGACCAAGTCAGCGCATTTCTTGCCAATCAAGATCAGATATACCTTGGATCAGTTAGCAAAGCTTTATATCAAGGAGATTATTTCCAAGCACGGTGTACCTGTATCAATTGTGTCAGATCGCGATCCGCGGTTCACAGCTAATTTCTGGAAAAGCTTTCAAGAACGCATGGGAACGCAACTGAGGTTGAGCACCACGTATCATCCTCAAACAGACGGGCAGAGCGAAAGAACTATTCAAACATTGGAGGACATGTTGAGAGCATGTGTTATGGACTTCAAAGGAAGCTGGGATGACCACCTACCGTTGGTGGAATTCGCATACAACAACAGTTACCACGCTAGCATCGGGATGCCACCTTATGAAGCTTTATATGGAAGAAAATGCAGAACGCCATTGTGTTGGGATGAAGTAGGAGAACGTCAATGTCTAGGGCCATAATTAGTCAGCAAACTGCAGATGTGATCAAAACTATACGAGCGAGATTAGTGACAGCTCAGGATCGACATAAGAAATATGCTGATCAACATCGGCAACAACAAGACTTCGACGTCGGCACTTATGTGTTTCTAAAGGTTTCACCTTGGAAAAGGAAAATGAGATTTGGGAAGAAGGGAAAACTTAGCCCCAAATTCATAGGACCCTTTGAAGTGTTAAGGCGAGTCGGTGAGGTAGCTTATGAAATAGCTTTACCTCCGGAGTTAGAACATATACACAAAGTGTTCCACGTATCAGTTTTACAACCCTATAAGCAGGATTACAAGCACGTCATAGAGTATGAACCCATTCAGTTCGAAAAGGACTTAACCTATGAAGAGGTTCCAGTACAGATAATTGATAAAAAAGAACAAGTGTTGAGAAATAAGATAATACCTTCTATTAAGGTAGTATGGAGGAACCACAACGCCGAAGAGGCTACGTGGGAACTCGAGGAGAAAATGATAAAAAATTACCCTAGTCTTTTTGTTTGATGTGTAATAATTCCAGGGACGGAATTTTTATAAGGGAGGGTGAATGTAATATCCGAGGTTATTATGTCATTTAACAATTATCAATAAATAAAGTTATGTGAAATTCTTATGTGTTTTCTTTTATTAGATGTATCTGTGTTATACATACATTTGTTATTTTATGATATGTGATGAGGAGTATTTAAATGGTTAGTTCAGTTTAATTCAACAATTTAAATTGGTTAAGTATGGAATTAATTCTATTAATTTCGTGGGATGGCTTTAAATCATGATTTTGAGTTTGAAGTGGAATTTAGAGACGCGGACTGCTTATTTGAGTCCGGAACGTCGAAATTAGTCAGGATAGACTGTAACCACAAAAATGTGTCACGGTTGACTTTTTGGTCAAAGTCAACCGGTTGACTTTTTCGGGGAAAAAAGTCAACCACGAATTTCGGAGAGGAATTTGACGAAACGGATAGTCCCATGACGTCCAGGACGTCGACTTTAGTAGGAATCGATATAAGTATCGCAACGTTCGGCTACGGAGGGCAAAATGGTCAAAATGATATATTAGTTGATTAAATGATTAAAATACTAATATTTTAATTAGTCAGCAGCTGGTGGGACTTGGTGACAATTGAAATAGGACAACATGGAGGAGTATATATGTATATAACAATGATATTAAGGAGGGAGGACTTCATTCTCCTCTTTAAACCAAGAACTCTTTCATTTTCTCTAACTCCCAAGTTAATTCTTTCTTTTAATTGTGTATTTGTTGCAAGTTTGTGTAACTCCTGAGATGGGAATGGAAGAGGCAAGGGAAACCAATGCTTATAATATATATATATATATATACTCTCCACCTCTATACTTCCTTCCTTTTTATAAAATTCCACCAAGAGAAGAAAAAATCTAGAGAATGAGAGTTTGAGTGTTGTGACGATTTCTGGAGTTTTGGAGAGTCAAAACTAACAAGGGGGAAGGATTATCAGAGTTAAAACAAGGAAGAAATTCGTCCAAAAAGGTAAGCATGAACTCTCTTTCATATGTTCTTAAGAAAATAGTAAGAAAAAGCATGTATAGCCATGGTAAATGATTTGTTTTGATTTTGTGAGGCTATGTTCATGTTGGTTACTGATATGTGGATGTAGAGAACGAAAGTTCTGGTTTAATTCATGTCTCTTACACATTGAATCGTATGAATTTATGCCATGCATGCTAAGTGTTTGCTAAAATGCCTCTTAGATGTCAAATTGCTCAAAACATGAAAAGTTAGTGAGTTTGATTATTGTAACATGTGTATTTATGTTAGTATATATGTTATGGACAATAGGAACCAAGTCCTTGCATGCTAGAATCAAAATCATGAATTTTTGTCAAAGTGGGTTAACTTAGAATCTGTGACTTTTTGGGTTTTTCGGAGCCTTGGAATCATAGCTTCTGTGACTCGTTGGTTGTATGTGTTAATTTTGTAAAATACTATGTAGTATGATGTCTCACCTGACCAATTTTCAAAAGAAATGGAGTTAAAATGAGCAAGTTATGAATTTCGTAAGCAAGCATGTTGGTATAAAAATCTGCAGAATTCTGGGAATTTCCAGAAATTTTCCAAGTCTGGAAGGCAGTCTGGCACGCTTATCTATGCTGCTGGATCGAGGTCTTAACATGTTAGTTTCATGTATGTTGTATTTTTGTAAAATACTGTGATGTATGGAGGGTATGGTGTCCAAATATCATGGTCATACAACCTGTAAACAAGTGGGAATTAAATCGGGAAGTAGGCTGCTCGGCAGGAAAAACATTTCTGGGCATGAAGAGCAGCGCAGCTGCGCCGTTCATACGGCTTAACGCTGCGCCACTCAAAGTTGGGTTCCGGGTTTGCCAGGCAGCGCAGCTGAGCCGGTAACACAGCTTGAGGCTACGCAGCTGCGCCGGTCCGGGTCGGTTCGGGTCATCCCAGTCGGGTCGGGTCGGTTCAGAAAAAATTCCAGAAACTTATTTTTACTCAGATTCTCATATTGAACCACTTTACCTATATGACGCAACATGTTATATGATTAAATTAGCTTGATGATAGAACACATGATAGTTTAATAATAAAATTAAATTTAAAGGAAACCCTTTACTTTCAAATTAGAGTTCGAGGACCTAATTTCTTAACGTGACACATATGATTAGGTTATGTGAAGGTTAATTGCTAGCTTTAACGATAGCAGGCGTATCAGGCAAGTTTCCTTACTCAGATTTGATTGTGCAAGTTCTTAACCTTATTTTCGTTGAGAAATTATTCAACCCTTAATCATTTGATTGCAGCGAGGGTAAGCTTCGAACGTGTGATTGTTTACCTATTTGCACAAGTTCCTTTATCATAAAATTCTATAACTTCAATTATCTTGCAAGTTTTATTGTTGACTACTCAGTTATTACTGTAACTGTTATGCTTTAAAGTTATGTTTATTTGAAGAACTGTTTCTAAGAATGCTTTCTAGCCTTTTTGTTTCGGCTAGTTATTATTGATGAAAAGTGATATAATTCAAATCCTTTGAAGCTATTTAATGTTTACCAATCCAATTGTTTTGGTGCGGTGAATACTAAGATGAACCACCCGAATAAACGGGCAAACAGATGTTGGTCATATAGTCCCATTTATGCTTATGCAGTTTAAACTTTATACTTGTGCACAATGTAGGGTACAATAGGCTGATCACCTGGAGTACTTGCAGAGACCGTTTACAATCTATTTGATTGTTAAACCGTCTGATGGTTTTTCGATGAAACAAAGTAATGTTCAGGGTATTTTACACCCCTTAGTATGATATTGAGAATTCTAAACTCTTATCTTTGATATTCTTGTTGAACACTTGACAATTCTTTCAACTGTTGAGATATTGCTATACAGATGTTTCTACTCCTGATGTATGTTTTCAAACTTCTTTATATACTTGCTGGGCAATTTGTGCTCATTATTGCTTACACCTTTCAGTTAAGGATGAGAAGGCTGAGGGCTCGGGCAAGGACAAAGGGAAGTCTAAGATGAAATGATGCTAGATACCTTATGTAATAAGTTTATATTTCCGCATATGATGTAATGTAGCGATAAACGCTAAGTTTAAGTGGTGGTTTATTAAAGGTTGTAAAGACTTGGGATTTTATTTTGAGTAAGTACGTAATAGTTATATTATTATTATTATTACTGTTGGAGTTTACTTAGATAGATGATGATGTATGTTGTACCGTGAGCACCATGTCTTGTAATCGATGTTACACGGATTTGGGGAAGTCACAGAAATCTCTTATGAATTTATCAAATCAAAACTAAGAATTCAAAGTAAGAGTTATACCTCTTGAAGCTTTGAATTACACCACTATCTCCAATTTTAGATTACTCCCTCCAACTCTTATCAACACTTACTATAAGAACTTTATCAATTGTTTAGCAAACAACAATTGTGAAGGGGAGGCTTCTTTTTATAGAGGAGTCATTGTCCAATTGGTGGTTCTTGCTCATTGAATCAAACCAATGGGAGAAGGAAGAGGATGTTGGACAAGAAGGAGTTGGTGAATAATACTATTAGAACCACTCCCCCCACCATTATTGAAATCATTTCCATAACCATCATCATCCTTTAACATAGGCCAATGGCCTCTACTTCATGTGAATGAGAAAGAGATGAGACTCTCTTATTGGGACACCCCTTTAAAAACTCAGCATTTTTACATTTGCATGCTAGCATACTTATGTTTATTTCATTTGAACAATATAAGTCATAATTCAATACTTAATATTACTACCATATTATATGTTAGGGTCACACATACCCAACCCTACACATATGTACACCCACATATAAACAAGCATACCAATACATATAATAATATAACTCATGTACATTGGTTTAACCCATTAATATTTTAATTGGACTAGATATAAAATAGTTGGGTATTCTCAACCCAAAATTTCCATAAAATTTATTATCTCAAATATATCCAAATATTATAATGATAATTAATAAATATATATTAACTTACCATTTATTTTCTTTTAACAATTATAGTTAAACATCTAATTGATTTAACTTTACCACCCATGCCACACAAGGCACAATTATGTAAGCTTAGTATATAATAGACTTCAAGCTTACAATACTATAATCTAACAAATAATATTATTCCCAACATCACCTCTTACAATATGTTCATAATGTAATACCATTACATCATATGTTCTCATAATTTATATACTAGCACATTCATATGCTAACACTACCTAATGGTCTCTAATCATGGCCAATCTATTACCCTCCTATGGACAATACCCAAGGGGCAAAGAATGGAGTTGGTGGCTAACTCCACCAACTACTACTATTCATGGTCCTTTCTCATCATTTCTCCCACATGTCTCTTAGTTTACAAACTTCACCATGACACAAAATTTTCAGCATTTGGGCATAGAATAGGGGTCATGGGAGGGGGGTCTATTGCACCATGTCATATAATTAATTCACATAACATATATACTTGCATTTAGAAAATAAACTAACACCTTACACACCAATGCATGGCCTCTACTTATAGCCAAGCTATTACCCTTCTATGGTCATTACACAAGGGGCAAAGAAGAGTTGGTGGCTAACTCCCACCAACTACTACTATTCATTGTATCCCAGCCATTTGGTTAACCATCATTGCTCTCACATGGGCTAACTTGCAAGCTTATATCTAATAACTTAATGTTATTACCATATGATATGAGAGGGTCACACATACACCCAATCATATAATCCATGTACATTTTACAATACCGCATATAGTAAGATTGAGTATTGTCACACCATATTATTACAACTCTATTATTTCAATTATATTTAATTATTGAAATAATCATTAAATAACAATTGTTTATTTAGTGTAATTTATTATTCTATACATACAACTTAATGTATCCATTCATCACATCTTGTCACATAAACATTATTTATGTAACTTATATCATTCCTTCAATCTTACTATATCGTTCTTATATAATATAGTTAATTTGAAGTGTTATACTTCATATCATATAGATGTAGTTATAACATATGATCATTGCCCATAAGAATTAATTTACATAATAATACTAATTAATTTCTTTAATTATTCATTCATTAAATTATTTAATAAATGTCTATCCCACCACTTTGCCACACTAGGCATACCTCACAAGCTCAATATTAAGCTTATCATTACTTCCACCACACTTTAATATTCCTTTTTAATATAAGGTTTGTGTAACACATGCACTCTAATATCAAGCTGCCTTAAATAATTATACACTTATAATAAGTATAACTTTTATGCTTAGAATAATTAAGATTTACTCTATTAATTATTTAAATCATAAAATCCACGACAAAATAACAACTTAAGTTATTTAATATATTAAAATAACGTAGTTTTCTTTCATAGATTTAACCCTCTTGGAAATACATAAGATATAATTATTATTATGTACTCCGTCATATCATGATATAAAATGTTCTTATTACATTTTCTCCAATAGAGGCATTAATCATAATAAAATAACTTGCTCATATTCTGAAGATATTATTTTAATATAATATCTAAGTATTATTAAAATAATTACATGTACGACACATGTACATCTTTTATATAGAAAATAGATCATAAGTTTATCTTTTATTATAATAAATTGTTCCCATCAATTTATTACATATAGCAAATATGTTTTAATATATTTATCATATTAATTAATCATACCTATTACCTTATACCAAGACATATAAGGTAATATTATTATTTAAAATAACATTCCCCTTTTATTAAAATAATTCAATATTACAAATTATTTTAATATTCTTTACTAGAAATATATAATATTCATTTCTTTTTTCTTTCTATAAATTGTCCCCAAAATAATTTCTTTAATCTATACATTTAACCATATCTCAATATTAATTAATTCTCTAATCAATATTTATTTAAAGATATATTGGTTTAACAACGTATTTTGTTAACGTCGTTCGCACATTCATATACTACCATGCCAAATAATATATATAAAGGCACTTACTATAATCACATACTCCACACATGTATTAACTCACTATTTATTTAAGTGGTCTTAAATCCCTTGTTATATCACCATAGTTAATTAAGGTTTTAAATGTTCAAATTATATTATTCCATAATATAACTTTCAATTTAAATTAACCAACATTTATACTTATTAGTTAATTCCCTTAACTAATTCATGTTTTACTATCTCAATCCATCCATGGATAGCTTAAGCACTAATAATAACCTATATTACAATCATACTAGTTACTAGTATATATATTCAAGAAAATGGTGATTATTCATCAAAGATATTTAATGTCACCAACTTACTATGATAAAATAATTCTATAAATTATTTAATGTCGATAGATAAATCTTATCTATCTTCTTACTAATTCATCTCTATAATTTATAACAAATATATAGTAATGATATATATTTATTAAACACAAAATCACTTATTACATAGCTCATATTACCCTATGTAATACTACAAACCTCGTATCACATATATATATTCTTATTTGAACCCATCTCATGCTTTAAGAATTTTATTTATTAAATTCTTATTTTATAATTTTTGAAAGTTCGGGTTCTTACAAGGAACGAGGAATGTGAGAATAGCTTCCAAGAACTCAAGTGGAGACTCATTTCAGCATCTGTTTTGACAATACCATCAGGTTCGGAGGGATTTGTCGTCTACAACGATGCTTCAGGCAAATGTTTAGAATGTGTTCTCATGCAACATGGGAAAGTCATAGCCTATGCCTCACGATAACTCAAAGAATATGAGAGGAATTATCCTACTCATGATCTAGAGTTGGCAGCAGTCGTTTTCGAGCTAAATATCTGGATACACTACCTGTATATGGAAAAAATGGAGATCTATACACATCATAAGAGCCTTAAATATTTCTTCACTCAAAATGAACTCAACATGCGGCAACGACGTTGGCTTGAGCTGTTGAAAGATTACGACCATACCATCCAATACCATCTTGGAAAAGTAAACGTGGTAGCTGACGCATTGAGTAGAAGATCATATGCGAGAACGAGTGCGATGCTGTCAACACAAAGGCCCATTTTGTATGACTTACAAAGGATGGAGATAGAGTTAAAGACTCCAGGGACCCACGTGAAGATAACAAATATACACGTAGAACTAGCTTTAATTGATAAAGTTAAAGCTGCTCACGCTACAAACCCGAAGCTGATAAGTATGAAGAAGAAAGTACAAGAAGGTGCTATTCCAGAAGCAAAAATCGACGAAGAAGGAACACTTTGAGTCAACTCCAGACTTTGTGTTTCTAACGACTCTGATTTGAAGTATAAAATCATAATGGAGGCACACAACACACCGTTTGCAATCCATCCTGGAAGTACTAAAATGTATCGTGGTCTTCGACATACATTTTGGTGGAGCAACATGAAGATAGAAATCGCGGAGTTTATCTCAAGGTATTTAACGTGTCAACGTGTTATGTAGAGCATCAAATGCTAAAAGGTCCATTACAACCACTTGAAATTCCAGAATGGAAGTGGGAACACATCAACATGGATTTCGTTACAGGTCTTCCCAAGGTTTCTCAAAACATAAGCGCAATTTCGGTTATTGTCGATAGATTAACCAAGTCTGCTCATTTCTTGCCTATACAAGAGACTTATTCACTTGAACGTCTTTCTCGTATGTACATAAATGAGATTGTAAGACTGCATGGTATGCCGGTATCCATAGTTTCTAATCAAGACCCAAGATTCACTTCACAATTTTGGGTCAGCTTGCAGAAAGCTATGTGCACTAATTTATGATTCAGTTCTGCATATCATCCTCAAATGGACGGACAATCGGAAAGGACTATTCAAACTCTTGAAGATCTATTGAGACTATGCGTTCTAGACTTCAAAGAAATTTGGGACAAGTACTTACCATTGGTGGAATTCTCCTACAATAACAGTTATCAAGCAAGTATAGGCATGGCTCCATTTGAGACGTTGTATGGACGAAAGTGTCGTTCTCCAGTATGCTGGGATGAGGTGGGTGAGGCAACATTGTTGGGACCAGAGTTGGTATGCATGACTACAGAAAAGATTCAAATGATCAGGCAACGTATACAAACAGCACAAGATCAACAAAAGAGTAATGTTGATCTTCATCGAAGGAACGTGGAATTCAATGTCGGAGACTATGTATTGTTACATGTTGCTCCATGGAAAAGAGTTACGAGATTCGTAAAGAGAGGAAAGATCAACCCACGATTTATTGGTCCATTTGAAATCCTCGATCGATTATGAACTGTGGCCTATAAACTCGCCTTACCACCAAGCATGTCTTGTGTTCATAATATTTTTCACATATTCATGCTACGTAAATATGTGGAAGACCCAAACCATATTATTGAATTAGAACCAGATGAGATAGCCAAAAATTTAGCGTATGAGGAGGTACCTGTCAAAATCTTGGATAATAAGGAGCATATTCTACGCTTAATTGTTATACCTCAAGTCAAAGTGTTATGGAGAAACCATAATATTGAGGAAATGACCTGGGAGTTAGAATCTGAAATGAAAGCAAGGTATCCTCACCTCTTCGAAATACCAAGTACGTACATCAATTTTGAGGACAAAATTTCAAAAGGAAGGGAGGTTGTAAGACCCCAACTTTTTATGAATAAAGATTTAATTTTCTCTAAATATTATTCTAAATAGTAAGGTGATAATTGAATAAATGATATAGTTATGGGTGATATGTGCAAATTTTACAAAGTAAGCAAGTTGTCATAAAATATTCGTTGTGTCGGGGAATATTCGTTTGATAGGAGAATATTCTTTTTGTCGGAGAATATTCATACGACGCCGCAATCATTGGTGGATCCCACAACGGAATAATTGTCGAATATAGAAAGCGACAAAAATTACCTTTTTATAAAAATAACGGCAAGACTTTTACCATTAAACTGTTGAAATAACTGGTGATAAAAGTATAGTAATACGCAGTATTGGACAGTATCTTTGATTATTGATGCTTACGTAAGAAGTCACTCAGTTTCATTCAATAATTGTCACAGTAGTTGCTGCATAGTATCTCATATTATTGATTCAATTATTGTCACAGTATCATCTGCATAATATTTTATATTATTAAATCAATAATTGACACGTCACAACTATTCATATTATTATTTGCATTATTGACAATGTCTAGAAAGTTCTGTCAAGAAAAGGGGTTATGTTATTTAATTGCGCGCCAATAAGGAGAAATCCTTATCGGAAAGCCCCATCTTTCTTGGGAATGATCTGGTTGTCAATATTGTGAATTATAATATTAATGATTAATAATTGTTGAAATAGTAAAAATATGTTGATTAAAGATAAGAGAATTGTGGTAAATATTTATTTAATTTTTGATATAAATAGAGGGGTTTGTCATGAGGCGTTTGTTGTAAGTTTGACTTATTATTCCATGGGGAGATGTGTCAATTATATGAACCGTCAGTTGAAGTTTTAATAGTAAATCAATATGGACCGTCGGTTGAAGTTTTAATAGTAAATCAATATGGACCGTCGGATTAAAGTTTTAATAGTAAATCAATCTGGACCGTCCATGAATTAGTTACTATTTAGTTCATTCTCCTATAAATAGAAGCTCATTTTTTCCTTCTTTCTCACCAATTCACTAAAGTTATAGAGAGAGAAACTATAGAGAGAGAATAAGAGAGAAAGAAGAAGAGTATTCTACTACTAAACTATTGCAGTATCTAATCTCCTACTAAAGTAAATGATGTTATTTTTTTTCAATACTCGTAAAGGTTGTCATTTTATTCCTTATTAAGCTGTGGGAACAACATGTCTACGCGGATTACCACATGCATGGTGAATAACCCTTCGTATTTCTTTTTGATTAAGCTGTGGGAAAAACCTGTCTACGCAGACTACTGCATGCCTGATGGTATTCATTCTTTATTAAAATTGTGGAAATTATCTGTCTACGCGGATTACCGCATGACGGGAGAAAATCCATTTATAGTTTCGTATATTATTTCATTTCATATTCCTAAATTTAAACTTACTATGGTAAGTATTGCTTCTATAATTCCTTAAATGATTAGAAATTGCTTAAGGTTGTCGCTTCATCTAATATCGTTTCACTGAAATATTGGTCTGAACTTTCTTATTAAATTTTAATCTTTTCATGTCGGGGTACTATTCATAAGTATTATTCACAACAAAATTAAATTTTCTTTTCTTTGTCCAAGTTATCTTTTATGAATCGTATTCTTGAAATCGGATTCATGTTTTGATCTTCATGATGACAATTTGGACATTCTTGAACTCTGGATAAATTGAATTATAAATCTTTAATATTTATCCTTGATCTCACTGGATTCATTCTTTATATCATTGTCATAAACCTCGTACTTAAATTGTGGTGAAAGTTATCGTTGGCCCGTAGTGCAAAGATGAACTGCTGATTGATATCTTTGGCCTGTAGTGCAAAGATGAACTGTTGATTGATATATTTGGCTCGTAGTGCAAAGATGGATAGGTGTATGGTATGATAATGACCACTAATGATACAAATTAATATCTTTGGTCCGTAGTGCAAAGATAAATTATTGATTTAAAATATTTATTGATTGGTTTTATAGGGATAAAATATTGATAATAGACTTTTAAATCATAGAAGATAGTAGACATCATGCTCTACTTGAATCTTCTAATAGATTGCTATTTTCGCTGCATGTGTTGATCTAAAACTTGTTGTCTATCATATTCTGTCAGATTTTTCACTGTTGAGGACTAAGAATAATTTATTATTCATTATCTTAGTCATAATATTCTTTACTGGGCTAGTTGAGCTCACCCTTTTCCTTTTGGTTCCATTGTTCTTCTCAGGAAATGAAAGTGTGGCTGGGACTAGTCGGGGAGTGGAGTAATGATTCGAGACAATAGTCCTCACTATTCTGTAAAATAGTGTGTCAATAATTGTAATGAGGACTTAATTTGAGCGTGGATATTTTCGCGTCATATACGACACAATATTTGTATTGAAACTCACAGTTTATGTGTGGTCGTATTTTGCACGACAAAGTAATAGTTGGAATAGAAAGATTTGTATTTGAATTTTGTACTATGTATTTTGGCGACTCAAAATGGGTTGTGTGGACCTATTTTGGGGGTGTCACATAATGCCCTAAAACCAACTAGTTTGGGAGTCATTGGTTGAACGCTCGATACATGGATAACTCTGAAAAACCTAAGGAAATTAGGCATTGCACAAGTCAAGAGTAATATTGTAACGACCCCAAAATTCATACAATAATATTCTCCTTCTCGATCGTTAATAATACAACTTTAATCTCTCATTACATCATTATTCGATATTAAAAATCACTAAAAATGCGGAATATTTAAAACTTTTATAAACTTTCTTTCTATATTGCCCTGAATCGCAACCTTTACATTACATCTCTTTGATTCAAATCTATATCATGAATCATTACAACAAAATGACTATACAAAGTCTTATATAATAAAACAATATCCATCTATATTGGATAACTCTACTTATAACTCAGCGACATATTTCATTCAAAACATTAACTACAATTTAAAATTGAACATAACTAATATTCTTGAACATTGATCTCTATAAATCTCTTAACACGTATCATTACCTTGCGTCCTTAATCTGCAAAAATGGTTATTTGCAAGAGTGAGCTCGACAGCTCAGCAAGTTCTAACAGTTTTCATGCATCACGTATCACATAATAAACATGCTCAACATAAATCTCATAATAAATAAAGTAACATGGCATACATGCTTTAATTCACATAACAAATATAAAGATTGAGTTCATACTCAATCAACATTATTTAACCAAACAGTGTAGTCATAAATTGACTTTGACATTTCATGATTACAACATGTATAACATATCATGCTCGATTGCAATTTAAAACAGTTCATCAAATTCACGTAGACAAGTAGAAACCGAAAGACTTGCCTTGTTCGTAGATTACCAATTACCGAAAATCTGCTTAATATAATCTGCTTCATGATCCTACATAACGTATCACCATATGCATCAATTATTAGTCACTGAGCAACGCTTATCAAACATCTAAGTAAATTCTAATTTACACTTCGTAACTCTCTTTCATTCACTCGTTTGACACTCGCTGTCAAATCATATGTATAATTATTACATATCTAATCTTCATTGTTAGTTAACCAATTAAGATTAACTCATTCTTCATTAACTAATAAGTTAATAATTAATCACCACGTAATTTAATCACCTCACATAATCATATTACATTTCACATAATTAACCAATTATAATTACATCTTACGTCAATTAAATTACAGTTCAAGTTAAACATAATTATATTTTTACTAATATTCATGTTTTATAACTTATAACAACATCTAATATCGTCGACAGCACTATACTTGTGTATGCGCATGACCGACGCCCTCCGATTGCCTCAGAATACGCATCAGTCCCAACAATGACCATTTTGACCCTAGATAAAGACCTCAAATCAAAAAGTCAAAAACACAAAAGTTGTAGGTCTACTCGTGCTCGTTCCGAATCATCTTAAATCACCTCAATCGGAGTTCGTATGAAAACGTTATGGCCATTTTAGTAACAGAGGTCAAAACAGTTTTGCATTACGACAACTAAACTACCCCGGGCAGCAAGTATACCCGCTGGGGCGGGTCCCCCAAGGCATAAACACCCGCTGGGGCGGGTCCAGGGGCTGGTGGAGGTGCTGGGTCGCGAACTGGTGGAGAAATAAGCCAATTTGGCTTATTCCGTCACACCGAATTCGAATTTTCCCAACATGATAAACATGAAACATGTGACAGACAATATTTTAAGCTTATTAACATGCTCATAACATACAAATTTCATATAAACACATAATCACAACCAAGATTTCATGGAATTCGAAGAAAAACACAATTTTAAGCGTTCTTGACGGAAATTGCTACTACGAACTCGTTTTTCAATCAATTCAAGTGATTCCAACTGTAATCACTTCTATTCTTAACATACTAACATAATACTTCATCAATTTTAACAATAACTCATAATCAACATCAATTTTGATAGTTTCAAAAGTTATTTTTCAGAAATTACTTCATCGAGAATCACTATGAACACACTTCCTATTGTTTATCAAAAATTCATGGATTGAATTGCTAGAACAACCATATAACTCATATATAATCATGTTATATCACATATTACACATAATTCATGCTCACATCAAGGATTTAAAGAATTTTCAACATAATTCCATAATCTAACACTATGAACATGAATTTCATGGTGTTCATCATATACTTGTGAATTGAAATTCTTAAACAACTATGAAACTCTCATGTAAATATATATATATATATATATATATATATACATACATATCCCATTCTCATAACAAAATTATGAAGTTTCACAAAGAGACTTCCACATAGAATTCTAAAACCATGAAAACATAGAAGAATATGCTTTGAAAACATGTTTTTACAACAATTGATTTTGAAAACCCTTTCATGGCATACAATTACATATGAAAACATATGAACACCATATATACATATAATTTTATGATTGTAAAAACCTAATTTGATAAAGAAGAAAGTACAACACATATGAATTAATTCTAGGGTTAAAATTATAACCTTACTAGTTTTAACTTAAGAAAGAGATGATGAAGATGATGATCCTCTCTTGCCTTCTCAAGCTTTTCTTCCTCTTCTCTCTTCTTCTTCTCTGACAATTCTCTCTAACCCTCTTTCTTCTTCTTTCTTTGTTTTGTTTAGACTTAGGCTTTTAGAAAACTAATGTATCTTTTAACTTAGCATATATTATACAATATACAATATACATATACAATATATGTAACTTATATTATTAATATAGCTAATAAATAATATACTGATTGCTATACTAACTACCACTTATTACATAGGTTACAAAATTTGAAAAGCCCAAGGCCATGTTTGGCAAAACCACATTATTTTTAAAAACTAACTTCTTGAGTTTAAGGCATTGTTTGAAAGAAATAAGATTAAACAAGTACAAAGGCCTTGTTTGGTAAAACTCATCATTTTAAAAACAGGTTTTAATAGTTAAGGCCCCGTTTGGCAAAACGAATTTAAAAACGGTGCTAGGGCCTTGTTTGGGAAAATAGTTTTGAAAACTCTTTTAATAAATCATTTTAACACATACTTTTTAATGTTATCCTTTAACTAATTAAAACTCAACATTAATTTAATTAATTAAAAGTTTAACATCAATTAATCACATAAAATTATCACATAATTATAATTACTCACTAATTATAATTTCATGTTACTCTCACCACATAACTCATCTAATTTAATTATCCCAATTAAATTAGAACTATAACATAAAATCATTATGTCAATTAAATTAAATACTAAATATTCATTTAATTAACATATAACACTTAATTAAATTACTCCATAATAATCACATAATTATTTATTTAACTCAATAAATAATTTAATTAATATATTTATTTAATTCAATAAATATATAAATTCTCTTCTCACCAAATCACATATTTTACAATATATAACACATATACACATACTCGTACTTAAACATCTTAAAATAAAAATTTTATTTATTAAATTCTCATTTATTAATTCTTAAAAATCCGGGATGTCACAAATATAGCTGGGAAGAATAGCTAAGCGTAAGATAAAATTGTGTTTCCTTTTTACATGAATGATGCCTACCCTGATGGAGATTTGTATTGTAATGTGTTCTTAAGGGATGATAATTCTGAGATACTAAGTGTTCATTGTATAATCGTGCCTAAAGTCGTGCGTAATTAAAATGGAGGTTGCACGCACACACTATGGAATCATAATTTATGTAGATCGATGACTAAGTTGATTGATGAATTTTTACATGGTTTAACGGTTGCTAAATATTATTTTTTATATGATCTTGGTGGCTATGAACAGATTCATGCTTATTTCAGTATATAGGTTGCATTCTTAGGTATTCTTATATTTGCATTTATTTTGGTTTTGCTTGAGGGCAAACAAAGATTTAAGTTTGGGGGTATTTGATGAGCAGATTTTATATTTATGAATGAGATAGTCTTAACTTAATTATTTTGCTTATTCTTAAGTGTTTTCTTATTATTTTGTTGCATTTTAGTAATTTTGTGTTGATAATTGATTTCAGCCTATTATTATAAGTTTAGCCTTAATATAGTTACAGGTGATAAAAGATCGTTTGGCGAAAGCTTAGCAAAAGAAAATGAAGTAGCTGGACTTCAAGTGAAGCATATGGGCAAAGATTAGCAAGGAATCAAGAGGAAACATACATGGAAGATTCACGGCGCCACAAGCTAGAGAGTCCCAACGCTTGGTTGTGCAGGAAGGGAGTCGCGACGCTCACCATTTAGAGCCGCGACACTTAACTCTTTCAGCAGGCGCGTGTGCCTCACACGCCCGGGAGAATGTGAAGTTTAAATGATTATTTTGATTCCTAATTATAGTTTATGCTTGATTATTGAAGTTAGGAGAGTTTCAAACTCCTAAAGGCTGTCATCTTGTTGGTTTACACTTATTTTGTATGGGTTGGATACTTTTGTTAGTATATATTAGTAGGAGACTAATAATTAGAATTATTATCGTTTTTATTATCATCAGTTGGCTTAGGCAGAATAGGACGTAGAGAGAATGATGTTTTTCATAGTTGAATTCGAGAAGCAAGGGGAAGAGCTGGAAAACGAGGCAAAATTCACCAGAGTTTTATTCTCTCTTCTTTTACTCTTATATCTTGTATTTAGAATGACTCTTGAAAAAATATTTATGTTTTTAGCTTTCATTATGAACTAATTTATTAATTAAGGATTCAATGGAACCCGATGTTGATTTAATTTAATTATTTATTTTTATTTTCTATTGAATTGATTATGGAATGAGATTGTTTATTATGTCTTGTTTTTATTGTTATAATTTTCTGATCAACAATTATTGGATGGATTTAGATAAAATTTGATAATGGATTCTAAATTAAGATATGTATATAGTAACTTGTGATTAGTAATTCTTCCTTGGAGTGAATGCTAGTTTGTAGACAGGATAGAAAAATACCTAAATTCCGCGAGTAACTAGTAGGAAATGAATCTTAATGAATTTATTATTATTGTTTCTCATATGAATATAAGGAAGTTAATAATAATAGTTATGTGATATAATTATTTGGAAAATGATTATATTAACTATTAGTGATTTTCCGTTGACAATTCTTGATAGTCAATTTAATGAAATAAGAGTAATATTAAATTAATGATTCATCAAAGGAAATTGATTCCTTAATGTTTTTACTCGTAAAATTATTATTTCATTATTTAGTTTTATTATTCAGTTCATTTGTCCAAATAGAATTAAATTGGTGCATAGTTAGTAATTAATAGGTTAAGTTATACATCGCTCTTCGTGGGAACGATACTATTTTGTCACTATATTGCATAAGTGATCACGTACTTGTGTTAAATTTCTACTTGTGTTTTGGGCAAACAGATCTCATAAAAAAATAAGCAAAACTTACAACAAACTCCTTATACTAAACCACTCTATTCATATAAAATTTTGAACAAACATTTACCACACATCAGTTATCATACTAATCTTTAATCAACACATTTTATTCATCAATTATTAATAATAATTATTATATACTCACAATACTGACAACCATATCGTTCACATGAAAAAGGGCCTTCCGTAGATAAACGCACAATTAAATAACACATTTCCTTGACAAAACTTCTAGAAATTGCTAATAATGCTAATTGGTCTAATTATTTTATTTCAATTATTAAGTCAATACTATGCAGTAACAATTATTGAGTCAATAATATGAAATACTATGCAGTTGCTACTGTAACAATAATACAAAATATTGTGCAATATCGTGTGATACTGTGGAATGTCGTGTACTACTATGGAGTACTGCGTACTACTGTGGAATAGCGTGTGTTACTCTTATTTAATTACCGGGTATTTCAATAGTTAAAATTGTTAGTACCGTTGACAATTTTTTTATTAAAATGATTATTTCTATCGTTTTCGGTATTCGACAGTTATGTCGTTGTGGGGCCCACCAATGATTAATTGTTTCGGCGCCATCATACTTTACCGAATATTTCCCGACATAACAAATATTTTATAACATACTTTTTATCTTATGATTTGCACATATCACCTTAATTTTATCATTTTTTCAATTTAACACCTTACTGTTTAGAATAAGAATTATAAGAAAAGTTAAATTCCATTTATTAAAACTCGGGGTCTTACATTTATCTTTTATCTTATTATTCTTATTATTTATGTGCATCATTTATATCATTGTTATTTGTATTAATCATCATGACTTAAGTTGTTATGAATGTCTTTGGTCTAATTGCAAAGACAATATGATTGTTGAGTGTTTTTAGCCTGTGTGATAAGGACACGTGGTGAAAGTTCTCTTTGGTCTGAGTGCAAAGATGAACTGTTGATCGACACGATCATGACCATTGGTGTTATAGTTGAATGTCTTTGGCATAGGTGCAGAGACAATATGATTGTTGAGTGTCTTTAGCCTGCGTAACAAGGATATATAGTGAAAGTTCTTTTTGACTTGAGTGCAAAGATGAACTATAGATTGACATGATAATGACTATTGGTGTTACAATTGATGAAATCTTGATGGTGAATTTTTAAATTGGAGATGATAGTAGACATTATGATCGATTTGACTCTTCTAATAGATTACTCATTCCGCTGCAGTTGTTTGTTGAGAACTTATATTGTCTATCATTTTCTAAATATGTGATTTATCATCGTTGAATGTTAATGATAACTTATTCTTCATTATCTTAGTAATGTTATTCTTTACTAAGCTATTTGAACTCACCCTTTTGTTTCATAATTTCTGTTAGAAAATGAGAGTGTAGTTGGAGTTAGCGGGGAGAATAGAAGAATGAAATGATGGTTCGAGTTAGTAGCTGTAATAGTCCTCACCAAATTATAAAATTGTGTGACAATAATTGTGTTGAAGACTTAGTGTGTGTTATCGTATTATACACGACATTGTAAAAAATATAAATATGAGAATTTATGTGTATTGTTTGTATTTTGACGAGTCAAATTGAGTAGTATAGACCCGAATTTAGGGACGTCACATAACTGCTCTCTTTTCTCTTATTTTATAATATAAAACATAAAGATATAGAGATATTGCATGTAACTAAAAAAACATTATTTTTAAAGAGTTTTTTTTATTTGTCAAACAATAAAAGTTAAAAAAGTCAAATCACCCTAATATATAAGATTAAAATAGGGAATAACATCTTTGTTAGTCCTTAAATTATAATTATTTTTTATGTTTAGTTTATTAGTTGATTTCGTTTGCATATTTGATCCTCATATTATGTATTTTTTCTATGTTAGTTTTTAAAATATAGCAATTTTTCACGTTTACCCTTAATTTTTTTTTAATGTTTTGTACACAATTTATAGTTGTTTTATTTAAATGTTGAAGCTCCTTTAATTGCCTCGTTTTTGTAAAGATTAAATTGACATTATAAAAATTATAAAGTCCGAGGATAAAATATGTAAAGAGATAATTAGGGGACCAATATGAAAAACAACGGAGACTAATAAAAGAAGTGATTTCGTTTCCATTATCCACCAACTTCGATCGAACAAAACCCTAGCTCCCAAAACCAAAAATTATCAACGATTGCTGAGAAGGAGCCTTCATGATAAGAAACGGTGTATTGAATCGGTGTTTCTAGTGTTCATTTGGTTTGAATTTCGATGCTTTAACGAAGTAAGTGTCTTTAATTCTACATATATTTTTTTTGCAATATTTATGATATATATATATATATATATATATATATATATATATATATATATATATATATATATATATGGCAGTTTATTTCCCTTTCTATTACATCTATTGATAGGTGCCGTATTGCTTGATCCTTGTATTTCGTACATCTTAATATGTTTAGCCTCATTGGTATAGTATATTAGTATTTGATTATTTGAGATTGTTTAACCACCCTTCACAAGGCACATAATTTGTTGATTCATTGTTCTAATATTGGATGTGTTGCTTCAGCTTACATTGGTATAGATTGTATTTGATTGTTTAACCAATCTTCTTCACAAGGCAGATAATTTGTTGATTTTGTCATTGATGATTTCTGCTTCAAGATCCTTAATTTGTGTGTTAGAGAGTTTGAAGGGGAACATTTCTGGGAAGAAATTTGATATTTAAAGGAGTCCAGTAAAAAGGGAGGCCAAGTCATGAGGATTGTTTCTCAGTTCATGAGGGCATAACTATCTCTGTTTGTGCATCCATTACAGGAAAACTTTTCAGTCATCCTGCTCCTGAAACTTCTGAACGGTCATCAAGAATATTTCAGGGTTAACGCTGACGGGTCTTGGATGAAATGGATCCTGGTCGCTATGGTCTGCAGCAAGGATGGGAAAATAACAGCGTAATTGTGGTTTCCTTCTTAATCACATATATGGGATGATATACAAGAAATTAGTCTCACGTGATTGTCCATTTTTTTCCGGCATCTAATCTAAAGAACAATGAGATAAGCCGTTGGGCAGTGAGGATATGGAATTGGATTTGCCTACCTTGTACAATGATTATTATTTGCTGACATAGCTTATTCTCTTGAATCCACAGGCTTTGGAAGGGTATGGTGCACCCCATGAGCCAAACTTTCGGTGAGTGCTGACCGGTGGTTATTACCAAAAGGGTCTTTAGTAAATTTGCTTGTTCTGAACGCTTTCTAAAAATGTTTGCTTGACATATGGGCGTGACTATTTTCCATTCCATGCAACAACAGATTTGTTATTGCTTTGAAATAAATGTGTTTTTGTTATATCTTGCGATTAGTGTTGGTTTCACCCTTTGTGTTTCACGTTCTATATACTACATTTTGGTTTATCAATTTTTTGCTCTCCTATTTGCCTCTGCCTTACATTCTTTTGGCAGGGCTGGTGGTTCATATGATGATAGGAGGTTTATAGACAAAAGATTTCCAAGGGATAACATTTATGCAAGAAATGCCTTTCACCGCGACACACTGGAGAGGGATAACTATCCTCCTCAGCCTGCAGTTGGTGTCTGGCCTCAAACAAGGAGGAGTTATGAAGAGGAATATTCTATTGATAGAGAATCTAGGCGGCACGATAAGCCATATGTTGATTCATATCATGATATGGATACCTTTCATGAGTCTGACAAGTACAATGAGATCGGCACATTTCATGAATACGATAAGTTGCGGGATGGCTATCGCGGTATTGACACTTTCCGAGATCATGAGTTCGACAGGTCTGCTAGATATGGGGGACGTGATCGTGAAGATTATGCATTAGATGATTATGACTACAGACCTCGTATTTCTCGTCAAAGCAGGGAGGATAGCCGTGAGAGAGAATATGAATATGGCAGACACAGCTATGACTCTGATTATGATAGAGGCAGCAGGAGAGATAGTAAATGGAGGCGGCATGAATCCCGTGACCGTGAAAGGAGTGGTTTAAGTCGGGAAAGAGATCCCAGTCCATATAGAAGGCATGATCGTTCTCGGTCTCGTGGACATGATGATCTCCTGAGGTCAAGGTCTCCTCAAGGGCGGAGTCGCGCTCGCAGCCATCGAGAAGACAGCTATGATGATGCCCGACATGCAAGGAGTGAAAAACGAAGGGATTTTGATGAGAAACGTCAACACGATCATTTTCCTGTGGTATGCTTCTTTTTTCAGTTTTCATGTTACCAATAGTGAGTCAATTTTTGTCTTGTTCAAGGGCTTCAGCATGTTGGCTGTTTTTTGTAGGCTCCATCGGCTACTGTTGTTGTGAAGGGTCTCCCACAGAAGACAACTGAAGAAGATTTATACCAAATTCTTGTACTTTTCTGCTACATCCTCCTGTTTAAGTAGTATTGCTTAGTTTATGCTGTTGTTGATAATTTTCCCTTAGTTGCTTTATATGTGACTTCTGTTCCATATCTACCTATGTCAGGCTGAATGGGGCCCCCTTCGCCATGTCCGTGTGATTAAAGAAAGAAATTCTGGCATATCACGTGGATTTGCTTTTATTGATTTTCCTTCTGTGGTACCAATTATGAATATCTTGTCAACATATGTTACTTATAGTTTTGTGAATGGTATTAATGTTAAGTGTGTTGTGCAACAGGGTGCTGCACGCGCAATGATGGATAGGCTTGGAGATGATGGTCTTGTTGTGGATGACAAGAAGCTTTTTTTTGAGTACAGGTATCTATGATAAGTGATTTTGTTTGGAAGAGAAGTAATTCAATGCAGAACTTTTGTTAAATAATTAATTACCTGCTTTAATGCATTAGTACGTGTTTTTATGTGTTTGTGCATGTTTGCGTGTGTTCTGTAATATTCCGAATTCTTATAAGACTTGTCATGTAACCTTATATGATTAATAAAGGATGTTTTTGTGATTGAAATTATGTGTTATGTGATTGAATGTGTATGGTTTCATTATAAGTATTAAGTATATAAACTTTTTGTAAAACTTAACTAGGAAATTACTATTCATAAACACGTTAAATCATTATTCATAAAAACATTAAGTCAACTTTGGGAAAGGTAACAATTTCTGGCTAACCGGATTAGTTGGAAAGCTAACTAATGAGTAACTAGAAGCTAACTAATGAGTAACTAGAAGCTAACTAGAAAGTATTTGGAATAACTAAACTAAGTGGGATCCGGTTATGGTGTATAGAAAGGGAGGGCTTTTTGGCTTAAATCACTATTCATAAAAACGTTGAGTCAACTTTGAAAAAGTCAACAATTTTTAGCTAACCGGATTAGTTAGGGAAGCTAACTAATGAGTAACTAAAAGCTAACTAGAAAGTAAACTAAGTTTGGAATAACTAAACTAAGTGGGATCCGGTTATGGTGTAGAGAAAGGGAGGGTTTTTTGGCCAATATGAAAGTATGTAATACTTACAAGCTTGTAAGTATTGATACTTGCTTTGTAGAGTTGGTCATCAAATTGATTTTTGCTTGCTTTGTAGTTTGTCAAACAATGGGAGGTGAGATGTGGCTCAATGTATTGCTTGAGGTGCTTTAATAGGTGAGATGTGGCCTCTTGTATGGCAAGTCATTGTTGCAAGACACAAGTTATAGGGTTGGCCTTGTTGGACAATTGTAAGTGGTGGAGTTGTTAGGCATTGGTGGCCTTATGTGAACCATGGCTTGGTGGCCTTGTTGGTTACTTTGGTTGATTGTGGTGTGATGACCATTATACCCGAAGTCTTGGATGCCTATAAATAAGACCCTCATCCCATGTTAAATACCTTCATTAAATTCCAAAGCAATTCTAAGAGGGAGCATAGTAAATATACTTATAATTGAAAGGAAGATCAAGTTTTGCTTATTCAAGATAAACGTAAAGCTTGCAACTGCAAGAGGTTGATCGAAAGACGCAAAAGTTAGTGTAAACTATAGAAGCGGAATCAGACAAGTTTTTCGGACTATGTGCAAGTTTCTAACTGTTTTTATGTGCAACGATGTGCTATAAAACTGTTTTGAATTTTAGTTGTTGTGTGAAGTTAGTTGTGATATGTGAATTACTTGTATAAGTTGAGTATTGTGAAATCTATAACTTGGGCAGTGTGAACCCTATAACTTGGGCAGTGTGAACCCTATAAATTGGGTAGTGTGGACACTATTATGTGTATAACTTGAGTAGTGTGAATTCTATTTATCTGTATAAATTTGTGAAGTATAAAATATGTTATCTGTTAGACTCGTTGAACATTTGTGCTCATTCTTGCGAATACAATCTTATTTGCAGTTAAGGAAGAATTACCAGTAGAATCTAGTAGTAAAGAGAAGGTGAAAGAAGAGTAGTTAGGCCAAGAGAGATTATTATTATTGTCTTCTTTTCATGTAATAGAACTTAAAGTTGTAATAACTTTGCTGATATGGTTAAAATAGTTGGGAATTATTATAAGAATGTATTGTTGGTGTACTGTACATTTAAGCTAGTAGATGTAGGAGTCATTTAATTATGCTAGATTAACATTAATGGCAATGTCTAGAAAGTTTTGTCGAGGAAAGGGGTTTAGGTTAGTGTTGGATTGTAAGCCATAATTTATATGACTTTGGAATGTAATGGGAAATTGTAAAGTGTATGATTCTGGAATAAAGATTGTGTTGTAAATTTTAAATAAATGAGTTTTTATCAAGCATATTGTTGGTGAATGTTATGGAAGATGTGTGCAAGTCAGCACTAGATCAGGGGTTGAAGGAGATCCGGATTTGAGGGTGTGACATGTTCCGAGGAATTTAGTTTGTTGTTTGGAACAATCACTTAAATTATCAAACGGATACTAAGCCTTTTCCTTTACATACTTCTCTGTTTCCAGATAACCTGTTGTCCAAAATTTACTACCTAGTTCTAATTTTTGCAATTGGTTTGTGTACGTCATTTTTGAACAATTTCACTTTATAAATTGTACTATTCTCCTCTTTGCTGCAATTGGATTGTTTTTTTACTGGTTCTACGGATATATTTTAATACATTGGAACGTTGAGTTATCAGCCTAGGCTTGAGTCGTTCATATTTACCACGTCTTACTGTCATAACATGCTCTTTGTAACATCTTTTGCCATTCTCTGAGTTTTAATTGTTTCTGTAGTGTATGAGTGGTTTATGTTGATCATATCCTGGAATTTTACTTGCAAGCATATTTATTGCAAATTTTGGCTTTCTGTTGCAGTAGCAAGCCAACTGGGGGGGCTGGGGGACCATCTTTTGGATCCAACAGTGCGTTGAGATCAGGTCATGGCAACCATAAAAGTATTACGGTGCCATCTGATTGGATGTGCACCATCTGCGGATGTGTTAATTTTGCACGGCGAACCTCCTGCTTTCAGGTTGGTTTTATGTTTCCCATCTTACTCAAATCCTTGTTTCATATAGTTTGCTCTATTCGTTATCAATTAGAAAGGTTGTGAACCATATTGAAAAATTGTCAGCTTTATATAAGTTCACCTATTTGTGTTTTGATACTCGATAGATATCTTCCTCTGTTTGTCTGTCTTTCATCATGGTCCAGACTCCAGCTTAGGTTTTTTGTGAAGTTCAAACCTTTTTGAGATCAACCAATGGAACAATGTAAATTAGGGTTTTATGGGAGATTTGGTTTTATGGAAGAGGTAAACTTGGATAGAAAGAAAGCTTGAGAGACCCTTGTAATTCATTTCACTCATAAAGAAGAGCATTACATGCTACTCTCTTTATAAAGAATACAATCATGAACCATATATGCTAAAATGCACATGTGTAAATAACCTTATATGTGGTAGCTATTTCTAGAAACTACCAAATAATTAATAAATCCCTGATTTACATTATTTATACTATTGGCCCTTGGCCTTGTAGTTTTCTTTTGGACAGCAATTAGGATAAAGAAGATGCCATACACATGCGAGAAATTGTGTTGACTGGCTATATTGGCTATTACCTAAGTGATTTACCTTAGCACTTTATTTTGCGTCCTTTTAGTTTAAATTAATAAATAAGATTTTGGATGAAATTTAATGTTTCAGCAATTAATTGTCTTGCTGTCTTGAGGGCCTAATTGTCATTTTGGCCAGTTCAATTGTGTACCAAATATTCTTTCGTATGGTAGATGGTTTGGATGTACTATTAAATAGTCCATATCATTCCTTTTTATATACAGGATTACTTGACAATAAAATAAATAAAATACAGACAATACTCTTTTTCTTCTTACAATTATACTTCATATTTTTATTAGAATGCAATCTGAGACTGTATGTTGTTATATATATATATATATTTATATTTATCCAAAGCTATATATGCTTTGTAGTATTACATCAGTGCAGAGTGCAGACAGTTCCAGTGTGCATATTGATTCTAACATGCTGTTCTTAAATTTATATACGAAGTGGTAGTGAAATTCTGTCATGATTATTCAGAGTGAACCTATGACATGCCGGATTCCAGAATTATTATATATTGCCTTTTCAAAATTGTGGCAGATTTTTTTTTTTTATTTGTATAAAAGCAGAAATGAAGTGTGTTTCATGACAAACGGCTTTTCCAACTAAAAGCTAATAAGCTTAGCTACTTTATGACAGTATAACCTGTTGTCTAAAATAGGCTCATCTAATACAATATTCCAATGACTTTAATCATATTTCCTTCCTAATTGTGAAAGCAGTGTAATGAGGCAAGAACTGATGATGCTCCTCCAGCAGATATGTCATCATCAAATCCGACCTCACTTGGGAAGAGAGGTGACACAGGTTAGTATTTTCTATGCTTTTGGCTAAGACCTATTAGGCACATGTGGAGCAGTTGTCTAAGCTAATACATTATCAGGACCCACCCATGTTCTCGTTGTTCGTGGATTGGATGGAAATGCTGATGAGGAAATGCTTCGTTATGAATTTTCTAAACATGCCGCTATCAAGGTACAAATGCTGGGACGTATAATGAATGTTCTTTTCCATTTTCTCATGTTTGCAGAAGTTTACTGAATTTTGTATTTTTTTGCAGGATCTTCGGCTTGTTAGAGACAAATTTACACATGTTTCTAGGGGATTTGCATTTGTTCATTTTCATTCGGTATGTTCTTTTCTTTTCCCTTTTGCTGAGTAATAGATTTTCTGTACTTCCCACTTTCCCCCTGTAAAGATAAAATTTCGACACAAGGACGTTGGTGATGTCCAAGATGCCCTTGAAAATTTGTCTCTTTGTCGTAGGCAAACTAAAGGGGCTGTTGTGTGTATTTTCCAATTTTAACCTTCAAAATTATTTTATTTAGATCAGTTTTTTTATAATTATGATTATTATTGAAACACAATGGAATGAACTTTTGAACAATATTTTCATATAAACTTTAAACAATTATATTATTAAATATGTAATACTCATCGTTCTACAAAAAGTCTTATTTGTCAATTTTTTAATCAAAATTCTTATTTCTTTTTATGATGGTATAAATTGATATAATTTGTCTTTTAAAACTAGCGTCACAATTTCATTAATATATCTATTATTAATTATATAATACTCATCGTTCTACAAAAAGTCTTATTTTTCAATTATTTTTTTAATAAAAAGTCTTATTTCTTTTTATGATGGTATAAATTGATATAATCTATGTTTTAAAACTAGCATCACAATTTCATTAATATATCTATTCACTATATATATATATATAAAATATGTGTTTGCATACATTCGTAATAGAAGAAGAAGAAAGGACAAATTGGCCCATATTCTCCATCTGTATTACCTTTAACGATAAAACAAATTGACAGCATGCTAAAGTTTTCATGTTTATCCAATTCTTAGATTAAAAAAATGAAAAGATCAGTTGTGTTGGCTTCAATTAAACAAACAATAAGTTAATAATGAGTAGGATTCTAGGAACCGTCAAATTTCATTCTAGTCCACCAAATACTCTCGGTAAACGAGGACTTGGTGTTTGGTAAAATCAATCTATATGCACATAAGGTGCCCAATTTCTTCATATATGGAGGCTATAAACATGGTATAACTCCCAATTTTCCACTAATTTCTATCATTACATGAGATAAAGGAGGGCATGCGAAAGAGGAAGGAGAGAAGACATACTGCTAGTCAGTGGCCCATGAAGAATATAAACTTGAGCAATAGCTGGTTTAATTGGAGAGGGAGGAGAACATAGCTTGTAGAAGTTTGAAGACGAGAGAGAGATCGCTAATTGGTAATTTGTTTTAATTTGAAAGGATATCTATGTAAAAATTCATTCAGATAGCCAACTGACTGAATAATAGCTGGTTCAATTGGAGAGGGAGGAGAACATAGCTTGTAGAAGTCTGGAGACGAGAGAGAGATTGCTAATTGGTGATTTGTTTTAATGTGAAAGGATATCTATGTAAAAATTCATTCAGATAGCCAACTGATCGAATAATAGCTGGTTCAATTGGAGAGGGAGGAGAGCGTAGCTTGTAGAAGTCTGGAGACGAGAGAGATCTTGGCAATTTATTTTAATGTGGAAGGATATCTACGTAAAAATTCATTCAGATAGCCAACTGACCGAATAAGCTTGAAATATTTGGCTGATTCGGTCAGAACCATGCTGACTTCTTCCAGACCCTTATCTAACCTAAACAAACAAGCTGAATAGCTTACTGATTCAGTTTTGGGTCATTCAGATTGATTCAGAGGTTATCAAACAGGCCCTAAATGCATCGACTTCCTTGGAGCATATGCAGTTTGTGATGCATTTATGAGAAAAGTGTACTTTCTTTATAGCAATTGAACTTCTTTTTCTCAATTGTTTTGTTATGTTTTTTGGTAGCGTTTGGTTCCTACATTCAAGAAGATTTCAGCTCACTTAATATCTGCAAGTTTAATTTAACCTATGCCTAATGTTTAACCTATACGTAATGTTAATGTTATGCAAGTACAAGATATGTGCAAGTGTAATATCTATGTTTTTTGTTTTTGATTTTTGTTATGTTTTGTTATGCCAAATGATTTTTTGGTAGCGTTTAACATATGTTTTGGTAACGTTTGACTTTTATCCTATTCCTGAAAGTGCTATTGAAGTTATAATTTTTTAATGTGTTTTATTTAAGGTTGATGATGCAACCAAAGCTCTTGAAGCCACAAATGGAACGACTTTAGAAAAGAATGGTCAAATTCTTCGAGTAGCATATGCAAAGAGCATAATTGGACCAGGATCAGGGGCATCGGGGCCTTCTCAGTCAAGCAGTCTTGCTGCTGCTGCAATTGAGGCTGCCACATTTGCTCAGCAGGTAATGTGTCACGCAAAACATTTGTATTTTTACAGATATGGCACATTTGGTGGAATGTAGTTTTATTGTTCATGGCTGGCAGGTGAGTATACCTTCTTGGAAAGTGGCTGTACTTTATTTTTTTTTATCATTGCACTAGCATAGTAGTTTCATAGAGCTTCTGAAAAAAGAAGAAAAGAATATAGTAGTACCGCAGCAAAAGTCTGTTACTTGAATGTTTAGCTATGCCTAATTGGAACTTGGATAAAAGAAAAGGGAGAGGCTAACATTCCTCTGCCTGATATTGGTCTGTACAATTGAATGCCAATCCATTGGGAAAACTAATACTACTAAGGACCTTTACACTCCGTTTCTGAGTTTTGGATGGAAAAAAAAAGAATAGAAAACTTAAAAGTTTTCCTTTGTGTTGTTCCTGAGTTTTTAAAAGAAAAGAACAAAAAGCTTAACATTTTTCTTTTCTTGTGCTTTGAGTGCCAATGAAAAGAAAAGAAAAGATCACTTTTATGATTTGACCCTTCTATTACATGTGGAATACCAATTATAGTTATAACCACTGAACTATGAATTATCCAACATTTTGAGTTCTAATTTTTCTATACAATAACCCTATATGCTTAAATTCAAGAAATAATATGCCAACACAAACTAGGACATGTAGACTACAGAGTGGAAGTTGTATAGGAGGCAAAGGTGCTTGTTGTTGCTACCCAGGTCAACCCTTGTTCCTACCACATGTAGGAGAAAAACACAATTTCCAATAGAACGCTTGAAAAAATAAAGTAAACAACACAGTATATAGCTTGGTTAATTACCACGCGATTAGTCCAATCTCCAATCACCAAGAGTTTGATCATTATATTGATGTATTTAATTTTTCAATAATAAAGACAACTATCTATCTATTACTAAACAGTATAAATATAATATTACAGCTAGAATTATGAATCAGCAAAATATGATAATCCTGCTGGTTAGCTGAATGACACGTTAAGTATTCTACTGATAGGTAATAAAAAGAAGTTGGGGACATGAGTTGTAATTTAAAATTTGTTATCCCGGAAGTTGATGATAATATGAGAATTATAAAAGTATTATTTATCCCATTTTCTTTTCCATCCAAATCCAGTCAATTTTGGACGGAAAACTTTGGTAAGAAATGTGGCCAAGTTTTCTGTCGATTCCTTTACTTTTCTGTACATTAAAAACTCAAACAAACACAAGAATTGAACAAAAAAAAAGTTTTCCTCCATTTCTTTCTTTTCTGTACATTTTAAAACTCAGAAACAGAGTGTTAGGGCATTTTGGCTACTGCCTATAGTGTTCATACAACAGTTGTTATTATTATTATTATTTTTTGCATGTGTTTTACTTTGATTGTCACTCTCCGTTGGAGCTAAATATGGCCTGCTTACAAACCATTCAAGAGGATGGATATAAGTAAAAAGTTGTTTTGGGTTTGATGCAATTTTTTTAATTTCCAGGTAAGTTTATCCTATCAAAACTTATGGAAAGTGATATTTTCACATGGTTATTTGTTATTTCCGCATGTGGTCCCTACTTATTAATTAAATTAATTCATTTATGCCCAATATACCCCTGATTGACACGATATACGATTATACTCCCCCTCCTTCCTTCCACATCTCAGTTTCTCTCTCTACACTGTATCATTGCTACCGTTCCACCGTTCCCATATTTACTTTCTAATTCATTCATGAGTACAAATTCATTCACCATATAATCCAAGTATCCAACTAGCATTACATCAAACAAAAAAACAAACACCCCTTCACCATCTAATTTAACTCAGAGCCACTGCCTTGTCCGAGCTTGAACCCAAATCTGCATCATTGCATCGTCGAAGATGAGACCCAAATCTGAATAGTCGGAGGCCGGAGATTGGACCCAGCCACTCATGCCACACGAAAGAAATAAAAGCAGCAAAATATATATCTTCTTCACCCAAACCTACAACAAATGAACAAAATCACCACACAAATTCTTTGCTCTTTGCCACCTATTCAACTTGGTAAAGATCTATCACCAATCAATCTTTGTTATTAATCTATGTGAAATCAATCTGTGTGAGATCTAGTTCCATCCTTAGTCATCTATTTTTGAAAGGATCTTAAGTTTTTTGGATGAAGAGCTTAAAACGTTTATTGTCTCTCATTCTCCCGAACCTTATTATCCTCATAAATTGGGATATAAGTTATCATCTTGCATGTAAGTGCTCTAGGATGTATTCAAAAAGTAAGGTCCGCTTAAAGCAATTTTACTTCTAATTTAATTTGGGATCTTGTTGCAAGTTGATCTGGGACTGGGAGGACCGGGACAGAGAGTAAAGTGAGAAAATGAGTTGCAGAAAGGAGGGAGAGAGTGCACTTGGGTATTGTGTCAAGTGGGCGTAAATTGGACACTAAGAGATAAATTTGATTACTAAGTAGGGACCACATGTTGAAATATCAATTAAGCTTGTGGAAATATCACTTCCCAAACTTATTTGTATGACTTGGGATATTCAGGATTGAAGTTTTACTAGTTTTTATGAGCACTGCAAAGATATTAAAAAGGCAAATTGTCTTTGGGAGACTTCTTCTAGTTGAAACTGACCAATAAGCCCGTGCTCGTCCAAGGAGGGAGTTTGCTTTACCCAACCCCCTTTTTGATAACAAGGCAGAAACCCCCGACCCGATATTCATTAGTTTCGAATGAAGAGTGCTCCGCCCTAGCAAGCACCTACTCCTATAAAAAAGCGAGACTTTACTAAACAAGCAAGAAAAGCCCTTTGCTTTCTATTAGTAAAGCGCTAACGAGCAAGAAAACGGATGCGCTAACGAGCGAGTTCAGTATACGTAACGAGGCATTAGAGCAACGGCTTTTGTGCAGCTCTTCCTATGTCCCCTACTACTCCTAGAAAGCGAGAAAAAAAGAGGAAGAAATGGAAATTATTAGCAAGCATTTTGACTTTTGAAACTAGCATCTTATAGGCCTTTTACGCTGAAAGCAAATATATATCTGCAAACTCGGGCACTTTAGATTGCGGATCTTATGTATGAAACCTATAGGTATGTTGTTAGGTTGTCATCATCGGACTGCAGAAATATGATTTCTAGGGCTTTACAAAAAAACTCGGGGATGATTTTTCTACTTGCTGCCAAATGCATAGGTCAAGTTTGTTTCAAGAAAATTGTAGATATTTGCAGTGATGATAAAAATGAGTCTTCTTAATTCCAGCACTTGTGCTTTAATTCTTCTTTCCTTTTTTTCCCTTTCATTATAAATTTTACCAGAGCTTTAAAATAAATGTGAGAAGTTAGAAAATAATAGTGAGAAGTTGAATAATAATGATGAGTAACGTAGCAAATGGTGGAAGGGTATGGGACAGACCTCTAAAGTCGTGTTAATTTCAATTTCGATGAGATTGTCAACTGCTGTTAAAATCTGCTTCATTAAATAAATCACTATGATTCAAAGTAAGATCTTCTCGAGTTCCTATATTCAAGATTTTTTTAGGCTAGAGATATCCAATTCTTCATTTTCTATATGAATCTCTCGTCCATAACACAAAAAATGACAAAAGACACATGATATGGGGTAAAGACTTGTGGCTACTGATTTGCTCAAGTTAGTTTACTGCTCTGGTAAATGTGTATTGTGAAGGTCTATTATTTAATATTAATTGTATTTGTACAAGTCAAATTGTTTTTCCTTCTTTCACTTTTACCAGTAAATGATATTAGATAGCGTGTTTCTGTTTCCCCCCCCCCCCCCCCCCTTATTTGTTTTATTGGTGGTGGACCGGTGGGCATAAAAAAGAACAAAATTTGTAAAACAAGGTATATAGAGTCCCTCCCCTGATGAAGATCCTATGCCCAAAGAAAACTCATATATTTTTTCCTTAGCAACTGTGGACATACTTTGGAATGATTTCATCTTGCTGCAAACACATGCCAGTTAAGGCATAATGGAGCTAGTCCAACTCTCAGCCTAATCCATCTAGCAACCACCACAACTCCAACACAGTAAGAAACTCCAATACTGAACTTGTCTAAGCTTAACTGGATGCAGGGTATAGCTTGGAGCCATCGATTTCTATTCCACAAAATTCTATATTGATGTTGGACGGAAATTGTTGAATAGATAATTAATTGGAAAGTGGTAAATCAATAAAGAAAATTAAGATAACTAGGGTGATCCAACCGCAACAGAATTACTATCCCTTTTCCAACCGCAGGAGGGAGAAAAAAGGTATTGATCGCAATCAATAATTAGAATAGGAACCACTATTTCCACATGTAATTTTGATATTTCCACATGGTCTTCTCTCACATAGAGGAGCACATGTGGAAATATCAAAATTACATGTTGAAATATCATTTCCCATTAGAATAATTTCATTTCAATATCAAAGTGTGTCCAATAATCTGTTATGGCTTTCATATTTATAATAAAAAGAAACTCTAATAATCCTAAGCCCATTAACAATTGGGCCTCTAATAAATAAATAATTAAATAGCAAATCATCCGTGACGACGACGTCTTATGGATCGATCACTATGAACTATCCTTGGCTGCGAAAATGAAGTCTCTGACGAAGTGAAAGCCTCGTATCTCTCAAAAAGGTTTGGATCAAGCCGACGAAACTCCTCAACACTAAGCCATGTACAATCATCGGGAGGCCTGTTGCGTCACTTCACCAAAAACTGACGGTAATCACCTTGCCTGGTCGATACCACTTATCAAAAACATCCTCAATAACCTCTGTTGTACGTTGTGGAGGAACAATATGAGGTGTAGGTGGAACAGGTAAAGGAGGAACAAGTATAGGCTCATCAGGATTAGCAAGTGTAGGTGAGGTTGATGAAGTAGGAGAAGTGGAGAAGGGGTGGAATCATCAGAAGGCTTATGATAAGGAGTAAAGGCTTCCACATTGAATACAAGACCAATACTCATATCACTCGGAAGATCAAACTCGTATCCATTAGTGTTAACCTTCTTTCGAACTCGAAATGGTCCCATCCTCTTAGCATGCACTTTCTTCCATTTGTCAGGAGGTAATCTCTTAGCACGGTGTCACAACATCACTCGATCATTCTCATTAAACTCCTGATACCTGCGATGAACATCTGCAGTAGACTTATAATTTTCATTGCTCAAATTAATTTTCTTTCTTATCTCAGCATGCAAATCATGAATGTGATGCGCAAAAGACTTTGTAGACTAACTAACCCTATATGCAACGAGAAGAGAAGCTAAATCAACAGGTTTCCTAGGTTGATAACTGGTGCAAGCCTGAAAAGGACTTACTCCAGTTGAACGATTAACTGAGCTATTATATGCAAACTCAACCATAGGTTTAACCTTCTCCCATGTAAACATGATCACCCACAAGACAACGTATCAAATCACCTAGAGTTCTATTAACAACATCTATCTAACCATCGGTCTGAGGATGATACACAGTAGAAAACTTAAGCGTGGTATTAAGTTTCTTCTAGAGAATTTTTCAAAAATAACTCGTAAATTTCGCATATCTATAAGAAACTATGGTAACCCACGCAATCTCACTACCTCACTAAAGAAAATCATGGCAATATGCAATGGGCCTCTAAATAACCCAATAATGAAATAGACCAATAAATAACAAGTCCACGAACTAATAAATAAATAGACACCGATAATAAATAACTAAATAACGAATCATTCATGACGACGACGTCTTATATATTGATCCCTATCATATATGATATCCATGGACATTTTTTTAGAAATACATGTTCTAGCGGTATGCGTGTGTTGCAGATTGTGCTTAATTTATGTTGTTGATTAAGTTTTCTTCATCCTTTTAGTATGATTCTGCGGGCTGGGCACCAAAAGAATATAATCCAGACGACATACAATCTACTGGTGGGCAAGAGCAATCTGGTGAGGTTGCAGTTCAGAAAGATGCTTCGGCTCCGCAGTCTGGCTTTGTGTGGGATGAAGCATCTGGTTATTATTATGATGCTTCTTCTGGGTTCTATTATGATGGAAATACAGGTTTGTGTCTTGTTTGATTTCAATTTGTACATGTTCTAGACTAATTTTGTACATCATATTAATGTGACAATGCAATGCTTTTGTTTAAGGTAGGCTGATCTTGCAGTGTTTAAGATGTCATTTGTACGAAGAAAAGTGTTTGTAACTTTATATTGCATTTCCTATTCTTATTTTTGAGTTCTCAAGCATAGAATTAGTTGGTAAAGCATTATAGTTTTTTTTTTCTTTCTTATTTTGTCATAGTAGTCCTGATAGTTTGAATAGGCTACTCTGTAAATGAAGGTGTAATGTCATTAATATTAGAGTACGGAGTCTTAATATTCTGGGTATTTGTCCTTTGAATTTTTCTAACCCTTGGTAGGGTGAAGTTTCCTTCTGTTATTTTCTTCTCCTGACTTCTTATCTTTGTGTGTACTAATCCCGCAGGTCTATACTACGATGGTAACAATGGGATCTGGTACACTTATGATCAGCATACTCAACAATATGTCCCCTGTTTGGATCAGAATGATAAAACTGCTGGAAAACAAGTGGAACCTTCCAAAACGTCTGAAAGTTCTAATAGTAGGAAAGTAGTTATCTCTGCCCCAGCTGCTACTATAACATCAAATGAGAAGGCTGCCTCATTGCCAGATGCTGTCCAGGCTGCTGCGGCAGCAGCAATAGCTGCAGAGAAGAAAGAGAAAGAGAAGTTGAAAGAGATAAGACTGGCATCAAAAAGCAGTATTCTAGCTAGTAAAAAGAAGATGAGTAATGTTTTGACAATGTGGAAGCAGAGGAGTCATGAAGGGCAAGCGCCACGTTTAGCGCTTGATGAAAATCAACTTTCTGCCTCTGCCGAAGAAAAATTAAATTCTCTTGGGCCATCCACGAAGGGCAAGTTCAAAAGGGATGTAGTGACTGTGAAAGAGAATAATATGAGTACTTCAGGATTCAACACAATCACACCTGCTCAATCTTCTGGTTTGGAGTCTCCAGAGAGGCCTAGGCTTGTGAGTAATAGCTCAGGGAAAACTATTATGGGAGTGATTAGGGGCTCTGGCAGAGGAGTGGTGAAATCAGATACTTCTTATTTGGGGTCATCAGAAATTACTTCCAACTCTTTGTCTGCTTTAGCAGGTTCTGCCGGGTTATCCTCAGTGGCAAGTGTAGACGCATCCGCAACTGCATTGCCCTTTAGAACAGATGCATCTGCAACTGCAACTGTATTGCCTTTCAGAACAGATGCTTCTGCATTGGGTTCTTATACTCCACCAGTAGCTGCTGGGAGCGGTAAGAGGAGGTTCTCAGAGATGCCACTGCAGCCAGCTTCTTCGCATAAGGAATATTCTCAGACTATCTATAGGGATCGTGCAGCTGAGCGTAGGAACTTGTATGGTTCGTCTTCTTTTGGGGACGATCTACCTGAGACTGGGGATTCAAGTAAGCTTGCTCTATAACTTGAGATTGGCTTTCATGGCCCTTGATTCTGTTTTATGAGCTTATTTTTCTAGATCGTCTTGCTATCTATTAGTTGGCCTGATACAGTAGAACTATTATACTTTGTGCTGCTGCTTTCCTCCTATATGTAATTTTGGAAATTTTGATAAAATGTAGGTTTGTTAAATGATTCTTTAAGAGTTTTTCTCCCCCAAGGCTTTTACTCTCATTGCCCCTGGCATCCCCTGTTTCCGTTACTCCCCCTCCCCTAAAAATTAATCAAAGAGAAATATAAGTAGAGAACTAATGGTCCATTAATTACTTTATTTTTCTCAATATCTTTATTGACTTGAGAGAATCCTGTCTTTTACAATTGTGGAATACTCAAAGATCGTGATTCGGCTTTCAAAAGGGGTGTAATGGATTCGATGCCCTTCCCTCCGGGTGTTGGAGGGCGTAGTGCTGCAGATGGTAATAGCAACTTACAGAGCTATGAGGTGATTACAGCTGAGAAAGCAATCAATGAGAGTAATGTAGGGAACCGTATGCTCCGCAGCATGGGCTGGCAAGAAGGCTTGGTAACATTTCCACTCTTGCACTAGTATTAGTTCCGTGTTGATGTATTTATGAAAAGCTATTTAATTACCGTCTTTACAAAAACAAGCTTGTATTAGTTTGCCTTTCTCTCTGTCTGGTGGATCTGTTGTTGCAATTAGTGTTGCTTGTTTCCTCTAATCTCTGTTGCTGCTGGTATCTTGTACGGTGAATATATGATTGAGCTTTCTAATATGAACAATAAATCATTGACAGGTTGGAAATTCCTTGTCTTGCAGTATCTGACTTTGCATTTGGGAATTTTTTTGCTTTTGGTGTGTATTTGTTCAATGTGTGCAGGGTTTGGGGAAGGATGGGAGCGGCATGGTTGAGCCTGTCCAAGCACAAGCCATTGAGAAAAGAGCAGGGTTAGGGAGTCAACCAAAGAAGTTGGATCCTAGCCTTGAAGTGCAAGCTGGCGATAGTTATCGGACTCTTATTCAGAAGAAAGCTCTAGCCAGGTTTAGAGAGATGTCATAGGGGAGTAGCAGAATTGAACTATAGAAAGCCCTTTTTTTCCGTTTTCTTTTTGAAAGTAGGCTAGATTTTCCATGTCATTTCAAAAGTGGTCTGTAGTGTAAAAAGCATTAAGTTGTGCTGCATTTGATTTGATTTGATTATTAGGGTGATTAATTTTGTTGGATTGGCTTTTGAGTTTTTGTTGGCAATTAAGTAGTTGGCTTTGACTATTTTGATTTGTCAAAGCAAAGGCATGGGGAAACATGATCATCAAAGTTTTTAGGGATAACCTCTTCGGTCGTCCCTAAATTTATCGTCATTTTCACGTTTGGTTCTCAAACAATATTTTTTGGGAGCACTATTTTCATATATATATATATATATATATATATATATATTTAATATTTTTACATAATCACCTCTCATGTCGTGAGAGTGGAGTGAGTTTCATTTTCATGCGAGTCATATGTGAAAATATCAAATATATATGTGAAAATATTATTATTATTATTATTTTATTTTATGTTTTTGGTCCGTGTACATTTTAAGGTCTTTAATCTTGGTAAAATTCGTGAAATTTAAACGGAATCTCCAATTTCAGTAATAGATTGGTAACATTTATTTGTAGAAGAAGGGCATATTAGTCTCTTCATTAATTAAAAAAGGAAAATATAAATAAAAAAGAAAAAATAGAAAAAGAAAACCACCAACTCAATATAGGCAAATCGAAATCCTTAATTTCTGCTCACCCCAAACTCTAATTACCTCCAACCATCGTGAGGGAAATTCGATGACCTAAATTCGGAATGAAAAACGGATAGTCGGGTTCAACTGAAGTGAGGAGAATTGGATTGAGAAGGGCTTCATGCAAGGATTTTGCAAAAATAGAATATGGGTCAAAAAAGAGTCGGGTAATGAAAAAGCAGGAGCGAGGTCGGAAGTGCACACGGGTAGAATTTGTTGGCGACACTGCAGTCCGGGCAGCGCGTGAGGGTGAAGTCTTCAATGATGAGCTGCATGAGGTTCAATCCCATATGAATTTGTTGGCGATTTCGACATCCTACGACAGATCTATTGGTGCAATTGGATTTATTGGTTTTTACAAATCACAAAAGTAATGGGAAGCATAAATGATAGATCTATTGGTACAATTGATTTTCAATCCGTGGATCAGATGGGTTCTTTCACACACCTTCGTGTTAGGAAAACAAAACCGAAACTATATATATATATAATATAGGCTTCACTCACATGAATGTGGCATGTGGCTCTCGTATTAATGCGAGGAGAGTCTCGTGAAAGTATCAATTTCTGTTATGGAAACTTTTTTTTTTACACAGTTAGCCAAAAAATTACTAATCGCAGAGAGGCCTCCCAAATCAGAGGCTTCTCTCCTCCCTAATCGCGGAGAAGGGCTTCATCCTCCCAAATCAGAAAGTGAAGAACCCTAAACGAAGAACCGTAGGTTTAGCAATTTTTGGTGCTGCTTCAATTTCAGTCGGTGCTGCTTCAATTTCCTTCTTCCCATCCATCGAATCAACTTTATTCATCTCCTCCCAAATCAATCGTGCATCAGGGCAAAGAGAATGGAATTGGGGGTTATGCCTGCAAGATAGGGAGTTGTTTGCCGTTGATGCAGTGCCTTTGTCCCACTATAAAGCTGCTCCTTTCTCTCCTGATGTGTATATATATCTATGTGGTTTAGCTTCTTTGAAATTTGGTAGTTGGTAAATGATTTGCTTTGGAATATTTATGGAATCTCTTTTTAGAAAGGGATTTAATATTTTCACATGAAGATTTGATATTTCCACTTTAGAAAGGGATTTAAGAGTTGCTCCTTTTTGTGTTCGGTTGTTGAAGAATTAACATCTGTAGGCATGATGTCTGAATTTAGGATCTTTTTCGTACTTTTCGTGTTGGTACTCAGGATTATTGATGCAACACGTAAAAAGAAACAGAATAGGTGAAGGGTAAGAAGGATTCAGCAGGCCAAAGTGAGTATGATAGGAGTCCACCTCCTTGGAAAGATATTAGAATGTCTAATATTAGAAATTCATCTATTAAAGCTGGGCTGGTGGAGTTAAAATGGATTAATATTTACGAAAAATTAAAATAATCTGACTTTAATTTTATTGTAATTTTTGCTGAAAATGTATTTATAGCTTCTTATTAGTTAAAATGGATTAATATGTATTTATAGGAGTCACTGAATTATTCTTTTCTAAGTTCTGGATTTGTATGATCTGCAGAAAAGAAATCAAAAAGAAATTGAACAAACAAAAAGACTCGTACTCTCACATTTGTATTTCATCAAAAACCAAAAGTAAATGCTCCACATTCTATCCAAAACTTGTGGGTGCTAGTATCATGGGAAAGGGATACTTGCAAGATTGATTACCAAAACTTATTTAACTAGTTTAACAATAGAAAAAGATAATGCAGATCTACACATTAGTTTAACATATGAGATGAACCTAATTGTTTTCACTGTGGACTACTTTCCCCATGTACAACAGAAATCCCAAATACCCTTTTCCTTATTTCTTTTTTGAGCTTTCTACATTGAAGGAGCATGTATCCTGGAAGTAACTAACAGATCAAGGAAGCTAATAAAATTTGCCATATGATAAATGGTTATGTATGCAAATTAATTACCCACAAAGAAATGGAAAATTAAGGATATGTAATATACTTCACTACTTTTTGCCGACCTTCTCTCTTGATATTTTAGGTGATGAAGTAATTTTGTTTGAAACTATATACTCCTATGTTACAGAGTAAGTTTTTGTGTTGAAAAAGGTTTCTTTGGAACTGAACAAATTGCAGAGTATATTGGAGACCCAAGTGATATTGGATATTGATGGGGACTGTTAAGTTTACGTTGAAGGTACATTGAGTTATATGTCATTGGCTTAGATAAAGACTTTAATTTCTGAGTATTGTTGTTATCGATTTTCTAGTTTTTGAATTTGAACTGTGATTTACGTTTGTGTTAGAGATTGTGTTTTGCTAAGTTTTTGGAATTTTAATTGCCTTCTTTGTTGAGCTAAAGTTCTTATCTGTAAGAAACTAATTTTGGTGAATTCTTTAATATTTGGCAACATGCTGCAAGTAAAGTTGGTCCCTTTTTTAATGTTTAAAGCCTTCTATTAGTTATAATAAAAATTTATTCCGTTATAGGTTTCGAATGAAATTTATGTTGAATTAAGAGCTCTTGTTGAAAAAATGTAGACATAAGTTTGCAGACACCTGAACTCTTGCAACAAACACTATGATTTGGCTTGCATAGAGATTTTGAGCATAGTGTTTAAATTTTAAAGGCCTTTCCATAACTTGTGTTTTCAGAAGTTTTCCATAGTGTCATATCCACCTACAAGGAATGATTATTAAAGAACAGGATAATGCATAGATAATGTGCATGGATGGTTTTGAATGACCAGCCATACTATATCCACACAAAAATTTGCATTGTGTAAAGCTAAATGTTCGTCAATGAGCATATGCTGAATTTTTGGTGTCGATTTGGCTGTTGACAGGTTGAGGAAGGAGGACATATATGGCGTAACGCATCTGTGGAAAATTGGATTTAGCATCAATTGGGGACATGATCGTTTCAAATGTTCCACATTGAAGAAGCTTTCTTACTTTCACTTATGGTGGTAGGAAACATATATATTTAAATTGAAAATACAATAATAATTTGGAGACCTTTGATTATATCTTTTTTAAAAATCTAGATTACAATTGTAAAGATGTTAATTGTAGCTTGGTTGTAAGGTTGAGCATGCAACTGAAGCTTGAATTCTCTTAGAAACCAAGCTTGATTAAGTTGGGCTCATTCAAATCTTTAATATGTTATGTACCGAATGTAGCAACACTCTGATACTTATGTGAGGTATGTTGAAAGTTTGCTTATTCATTGTATCAAACTAATTGAAGTGTCAAATAACTCTATCAAGATTTAGATAATTTCATCTTCTAGTTTTGATCACTAATTTGTGTATAAGCCAAATCATATTTGTTAAGTTGATTAATATGTATATTGGCGATTGGCATTGAGAACTAGAAAGCAATAATAACAGTATATATTAGACATGACCCAACATTAGAATGGAAATATTTAAGTTACCATATTAATGGGCATCACCAAACATGGTTTGGGTACTCTGGTCGTACAAAAAAAAATGCATTGGTTTATTAAGTTCATCAAAACCATAGAGTCGTGGTGTATACAAGAATTGCACCAAAAATGAACTTTTTAAGATTTGATCAGTTAGTTGTCATCAATCGTTGCATTGTTTTAAAGTAACAACTCACAAGAGTCTATGGGGAGGTGCTTCGTTAAAAAATTTGCACCGTGTAAAAATATAAAACCATTTACAAAAACTTAACCAAATAATTGAATCTCATATCACGTATCAACATCACGTATCAACATATTCTGGATAATGGGGCATACCCCGTGAAGTGACGATTATAGGTCAGGCCTATGGAGTCAACAGTAAACAAAGCAAAAATTATAATTAAACTAAAGGCTATACAAAGGAGCTGCATATTGCTAAAACAAAGAGACCCTATCAAATGGGACAAGACATACCCAAATAGCAGCAATAAAAGTGGTTAAAAAAAATAATAACATTATCAACTATAGCTAACCAACCACCAGCAGCAGTAGCAGACAAGACACTGCAGCAAATAAGAGTAGGCAACAACACATAAAATACCCAGCAACAACAGCCAGCCGAAAGCGATGAAGGAAGCCACAGAAATAAGAGTAGGCATCAACATATAAAATACCCAGCAACAACAGCCAACAGCCAACCGAAAGCGATGAAGGAAGCCACAGAAATCCATCCAGGACCAGCAGCAACGAAACAACAGCTTAAACACTAAGCATCATCCCGAGCCTAGAAAAGGACCCAACCTCCCAGATCACAACAGAAAATAGCTGAATGCAGGAAGAAGCTTGGTGCAGTAGCTGGTGGTGGAACTTTCCACGCGAGCAAGAGCTAAGGAAAACGAGCGACACTAGTCCAGCTTCTACTGAAGCCTCTTCAACCACAGAATCGAAAAACAGAAATTAGAACCTGGAAGGAGAATGGACAGTGGAAGAACAAATGGTCAAAGTTTTCCATACTTATGCATGTGTTTTCCCAGACAATCAAATCGTGGGCAGCAGAGTTGCAAAGGGTGGAGTAATCGAAAGCACGCCGGAATTCAGTGATGAGACGATGATTTGATGATGGCAGATTCCAGGCAGAGTTAAGAAGATTAACACTAGTAATATTTTTCTGCAATGTTTAGCGGAAACATATAACTCCAGAGGCAATGATACGAACTAAAGGATCCTCTTAACCTGCACAACAATGAACCTTTAATGTAAGCTTCTATTAGCATTGAAAAGAAAATACTGATAAGCAAAACAAGAACATGAAATATAAAATACAATCAATCTTGATGTATAAAGTGAAGAAAACAGAAGTATAAGCAAAAAATATTCTACCATATGAAACAAAGAGCAGACTCTGGACATTTCTAGTCAAGGCTATTTAAAATATAAAACAACATATATACAACAAAAAATTATAGAAATATCTCAACCATGACTCTGGACATTTAATTCAGTAACATCTAACCAATTGTTCAACTCAATTATGTGTCCAATTACTTCCTAAGCATAAAGAGAACACAGTAAACTCCTTCAGTCGAAATCAAAAAAGTGTGCTTTGCCTTGATTCAATTAACACCAAAAAAATACAAAATGATTTTTTTAACTCAGTTAATCACTAAATTGAATGCATTGTAAATCAAGAAAACACAAATCCTAAAAATTTGTAATTATATAACAATTAAAATGATAAAATTTTGCGAATGCTTCATAACAAATTACTAAACACAATCAAAAAGTGTGTTCCTCATGAATGAACAACTATTCCAGTAATAATATCTTTATCACAAGGACAAAAAGGAAACTGAAAGATTTAAAGGTACTAAATTGTAGCTTCAAATAAACTAAATAGATATGTAACTCCTAATATGTAGTGTAATTCAACAATTGAAATTTTTATTGTCCCTCACAACATAAACATCAAAAAAGGACAAAACAAAATATGTGCCTAATTATGCAATAAAACTTAAACTAAACTTCTGAACACCCATATGATATATAGTAATACACATTCTTATTATGCAGAATAATTCACCATTCAATATGAAGACACACATTTAACATTTTCTTCTAATTATTTCCATGGCAAAAATAATCATTGTAAAAACTAATTTTCCAATATAGCTAATCCAATATTAACTTCAAAGAATTTAATCAAATCTGTATGCCGACGTTTTTGTTTGGGATAGAAGTCTCACGATCTACTCGAACAATAGTTGACAACGATTTGACCATCATCGAACTTCCTCGATGCCTACCCGAATGGTAGTGTACAACGGTCGATTGAACTGATTTGATTCCTCAACTGGGGATTTGTATAACAGATTCCATCATCTGTTTTCTCTGGGGAAAATTTCTCCACGGTTTTCATCATCGGCTCATTCCCGATGCTGCGCTGGAGTTGTTGCCAACGGTTTGCAATGTCAGATACTCTGACCTTCGTTGAAATAGTTATCAACGACTTTCATCACTGGCTCGTTCCCGATGCTACGCTGGAGTTGTCGCCAACGGTTACAATGTTAGTCAATCTGACCCTCACTGAAATAGTTTTCAACTGTATTCACCACCGTCTCATTCCCAATGCTTCGTTGGAGTTGTCGCCAACGGTTTACTATGTCAGACCTGTTTGATCTCGACACGGGCATGATATTTCTGATAAGTCATACCTTTGGACAAATTTGGATACTTTTATGCATTCAAAAACCCACCGTTCACAATGCCGGACCTTCTTGATTCTCTGACAGAGGCAGTTTTGAGCAGTTTTTAGCAGTTTGCATCATCGGCATTCCGAATACCACATCAAGGCTTCTACCAAAGGCTTACAAGGAGTTTCTTCCTTTGTCAGGAACTTGATGCTTAGAATCAAGGTTTCAGGCCATTCCGCTCAATCGCGTAGCAGTTTTTCCCTGATTTGACTTTTTAGCTTCTGTAAACTCCGTTTCAACTCTAATTGGACAGAATTGGAGAGGGTGGGACCCACCTTAGGGAGCCGCAGGTCCAATTACGGCTGCAGCAGGTCCACTTGCGGCTGCCGCAGGTGGAGTTGCTACTCCCTTCGAGTATAACTTAGGCCCCCGTGGCTTTCATAATTCATTTTCAAGTTTGAACTATATAGAAAATTCGAGATTTCTTCTTTAGATATACTGAGTTCGGGCTGCTTTTTTTCAAATTCCATCACCGTACAATTGTTCTTCACATCTCTGATAACGTTTACATCCTTTCTTTTCAAGTTTTGACCGTTAGAATGTTAGATTTCATACAGTATGCTTCTAAACACAATATAGCGAATAGGCATGCTTATATGACTTGATAAAAATTTTCAGACTTAGTAAATATGCATGTTTTACTACACTGAACATTTTGATGTGAAAAAATTTGATTTATGAGATAGTCATTTGGTGCCCTTTTTGGCCAGTTTACTCATCCTATTTGAGGGCAAATGAGCCTGGATTTTCAACTAAAAATACACATGGTAATTTAGCTGCCATGGGGAGTTTGATTTTGATTTTTTTCATATATATGAACTGTTCATGTTTTTGGGTAGGTGTGCTACTGAATGGCCACCTAGTCATGCCTATGTACATACAAACAGTCCATTTTACAAAGGAGACTCTGACAAAATATTTTCAAAAGCCTGAGCATTTAATGAACATGAAATTTTAACTATACCGGGGATGTATGTTAACTAATGCATGCTTTAGGACTTAAAATATGCATGAAGCAATGATTTAATCTGAATAGGCCGTAGGTTCAAGGCTTACCTCACCCTTTCTGAGGTGATTTGGAGACTTTGTCCAGGTTATGGAGCCAGATAGACCAGTCATTGCTAGCAGGGTCACGACATGTGTGAGGTGGAGGAGAGCTTCTGATGTTCCCCAGCCTCGTCAAGCTCGGTCGCCTTGCCGTTTGGCTGAGTTTGTGATTCGTCCGATCCGGGCTAGATGTCGGATGATGTGGACGACGAGGATGTTCCATTTGTGGATCTTGCTCCAGCTCATGCTCTGCGTAGGGATCTTCCAGCCATTATTACGCCAATTTCAGAGCTTTTGGGCGATTTGAGACGCCATCCCTCGATATACCTTCATGCCAATGAGGTGACTGAAGTTTTCATTTTGAACTTTTCTTTCTTTTACCATTTCAGGGCACATGTTTAATCTGGACTTGTTATTTGATGCAGGTTCCCAGCTTTACGCATCCTAGGGGGAACTGGTTCAGCGTCCACTCTTTATATCATACTCTGTATCCGGAGCATCAGGCCATCGTCAACACTTGGGATTTCAAGGCCTTCTTTTCTATTCCTTCCCGTTGTTGCCCCTGGGGTTATCTAAGGGCATTATCTGAGCGCTGGTTCCACCAGACCCAGTCTCTCTATTTGTTGGATTGTGAGGTGATGATGACGCCTGTGGACTGGAGGTTCATCACGGGGATAGAGTTTGCAGGTGAGCCAATGCCGGTGAGTAAATTCTTTTTCACCTTTTAATTTCCCTCATTTGTGTTTATCAATCTTTACCACTGAGGACATCTGATCTGTGTACTTCCAGTTTTGGGCATATTAGAGGCTCCCTTGCCTACGCCCAACCACTACTTTGGGCTTGGAGACATATCCACGGGGACGGCGTTGGCATCATTCTACCTTGATGGAGGTCCTTGTAGCAGAGGGATTTACTCACTCCCACTTGTAGCTAAAGCTGTTGACTGCCAACTCTATCACGTGGGTTCCTTACACCCCGGACTATCTGACAGTTGGGTTCGAGGATGACTTTCCGACCGGGATGGAGTTTACATTGGCCACTCGTCGGATTCCCTTTTGACTGAGGGAGGTTGGGAGCTCTATCTGGGAGAGCACTCTATCTGGGAGAGCACTCTATCTGGAGCGTCACGAGAGAGATTCACATTTCCTTTGTTCCTCCTGCTTGGCATCATTGATCCTTAGCCCAGCCAGTCACAGATATTCCCCTGATGTGCATAGATGGCTTTACTTTATCAAAGGGTCCTCACAGCCAGAAGGCATTTCAGAGCTGGTAGAGTCCTCGCACTATTGGGGCTCAGACTCGTTCTACCCAGTTTATGGCAGACATGGTGTTGGGGTCTATTATGATGATAAACTGGATAGCTTGCCTTAGAGAGCATACTCATATAGAGCGGATTTCAGGATTGACCAAGCGATTAGAACGGGCTCATTTTTATAGCAGGCACCTTGGCAGGGATCCTTCAGAGGCAGATTCATTTTATCCTTCCAGCTCTGAAGCTAGCCCCTTAGCAGATCTATATTCTGGCAGCTATGCAGGTGCCGATCCTCCTCTGTATCGACTAGACATTCCTATTGGCCGAGATTCCGTGACTCAGGAGGAGCTGCAGTAGGTTGATCGCCTGGATGCAGATATTATAGATTTCTTTGGATAGCTTTCTTGCTATATCTTTTAATAGGCCTCTGTTAGATATTAGGCAGCTGTGCCCCATTTCTCGTTATATCTTTTGATAGGCCTCTGTTAGTCATTGGCCGGTTATGCCCTATTTCCATGTACTTTTTATTTTGCATTTTTTGAGCAGATAGAGATGATGCTTTCAGTAGATAGTGTATTTTAGAAATGCATGATATTTCCTATCTATTACATCCTATTGTCATTTATCATTGTTATTATGCATGTATTATGTCATGGATATGCACTTAGATAGGTGAGTTTAGATTTAACCCCTGGATGGTCTCATGATACGGTTATACATATGTCTTTATCTACCGTCAGCCGTATCAAGCACCTGCCACATTCTTTGATAGCATCTTCGTTGAGATCTTGGTATAACAGTTTGCCTCCCCCAGACAGGGGGACAGTTAATCAGATGTTGGGGCATTCTTTGGCCATTTTAGCTTTCCAGGTTCCACTGGACTTTGTGGACAACATATTATCCTGTTGAATACCTGAGCGCCAGGTTTCCAGATTCAAACTTCATAAGATGACTCCTATATTGGAGGAGTATGAGCGCCTAACGGGTTTGGCATTAGATCTGCCTTGTGCCAGGACAACACTTAGTGATATGAGACGATCGTTCATGACCATGACTGGTCTGAGGCACAGAGTCGTCACTGAGGAGTTTATTACGGGGCATGTGGTGTCCCTGGACTTTTTAATCGATCGCTTTGGCTGTCCGGACAGCTACAACAATATTCAGGAGAGTTTATCATCCCTGCAGATGAGTGGCAATTTGAACACGTGGATGTTCTGTTGATGTGCATCAAGACTTATCTGTATATGCCACTTTATATGGACCACTTGGACATTGGCCTGATGGTAGTAGTTCGTGCTCACAGATAGGGTTATACTATCCTGCCGATGATATTAGACGAGACCTTGAGGTCGGCCACATTCTGCCATACCCATCCAGTGGGGTTTTTCAGGGGTAGCGCCGTTTTGCTGTACGTGTGGTTTATGACACACTTGAGACCCATCGGCACCTTCAGACATCATGGGTATTGCTTTACTCATAAGATAGCCATGTCATACTCTTTTTGACCGACAGAGTGTACATATACGGCATCATGGTTTGCCTTTTTGACGGCGATCGAGCATCTCTTTTCGATCTTGTCCTACTCAGGGCTTAGTTTCCCTTACAGCTTCATCACTCATGCAGTCGGCATGGACTATCTGCCCCTGGCGGGTTTGAGAGGGGTGACCACTTATCATCCACTGGCTGTCATGGGACAGTTTGATCAGTTTCAGAGCATCCACCATTTTAAGGGGGCTATGGATCAGCGGATATCAACTTCATCTTTGATGTTAGATGACCTCATCAGGACTTAGGATTATTGGACTCGTCGGGAGAGGGCTAATTTTTCTACTAGCCTTCCAGATCGTTCTCCAGAGTATTCTGCATGATTGGAGGTAGATATTGCACTGGCTGCAGTCGTTCACTCAGTTTTGAGTTTGGATTTTGATAAGGAGGAGCTTATGGAGGACCTTGATTCTCCCACTGAGGATGATTTATTTGCTGGTTTGACAGCAACTTTGGTCAGTGACTCCCCGAGCATTCCTACCGGGACAGATCCAGCTCTTATCGATTCGTTAGCTCGGATGACCTTTGAGAGGGATCAGGCTAGAGCACTGATGTTGACAGAGATGAGGCTTGAGCTACCCGTAATGCAGCTTTTATTGAGATTGAGGAGGCTCTAGTCGCCCGGGATGCTGCTTATATTAAGAAGGATGAGGCCTGGCTACCCGGGATGTTTATATTGTCGATAGCACTGCACTCAGGTCATATACACATAATATCATTGCATATATGAGTGCCTTCATAGATGGTCATAGCAGCACTATGTTGATGGCTATGGATCTTCTTGCTCGCATGGAGACCATGTGAAATGAGCTTACAGATGCTCCTCCATCTTCTGTGAGGGATGCCATATTGGCCCTGCTATCCCGTTTATCCATGGGTTTATAAACTAGCTTTTATTTTCCTACATATACTAGATCAGCCATTTTTGTCATGTACAGGATACATTGTATATATCAAATAGTATTATATAGCAGAGAAATATATTTTGATTCACTTCCCTGTTGGATATGTATTGTCATAGCTGAATGATTACCACTTTTTCATGACTTGCTATTTTTGATGTGTTATGAGCTTCTCCTTAATGGATTGACATTGAGATGTCGAAGAGTACCTCAGCAGGGCCTGTTGATCAGGGAGGCTTGATAGTATTTAGTTTTATATGGGTTTCGGTGTCTTGGTACTGGTTTTTATTGGTTTTTTATTTTTTTCTTGAAGGTCAGACCGCACCAAGAATGGCTGCCTATGTACTCCCGGGTTGAGGGAGATCAGGTCATTCGTAGTTCAAGCTTTGCCTGAAAGGCTTGAGAAGTGTTTATTTTGGGTTTGAGCTTGGGTTTGATGGGTTTTTAAATTTTTATTTAGTTTAACCGAACCATAAATGGTTGCTTATGTACTCCAGTGGTTGAGGGAGATCAGGTCATTCGTAGTTCAGACTTTTAGTGAAAACTTGAATTGATTTGATTGATTTCACAGGACCAGGATGATGGCTTGCAGGTGCTTCAGACATAGTACCTCTTCACAGTGTTTGAATTGATGAGCTGGGGAAATTCTTTCCCATCCATTTCTTGCAATCTGATGGCTCCTTCTGTCAACACTTCTTTGATAATGAAAGGGCCTTCCCAATTCGGGGCAAACTTTTCCTTAGCTTCATCTTGATTAGCAAGGACTTTTTTCAATACCAAGTTATTTTCTTTGAATTGTCGGAGTGGAACTTTCTTGTTGTATGACCGAGCAATCCTTTGCTGATATAATTGCCCGTGAAAGATGGCTGTAGCCCTTTTTTCATCTATCAGGGATAACTGGTGGTATCGCTCTTGTAACCACTGATCTTCTTCCATCTGAGCGTCTATTAACATTCTTAGAGACTCCATTTCTACTTCTATGGGGAGTACTACTTCCATACCATAGACTAATGAGTAGGGGGTAGCCCCAGTAGAAGTGTGCATTGACGTTCTGTAGGCTAGCAGAGTCAGAGACAATAGGTCAGGCCATCCTTTGTGATTGTCGGATATTTTCTGCATGATCTTCTTGATATTTTTGTTGGCCGCTTCGACAACACCATTCATCTTGGGCCGATAGATCATAGAATTGAGAGGCTTGATATAAAACTTGCTGCATAATTCTATCATCATCTAGTTGTTCAGATTCTTGGCATTGTTTGATACGATCACCTCCGGTTGTCCATATCAATAGATGACATTATTTCTGATGAAACCAATGATTACCTCTATGGTGACTTTGGGAAAAGAGGCAGCCTCAACCCATTTGGTGAAGTAATCGATCATGATGAAGATGAATCAATAACTATTGTTGGCTTTGGGTTCTACTGGCCCAATCACATCCATTCCCCAAATGGAAAAAGACCATGGCGAACTCATGCTGTGCAGTTCGTTCGGAGGAGCGTGGATAGAATTTCCATGGACTTGGCATTGGTAGCATCTCCTGACGTGATCATCACAGTCAGCTTTGAGAGAGATCGATTTCATCCATCAGTCTCTGGGCTTGATCCTTATCCAGGCATCTTAAAAGGCCTATTCCAACATCCCTTTTATAGAGTGCGTCTCCGCTCAGATAGAATTTTATAGCCAACTTGTGAATCCGCTTTCGTTCAGCTTGACTTGCCCCGGCGGGTGTAGATCTATCTCGCAGATATTCTTTTATATATTGATACCAAGGCTGTTTGATAGGAGGTATTTCATCTGATATTTCTCCAATGTAATTCCTATATGCCAGGGCCTTTTGGCTTGTAAATTTGATGTCGGGAATTCCCATCCTATCATATATGTGGATCAAGGAAGCCAACATTGCCAATGCATCAGCAAAGTCATTCCTACCTTGAGGGATGTGGATGAAGGTTATTTCTTCAAACTCCATGGATATCTTGATAACTTATCGATGATAGGGCAGCAAATGCAATTCTTTGGTATGATATGCCCGGTGGCTTGTTTGATAACCAAGTCAGAAACCCCAAAGACTAGTAAACATTTGATACCCATGGATTGGGGTAGTTTCAACCCCATTATATAGCCTTCATACTTAGCTGTGTTGTTGGTGTTGACAAACTACAACTTGATGGCTACAGGATACTGTTCTCCTGTAATAGAGACAAGAACTGCCCCAACTCCGGCACCTTCCATGTTTACGACTTTATCAAAATACATTCTCCAATGTTGAACTGTATTTTCTTGAGGGATTTACTGAATGGTCATAATCCCATCATCTGGGAAATAAGTTTCAAAGGGTTCAAAATCCCCTGACGCTGCTTCGGCCAATTGATCTGCAATCCCCTGACCTTTGATAGATTTCTGAGTAACGTAGACAATGTCGAACTGTTATAGGATCAACTACCATTTGGACAATCGACAATTCAACATGGGTTTGCTGAATACGCACTTCAGTGGATCCATACAGGATATGAGATAGGTAGTGTGCCCATGCAGGTAATGTTGTAACCTCATGGCGGCCCATGCTAATGCTTAGCAGGTCCTTTCAATCAAAGTGTACTTCTACTCGCCGCTACTGAATCTTTTGATGAGGTAATAGATAACTCTCTCCTTGCTTCTATCATCTTTCTGCCCCAGCATATAGCCCATTGCATTGGCATTGACTGACAGGTACATGAACAGGGGAAACTCATCCCTTGGAGGTACCAAGACAGGTGCTTCAATCAACTGCTTCTTGATGGAAAGGAAGGCTTTTTGACAATCTTCATTCCACTTCATGGAGGAGTTATTCCTTAGCAGCTTAAAGATGGGTTCACAAGTTGCCGTGAGTTGAGAGATGAATCTGCTTATGAAATTGATTCTCCCCAGAAATCCCCGAATTTCCTATTTTGTTTGGGGCACCGGCATCTCGGTGATAGCTTTAATCTTGGCGGAATCCAGTTCAATGCCTCTATTGCTCACTAGGAATCCCAACAACTTACCTGATTTGACACCAAAATCACATTTAGCCGAATTCAGCTTTAGGTTATTTTTGCGGAACCTGTTGAAAAGCTTTTTAAAATGGCTGATGTGATCCTCCTCCTTTCGGGATTTGACGATGATGTCATCCACATAGACCTCTATCTCTTTGTGCATCATGTCATAAAATAAGGCCATTATGGCTCGCTGATATGTGGCAATAGTATTGATAAGGTCGAAAGACAAACGTCTATAACAAAAGGTTCCCCAGGGAGTGATGAAGGCTGTTTTCTCCCTGTCCTTTTCAGCCACCATGATTTGATGGTATCCGGTAAAATAGTCAACAAAAGAATATATGCCATACTATGCCGTATTGTCTATTAGAATGTGGATAAAAGGTACTGGGAAGTTGTCTTTGAGACAAGCTTTGTTCAAATCCCGGTAATCCACGCATACTCGAACCTTCCCTCTGGGCTTAGGCACAGGAACTATGTTGGACATCCACTTAGGGTATGTTAATACCATGATGATGCCGGCTTTGAATTTCTTGACGATTTCTTTTTTGACTTTCAAACTCCATTCAGGTTTCAATCTCCTGAGTTTTTGCTTGACTGGCTTAAATCCATCTTTAATGGGCAGTCGATGGATGACAATGTCAGTAGATAAACCAATCATGTCTTCATGTGACCATGCAAACACATCCTGGAACTGAGTTAAGAGTTCAATCAGGTCTGCTCTTTGGTTTTGGGTAAGGTCTATGCCTATCTGAATTTCTTTGAGGTTTTCTGAGGTTCCGTTATTGGCAGCGGTGGTTTGATCAAGGTTTGGCTTGGGTTTGTCTTTGACCCACTCTTTGATCTCCTCTGGCACCTCATAGTCATCTATATCCTCTTGATCAATCTCCATTAAGTCGAAGTCCAGTTCTACATCAAAGTTGTAGTCACTGTGAAAATTTGGCATCTCATCAGTAGGGACAAACAAATCCAACTCTGGAGTCCTGAAAACAAAATGCTTTCACTTTAATATATGAAACTGTTTAATCATACAAAGCATTTAGCAAAAGCATGACAAAAGTAACTACTATCGCTGTGCAACAAAATAAGCAGTAAATAAAACCACGCTTTAGGGCAGATGGACTTTCTGCCCTTTTACCTTTTTTGAATGAGGTATAGAGTGCTGTTCCAATTGTCCAAAGTCAAGTCCTCATGAATAGGGAGGATAAAAGAGTTGCGATCGTCTGTTTCCTCTCTGATAACGACTGAGACATCCTTCATATCAAGGCCGAGGTTCTTCTTTGAACTGCTATCCCTATCCCTCTTGATGCGAGGGATTCAGATCTGATTTTCTGAATCATCATTGTCTGGGATATCGTCATTCATACCCTCATAGTGTATCAGAAAATACATGTTTGCAAATGGGTCTCGTCCTTTATGCATGAACTTTTATTTTCTCTTTTTGCTTTCCCCATCAGGCTTTGGGACTTTTCTCTCATTAATCAGTTTGACCGGAGGAAACAACATACCTGACACAACAGCATGAATCTTCCTCAATGGTTTCACAAACCCGGCATCAGTGAGGTTTGGCAGTAGCATAGTGGAGGCAGGAATCGTTGGATGCTTGTGCGGGTTCTGATGGTTTGATCCAGATGAATAGCCCAATCCGGCTTTCCCTAACTGGCTAAGGATTTACACTGGACTTCTGATTCCTTGCTAATTTTTCCCTAACCCTTCTCTAGGGCAAAATCACAAGGATACCATTTCTTGACCGACCGTCATCACTTCGGGAGAAACTTTCGGCTTTAAGGCTGGTGCCCAAATAGGTAAATATTGAGTGTTGCTCACTTCCATAGCTTGAAAACTAGCAGGCTCAATGATATACATATTAGTTAGACATTTTAGTATTCCCATATTTATTATTTTTTGTGTTTATTTTATTTAACTAATACATTATTTTATAGGATTTATCTTATTTTTCTTGGAGAGCAAATAAAAGATTACATGAGACTCTTGGAGGATTGCCATATAGAGATTGGAGTCAAGAAGGAAAGAAGAGGAAAAAAAGGAACTAAACTGTCCAAGTTCAAGGAACCTAAATTAGGGCACAAATTTATTTTTCCTATAAATAGGCCTTTTGTTTTAGAGAGAAGGGACGACTTGTTATTTTCTTTTCCTTAGTTTTTCACTAGTGTAGAAGGGAGTAAGATATTTAGGATTTTTTCTTTTCTCTTATTCCAATCACGTGTGGTACTACTGTCAGGGAGTATTTGTAACTTTCTTTTATTAATATAATAGAAATTCTCTTTTAATTATTGTTCTTATTTCATGCAAATAGTAGTACTAATATTATTTATTTTTATTTTTAATTCCATGGCTAGGATGATGATGAAACTAGGTATTTCATAATAATTAATTTCTTTCCGTTCCGAAATTAGTGCCTAATTATTTTCGCCTTCATATTTTCCTTCGCACAAATTACATATGGTTCCTATATTAATTGCGAGGTTTTGATAAGTTATAGTTAATCTATGAATTTTTCATAACTTATGCTTACCCATATTAATTATATGAATCATTATTTTTAAAGGGAAGAGAAAATGATTTAGGAGCTAATTCGGAAAAGTAAGTAATTATTATTTATGCTAGTACTTAGTGGATTCGGATTCCTAAGTATCTTTTCTCATTAATAGTTTTTATAATTTAGTTAGTTAATCATCACCACTATATTTATTTCTAATTTGCCTAAAATATTAATTAAGGATATATTAAAGAATTGATCTAGTCTCTGTGGTTTGACATGCACTTGCCAAATCTACAATAAACGCTGTGCACTTGCAGTATATATTTTTAACTCATCAAGTTTTTGGCGCCGTTGTCGGGGACTAGAATTAATATTTTTATTCCTTAATTTTTATTTATTCGAATTAGTTTTTAACTCTAATATTTTTTTTTCTTTTCAGGATTATCGAAGTGGATCGAAGGAACGAAAAGATAAAAATTTTGTTACTGCGCTTTTCCTGGTACTTTGTATCTCCATTTTTTTTAAAAAAAACAAAAAAATATAGTAGTTTAGTTTTTTTTAATATATTTTTTATTTACCGCATTCATACATTCACTCACGTAGAGCACATCCTGTTTAGATTTTTATTTAATTTTTTTATTTTTATATTTGTCAAATATAAACTGTGGTGATTGTTGGAGGACCAAGGTACGTCAAAATTTCTCCTTCTTTCGTAATTCACATAGTTTTAGGACATTTTATTTGTTTATAGTTTTTTTTATTTGTGCATTTTTATCTTTAATCTAACATTAAGGGCACAACCTATAACAAGATAAGGTGGGGATTTCATCACCCTCCCTTGGCCCACAAACAACCCAACTTGTATTTTGCATAATATTGACCAAATAAAATCAAGTAGACGTTGGCCCCTAGGACTCTCGAGCTCAATTAGGACAAGAAACTCCAAGAGGAGGCTGAATTTTAAATTAATCCAACTGCTGGTGTCTAGGCAAGTGGTTCAAAAGGTAAATACTTAAAGATTGTGTGGTTATTCAATTAGTCACCGTATCTATGGAGAGACTCTCACCTTTCTTACACTTACCTGGCTAGTGGTGTGATTAATTTCGAATTTGGTGGACCTTGTGTTGTAACTTGGAACAGTTAGGAGATGTCTAGATTTTATTTGGGTTGACCTTAGAAGTAGATTTTTTTATTTTTTTTATTCTCTTATTTGTTTTTTTTGGTGCTTATCTGCTTATTTGCTAAGTAGTGTATGCAAAAAGTGTGGACTAGGGACGAAACATCGCGATTAGTGAGAAAACATGATTTTTCGGATTGCACATTAAAAGATCTCACTTTAAGAAATATGGAGGGTGCACAAACTATTTCTTTAAGGGATCGATGTTATCCTTCCCGCTCTGCCCAACCATCATGTATCAGTTTACCACCAGTAACTGGTAACAATTTTGAACTTAAACCGTAATTTATAAATATGTTACCTAGGTTCACAGGGATAGAAGATGCATATTTATTTATTCAGGAATTTGAGGAAGTTTGTGCCTTAATGAAAATTCAACAATTGTTTGATGACTCAATTAGGCTAAGATTTATCACATTTGCTTTAAAAGATAATGCTAAAAAGTGGTTATATAGCCTACCAAATAATTCCATATCAACCTGGGAGGGATTTGTTGTTACATTTCTAAAAAAGTATTTTCCAAATCATAAAACTGCTAAAATTAGGACTGCAATTCATCAATTTTTCCAACTTAAAAAAGAGTCCTTTTGGAAATATTTTGATAGATTTAAAAATTTGTTATCCCAGTGTCCACATCATGGAATTGAGAAATGGAGATTGTGTCAAATTGCTTACGAAGGTTTAGACTATTCCACTAAAACAATGTTAGAATCAATGTGTCAAGGGGATTTTCTGAATAATGATGATGAAAAGGCTTGGGAATTTTTAGAAGACTTAGCAACAAAAACCATGCAATGGGAAACCACCCGAGAGACCGATAAACCTAGCTCATCTAGGGGTGTTCATATAATTGATAATTCAATTGTCACCGAAGCTAAGTTGGCTGGTGTAATTAAAAGACTTGAAGCTTTAGAAACTTGTGGACCATCACATGTGAACCAAGTATCAACACCAACACTAAGTCATATGATAGAGGAATGTCCTAGAGTCATGGCTCAACCTGAAGAATATGAACAAGTTAATGCAATGTTTCAAAGACCTAGGAATGACCCATTTGCGCCCACTTATAATCCAGGTTGGAGAAATCATCCTAATTTTGCATGGAACCAGAGACCCTACCCAAATAACTCTTCAAATTAGGCCAATCAATCTCTAAATCAATCTTTTCAACCTTACCAAAAGTCAAATCCTGGTTCGTACCAAAATTTAAATTTAGCACCTCAATATCCACTAGGTTTTTCTAATGAAAGTGAGAAGAGACTTAACACTTTAGAGAAGAACATGGAAATGTTCATGAAAAACACTAACCAAGCATTATCTCGTTCAGAGATCCAAGTGAGTCAATTGGCCACTGCATTTAGTGAAAGAGAGAAGGGTAAGCTTCCTAGTCAACCCGAGACCAATCCAAAATTTTCAGTCCCTAATCAAAGACCTTATCATGCTAATTCACTTGAAAACAACCAAGTCAATCATGTGAATTCTGTAATCTCTTTAAGGTCTGGAAATTATTTTAACAATCATGCTGGCATTGATAATGAAAAAGAGAAAAATTTAATTGTTGAATCTAACGATTCATCTTCAAAGTCAACCCAGTCTAAAAAGCCCACAAACTCTGAGTCAGTAAGCCCATCTACTAAGCTTGTGTCAAAAAATGATCAAACCACATCTTCTGAGTCAAATGAAAAAGTTTTTAAACCAAAAGCACCATTTCCTCAAAGACTCATTTCAAACAAGCAGTCAGCCCAATTAGATAAAATTCTAGAAGTGTTCAAACAAGTGAATATTAACATTCCTCTTCTAGACGCCATTCAACAAGTTCCCTCATATGCTAAATGTCTAAAAGATTTGTGCACACACAAAAGAACCACTCATGTTCCTAAAAAAGTTTTTCTAACAGCCCATGTTAGTCCCATTTTATCTTGCCAAGTTCCTGTGAAGTATAAGGACCCCGGTTGTCCTACTATTTCATGCATCATAGGTGACACCTTAATTGAGAAAGCTTTGCTTGATTTAGGAGCTAGTGTGAACTTATTACCATTTTTTGTGTACCAAACATTGGGCTTAGGGGAGTTGAAAAAGACAAGTGTCACACTCCAACTAGCTGACCGTTCTGTTAAAGTGCCAAAGAGAATAGTTGAGGATGTACTCATTAAGGTTGGCGATTTTGTCTTCCCTACTGACTTTGTTGTCATATTAGGTAGACTATTTCTAGCAACCTCTAATGCGTTAATCAATTGTAGAAATGGACTAATGAAATTGACTTTTGGGAACATGACAATTGATTTAAATGTTTTTAATGTGGGAAAGCAACCTATTGATTTTTTTGACTAACCCGTTGAAGTGAACATGATTCAGGAAATGTCTGAAAATAAACTTACGGGAGAAGACGAAATTTTTAATTTTTATCTAAATCTTTTTGGTCAAAATTGGGATGATACAGAATACGTAAATGAGGTGAATGAAATGTTAGAGTCATCCACACCAATGTCTTACTCCAAATGGGAACTCGTGACTGAGCCAATCTTACAATCCTCGGAACCTCTTGAAAAGAATCCACCAGAGTTAGAGCTCAAACCCCTTTCGGATAATCTTAAATATGCTTATCTAGGTCCCTCCAAAACTTTTCCTGTGATCATTGCTTCCGATTTAACAATCACACATGAAGAAGAGTTATTGACTATTTTGAGAGAAAATAAGGAAGCCATAGGATGGATCATAGCTGATATTAATGGGATCAGTCCAACCATTGTCCAACATAGGATCCACTTAGTAGATGATGCTAAACCAGTGAGAGACCCACAGAGGCGGTTAAACCCGGTTCTAAAAGAGGTTGTTAAGAAGGAGATTCTTAAGTGTCTAGATAATGGGATCATCTATCCCATTTCTGATAGCTCTTGGGTAAGTCCTGTTCAAGTGGTACCTAAAAATCTAGCTTAACTGTGGTTCAAAATGAAGCTAATGAGTTAGTTCCCACTCGTGTCCAATCTGGTTGGAGGGTTTGGATAGACTATAGAAAACTCAATACTGCCATAAGAAAAGATCATTTTCCTTTACCCTTCATAGACCAAATTCTAGAGAGGTTAGCTGGTCATGCTTACTATTGTTTCCTTGATGGTTGCTCGGGCTACTTCCAAATTCCCATAGCCCTAGAAGACCAAGAAAAGACCACATTCACTTGTCCTTATGGAACCTTTGCATATCGTCGTCTACCCTTTGGGCTATGTAGTGCCCCTGCCACCTTTCAAAGATGCATGATGAGCATTTTTTCTGACATTGTAGAGAAATTCCTAGAAATTTTCATAGATGATTTTTCCATATTCGGGTCTACATTTTATGAGTGCCTTCACCACCTTGACTTAGTTCTAAGGAGATGTAAGGAAACTAACTTAATCCTAAATTGGGAAAAATGTCATTTCATGGTTAAAAAAGGAATTGCTCTTGGTTATATCATATCTGAAAAGGGAATTAAAGTAGACAAAGCCAAATTGACCTGCACTTGCCAAATCTACAATAGACGCTGTGCACTTGCAGTACATATTTTTAACTCATCAAGTTTTTGCCAATTTTCCACCACCTAGGACAGTCAAAGAAATTCGTTCGTTCCTAGGACATGCAGGCTTTTATAGGCGATTCATTAAAGATTTCAGTAAGAAAGAAAGACCCTTGACCAATCTTCTCGAAAAAGATGCAAAATTTGAATTTAATGAAAAATGTCTTCAATCCTTCGAACAACTCAAAAGGGAGTTGACTTCAGCTCCTATCATCAAATCACCTGATTGGAGTCAACCATTTGAGTGAATGTGTGATGCATCTGACTATGCAGTTGGTGCTGTTCTAGGGCAAAGAATCAACAAGATTCCCCACGTCATATACTACGCTAGTAGGACTTTGAATGATGCTCAATTGAACTATTTAACTACTGAAAAAGAACTTTTAGCTGTAGTTTTTGCCCTAGAAAAGTTTCAATCTTATCTTATTGGGTCTAAAATAATTGTTTACACTGACCATGCTGCCCTCAGACATCTTCTTTCCAAAAAAGATTCAAAAGCCCGTTTAATTCGTTGGGTCTTATTGCTCCAAGAATTTGACCTAGAGATAAGGGACAAAAAAGGATCCGAAAATGTGGTAGCTGATCATTTGTCCCGTTTAGTTGTGGAGTCCAACTCTGACCTGCCCTTAAATGTATCTTTCCCAGATGAACAACTTTTCTCCATATCTGCTACACCTTGGTTTGCTGATATTGTGAACTACCTAGTGACCAGTGAGATTCCTTCCCATTGGTCCAAACAAGACCGATCCAAGTTTCTTTCACAAGTAAGGTACTTTTATTGGGACGACCCCTAGTTGTTTAAATATTGCCCTGATCAAATCATTAGGAGGTGTGTACCTGACTATGAGTTTAGGAGTGTTTTGTCATTTTGTCATGACCAAGCTTGTGGAGGACATTTTAAAGGCAAAAAGACGGCCGCCAAAAGTCCTCCAGTGTGGTTTCTATTGGCCTAGTCTATTCAAGGATGCCACAAAAGTTTGTGCCAATTGCAATAGGTGTCAACAATTAGGGAGGATCACTAAGAGGAATATGATGCCAATGCAACCCATTTTAGTCATTGAATTATTTGATGTGTGGGGAATAGATTTCATGGGCCCATTTCCAAATTCTTTTGGAAATCTATATATTTTACTTGCGGTGGATTATGTGTCTAAGTGGGTAGAAGCTATACCAACCAAGACCAATGACAACAAAGTTGTTGTCAAATTTTTGAAAGAGAACATTTTCTCTCGCTTTGGTACCCCTAGGGCCATAATCAGTGATCAAGGAAATTTTTTTCGCAATCAGCCTTTTGCATCCTTGCTGAAAAAGTATTCCATCACCCACAAGCTTGCAACACCATATCACCCTCAAACAAGTGGTCAGGTAGAAGTCTCAAATAGGCAAATAAAACAAATCTTGGAAAAAACGGTGAGTTCCAATAGGAAAGACTGGTCTCTAAAATTGATAGATTCTTTGTGGGCTTACTGTACTGCCTTTAAGACTAATTTAGGAATGTCATCGTATATGCTTGTGTTTGGGAAAGCCTGTCACTTACCTGTTGAACTTGAACATCGTGCTTTGTGGGCCATAAAATAGTTGAATTTTGATATGTCCAATGGTGGGAGTCATAGACAATTGCAATTAGCTGAGTTGGATGAGATTAGGAATGATGCTTATGAAAATGCTAAAATTTACAAGGAAAGAACAAAAGTGTTTCATGATAAATCAATTTTAAGAAAATCATTTTCACCTGGTCAAAAAGTTCTCTTGTATAATTCTAGGCTACATCTATTTCCTGGCAAATTGCGTTCTAGATGGGATGGACCTTTTGTAGTGAAGGTAGTTTACTCTCATGGGACAGTCGATATTGAAAATCCAAAGAGTGGAGAAATTTTCAAAGTGAATGGCCAACGACTAAAACCCTTTTTAGAAATGCCAAACGAACCAGAGGATGTGGTGTATCTTGTTGACCCATCTGATTCAAAATGACTAGCACTGTACTTATCTTTGTAAGTATGTATGTATTTTTTTCTTTTGTACAATATTCTCATCCGGTTCCAGCCCCTTCCTACAAGGTACAATTCTTTCGTTTCTTTGTTCTCTTTATTCATTTGCATACATTGAGGACAATGCATAATTTAGGTATAGGGGGAGTTTTGCATTTTTATTATTAGATTTTTTTTCTCTTCTTTTTAGGTAATTAAGTTTTTTTGTAAAAAAAATTGAAAAAAATTGAAAAACATTTTGTTCGACTTTTTATGGATTGAATTTATTCTAATAAGTGTCCGTGGAGTTAAATCTCTTGAGTAAGATTGAAAGATTTAGAACTCTTGAATCTTTTATAAGGTACGAAGTCTTAGTTTGAAATACCATCTGGAATAAAATTGATTTCAAAAGCATTTTTGCACGACACATTGGCATTAATTCTTAGTTGTGGGGTATAAACTATGATTCAAGCAATATGAAAAAAAAGAAGTCGAACAACTTGAAAAAAAAAGGAAAAGAAAAGAAAAAGAAATAAATAAATGCTTCAATGTCCATTGAACGAAATAACTGGGTATCCAAGCCTCGGGAAGCATCGATATTCACGCTGAAAAATATGATGGATAAAAGCAGCTTGACTAGTCTAGTTTTGTGGCCTTTGTTACTCGAGTTAGTAAGCCCTTAGGGGCGTCTCTACACCTAGTGCCCTAAAACCAACTGGTTTGGGAGTCATTGGTCCAACGCTTGCTACATGAGTAACTCTGAAAAGCCTAAGAAAATGAGACATTGCACAAGTCAAGAAAAAAAAAAGCGAAAAAAAGGAAAAAAAAAGAAAAATGAGTTTTCCTGATTTTCATGGTAAAATCCCTACTAAGAGTTACATCATACACACATGCATGCATCACATGAAATTAATTTTATGAATAATGGTGTCTAGAATGAAGATTGAATATTTTTGATAAGATAAAAGTGTGATTTTGAATTTAATCTTGCTTATGTATAATGGCCATGGATATTTAGAAGTTTTTAATTCAATTTCATGACTTGTTAAACCCAAAATTATTTTTGAACTTTGTGGGTATATTCACTGCAAACCCTCACGAGACACAACTCGTCCACTTGGGGTAACCTTGGGATTTAAAGGCTTATTGCACGTGCTAAGTGCAATCGTGTTTCCTACGAAAATGGGGTAATATAGTTTTTTTTTATTTTATTTTACTCGAGGACGAGCAAAAAATAGGTATGGGGGTATTTGATATACATATTAACTAGACATTTTAGTATTCCCATATTTATTATTTTGTGTGTTTATTTTATTTAACTAATATATTTTATTTTATTTTATAGGATTTATCTTGTTTTTCTTGGAGAGCAAATAAAAGATTACATGGGACTCTTGGAGGATTGCCATATAGAGATTGGAGTCAAGAAAGAAAGAAGAGGAAAAAAAAGAACCAAACTGTCCAAGTTCAAGGAACCTAAATTAGGGCACAAATTTATTTTTTCTATAAATAGGCCTTTTGTTTTAGAGAGAAGGGACAACTTGTTATTTTTTTTCCTTAATTTTTCACTGGTGTAAAAGGGAGTAAGATATTTAGGGTTTTTTCTTTTCTCTTATTCCAATCACGTGTGGTACTACTGTCAGGGAGTATTTGTAACTTTCTTTTATTAATATAATAGAAATTCTCTTTTAATTATTGTTCTTATTTCACTGCAAATAGTAACTAATATTATTTGTTTTTGTTTTTAATTCCATGGCTAGCTAAATTTCTAATACCTAGGATGATGATGAAACTAGGTATTTTATAATAATTAATTTCTTTCCGTTCCGAAATTAGTGCTTAATTATTTTCGCCTTCATATTTTCCTTCGCACAAATTACATATAGTTCTTATATTAATTGCGAGGTTTTGATAAGTTGTAGTTAATCTATAAATTTTTCATAACTTATGCTTACCCATATTAATTATATGAATCACTATTTTTAAAGGGAAGGGGAAATAATTTAGGAGCTAATTCAGAAAAGTAAGTAATTATTATTTATGCTAGTACTTAGTGGATTCGGATTCCTATGTATCTTTTCTCATTAATAGTTTCCATAATTTAGTTAGGTAATCATCACCACTATATTTATTTCTAATTTGCCTAAAATATTAATTAAGGATATATTAAAGAATTGATCTAGTCTCTGTGGTTCGACCTGCACTTGCCAAATCTACAATAGACGTTGTGCACTTGCAGTATATATTTTTAACTCATCATTCAACCCCTTCATTGAGATTGATTATCGGCATATCGCCCTGTATGCAGACAGGATATTCTGGCTCGGCATTTACAGTGATTAGATTGCCATCAATAATGTACTTGAGTTGTTAATAAAGAGTGGATGGAACTGCTCTTGCCATGTGGATCCACGGTCTTCCCAACAACAAATTATATCCAGTGGTAATGTTGATCACCTCAAAGGATATGTAGAAAGTATGGGGACCATCTCCAGTGGAAGCTCAATCTCTCCCACAGCTTCTCGGCGAGATCCATCAAAAGCCCGGATGACTACATGACTAGTCTGGATTCAGTTTGGATTGATCTTCATTCTCTCCAAGGTGTCGTAGGGGCAGATGTTTAGGGATGGTCCTCCATCTATCAGCACACCTCCGATCACATATCCTGATGACATCACTGCTATGTGTAGTGACTTGCAATTACCCGTCCCTTCTACGGGTATATCATCATAAGTGAAAGATATCACACTATTATTGAAAATGTGCTCTATCACGTGACGAAACTTCTCAGTATCTACCGTCTTTGGCAGCTGGCCTTCCTCCAGTACTTTCACCAAAATTTTGCGATGATCCTCCAAGGATAAGACCAAGTCCAGAATGTATATCTATTTGGGTGCCTCCTTCAAGATTTGCACCACTTTGATCTCATTATGCCTCATCTTGCTGAGGAATTCTTTAATTTTCTCGTCAGACACTCTTCCTTTAGCTTTATTGACGGAGTTGATTACTTGATGGGGCAGGTACAATGGGTTTTCTTTTGATACAATAGGAACGTGTTTTAATGTTGCTCCTTCATCTTTCCCATAGTTCCATGGGACTTTCTTAAGGCTGACTACAGGATATTGTGATCTGAAGGGCAATATTAGAGGTTCTGGGGCAGCCACTTTCACAGGATTCTTTCCTTCTTGGACCCCTTTTCCTTGCAGTATTAGGGGTGTTATGGCTATATCCTTCTCACAGGAAATAACAACCATTACTTCTTTCTGATTCCCTGCCATGGGAATAAAGAGTGCTTCCTCATCAGGATAACCATAATCTTGATTTACCTTCATCAGCTCACCGCTTTTAATTAGATTTTGAATCAGGTAACGAAGTCCCCAACAATCCTTTGTGTCATGATTAGGCGTGTTGGAATAATATTGACAGATCCTATCTGGTTTGAATTTCCTGGATCGAGGGTCCACCGGGGGTAACAGTTCTGTGACTATCCCCTCGTTGATCAGCATTTGGAGGATTTCTATCATCGGCTGGTTCAAATTAGTAAAATTCCTCTTGAAGGCGAATTCCCTATTGGCTTGGAACTTTTCCTCCTTGGAAACCTTGTCGGCCCAGGATTCACGCTCATGAAACCGGTAATGATCCCTCATGGCGATGGGACTACTTTTCAGAGTAGGAGGATTTACTTCATGCTGGTTGGTCTGATTTATCAACTACCTCGTTATCTGATGTTGATACACCACCAGCTCTGCCACTTGTCCAACCTGGTCCTTGATAGACTTGATTTCCTGCTCTATCAGGAACTTCCTTTTTGAAAATTCCCAATTATCCGGGCTATTAGTACTTGATTGAGTTGACTCTCCAACATACAAGAGGTATTTCGATCCTTCTTCATTTCTCATGCTAATCATATTGACACTCTCTTCATTATGTTGAGGGAGGGGATTATCTTGCACATGTGGCGGCTCTTGTTTTGTCACCATAATCTCTTCGTTATCTATCAAGTCTTGGATTTTGTGCTTAAGAGACCAACAATCTTGCGTGTCGTGTCCCGATGCTCCGAAATGGTACGCATATTTCTTAATCGGGTCGAAAATCCATCCGCTTGAACTGGCCAGCGGAAGGAGTTGAACAATCTTCTTTTGTACTGTCAGCAGTTCAGCACATTTTCTAGTGAATCCCCCAAGGGTGTGAACGTTCTTCGACGTCTAACTTCTCCAGCTTTCTAAATGGGAGGATTAGAAGGTTGTGCAGGAGCTTGAAAAGGGGAATAATTTCTCCTTTGAATGGGCAAGATGCTTGAATTACCTCTCTGATTCTGTCCCTGAAGTATCAAGGATACCTCTTCTTCCTTCTTCTTGTGTACTCTTCAGTGATTACTCCCATAGCTTCTAGATTGAATATGCTCGGCCATGACCTCCAAGGCAGTAAGGTCTTTTATCTCCCCAGACTTTAGACCCATTTTGGTCATCTCTCCATATTTGATCATCTCTGACCTCTCGTAATATGGAGCTTCTTGAATGTCTATGAAAGTTAAAGACTATTTTAGTCTCTGTCATATGCAGAGTGAGTTGCGCCGCCATTCGTCTCCATCGTTGGGCATACTCTCTGAATGACTCAGAGCTCTGCTTGTTGACTTTGGTGATTTGATATCTGTCTGGAGCCATCTGAGACTGGAAGCTGTATTAATTTAGGAAGGCATGTGATAGCTCCTCCCAACCGTGAATTTTGGAATTGTCCAGTCGGGCATACCAGGCTCTAGCCTCTTCGGTCAGACTTTTCTAGAATAACTGCATTCTGAGCTTCTCATCCTCTGCATAGGACCCGAGTTCTCCAATAAATACTTTCAAATGGGTGTAGGGATCTCCTAATCCATCATATTTTTCAAAATCAAGGACTTGAAACTTGTCTGGATATCGAGCCCCTGGGAATACATAAATTTGAGTAATTTACGCTTCCAAATGCCCCAGTCCCTTTGATGGACCGCATTGTTCTTCCATTTGTTGGACCTTTCTCATAATATCATCAGCCTTCTGCTTTTTGTTGAGGTGGATGATTTCAGGGGTCTTGTTGGTCAGATCTTGATTCTGAGGCTAAGGGGTCTGAGAATATTTTTTGCCAGTATCTTGACTGCCACTTGGTGTGGATGATTCTATTTGACCGGGTATTTGTTTACCCTGAAGACTTTTGCTTTACTCTTTGAGAAAAATAGCCAATTCCACTATCTGTTTCTTTAATCCTTTGAACTCTTCTCGGAAGACTGGGGTGGATTCAGGTTGAGTACTTGAAGCCATGTTTGGAGATGGGCTTAGTGCTTTCTTGGATTTTGATCTGGTAACTGGACCAATTTTTTCCTACAATAAAAGTAGGTATGTTAATTTTTGATGTATATATATCAATGGGATGCATGTTATGCAATGTATTTATTTCTTTTTGAGGTTTTTTAAGCTTATCCTGTAAAATAAAGGTTAGTTGTTTTGATGACAGGATAGTATTGCAGGATTTAAAATGAAATGTATATTTACATTTATTTGAAATTTACATTGAATTGAAAGGGGAAGGCATGAAGAGGCTTCCCTTCGGATTTGTTTAATCAGAGGTTGACCTATCTTAGGCTACTCTCGCGGCTTTTCGGCATGAAGGTCCCCAGATCAACGTGATTTACTAGAGGGGAAATTAATCCGTTCTTTTAATTGGAGTGGATCTGAGTGGCGTCTTTCCCGAGCCTCGCAGGATTAGTCTTTTTTGAGTCCAGTAATCAATCACAGACGGGTTTGCCTCCTGGTGGAGGAATCACACAACATACATTCACATACATCGTGTCTCACCGTATGAAATGATGACATTGTGTGAAGCACTAATATAAGCAGTAAAGCAGTTATTTACATCCATTTAATGTAAAACACAGCATCCACACACATGCAGATAAAAGGGAAATTTTTGAAATGATTTGAAGTGCGGCTTAAGCCCTCTACTGTCCCCAGTAGAGTCGCCACCTGTCGACGTCGGAGAAAAATCTTATGGACAAATCTTCCTTTCCCTAAATTTGTTTTGTGTTTTCTACTCTTGTTTGTCTTATCTGTTTTATGAAGGGTGAAATTTTTAGAAAAAGGCCAACATATATCATGTCGACGATTTGAAAAGTTTATAGAGTCGTCAGTTGGTATATTTTAAAATGGTTGTACCAACTCAATCGAGTTTTGCTTAATTTTTTGCAAGTAGGCCCAATTACTGGACTCTGTCAAAACTTGGCCTTTGGAAAAAGAGACTTATAAAGTTCGGGGGCTTGGTTAAGCGGGGGAAGGTGTTAGGCACTCCCCGACCTCCGTGAAACACGGTTACCGCATCTTTTCAATTTTTCCCTTTTTTATTTGCAATGTGTGTGTGTGTGCTGAAAGTAATTTAGCCTACGTGTTTGATTTAAAAGTAGTGCCGTGCTTCATTGGACCTATATACGAAGGGTTTAATTTATTTGAAAAGTTCATTTTTAGACAAGATATAAAAATGACATTTTGAAAGATGGTTTTCAAACCCTTACGCTAGCATAGGAATTGAAGCCTTTTGATACTTCCATTTTGTTTTATTTTGCATTCGGCTTGATTTATATGTTTATTGTCGGGATGCGAAGCATCCTCGACCACAGAATGTTTATATAGGTGCCGCTCTTCTTATGGGCATGACATCCATCAAAGTGACCCTAGTACGACAAACCACAGTGTACTATGTGGAGACCTTAAATTCGAATAATCGTTTTAAGGTCCATATGATTTACATTTATAGAAAAATTGGCAGGATATATTTACAATTTTAAGTTTTCCATCAGGAGAATCGAATTTAGATCCGTGTGTTTGATCATTAATCCCATGATTGCTAGGCTCACAGAAAATGATCAAGAAACCTGCACAGCAAAGATATTGACATATAGTGCAAATTGTACTCTAGACGTCGCAAAACGAAGGATTCATCAGTTAAATCTTTGCATGCGCATAGCCAAAGCTTCTCGTTCCCACTAGATATTGATCTAGGGGCGCGTAGTCGCTTGAATATTTACAAAACTAGAAAGAAAGCTAGATTTAAATAAATCTTAACCATTTTAGCTCCCCAGTTCTGATTTGACCGATCTTAAACCGTTTGAAAGTTAGAAAGAGCTAGATTTAGATGAATCTAATCCACAAAATTTACATTGAAACAGATTCATATCAAATGAATAATTAAAGTGAATATTTAATCACATTGAATAAATAAAATGTAATACTCGAGAATTTTCGAATATTAATAAATGAATATATTAATGAAAATGAATATTTATTTGAATATAAATAATTTTGTGTTATGAGTTGAGTTAACTCAATTATATTAAATCGAATTAATAATAATTGAGAAAAAAAAGTGGAGTTTATTATAAGCTCGAAGAATGCCTTGTGTGGCACAGTGATGAGAAGTATGTGATTTAATTAATTTAAGGAAAGAACTAATGAGTGAATAATTAATTAATAATCTATTATTAATTAATAATTATTATGAGTAATAACATATTAATGAATAAATGGTTAATTAACGTTTTAGATTAATTGCTTAATGTAAAGTTATGAAGTCACATGTTATAGAGTAACTATGTCCATATATATAAACTATATTATAAAGTGTAGTGTGACACTCTGGTAAGACTATGTAATATATATATATATATATATATATATATATATATATATATATATATATATATATATATATATACTATATGGTATATTAAAGTAGGTGAATAAGGAATAACAATAATTATTTCAATAAATACATAATTGTAATAATGAGGTTTGTGATAATGTAGTATGTCATTATTTTAACTAAATCATAAATTGACATTATTAAAATGTACATGGATTATATGTCAATGTGTATACATGTATCCCAATGTGCTACCATGTAATGTTGTTGTGACATTTTAGGTCCATGTATACCCCTAAGTGAACATTAAGCCAATATATATCTATAAGTATTAAGCATATAGTATGTGTTATCTCATTTCTTCCAAATGCTGAAAATAAGTTATCCCACAAATGGAGTCACCCCTCCCATTTCTCATTCACGTGATATACAAAAGGCTAAGAGCCTATTCCTCATTCTTCTCCCAAGCTCCATTCTAGCTCATGATCATGGAGGAGTGGGATTCATGATTTCATTTACCAACTATCTCACCAACTAATCCTTGTCTAAAGAACTCTCCTTCCATCTCTTGGTTTCAATCCTTAAGATAATGGCTTGGCGTGGTTAACAATTCCTCTATAAATAGAGACCTCCTCTTCATTCTCTATGTTGCTTAAATTGCTAAGTTGCTGAAAATTAGTTGCTAAGTGTTGCAAGAGTAAGTTGAAAGCAAGTCTTTAGCAAATTCAAAGCTCAAGAGGTATAATACTAGCAATTCCTAGCAATTGCATGATATAGTTGAAATTGATGTGTGATAAGGTGCTAACATAAGTTGTTAAGTATATGTATATGTAAGGAATGCAAGGTAGTAGTTTGCAAGCATGCTAGCTAAATGAATTGTAAGGTTTGGCTGAAGTTCTGCTGAAGCAGAACATTATCTGGTCTGGAACCGGAGGCGCAACTGCGCCACTCCCTATTACAAATGACGCGCTACCGCGCCGGCTGCCAGTCATGAGTACTGACTTTGTTGGACTGGAGTTATTCCAAGCATGTTATGTTAGCTTGATTTAGCATGAAAATGACCCTAACATATGTATTGAGGCTGTCTTGCTTATGGTAAATCATTTAACTTGGTTTAGTAGGGATATTCCAAGAAAACTTGACAAGTTGAAAACTCGAATTTGAGAACATAGAGAAATGTATATTCTGAGCTTAAACATCAACGTATTAAGTTCCAATATGTCTTGACATGTGACCAATATGTTAGAGATGGTATAGATTATTCAAGCATGATTTAAAAAGGGAAAAGTCTAGAAAATGACTAAACTAGCTATGTGTAAATGAACTATATTTTGAACGTATGAGCATGCTTATGTGGTATAATTACGAGTATATGAAGACATTATATAAGACATATGAATCTATCTTGCATGCTTAAATGATTTTGATAGCATTCTAATGGAAACGTAGAGTTTCGAAGGTGAACTTAACGAACTATATATCCTTTAAGTTCTGAAATAGTGAGCATGCTTAAGTGGTATGATTATGTATGTACAAGCATGAAATATGATGTGTAGTAGCTTTGCATGCTTGGTAGGTTAATATGAGATTTTCGAGAAAAACCTTAAAAGTTTGAAATCTAGTTGTTGATAACTATATTATGAGCATCTTGAAATTTATAACCATCATGATAGGATATTGTATGCCTCTAGACATGATCGACGTGAAAGCCTAGCTAGTCTTGTGTATTGTAAACTAGTTGAGCATGGTTAAGATGTGTCTAAATGAGATAGAACTATATAACTTGAAGTGCATGACCAAAATTACTTGAGCATGTGTAAATGAAGCTTATTGCCCTCATTGCATGTGTATATTGAGTAGACATGAGAAACCTTGTAATCAAACACGTTAAGCCTCGTTAATTACAAAGTGTTAAGATTATGTTGAAAGCATGGTATAAGAATCAAACTCATTATAACATGTACGTTTATGTATATTTCTGTACGTGTTACCATTAGAGTGTGAGGGTAGGCAAGCTAGGCCAAGCAATCTGATTGCTCAACCCTGGTTTGGACTGGGAGCCACGCGACCGCGCCACTCCCTAGTTCAAATCAGGCGCGGCCGCGCCACCTTCCAGAGGAGTCTGACTACTTTGTTTGTAATCTGAGATTGATGCATGCTTGTGTGGTTGTCCTAATCAATAGTACATGTCCAGTGTGGTAATCATGTGTCAACAAGCATGTTAGTGAAAGAATCCTATGACAAATAAGTGTTTATAACCTTAAAGTCAAAATATGATGACAAACTATGTTCCTTAATGTCATAGTGTATTAGAAACTGATTTATGTGTTACGTAATGATATACATACAAGATCATACGATTATGAGAAGACTAACATTATATGAATTACGATTGTGTATCATAGCAATTCAAGATAGTAGGAGTACATGTTGAACTTATATGACTAATGTGTATACTTGAATAGGATAAAATAAGTTCGTTGGGTGCTAGTAAGCTATAAGTTGATAATCGACGCTAAAGGCAAGTTTCCTTAAACCCGTTCTTGTATCATTTGCAAGTATCTAAACCTTATCTCTTTATATGCAAGTTCTCTAACTTAGACTCTTATTTTCATTTGAGTATTATGAAAGCTATTATTCATGGTAAACTTGGTATTGTTCTTGAATATCGTGAAAGTGTCTATGCTATTTGATTTGGCTAGACTATATGCATATTTAGAAAAACTGTCCAAACCAATTGAATGGTGCAGAAATCTTGAAAACTGAGTTGAACAACCCTTATGGTAAGTGGAGTGTATATTGTTGGAAGCCCCAACACACGCGTGAATATTTCTGTGGTGTTACATAACATAGAGTATTGTAGACTGACCATCTATCGTACTTATTTCTTTTGGGTTATCAGTTTAATATTGATGATTCTAGTAGTTGTTCAATAGTCCTTAGTGACTTCTTAGTATAAATTATTTTATCCAGTTGGATGCGTTGATAGCCTTTGAATTCATATATATCTGTTGATCTATATTGAACTATCATTTCATATTCCAAATATTTGATTTTTGAGAATTGTTGATACTCGTTATTCTTGATATTATTCTGAAACTCTGAATTATCATCGAGATTATACTTTGATATTTTAAACTCGTGTTATAACACTTTTCACCCTTATTGTATATTACTTGCTGGGCAATTTGTGCTCATTCGTGCTTATTTAAAACCTTTCAGTTAAGGCAGAACAGGGAAGTGTCTCTGGGAAAGATAAGGGCAAGGGCAAGGCTACCGACTAGCTTGCCCCTTTATATTTTAAAATTTTTGATGTTGTATTAAGACTGTTTTCGGACTATGTTTAAGCTTAAGTAGGATTATGTAATAAGTCTTTATTCGATATTATTATGTAATCTATTAAGAACTGTAGGTTGCGAGACTTGAGGGAATAATTATAATAAATTATTGTATATTATTCTAGATTAGATCTTTCGCTGTGAATGTGTGATTTTAGTTATTATTGTATTATTGTGAGAACGTGACAAACCGAATTCGAGTGACCAAGTGGCGGTCCGAATTTGGGGGCGTCACATAATAAATAAATAAATATATATATATATATTTATATATATAAAAGCTGTAAAGGGTCATTGATTTTTAATCCAGGCCTGACAGAGAAAATGTAAATATATATATATATATATAAAAGCTATAAAGAGCCAAAAATTTCTAATCCAGGCCCGACTGAGAAATGTAAATATATATATATATATATATATATTTATATATATAAAAGCTGTAAAGAGCCACAAATTTCTAATCCAGGTTCGACTGAATGAAATGTTAATATATACAATTAGTATATATATATTAAAGCCGAAAAGGCCACGAATTAGCAATCCAGGCCAAACAAGTTAGAATATATACATATATATATATATTGTTATATATATATATATATATATATATATATATATATATATATATATATATATATATATATATATATATATAAAAGCGATAAATGCCACGGATTTACAATCTAGGCTTGAAGGAATTGAATGTTTGTATATATATATAGTCAGTTATATATATACTAAATCTAAAAAGGCCATGAATTAGCAATCTAGGCCAAATGAAATAGCGAATATATATATATAAAGCAGTAAAAAGCCACAGATTAGCAATCTAGGCTGTGCAAACAAAGAAAAACTTATATATACTAAAAAGTAAGCTAGAAAGGCGCGAAACCAGAAGCTAAAACTTCACATGTAAGTTTACATATGTGCGATAAAGCAGTAAATAGTTTCTAATCGTAAAAAAACTTACAATGGACAGCTCCACGGGCTTTCTGCCACTCGGAGGGCTTCAAATCTTCGTTTCCACCAGTTAAAACTTGATATGTGGTAGAATATACATATGCAAACGTATTTGAAGAATAAAATTAAAGTTTGGAGTGATAGAAGTAGGGCTAAGGGTCGAAATGGGCGGAGTTTCTATGTATTTTTCTATTTTTTCTTCTTTTTTTTGCAAGGGTGGGGTTTTATTTATAGACCAAAATGGTAGCGGGTCTACCCGCAGAAGCTAAGGGTAGAGGTAAGGCTGCGCGAGTGGGCCCCACTCCCGTGGGTCCCGTCGTCTCAAAGAACTTGCACTCTGAGCAACGCGATGTTTACTTCGAACCTTCATAACTTTTAATCCGGGAATCCGTTTGAGGCGTGCTATACCTTTCCGGAAAGCCATTTTCGAGAGCTACACAATGACATGGGATTTGACCTTTTTTGAATTTTGGAAGATGGGTCCATGACCAGATTTTTGAATTTTCGCAGTCCGTCTGTTGAGTTGTCTTGTGCTGTTTTCACTCGGGATTGGTGTTATGGCTCTTTCTGACCCTTATTGCATCAATTTAACTTAATTTTAACTTGATTTGATGTCAAGTTGATAAAATAACCATTTTGCCCTTTCATGGGTTGTCTCCAGGATTGACAAGGTTTTTGACTGTTTTCTTAGTGTTGTCTTCGAGGTTTGATCCCAGCCGACTCTGTTCTTCCTCAGGGTTGTCTCCAAAGTTAACTTGGCCTCCTTGGTTTGTCTTTGGGAATGATTTGATGCTTTGGGGCTATCTCCGAAGGTTAATCTGGTCTCCCGGGGTTGTCCCCGGGATTGTCGTCGGGGTTATCGTCGGGGTTGACTTGACATCCCGGTGTTCTCGCCAAGGTGATTGTATCTCCCAAGGTTGTCGCCGAGGCTTAACTTGACATCTCGGTGTTGTCGCCGGGGCTACTGTATCTCCCGGAGTTGTCGTCAGGGCTTGACTTAACATCTCGGTGTTGTCGCTGGGGCTACTGTATCTCCCAAGGTTATCGTCGGGGCTTGACTTGATGATTTGGACTTCTAGGGTTGTCTCTGGAAGGTAAAAGATGGTTTTGCTATTCTGCAGGGTTAGTAACAGGAATGCAAAATTTTGAGTGTCTACACTTCTAAATACTTAATTTAATCTACTCATGGAGTAGAACATATTGATATGTGGATTCACTTTAAATAATTATTAAAACCCACTTTAATTTTTGTTCAAATTCTAATAATCCTCCACATGAATGATACTGACTGCCAGCCTTATGCAAATGTTATGCAGACTCTAAGAGAGAGAGAGACAAAATTGGAAATCATCTGTATAGAGAGAGATAGCTTTTGGCTTTGAACCTTCCCTTGTGAAAAACTACGGATTTACTGGTTATCTAGTGAACGTGATGTCTTGAACTGTCCAATCGTTTGTGTAAATCAAGACAATAGTAATTCACACAGAATTTTTCCAGACATTATTTAGTTCTCATGGTTTTGTTCATTTTGGCCTCGAACAATCCAGGATTTATGAGTGGTTAAGAGAAGTATAGCCTTATCCTTCTCATAGAATTGGCCCAGTTCACACTCACATAGGTGATTCTTAATAATAGTATCCTACTATACTCCACTTGTTTATCAAGATTTAAGAATCATTAAAGGCATATCTTATCCTGTAACCGCTGCAAGTATCACTATCTCGTATCATAGGAATGAGTAGAAGAAATTAATTTCTTCATAGTGATTTGGTTGAATCGTTCACAATTTAGTTGTCCCTTTGAACCTAGATCTTGGGATCTCCAGTAAACTAGGTTGGGTTTCCATCATGACGATCCTTGTTTATAGGCTTTAAAACCATTCCCCTCGAAGTTATTTTTATTTGCTCTCTAGTCAAATCTTTAGTCAACGGATCTGTTATATTTTCTTTCGACTTTATGTATTCAATAGACATAATGCCATTAGAGAGCAATTATTTTATGGTATTGTGTCTACGAAGAATATCTCTAGACTTACCATTATACATGTGACTCTGTGCCCTTCCAATTGCTGATTGACTATCACAATGGATACAAATAGGCAGCACAGGTTTAGGCCACATAGGAATATCTTCTAAAAAGTAACGAAGCCACTTAGCTTCTTCTCCAGCCTTATCTAATGCAATAAACTCAGATTCCATTGTTGATCGAGCAATGCATGCTTGTTTAGAAGATTTCCATGATACTGCTCCTCCACCTAGTGTAAACACAAAACCACTTGTGGATTTAGAGTCTTTTGTATCCGATATCCAGTTCGCATCACAGTATCCTTCGAGTACTGCTGGATATCTTGAGTAGTGCAATCCAAAGTTTTGAGTGTATTTTAAATACCTTAAAACTCTTATAATCGCTTTCCAGTGATCTTGTCATGGATTGCTTGTAAAATCTACTCAATTTATTGACAGCTTGTGCTATGTTAGGACGTGTACAATTCATTAAGTACATAAGGCTTTTAATTATTTATGAATACTCAGGTTGTGATAGGCTCTCTCCTTTATTTTTAAACAAGTGTAGATTTATATCTACCGGTTTTCCCATAGAATTGCAATCATATTGATTGAATTTCCCGAGTATTTTCTCAATATAGTGTGATTGTGATAACACTAACCCATTCAATGTTTTAAAAATTTTAATTCCTAATATTACATCGGCAACACCCATGTCTTTCATGTCAAACGTATTATTTAACTTTCTTTTAGTAGTTTTAATGATTTTATTATTACTACCCATAATGAGCATATCATCTACATAAAGATAACTAATGACATACCATTTCTCAGTGTCCTAGACATACACACATTAATCACACTCATATATTTTGAAACCATTTGATAACATTTCATTGTTAATTTTTTCATGCCATTGTTTAGGTGCTTGTTTTAATCCATAAAGGGACTTCACAAGCCGATAAACTTTCTTTTCTTGTCCTGTAATAATAAATCCTTCTAGTTGTTTCATGTAGATTTTTCTTCTAAATCTCCATTCAAGAAAGCTATTTTTACATCCATTTGATGTATCTCTAAATTATATATAGCTATAATGGCTATTAACATCCTAATTGAGGATATTCTTGTCACAGGAGAATAAGTATCAAAATAATCCAAACTCTCCTTTTGCTTGTATCCTTTCATTACAAGTCTTACTTTATATTTGTCTATAGATCCATCTATTTCATTTTCTTCTTGAATATCCACTTATATCCAATAAGTTTAGAGTTTGGTGGGAGATCTACTAATTCCAACGTCTGATTGTGCAGAATGGATTCTAGTTCACTATTTATAGCCTCTTTCCAATATGGAGCTTCAGGGCTCGATACTGCTTCTTTATAAGTTTGAGGTTCATTTTCTAACAAATAAGTTAGAAAATTCAGACCATAAGATTTTGATGTTCTAGCATATTTACTACGTCTAGGTTCATCAATATCTTCTAATCCATGATCACTGTCACTAACAGTGTCATAAGTTCTTTTGTTTGAACTTGTTTCTTGTTCGTTAGAACTTGGCTCTTATTCCTTTTTATTAGGAAATACTATTTCAAAGAATTCAGCATCTTTTAACTCAATAATACTATTTTCATATATTTCCTCTATTTTTGATTTATTAACCAAAAATGTGTATACACTGCTATTATTAGCATAACCAATAAATATATAATCTATTATTTTTGGCCATATTTTTATCTTTTTGGGTGGAGGAACCATTACTTTTGCTAAACACACTTTTAAGTGTTTATAAGACGGCTTATGTCTTTTTCATAATTCATAGGGTGAAGCATTAGACTTCTTTTGAGGTATTCGATTGAGAATATAATTTGCTGAAAGAATTGCTCCCCCCCACAAATTCTGAGGTAGCCCAGAACTTAATAATAATGCATTCATCATTTTTTTTAAAGTTCTATTCTTTTTTTCTGCAACACCATTTTGTTGTGGAGAATAAGGTGCAGTTGTTTGGTGTATTATACCATGTTGTGAACAAATTTTAACAAAAGAAAATTCATATTCTCCTTCTTTATCACTTCTAACTATCTTGATCTTTTTATCAAGTTAGTTCTCAACCTCATTTTTGTATGTATAAACATTTCCAAAGCCTCATCTTTACTTCTTAATAAGTAAACATAACAATATCTTGTACAATCATCTATAAAAGTAATAAAGTATTTCTTTCTTCCTCTTGTTTGTATATACTTTAAGTCACAAATATCAGTATGTATCAATTCAAGAGGTTCAGTACTTCTTTCAATTTATTTAAAAGAAGATTTTTGAAGTTTTGCCTCAATGCAAATTTCACATTTATGATTAGAGTTAATCTCACATTTTGGCAAACATTCCATATTAATTAATCTACGTATAGTATTATAATTAACATGTCCTAATCTACCATGCCATAAATTAGATGACTCAATCATATAAGTAGAAGATGTAATTTTATTAATATTGGAAGGTACAATAGTCATTACATTCATCTTGAAGAGCCCCTTGCTCGTATAATCCTTCCTCATATACATCCCATTTTTAGTTAGGACAAACTTGTCTGATACAAAAACAAATTTAAATCCCTTTTGACTAAGAAGAGATCCTTACACTAAATTCTTCCTAATATCAGGCACATGGAGCACGTTGTTGAGGGTGAGTTCTTTGCTAGATGTTATCTTCAAAACAACCTTTCTTTATCCAGCAATCTTGGATGATGAAGAGTTTCCCATGTACAATTATTCTCCATTCTCAATTTCTTGATATGTGGAGAACATCTTCTTGTTAGAACACACATGACTGGTTGCTCCAGTATCTACCCACCATTCTCTTGGATTCTCAACCATGTTTACTTCTGAAACAACCGCTGAAAGGTTCATTTCAAAAACATCTTGAAGAAGTACATCCACTTTCGTTACATTGGCTTGTGCAAACTTCTTGTTCTGGTCTTTGTGTTTTCGACAATCCTTTGCCCTATGTTTGGGCTTGTCACAAATGTAACATTTTCCTTGGAACTTTTTATTTGCTTCCTGTTGAGGCCCATTGCAGGAGAACTTTCTATTTTTAGACTTTGGACCTTGTTCCACCACATTGGCTTTATATTCCCCAAAAGTCTTTCTTGATTTCTTCTCAGAAGCATGATTGTCCTCTTTTATCCTTAACCTTACGATAAAGTCTTCAAGTTTCATCTCTTTGCATTTATGCTTGAGATAATTCTTCAAATCTCTCCACATTGGAGGTAATTTTTCAATAATAGCAGCAACTTGGAAAGATTCAATTAAGGACATACCTTCTGCATGTATTTTATGCAGGATTACTTGTAATTCTTGGACTTGGTTGATGACTGCCTTGGAATCCACCAGCTTGTAGGCCAAAAACTTGCCAACTACGAACTTCTTTGTGCCAGCATCTTCTGTTTTATACTTTTTATCCAAGGAATCCCATAATTCTCTTGCTGTTTTGAGAGAACTATACACATTGTATAATGTGTTGTCCAATCCATTAAGGATGTAATTTCGGCACAAAAAATCTGCATGTTTCCATGCATCTATTGCAGCAATAACGTGCTTGTCTGTTTCATCTTCTTTGAGCACAAGGGGATCTTCGTGAAGAAACCTTGCCATGTTCAAAGTAGTAAGTTAAAACAACATCTTTTGTTGCCATCTTTTAAACTCCGTTCCATTGATTTTTCCTGGTTTTCACCATGGTTCACAGGAACATTTAGTATAGAAGGTGTAAAAGAAGAACCAATTATAGTAGCAGAATTGGTAGCCATATTTCTTGCAAATATATATATAGAAAGTTAATTGTCTTAAGATGGAAGGAAAATAAAACGGAAACTATATATATATTAACTTATCAGTTGTACACCAATGCAGAAAATCAGTATATCAAGGCTAGTACTTTGTACTATGTCCTCAAGACAATTATGCCCTCTGTATGATGCTTAGAGTTTTATGGCACTTGTCTCCCAGGATACAATGACAACGTATACTTTAGCAGCACAACAAAAAGTATACTCAACGAACCAAATAAAATGCTATGAAATTCTGTCTCAACTAACTATGAATAATGAAGACTATATGACTAGAATGCAAGATGTTTCAAAAATTAAGTGAATGAAAATGGCAGCACCCCCTATCTATTTATAGGAGGGTAAGTGACCCATCAGAAGGGACATATCTCACTAAAAAGGTGCCTTTAATCCAAAAACGACGTAGTTTTAAAGCGTAGTAGAATAGACGCGTCCGTTCGGACCCATAAAACGACGTAGTTTTAGCCTTAGCGGAACCAAAACTACGTAGTTTTAGGCTTAGCAGAAAAGGCGCGATAAAACGACGTAGTTTTGGGGCGTCCGTTCAGACTGATACCCTTTCAATAGATACCGCTTCTCAAAACGACACATTTTTGATAATAATAATAATAAATAATATTGATCAAAACGACACAGTTTTGACAATCGAACTAAAATAAAATTTAAATTAAATTTTAAATAAAAAATGTAAATAAATTTTATCCAAAAAGTTATATACAAGGACCCAGACCCACAAGCCTCGAGCACGAGCCCGAGCCCGGCTAGGCCGCCCAGTCTGTCGGTCGGTGGCGGCGGCGCTCGCGTGTGGGTTCGAACCAAGTCTTGACTAGGTCCTCTCCCTTCCATAAAAGTGGGGTGCCCCTTGGGGCCCAAACCAAGAGCAATTTCTTTGTATATAAATACATTAAAATTTTAGTTCTTAACCGATGTGAGACTTGACTTTTTTCACATGTATTTATTATCATTTATCATTTTCAAGGGTGATCTTTAGGAGTTAATATCTTATTCATTACTCCATAGATTTGAGCTTCCAAATGCTTAATTTAATCTACTCATGGAGTAGAACACATTGATATGTGGATTCACTTTAAATAATTATTAAAACCCACTTTAATTTTGGCTCAAATTCTAATACTTCGTACTCCCCCCTCCCTCTCCCCCTCCCCCTCCCCTCCCCTCCCCTCCCATCCCATCCCATTTTTTCCCCTTCTTATGGGTTTCATTTCATCTTATGGTATAATTCTTTCACTCTCACATTTTCATTTTCGTTTAATGGGGGGCTTGGATTGCAGTGAGATTGTGGAAGAAAAATGTTGACCATTTTTTTACCTCATATAATTACGCAAAGAGGTTAGACAGAGGCAATATTCAGTAGTGATTGTGGAAGATGATGAACAATATGTTGTGGCCCTACAATTTGAGTGTTGTTATAATGGAGAGAAAGTGTTGTGTTGTGTTATGGTGTGTTAATTGATGATGGTGGTGGACTTATGGTGGTTGCGGTGGTGATAGTGGTGGACTTGTGGTGGTGGAATAATTTTCAGTGATTATTGCAATGGAGAGAACGGTTATGCCAGCCAGAGAGAGAATTAGAAATGAATGGGTGGTGGGTGTGGGCGTTGAAATGTGATGGTGGCACCACCACTGGCGAAGCTACATATAAATTGACCCCATTGAAAAACATAATTGCTTTATAATATAAGGTAAATTTTAAAAATTTTAAGTATTATATATAAATTGACTCCACTAAAATTTTATAAATTTTTTATTATACGGGGTCAAATTGAAAATTTATAACTTTGTCAATCAAATTTTAACTACATATGACTCATATCCTCTCAATATATGTATATCTCTATAATATTTTAAACTAAATAATAATCATTTATATTATTTTTAATAATAATTAAAAAATTAATTACTTATGAAAAGTTATGATTAAAAAAATCTATTCTGAGTTAATAAGTGTATATATACCATATATTATTACTTATTATATTGCCATTGTAATATAGTATATATATATATATATGTATGTGTGTGTGTGTGACCCGAAAGTACAAAAGTATTAAAAAATTTACTCGGGGGCACTGCCTCTGAATCCCAACCAAATTATTTATAGCTTAGTAATAATTTTGACCGCACTGAAAAATAATTCTGGCATTGCCACTAGACACCACAACGGAAGATAATGCGGACTAGGTAGAGCCGTAGAGGAAAGGGATGGTGTGACTTGATATAAAGGAGAGGAAGTGGAAAGACGATTTTATCCCTCAAAATATGTGTGCAGTTCACACGTGTGCCAATTCCGTTAAAAAGTTAGAGATTCTGTCTAAATCTATCCAAATTTACTAAGATTAGGATTTGAATAGAACGGGGACCAAATGAAAGTAGTATGTACACAAGCTAATCATATATGATATGATAAAACATATATTTTATAACAATCTTATTCATTTATTAATAAAAGAGAAAGGTATTTAATTATCTACATGATCCTGTTATATTAAATGCGATAAACTCATAGTTTTAAGCAATACTTTTAGAATCATGATGATGATCATGCTAATGAGATCTAAATTCTTAGATAACATAAAACTAAAATATTTCCCAATCGATAAATTACTAAAAAAGGGATTAGTGGATCCTGATATATTGGTACATACGTTGCTTGCTCTTTGAAAGAGAATGATCAATCTTATAATCATTTGTGTGAAGACACTAAAGCAAGTATGTAAGTGCTTATTGAAGAATAAGTTCACTGAACGTGGCTTGCTGAGGAATACCTAATGGAGTTTTACTTGTCTGTCAATAGAAATTTCTCTAGTGATAGTAGTACAAGTAATATTTAGACTTGAGATCATCATAGTATCTTGTGTATGATGAATTATACTTTTACATGTCCCTTAAGACCCTAAGGGTATATCAAAGAGTATACTTGGGTATAATAAGTTATATATGGAGATAATGAATGATCAATAAATAATCTACCGCTTTTAGAAAAAGGAGAGAATGTGCTATGTGATTCGATGAATGACAACCCATGAATCCTTGGCCAAGGTGGAATGAAATTAGAAATGAGTTTCTAATTTGTATTATTTGGAGTTGTGCATTTAAGATCGAAATACATATAATTAAATAAAATAAGACTTGATAGCAATTCTGTATCTTATATTTAATTGAGACATTGTATGGTGAAAGGATTAAATTGTACGGTAACTATTAACTTAAATGTTCTTTTATGATTAATGTTGAAATCTATATTATCTGAAAAATCATTGATCGCTAAGAAGGCTTGCCCTTATTGTAGTTTAAATTAATTAATAGCTAATTTATTTATTTAAATAAGATTAGAATTATTCTAATTAATTTATTTACAACCAGTTAAATATGGAGAACCTAAAGGGTCACACCATAAAAGGAAGAATATTTATTAAATAAGCAAATGACATAATCGTAATAATAAGTTAAGTGTATGTAATTTAATCTATGGTGATAGAATAAATTTAATAGCTTAATATTTATTATCTAATATTTTGGAAATATTAAATATAAATTAATAAGAGGAGTCTTACTATTATTATTATTTTAATTCCTAAAGGAATTTGATAATTAATTAATAAGAGTACTTTCATATATTCGTAATAAGATTATGAGGCTAATTAATTAAAAGAGTTTAAATAATTGTTCCTAATAAGATTAGGAGCCTAATTAATTAAAAGAGTTTAATTAATTAAAATAAAATCCTATTCCTAAATTGTTTAGGAGGGTTGCCTACATTTATAAATAAAAGGAGTCTTATTTTAATTAATGGCGAATGAGAATTCCAAGAGTTGGGAGAGTACACATAATACTATAGAGATAGAATCTATGGTTTTGCCAAACATCCATCTTTTTGAATAATTATTCTTCCTTGGTGGATCACCTCTAGAGGCTAAACACTTGGGTGACTAACGTTGATCAAAGAAAGAAATCAAAATCGGTAAATTCAAGGAGGGCACGAAGGATTTGGAATTGAACTCGTACATGAGGAAGCTTAGTTCTACAAGGGTGTGCTTCTATAATTTCGTCTCTTTCGATTAACTAATAATTATGCATAAAGGATTATCCGTGTATATGGTTTGTAAAATTTTAAAACTTTGATTTTTCACGTTTTCGCTACTTTGATTGTGTTTATGTATATTACAAACATATCAGTGGTATCAGAGCCAAACATTTATGCATGTTATTAATTGTTATGATTCGATATGTATGTTGATATGTGTTTATAACACATTTTGTGGGCATAATTATTAACAAAAAATCATGTTTTTAGAGAAAAACTACGTAATTTGTGAACTGAAAAAATTGGGTCTACCCAGTGGCGCCTCAACGCTGGTTATAAGTAGAACAGTTAGGGCCGCAACGCCCGAATTTAGTACAATAGCCAGCACCGCAGCGCTAGCTAGAGCCGCAACGCCCATTTGTAGTTCAAACGTGGCGCCGCAGCGCCGAAGTTCAGAATATTTTTATTTATTTATTTGATTTCTAATTAAAATAAAAAGTTTATTTTGAATTAAAAATTGGATTCCATGTTTTTCTAGTAATTGTAAATTTAAATAAAGTAGTTTATTTTTGTTTGAAATAGGATTAAAATAAAGATGTTTATTTTAATTAGAATTTAATTTCATGCTAACTAATTGGAGTTGAAATTGAATTTCATGTTTTCTAAAAAATAAAGAAGTTTATTTGTGATTAGGAAAAGAGATTTCATATTTACTTAAATAAAGGAGTTTATTTACATATGAAATAGGATTTCATATTAATTAAAATAAAGGAGTTTATTTTGATAAGAAATTGGATTTCACATATTTTATTTTTTCCCAAATCATTTTTTTTAAAAGTTAAAATAAAAAATTTTATTTTAACTTGGAATTGGATTCCATGATTAATTAAAATAAAGGAGTTTATTTTGATTAAAGAATTTAATTAAAAATAAAGGGATTCATTTTTATTCAAAATTAGATAAATTTAAATAAAGGAGTTTATTTTGATTTAAATTTGGATTAAAATAAAGGAGTTTTTTTTGATTCAAAATTGGATTTTATGCTAACTAAAATTGCCCATTAAATGATATCAATATATATATATATATATATATATATATATTTTAAATATTTATTATTCATGAGATGAATGTTATTTATTGATGTATATAGTGATGTGTATGATAATAAAAGTGTTTGATTATTGACTATTAACCAATGTGATTGGATTTTATTTTAGTTGGATGCATGAATATATGAGTTTTATTGAATGTGGTCTGCGTACCTCATCTTCTCTAACTTTTCTTGATGTAAATTCTATCTCCCTCCTATGTACTTCCTATTGACTGCTGATCAATGTTTCTATTTAATGTAAATAGTTTATGTAATAGGATTAATTAGAATTATCTTGAAGAATTGGAATGAAGCAAGTGTTTAAATATAATAGTTATATTTAAATTTAATTCTTGCACCCTAGGTTTGACCTTTTGGTTCACTTGGTGGCTCTAATGAACCAAACTAGAATAAAGTCCATCATCAATCCGGGTAGAATATAGTATTCTATATGTGTATGCTTACTATATATATTTTATATATTATATAACATGCTTCGCATGTGAATTAATATGACGCATATTTTATATATTTATATATATATATATATATATATATATATATATGTGTGTGTGTGTGTGTGTGTGTGTGTGTGTGTGTGTGTTTGTGTGTGTGTGCATGCGTGCTAAACAAGATAAGACAAATAATAACAAACCCCTCAAAGAATTTATATTAAGTCCTAAGCGTCCAAAGATATTTGGAATATCAAACGTCACCTTCTAGCATGATAAAATTAAAAGAGTATTGAATATTTAATATAAGTTTGTTTTGTCACCACAAGGCAAGTATTAAATATTTATGATGTTGATTTATTACATTTGATGCTTGTAAAGGAATTGAACGATACTGTTTTGTTGTGTCACCACAAGGATGATATTTTTCTCTTTGAATATATGGAAGTGCTAAGTTGGACTTAACTTGGATAATTTTGATTTGGATGTGTCACCACTTGATCTAAATAATCTAAAAGACAAAATAAAAAGAGTTACATGATGATGTAATTGACAAGAGTTGTCTACCTATTTATTTATATATAGTTTGCTGTGTCACCACAATGCTATATACATTTGAAATGAGATCCTTATTCTCACTAGCAAATCTTTAATTAAATTTTTCGAACTATATATTATGAGGGTAATATAGTTTGACAAAAAATAGTGGGAGATACCAATTTAAAACAAGACCTAATTATTTTGGTAATTAATAAATTGAATGTATGGTATAATGTTGTTAAATTACAAACTCTTTTACAGAATTTTACAATGTCTGATTCACTATCAATGCGTAGCATATTAGATGTTATTTAATCGTACTGAATTAAACGGATTGGTTAAGGAATATGAGAATAGTTCTCAAGGCTGAAAAGCTATCTTATGTCTTAATACGCCTATCCCTGCAATGGTTATAGACAATGTCTCTGACGAAGAGATTGCTACTTTTAGAAAGTGGTAAGATGATGCACAGTTGGTTCAATGCTGTCGACGTTGGGAAAAAAATACTGTCGAGTTGGACGGAATCTTTCACTCTTCTTAAGTCTTTTGTTTTCTACCCTTATTCCCTTGTTTATTTTATGAAAGGGTGAAGTTTTTAGGAAAAGGCCAACATGTATTATGTCGACGATTTGCATGGTTTACAGAGTCGCCAGTTGGTAGATTTGAAAATGGTTGTACTAACTCAACCGAATTTTGTTTGAAAGTAGGCCCAATTACTGGACACTGTCAAAACTTGATCTTCGAAACCAAAACTCGTAAGTTCGGGGGATTGATTAAGTGGGGGGAAGGTGTTAGGCACCCCCCAACTCCTGTGAAAACACGGTACAACGTCTTTTCAATATTTTCATTTTTATTTGCAATGTGTGTGTGTGAATGTTGGAAGTGATTGGGCCTACATTTGTTTGTTTTGAAAGTATTGTTGTGCTTCGTTGAACCTATATACGAAGGGTTTGATTTGATTTGCAAAAGTCCTTTTTAGACAAGGTATGAAAATGATGTTTTGAAAAGGTTAGTTTTCAAACCTTTACGCTCACGTAGGAATTGAAGCATGTTGATACTTTTATTTTTTATCTTTTCAGCCTTTTGGCTTAATTTGAATGGTGATTGTCGGGCTGTGAAGTATCCTCGACCACAGACAAGTGCTGGTCTTCTAAAGGGCATGACAGCCATCAGAGTGACTCTAGTACGACAAACCATTATTTCATTATGTTTGAGACCTTAAACCCGGATAACCATTTTAAGGTCTTTCGGATGTACATTTTACACAAAAACTGGCAGGGTACATTTGTACTGTGGAGTTTGTCCATCGTGGGAATCAAATTCTGATTAGTTTGATCATGAATCCCATGATTCCTAGGCTCAGAGAAGGAAGCCAAGAAAACCTGCACAACTCAAATATGCACAGAAAATGTATATCTACATCTATACGTCGCAAAAACCAAGGATTCATCAGTCAAATCCTGGCATGCGCGTAGCCAAAGCTTCTCGTTCCCACTTGATAGCGATCTAAGGGTCGCGAGGTTGCTTTAAAATGAGTAAAACTAGAAAGAAAGTTAGATTTAAATAAATCTTAGCCATTCTAGCTTCCCGGTTGGACCTATTTTGAATCGTTTGAAAGGTAGAAAGGGCTAGATTTAAATACATCTAACTCGCCGAATTGATATCAGTACCAATTCATATTAATTGAATATTTATAGCAGATATTTAATCACAATGAATAAAGAATATATATATAATTATATATATACGAAAGCTGTAAAGGGCGATGAGTTTCCACTCTCAGGCCCGTACTGGAATATAAATATATATATATATATATATATATATATATATATATATATTTATAAAAGCTGTAAAAAGCCACGAAGTAATACAGGCTTGACAGAATGGAAATATATATATATATATATATAAAACCTGTAAATGAGCCACGAATTAATCTAGGCTCGACAGAATTAAAATATATATATGTATAAAAGCTGTAAAGGGTGACGAATTTTCAATCCTATGCCCGGACTAGAATGGAAATATATATATACCATTCAAAAATGGTATATTATTGTTCGTCTAGTTATTGATGGAACTTTTGCAATCCAGGTTCCTGCTCTAGTTGACACTGGTGCAGATCTTAATTGCATTCAGGAAGGATTAATTCCTACCAAGTTCTATAAAAAGACTAGTGAACGACTTAATTCTGCTAATGGTAGTATGATGGAAATAAAATATAAACTGCCTAAAGTTCATAGTTGCCAAGACTCTATGTGTTTTAAAACTTCCTTTGTTTTAATTCGCAACTTGACAGATAAGATTATTTTAGGAAACAAATCTTTTAATTGTTTCATGTACTGTAATTTTAAATCTTCATCTGTAAGTTTACTAATTAACTCAATTAACAAAGATCTCTCTTGATCTTCTTTGCTAAGTACGTTTATAGTCTTACAACAATCAGATCTACAATTGTCAGTACAAAGGGTAACTTCATTTTCGTCACTAGGAGTTTGACTATCTTCGTCATTACCAGAGGAATAAGGAATATCAGAATGATTGTTGTCATCATCATCCTCATTCTCAATTCTTATTAACTCTAATATCTTATCAGTGTCTTCAACAGAAATATTTAACTGACTCAATTTTTGTTTTAACTTACACTCACTTTTGTAATGACCCTTTTTACCACAATTATAACAGGTAATTTTACTCTTATCTGATGACTTAGAAGTAACTTTTTTACTATGAGTTTTCTTTCTTGACTTAGGTTTTTCATAGTAATTATCTTGATTTTTAGATTGACTAGACCGCTTCTTATGATGCTTTCACGTTTTGCGCTTTTCAATCTGTTTTTTCCTATGCTTTCTTCTGGAGGGAGCGATAGGTGGTAAACTATATTGTTCACAAAACGTGCCAAGCTCATACTTAACTTTTTTCTTATCTTTAGCAGTCTGTTTAGCAATCTTAAAATTAATACACATTTTTAATCCAATCTTTTGAATATAACTGATAATATCACCATAAGTCAGGTTATCATAATCAATATATCCAAGAGTTTTACTAAATTCTTCTCTAACCTTATGAGCGAATAGGTTAGGAAGTCCATTAACAATTTTTTCTTTCCAAAATGGTTTATTACTATCACTGCGCATCATAGCACGAGAAATAAAAACATCTTTGTACCACCTAAAATCACTTAAAGTGGGACAAGTGAGATTACTTAGCTGGTCATGAATTCTCTCAGTGATATTATTGGGAGTTCCAATAAAATGTTTTATTATTGTGAAAATTAATGTGTTAATGCCATCCGAAATACCAAAACCTATATCTTCTCTAAAGATAGGTTGACCATTGTCATCTAACTGGCGAGCATGGATTATAGAATTCCTTGCATCTTCATCGAGGTGTTTTTCCCACCAAGAACGAAGTACAATAGTGAAACCATTAGTTAATATTTCAACGATTTCAGGCTGAGTTAAACTGCTGAACGCTGTAATATAACTATTGGCTACCATAGACAAATGATTCATTTTGGTAAGAATCTGATGCTCACTAAACCCATCAATATTCCACTCATAAATTTTATTAGACGACACAGAAAATTGATTAGCTAGATTTTTCTCCTCATACTGAAGATCAGGGGGAGTGGGTCTAGAATACCAATTTTTTGTAATACTAGTGTTATTAAAAGTTAACTTGTTTAACTGTTCAGCAAGGTCTGGGATAGAAGCGACTTCAGAAATGGCTTCTGACTGACTATTATTTTCATCATCAGAATCTTCAATTTGATCGATGATAGCAACAGTACCACTGGCTTCACCAGAACTTGAACCAATCTTTTTAATTAACTTATCAATACTTTTAACTAAATCAGAGTCTTTATTAGGCAATCCCATTCCTTCTCTTTTTTCTGGGAGTGTTAATAAAGGTTGATCTAGTTTTTTTTTTCAGGATTTTTAATCTAAGAATGATCAAACTTTTCTTCAATTTTATCTAACTGTTTACCAATTGTAGCTAAGTACTGATTAATAAAATTATTTTTTTCAATAATTTTCTTTTCATCTGTCTTCCCATCAGCAACTTTAAATGGGCTAGCAACAACTGGGGTGTTTTTAACGTGTAAAAGAACAGTTTCTAAAGGAGAATGAGATGCTAAAATTTTAGATTTATCCTCTTTTGTCCACTGACTTTTAGTGAGGACTTTATATTGTGAATGATATTTATCATACCAGTCATAAAATGTATGGTTCTCTTGATTATGTTTTAAATATTTTTTCCATTTATTAACAATTTTATCTCTGTCATGCATATCATATTTATTACGAAAAGCATGGCGTTTTTCTTTATTAGATGTGGAATTGAAATCTGCAACCAGACTATCCTAATCTAATTTAAATGCTTCAGTGATTACTCTTAACTGGTGATTAATAGGTGCTTCGAAATCAGAAGGGTTGGTCCTACAGAAACTGTAGGTGACACAACATCTTGTTCATCTTCTACCTGAGTAGGAGGAGTGTAACAAGGATGACTAGTCTGACCTTGATTAAGAATACCTTTCATTTTAATATCAGGAATAGAAAAATCACTTAATACTTCAGTATCTCTTCTGGAAACCAAAGGAACTGAAGAATTAGTAAATTCTTCTATAATTAAAGGTACTTCTAGTACGTTCAAAACTGACCTGAACAGTACCATCAGAAAATTATTTAATATTAATCTAAATTCAACAAATTATTTATTACTGGTTTTTGTGGAATCTCTTGAGGGAGGATCCACTGACTAGGAGGCGTAATATCTTTCCAAAGAATAGTCCTTGGAGTTTGGATATTAGCGTTACTAGTACTGCTTTGAATTAAAACAGTGTGATCTTTCGTACTTTTATTAAGAGCATGAATATTTAAATTGGTTTTCATGACTTTATAATAAATTCTGTAAATTAAGGCTATAGGTTGGGAGCCTTCAATCATTTGAGTTATCTCACCTGCAGTCTTAATATTCAGAGTTAATGCTTTTAATAGATTAACATCACTTAAAATCAATGGGAGATCAGGAAAGCAATTGAAATGGATAGGTCCATCATGCAGACTTGACTCCATGATACCAATTATGCTTGGAGCATAATTAAGATATCGCGCATCTCTAAGACATAAGAAGATGCTTGAGTTTATACCTTTAATTGTTAAAGGCTTAACTGCGACCTGAACTAAACCAATATGAATGAAATTGTAACCTTTCTTTCTATGTTTATTAATAACATCAGAAGAAAGAAGACTACAATTTTTATATTCTTTGTTGATCGCATAGACACGTTCAACCGTTTTAACATTATAATCAGTTTTAAAGTTATCAATAAAGGTTGACTGATAAATTTTCTTAGGGGACACACTAGGTATGTTCCAGTTACTAAGGGTTTGATTAATGTTTTCATAACTATGTTCTTCCTGGTTGACTATGTCTGGTACTGGAGGTAGGGCTGATCTATTACTAACTGAAGAACTCGACCTGAATAATCTACTCATTTTAAAAATTAAAATTTTTAATAACTCTATGTTCTTCCATACATACCCTTCTTTCCTTAAGCAGACGCATACCCTTAGATCTAGTGATTCCCTTTTGTCTAAACTGCTCAAACAATAGAGACTTACAATGACTCAACGGGACCTATGGCGACCTGGGGTGTTCTACAGAAAGAGCTTAGGTGACTTCTTGAACAAAGAAGAATTAAAAACTTTTGATTTTCAAAAATGACTTCGATTAAACAGATTAAGAACAACACTTAGCAAACAAACAACACATGGCTTTGAAACTTAAAGAAGATGACCGGTGAATCGGTAAAGTAATCTCTGTCATTAATTATAAACATTTGGGAAAGGATTACATCGTATCTGGATCTATTTACAAAGGGAAGAAGAAGTACAGGAACTTCTTCTTCTTCTAACTAGAGAGAAGGTAGAGAGAAGGAGGAGAGAAGGAGGAGAGAAGGAGGAGAGAACCTCGGGTGAGGCTAAATGGTTTACATTTCTAAGCCTAAGGAATTCTAACACTTGAGTTCCTTTAAATAGGAACTAAAGTTATCGGTTTATATTTACCGAAGTAACTTTTACAGTTACTTAAAGTTAAAAGTAAAAATATTTAACTAAAGTAAGAAACATTTAACTTAAGTTAAAAATATTTAACTTAGGTTAAAAGTAAATTACTTTTACATTTACTAAAGGTAAAGTAAAAACATTTAACTAAAGTTAAAGTATTTACATTTACTTTTACTTAAGTAAATTACTTTTACTAAAGTAAAGTTGTCATTTACTTTTGGCTTTGTCGGATGCGTTGATTGCATCTGATGATGACTGGAGCATCCGATGACTGTGGGACCCTAGGGGGTTGACTAGTTGAGGTTGACTGTAGAGGTTTGGCTCCTTCCTTCGCCGGTGGGTGCTGTTAATCTTCTTCTCAGAGAGATTACCATTCCCTATACTTCGACCCCAAAAAAAAATCTAGGGATTCAATCCTTTTTTCCCCCAAAAATTATGTTTAATTTTAAGAAACGGAGAAAAAATTTCACCAAAATTTTGGTCACCGACTGTTGATTTCAAAAATTTTTTGTAAATTTTTTTATAAAAACTAATCAGACTGTGTCTGATACAAGGATCACACGGCTGACTCTTGACTATCTGATGAACTCAATCTAAACAGTCTACTTCGTTTTAACTTTGTTCAAACCTAATCTCTAGATCTGTTGACATTCCACTTAAAGACAGACCAAAGTCGCTTAAGTACATACCCTTCTTACCTTAAGTAGACGCATACCCTTGGATCTAGTGATTCCCTTTTTGCCTTAACTGGTCACACTCTTGAGACTTACAACAGCTCGACAGGACCTATGGCCATCCGGGGTGTTCTACGGTAAGAGCTTAGGTGACTTAAACTAGGTGCTCTAAGGACGGAGCAACAGAAGTCTAAAGAAGAAGTAAAAACAAGTTTTATCTCAGACCTCTGTGTTTGACCGAAGAACAAACAGTGACACCAAGAGACAACACCGTATGGCTCTGATACCATTTAACAGCGGATAAAAAGTTTAATCAATACTTTAAACTTAAAATAATTTTGAAACTTAAAGACGATGACCGGTGAATCGGTACTGTAATCTCTTTCATTAATTATAAACATTTGGGAAAGGATTACATCGTATCTGGATCTATTTACAAAGGGAAGAAGAAGTACAAGAACTTCTTCTTCTTCTAACTAGAGAGAAGGTAGAGAGAAGGAGGAGAGAAGGAAGAGAGAACCTCGAGTGAGGCTAAATGGTTTACATTTCTAAGCCTAAGGAACTTTAACACTTGAGTTCCTTTAAATAGAACTAAAGTTACCGGTTTATATTTACCGAAGTAACTTTTACATTTACTTAAAGTTAAAAATAAAAATATTTAACTAAAGTAAGAAACATTTAACTTAAGTTAAAAACATTTAACTTAGGTTAAAAGTAAATTACTTTTACATTTACTAAAGGTAAAGTAAAAATATTTAACTAAAGTTAAAAACATTTAACTAAAATTAAAGTATTTACATTTACTTTTACTTAAGAAAATTACTTTTACTAAAGTAAAGTTGTCCTTTACTTTTGACTTTGTTGGATGCGTTGATTGCATCTGATGATGACTGGAGCATCCGATGACTGTGGGACCCTGGGGGGTTGACTGTTGAGGTCCGGCTCCTTCCTCGCCGGTGGGTGCTGTTGATCTTCTTCTCAGAGAGATCACCATCCCCTATACTTCGACCCCAAAAAAAATCAAGGGATTCAATCTTTTTTCCCCCGAAAAATTATGTTTAATTTTAAGAAAGGAGAAAAAATTTCACCGAAATTTTGGTCACCGACTGTTGATTTCAAATTTTTTTGAAATCAAAGTTGTCAAGGGTTATACATATGAACAGCTGTTATCATTTCTTATAGTTTTACTATAGTTGTGATTCAGATTTGTATGCGCCTCTCCTCTCTCTCTTTATCTTTCGCTTTCTTGGTATCAGAGCCATGTGTTATTTGTTTGCTAAGTGTTGTTCTTAATCTGTTTAATCGAAGTCATTTTTGAAAATCAAAAGTTTTTAATTCTTCTTTGTTCAAGAAATCACCTAAGCTCTTTCTGTAGAACACCCTAGGTCGCCTTAGGTCCCGTTGAGTCGTTGTAAGTCTCTAGTGTTTGAGCAGTTTAGACAAAAGGAAATCACTAGATCTAAGGGTATGCGTCTGCTTAAGGAAAGAAGGGTATGTATGGAAGAACATAGAGTTATTAAAAATTTTAATTTTTAAAATGAGTAGATTATTCAGGTCGAGTTCTTCAGTTAGTAATAGATCAGCCCTACCTCCAGTACTAGACATAGTCAACCAGGAAGAACATAGTTATGAAAACATTAATCAAACCCTTAGTAACTGGAACATACCTAGTGTGTCTCCTAAGGAAATTTATCAGTCAACCTTTATTGATAACTTTAAAACTGATTATAATGTTAAAACGGTTGAACGTGTCTATGCGATCAACAAAGAATATGAAAATTATAGTCTTCTTTATTCTGATGTTATTAATAAACATAGAAAGAAAGGTTACAATTTCATTCATATTGGTTTAGTTCAGGTCGCAGTTAAGCCTTTAACAATTAAAGGTATAAACTCAAGCATCTTCTTATGTCTTAGAGATACGCGATATCTTAATTATGCTCCAAGCATAATTGGTATCATGGAGTCAAGTCTGCATGATGGACCTATCCATTTCAATTACTTTCCTGATCTCCCATTGAGTTTAAGTGATGTTAATCTATTAAAAGCATTAACTCTGAATATTAAGACTGCAGGTGAGATAACTCAAATGATTGAGGGCTCCCAGCCTATAGCCTTAATTTACAGAATTTATTATAAAGTCATGAAAACCAATTTAAATATTCATGCTCTTAATAAAAGTCCGAAAGACCACACTGTTTTAATTCAAAGTAGTACTAGTAACGCTAATATCCAAACTCTAAGGACTATTTTTTGGAAAGATATTACGCTTCCTAGTCAGTGGATCCTCCTTCAAGAGATTCTATAAAAACCAGTAATAAATAATTTGTTGAATTTAGATAATATTAAAAAGTTTTCTGATGGTACTGTTCGGGTCAGTTTTGAACGTACCAGAAGACCTTTAATTATAGAAGAATTTACTAATTCTTCAGTTCCTTCGGTTTCCAGAAGAGATACTAGAAGTATTAAGTGATTTTTCTATTCCTGATATTAAAATAAAAGGTATTCTTAATCAAGTTCAGACTAGTCATCCTTGTTACACTCCTCCTACTCAGGTAGAAGATGAACAAGATGATGTGTCACCTACAGTTTCTGTAGGACCAACCTCTTCTGATTTCGAAGCACCTATTAATCACCAGTTAAGAGTAATCACTAAAGCATTTAAATTAGATTGGGATAGTCTAGTTGCAGATTTCAATTCAACATCTAATAAAGAAAAATGCCATGCTTTTCGTAATAAATATGATAAGAATGACAAAGATAAAATTGTTAATAAATGGAAAAAATATTTAAAAAATAATCAAGAGAACCTTATATTTTATGACTGGTATGATAAATATCATTCACAATGTAAAGTCCTCACTAAAAGTCAGTGGACAAAAGAGGATAAATCTAAAATTTTAGCATCTCATCCTCCTTTAGAAACTGTTCTTTTACACGTTAAAAACACCCCAGTTGTTGCTAGCCCATTTAAAGTTGCTGATGAGAAGACTGATGAAAAAAAAATTATTGAACAAAATAATTTTACTAATCAGTACTTAGCTACAATTGGTAAACAGTTAGATAAAATTGAAGAAAAGTTTGATCATTCTTTGATTAAAAATCCTGAAAAGAAACTAGATCATCCTTTATTAACATTCCCAGAAAAAAGAGAAGGAATGGGATTGCCTAATAAAGACTCTAATTTAGTTAAAAGTATTGATAAGTTAATTAAAAAGATTGGTTCAAGTTCTGGTGAAGCCAGTGGTACTGTTGCTATCATCGATCAAATTGAAGATTCTGATGATGAAAGTAATAGTCAGTCAGAAGCTATTTCTGAAGTCGCTTCTATCCCAGACCTTGCTGAACAGTTAAACAAGTTAACTTTTAATAACACTAGTATTACAAAAAATTGGTATTCTAGACCCCCTGATCTTCTGTATGAGGAGAAAAATCTAGATAATCAATTTTCTGTGTCGTCTAATAAAATTTATGAGTGGAATATTGATGGGTTTAGTGAGCATCAGATTCTTACGAAAATGAATCATTTGTCTATGGTAGACAATAGTTATATTACATCGTTTAGCAGTTTAACTCAGCCTGAAATTGTTGAAATATTAACTAATGGTTTCACTGGTGTACTTCGTTCTTGGTGGGAAAAACACCTTGACGAAGATGCAAGGAATTCTATAATCCATGCTCGCCAGTTAGATGACAATGGTCAACCTATCTTTAGAGAAGATATAGGTTTTGGTATTCCGGATGGCATTAACACATTAATTTTCACAATAATAAAACATTTTATTGGAACTCCCAGTAATATCACTGGGAGAATTCATGACCAGTTAAGTAATCTCGCTTGTCCCACTTTAAGTGATTTTAGGTGGTACAAAGATGTTTTTATTTCTCGTGTTATGATGCGCAGTGATAGTAATAAATCGTTTTGGAAAGAAAAATTTGTTAATGGACTTCCTAACTATTCGCTCATAAAGTTAGAGAAGAATATCTAAATTCAACAAATTATTTATTACTGGTTTTTGTGGAATCTCTTGAGGGAGGATCCACTGACTAGGAAGCGTATTATCTTTTCAATGAATAGTCCTTGGAGTTTGGATATTAGCATTACTAGTACTGCTTTGAATTAAAACAGTGTGATCTTTCGGACTTTTATTAAGAGCATGAATATTTAAATTGGTTTTCATGACTTTATAATAAATTCTGTAAATTAAGGCTATAGGTTGGGAGCCCTCAATCATTTGAGTTAATGCTTTTAATAGATTAACATCAACTAAATCCTGCCTCACACAAATGACTGAGCTTCTCTTATATAGGAATGAGAGAAGGCGTACTGATTACAACTCAATAATTACAAAACATTTTTAACTATTGAATAACAGTAATGCTTTATCAAAAGATAAAAGCATTATTACAACTTTTGACTAAATACAAACGCACTTATTACAACCTTTGATAACTCTATGTTCTTCTATACACACCCGTCTTTCCTTAAGCAGACGCATACCCTTAGATCTAGTGATTCCCTTTTTGCCTTAACTGCTCACACTCTTGAGACTTACAAAGAGTGTTCTGGTCATTTTTTTGAAATCAACAATCGGTGACCAAAATTTCGGTGAAATTTTTTTCTCCTTTCTTAAAATTAAACATAATTTTTGGGGGAAAAATGGATTGAATCCCTGGAATTTTTTTTGGGGTCGAAGTATAGGGGATGGTGATCTCTCTAAGAAGAAGATCAACAGCACCCACCGGCGAGGAAGGAGCCGGACCTCAACAGTCAACAGTCAGACGACGCTGGCCCCCCAGGATCCCACAGTCATCGGATGCTCCAGTCATTATCAGATGCAATCAACGCATCCGACAAAGTCAAAAGTAAAGGATAACTTTACTTTAGTAAAAGTAATTTACTTAAGTAAAAGTAAATATAAATACTTTAACATTAGTTAAATGTTTTTAACTTTAGTTAAATGTTTTTACTTTACCTTTAGTAAATGTAAAAGTAATTTACTTTTAACCTAAGTTAAATGTTTTTAACTTAAGTTAAATGTTTCTTACTTTAGTTAAATGTTTTAACTTTTAACCTTAAGTAAATGTAAAAGTTACTTCGGTAAATATAAATCGGTAACTTTAGTTTCTATTTATAGGAACTCAAGTGTTAGAGTTCCTTAGGCTTAGAAATGTAAACCATTTAGCCTTACCCGAGGTTCTCTCCTCCTTCTCTCTACCTTCTCTCTAGTTAGAAGAAGGTCGAAGCCCTTATGGTTTCAGCCTCCCTTAGTAAACATATCCAGATTAATGTAATCCTTTCCCAAATATTTATAAATACAAGAAAGAGATTAGTTTACCGATTCACCGGTCATCTTCTTTATGTTTAAAAATTATTTTAAGTTTAAAGTTTTGTTTAAACTTTTCGTCTGCTGTTAAGTGGTATCAGAGCCATGCGGTGTTGTCTCTTGGTGTCACTGTTTGTTCTCCGGTCAAACACAGAGGTCTGAGTTAAAACCTTGTTTTTACTTCTTCTTTAGATTTCTGTTGCTCCGTCCTTAGAGCACCTAGTTTAAGTCACCTAAGCTCTTACCGTAGAACACCCCAGATAGCCATAGGTCCCGTCGAGCCGTTGTAAGTCTCTAGTGTTTGAGGAATTTTGGCAAAAAGAGAATCACTAGATCCAAGGGTATGCGTCTGCTTAAGGTAAGAAGGGTATGTACTTAAGCGACTTTGGTCTGTCTTTAAGTGGAATGTCAACAGATCTAGAGATTAGGTTTAAACAAAGTTAAAACGAAGTAGACTGTTTAGATCGAGTTCATCAGTTAGTCAAGAGTTAGCTATGTGATCCTTGTATCAGACACAGTTTGATAAGTTTTTATAAAAATTTTTACATAATTTTTTTTGAAATCAACAGTCGGTGACCAAAATTTTGGTGAAATTTTTTTCTCCTTTCTTAAAATTAAACATAATTTTTTGGGGGAAAAAGGATTGAATCCATTGAATTTTTTTTGGGGTCGAAGTATAGGGGATGGTGATCTCTCTAAGAAGAAGATCAATAGCACCCACTGGCGAGGAAGGAGCCGGACCTCAACAGTCAATAGTCAACAGTCAGACAACGCTGGCCCCCCAGGGTCCCACAGTCATCGGATGCTCCAGTCATCATCAGATGCAATCAACGTATTCGACAAAGTCAAAAGTAAAGGACAACTTTACTTTAGTAAAAGTAATTTACTTAAGTAAAAGTAAATGTAAATACTTTAACTTTAGTTAAATGTTTTTAACTTTAGTTAAATATTTTTACTTTACCTTTAGTAAATGTAAAAGTAATTTACTTTTAACCTAAGTTAAATATTTTTAACTTAAGTTAAATATTTCTTACTTTAGTTAAATGCTTTTACTTTTAACCTTAAGTAAATGTAAAAGTTACTTCGATAAATATAAACCGGTAACTTTAGTTTCTATTTATAGGAACTTAAGTGTTAGAGTTCCTTAGGCTTAGAAATGTAAACCATTTAGCCTCACCCGAGGTTCTCTCCTCCTTCTCTCCTCCTTCTCTCTACCTTCTCTCTAGTTAGAAGAAAAAGAAGTTCCTGTACTTCTTCTTCCCTTTGTAAATAGATCTAGATACGATGTAATCTTTTCCCAAATGTTTATAATTAATAAAAGAGATTACTTTACCGAATCACCGGTCATCTTCTTTATGTTTCAAAATTGTTTTAAGTTTTAAGTTTTGTTTAAACTTTTCGTCCGCTGTTAAATGTTAGGCTTCTATAATTGAGTCTGCTTGTAAGTTACCTTCAGTTATCTACTAGTAAATTATTTATCAATCAATAAAAGTTTAATTTTATTTCAAATTCTTGTTAATACATATGAACTGCTGTTATCATTTCTTATTGTTTTACTATAGTTGTGATTCAGATTTGTATGCGCCTCTCCCCTCTCTCTTAATCTTTCGCCTTCTTGGTATCCTTGCATCTTCGTCAAGGTGTTTTTCCCACCAAGAACGAAATACACCAGTGAAACCATTAGTTAATATTTCAACGATTTCAGGCTGAGTTAAACTGCTGAACGCTGTAATATAACTATTGGCTACCATAGATAAATGATTCATTTTGGTAAGAATCTGATGCTCACTAAACCCATCAATATTTCACTCATAACAAGAAGGCGGAAGATGAAGAGAGAGAGGAGAGGCGCATACAAATCTGAATCACAACTATAGTAAAACTATAAGAAATGATAACAGCAGTTCATATGTATTAACAAGAATTTGAAATAAAATAAAACTTTTATTAATTGATAAATAAATTACAAGTAGATAACTGAAGGTAACTTACAAGCAGACTCGATTATAGAAACCTAACATGTTATAACTAAGATAGAAGGCAAGAGGGTTAAAGATTAGTCAGATAGGAATCTGAGTCTTCACAAACGCTCTATTGGATTTCTAAATCCTGCCTTACACAAATGACTGAGCCTCTCTTATATAGGAATGAGAGAAGGCGAAATGATTACAACTCAATAATTATAAAACATTTTTAACTATTGACTAACAGTAATGCTTTATCAAAAGACAGAAGCATTATTACAACTTTTGACTAAATACAAGTCACTATTATAACTTTTGAATAAAATACAAATACATCAGAATAACTTTTGACTAAAATGGCCATCTGGCCGACAAACAGGACATGACTCAGCTAAATTACAAACTGACTCTACTTTTACTTTCGGCTGCACCGAAGACTTTGGTGAAAGTAACAGCTCCTTGTCTGCCGCTTGCAATATGCAGTAACTGTAGGCATCCTAGGCAAAAGGATCCTGAGCATCCTGAAGAGACATGCTTCCGTACGGATCATTAGGGCTAGAGGCCTCATGACTGTATCTAGACGAGGAAGATGAGCAAATTGAGGGAATAGAATCCTCACTGAGCTTGTCTACTCGTTTTTGAATAAGCCGAGCTAACTGCTTTAACTTAGCATTAGAATAGTGATCAATATCCGCAAAATCTAACTTTGTTTGGGAAGATTTTTTGGATTTACTGGAAGAAGATTCCTTTGGAGGAGGAACCGATTTAATAGGAGTAGGATTAACTGCTGGGAATTCTTTTTGAACTTGACCAACGATGCGATAAACATCAAATTTATCCCACCATTTAACTGTAAACTCGCGAGTCACATAAGTCAATTCACTAATGTTACTGCGGGTGATAACAGATTTATCTTTTTCTGACTGAAGATCAATTTTGACAACAGGGGAAAAGAATCCATAATTCTATTTCAAAATCCATGGAACCTTATATTTACTAACAAATTGAAGAATAACTGGAACACAATCATTCTTCGGATTATTAGGGGCTCTGCAACAAAACACAGAAAGAACTGACTGAAGCTCAATTGGAATAATTTTATGGATGAGACCAAATCTTTCCCACCATAAAATAAACCAATGAGGAATTTGACTCTTGAATTTGTGATCAAATTGAATGAACCACGAGTGACTAAAGGAAGGAGTTTGAAATAGAAAAACTCTATTCCAAGCTTCCATATAATCATAATAGCAAAACTGGCTATCATGATCATTTAACTGACGCAGATCAGAAGGATGATTACTCCAGTCAGACATGGAGATAATCTGTTTAATATAGAGGGAATGATAGATGATTTTAGAGGAATCATTTCTATCATGAATAGGTTTGATTAAGATTGACTGAGTTTGAAGAAGGACGTCCTTATAATACACAAGGGATTTATAAGGAGCAAGGGGTAGAAAATGCCAGCCAGTTGGGAAGAACTGGGAGGCCAATTTGACTGGATCATCAATTGATTTTATATGTCTTTCAATATGAAATAAATTAGTGGAATAGACAAGGACATACTCAGAATGAGTACGTTGACCAGAAGTAGGGTTACTGGAAGAAGACGAAGCAAAAGGATCAATGGGCTTGGGGGGCTGGGCCAAAATCGTATTGTAGGGCTTTGGAATAGTACCAAGGACCGTAAACCTATTTGCAACATCAATAGGTGTAACTGGACTAACTGGATGTGGGATTATGGCTCCCAAGGGCCTTTGACTAGGCGGGCCTGGGCCTAGAGGGCTAGGAGACCGAACATTCTTGTTACTTCTCACACTCATTTATTCTGGGTACCTGAATGAATAAATTCTCGTGTAAGAAATTCAGGAACTGAATTTTCACTGCCTTTAATATATTCAATATCAAAATCAAACATACTTAAAATAGATTGCCAACGGGCAAAAATATGCTTTGCAACAATATTTTTAACATCCTTTTCTAAAATGTATTTGGCTGATTTACAGTCAATACGTACTAAAAATCTTTGATTTAATAAATCATTTTGAAATTTACTAATACACAAAACCAATGCTAAAATCTCTTTTTTAATTGTACTATAGTTTAGTTGAGCTTGATTCCACGCGCCAGAGTGAAATCGAACAATTTGTTCAGAAGAAGTAGGGGTTAATTTCTACTTCAGAATACCGCCAAAACCAATTTCGGAGGCGTCAGTTTTAACAATTTTAAAAGCAGATTCATTAGAAATGCCAAGGCAGGGCAAAACCTTAACATATTTTTTGACTTGTTGGACGATGGCAGTATGTTCATCAGTCCAAGGAGGAGGATTTTTCTGTAAATGAAGAAACAGCGGTTTACAGATTTTTCTTAAATTTTGATAAAACTTACCAACATAATTAAGAGATCCTAAGAATCGCTGGAGTAGAGTTTTATCAATGATTTTATCAGGAAATTTATCTGCGAATTGGATGACTCGTTGAATCGGATGGACTAGACCACGATAAATATCATGATCTAGGAATTTGACTCTAGTTTGGAATAGACTACATTTTGTAGGAGATAAGACCAAACCATTGACTTTGATAGCTTTGAAGAACGAATTCAAATGCTTGAAATATTCATCAATTGATTTGGAAAAAACTAGAATGTCATCAATGTAAACAATGATGAAATGACTAAAGGGATTCAAAATTTCATTAAGAATATTTTGAAACTCACTGGGGGCGTTTTTCAAGCCAAATGCTTGAACTACCCACTCGTAATGACCAAAGGGGGTGGTGAAGGCAGTTTTATACCTATCACTAGGATGAATACTGACTTGCCAGAATCCCGACTTAAGGTCAAATTTACTAACTATGGTAGCATTACTAAGCCGACTAAGAAGGTCCTCTTTATTAGGCAATGGATACCTAATCCATTCTAAAACCTTATTAAGGGGCTTGTAATTAATAACTAAGCGGGGAACACCTCTTTCTTTCTCAACTTCGTTATTTACATAAAAAGCTGGACAAGACCAAGGCCATTTACTATGTTTAATTAAACCTTTTGCAAGCAAGTCATTAATCTCTTGTTTGCAAAGTTCCATTTGCTGATGACTCATCTGAATAGGTCTTGCCTTAGTAGGAATTAAATGCTCTTTGAATTCCTTAGCATAAGGAAGCCTAACCACATGTTTCCTTCTATGCCAAAAGGCATTAGGAGAATCAGCACATAAAATTTTTTATCATAAACACTCGAAGTTCTTCTATCTTATCTTGAATTTTATCATGAAGGAGAAGATCCTCAACCTATTTATATTTAATTTCCTGTTTCAGGAATTTTAACTGTGAAGTTTTACAGTTTAACAAATTCAAAGATTTTAAAATAGACTCGTCTTGAATGAATTTCAAATCTCTTTCCTTAGGTTGAGTAATAAATTTAAAAATAACTTTCTGGCCCAAGTGCTCAGTTGTTAAACCATTATTACTAGTAGTAAATGGATATAATAAATATATAAACGGGAGTCATAAAATAATCTTATCTGTCAAGTTGCGAATTAAAACAAAGGAAGTTTTAAAACACATATTGTCTTGGCAAATATGAACTTTAGGCAGTTTATATTTTATTTCCATCATACTACCATTAGCAGAATTAAGTCGTTCACTAGTCTTTTTATAGAACTTGGTAGGAATTAATCCTTCCTGAATGCAATTAAGATCTACACCAGTGTCAACTAGAGCAGGAAGCTGAATTACAAAAGTTCCATCAATAACTAGACGAACAATAATATACCATTTTTGAATGGTAATATCTTTTAACCTTTTCAGATAATTACCCTGAACCATAAGAAGTGACTCATCTTCTTTGGCATTAGAAAATTCAGCTTCTTCTTCATTATCCGATGAATCAGAAATATGAAGATCTGTACTTTTAGTAGCCAGAGTAGTCATTTCTTTTCGTAAATTAGAAATTTCAGTCTTAAGACCAGAAATTTCTTTCTTAAGTTTATTAACTTCTTGATTTAACTCAGGGAGGGTAGTTTCCCTATCAGCGGCTTTAAATCTTTCAAGGGTTTTATTAAGGCTAATTACAGGTTTTTCTTTACCCCTAATAACCTTTCCCTTACCCGAATTATTTTTAGAAAATAAATCTTTTAACTGTTTCATGTACTGCAATTTTAAATCTTCATCTGTAAGTTTACTAATTAACTCAATTAACAAAGAGCTCTCTTGATCTTCTTTGCTAAGTACGTTAATAGTCTTACAACAATCAGATCTACAATTGTCAGTACAAAGGGTAACTTCATTTTCGTCACTAGGAGTTTGACTATCTTCGTCATTACCAGAGGAATAAGGAATATCAGAATGATTGTTGTCATTATCAACCTCATTCTCAATTCTTATTAACTCTAATATCTTATCAGTGTCTTCAACAGAAATATTTAACTGACTCAATTTCTGTTTTAACTTACACTCACTTTTGTAATGACCCTTTTTACCACAATTATAACAGGTAATTTTACTCTTATCTGATGACTTAGAAGTAGCTTTTTTACTATTAGTTTTCTTTCTTGACTTAGGTTTTTCATAGTAATTATCTTGATTTTTAGATTGACTAGACCTCTTCTTATGATGCTTTCTCGTTTTGCGCTTTTTAATTTGTTTTTTCCTATGCTTTCTTCTGGAGGGAGCAATACGAGGTAAACCATATTGTTCACAAAACATGCCAAGCTCATACTTAGCTTTTTTCTTATCTTTAGCAGCCTGTTTAGCAATCTTAAAATCAATACACATTTTTAATCCAATCTTTTGAATATAACTGATTATATCACCATAAGTCAGGTTATCATAATCAATATATCCAAGAGTTTTACTAAGTTCTTCTCTAACCTCATGAGCGAATAGGTTAGGAAGTCCATTAACAAATTTTTCTTTCCAAAACGGTTTATTACTATCACTGCGCATCATAACACGAGAAATAAAAACATCTTTGTACCACCTAAAATCACTTAAAGTGGGACAAGTGAGATTACTTAGCTGGTCATGAATTCTCTCAGTGATATTACCGGGAGTTCCAATAAAATATTTTATTATTGTGAAAATTAATGTGTTAATGCCATCCGGAATACCAAAACCTATATCTTCTCTAAAGATAGGTTGACCATTGTCATCTAACTGGCGAGCATGGATTATAGAATTCCTTGCATCTTCGTCAATGTGTTTTTCCCACCAAGAACGAAGTACACCAGTGAAACCATTAATACTAGTGTTATTAAAAGTTATCTTGTTTAACTGTTCAGCAAGGTCTGGGATAGAAGCGACTTCAGAAATGGCTTCTGACTGACTATTACTTTCATCATCAGAATCTTCAATTTGATCGATGATAGCAACAGTACCACTGGCTTCACCAGAACTTGAACCAATCTTTTTAATTAGCTTATCAATGCTTTTAACTAAATCAGAGTCTTTATAAGGCAATCCCATTCCTTCTCTTTTTTCTGGGAGCGTCAATAAAGGTTTATCTAGTTTCTTTTCAGGATTTTTAATCAAAGAATGATCAAACTTTTCTTCAATTTTATCTAACTGTTTACCAATTGTAGCTAAGTACTGATTAGTAAAATTATTTTGTTCAATAATTTTTTTTTCATCAGTCTTTCCATTAGCAACTTTAAATGGGCTAGCAACAACTGGGGTGTTTTTAACGTGTAAAAGAACAGTTTCTAAAGGAGGATGAGATGCTAAAATCTTAGATTTATCCTTTTTTGTCCACTGACTTTTAGTGAGGACTTTACATTGTGAATGATATTTATCCTACCAGTCATAAAATGTAAGGTTCTCTTGATTATTTTTTAAATATTTTTTCCATTTATTAACAATTTTATCTTTGTCATGCTTATCATATTTATTACGAAAAGCATAGCGTTTTTCTTTATTAGATGTGGAATTGAAATCTGCAATCAGACTATCCCAATCTAATTTAAATGCTTTAGTGATTACTCTTAACTGGTGATTAATAGGTGCTTCAAAATCTGAAGGGGTTGGTCCTACAGAAACTGTAGGTGACACATCATCTTGTTCATCTTCTACCTGAGTAGGAGGAGTATAACAAGGATGACTAGTCTGACCTTGATTAAGAATACATTTCATTTTAATATCAGGAATAGAAAAATCACTTAATACTTCAGTATCTCTTCTGGAGATCGAAGGAATTGAAGAATTAGTAAATTCTTCTATAATTAAAGGTCTTCTGGTACGTTCAAACCTGACCCAAACAGTACCATCAGAAAATTGTTTAATATTATCTAAATTCAACAAATTATTTATTACTGGTTTTTGTGGAATCTCTTGAGGGAGGATCCACTAACTAGGAAGCGTAATATCTTTCCAAAGAATAGTCCTTGGAGTTTGAATATTAGCGTTACTAGTACTGCTTTGAATTAAAATAGTGTGATCTTTCGGACTTTTATTAAGTGCATGAATATTTAAATTGGTTTTCATGACTTTATAATAAATTCTGTAAATTAAGGCTATAGGTTGGGAGCCCTCAATCATTTGAGTTATCTCACCTGCAGTCTTAATATTCAGTGTTAATGCTTTTAATAGATTAACATCACTTAAACTTAATGGGAGATCAGGAAAGCAATTGAAATGGATAGGTCCATCATGCAGACTTGACTCCATGATACCAATTATGCTTGGAGCATAATTAAGATATCGCGCATCTCTAAGACATAAGAAGATGCTTGAGTTTATACCTTTAATTGTTAAAGGCTTAACTGCGACCTGAACTAAACCAATATGAATGAAATTGTAACCTTTCTTTCTATGTTTATTAATAATATCAGAAGAAAGAAGACTACAATTTTCATATTCTTTGTTGATCGCATAGACACGTTCAACCGTTTTAACATTAGAATCAGTTTTAAAGTTATCAATAAAGGTTGACTGATAAATTTCCTTAGGGGACACACTAGGTATGTTCCAGTTACTAAGGGTTTGATTAATGTTTTCATAACTATGTTCTTCCTGGTTGACTATGTCTGGTACTGGAGGTAGGGCTGATCTATTACTAACTGAAGAACTCGACCTGAATAATCTACTCATTTTAAAAATTAAAATTTTTAATAACTCTATGTTCTTCCATACATACCCTTATTTCCTTAAGCAGACGCATACCCTTTGATCTAGTGATTCCCTTTTGTCTAAACTGCTCAAACACTAGAGACTTACAACGACTCAACGGGACCTATGGCGACCTGGGGTGTTCTATAGAAAGAGCCTAGGTGACTTCTTGAACAAATAAGAATTAAAAACTTTTGATTTTCAAAAATGACTTCGATTAAATAGATTAAGAACAACACTTAGCAAACAAACAACACATGGCTCTGATACCAAAAAGGCGGAAGATGAAGAGAGAGAGGAGAGGCGCATACCATATATATATATATATATTTATAAAAGCTGTAAAAAGCCATGGAGTAATCCAGGCTTGACAGAATTGAAATATATATATATATATATATATATATATAGTTAATATCACGAATTAATCAGCTCATATAATGAATATACATATATACATATATATATATATATATATATTATAAAAGCTGTAAAAAGTCACGAATTTATCTAGGCTCAACAGAATGGAAATATATATATATATATATATATATATATATTAGTAGTAAAAAGGCCACGAATTTTCAATCCAGGCCAAACTGAAATATAAATGTTAATATATACAATTAGTATATATATTAAAGCAATAAAGGCCACAAATTAGCAATCCAGGCCAAACAAAGTCAAAAAATTTATATATATATATATATAGTTATATATATAAAAACAGTAACTACCACGGATTTGCCATCCAGGCTTGACAAAATTGAAAAGTTAGTATATATATAGTCAAATATATACATAATTAATTTAAAAAGGCCACGAATCAGCGCGATCCAAGTCGTGAAAATTAGTACATATATATGAAAAAGCAAGTAAAAGTTGCGGATCGTCGATCCGGGCTGTGCAAATGCGAAAAAATATATATATGTACTAAAATGTACTAAAAAGTACGCAAAAAGGGCCACAGAATTGAGTTCTGGGAAAAATCAGAAGATAAAACTTTATGTGTACGTGTATAAATACGTAATGAAGTAGAAAACAAGTTTTGATCGTAAAAATACTTATAATGGACTGCTACACGGGCTTTTTGCCACTTGGTAGGCTTTAAATGGACGTTTCCACCGGTTAAGTTTTGGTATTGTTGTAGTATATGAGTATACCTACATGTTAGAGTAATAAAAATGAGGTTTGGAGTACTAGAAGTCGGGCTAGGAAATGAAATGGGCGGAGTTTCAAAGCGTTTTCTATTTTTTTCTTCTTTTTTGGCAAGGGGGCACTTGTATTTAAAGACCCGAGGGAAGCGAGCCTACCCACAACAGCCGCGGGGATACCTATGGCTCCATATGGCAGGGCCCACATGGTGGGTCCCATCCTCTCGAAGTACATGCACTCCGAGCAATGCGATGTCAGGTTCGAAACTTTCTAACTTTTGATCGGAGCGTCCGTTTGAGGTGTGCCATACCTTTTCGGAAACCCCTCGCCGAGAGCGTCACAATGACCTGGTACTAAACCTTTTTGGAGTCCAAGAAGACGGGTTCATAACCGGATCTTCATTTCTTTTCAATTTATCCGTTGAGTTGTATTGTGCTATTTTCACTCGGGATCAATGTTATGGTTCTTTCTGACCTTAATTGCATCAATTCGGCTTTATTTTGATTGTATTGGCTTCAAGTTGGTGAAATAACCATTTTGCCCCTCCAGGGGTTCTCTCCTGTACTGGCACGATCTTCGATTATTTTTGTGGGGTTATTTTCGAGGTTTTGATTCCAGTCGATTCTTTTCGTCCTCATGGTTGTCTTCGAGGCTGAAATGGTTTCCCATGGTTGTCTCTGGGGATAATGTGATCCTTCGGGATTGTCTTAGAAGTTGATTTGGCCTTCCAGGTTGTGATCGAGGCTTTACCTGACCTCCCGGATTGTGACTTAAGCTGAACTGGATCTCCCAGTGTTGTCGCTGGGGCTTGATTTGACATCCTGGTATTATGACCGGGGTTGAGTTAACATCCTGGTATTATAATCGGGGCTGAGTTAACATCCCAGTATTGTGACCAGGGCTGAGTTGACATCCCAGTATAGTGATCGGGGCTGAGTTAACATCCCGGTATTGTCACTGGGGTTTGACTTGACCTCCCGGTGTTGCCAGAGTTTGACTTGACATCCCGGTATAGTGACCGGGGTTGAGCTTGATATCCCGGGGTTGTCGCCGGGACTGCTTGACATCCCGATATTGTCTCCGGGGCTTCACTTGACATCCCGATGTTGCCAGGGTTTGACTTGACATTCCGGTATAGTGACCGAGGTTGAACTTGACATCCTAGCATTATTTTTCCAGCACATACTAGCTCTGCCATTTTTGTCATATACAGGACATAGTGTATTTATCAAATAGTATTATATATCAGAGAAATATAATTTGATTCACTTCCCTGTTGGATATGTATTGTCATTGCTGAGTGATTACCACTTCTTTTATGACTTGCTGTTGTTGATGTATCACGAGTTTCTCCTTGATGGACGGACAGTGAGATGTCGTAGAGTATCTCAGACGGGCCTGTTGACTAGGGAGACTTGATAGAATTTGGGTTTTATCGGGTATCGATGTCTTGGGACTGGTTCTTATTGGTTTTTATTTATTTTTTCTTTGAAGGTCACACTGCACCATGAATAGCTGCCTACGTACTCTCGGGTTGAGGGAGATCAGGTCATTCTTAGTTCAAGTTTTGTGTGAGAGGTTTGAGAAATGTCTCTTTTGGGTTTGGTTTGATGGGTTTTTGAACTTTTTGTTTGGTTTGACCGCACCAGGAATGGCTTCCTACGTACTCCCGGGCGGAGGGAGATTAGGTCATTCATAGTTCAATTTTCTAATGAAAACTCGAACTGATTTGATCGATTCGCAGGACTAGGATTATGGCAGGCATGTGTTTTAGACATAGTACCTTTTCACTGTGTCTGAATTGATAAGCTAGGGAAATTCGTTCCCATCCATCTCTTGTAATCTGATAGCCCCTCCTGTCAACACTTCATTGATACTGAAAGGACCTTCCCAATTTGGGGCAAATTTTCCTTTGGCTTCAGCTTGATTGACCAAAACTTTCTTCAATACCAAGTCATTCTCTTTGAATTATCGGATTCAGACTTTCTTGTTGCATGATCAAGCAATCCTTTGCTGGTACAATTGCCCGTGGAAATTAGCTGTAGCCCTCTTTTCATCTATCAGGGATAGCTGGTGGTATTGTTCTTGCAACCACTAATCTTCTTCCAGCTGAGCGTCTATTAATACTCTCAAGGATTCCATTTGTACTTCTATGGGAAGTACTGCTTCCATGCCATAGACCAATGAATAGGGGGTAGCCCCAGTAGAAGTACGCATTGACGTCCTGTATGCTAACAGAGTCAGGGGCAACAGGTCAGGCCATCCTTTGTGATTGGCGGACATTTTTTGCATGATCTTCTTTGACAACACCATTCATCTTGGGTCGGTAGATGACCGAATTGAGATGCTTGATATAAAACTTGCTGCACAAAGCTCTCATCATCTGATTATTTTGTTTCTTGGTGTTGTGTGAGACGATCACCTCCGGCTGTCCATATCGACAGACAACATTGTTTCTGATGAAACCAATGATTATCTCCTTGGTGACTTTGGGAAAAGAGGTAGCTTCAACCCACTTGGTGAAATAATCGATCATGGTGAAGATGAATCGATGGCCATTGCTAGCTTTGGGTTCTATTGGCCCGATCACATCCATTCCCCATATGGAGAAAGGCCATGGCGAACTCATATTATGCAGCTCATTTGGAGGAGCGTGAATAGCATTTTCGTGGAATTGGCATTGGTAGCATCTCTTGATGTGATCATCACAATCAGCTTTGAGAGAAACCCAGTAATGCTCTGTTCTTAATATCTTCTTGGCCAGCAGATGACCGCTCATGTGTGGACCACATACTCCACCCTAGAGTTCATCCATCAGTCTCTGAGCTTTATCTTTGTCGAGGCATCTTAAAAGGCCTATTCCAGCATCCCTTTTATAGAGTGCATCTCCACTTAGATAAAACTTCATAGCCATCTTGTGAATCCACATCTTTCCGGCTTTGCTTGCCCCATTGAGTGTAGATCCATCTCGCAGATATTCTTTTATGTCTTGATACTAAGGCTATTTGATAGGAGGTATCTCATTTGATATTTCTCCCATGTAATTCGCATATGTCGAGGCCTTTTGGTTTGTGAATTTGATGTCGGGAATTCCCCTCCTACCAGATATGTGAACCAGGGAAGCCAAAGTTGCCAATGCATCCGCAAAGTCGTTGTGACACCCCTGAATTCAGGTCCTCTGACCTCGGTCCGGTCGCCACGATACAATACTAACATCCACCTCCAACAACATACGATAACTAAAAATACAAAATATAATAAAAGTACGTCGTTCATTCAAAAAGTGTTACTAGTCCCAAGATTCGATAACCTTAATACATCAATACAAACATACCCTAGAATAAACATTAGGGTTCATATCACATTAACAGTAATTAAACAAATCACAAAGACAAAGTCTGCTCCTTGCAAACCATCCTAAATCTTTCCTTTACCCTTGTCCTTCCCTGAGGGCTCGGGCTTAACTGCAATATAAGTCATGATATAGCAAAAATGAGCAACAAGTTTGCTCAGCAAGTTTAAATACAACAATAAAGAATATATCATGATGAATGGAAAAATATCTGACAATGATTTCAACAAAATGTATATCTTAAAGATTCAACAATATGAATATTAGAACGATTCAATAATATGAATATCTGAATGATTCAACAATATGAATATCTGAACGATTCAACAATATGAATATTAGAACGATTCAATAATATGAATATCTGAACGATTCAATAATATGAATATTAGAACGATTCAATAATATGAATATTAGATAGGTTCAACGATATGAACATCTGAACAATTCAACAATATGAATATTAAAACAAAGATAATAATTGCCTTTAGAATGACTGATAGTCGAGTAGACTCTGAACTATAACTTTCCAATGGGTTCAATAGCTAATTGACCCTTTTAGAATTACTGGCTTCTGGCTACAGAAACTAAGTACCTCAAAGAGATCAGCCTCGGGCACAATGTGAATATGCATAACACTTAAATCTGCTTACTTGTATCATATATGTTAGATACCTGGGCACACTGCTACATATGAGGGGTGTTCTGTTCCGTCTAAGAATCCTTACCATCAATTGGTTTGGATAGCTTCAAAGAAAACTTCATACACTAGTCTGACCGAGCAAAGGTTCAGACTCTTACTGACATATTTTAAGAAATTTAGGACCTTGAATAATGTACTAGTCCAAGACTGTACGAGCTCAAATGCACTAGGTGCGGACATCAATAATATCAATGTGGAATAATTGATAAGTAATTAAACCACTAAATAACATGCTTGGAAATAAAGTTCAAGCAATTAAGTAAACAACTTTTGATTCAACAATAACCTACTTAATACAATATGAGAAGGATAGAGAACTTGCACAAAGTGAAGTTTAGAATTTGCACAATATAGGAATTTGTGTAAGTTCGGGGAACTTGCACAATACTCAACGTGTGAAGTTCGGGGAACTTGCACAATACTCAACGTGTGAAGCTCGGAGAACTTGTACAATATTTAACGTGTGAAGTTCTGGGAATTTGCACAATAATAGATTCCTTGGATAAAATAAATGCATAGGCTTAGACACTTACAACATCAAAGAGTGAAATTCAGGGAATTTCACCATAATAGATCCCTTGCATAAAGTAAACGCATAGGGTGGGACATTTGCTTACAACGTTCTTTGAGTAAAGTAAACACAAAGATAAGATACTTGCACAATATATGAGTTTGTATAAGTTTAGAGAACTTGCATAATAAAGAATTGATGTTCGGAAATTTGCAAAATAACCAAAGTGTGAAGTTCGGGAAACTTTCACAATAACCAAAGTGTAAAGTTCGGGGACCTTTCACAATAACCAAAGTGTGAAATTCGGGGAACTTTCACAATACTCAAAGTGTGAAGTTCGGGGAACTTTCACAATACTCAAAGTGTGAAGTTCGGAGAATTTTCAGAATACAATAATAACCTGCTCAATACAATATGAGAAGGGTAGGAAACTTTCACCAAAAATAAGTGAAGTTAAGAAACTCGCTAGCACGACTCATTGAATAAAGTAGTGCAAGAATTTAGAATACTTGCACAATAGGGTCCGGATACTTGTACAATAAATAAGTATAAGTCAGGAAAACTTGCTCAAATAAAAGAGTAGTTCAGGAATACTTGCAATATAATAATATCCTGCTCAATATAAAATTGAGTAAAGTTAGGGAGACTTGCAAATAATACAAGAATGTTTTCAAAGGAACTTGCACAATCAAAGAGTGAAGTTCGGGAAACTTGCTCATTATAAATTTGAATAAAGGAATGCAAGGGTCTAGGAAACTTGCCTGTTTGCTCAGCTATAAATAATTCTAGCTTTAATTTAAATGGCGTTGGAACTACCTAATAATAACAAGTCGATCTCTCCAATTAGTATAAACTAATATAAGTTCACACATACTAGAATCTATTCGTTATATAATTCTATCACATAAAATCACGTTCAATATCAAACATACCATTTATATCATCATAATATGTTAATTGTTAAAATCCGACTTAAGCAAATTTTTCGGGTCTGAAAGTGTCCCGACGTAACTCTAGCATGCAACTATTGCAATTAAACCAATACACATGCTTATCAAGTTTAAATCTCCCATTCGAAACTAGCATGCTCGTCCTAATCCAATTTCAAAGTCATATGTTTTCATGCCGGTAAACCTTAAGTTAAACAAGTTCATGCCCCAAGGTCAACTATTAAAGTCATAATACTACATAACGAGGCTAATAACACTTAGTAAACATGCTTGTGCGAATACTACTCATGCATACTTGAACCACATAGTTCATGCCTTATAAATCCACTTTCTATGAATATGCGCACATATGCGAAATCTGTATATAATGCTTGTGTCAACATATCTATAGGCATAATGAAATCTTAATACTCATGCTTGTATGCTCACAACATGACTCACATGATACTCGATGTTATTATCTTTCACATTCTATGTTTTCATAAAATTGCACTAAGTCGACAAAGGTAACATAGCACATGTAAAGCGCCTTGTAGCCACGACTCACATGTATTAGAACGCATATATAAACTACTTATACATGTTCAAATGGTCAGAATGTACAAGACATAGTCTTGGTCAAGTTTGCTTCAAAAAGTCTTAAGTTCTTCTTTTGAAAATGTCTTAACTTACGATCAAGTATACTAGTATGTTCTATCACATTAGTCTTAGTTCTCATGTTTATATAGAACGCACGATCATGATCATGAAATTAGGATTCATTCATGCTACGTATACGTCAAAGTTCACATTTAAAACCTATGTTGTTGTTAGTAACGTTCACTAATGAGTTCAATATGTTAACGCTTCATTATGAATCATATAAACACAAGTTAATGGGTTGTTCATGCATTTCTTAACCATACAACTACGCTCGCAAAAATTAGAATAGTAACATGGCATAGCATGCCAAGGTTTGTGTTTCAAAACTTATATTTTTGTTAGGTACGTGCATTAGTAAGGCTCATATGATCATTTATGGAACCTATATACGCGAGTTAGCATGCTCCTCATACATCTTTAAATCATACTAATATGCTTGCAAAGTCAGAACACTAACATGCTTCATATATGTTAACACTCGTTCATGAAATCTTAAGTTTTATTTCAAAACCATAAGTGATATGTCAACCATGTGTATCATCATTGTTATGCTTGCTCAATTACTTGTATATACTCCTATAAGTGTATTAAGTTAGTCCACATGCCTGCTCTAACGGATAGTACGTGATAGCATAACAGGTGCTGCAACAGAAATCAAAAAACTCAGAACAGGCACAGGCGCAGCTGTACCGCTGGCCAGTACAATACTGGCACAGCTGCGCAAGCTGGAGGCCAAGCCAGGAGCTTGCAGTTTCGGCAGATTCCTTCAGCTCATCTCAGAAAACGATTACGAATTCGATTCTATTGTAGCCATGAAATAGTTCTAGTAAGCTTATATCATCACATTGCACTTAATAACTATACTCCATAATTCAATTACCCAAACCATGAACAATTTAAGATTTCAACAATTTTAGAAAATTAACAGAGAATGAGGAACTTGAATGAAATTGGTTATACCTCTGATATGTAATGCACTAGTTCTTGCTGCTAAACCAATTCTTCCTCACTAATATCTCTTACACTTATATTCGTAATAAAAATCTCAATAAAATGAGAAGGAAGAGAGTTCTATATATATAGCCAATTCAATACACGGTTTCAAGCTTTGCTCACCAAATTAAAACAAAGGATTGCTAGAATATACAATGGGTAAGAAGAAGTTGGTGGGAGTTGGTGATTACAATCATGGAAACCACTCCCCCATACTCATTAGCTATGACTTGTTGAAGAAAATGAAGAGAAGTAGAGTAGCTAGGCATGTGGGTGTTTCACGTGAAGGAGAAGAAGCTGGGCTCTCATATAGGGACAATTCTCAGCAACTAACAATTGGGTGCATATCATGCATGACCAGTACATAGCTTATATTAACTACACTTAGATAATATATATACACATAGTATATACATAGGTTATAAATAATGTATACACAATTTATTTCATATAACATAGGTTATAATAATTTAAAGGGCATACAATATAATTCCTAATTACAAGGTATCAGGTAGTGTACATACATATAATCCATGTACATTATATAAACATCGAATATCAAGAAATTGGGTATTATTATAATAATAACTGTTATTATAATAATTATAATAACTTACTGAAAGTATTATCAATTAATAATGTTTATTGATATTAATGTATGGTGATAGGGTATTCATAAAAGTTTTTTCTACACACATCATGTAACTTTACTAATGCAAATAAATTTTACTATATAATATATAGACATATTAATATGCCAACTTATACTATATAATATATAGTTTACTACCATTAATATAACACATGCTTGTATAAAATAATTTAACCAAGTAATTATAATATTATTATATTAATCTCTTACTCATTCATAATAATAATTAATCATCACATTATCAACTAATTACTCCTAATTGGAATTAATCAAACACGATTAAATCTCTACACTATATTCACGTAATTTGAATATATAATTTACTAACACTTTTATCAATATTCTGATATAAAAGTCTCAGGGTTAATCTACTAATTTAAATAACCATTAGTGATTCCCTTTAATAATAGGTTTAACTCACATATACACATAAGGTTTAAATAAGTTTGAAAAATTAACTCCTAAAAATTTTAAATCACATATAAAATTAATAAGGAGCCTAAAATTCCTGGTCGTTACATCCCTCCCCCCTTATAAAAATTCCGTCCCCAAAATTTTAAAAATAAAGTTACTCCAATAAAAACGGATAATTCGCTCTTATCACTTAGATAATCTCTACCATTTACTGTACCACTTCTGGTCCCAACAGTCGACGTTCACCTACCTCGTCTCAACACAACGGTGCTCGACACTTTTCCTTCCATAAAATGTTCTAGTAAAATCTCTTCTCTTAGTTCTAATACTAACGGTACCCAAATTCGTCCTTTAAATCTTAGCAATCCAATGCTATCAATCTTAAATTTCAACTCATCACCTTTAGCTAATCATTTCATGATGTTATCACAAACTTCGTCCTTCTCTTGTGCCCCCGTAACCTTATAAAATCAGGCTTGCTGACATTGTAAATAATTTCTCATCGGTCTCCATCGGATAGTTAACCTCTAAGTCTAGAAATCTTTGACTAATTTCTCTTGAATGGTCAACTTCAATAACTTCCCTCTGCCTTTCCTACTCAAGGCATCTGCCACTACATTTGCCTTGTCGGGATACAGAATCTCACAATTATAATCTTTGATCAATTCTAGCCATCGGTGCTGCCTCATGTTTAATTCCTTCTGCGTGAAGATATACTTCAGACTGTGTATATCTCACACTTCTCGCTATACAAAATATGGCTTCCAAAACTCCAAGGCAAAAACTATTGCTGCTAAATCTCGTTTGGGAAGACATCCGCGAATTCCCTTCAAATCAGTATAACAATTCCTATGAATGTATTCTACGGGGATAACTTCCTTGTTTGCTACTCCTACTCTCATAGGGTGTTCTAATTCCTCACGGGGTAAGTCTAACTATTTAACAAATTCATCAGAAATAAAAGAGCAGGTGGCACTCGAATCGAATAACACATATGCATCTATATAATTGATCGGGATGATACCTGACACTACGTCCTTGTTGTTGCCGTTACCGCTAGCTGCAATGCTCTTTTTCTTCGGGCAGTCCTTGATTTAACGGTCTGTGGCTCTACACGTAAAACATCCTCCTTTTGTCTTGTTTGGACACAGAGCAGCCATGTGCCCCGGTTGTCCACAATGGTAACATGCGTTCTTCCCCTTCAAGCATTTCCCCGAGTGGTTCCTTCCACAGTTACTGCACTTTAAACTTTTCTTAGCCTCTCCCCCGAATTTGCCACCTCCGGATGTTTGGCTCTCTATCCATTTACGCTTATTGGGGTTGCTGCCTCCGCTGTTTCCCCCATTCGATCCTTCCTGGCCGGTCTTCTTATCTTGTTTAAATCACGCTATGGCTTCAATGCCTCCTTCGGCAATTATACCCCTTTCCAAAAGATCAGAAAAAGTCTTCATCTTCAATACATCTACTACCTTCTGCACCCATGGTTCCAATCCTAATTCAAATCTCTCTATTTTCCTGGCCTCCGTATCCACCTGATGAGAGGTGAATCGAGCCCACTCTTTAAATCTTGTCGCGTTCTCTACGACTGACATACCTCCTTGTCTCAGCTCCAGAAACTTAACTTCCATATCTTGTTGCGTATTCTCCGAAAAGAAATTCTAAAATTTGTCCCACATTATAACTTCTTCGCCTGCTAGTCTTTTATTGGGTTCCCACTAATTATTAGCTTCGCCCTTCATCATGAATGTGGCAAAACTCGACTTCTATGCTTCGGCCACCCGTGCGACCTCAAACACCTTCTCAATTTCTTCTATCCATGTCTGGGCTTTGATTGGGTCTAAGGTTCCCCGGGACTCCGGTGATCCTACCAATTTAAAGTCCTTAAAGCTAGCCAAGTAATGTCCTGGCTGCTCAGCTGCTGGCGGGGTTATGTTTTGCATTGCTTCTCTTAATAGGTTAACGAATCTCTGCATTGGGTCGACATTTCCCCCTCCCCCATTGCTAACAGATCCTTCCTCCCTCTAGTTCCGCGAAAATCCCCTAGGCGGCATGATCCTGACGACAGGAAGAAAACATTAGGCTTTATGTGATATGCTATCCATGTTAGCATTAAGAAGTTAGGACGTCTATCAATCATAGCTGATTTAAATAAACAACTTCAGTATCACAATAAGACTCGATGGATATCCTCAATCCATCACCTACAAACTCTACTTGAGTTTTCTACTAAGGTTATAACTTAGGTTTCGTATTCCTAACGTTTATAACCTAAAGCTATGATACCAACCTGTGACACCCCCGAATTCGGGTCCTCTGACCCCGGTCCGGTCGCCACGATACAATACTAACATCCACCTCTAACAACATACGATAACTAAAAATACGGAATATAATATACGTACGTCGTTCATTCAAAAGGTGTTACTAGTCCCAAGATTCGATAACCTTAATACATCAATACAAACATACCCTAGAATAAATATTAGGGTTCATATTACATTAACAGTAATTCAAAAAATCACAAAGACAAAGTCTGCTCCTTGCAAACCATCCTAAATCTTTCCTTTACCCTTGTCCTTCCCTAAGGGCTCGGGCTTAACTGCAATATAAGTCATGATATAGCAAGAATGAGCAACAAGTTTGCTCAGCAAGTTTAAATACAACAATAAAGAATATATCATGATGAATGGAAAAATATCTGACAATGATTTCAACAAAATGAATATCTTAAAGATTCAACAATATGAATATTAGAACGATTCAATAATATGAATATTTGAACGATTCAACAATATGAATATCTGAACGATTCAACAATATGAATATTAGAACGATTCAATAATATGAATATCTGAATGATTCAACAATATGAATATTAGAACGATTCAATAATATGAATATTAGATAGGTTCAACGATATGAACATCTGAACAATTCAACAATATGAATATTAAAAGCAAAGATAATAATTGCCTTTAGAATGACTGATAGTCGAGTAGACTCTGAACTATAACTTTCCAATGGGTTCAATAGCTAATTGACCCATTTAGAATTAGTGGCTTCTGGCTACAGAAACTAAGTACCTCGAGGAGATCAGCCTCGGGCACAATGTGAATATGCATAACACTTAAATCTGCTTACTCGTATCATATATGTTAGATACCTAGGCACACTCCTACATATGAGGGGTGTTCTGTTCCGTCTAAGAATCCTTACCATCAATTGGTTTGGATAGCTTCAAAGAAAACTTCATACACCAGTCTGACCGAGCAAAGGTTCAGACTCTTACTGACATGTTTCAAGAAATTTAGGACCTTGAATAATGTACAAGTCCAAGACTGTACGAGCTCAAATGCACTAGGTGCGGACATTAATAATATCAATGTGGAATAATTGATAAGTAATTAAACCACTAAATAACATGCTTGGAAATAAAGTTCAAGCAATTAAGTAAACAACTTTTGATTCAACAATAACCTACTTAATACAATATGAGAAGGATAGAGAACTTGCACTAAGTGAAGTTTAGAATTTGCACAATATAGGAATTTGTGTAAGTTCGGGGAACTTGCACAATACTCAACGTGAGAAGTTCGGGGAACTTGCACAATATTTAACGTGTGAAGTTCGGGGAATTTGCACAATAATAGATTCCTTGCAAAAAATAAATGCATAGGCTTAGACACTTACAACATCAAAGAGTGAAATTCAGGGAATTTCACCATAATAGATCCCTTGCATAAAGTAAACGCATTGGGTAGGACATTTGCTTACAACGTTCTTTGAGTAAAGTAAACACAAAGATAAGATACTTGCACAATATATGAGTTTGTATAAGTTTAGAGAACTTGCATAATAAAGAATTGAAGTTCAAAAATTTGCAAAAATAACCAAAGTGTGAAGTTCGGGGAACTTTCACAATAACCACAGTGTAAAGTTCGGGGACCTTTCACAATAACCAAAGTGTGAAATTCGGGGAACTTTCACAATACTCAAAGTGTGAATTTCGGGGAACTTTCACAATACTCAAAGTGTGAAGTTCGGGGAATTTTCACAATACAATAATAACCTGCTCAATACAATATGAGAATGGGTAGGAAACTTTCACCAAAAATAAGTGAAGTTACGAAACTCGCTTACTCGACTCATTGAATAAAGTAGTGCAAGAATTTAGAATACTTGCACAATAGGGTCCGGATACTTGTACAATAAATAAGTATAAGTCAGGAAAACTTGCTCAAATAAAAGAGTAGTTCAGGAATACTTGCAATATAATAATACCCTGCTCAATATAAAATTGAGTAAAGTTAGGGAGACTTGCAAATAATACAAGAATGTTTTCAAAGGAACTTGCACAATCAAAGAGTGAAGTTCGGGAAACTTGCTCATTATAAATTTGAATAAAGTAATGCAAGGGTATAGGAAACTTGCCTGTTTGCTCAGCTACAAATAATTCTAGCTTTAATTTAAATGGCGTTGGAACGACCTACTAATAACAAGTCGATCTCTCCAATTAGTATAAACTAATATAAGTTCACACAAACTAGAATCTAGTCGTTATATAAATCTATCACATAAGATCACGTTCAATATCAAACATACCATTTATATCATCATAATATGTTAACTGTTAAAATCTGACTTAAGCAAATTGTTCGGGTCTGAAAGTGTCCCGACGTAACTCTAGCATGCAACTATTGCCATTAAACCAATACAAATGCTTATCAAGTTATAATCTCCCATTCGAAACTAGCATGCTCGTCCTAATCCAATTTCAAAGTCATATGTTTTCATGCCGGTAAACCTTAAGTTAAACAAGTTCATGCCCCAAGGTCAACTATTAAAGTCATAATACTACATAACGAGGCTAATAACACTTAGTAAACATGCTTGTGCGAATACTACTCATGCATACTTGAACCACATAGTTCATGCCTTATAAATCCACTTTCTATGAATATGCGCACATATGCAAAATCTGTATATAATGCTCGTGTCAACATATCTATAGGCATAATGAAATCTTAATACTCATGCTTATATGCTCACAACATGACTCATATGATACTCGATGTTATTATCTTTCACATTCTATGTTTTCATAAAATTGCACTAAGTCGACAAAGGTAACATAGCACATGTAAAGCGCCTCGTAGCCACGACTCACATGTATTAGAACGCATATATAAACTACTTATACATGTTCAAATGGTCAGAATGTACAAGACATAGTCTTGGTCAAGTTTGCTTCAAAAAGTCTTAAGTTCTTCTTTTGAAAATGTCTTAACTTACGATCAAGTATACTAGTATGTTCTATCACATTAGTCTTAGTTCTCATGTTTATATAGAACGCACGATCATGATCATGAAATTAGGATTCATTCATGCTACGTATACGTCAAAGTTCACATTTAAAACCTATGTTGTTGTTAGTAACGTTCACTAATGAGTTCAATATGTTAACGCTTCATTATGAATCATATAAACACAAGTTAATGGGTTGTTCATGCATTTCTTAACCATACTACTACGTTCGCAAAAATCAGAATAGTAACATGGCATAGCATGTCAAGGTTTGTGTTTCAAAACTTACATTTTTGTTAGGAACGTGCATTAGTAAGGTTCATATGATCACATTTTATTATGGAACCTATATACGCGAGTTAGCATGCTCCTCATACATCTTTAAATCATACTAATATGCTTGCAAAGTCAGAACACTAACATGCTTCATATATGTTAACATTCGTTCATGAAATCTTAAGTTTTATTTCAAAACCATAAGTGATATGTCAACCATTTGTATCATCATTGTTATGCCTGTTCAATTACTTGTATATACTCCTATAAGTGTATTAAGTTAGTCCACATGCCTGCTCTAACGGATAGTACGTGATAGCATAACAGGTGCTGCAACAGAAATCAAAAAACCCAGAACAGGCACAGGCGCTAGCTGTACCGCTGGCCAGTACAATACTGGCGCAGCTGCGCAGGCTGGCGGCCAGGCCAGGAGCTTGCAGTTTCGGCAGATTCCTTCAGCTCATCTCAGAAAAAGATTATGAATTCGATTCTATTGTCGCCATGAAATAGTTCTAGTAAGCTTATATCATCATATAGCACTTAATAACTATACTCCACAATTCAATTACCCAAACCATGAACAATTTAAGATTTCAACAATTTTAGAAAATTAACAGAGAATGAGGAACTTGAATGAAATTGGTTATACCTCTGATATGTAATGCACTAGTTCTTGCTGCTAAACCAATTCTTCCTCACTAATATCTCTTACACTTATATTCGTAATAAAAATCTCAGTAAAATGAGAAGGAAGAGAGTTCTATATATATAGCCAATTCAATACACGGTTTCAAGCTTTGCTCACCAAATTAAAACAAAGGATTGCTAGAATATACAATGGGTAAGAAGAAGTTGGTGGGAGTTGGTGATTACAATCATGGAAACCACTCCCCCATACTCATTAGCTATGACTTGTTGAAGAAAATGAAGAGAAGTAGAGTAGCTAGGCATGTGGGTGTTTCACGTGAAGGAGAAGAAGCTGGGCTCTCATATAGGGACAATTCTCACAACTAACAATTGGGTGCATATCATGCATGACCAGTACATAGCTTATATTAACTACACTTAGATAATATATATACACATAGTATATACATAGGTTATAAATAATGTATACACAATTTATTTCATATAACATAGGTTATAATAATTTAAAGGGCATACAATATAATTCCTAATTACAAGGTATCAAGTAGTGTACATACATATAATCCATGTACATTATATAAACACCGAATATCAAAAAATTGGGTATTATTATAATAATAACTGTTATTATAATAATTATAATAACTTACTGAAAGTATTATCAATTAATAATGTTTATTGATATTAATGTATGGTGATAGGGTATTCATAAAAGTTTTTCCTACACACATCATGTAACTTTACTAATGCAAATAAATTTTACTATATAATATATAGACATTTTAATATGCCACCTTATACTATATAATATATAGTTTACTACCATTAATATAACACATGCTTGTATAAAATAATTTAACCAAGTAATTATAATATTATTATATTAATCTCTTACTCATTCATAATAATAATTAATCATCACATTATCAACTAATTACTCCCAATTGGAATTAATCAAACACGATTAAATCTCTACACTATATTCACGTAATTTGAATATATAATTTACTAACACTTTTATCAATATTCTGATATAAAAGTCTCAGGGTTAATCTACTAATTTAAATAACCATTAGTGATTCCCTTTAATAAAAATCCTAGCATTTATTCGCATAGGTTTAACTCACATATACACATAAGGTTTAAATAAGTTTGAAAAATTAACTCCTAAAAATTTTAAATCACATATAAAATTAATAAGGAGCCTAAAATTCCTGGTCGTTACATTCCTCCCCCCTTATAAAAATTCCGTCCTCAGAATTGTAAAAATAAGGTTACTCCAATAAAAACGGATAATTCGCTCTTATCACTTAGATAATCTCTACCGTCTGCTGTACCACTTCTGGTCCCAACAGTCGACGTTCACCTACCTCGTCTCAACCCAACGGTGCTCGACACTTTTCCTTCCATAAAATGCTTCTAGCAAAATCTCTTCTCTTAGTTCTAATACTAACGGTACCCAAATTCGTCCTTCAAATCTTAGCAATCCATTGCTATCAATCTTAAATTTTAACTCATCACCTTTAGCTAATCATTTCATGATGTTATCACAAACTTCGTCCTACTCTTGTGCCCCCGTAACCTTATAAAGTCGGGCTTGCTGACACTGTAAATAATTTCTCGTCGGTCTCCATCGGATACTTAACCTCTAAGTCTAGAAATCTTTCACTAATTTCTCTTGAATGGTCAACTTCAATAACTTCCCTCTGCCTTTCCAACTCAAGGCATCTGCCACTACATTTGCCTTGTCGGTGTAATATTCCAAAATTTAAATAGGAATATTAATATAAACAGTAAATATAACTATGACTAATATCTTGTGTGATGTGTAGGTAACATTATTATTGGAATATATATATAATTATATATCAACACATAAGATATAACTATGTACAGATATATGGAAAGTTTTATAGGTAAACCCTAATTTATAGTTTATTTAAATAAGGAATTCTAACCCTAATTATTATAATAAATGGGAATTATAGCATAATACATTGATAATATTATATATTATGATGAATATATACATATATTAATTTAATATGATGTATTAAATATTTAATTGGAAAAGATTGTAAGGAAACCCTAATTATAAAACCCTAATCTTAATTAAAAACCCTAATTCTAAACTGATAAACCCTAATTGTTCATTATTATTTTAAATTTTCTAAGAATAATATGAAATGACTAAATTATTCCTGGTTTTAAGTGGAAAAATTACCAAACTACCCTTAGTATATGCGAAAAGACCAAAATGCTCTTATTTTGTTCTCTTATTAAACAAGATAGGAACAAATCTTTTGCTTGCAAGCAAAAGATTTGTCCCATGGCTCTACAACCTCTTAGCATGACAACACACCCTAACACATTAATTATCTAGGCTTAGTTGTCAAAATAAGAAAGAAAACTTAAGTTAACCCCACTTGAACTTTGGATATAAAGCTAAGTGTTAGTTCTTTAAACCCACGAATTTTACACCAAATATACATCATATATTAGTCCAGAGACCACACTTAACAAGCCAAGATCAGACTCAGAAAGGAGAAAAGAAAAAGTGATCAAAAAGGGTAAAACCCTAACCTTAACTTAGTTTCTGATTTCTGAAGTTTTAATTGTTGTTGTTATTGTTTAGATATGTTCATTAGTAAGTTATTAAGTGATCTGGGTTGCTAAAACACGAATCCATAACATTTGAAAGCATCAAAATAGAGTTTTAAGAAAAACTGTCAAAGTTGCAAAACAGGGTCTGACAACGAATGTCAGCCCTCTTATCTCGCTAACTGTTTGATGTTTAGATGTTATGAAAGTTGTTAGTTGTACTGTGTAGTGTTGTTAGCAGCCTAGAAGTGATATACTGACAATCGAAACATAGGATTAGGAGTTATAAGCCATCAAAGGTCGTTGACCAAGCATGACCGGCTGCTTTCTGGGTAACCCAGAAAGCTTAAGAACATGATCTGATAGGTGGTTTGACCGCCTAGATCTTTTTCCTGTCAGTCTGGTTGGGTGTTGGATGTTAATTTGATTGTACCTTGACATGAGTACTACATAACCAGAGCACTGTCAAGCCCTAAGAAGTCACTGGCCTGAAAATAGAAACGTTTAAAACCCGTTGACCGTCCAGGTTCGATTTCTGGGTAACCCAGAAATTTTAAGCAACGGTCTGACAGGTTGTTTAAGAGCTTGGATCTTGTTACTTGTTGAGATATAGACTCTGTGACTGCTCAAACCATGTACCCTTGTAGTTATTCTATAGAGCCCGACGACTAAAACACCAAAATATTAATCGGCCGGCAAGATATAAGGCCCTAAAGGTCGTTGACTGAACCTTTCTGGGCAGCCCAGAAAGGAAGAACAGCCTTAGGGTAGTTGGTTTGACCGATTGTGTAAACTTATAGAGATATTTTTAAGTAGTGAATTAACCATGGACGTGTACTACTACATTAGTACTACAACTTCATCAAATTAGATTACCCATAAACTAAGTTAATTGCCAGAAAAATTGAGTCAAACCGAGCTCTAGGCCGTTGACCAACGTGTTCTTGGCTGAGCCAAGAACAGCTGTAGCCACATTTCTGTCGCTAAAGGTCTTTAGCGACATGCAATATTTGAAAATTAATTTTATTAATTAAAATAATTAAAATAAATATAAATATAAATAAATATTAAATAAATATAAAAAAATTCTGAAAAATCATTTTTAATTATAATAAATAATTTTCAATATTTTGACTTAAAATTATATTAATATTTAATATATTTAAATATTAATAATAATAAGAGTAATTAATAAAAAATTACTTTAAAATAATATTAATGATTTAAAAATCATTTTAAATAATAATAATTTATTTAAAAATGATAATAATGATTTAAAAATCATTATTAAATAAAATAAATTATTTAAACATAATATGGATGAATTAAAAATTATTTTAAAGGGTTCATTAAATATTTAACAATAATATTATTATCTTAAAAATTATTTCAAATGATATTAAATCATTTAAAAATTATTTTGAGCATTTGGAAAATATGATAAATAGTATCTGAAGCATATAAATAAGATATTAAAACTTTTCAATAAAATTATTAAAAAACTAATTTGATAACTATTCAATAAAGCTGTAAAGTACCGAACGGACTCCAAGATCAACCCAGACACTAGTATTTTAATTAAAAATTAATTACTATTATTTCTAATGACTGTTATAATATATATAGGTGGTGAATATACTTTCAAATAACCTAAGTAGCCGATCGTGATAAAAGATAAGTTTTTCTAACTTCATTTAATCTCTATATTAAATGTAAGCCTTGTATATTGATATACGAAATTGTTATAACCATTATTCGTGATATCTGAAATTTGAAAAAGGTTATGACTTATTGTTCAAGCATAACCAAAATATATGAATTGTTATTTGCGTAGATTGTTGTAATTTGATATTATAGCATAGACTGTGGTAAAAACCAATACTGTTTGATACAAATATATATACTGATACTATCAATGACCGGCAGTTTTACATTGTTCTGGTGGTTATTAATGACCGGCAGTTTGACACTAACCGGGTGGTTGTATAGGATGATATGCATACTCCTAGATGGTGTGGTTGGCCAAATCAACCCGGGTTGCTAATTCTAAATGACTGACAGACGCTCGTAATATGTGGGGTTTGGCAGATCAAACCTCAGTATATATATGTGAAAAATACTATGAACTTTACGTTACTTCATTTCAGATATTGTGTGAGTATAAACTGTAATTGTTTAAAATTTGCTGAGCATTTTAAAGCTCATCCTTGCAAATATTCTTTTCCTTTGCAGCTGCGTTGAATATTTCGGAAAATCCAGGAAATAATACTTGTGGGTAGAAGTCTGTGGTTAAGAACGAATGTTTATTATAGTACAAAGGGTGTAATTCAGCATAACTTTGATGTAATAATTGAACGTTATGTAGTCAAATATTAGTAAGTGATTAAGTTATTAGTTGCATGATGTTACTTTGTTCATGTTAAATAATATCAAGTACAATATCTATATGAACTATACATCTGAATGAGGGTATTGAATGATCTTGGGAGTTCTGTAAGTAGTGGGGTCGCTCCTCACTTCAAAGAACAATCTTATCATTTGTACTGTGAATGTCAGATAGATAGGAATTATTGATATGTAGGGAAAATATCTGTAAGATTATAAATCTATACATCCAAGTGAGGGTATCCAGACACGAAAATTGTTCTGATGAGAACTTTAACGGATTGAGATACTGTGAATTTTGGATTTATAGAAGTTATTGTCTTATAGAATATTTTCGTGAGCACCGAATTTGCTACAGGAAATGTAGAGATTTTGGGGCGTCACAATTATTGTATCAAAGCCTTAGGTTAGAAACCTTAGGAGAAAACCCTTAGGCTATAACCTCGGAAGAATTTAGTTAATAAAGGAGATGAGCTCAAATAGAGTTATTTCGAGAGAGGGAAAGTTGTTAATACAGTTAATAGATAAGAATACTAATAAAGTATTAAGTTAGGATTTTTTTTTGATACTAATCGAGTTTATAAATCTGATTGTAGGATGTCAGAGGACCGTCAATTGATCATAGCAGAGCCAGTAATTGATGCAGTGCTGTTGCAAGTAGTACTCCCTATCCATACTTGGATAGAATGCCCTTCAGAATCTAGGGTCGCTCAGGAAATTGAGTATATGGAGAAAAAGTTGAAGAAGTATGAGAAGATGGTAGAAAAGCTAAAAAGGAGGATAGCAAGGAAGAAGGAAGAAGTTTAGACTAAGAATTTTTTTTTTTATATCTATAATATAGCTAGTGATAGGGATAAATCGCTAGTCGGATAGGCTATGTAGTTTACTTTCTGTTGTGTGTATAACTAGTGATCTAAAAAGAGTCACTAGATATGTATATATAGGTTTTCCATGTGAAATATAAATTTTTGTTTATCAAATTGGGATGTTTAATTATTAATCGGTATTCATACTTATCTATTTGTTATAGATAAATGGCACCAAGAAAAAGACTTCGGGGGGAAATTGAGGAGGAACAGGAAGAGGCAAATCCTACACAAACCCTGGTAAATATTCTAGTAGGAGCTTTACAAGGAAGACAAGTTAATGCGATACTAACTGCACCCAATAACCCAACCACAATTCAGTTTAAAGACTTTAAATTAGTGGGACCACCAGAGTTCAGAGGAACTGATGAACCCATAAAAGCTCAAACTTGGGTTACTGAGATGGAAAAGATGTTTAAAGTAACTAAGGTAACTGATGATCAAAAAGTAGATTTTGCTACTTTCTTTTTGAAGGATGAAGCTAACCACTGGTGGGAAGCAAACAAAGGGAGAGCTGGAGAAGGTGCCACTAATTGGGACAAATTCAAGGAGTTTTTCTTTTCCAATTACTTTCCAACTTCAATGCAAGATCGTATGGAGGTTCCATTCCTGGAATTGAAACAAGGAGAGATGACAGTTACACAATACGTAGCCAAATTCAATGAATTAGCTAGGTTTGCATCACATCAGGTAGATACTGAGGCGAGAAAGACAAGGAGGTTTGAAGGGGGACTAAAACCCCAAATTAGAAGTAGAATATCGGCATTTCAGGTGAAGACATTTGCGGAGATCCTGGAGAAGGCTATTAT